>JAILYB010000109.1:0-1375766 GCA_021437785.1 Rhodomyrtus psidioides | reverse complement strand
GTCACTTTCAATTTCCAACTCAAGGGTGTTCTTTAAGAAATAATTTCTCATTCACTCACCCATTAAAAATATCTCATATTTTCCAACAAAGTCTGGACTTAATAGTCACAAGGGAGAGGTACGAGTTGTCACTGCCTTCAATTTATGGCCCGATGTGTGAGAGGGAGATTGTTGGGGTCGTCCTATATTGATTGTGAAAGGGGCTAATTGTCGGTTCATAAGTGTGAAAGAAAGCCTCATCATTTGAGCTAGCTTTTGAGATAAGAAAGGCCTAAGAACCCAACAAAATCTACCTCAAGCTAATTTTTGGTTCACCAAAAGCTCTAGACTGGTACATGTGACACAATTATTCTTCGTTAGCTTCTACAAATTTTACCTTAAATTATTGAGTTGCATGACACATGCTAATAAGCTAGTTGACTTGACAAGTAGAAAGGTAAATCCATCTAATCGCTTGTGTTTTTGATGAAGGAAGAGTAACGGCCTTTCGATTATTAAGCTCTATGAACCAAACCAGTAGAATGTTTGCTCATATATACCTGAAAATCTATATGTTCATCTCCTTGATTTTCACGTGGACTTGCTAGGTAAACTTTGTTATTGTTATGTGTAATCCAGCTCAACAATTTCACTATAAAATTGAAAAAACCTAACAAAGGGGTAAATGTGTCACACCATCTATTAGTTTAAGGTTTTTGGTGATCCAAAAATTATTTTGGGGTAGTTTTATCACATATGTGCTAGTTTAGGATTTTTCATGGTATTAGCCCAAAAAATAAAACTTCTTTGATCATTTCTCATCATATTACCATATATGCATTTTATGTAAGGTATCAAGGCATTAGGCCTGAGTCAAGTAAATTTCCCTAAATTTTGGAGAATATCCCAGTTTCAAATGGAAAAGGACAACATGTGTAAGAGCATCGATGAGAAAAATTTAAAAATTTCATGCACAAGTGACATTATTATACTATGCATCTGCATCATATGGACCATATGTAAATTGTATAAATGGTGATATTTCTTTGATAATGACAAAAATAGTCCCAGAACTTTGGCCCAATGCGTAATGTAGTCCCTAAATCTTTAATTTGACCAATATGACTCATGAAATTTAACCAATGTTCAATGTAGTCGCTCAACTTTTAATTTGTTTAATACGGTCCTTGAATTTTTAGAACATATTCAACTTAGTTCTTGAACTGTAGGAAAATATTCAATATGGCCTTTCCATTGATTTAAGTTTAAGGACTAAGAATATGTTCCAAAAGTTCAGGGATCATATTGATTAAATTAAAAGTTTATGTATGAACTACATTGCACATTAGATCAAAGTTTAGGGATCATTTGTGTCATTTTGTCAAATATTTGTGCCAATTCAATCCTAAACCTTTTAACATTTGGCCAAGTGAGTCCTTCCAGTCAATTTTCATCGAAAATAGCTAATGTAAATGCCATTTTTCCAACACAACACCACCGGCATAGCAATTAATGTAATTATAAAATGTTTAAGTTTATCTTTTCTTTGTTGGCAAGGGCTACCTCGCTTGCGATTGGAAGGGGTCACGAAGGCCCTGGATGAGTAGCCCTCGACGATAGGGGGTGATGTCGCAATGGCCTGGGGAGAGGCCTCCGCGGCCCTTTCGACTGCAAAGGCTCTCTATTGCTAGTGGCAAGGCCATCGTGGCCTCACTTAGGGCCTTCGCGGCTGTTGAGGGTGGCCGATGGCCCTTGATGACAAAAATATAATAATAAAGTAAATATAAAAATTCAAAATAATTAACAAGTTAGAATGATTTCCCAAGTTAGCATCAACGATGCCATGTAAGATAACTGGTGTGACATTCTGGTTTTCCTGTCATTTCGAGACTTTTTACTGAGAATGTATCTAAAGATGTAATTCAGTCTTATCTCGCTCGGATCTAATCAATCACGAGTTAACCGACCATAAAGGGAAAGGCTAATGCAGGACAAAGTACGTGGACCTAAGGAACTCAAATAGGAAATGGCACTCTGACCATAAGGATTGACGAGGCAATATTTAGAACTATTAAGGGTCGATCTAAGAACGATTAAGGAAGACATTGCGAGCGTTGTACGATTGGGACACGGGTGATACCGTTTAACCAATGTATAATTTGCAAAAATTCTCCTAAATCGAACAATGACAATCGAGACCGTCGGAACTAGTAATAGACCCTCGCAATTACATGACAACCAACGTCGCCATGAACTATCGAGTCCTGAGTGTGATGAGAATCACAAAATCGATACACGTAATGTCTGCAAAAGCCGCCCGTCAGTTCGAGATAGCCTGAAATTTCATTCGACAGAGAAATGACCCAGAGATAAGTCTCGAAATTTGGAAATGGAAAATTGTGAATTCCAACAATTTATTTGTTTGGACGTCGCCTCATCGAAGGAAATTTTGAATCGGAAAAACGACGTTTCGGACGGCGAGGGCGAAGCTACCATTTTGTCCCTCAAGTTTTTGGCTTCTTCTTAATAATTGGACAAGGGCTTTTTGGACAAACACTCCCACTCCAAGGCTACCGAAAATTGGGGAAAATTGTGGCCATTGGATGAACAAATAATTACTATAAGGACAAGTGTCAAAGGATGGCTAATTAACATTAATGGTTTAACCTTTTTACCTTCCATTCCTCTTGTTGACCAACCAAAAATATAATGTGGACTCCCTTCATCTCCTTCCTCAGCCGAATGCTTCCCCTCCAAACTGCCATATTCTTCTTTTCTTCTTTTCTTCTTCGGTCGTGAACTAGGCCCGATCGACCACCGCTGCCCGTCCCCTTCGCGCCGCTCGACGGCAACTTCCGGCCACCACCTGACCTCACGTCGACCACCATTACCTAGGCCAACCTCTTGCGGACCAACTCTAAGTGGAAGCTCGGCGTTTGGCAACCTGAGGAGCTCCGGCCAGCCAATCTTCCGTAGGTCGACCGTTTTCATCGCAGCTGGAGGTAGGTTGTCGTTTGACCTCCGTAGGACTTCGTTTTGCCTCAATCTTCCAGCCATTTTTGTAGACATCTAGGGCACACGTTTAATGAGTTGTGGTAAAAATTGGAGCCAAGTTTGATGGAGTTTTGATACCAAATTGATGCTGTGTTTGAAGGACAATTTCTGACCGGCGGTGAGACTTGAGGAACCGGGGCTACTAGTGGACTTCCGGGTGTCGCCTTGCCACGAAATTTTCGGTGAAGCTCCATAACACCTACGACTTGTTGTTAGTAAGTGATTTGTATAACATTCTGAATTTCCTTTCATTTTGAGGCTATGGAATGAGAACTATCTATCGATATATTTCAGTTGTATCTCGCTCGGATCTGATCAATCTATAGTAGACTAACCCAAGAGGAAAGGTTAACGCATGACAAGGTACGTGGACCTAGGAAACTCGAAGTGGAAAATGGCGCTTTGACCAAAATGATTGTCGAGGGAACATTTAGAGCCAATAAAGGCCGATCGAATAACGATTAAGGAATTCATTGCTAGCGTTATACGATTGGAACACGGGTGATGCCGTATAACCAATGTATAATTTGCGAAGTTTTCCTAAATCGAACCGTGACGATCGAGACCGTCGGAACTAGTAATGAACCTTTGAAATTATATGACATCCAAAGTCATCTTATCCTGAGTCGTCCTAAGTGTGTCGAGAGTCACAGAGTCGATACGCGTAATGTCTGCAAAAGCCGCCTGTTAGTTCGAGATAAGCTGAAGTTACGATCGACGGACGATTGATCATGAAATGGAAGCTCAAAATTGGCAATTGGAAATGAAGAATTTCAAAATTGGAGAAGGATTTGACGTCGTCTCACCTATGGCCATTCAAATCGAGAAAAATAAATTTTCGGACGAAAAATGTCAAATGACCGTTTTACCCCTCGCTCATTTGTCTTTGCCTTAAGGATCTTTGAAGGTCAAATGGTCATTTAGTCATCCCTAGTAGCTGCCGAAAATATGGAGGGAAAATTTGTCAAAATGGTCAATGGTAGTCAAAGAGAGAAGACCAATAATGGAGCCCATGCCAAGTGTCAAGTGGAGAAGTAGCCATGTCTTAATCGTCATTAATTGTCATCTTATCAAAATGGCTCCAATAATATGGATGACAATCCCTTACCTTCAGTTTGGATGACCACTTCTCCCCTCTCCTTTATCATCTTCACTTTTCCTCTCCTTTCCTCCATAGCCAGACTGCATCGTCCGACCAGTTTCTATGCCTCCGTTCGGTCCGTACGAATGGCCTTTTCCGAAGTCATTTGGTCGAGCCCTCTTACTACAGGTTAGTTCAAGATGTCCTTGACATTTTTCCATTGGTTTCATGATTGTTGGAGGTCTGGTTAATTTATGGTGATTTTTGGAAGAAAAGAGGACGGAATCTAAGCTAACTGAGAGAGGGTTCTTGTTCGACCCCATAGAGAGTTCATTTGACTCTGAAATTTTTGTGGGAGTTACATGACATCTAGTACTCAAGTTCTATGAGAAGAAATGGTAATTTGGTCGGAGTTTTAGAAGGTTTTCATGGCTGACTTTGGGTGATCAAATCTGAACAGAAAACCGATTGTTGCGCGCCAAGAGAAGACCGGACTATTGGAGGGTCTTGAGGACTTGTTTGGCAACGAAATTCTCTGTGAGCTTCCAAAACTCATTAATTGAGATAGTAGTGAGTTAAATTCATGATAATGAGGACCCAAAGTGGAAGTATGGACTAAAATGCACGGTTGAATGGAAACCGAGTATGTTCTGTTCTTGCCTTGTTCTGACCGGTGCTGTTGGAGTTATTTTTAGTGATACATTAGTGTCAAATTAACTCATGAGACCTTATGAGATGTCGTGTGAGGTGTTAATTGGAAGTATATGAAGTGGCTTGGGATTTATGAGTGATTTAAGGGCTAATTTATGCATGAGACGCCAAGTTGCATTCTGTCCTGCATTTTGCTGCATGAACAGAATATATTAAGGGTTTGTGGAAGTATTGTGGTGTTAGTAGTGAATTAAATTCGTGATAATGAGGACCCAAAGTGGAAGTATGGACTAAAATGCACGGTTGAATGGAAACCGAGTATGTTCTGTTCTTGCCTTGTTCTGACCGGTGCTGTTGGAGTTATTTTTAGTGATAAATTAGTGTCAAATTAACTCATGAGACCTTATGAGATGTCGTGTGAGGTGTTAATTGGAAGTATATGAAGTGGCTTGGGATTTAGAAGTGATTTAAGGGCTAATTTATGCATGAGACGCCATGTTGCATTCTGTCCTGCATTTTGCTGCATGAACAGAATATATTAAGGGGTTGTGGAAGTATTGTGGTGTATTCGATCAATTGCTAAGGCATCCTAAGTTGCCATTTGGTTGGTTAATGAGAGATTGGTATGAGGGAATTGAGAATTGATTTAATTGTGATCCAAAATTAATGAATTTCCTAGGATGGTATGAGGACCTTGGTCGACCGAATACTTGGAGGGTTAGGGAAGATCAATTGAAGTGGATTTGTGCTAATTACTTAAGGTAAGTGGTTCCTAAACCCTTACTTGAACCCTAGGACTCTACTGGATAATTGTCTGGCGCTGCGCGAATGTACGTTAAAAGCATGATGATTGATAGTGTGTTATTGAATTGGCCGTGGGCCCTATTATTACTATTGAGATTGGCCGTGGGCCCTCTTATTACTATTGAGATTGGTCGTGGGCCCTGAGAAATTTCATTGCGGCTGTGGGCCGTAGTGATGATTGATTAAATTGAAAATACATCGCGGCCGTGGGCCCTGGCGATGGTTTGGCTGTGAACCTTATGAGATTATATCGCGGCTTAGAGCCCTGACGATACATCGCGGCCGTGGGCCCTGGCGATGATTAAATGGTTGTCACGTTGAAGACAATAGGTTTGTTTTGGGCTAATGTGTGAAGCTTGGGCCCTATAGCATGTGATGTGTTCGTTAATGATTTGATATGCCAAATTATTCTGTGAGAAATGATGTTGAATTGCCATATGCCATTGCTTGCTGAATTCACTGCATTATCTACATTTTGTGTTATCTTGTGGGACTAGTGGATTAGTTTAGGTTGGGTTTCAATTGCTGATATTATTATCTCACCCTGTCGTAGGACCAATATTTTCAGACCCAAAGCCTTGAAGAATGTCTCAAGGACGACGAAGAAGGAAAGGGAGGAAGATGAAGACGAGTCCGTCTAGTATATAGCTTTCTTTTTGGAGTTCATCCTTTTGGTCTTCTAGTGCCTTCCTCCGAACCCTACTTCCATTTGTTGTAAGAGACCCCTTTTATTTGTAAGACAATGCATGTTAGTTTTATCCTATGTTGCCTTGTGTTTATTTTATGTCTGGGGTTTTGTTTTCTCTTCCGCATGTGCTTTCATATCGCATTTCGAGAGTTAGGCCATTGGATCCTAGGTTATCTTATTACGATTGACGGCTGAGTGGGATGTTGGCGTGCCGCCAGGGTCGGGACGTGACATCCCCGTTTAAGTGGTAACAGAGCAAGGTTAGCTCGATCCAAGTAGATTGAGGATTGGAGTGATGGAATTGGGATGATGGGGGTAGTGAGACCTTAGGGGGAATTCATTAGAGTTAAGCATGAGTGCATGGCATATGAATGGCGCATGTATATGGGATTTTGAATTGGCATGATTGAGGTTGTTTTATGATGACCAAGCTTCACACTTAGCATTGAGAATTAATTGTGGATGTTGGTTGACGAATGAGTTATTATCTCTGATTATACTAAGTTGCAGATGCGTCTAGACTTGAGGTATGGTTGTGAACCTTTGTTGATGTGCTCATGAGAATACCTGAGTGATTGGCTGTTGTGTTGTGATTGCTTCCTTGTTGTGTAGCATAGAGTCACTAGACTTAAGTAAGTGATGAAATTCTCTTATTCCGTGGTGGAATTATAGTGACTCAGGTGAACTAAGTTTGGGCAAGTATGAGCAATCGACCTGGAAGGCCGAGAGGAGGAGCTTCTAGCTCGAGGACACCAAAGGCCGAGGATCCTACAATGGAGGGAGTTCTGAGGGCCTTGGCCCAGATTGGAGAGCTAATGGGGAAGGAAGCCCAGGATAGAGCAGCAACCGCTCTTCGACAGGCTGATGATAGAGCTGAGATTATAGCTCAGGCTGCTAAAGCTGCAGTTGCAGTTGTGAATATGGAAAGTGGAAACAATGCTCAGGGCGCTGAGGCTGGTAATGCCCAGGGTGATCCCAATGCTAATAGGCAGATGGGTCAGTTGGTGGAGCAGTTTATAAAGTTGAAGCCGACCTAGTTTAATGGGACTGGAGACCTTGGGCTAGCGCCAAGGTGGATTGAGAAGCTTGAGAAAGCTTTTGGAGTGCTGAAGTGCATTGATGAGGAGAAAGTACTGCTAGCTGTGTATCAGCTGGAAGGAACCGTGAACGACTGGTGGAGTGCCTCTAAGGATGGAGTGTTTCCTGAAGGTACAGCATTGACTTGGGCTGCCTTCACTGCTGCTTTTAATGATAAGTACTTTTCGGAGACGGCACGCGAGAGGAAGCGATTGGAATTTTAGCAGTTGAGGCAGAATCAATTGACTGTATACCAGTACGAAGTTGAGTTCGCGAGATTATCAAGGTATGTGCCAAGATCAGTTGAGGATCCGCTTGAAAAGGCGCAGAGGTTTCGAGATGGTTTGAGACCAGAGATTCGAAGCTGGATAGTGACCGTGGATTTGAAAACGTATAAAGATATTTACGAAAGGAGTCAGAAGATTGAAAGGGACATAAAAGAAGGAGCTGCTGCTTCTGGATCGCGGTTCACTCCTTCAAGAGATGATCGACAGCTGGGCAAGAGGCCGATGCTGAGTAATAGACCTTTTGTCCCTCCTGTTCGAAGGAATATTATGAAGCCCCCATTTCAATCAAATTGGAATTGTCGTCTCTGTGGGTGAAGGCATAGAAGTGGACCTTGCCCGAGGCAGTGAGGAGCATGTTATAGATGTGGTCAGCTGGGCCACCAGGCAAAAAATTGTCCAAGCCAAGCTCTAGTAAATCGATCCCAAGGACAGAGACCGCAGGCTGGACAGCTAGCTGTGGCTCGGCAAAACGAGCAGAATCGACCACCAGCCCATGGGAGAGTATACGCTGTGGCACGTAGAGAGGCGGAAGAAGCGCCTGGCGTGGTCACAGGTACGATCTATTTATGTGATCAGGCTGCTTATGCATTATTTGATCCTGGAGTGTCGCATTCGTTTATATCTACACAGTTTGCTGATTTGGTGGGTGTAGAGTTAAAACCATTGAATGTGAAATTGCATGTTGCGACACCATTGAAGGATAATGTGCTAGTATCGTTAGGTTGTGCAAACTGTAAAATAGTGATTGCTGGCAGTTGACACAACGATTGAGGAACCGAAGTTGGAAAGCATTGCAGTGGTGCGTGAGTTTCCTGATGTTTTTCCTAAGGAATTGCTTAGATTTCCACTTGAGAGAGATTGAGTTTGTGATTGAATTAGCTCCTGGAATTGAACCAATCTCAAAGGCACCATATAGGATGTCCTTGTCGGAATTGAATGAGTTAATAGTACAGATGCGAGAGTTGCTTGATAAGGGATTCATTAGACCAAACGCATCGCTTTGGGGAGCGTCAGTGTTATTTGTGAGGAAAAAAGATGGATCACTGCGTTTGTGTATTGATTATAGACAGTTGAATCAAATGACTATCAAGAATAAGTACCCTTTGCCAAGGATTGATGATTTATTTGATCAACTGCAGGGAGCATCTGTGTTCTCTAAGATAGATTTGAGAACTGGTTATCATCAGCTGAGGATCAGGAAAGAGGATATTCCTAAGACTGCTTTTAGAACGAGATATGGGCATTATGAGTTTACAATTATGCCTTTTGGTTTGACTAATGCCCCTGTTGCATTTATGGACTTGATGCATCGTGTGTTTAAGGAGTATTTGGACAGATTTGTCATTATTTTTATTGATGATATTTTAATTTACTCGAGGAGTAATGAGGATCATGAGAAGCATCTGAGAATTGTCCTGCAGACCTTGAGAGAGCATTCGCTTTATGCTAAGTTCAGTAAGTGTGAATTTTGGTTGAATAAGGTTGCTTTCCTTGGCCACGTGATTTCAGGAGACGGAATCTCCATGGACCCTTCAGAGATTGAAGCAGTAATAAATTGGCCTAGACCTACTACCGTAACAGAGGTACGAAGTTTTCTAGGCTTAGCTAGGTATTATAGACGCTTCGTGGAAAAGTTTTCGTCCATAGCCATTCCACTGACGAAGTTGACAAAGAAGGATATGAAGTTTGAATGGACTGATAAATGTGAACGAAGTTTTCAAGAACTTAAGCGTCGTTTGACGACTGCACCCGTGCTAACGATTCCTTCTGGACCTAGAGGTTATGAGATATATAGTGATGCTTCGCTAAAAGGATTGGGGTGTGTACTTATGCAACATGGAAAAGTGGTTGCGTATGCGTCACGACAGTTGAGACCTCATGAGATGAATTATCCGACGCATGGTTTGGAGTTAGCTGCTATTATCTTCGCCTTGAAGATTTGGAGACATTATTTGTGTGGTGAAAGGTTCCAGATTTATACCAACCATCAGAGTTTGAAGTACCTGTTCTTGCAAAAAGAATTGAACATGAGACAGCGTCGATGGATGGAATTATTAAAGGATTATGACTGTGATATTTTGTATCATCTTGGAAAGGCAAATAGAGTCGCAGATGCTTTAAGCAGGAAGTCTAGCATTGCATTCTCGTTGGTTAAAAGGATGGTCGATGTTGGAGAATTTAAGGGACTTTGAGTTTAAATTGGAAGTATACCAACTGTCAAGTTTAGTGGCAACTTTGAGAATTGAGCCTAAAATTAGAGAACGAGTTAAGGTCTTACAGTCTACGGATCTTGAGATTCAGAAAATACTCGAGATGGATGCGGCAAAGAGGAAAAATTATTTCCAAGTACTGGAGGATGGAATTTTGAAATTTCGTGGACGTTTATGTGTACCTGGTGATGAGGAACTTAAGGAAAAGATATTGTTTGAAGCCCACAGGAGTAACTATAGTATACACCCAGGTAGCACGAAGATGTATCAGAATTTGCGTCAGAATTATTGGTGGAATGGAATGAAGGGGGATGTGGCCAGACATGTAGCAAAATGTTTAACTTGTCAGCAAGTAAAGGCTCAACACTGCAAACCGGGAGGACTGTTACAACCAACGGAAATTCCTGAATGGAAATGGGAGCACGTAACGATGGATTTTGTGATGGGTTTGCCGAGGAGTCAGAGGGGACATGACTCGATTTGGGTAATCGTGGACAGATTGACCAAATCTGCGCATTTTATACCTGTACGAAAGGATTTCGCTTTGGATAGGTACGCTGAATTGTATATGCGACAGATTGTACGCTTGCATGGAGTTCCAGTCACGATTACGTCGGACCGAGATCCCAAATTTATGGCGAATTTTTGGAAGAGTCTTTAAGAGGATTTAGGAACTAGATTGCAGTTTAGCACGGCTTACCATCCACAGACTGATGGACAGTCGGAAAGCACGATTCAAACGCTTGAGGACATGTTGCGAGCCTGTATGATAGATTTTAAAGGTGGATGGGAGGATCAACTGCATTTAGTGGAGTTTGCTTACAATAACAGTTACCAGCAGAGCATTGGAATGGCACCATTTGAAGCTTTGTATGGTAGATCATGTAAAACTCCAGTATGTTGGGACGAAGTGGGAGAAAGAAGTATAACCGGCCCTGAATTAGTGGAACAGTCGGTGGAGGTGGTTAAAGTTATTAGAGAAAGGCTGGGGACAGCGCAGAGTCGTCAGAAGAGTTATGCTGATAAAAGACGTAAGTCTTTGGAATTCCAAATTGGAGATCATGTGTTTCTGAAAGTATCGCCGATGCAAGGGTTATCGCGATTCGGAAAGAAGGGAAAGCTGAGTCTGAGGTACGTAGGTCCTTTTGAGATCTTAGAGCGAATTGGAACTGTGGCTTACCGACTTGCTCTACCGCCAAGTTTGTCTCAAGTGCATAATGTGTTCCACGTATCAATATTAAGGAAGTACGAGTCGAATCCAACACATGTTTTGGATTTTGAGACCATTGAGCTGGATGATAAAGTGTCGTATGTAGACATCTAGGGCACACGTATACTGAGTTGTGGCAAAAATTTGAGCCAAGTTTGATGGAGTTTTGATACCAGATTGATGCTATGTTTGAAGAACAGTTTCTGACCGGCGGTGAGACTTGAGGAACCGGGGCTGCTAGTGGACTTCCGGGTGTCACCTTGCCACGAAATTTTCGGTGAGGCTCCCTAACACCTAGGACTTGTTGTTAGTAAGTGATTTCCTTAACATTCTAAATTTCCTGCCATTTTGAAGCTATTGAATGAGAATTATCTATCGATGTATTTCAGTTGTATCTCGCTCTGATCTGATCAATCTAGAGTAGACTAACCCAAGAGGAAAGGCTAACGCATGACAAAGTACGTGCACCTAGGAAACTCAAAGTGGAAAATGACACTTTGATCATAAGGATTGTCGAGGGAACATTTAGAGCCAATAAAGGCCTATCGAATAACGATTAAGGAATTAATTGCTAGCGTTATACGATTGGAACACGGGTGATGCCGTATAACCAATGTATAATTTATGAAGTTTTCCTAAATCGAACCGTGACGATCGAGACCGTCGGAACTAGTAATGAACCCTCGCAATTACATGACAACCATAGTCGTCTTATCCTGAGTCGTCGTAAGTGTGACGAGAGTCACAGAGTCGATACGCGTAACGTCTGCAAAAGCCACATGTTAGTTCGAGATAAGCTGAAGTTACGATCGACGGACGATTGATCACGAAATAGAAGCTCAAAATTGGCAATTGGAAATGAAGAATTTCAAAATTGGAAAAGAATTTGACGTCGTCTCGCCTATGGCCATTCAAATCGAGAAAAATGAATTTTCGGACGAAAAATGCCAAATGACCGTTTTACCCCTCGCTCATTTGTCTTTGCCTTAAGGATCTTTGAAGATCAAAATGGTCATTTAGTCATCCCTAGTAGCTGCCGAAAATATGGAGGGAAAATTTGTCAAGATGGTCAATGGTAGTCAAAAGAGAAGACCAATAATGGAGCCCATGCCAAGTGTCAAGTGGAGAAGTAGCCATGTCTTAATCCTCATTAATTGCCATCTTATCAAAATGGCTCCAATAATTTGGATGACAACCCTTTACCTTCAGTTTGGACGACCACTTCTCCCCTCTCCTTCATCATCTTCACTTTTCCTCTCCTTTCCTCCATAGCCATACTGCATCGTCCGACCAGTTTCTATGCCTCCGTTCGGTCCGTACGAATGGCCGTTTCCGGAGTCTTTTGGTCGATCCCTCTTACCATAGGTTATTTCAAGATGTCCTTGACATTTTTCGTTGGTTTCATAATTTTTAGAGGTCTGGTTAATTTATGGTGATTTTTGGAAGAAAAGTGGACGGAATCTAAGCTAACTGAGAGAGGGTTCTTGTTCGACCCCTTAAAGAGTTCATTTGGCTCTGAAATTTTTGTGGGAGTTACATGACATCTAGTACTCAAGTTCTATGAGAAGAAATCGTAATTTGGTCGGAGTTTTAGAAGGTTTGCATGGCTGATTTTGGGTGATCAAATCTGAACAGAAAACTGATTGTTGTGCGCCAAGAGAAGATCGGGCTATTGGAGGGTCTTGAGGACTTGTTTGTCAACGACATTCTCGGTGAGCTTCGAAAACTCATTAATTGAGATAGTAGTGAATTAAATTCGTGATAATGAGGACCCAAAGTGGAAGTATGGACTAATATGCACGGTTGAATGGAAACTGAGTATGTTCTGTTCTTGCCCTGTTCTAACCGATGCTGTTGGAGTTATTTTCAATGATAAATTGGTGTCAAATTAACTCATGAGGCCTTATGAGATGTCATGTGAGGTGTTAATTGGAAGTATATGAAGTGGCTTGGGATTTATGAGTGATTTAAGGGCTAATTTATGCATGAGACGCCAAGTTGCATTCTGTCCTGCATTTTGCTACATGAACAGAATATATTAAGGGTTTGTGGAAGTATTGTGGTGTATTCGATCAATTTCTAAGGCATCCTAAGTTGCCATTTGGTTGGTTAATGAGAGATTTGTATGAGGGAATTGAGAATTGATTTAATTGTGATCCAAAATTAATGAATTTCCTAGGATGGTACGAGGACCTTGGTGGACCGAATACTTGGAGGGTTAGGGAAGATCAATTGAAGTGGATTTGTGCTAATTACTTAAGGTAAGTGGTTCATAAACCCTTACTTGAACCCTAGGACGCTACTGGATAATTGTCTGGTGCAGCGCGAATGTGCGTTAAAAGCATGATGATTGATAGTGTGTTATTGAATTGGCCGTTGACCCTATTATTACTATTGAGATTGGCCGTGGGCCCTGAGAAATTTCATTGCAGCCGTGGGCTCTTGCGATGCTTGATTAAATTGAAAATACATTGCGGCCGTGGGCCCTGGCGATGGTTTGGCTGTGACCTTTATGAGATTATATCGCGGCTTGGAGCCCTGGCGATACATAGCGGCCGTGGGCCCTGGCGATGATTAAATGGTTGTCACATTGAAGACAATAGGTTTGTTTTGGGCTAATGTGTGAAGCTTGGGCCCTACAGCATGTGGTGTGTTCGTTAATGATTTGATATGCCAAATTATTCTGTGAGAAATGATGCTGAATTGTCATATGCCATTGCTTGCTGAATTCACTACATTATCTACATTTTGTGTTATCTTGTGGGACTAGTGGATTAGTTTATGTTGGGTTTCACTTGCTGAGATTATTATCTCACCCCGTCGTGGGACCAATATTTTCAGACCCAAAGTCTTGAAGAAGATCTCAAGGATGACGAAGAAGGAAAGGGAGGAAGATGAAGATGAGTACGTCTAGTCTATAGCTTTCTTTTTGGAGTTCATCTTCTTGGTCTTATAGTGCCTTCCTCCGAACCCTACTTCCATTTGTTGTAATAGACCCCTTTTATTTGTAAGACAATGCATGTTAGTTTTATCCTATGTTGCCTGGTGTTTATTTAATGTCTGCGGTTTTGTTTTCGCTTCCGCATGTGCTTTCATATCGCATTTCGAGAGTTAGGCCGTCGGATCCTGGGTTATCTTATTACGATTGACGGTTGAGTGGGATGTTGGCGTGCCGCCTGGATCGGTACGTGACAATTTAAGTGAAGAATTGAGTTTAATTGGTGGATTGTGGGTTGTTTAATCAGGTTAGGGACAGACCCGAAAATGCCCTGTTTCGGTTCTGTTCAAACCGTGATCCTAAGGGCCGTTAAGGGTGCCGCCAAGCTCTAATTCCATCGTTGGGACATACTAGAATGTTTATTATGATGTTATTACGGTGTATGCTCCATGGTTCGACGATTAGGTGAGGAAAATTGATGAAATGGATTGGATTTCACTAGGTGTCGCGGCTGCCCTATTTTGGACTCTTTATGACCGAACCTTTGAAGTACCTGGAGGAGGATTTTTGTTGATTTGAGCTTAAGGTAAGGAGTCTCTAACCCTTGGCGAGGAGGATAGGCCTCGACTGGATGAATTGGCTTTGATTGGAATGATTTTTCATGAGTAATTGTGTGGTTGTTCGATATTTGTTATGGTGAATCGATGATTGTTCGAATGATGTTAAGTGCTTATGCCTTATGTCGATGCCACTTTAGGGGTAATGAAATTGATTGTTTCGCGTGCCATAGACACTTAGTCCTTGCATGGACTTATATTCGATCATGAAGTCTTAGTTGAAATGATAGTTGGCTTGCTTGGAAACATGTTGAGTCCTGATGCGTTGAGACGCGAGACGAGATTTTTGTGTGTTTACACAAAGCCGGAATAGCATGGAAAACCTGATGCGTTTAACGCGGCTTTGTCAATTTAATGATTTGAGGCGTTGTGACGCGGATCAAGCATGAGGCGTAGTGATGCGGGCGTGAATCATGAGAGGTTCTAAAGGATGGAATGCATGGCTTAATCCAGTGATTCATGCTAGACTTGACTGATATTGGAAGACTTGATTGTTTGATTGTCAATCACTTGTGTTTTCTTGCTAATTTATGATTGATAACCATGGTTGAGTGCATATCATAGTTCTTTATTTGCATTCATCTGGATGTACTATTGGCCTAACCTAGGGTTATGACTTATTACTGAGATGTGAATCTCACCCCGTCGTGGGACCTCACTTTTCAGACCCTAAGCCTTGAGGATGCTTCCGACCCGTTTAGGCGATCCTAAAGAGATGACAGCATATTTTGATGAGTTTCCTGACGGTCGGGGTACCGTGTTTGTGAGGAAGTGTACAATGGTGTGGGTCGATGAGGGAGGTAAAGACTGGAAACCACATAGGTTCGAGGCCTAGTTCCGTAGGGTAGGCGATGTTACTACCTGTCCGTTGAAGTCCACGGAGGTGCCTCGAAGGGTCGTTCCGAGCTGGTGTCATCCCACTCAGGATTCGGTTGAAGTAGAGGTGTCTGTTGCGGGTTCGAGGAACGTGCTGAAGAAAACCCCATCTAAGGAGGAAATGGTTGAGGTGATTGTGATAGATGCCTCAGATGATGAGCTGGAGGATGACACGATGGATGATACCGTAGATGTACGCTCCGAGACCTTTTCGAACTACGAGCCTACCGAGGATGCAGATGCGACTGATGGGTCTAGTGGTTCGACCAAGGGGTTTCCAGACTTTGCTTGTCGTCTTTTGGGTGTTACCCTCGTTGGTCAGCAATATTTTGGGGAGCTAGGCTTAGTGGCATTTTTGGATGAGTCTCGCCAACTCTGACCGTCAGAAGTTGTAGTAGATCTGTTATTTTGTAAGAACTGAAGTAATGTTTTTAGTTATTATATGATCGCGTTATCCATGTCCCCGTTATTTGTGTAAGGAGGAGCTTTCCTTTCGTTTCCGTTTGCTTGATTACTCATGCATATTGTGCTATGTGAATCCTGGGAACCAAGAGCACGATTTCGGAGGTCGCGCTTGAGCTATAAAGTGAGCGGGGCGTGACAGGCTTGTTGAAGTGGTATCAGAGCGAGGTTAGCTCGATCCAAGATGATTGAGGACTGGAGTAACAAGGAGGAATGACACTCGGGATGACTGAGTAGCGAGACCTTAAGAGGAATCCTTAGAGTCGAGTTAGAGATGCATGACATATGATTTGGCCCATGTGATTGACATTATGAAAGTAGTGTAGTTATGATGATTAGATGGTGACTGAGCTTCATACTTATTGTGTGCATCACAATTGTGGATGTTGGCTTAATGAAATGTTAGTTGTCGTGTTTAAACTTGAAGCATGAACGTGTGTTCCGAAATTATTGTGCTGCTTGATGTGTAGCATAGAACCACTGGACTTGTGTGGTTGAGGTAAGTCTCTAATTCCGTGGTGGAATTACAGTGTACAGGTAGTATAAGGATGAGCGATCGACCTGTTAGACGTAGAAGACCTAGAGGCAGAGCTTCTAGTTCGAGACCACCTGTAATAGAAAATCCTAGGAAGGGTGATGTTCTGAGAGCACTGGAAAGAATTGGAAACTTGATAGATAGGTAAGCCCAAGATAGAGATCCGCCATTACTCAAGTTGTTGGGGCTGCCTTAGCTACTGTTAATGCAGCTACTAGTGCTAATGTGGGAAGTGGAGTTAATGAAAATGTTGGCCAAGGCGTTGGAATTGGCAATGCCTGAACTAATGAGAACAGTGGCCAAGGAATGGAAATAGATAATACGCCGGGTATTAATATTGTACCTAGAGATAAAGATCAAATTGGTGGAGCAGTTTGTGAAGTTAAAGCCACTCCAGTTTAATGGAACTTGTGACCTAAAGTTGGCGCCTAGGTGGATAGAAAATCTCGAAAAGATTTTTGGGGTTTTGAGATGTAATGATGAGGAGAAAGTACTCCTGGAAGTCTACCAGTTGGCTGGTACTGCGAATGATTGGTGGAAGGCTACGAAAGACGGAGTATTCCCTAAGGGCATTGCCCTGAATTGGACTGTAGTCACTACAGCCTTCAATGACAAGTATTTCTCGAAGACCGCACGAGAAAGCAAGCTAGTAGAATTTCAAAATCTGCGGCAAGGTAACCTGAAAGTGGATCAGTATGAAGCTGAATTTGCTTGACTGTCGAGGTATGCGCTACGTTATGTTGAAGATCCGCTGGAAAAGGCGCGGAGGTTTCGAGACGGGTTACGACCCGAACTTCGTAGTCAGATCGTGACACTAAACCTGAGAACTTATAAAGAAATCTATGAGTGGGGGCAGATGATAGAACGAGACATAAGAGAAAGAACAGCTGCGTCTGGATCGCGATTCCCTTCGTTTCGAGATAATCGCCAATTGGGAAAGAGACCCGTGACTAACACTAGACGCTTTGTCCCACCCGCAAGGAAGAATATTAGTAAGCCACGCCCTTGACGCAGCTAACTAAGAAGCTTACGAAGTTTGATTGGACGGATAAATGTGAAAAGAGTTTTCGAGAGTTTAAGCATCGGTTGACGACTGCACCTATACTTACAATTCCGTCTATACCCGGAGGCTTTGAGATTTACAGCGATGCTTCACTAAAAGGATTTGGATGCGTGCTTATGCAACACTAAAGGGTAGTAGTGTATGCTTCGCGACCGTTGAGACCCCATGAAATGAACTATCCGACGCATGACTTGGAGCTAGCTGCAATTGTTTTCGCCTTAAAAATTAGGAGGCATTACTTGTGTGCCGAAAGGTTCCAAATATTTACGGACCATCAGAGTTTAAAGTATTTATTCTCTCAGAAGGTGTTCAATATGAGGCAACGTCGATGGATGGAGCTGCTTAAGGATTATGATTGCGATATTTTATACCATCCTGGAAAAGTGAATAGGGTTGCTGACGCCCTTAGTCGGAAGTCTAGTATTGCCCACTTATTAGTCAAAGGATGGTCAGTGCTTGAAGGACTAAGGGACTCCGAGTTTAAGTTGGAAGCTTGTCAATTGTCCAGTTTGGTGGCGACGTTGAGACTAGCACCTGAGATTCAAGAAAGGATAAAAACTTTACAGTCTACGGACCCAGAAATCCAGAAGATTCTCGAAATGGACGCAACGAAAAGAAGACAAGAGTTCTAAGTCTTAGAGGATGGAATTTGGAAATTTCGAGAGCGTCAGTGCGTGCCTAATGACGAAGAGCTTCGAGAAAAGATTTTGTCTGAGGCTCACAGAAGTAATTACAGTATTCACCCAAGCAGTATGAAAAAATACCAAAACTTGCGTCAGTATTACTGGTGGATCGTGATGAAAGTAGACGTGGCCAAACATGTGGCAAAGTGCTTGACATGCCAGCAAGTAAAGGCACAACACCGTAAGCCTAGTGGATTGCTACAGCCATTGGAGATTCCAGAATTGAAATGGGAGCACTTGACAATGGACATTGTAATGGAATTGCCGAGGAGGCTGAGAGGACATGATTCGATCTGGGTAATGGTGGATAGATTGACCAAGTCTGCGCATTTTATCCCTGTGAGAAAGGACTTTGCAATGGATAAGTACGCCGAATTGTATATGCGTCACATTGTACGACTACATGGAGTGCCCGTAACCAATACGTCAGATAGAGATCCTAAGTTCATAGCGAATTTCTAGAAGAGTCTACAGGTTGCTTTGGGAACCAGATTACAGTTTAGTACGGCATATCACCCACAAACAGACGGACATTCGGAAAGGACGATTCAGACACTCGAGGATATGTTGCGAGCATGCGTTATAGATTTTAAAAGTGGATGGGAAGACCATTTGCACTCAGTAAAGTTCGCTTATAATAACAGTTTTCAACAAAGTATTGGAATGGTTCTTTTTGAAGCACTCTATGGTAGAGCCTGCAAGACTCCTTTATGCTTGGACGAAGTAGGAGAAAGGAGCATAGCGGGCCCCGAGTTGGTGGAACGGTAGGCCGAGGCAGTGAAAGTGATCAGAGACAGATTAAAAACAGTACAAAGTCGCCAGAAGAGTTATGCCGACAAGCGACGTAAGCCCTTAGAGTTTCAAGTTGGTGATCACGTTTTTCTCAAGGTGTCGCTCATGCGGAGCTATCTCGTTTCGGAAAGAAAGGGAAGTTGAGTCCGAGATATGTGGGCCAATTCGAGATTTTGGAACGGATTGGAACTTTGGAATATAGGCTCGCCTTGCCGCCTACTATGTCTCAAGTACACAACGTTTTCCACGTATCAATGCTAAGGAAGTACGAGCCGCACCCGACACACGTATTGGATTATGAAATTATCGAGGTTGACGACAAGGGGTCCATCGTGGAAAAGCCAGTCAGGGTCGAAGATAGAAAAGAGCAAGTTTTGAGGAACAAAACGATACCGTTGGTCAAGGTTTTTTGGGAGCACCATAAAATCGAAGGCGCAACATGGGAAAGCAAGGAAACGATGAGGTGTCACTACCCCCACTTGTTTGAGTGAATGAGTTTATTGTAAATTTCGAGGACGAAATTTTTGTAAGAGGGGAAGAGTTGTGACATTCTGGTTTTCCTGTCATTTCGAGACTTTTTACTGAAAATGTATCTAACGATGTAATTCCGTCTTATCTCGCTCGGATCTGATCAATCACGAATTATCTGACCACAAAGGGAAAGGCTAACGCAGGACAAAGTACGTGGACCTAAGGAACTCAAGTAGGAAATGGCACTCTCACCAAAAGGATTGACGAGGGAATATTTAGAACCATTAAGGGTCGATCTAACAACGATTAAGTAAGACATTGCGAGCGTTGTACGATTGGGACGCGGGTGATACCGTTTAGCCAATGTATAATTTGTAAAAATTCTCCTAAATCGAACAATGACAATCGAGACCGTCGGAACTAGTAATAGACACTCGCAATTACATGACAACCAAATTCTCCATGAGCTGTCGAGTCCTAAGTGTGATGAGAATCACAGAGTCGATACTCGTAACGTCTGCAAAAACCGCCCGTCAGTTCGGGATAGCCTGAAATTTCATTCGACAGAGAAATGACCCAGAGATGAGTCTCGAAATTTGGAAATGGAAAATTGTGAATTCCAACATTTTATTTGTTTTGACGTCACCTCATAGAAGGAAATTTTGAATCGGAAAAACGACGTTTCGGACGGCGAGGGCGAAGTTACCATTTTGCCCCTCAAGTTTTTGGCTTCTTCTTAATAATTGGACAATAGCTTTTTGGACTTTCACTCCCACTCCAAGGCTGTCGAAAATTGGGGAAAATTATGGCCATTGGATGAGCAAATAATTACTATAAGGACAAGTGTCAAAGGATGGTTAATTAGCATTAATGGTTTAACCTTTTTACCTACCATTCCACTTGTTGACCATCCAAAACTCTAGTGTCGACTCATTTCATCTCCTTCCTCAGCCGAGTGCATCCCTTCCAAACAGCCATCTTCTTCTTTTCTTCTTCTCTTCTTCGGCCGTGAACCAGGCCCGATCGACCGCTGCTGTCAGTCCCCTTTGCGCCTCTTGATGGCAACTTTCGGCCACCACCTGACCTCACGCCAACCACCATCACCTAGCCCAACCTCTTGCCGATCATCTCCAAGTGGAAGCTCGACGTTTGGCAACCTGAGGAGCTCCGGCCAGCCAATCTTCCATAGGCCGACGGTTTTCATCGCAGCTGGAGGTAAGTTGTCGTTTGACCTCCGTAAGACTTCGTTTTGTCTCAATCTTCTGGCCAATTTTTGTAGACATCTAGGGCACACGTATACTGAGTTGTGGTAAAATTTGAGCCAAGTTTGATGGAGTTTTGATACCAAATTGATGTTGTGTTTGAAGAACAGTTTCTGCCCGGCGGTGAGGCTTGAGGAACCGGGGCTGCTAATGGACTTCCGGGTGTCGCCTTGCCACGAAATGTTTGGTGAGGCTCCCTAACACCTAGGACTTATTGTTAGTAAGTGATTTGAGTGAAGAATTGATGTTAATTGGTGGATTGTGGGCTGTTTGATCAGGTTTGGGACAGAACTGAAAATGCCATATTTCGATTCTGTTCAAACCGTGATCCTAGGGTCCGTTAAGGGTGCCGCCAAGCTCTAATTCCATCATTGGGACGTACTAGAATGTTTATTATGATGTTATTAAGGTGTATGCTCCATGGTTCGACGATTGGGCGAGGAAAATTGATGAAATGGATTGGATTTCACTAGGTGTCGCGGTTGCCCCGTTTGGGACCCTTTAGGGCCGAACCTTTGAAGTACCTGGAGGAGGATTTTTGTTGATTTGAGCTTAAGGTAAGGAGTCTCTAACCCTTGGCGAGGAGGATAGGCCCTTTGATTGGAATGAGTTTTCATGAGTAATTGCGTGGTTGTTCGATATTTGTTATGGTAAATCGATGATTGTTCGAATGCTTGTTAAGTGCTTATGCCTTATGTCGATGCCACTTTAGGGTTAATGAAATTGATTCTCTCGCGTGCCATAGACACTTAGTCCTTGCATGGACTTATATTCGATCATGAAGTCTGAGTTGAAATGATAGTTAGCATGCTTGGAAACTTGTGGAGTCTTAATGCGTTGAGTCGCGGGACTAGATTTTTGTGTGTTTACACAAAGCTGGAATGGCATGGAAAACCTGATGCGTTTAACGCGAGTTTGTCAATTTCCTGATGGTACTGAGATGTGAATCTCACCCCGTCGTGGGACCATACTTTTCAGACCCTAAGCATTGAGGATGCTTCCGACCCGTTTAGGCGATCCTAAGGAGATGACTGCATATTTTGATGAGTTTCCTGACGGTCGGGGTACCGTGTTTGTGAGGAAGTGTACAGTGGTGTACGTCGATGAGGGAGGTAAAGACTGGAAACCACATAGGTTCGAGGCCTGGTTCCGTAGGGTAGGCGATGTTACTACCGGTCCGTTGATGTCCACGGAGGTGCCTTGAAGGTTCGTTTCGAGCTGGCGCCATCCGACTCAGGATTCGGTTTAAGTGGAGGTATCTGTTGCGGGTTCGTGGAACGTGCCGGAGAAGACCTCATCTAAGGAGGACACGGTTAAGGTGATTGTGATAGATGCCTCAGATGATGAGCTGGAGGATGACATGTTGGATGATATCGTAGATGTACGCTCCAAGACCTTTTCGGACTACGAGCCTATCGAGGATGCAGATGCGACTGATGGGTCTAGTGGTTCGACCTAGGGGTTTCCAGACTTTGCTTGTCATCTTTTGAGTGGTACCCTTGTTGGTCAGTAATGTTTTGGGGACCTAGGTTTAGTGGCATTTTTGGATGAGTCCCGCCAACTCTGACCGTCAGAAGTTGTAGTAGATCTGTTATTTTGTAAGAACTGAAGTAATGTTTTTAGTTATTATATGATCGCGTTATCCATGTCTCCGTTATTTATGTAAGGATGAGTTTTCCTTTCATTTCCGTTTGCTTGATCACTCATGCATATCGTGCTATGTGAATCCTGGGAACCAAGAGCACGATTTCAGAGGTCGCGCTTGAGCTATAAAATGAGCGGGGAGTGACAGGCTTGTTGGAGTGGTATCAGAGCGAGGTTAGCTTGATCCAAGATGATTGAGGACTGGAGTAATAAGGAGGAATGAGACTCGGGATGACTGGGTAGCGAGACCGTAAGAGGAATCATTAGAGTCGAGTTAGAGATGCATGACATATGATTTGGCGCATGTGATTGACATTATGAAAGTGGTGTAGTTATGATGATTAGATGGTGACTAAGCTTCGTACTTATTGTGTGCTTCACAATTGTGGATGTTGGCTTGATGAAATGTTAGTTGTCTTGTTTAAACTTGAAGCATGAATGTGTGTTCCTAAATTATTGTGCTGCTTGCTGTGTAGCATATAATCACTGGACTTGTGTGGTTGAGTTAAGTCTCTAATTCCGTGGTGGAATTATAGTGGTACAGGTAGTATAAGGATGAACGATCGACCTGTTAGACGCGGAAGACCTAGAGGCGGAGCTTCTAGTTCGAGACCACATGTGGTAGAGAATCTTGGGATGGGTGATGTGCTGAGGGCACTGGAAAGAATTGGAAACTTGATGGATAGGCAAGCCCATGATAGAAATCCCGCCATTACTCAAGCTGTTGGGGCTGCCTTAGCTACTGTCAATGCAGCTACTGGTGCTAATGTGGGAAGTGGAGTTAATGAAAATGTTGGCCAAGGCATTGGAACTAGCAATGCCCGAACTAATGAGAACAGCGGCCAAGGAATGGAAATAGGTAACATGTCGGGTATTAATATTGTACCTAGAGATATAGGTCAATTTGTGGAGCAATTTGTGAAGTTAAAGCCACTCTAGTTTAATGGAACTGGTGACCCAGAGTTGGCGCCTAGGTTGATAGAAAAGCTCGAAAAGATTTTTGGGGTTTTGAGATGTAATGATGAGGAGAAACTACTCCTAGCAGTCAACCAGTTGGATGGTACTGCGAATGACTGGTGGAAGGCTACGAAAGACGGAATATTCCCTAAGGGCACAGCCCTGAATTGGACTGTATTCACTACGCCCTTCAATGACAAGTATTTCTCGGAGACCGCACGAGAAAGCAAGCTAGTAGAATTTCAGAATCTGTGGCAGGGTAGCAAGATAGTGGATTAGTATGAAGCTGAATTTGCTAGACTGTCGAGGTATGCGCCACGTTATGTTGAAGATCCATTGGAAAAGCACGGAGGTTTCAAGACGGGTTACGACCCGAACTTCGTAGTCAGATCGTGACAGTAAACCTGAGAACTTATAAAGAAATCTATGAGCGGAGACAGATGATAGAACGAGACATGAGAGAAAGAACAGCTGCGTCTGGATCGCGATTCCCTTCGTTTCGAGATAATCACCAGTTGGGAAAGAGACCCGTGACTAACACTAGACGCTTTGTCCCACCTTCAAGGAAGAATATTAGTAAGCCACCGCATCAGTTCAACTTGAATTGTCGTCTTTGTGGAAGGAGACATGGAAATGGGCCTTGCCCGACTAAGATGGACACGTGCTTCAAGTATGGTTAGATGGGCCATCAGATGAGATCTTACCCCAACCAAGCTCCAATGGCTAGGTTTTAAGGGCAACAACCACAGGCAGGACCACCGACTGCAGTGCCCCAGAACGAGCAAAACCGACCCCCAGCTCAAGGAAGAGTTTATGCTGCGGCACGTAGGGAAGCGGAGGAGACGTCTGGCGTGGTCACATGTATGGTTTATTTGTGCGACCAAGCTGATTATGCGTTGTTTGATCTTGGTGCTTCGCATTCCTTCGTGTCTGCTCAGAGTTTGCTCAATTTGCTGAATTAGTTAATATGAAGTTGAAACCGTTAAGCGTGTTACTGCATGTTGCTACTCCGTTGAAGGATAATATGTTGGTTTCGTTAGGCTGTGAGAACTGTAAGATAGTCATTGGTAGTAGCGAAGAAAATATAGATTTGGCTATGTTGCCCATGTACGATTTTGATGTGATCATAGGAATGGATTGGTTGGGTAAGTTAGGGGCAGTGGTTGATTGTGGTAGCAAAGTGATCCATTTTTATACGGATGGTCGCCCTAGCTTCGAGTTTAAAGGAAGTCGTGGAGGAATTTCTATTCCATTGGTTTCGTCGCTTGAAGCGACAAAGTTGTTGGATGAGGGATGCCAAGCTTATTTGGCTGCAGTGGTTGATACGACGGTTGGGGAACCGAAGTTAGAACATATAGTGGTGGTACGTGAATTTTTGGATGTCTTTCCCCAAGAATTGCCTAGACTACCACCTAAGCGGGAGATTGAATTCGTTATTGAGTTAGCTCCTTGGACGGAGCTAATTTCGAAGGCACCTTATAGAATGGCGTTATCGGAATTGAAGGAACTAAAGGTGCAAATGCAAGAGTTGCTGGACAAAGGGTTCATTAGGCCGAGTGTATCGCCCTGGGGAGCCCTAGTATTATTTGTAAGGAAAAATGATGGTCTTTGCGGTTGTGTATCGATTATCAACAATTGAACCAAGTATCCGTTAAGAATAAGTATCCATTGCCCGAGGATTGACGATTTATTTGATCAATTATAGGGGGCTTCAGTATTCTCTAAGATAGATTTGAGGGCATGGTACCATCAGTTGGGAATTAAGAAGGAAGATATTCCGAAGATGGCTTTTAGAACGAGATATGGGCATTATGAATTTACAGTGTTGCCTTTTGGGTTGACTAATGCTCCGGCTGCATTCATGGTTTTGATGCATCGGGTGTTTAAGAGCAATCTGGGTCGCTTTGTCATAGTTTTTATTGATGACATTTTGATTTATTCAAGGAGTAATGAGGAGTATGAAAGGCATTTGAGGACAGTTCTACAGACCTTGAGAGAACACTAGCTTTATGCAAAGTTTAGTAAGTGCGAGTTTTTGATAAATAAGGTAGCATTTCTTGGTCATGTAATATCTGGAGAAGGAATATCCGTAGACCCTGCGAAGATCGAGGCAGTGATAAATTGGCCTAGACCTACGACAGTTACGGAAGTTCAGAGTTTTCAAGGATTGGCCGGTTATTATAGATGCTTCGTAGAAAAGTTTTCGTCTATAGCCATGCCCTTGATGTAGCTAACTAAGAAGCTTAAGAAGTTTGATTAGACGAATAAATGTGAAAGGAGTTTTCGAGAGCTTAAGTATCGGTTGACGACTGCACCTGTACTTACAATTCCATCTGGACCCGGAGGCTTTGAGATTTACAGCGATGCTTTGCTAAAAGGATTGGGATGCGTGCTTATGCAACACGGAAGGGTAGTAGCGTATGCTTCGCGACAATTAGAGCTAGCTACAATTGTTTTCGCCTTAAAAAATTGGAGGCATTACTTGTGTGGCGAAAGGTTCCAAATATTTACGGACCATTAGAGTTTAAAGTATTTATTGAATATGAGGCAACACCGATGGATGGAGCTGCTTAAGGATTATGATTGCGATATTTTATACCATCCTGGAAAAGCGAATAGAGTTGCTGACGCCCTTAATCGGAAGTCTAGTATTGCCCACTTATTAGTCAAAGGATGGTTAGTGCTTGAAGGACTAAGGGACTCCGAGTTTAAGTTGGAAGTTTGTCAATTGTCCAGTTTGGTGGCGACCTTGAGACTAGAATTTGATATTCAAGAAAGGATAAAAACTTTACAGTCGAGGGACCCATAAATCCAGAAGATCCTTGAAATGGATGCAACGAAAAGAAGACAAGAGTTCCAAGTGCTAGAGGATGGAATTTTGAAATTTCGAGGGCGTCTGTGCGTGCCTAATGACGAAGAGCTTCGAGAAAAGATTTTGTCTGAGGCTCACAGGAGTAATTACAGTATTCACCCAGGCAGTACGAAAATGTACCAGAACTTGCGTCAGTATTACTGGTGGAACAGGATGAAAGTAGACGTGGCCAAACATGTGGCAAAGTGCTTGACATGCCAGCAAGTAAAGGCACAGCACTGTAAGCCTGGTGGATTACTACAGCCATTGGAGATTCCAGAATGGAAATGGGAGCTAGTGACTATGGACTTTGTAATGGGATTGCCGAGGAGTTAGAGAGGACATAATTCGATCTGGGTAGTGGTGGATAGATTGACCAAGTCTGCGCATTTTATCTCTGTGAGAAAGGACTTTGCAATGGATAAGTACGTTGAATTATATATGCGGCACATTGTACGACTACATAGAGTGCCCGTAACCATTACGTCAGATAGAGAACTTAAGTTCACAGCGAATTTCTGGAAAAGTCTACAGGATGCTTTGGGAACCAGATTACAGTTTAGTACGGCATATCACCCACAAACAGACGGACAGTCGAAAAGGACTATTCAAACACTCGAGGATATGTTGCGAGCATGCGTTATAGATTTTAAAGGTGGATGGGAAGACCATTTGCACTTAGTAGAGTTCGCTTATAAGAATAGTTTTCAACAAAGTATTGGAATGGCTCCTTTTGAAGCACTCTATGGTAGAGCCTACAGGACTCCTTTATGCTGGGACGAAGTAGGAGAAAGGAGCATAGCGGGCCCTGGGTTGGTAGAACGGTCGGTCGAGGCAGTGAAAGTAATCAGAGACAGATTAAAAATAGCACAAAGTCGCCAGAAGAGTTATGCCGACAAGCGACGTAAGCCCTTAGAGTTTCAAGTTGGTGATCATGTTTTTCTCAAGGTGTCACTCGTGCGGGGCTTATCTCGTTTCGGAAAGAAAGGGAAGTTGAGTCCGAGATATGTGGGCCCATTCAAGATTTTGGAACGGATTGGAACTTTGGCGTATAGACTCGCCTTGCCGCCTACTTTGTCTCAAGTACACAATGTTTTCCACATATCAATGCTAAGGAAGTACGAACCGGACCCGACACACGTATTGGATTATTAAACTATCGAGGTTGACGACAGGGGGTCCTTCGTTGAAAAGCCAGTCAGGGTCGAAGATAGAAAAGAGCAAGTTTTGAGGAACAAAACGATACCGTTGGGCAAGGTAGTTTGGGAGCACCACGGAACCGAAGGCGCTACATGGGAAAGCGAGGAAACGATGAGGCGTCACTTCCCCCACTTGTTTGAGTAAATGAGTTTATTGTAAATTTCGATGACGAAATTTTTGTAAGGGGGGAAGAGTTGTGACATTCTGGTTTTCCTGTCATTTCGAGACTTTTTACTGAGAATGTATCTAACGATGTAATTCAGTCTTATCTCGCTCTAATCTGATCAATCACGAGTTAACCGACCATAAAGGAAAGGCTAACGCTGGGCAAAGTACGTGGACCTAAAGAACTTAAATAGGAAATGACGCTCTGACTAAAAAGATTGACGAGGGAATATTTAGAACCATTAAGGGTCGATCTAAGAACGATTAAGAAAGACATTGCGAGCGTTGTACGATTGGGACACGGGTGATACCGTTTAACCAATGTATAATTTGAAAAAATTCTCCTAAATCGAACAATGACGATCGAGATCGTCGGAACTAGTAATAGACCCTCGCAATTACATGACAACCAAAGTCGCCATGAGCTGTCGAGTCCTTAGTGAGATGAGAATCACAGAGTCGATACGCGTAACGTCTGCAAAAGCCGCCCGTCAGTTCGAGATAGCCTGAAATTTCATTCGACAGAGAAATGACCCAAAGATGAGTCTCGAAATTTGGAAATGGAAAATTGTGAATTCCAACATTTTATTTGTTTGGACGTCGCCTCATCGAAGGAAATTTTGAATCGGAAAAACGACGTTTCGGACGGCGAGGGCGAAGTTACCATTTTGCCACTCAAGTTTTTGGCTTCTTCTTAATAATTGGACAATGGCTTTTTGGACCTTCACTCCCACTCCAATGCTGCCGAAAATTGGGGAAAATTGTGGCCATTGGATGAGCAAATAATTACTATAAGGTTAAGTGTCAAAGGATGGCTAATTAGCATTAATGCTTTAACCTTTTTACCTACCATTACTCTTGTTGACCATCCAAAAATCTAGTGTGGACTCCCTTCATCTCCTTCTTCATCTGAATGCTTCCCCTCCAAACTGCTATCTTCTTCTTTTCTTCTTTTCTTCTTCGGCAGTAAACCAGGCTCGATCGACTGCCGCTGCCCGTCCCCTTCGCGTCGCTCAACGGCAACTTCCGGCCACCCCCTGACCTCACGCCGACCACCATCACCTAGCCCAACCTCTTGTCAACCATCTCCAAGTGGAAGCTCGGCGTTTGGCAACCTGAGGAGCTCCGGCCAGCCAATCTTTCGTAGGTCGACCGTTTTCGTCGTAGTTGGAGGTAGGTTGTCGTTTGACCTCCGTAGGACTTCGTTTTACCTCAATCTTCCGGCCAATTTTTGTAGACATCTAGGGCACACGTATACTGAGTTGTGGTAAAAATTTGAGCCAAGTTTGATGGAGTTTTGATACCAAATTGATGATGTGTTTGGAGAACAATTTCTGACCGGCGGTGAGACTTGAGGAATCGGGGCTGCTAGTGGACTTTCGGGTGTCGCCTTGCCATGAAATTTTTGGTGAGGCTCCCTAACACCTAGGACTTATTGTTAGTAAGTGATTTGAGTGAAGAATTGAGATTAATTGATGGATTGTGGGCTGTTTGATCAGGTTTGGGACAGAACAGAAAATGCCCTGTTTCGGTTCTATTCAAACTGTGATCCTAGGGGCCGTTAAGGGTGCCACCAAGCTCTAATTCCATTGTTGGGACGTACTAGAATGTTTATTATGATGTTATTAAGGTGTATGCTCCATGGTTCGATGATTGGGCGAGGAAAATTGATTAAATGGATTAGATTTCACTAGGTGTCGCGACTGCCCTGTTTTGGACTCTTTAGGGCCGAACCTTTGAAGTACTTGGAGGAGGATTTTTTTTTTATTTGAGCTTAAGGTAAGGAGTCTCTAACCCTTGGCGAGGAGGATAGGCCTCGACTGGATGAATTGGCTTTGATTGGAATGAGTTTTCATGAGTAATTGCGTGGTTGTTCGATATTTGTTATGGTGAATCGATGATTGTTCGAATGCTTGTTAAGTGCTTATGCCTTATGTCGATGCCACTTTAGGGGTAATGAAATTGATTGTCTCGCGTGCCATAGACACTTAGTCCTTGCATGGGCTTATATTTGATCATGAAGTCTGAGTTGAAATGATAGTTGGCATGCTTGGAAACTTATGGAGTCCTGCTGCGTTGAGACGCAGGACGAGATTTTTGTGTGTTTACACAAAGCCAGAATGGCATGGAAAACCTGATGCGTTTAACACGGGTTTGTCAATTTAATGATCTGAGGCGTTGTGACACTGATCAAGCCTCAGGCGTAGTGATGCAGGCGTGAATCATGAGAGGTTCTAAAGGATGGAATGCATGGCTTAATCTAGTGATTCATGCTAGACTTGACTGATATTGGAAGACTTGATTGTTTGATTGTCAATCACTTGTGTTTTCTTGCTAATTTATGATTGATGAGTACTTTGCATGGTTGAGTGCATATCATAGTTCTTTATTTGCATTCATCTGGGTGTACTATTGGCCTAACCTAGGGTTAGGACTTATTACTGAGATGTGAATCTCACCCCGTCGTGGGACCTTACTTTTCAGACCCTAAGCATTGAGGATGCTTCCGACCCGTTTAGGCGATCCTAAGGAGATGACTGCATATTTTGATGAGTTTCCTGACGGTCGGGGGTACCGTGTTTGTGAGGAAGTATACAGTGGTGTGGGTCGATGAGGGAGGTAAAGACTGGAAACCACATAGGTTTGAGGCCTAGTTCCGGAGGGTAGGCGATGTTACTACCGGTTCGTTGAAGTCCCCGGAGGTGCCTCGATGGGTCGTTCCGAGCTGGTACCATCCCACTCGGGATTCGATTGAAGTAGAGGTGTCTGTTGAGGGTTCGAGGAACGTGCCTGAGAAGACCCCATCTAAGGAGGACTCGATTGAGGTGATTGTGATAGATGCCTCAGATGATGAGCTGGAGGATGACACAATGGATGATGCCGTAGATGTACGCTCCGAGACCTTTTCGGACTACGAGCCTATCGAGGATGCAGATGCGACTGATGGATCTAGTGGTTCGACCTAGAGGTTTCCAAACTTTGCTTGTCGTCTTTTGGGTATTACCCTCGTTGGTCAGTAATGTTTCGGGGACTTAGGTTTAGTGGCATTTTTGGATGAGTCCCGCCAACTCTGACCGTCAGAAGTTGTAGTAGATCTGTTATTTTGTAAGAACTGAAGTAATATTTTTAGTTATTATATGATCGCATTATCCATGTCTCCGGTATTTGTGTAAGGAGGAGTTTTCCTTTCGTTTCCGTTTGCTTGATTACTCATGCATATCGTGCTATGTGAATCATGGAAACGAGGAGCACGATTTCGGAGGTCGCGCTTGATTTATAAAGTGAGCGGGGCGTGACAACTGGCGTTCATGTTAACGATTTCTGGCTAAATAAGCCGGAATGACTTAATTGACAAATTGTCGAAGTGTATAGGACAATATTGGCCGTGTTAAAAGATTTAAGCTTGAATTGGCACAAGTATAATATATTTATTTTATTTTAATTTTTTGATAATTTTCCCTAAAGTTTGTTAAGGTAACGGACCTGTTAAATTATATCTTGAGTTTAAGTTCACGTATTTATTTTGAATTTAATTGTAGCTGTGAGAGAAGTACATAAAAAAAGAAAGAAAAAGCAAAAAAGGCTTTTCTACCACTACAAGACGAAAAAGAGGGGGGCAAAATTATATGCTTTCGGACCCAAAATAAATAAATAATATTATATGCTTATTTGGGGGGCAGAAACGTCCTTGTCCATGAAAGAAAACTAAAATGAAGGGTTTTAAGTCTTTGGTTTCTTTCTCCTTCTGACAGTGCGTCGCACGGGCCGAATAGAAGTTGCGAACAAGGGCACTGAGAAGGACGACTTGCGAAGACAGGAAAGTTGAACGCACGGTGACGTTCTCTTGCTCGCGCAAGGAGCCTTGAGCACAGTAAATTTGAGCGTGAGTTTTATTTTTATTATATCAAATTGAGTTGTTTTATTTGTAAACACTTTGGATTTTGGTATATTTTAGGTTTGGGAAACACGAGTGTATTGAGTGATTGTAACTTCGATTCTCCGATTATAATGGATTATGTTGAGAAAAATCCTTTGATGATTTTGAAGTCGATAAAACAATCCATGTACTCTTAAAGGGGTAAGCTAATAGGTAGAGGGAGACTACATGTATATAAAGAGCATATAAAAGCCGTTGTAAAGCGACGCGGGACAATAATTTCTGTTAGGATCCATGTGCGAATTGTGTTAGAGGAGTCCCACATAGGATAATTAATGTGGTGTTGAGCAGTTAATATACCTAAGTTGGCCCATAACTCATTGGCTTAAGTTTTTGAGTAAAGGTGGGTCCAACTGGATATATTGACGGGCTCGGATTTGGGCTCCCTCTTGGCGATCTCCCCAGCAAAAAGTATCGGACTTCCGCTACGTGCACCCAACTCTCCACTAAAAGGGGTATATTATTTCTTTTAATTTCTTAGCCCTAGTGCAGTGTGAGTTACAACAAACACTAATCAGGACAATAGTTCTCCATAATTTATACTATCTTCCAATATAAATACATACAACTCTCTCCCTCTGTCTAATTACTTATTTTATCTTGTCTAAGAATCCCAATGACTAAATACAGCTCACACACAGAAGTAATATTCCTTTGCGAAATAACCTTTGCAAGTTAGAAAGATATAGGAGTAGGAATATTTCTCTAATCATTAGCAGAAGAAAATAACTTGGGGAAATATAAAGTTAGAAAGCGCATAAAATTCGACGAGATACTCCAACTAGTAGTGAATACTCCTGGTGCTGTTCCACGTGCGAGGCCCGGAGATTGGCTCTTTCTCTCGGCTCTTGGGTCAAGATACCGTTTGAAGTGTTTACAGCCGCAAAAACTTTAAATAAGAAGCTAACGTGGGAAAGCTGCCCTAAGATCCAAAAGCTATGTAGTTTGGTCACACTCACTTTCTTAGTTATACTATTCTCATTATATTTTGGCCCAGCGACACTAAGTAGTTGGAAAGCTGATACTTATATTTATTTAATGATAAATATTGTTAAGGGCATCGCTAGGGTCCGACGGAGGGAAATATATAAGAAGTACCGGCATAAGTATGCTACATCAAATCAATTACGTCTCAAGAATATACGAGATCTATGTTGGATATGACTAGAGAATGTTAATAATGTATTGTAATTGATTCTGCCCGTCCGATTACTTGCTAATTTTATATAGAATATTCTCTCGAAGAGGTGAAAGAAAAAGACAGCTCCTTGAAGAACGTGAATGCATGCGGGGCCTCAGGCTGGCAAGGAGTTGCAGCATTTTGTCTTCCACATGCATCCGAAACGTCGCACCTCGCTGTTGCCTAGACCATTTTTGTAATTTCCACATGCTTCCGTTCTCGTAAACAGTCAATGTGTCGATAACCGTGCGTTGGGCTTTGATGATTTAAGGGGAGAGAGAGAGAGAGAGAGAGAGAGAGAGAGAGTTTGAAGTGGGTTGAAGGGAAACACAGCCATTTTCTATTGGCATGAATTCTTGACATCACATCGGAGAATCAAAAGGGAGTAGCTTCCGTTAGGTTCTATAGCACGATTATTATGAAGTAAGTTCAGGTTCATTCCCTCCTAGTTTCGTACTTCATATCACAACTTAAGTTATTGAATACTTGCTCTTCCTCATATAGTCAGGATTCCGGAATTGTATAAATGCTTATCTAGCATGTATGTTCTCTATGTCTTCAAAGTCCATCTAAGTCGTGTAGGTTGAAAGTAATGATAAAAACCTAATACATGGGAGCGATGCAATATGGAGGGCGGTCATGTAAGCAACATAGTTTGTACGAAACATGTGCATTCTTAACAAGATCACGGTATAGAGGTATGGTTAAAGCATAGAGCTAGTTCTCCCTTCACCCTTCATATGAATGTAATTGGCTAAAACCTAGTGGAATAAGTTGATCATATAAGTAGGGAGAAGGTGGAGAAAGTAAGTAAAAATCCAATGAATAAGGAAATTCCATGGGTATAGATGAAGTTATCTTATACGCAAATTTACAAATTAGGAAAGTGATATCGAACCTAAACATTTAATTTATTCCATGTGAGTATTTCATGCTGAATTTTCGACAAATAATATAATAACATGTTGAAGGAAACAATGTTGCACATGTCGAATGAGTTCGAGCTCAGTTAGACAAAACATGTTGTCAACAAATGTACGAAATTAGTTGGTTAGTCAAACTAGAATGTTGTATTGTAAATTACGTTTTTACGTCTAAGGAAGGGAACAAGGGATGTTTATGCTTACTAAAGGAGTAAATGGTTCGCGTTAGGGAAGATTCAACCCACAATTAATAATGCCTCAGAAAGTCTGGTTTGGAGTTCGAGTTTTTGCCGAGAAGTTTTGAGAAAATTTATTAGGTGCGACGGACAGCCGAAGACATTGTGAGATTCAAGAACATTGTTGGGTGCTTTAAAAGGGTTAGATACCAAAAGAGAAATGCTTCCCTGATAGTCTGACAGTACTGTCAGTTACTTCTGATCGTAGATCCACACACTAATGATACGGGTTTTGCATAAAACACTCATTAATTAAAAAATCGTAGGGTAAAAAATAATGACAGTACCGTCAGACTATCGGGTAGCAGCTCCCTATAGAAAAAGGGTTATAAATTTTTGAACTTTGATATCATAGCAATTTTTTGGTGACTGTGAATATAAAATCATTTTGTGGGTCACAATTTCTTGAAAGAATGGATCCTACAATAATTTTTAATTATTTGTTATTCATTCTTTGTGGCTCACAATAAGCTATCAATATCATAGTAGATAAAAAGCTATCACATAAGTATATTCCTACTATTTTCCATCCAGAAAGGAACTTTCTTTAACCATACCTCTGATTGTGACTTAAGAATTATGAACATAACTCCCCATGCAAACTTAACTAAGAATAAATGTGAGTAATGTTCATGCTTATAACCAACCAATAAAAGTCTAGTTTCTCTAATTAGGGATGGAAGAACATATGATCCCAACTAAAGAGAGATGTCGTGAAACGATTGGTTGGTATACATAGTGCAACTCTTAAGTTTCCTATTACATAGAATTTATCCGCACGGAGAGGAGAGAATTTTATGCCAAGGTGAACGTGATTTTCTTAGGAAAAATTACCAAAAAAGTGCTAAACCTATTGCAATTATGCCAATTCAGTCCTAAACATTTTTTTTTGTGTCAATTCAGTCTTAAATATTTTACATTTATGCCAACTTAATTCATTTGATTTGTTGGTGCTAATGGAAAATTTTTAAGTAATTTAAATTTATTTTTTTGTTTTCTTTTTGTTTTCCTTTTTATTTTTCTTTTCTTTCTCATTTTTTCCCTTCCCCCCGTGGTCGACAAGGGTTGCCAATGGCGGCAAGGGCTTCCTAGCCTCCACCTAGTCTCGCTCAGCTTGGGCGAGACCATCGGGGCCGTGGGCGAGGCTAACCTCGCTAGGTCATTGGTAGCTACAGCAAAGGCGACCTAGCCCACTATAGGCTAGGTCATTCCTGCCTTCATTACTGCACTGGCGAGGCTAGGCTCCCCCACAGCCGCGATGGCTTCACCTAGTGGTCGGTGAGATCCCGCCCCATAGAGAGAGAGAGAGAGAGAGAGAGAGAGAGAGAGAGAGAGAGAGAGAGAGAGAGAGAGAGAGAGAGTCAAAATATTAGTAAAATTTTGCCATGTTAGCACGAGTATGCCAAATGGATTGAATTGGCACAATTGCAATTGTTTTTTTTTTTACTTTTTTTAGTAATTTCCCCAATCTTCTCATGTTCCCTAAAAAATTTGAATCTCCCACTAGTCAGGACCACTTCAGTTTCTATAAATACCAACGAGTTGGTGCTCTCTAGGTATCTTTTCTCTCTCTCTCTCTCTCTCTCCCCACGCCATGGCCCAAAACAAGGTGCTCTTTGCCTTCGTCTTTCTTCTTTTCGCCTTCTCTCTAAAACTCTATTCCAGTCAAGCAAGGCAGTTGAAGCTTACCATACAAGAGCAAAAACTACTGCTAAACAAGCTCCAAAATGCGAATGAACTCATAGAAAAGGAAACAAGGAAAACATTAGCCGAGCAGAGCAAAAACTTGAATGGCAAAACCTCGAACAAAGCCATGGACACTAGCATGTCTTCTACTCCGCCACCGCCATCACCACCAATTGCCATGGTGGGGCCAACAACACCGCCACCATCTCCTGGTCGTAGCGTAGATGACTTCAGGCCCACAGCTCCTGGCCACAGCCCTGGTGTTGGCCATTCGCTTCAAAACTAGGGTTTCACTGTTCTTATGTTCAATTGCGCACGTTCTTCATGGTCGTTCACGTATGTATCATCATTCTGTGTGACTAGGGTTTGATGTTTCGGTTTAAGTTTGAGTTGGTAGGTTAGTGTAAGTGTACGTCGTCTATGTAAATATTGATTATCTGTGGGACAAAAGCGTGCAAATCTCCGTTGTCTTTTGTTCATTTTTTTTAACTAGCTCAGCTTGTCGTTCTGTCATTTACTCATTTTATAATTGCTAGATTCTCAAATATGCATTGTCATGCAATATTGGTCCCCTCCGTGTACGGATCAAAAAAGGTGGCAACCACCCGTCTACCGCCGTCTCTCTCGCGCTCTCTGATATATATATATATATATATATATATATATATATATATATATATATATATATATATATTATCGCGCTTTTTCCACTCCTCATTTAGCTTTGACACTCCTTATCATAATTTCTTGACCATATTATCCTTTGCATGACCCACTTTTTAGCATTATTTTCTTTACCTCTCTTTTTTGATCGTTTTTTCCTTGCGGGTCTCACTTTCCTTTTATTCTTATCTTTCCAGGCGTTTAGTGTCATATTAGTACCAACAGCCCTTATTCTCTTATTTCCATTTTTTTATTCACTTCAGGCACTCCTTTTCATTCTCTCCCAAAATGCTAACTTGAATGCTTCCCGTGAGTCTTCGCCAAAAGCATAAAAGGAAAAGCAAATTATGACGCAAAATGTCAAATGCACTTGTTGGCGATATTGTTTGAACTTTACCATTCACAAGATCATGTCAGCTACATTAACACAATTCAGAAATGCACAAACCTGCAGCGTTTTCCTTAACTCCCTCACTTCCTCCGCGTCTAAGAACATGTGCTCATCAACATGACATCGAACTCATCCCCAATTCCCCTTGCTAACTCCTCCGATCCCCATACCAACTCACTCACGTCCAATCGATCTCCTGCGTCATGAGCCTTGGGAGGCCGGCAGATCCGGTGCCGAGCTCGATGACATTCTTGTCAGTGAGAGGGAACGAGTGGAAGTGAGCTTCATTGGAGAACCCCTCGGAGAGAACGAGGGCAGAGTCCTAGAGCCAGTGGTGAGGGGACGACCAGAGACCAAATCGTGGATATTGTCTTGTTCGAGGATAGTGTATTGGTACAACTTCGATTTCCCTGGTGGTCATTAAACCCTAAATTTGCGTGCTGCTTCATTGTTTAATTAGTCTGTTATCTGTTCATAGGTACTAACAAACAATAAATGCTATGTATTGGCCCTTTTCCTTGTTGGTTTTACGAATGCCATTGCCATTCAACTAATCAGCGCTTCGACTTTTTATCATAGTTGTGGAACTTTTGGCTTGATCTCTCTTCCATCAATCCTCCTTTTAGAGTTTATACTTGCACTAAAGTCTTGCTGAAGCGAAAAAGGAAAAAAAAAAAAAAAGAGGCAATAGTAAGGGCAATATAAGAAGAAGAAGAAGAAGAAGAAGAAGAAGAAGAAAAGTGGGATTATGAGGAAATATAAAAACAAATCAATAAAAAGATGAAAATACAGAGGAGATTAATGCTAAAAGATCCGCCACATAAGGGATAATATGGTCAAAACACTATGATTGGGAGAGTGTCGAAGCCAAATAAGGAGTGAAAAAATCGCAGCCTTTTTTTTTAGCTTAACTCGGGATATAAGGAAATTTCTGAAGTTATATTGCATAAATATGCTCATGGAATCTTGTAACTTCTCATTGTTAGGGCTTCAATATTTGCATCAGTAGTAATTCTTTGTCTGCTGGCTCATAAGGTGCCAGAATGTTTGTGTCTTCTGGATCTAACAATTACCAGTCAATTCCTCCAAACTAAAAAGTTAAACCTTCATGTGGAGTATGCATAAATAAAAAGCTATGACAAAACCTAATGAACAAGGGATGTGTATGTGTCTTTTGTGATGCATTTTCATGAGACCCTCTTAAATTAGTTACCACTTATATCGCATTGCCAACGTTATGTAAGTGAAGTCAACTTCTTATGAGTATAATACAATACAAAGCAAGATCCGGATCCCTGCCAAATTTTTCCCCCATTTTCAAGAGGTGACATGGATCAAATCATGCTGTTCATTTTGATTTGAACGGCCTGATTTAATCAATGTCACCCCTAACATTGAATTGGCAATGTTAAGGGGATCCATTTCCATGCAAAGTATTACTAAATTTTATTTTTCCAATCAAGTAATTAATGCTAATTGAGAAAAAAAAATATGTCCTCCTTTTATCCACAATAAATAATCTTCTCAGAAATGCTTACTTAGCACTCATCTCTTCACATTCTAGGCACATACGGTGGAACAAGAGCTTAATACTTGACTCTCAAGTTTTGCTCAATCACCACTCAATAAAAATTCACTATTTCGGATGATAAATAATATAATTGATCTTCAAACTTGAGATTCGATCTTCATGAGAAGGAATATCTACTTAATTCATGATATTGCATAGCAGATTATATCTCCTATTAAAACGCAATCGGAGGTTTTCGAGTCCGAGAAGGATAACTGTGCTCAGGAGGAATATTGGAGTTAATGGGCATATTGGCATGCTGCAAATCAAGATACTTCACCTCATCGTTGGGATCTGGCTAAAATCAACTAGAGCTTTGGAGTTGAGATAAACAGGGACGTGCTTATTTTTCCAAAGTTGTACATTCATTAATATAACTGTGGGCTAAAAGCAAATGATTGTGATGTTTTCAAGATTCTTTCATGATTTAATTATCCCAAATCTTATGCTAGATTGGCAGTAATATTCTCCTATTTGTGTGAACGAAAGGAGTAGAATACTTTCTTTTCTTGGCTTAGCAAGTTTTCATTTGCAATTATGTCACATCTAATCATTCGAGTTAAAACAAGGAGATTCGATTGATATCCTAGAAAACTTATTCGAACAATTGAAATGAGAATTGGGACTTAACTGAATGACGCACTGAAATTTTAAGACTTTGTCATTAACATAAATTTACAATCATTTGCATCGTATAACTACTCACTTCATTGTTGAAGGTTGAACAATTGTTAACATGGCTTTCAAACTAACGATGCAGATGGATATTAGGAAGATCCCCAGTATAGAAGACTGTTGATGACAATGCGGAAAATAGTTTTACGACTTTTTGCACTGTTATAGGACACAAATCCGATCCATTGTAGTTCATGCTGTTTTGTGTAATTGAACCAACCAAAAGCTTTCATAATGACTTAATAAAACAGTCTACCGACAAGTGATGATCGTAAATTATCCTAACAATTTTTTCTACTTTTGCACAATAATGTGTTTATATTTTAGTATTGTCAAGATGTAAGTGTGGGTTGTATTAAAAAAATCCACATTGGATAATTGATTTGTCGTGAAGTAGTTAATATATATATATATATATCTTCGTTGGCTCATAATTCATTGTTTTGAATTTTTTTAGTGAAAACGGGTTCAAGTAAATACACTGATGGACTTAGACTTGGGCTTCCTCCTATCGATCTCATCAAGTGAAGGTATTAGATTTTTACTGCTCACTCCCAACAAGAGATATTAGAGACTATTGATTGGTGGCCCACTTCTACTATATATAGGTGTTTGATGAATAAACGCGATTTCCAGTTAACCTTAATGGTTTAGTTTGGAGAAAAAGACCGAGGATGAAATGTTTGTTATTGGATATTCAATTAAGATACAGGTACAAGAAAATTACTATTGATCAATTTTTAGAATGTGGTTCTTCGTAGTTTTAGCTCATGCTTACTTAGGTCTTGGGAATAACATCACATTCCTGTGAAACTACACGTACATAGTGAACTTAAAAAAAAAAAAATGAGATAAGTGCACTAGAAGTCTTAAAACTTGTCATGAAAGTGCATTAAGTATTACAACTTTCAAAAATTGCAATGAAATCTTAAAACCTATCACGAAAGCGCAGTTGAGTCTGATAATTTTCAAAAAGTGCAATTAAATCTTAAAACTTGTCAAGTTTGCGCAATCAAGTCATTCTATTGACTCTATTCAACTTGGTGAATGGAAAATGTTAACAAGTTTTAGAACTTAAGTAAACCAACTTGATAAATTTTAGGTATTGATTGCATTAATTTGATAAATTTTATGAATTGATTGCAATTGCGAAATAAATTTTAGGACTCAATTGTATTTTCGTGAGAAATTTTAGGATTTTCAATCCACTCGCCCGAAAAAAGATAGTACAATGAGCTTGGACAAACTGAAAAAAAAAAAAAGGTAAGAGAGAAAGGTGAAATTATATTAATCAATTTGGCTTTGGACAGTTGGGATTCCAAAAGTATCTTAGGAGATCTTTTGTCGCCTTTAATCAATTTTAGCTTAGTCGGAATCACAAGCCCCTTTGAAGTATGACGGCTAAAGATTTACTATTTATTTTTTCCTTTTGGATTACCAAGAATGGTTATTTATTTAGCGAGCTCGTGCACTCCAGCTAGCACAAGCAGAGAAAATCAAATGACCCTCCTTGCTCTAATATTTCTTGCTTATTTAATTTGTCTCCTTTTCGACAATAAATTTTTTTTTTTTGTCTCCTTTTTAGATTTATTTATGTTTAACAACTTTTAGTGGGAAGGCAGTAGGGGGATGCCTCTGCTCCCCATTTCTAGGAGCCAACCAGCTGTTACTTTTGTCAGAAGATTCTCATTACATTAATTCTTGTCTTGTGAATTTTTTTTATTTAATTGGTAAAAAAAGTAGTGATTGGGGGTTGGAAAAGGAGCTTGAGCCTTCAGGTATGCCCCTTGGAGCTCATCATTTGTCTCTTTGACTTTATGTGAGAAATATAATGAAGGTCTAGTACTTTGGACAAAGAAGAGTGGTAGGGTCCTTAAAGGGTCGGTGGCTCTTGTACCTTTGACTTGACCACTTTAATTCCTGACCATGTGTGATGTATAATATAATGTGAACTGGTAGTACATGGATGATGGATTCTTTACTTATTAATTATTTTAGATTCAAAGTACAACTCATGTTAAGATATATTTAGAATGATTCCCACTTTTTAATCTTGTGACTTTCAATACTTAACTATCATTTAACAATAAATTCTTTAGACCACTCATATTACAAAACATTGGTATATATAATCATTTATAATATCTTATTATTTTTCAAAATTTGTAAGGGGAAGTGATACACACGATACAATATTATTTTTTCAAGTACACAAAATTAGAAAATCACGATAAGTGGCTACAAATTCAACTTCAATATGGTATCGTAGTAAGAATCGATTGAGTTCAATTTGTTATGCTTTCCTTTCACTTATTTGTGAGTTCTCTTACTATGCATGTCTGCTCTTCACGACTTCTTCACCTACATGTAAAATTTGCTCGCTTAACGACTTTGTCATCTTATTGGTCTTCACTTGAGAGAGAATGTTAAGTTTCAAGTAGGAACTCAACGTTTCTTTGACATAAAAAAATTTTACAACACTGCGCTGTGTGCATACTCGACTTCAATGCAAGTGATGTTCAATATATCATACGAACTTGTTGAACAATCTGGTAGACTATGAATGAACACTACTAATAGACGTGATTTATCCATAATAATATTTTATTTTACATGTCTAAGAGATGATGGCAATAGTGATTCTTGAACTTTGACTTAATGTGCAATGTGCTGCTTAAAATTTTAATTTGCTCAATGCGATCATTGAATTTTAGCCCAATGTGTAATGTGATTCTTGAACTTTTGATATATGTTCAAACTAGTCCCTACATTACATGAAAATGTTCAATATTTCCCCTGAACTTAGGTTAATGTAAATGTAACATTGAACATTTGCATTTTATAGGAGCTAGTTTGAACATGTGACAGAAGTGCATGGACCACATTGAACTAATTAAAGTATAATGATCACATTGAACATTGAACTAAAGTTTAAGGATCATATTGAATAAATTAAAATTTAATGGATCGCAATGTATATTGTGTTAAAGTTCATGAACCATTTATGTCATTTTCCTAATATTCAATAAGATTTTTTCATGCTCTTCAGTTGATATCTTTATGTATTGTTTACATCGGTCAACATTTTTTTATGGTCATTGCCTCAAAGGACTTTCCCATTTAAACAATTACGGTGCCCATAGCCTCTAAACTGGAAATTTGTTCCCATAGAAAAAAAAATTGGTTTCCTTTTTGTCATTTGTTTGGCGCTTTAGGGAAATTGGTTTCCTTTTTGTCAGAAGAGGAAATTGTTTTCCCCCAATCTAGATTTGTTGTTTTTAAGTCCATGGAAAATGTTTTCCATGGATCAATTAGTCTTCCGTCATCTCTAAAACCGTAAGTCGGAGAATAAATTTTTGGAAACATATTTTATTTGAACAAGCGCACTCTAACATTGTTGATAGTTCCTTACCAAAAAAAAAAAAACATTGTTGATAGTAATACACGGTGTTTAAAAATGAGAATATTCATAATCTCTATAAACCCCGAAAATGTCTATTGTAGTAACCATCTCTCTCTCCCCCCTTTCCTTTGCGCAATTTTAGAGGAGCTTGCATTTCCTCGAGCTCTGTCTCGTCAACAGTAATTAAGGAGATGCCACCTCTGATCCTTGTTGTATGGCTAAGAGATGCAAAACTCGTTGCGAATTGATGAGATTCAACTAACAAGGTAGCGAAAAGTTATGATTGAACTCAGGTTTTTCCTTAATAATGGTCCTGTGTATGTCATTTAATATATAAAGGACCTTTGACCTATATATATATATATATAGATATATATATATATAATGGGCCAATTAAATTTCGAACACATCAAATTTATGGAATTATCTTTTAAAAGATTACAAAAATCATTATCTACTTTGCACGCCACATGGATTACTCTCCTCACATTTCAAAGTTATAACTACGGGCCTCACTTTTTGTATTGGACTTCAAGTTACATCTTCCACCCACACATAATTTATCAAGTTGCCACTTTCTTTTCCAGATTACCCCATCCTCAACTTTAGATTTCATATTCTGGGTATATACATCATATATGCATGAGGGTAAAGAGGCCTGTTTTTTGATTAGGGAGATGCAAAATATAAGTCTTGATTTGTGAAGGAGATAGTTGACATGAAATAAAAAGTTAAAAATGACTTTTACAATTCTCTCATTCCTTTTAACACGTTAATACGAAGTTTCCTAGGATATTCGATCACCTCCTTAAAAAAAAAAAAATATATTCCTAGTATATTTGGCTTTTGATGTGATAGCTCCTCGGAATTATGTTTTGTCCGGAATCCAGGAACGGCCAGGAAGGCAAAAACCAATGATTTTTTATTGCAAAGGTTCAATCAATCATCAGTCAGTCAAATGGAATGTCGTTTTCTTTCCCAGTTGTCGTTTTCTACGACTCTTGTTGAATGGGGGCTCTCCTTCGAGGAACCCTCATTCACAAAAGTTTCTCATCAGCGGTGGTTCAGGGGGAAGATTGAGATGTAATGTTCTTGGTTACCAGAACTGTTTAGAAGAGTTTCTTAAGTGCATTTTGTCGAAAACTAGTTAAGCTATTCGAGGAGTCCAATTCTGCCAAAAGACGAAGCAAACTTATTCTTGTAAAAAAAATACTCTCAATTATCATAAATAGAGAAAACAAAAATACAGTAGGGTTGATTACCAACCCTTCGTTCTTTCACATTACAGTGGAATAGAGCCAGCCTTTTGCAAGAAAACTACTAACAAATAACATCGACAGAATCAATAAATGTTCAGCACATTAAACTGAAGTTACGTCTGTGACGGATTTCTTTTGTCGAATGTGTAATGCTTTGCTTTAGTTTATGAAGAAGCACATTTCAGGTAGGTATATTTCAAGTCCATGAAGTACCCCACTTCTATAGATAAGCTGGAGCCAAAATTCGAGTTAAGTAGCTTAAATACGAGTGTTATCAACAGCAGTCCAATCCGCACACACGTATGTTCTTTAACTACTAAAGTTATGTCGGATAAAAGACAGAATATGATAAAATCTTTATCTCACATCCCTCGTGTTTGGTTCCTACCCAAGACAAGATAAAGTCGAATATGAGGATGATATAACTTGGATAAAATTATCCCATGAGGATGTAAGATAAAGATAGATAGATAGGATTCCTTGTAACTCATGATAGAAAAGCTATTTTTCTCGAATAACAAACTTGTTAAATGATAAAGCTAAAATAATAATTGAATATGAAAATAAATTGAAATTTAATATTGAAATGAAAATTCAAAATAACAAAAGAATTATTTGTCATCTTATTTTTTCGTATCTCCGGGGATCGGTCTTTCTTCGAGAGAGTTTTCCGGAGGGAGTTTTTGGAAGAGTTTTTGAGAGAGTTTTCTTACACACGATAAATAACGACGTACGTTGTGGAGAAAAGAAGACGTTATCCCCCTTCTGAATAGGAAACAAACACTATTAATTACATTCAATTATCACAATTAAAGTAATAAGGCAATTTAGCCCTTAATAAACGTAAATTTCCAACATATTTGGCCACCAATGAGTGGGTGGTGGCTCAAAATCAGATTTCTTCCAATCAGAGTACATTTTGGTGCAGCCCTCAAAGAAGATACAGCTCTAATTTATATATAAGTGCTTAATCTCTCGGGTTATTGGCAAAGAAATTTCTTAAATATGGCCCTCAAATTGGAAATTTTTTTAACCTTTTATAAGTTACATTTAGTCTGGTTTTATTTCTAGTTTCCAATGCGTTACCATCAAATGTCAAGCTTCATGTTTCTAAGTTGAACTTGTCCACCTTAGTTTGGGGTATAGACGGAATCAATGACATGACAATCATATGATGCTCACTTTGATGTCAACTTTTTTTTAAAGATTATTTAAGTGTCATAACTTTGAAGAACGAAGAAAGGCTAGGGAATCTAACCCCGATTCTATCCAAATAAGGATTCAATTAGATCCATGTACATAATTTCTCACTTCAAAGAGTTTTAAAAGCAAATTGTATTTCTCGTACTAGCGTTTGAGATGCTTGCAGCGTGCTTATCTCTATAGTAAGAGCACTCAACTTCCTATATATAGCGCGATCGAGTATTTGAACTTGTCCCAAATGACGATATAATTGAAACTTCAACCTTTAATCATAGTGCCATATGAAAATCTGCCTGTTGGATAAGTTGCGGTTTGACACAAGCAATTTTTCGACACTCATGACTAGAAGGACATGATTAAATTCTCTTAAAAAAATTTAATTAATTGTGCCAATTCAAATATATAAGACTCGGTTGCATTCTTTACACATGATTTAGAACCTGAAATCAAAAATTTTCCCATGATCCATTGAATGGTAAGCTGTTAGTTACATATAAAATGAACCACAATTGATGATGATCTTCAAGTCTTGTATGACTCATAAGACATATAGAGAAGATCCTCCACAAAATCTACATTGCGCAGAAACATTTTGAGAGGATGTGTGCAAATTTTACTTATGAAGCAGTCAACACTTACCATCCAAAAATTTAATTATGTGAACCCCATTCATTCAATCTGACAGGTGAATAGGGATACTCATGCTTTCCTAGGTATAATTGACCATATAATAATAAGCCAAGGAAATTATCCAATCATTCATAAATCTATTCTATATATGCCAATTCATGTATAAATTTTCTAATTTTATCAACTTAGTCCTAAACCTTCGTGCGACATTCCAACCAATTTTCGCCGTAAATCACTGTCACGGCCTAAAAAATTTGATCAGGCTAACGGATTATCAAGTTAATTAAATTAACTAACCTAATTTAGACTCTCCCAAGCCTTATCGAATCGCAACTTAGGTTAAATTCATGAAAAAAATTATTTAATCGGAGCTGCCACTAATCATTTACGGTAAGTTGATTAGAAACCTATATAAAATAGCTGTAGAACTATTTTATCTCTACGAACCAGAGAAAATGAGTTCGGGGACTTGATTATATTAATTTAAAAAATTAATACCATTTCGGTACCAATTTCATGAAAAAGTATTTTTAAATTGATTAACGTGAATTGGTTTTGATTTTATTTGGAAAATAATGCAATGGAAACTACACTAAATGACATGGCAATATGCAGGATAACATGGCAAAGTATGGTCTAAACTATATGATATGTAGATGACAAGTGATTTTTGTATTTTTCGAATTAAATATCTGAAAAAAGAAACATTCAAAAGCAAACAAAAATTTTGAATAATTTTTTTTAAAAAAACTCCCATAATATACCTTGATATTCCGATTTTTGTTTTGAAAATCTACTCATCCCCAAAGATCAAGGTTAGAGAAAGAATTTTGATCCGTTACATTCTTGAAGATTCGAGTCAGTATGCGGACAGAGTATAATATGACAACGTCCCTTTTGCCATAGGGAAAGAATACGAAGTTTTATACTAAATCGCCTACCCATTCCACGAGATCATGGTTAAGGTGTGCAATTTAATTTCCGAAGGGTCTAGGCACAATAAGAGCATATATTATGGGCATGTTTGTTCAAAATTGTGCAAATTTCATAATAAAAAAGCAAGACAAAACATGACAAAAATAAAATAAAATTGAGTCAATTAAAGCTTGAATTTTGAAAATTTGAGAGGGATGACCAAAAATATGACATTGGGGTCCATCTTTCCTCATCCGAAATCTTGTTCAATTAAAAATTATCTTGAACATGATTTTTGATTGATCAATATATATTTCAATGAGCATGCTATCAATCAAACAAACATGAATCAATGGTGAAAAAAGTCAAGAAAATTTACCTTTTTTAGAGCAAATTCCAGTGCATAAGCGGCCTCAAGATCGCCCCCAAAACAGCCTCATTCGAGCAAGCTTGAGCTCTAAATATTCGAGGGATCTTAACACCAAATAATCGCATGATTAGTAATTCAATTTCAATAAAAAATAAGGTTGCATCAACCTCCAATAAGGGCTGATCAATGGCCGGACAGCAGCTGAAGTCTGGCGACTAGAATCGAGCTGCAGGGTTGTGAATTCAAAGACTTGGACATGAAGCTTTCGACGTTCGATTGATGCACCGTCCATGGCTGTAATAGATCGTCAAGTGATGAACGTTTTGATACCTAGCACGAGTCGATCGAAGCCAAGGATGGTGACGCACGATTATTTAGTGCAAAACTGCTCCACGCTGATGATGGGCTGCAAGCCGTGACTTCAAAGGCTTGGACGGGAAGCTTCAGACATCGGATCGATGTGTTGTTTGTGGCTGGTGATAGATCGTCGAGTTCTGAACGTTTTGATAACTGGCACGAGTCGATCGGAGCATGGACGACGACACACAATCAATTAGCGCGAAACTGCTCCAGGCTGATGATGGGCTGGGATTCGCCCATGTTTCCTCTTCTCTCCCTCGAATTTTCTGTATTTTTGGCCGTGTATTATTAGATTGAATACCCTCCCTTAACCTTACGCTCCTTGTTTTTATAGATGCATCGTCTTACTTGATGAACAAGAATGTAATATCGTCTGAATATTTGATAGACACAATATTTGTTGCGCGGAACCAAGCGATCGATCAAAATAGACAGAACGAGTAAAGTAAATTGAACACCAGATGTACGTGGTTCGGTCGTAAAGACCTACGTCCACGGGGAGAGCAGCAACGAATTCCACTATAGAACGAGCGATACACGGAGATAACAATCCACTCGAGTTACACAAACACACTCTTGGTGTTTCCCAGCCCCAATTACATCCAAGAACGCACACAATGTTTAGCCCCCAATACCTAGCGAAATAATCTCTCAATCTCGCAAAGGAATTAAAACACAAATCTAACATCAAGATTTAATCGGCCTCGACACTTAAATTCTTGATGTATTTCCGCGAACAAAACCCACAGAGAAGGACCCTCTCAAGAACTTGACAATCATACGACGCTTCAAGTCTTCGTTCATTAACAACCGCCCAAGGGTAGCCCACAATGTAGTATTATATACATACATACACACCTATGAAGACGTTCACCGACTCAACCTGCAATTGGAGTTTCATCCAACTTGGAGTCCAAGTTCCCCTTTTCACACTGAGATTCTGATATGGTTCAGGAAAGTGGATTTCCTTTTTTTATTATTATTATTTCCTTTCTTATCCCACTTGCAGAAATTCACCGAATCCTTGGGTGGGTGATTTAAAGTCCACGCTTCTCTACCTTTTTCAACAAAACAAGAAAGCTAATCTCCTTTCTTTACTTCTTTCGTTGCCATTACCTTCTTTCCTTTTCAATCATGAAGATTGATTCACGTGGATTCAAAAAATCCAAGTCGGACTTTATCCTTTATGCTTATTCACAAAGCAATTCAAATCGAGTTCGATCTATTAAGCTCAAACTCGAGACATAAATTATAACAATCTCCACCTTGGCTCGATATTTGAGCCATATCACAATCGCTTCGCTAAAATCCGAACTTCATATGCTACTCTCCCAACAGCCCCATTAGGCTCAACCGCCACAGACATTATCCAAGCCCAAGCCGTGCTTGAACTTAGCCATAAACGAGGACCTTATCAGAACACCAATTGCACATGCACCTTTAACTACTCCATAAGGACTATCTGACACAAGCTCCTTAACCACAAATAAAGCAAAATCACCATTGCATTCATATCTTTCAGGAGACTGAATATGTACCTTGTCAATTTTAGCAATTACAGCAACTGTTGACTCTATAGGCTCCACCTCGCTATAAGCACCATCTGTGTTGATTACCACGCTAGTATCTACTACCTCAAGAGTTTCTAGTTGCAACTCCATCTCAAATTGAACACCGTCCAGATCTGTATTGACACTGCTACCATCACTCCTAGCCAGAAGTACTAGAAACTCGTCAAAGGTAACTTCTCTGCTGCAAACAGGTGAATTTAAATTGGGCACCACAACTGATAGCCCCGCTCACCTTGTGCATAGCCATGGAATATGCACCTTGCCTCCACATCGAGCTTACCATCACTTACTCGATAATAACACGGGCAAGTAAACATTCTAAAAACAGAATCATCAGCAACATTACCTGACCACACTTCTTCGAGAGTCTGATGTCCAATCGGAGTCGATGGGGATCTATTTACCAAATAGCTCGCCATACTAAGCGCATTCGTTGGAATTCTCCCAGCCATATCAGCACTAGAGATCCTTTCACGGGTCGTCTCTAGTAATGCTCTGCTCATCAATTCTGCAAACTGTTGTGGTTTATTGGCACTAGTGCGGTGTTTCACTATGCCCTTTTTCATGCAGAATTTATTTACCAGTTTCGAGCAGGACTCCATTCTACTGTTAGTTCGCACATGCTTGATCAACTTACCAATCTCCACTCCGATCAAAGCTCTCGACCGCATATTCCTGACAACAGCATCAATCTTGTGCATCGGCACAACCACCCAAGCCTTCTTCGAGTAGCCATTAGACTCTCGAGCAGATGTCGACATCTCGGGAGCAAAACTTATTAATGTCTCACCTTGAAGTTCATACAGGCCGCCATGCTTGATTCCCTTCATTATCACCAGGGCACCTCGAATAATCTTCAGAACTCCACCTCGTGAAGAATACTTGCATCCAGCTGAATCTAGAGTACCCAAAGAAATTAAGTTCTTTTTCAATTCTGGAACATGTCTTACCCTAGCCAATGTCCTCATAATACCATCATGCATTCTGATTTTAACATTACCAATATCCATAACATCGCATTCAGCGTTATTTCCCAACTGCACTTTACTACTATATGTGCACTGATAAGTAGCAAACCAGTTCCTGTTTGGTGTAGCATGAAAAGAACAACCAGAATCCATAATCCATCCGCCAAACGATGAATTCTCAGTGACAGACAAGACACAATCAACACAATCAGAATTTTCAGCTACAGCTGCAACATCATCCGCAGATTCAACTCCAATGCCCTTGGCCATTTCGTTTTTCAGCTTAAAACAATTTCTTCTAAGATGCCCTCTCTTGCCATAGTTCCAATAGACATCACCGCCAGTCCTAGACTGACTGCGTCTATTCATGCTCATACTACTTCTGTTAACACGAGTACTAGCTCTTCCTCTTTCACCTACTAAAGCAGCGGATACAGATTCGCCAGATTCTCTTCTACGGATATCCTCACTCAGAATTAAATCTCGAATCCCATCAAACGTCAAACTAGTTGACCCAAAAGAATTAATAACAACAATAACAGTAGTATTCCAACTATCAAGCAATGAGGATAATAGAATCAAAGCACGTACCTCATCTTCAAAGTCAATCTCAACTGAACTCAATTGACTAACGATCACATTGAATTCATTGATATGATTAGTAACTGATATACCTTCGCTCATCTTCAAGTTAAACAGACGTCGCATCAAATAGACCTTGTTGATTGCAGAGGGCTTCTCGTACATGTCCGACAAAGCTTTCATCAAACCCGCAGTGGTCTTCTCCTTGACGATATTAAACGCGACGTTACGAGCCAACGTTAGCCGAATAACACCCATCGCTCGTCTATCCAGCAATTTCCAATCGGGTTACTTCGTCGTTTCTGGTTTCTTCCTAGACAGGGGTTTGTGTAGCTTCATCTGATATAAATAATATTCGATCTGCATCTTCCAAAAACCAAAGTCTTTCCCATCAAATCTGTCGATTTTCACTTTAGCTTCTTCTGTCGCCATCGAATCACTTCAACTCAAGCAAGCCTAGCTCTGATACCAATTGTTGCACGGAACAAAGCGATCAATCAAAATAGAAAGAACGAGTAAAGTAAATTGAACACCAGATGTACGTGGTTCGGTCGTAAAGGCCTACGTCCACGGGGAGAGCAGCAACGAATTCCACTATAGAACGAGCGATACACGGAGATAACAATCCACTCGAGTTACACAAACACATTCTTGGTGTTTCCCAGCTCCAATTACATCCAAGAACGCACACAGTGTTTAGCCCCCAATACCTAGCTAAATAATCTCTCAATCTCGTAAAGGAATTAAAACACAAATCTAACCTCAAGATTTAATCGGCTTCGACACTTGAATTCTTGATGTAATTCCGCGAGCAAAACCTATAGAGAAGGACCCTCTCAAGCACTCGACAATCATACGGCGCTTCAAGTATTCGTTCATTAACAATCACCCAAGGGCAGCCCACAATGTAGTATTATATACATATATACACACCTACGAAGACGTTCACCGACTCAACCTGCAATTGGAGTTTCATCCAACTTGGAGTCCAAGTTCCCCTTTTCACGCTGAGATTCTGATATGGTTCTGGAAAGTGGATTTTTTTTTTATTTCCTTTCTTGTCCCACTTGCAGAAATTCACCAAATCCTTGGGTGGGTGACTCAAAGTCCACGCTTCTCTACCTTTTTCAACAAAACAAGAAAGCTAATCTCCTTTCTTTACTTCTTTCGTTGCCATTACCTTCTTTCTTTTTCAATCATGAAGATTGATTCACGTGGATTCAAAAAAATCCAAGTCGGACTTTATCCTTTATGCTTATTCACAAAGCAATTCAAATCGAGTTCGATCTATTGAGCTCAAACTTGAGACATAAATTATAACAATATTATTCTGATATCATCTAAATATTTAATAATATCTTTCGGAACAAATATTGAAAGAATATTGCTGATCTTTTCTTCCTCCTCAAGCAAAAATTTGAATTTTCCACTCATATTCACTTAAAAATTCGGGCATAAGAGAACAATGGTGATAATACCCGAATTTAGCCTTGCTTGTGGGCTTGAGTTGCAGACACGAGTCTAGATCCGACTATGATTAAGGTTTTTCTAATTTATGGACATCAAATCAGAAGCCATAGTTAAAAAGATTGAATGGACTAAATTAAACATGAGAATTAATCCTACTGGCCAATATAAAATTCGACACACCCTATTTCTCTAGATAAGGACCAGCCGCTCGTGAATTAAGATCAATTGACTTACTTAAATGTAATGTCACAACTGATAGAAAATAAATATGCAATGCATGTGGAATTTATTTATTTTTTGTGAGAATTATAATTAAATCTCATTTTGTGCTTAAATAATTTTTCTAAAAATTTAAATTTAAAATTTAGGTATCAACAGCTACCCATCTTTGAGTGAAGACTCGTAGAGGTTTGGCTCAAAGACCAAAATTGAAACCTAAATTTTGCAAGTGCAATGATTGAGAATTTTTTTTGCAGTGGTTTTAATCCCATTTTCTGATGCAAAAGAAATGATGCATGACATACATAACTATAAATAACATATGCCAACATTTCTCTTTTTTCCATATTAGAGAAATTTGCACATGGATCGCATATAAAAATACATATTTTACCAAATACATCATAATGCTGATGATTCCCTTAATCTCTAAGCTTCCAGTAGATGCTTGGATCTCAAGGTACATGGTGCCTAATCTCTAAGCTTCCAGTAGATGCTTGGATCTCAAGGTACATGGTGCCTTATCTGTTAACAAAAGTTTCTTTTTGACGCAAGATAGTGCAAGATATGTGCTTTGAGATCACAAGAGCTACGTCGTTGTGATTTGATAAAAGGACCAAAATCATAAGAGCTACGTCATTATGATTTGGCACAAGAAAATCCAAAATCATAAGAGCTACGTCGTTATGATTTGAATGAAATAATACCAGAGCCATAAGAGCTACGTCGTTGTGAGTTGGTAAAGGGACCAAATCATGAGTGCTTATGATTTGAATAAAATAATACTAGCACCACAAGAGTTACATCGATATGATTCTGTTGAAATGAGCTAAGATCACAAGAGCTACTTCGTGGTAATTTGGTAGGGAATCAAAATCATGAGTGCTTATGTCATCATGACTTGATAAAGGGATCAAAATCATAAGAACTACGTCGTTATGGTTTGACAAAAGATCAAAATCGCAAGTGCATATGTTATTGTGATTTGACAAAGTTAAAGATCATAGCTGCACATGTCGTCATGAATCAATACCATCAAGGCTGTAAAGCACAATTTATAAGGGATGTACCACCGAATCGAATCGATAAATACATGAAGGATATGTTGCTTGAGTTATGGTTCAAGCTGGCCATTTGTCTCTTGGGTCTACCTGTTGGGATTCCTGGATTCACAAACGCAGCGGAACGAAACCCTAAACATGATCCATGTGCATATCAAAATCAAAATAGGTTCAAGACGTACCTTTTGAGGTCAGCGACAAACTGATAGTCGATTGTGTCTGGATTAGCGCCTCAAGTGTTGCGCCTCTACCGGTATCCACACACACGAATTACAATCTCCAACGATCCAAGTGCTAGCTATCAGATCTTGGAGTTCCTCTCGCGATCGCCTTGAATAGAGAACTGTTCTCTATTTTTCTCCTTCGGGATAATCACCAAAATCACAGTCTAAGGCGTCTCTAGGGTTATTACTCATAACCCTACACTTCACGGTTTGGGCCCCACGACGTCCTCTAAACCGTCCACTCAATCGTGCGTTTAATCGTTATCTCATAACGCGCCCGATCTCGTAAATATTTGTAATAGGAGTATAAAATAAACTCTACTTCTTAAGTAGATCAAGGCGTAGAGAAAATATTAAATCAGTTCGCTATTGTGTGCGACCCTATAGGTTCACTAGACCTTAGCAGTGTGCCCAAAACACTTTTGGCCCACAAGTTATAAGCGGTCTCTAGCAATATATTATAACTACCTAAGTATAGTGAAGGTCGATTTTTCGACACAACCTGAACCACAACTAATGTTAGAGTATCAACCTTAATTGATTTTTAGGGCAGACCACTAACATTCTCCCACTTGCACTAGAACCAATTATATAAATTAAATCCCTTTGCCACTAGATATCAGAGTTAAGCATAAGGCAGGACAAGTGTCATCCTTATATAGCTCAAACTCATTTTCCCGATACCGCAGTTAAACTGTCAAAACAAGTAGTTGACTCTTCAACTCACTTGAGCATGGCCATGCATTTCACAGTCTCAACTCTACGGGAGGCCAGGATATCATACTCTCGTTATATGAGAGGGACAAATTCCATCTTGTCTACTCACATCCCTCAGCACGATTCATGACATACCCAGCCATCACCTTTATAATCACCAGTTACGGCTGACGTTTAGTGATGTTAAAACATGCCAATCCATGTCTAGGAAACCGTGGCAGACTCAGGTCAAAGGACTATACCCTATAGTTGTGATGAAAAATACTGATGACATCATATAACAATCCTACAGTATTCTCATAGCGGGTCTATCCAATACAATGCTCTCCAACATGTATTCCATGCAATCAACTTTATATCTCTATATTCATGACCCGTGAAACTTGGTCATCAGTTGACTCACATGCTAGTCGCAAACACCATTGGCGTCCCAATGCACAACGACAATTGACTAGGGATATTAAGAATATTAATATCCATTCTATTAATAGAGTTTCACAATCAAATCACGTATTTGATTATCTATCAAGGATATTCAATATTCATGGGACTAAGATTTCGCATTTAATCATATACTGAAACTAGATCGAAATCAAATATAAGATGTAATTTATTAATGAACAATGAAAATATATATAACATATACTCCCACTCATATCAAGACCAATCACTAATGTGTCGAAGGCCTAAAGCGTTACAATGATGGTCATGCTTAGGTCGTGGAAGAGCCTTTGTCAACGGATCAGCTACATTCAATTACGTTGCAACTTTACACATTTTGACATCGCCTCTTTCAATGAATTCTCGAATAAGCTGATACTTCCTAAGTATGTGTTTGGTCTTCTGGTGAGACCTAGGCTCTTTAGCCAAATCTATAGCCCCATTGTTGCCACAATAGAGGTCTACTGGATTTGAACCAATGGGACTGATTCCCAATTTTTCTATGAACTTTTGAATCCATACAGCTTCCTTTGATGCTTCTGAAGCAGCAATATACTCAGCTTCTGTTGTAGAATCTGCAATAGTGTCTTGCTTGGAACTTTTCTAACACACCGCTTCACCATTCACGCAAAAGACAAACCCTGACTGCGATCGAAGGTCGTCTTTGTCGATTTGGAAACTAGCATTAGTGTAACCACTTACAGTGATCTGTTCCTCACCTCCATAGACTAAGAATTAATCCTTAGTTCTTCTCAAGTACTTAAGGATATTTTTGATAACTATCCAGTGTGATTCTCCTGGATCTGACTGGTATCTGCTTGTCATGCTTAATGCATAAGAAACATCGGGACGAGTGAACAACATGGCATACATGATGGATCCTACGGCTGATGCATAAGGAATCATACTCATGCGGTCTCGCGCATCTTGTGTTGAAGGACACTGAGTCTTGCTAAGACTTATGCCATGTGACATCGGGAGAAAACTTTTCTTGGAATCTTGCATATTAAACCTATTAATGACTTTGTCAATGTATGTACTTTGACTTAGTCCAACAAGTCTCTTTGATCTATCTCTATAGATCTTGATTCCCAAGATATAGTTTGCCTCACCCATGTCCTTCATGGAGAAACAATTTCCTAGCCATGTCTTAACTGACTGAAGCATAGGAATGTCGTTTCCAATGAGTAGTATGTCATCCACATACAACACTAGAAACACAATTGCGCTCCCACTAGATTTCTTGCAAACACAAGCTTCTTCTTTGTTTCTGATGAAGCCAAACTCTTTGACGGTTTCATCGAAACGAATATTCCAGCTCCGTGATGCCTGCTTCAATCCATAAATAGAACGTTGAAGCTTGTATATCTTCCCAGCGTTATCTGGTGATGTAAAGCCTTCAGGTTGTGTCAGATACACATCCTCCTCTATATTTCCATTAAGGAAAGCCGTATTTATATCCATTTGCCATATCTCATAGTCATAATATGCGGCAAATGCCAGGATGATCCGAATGGACTTAAACATGGCCACTGGTGAAAAGGTCTCGTCATAGTCAATACCATGAGTTTGTTTGAAACCTTTAGCTACCAGTCGTGCTTTATGGATGTGAACATTCCATCCATATCAGTTTTCTTCTTGAAAACCCACTTGCACCCTATAGGTTTGACACATTCGGGTGGATCAATCAAAGTCCAAACTTTATTTTGATACATTGAGTCCATTTCGGATTTCATGGTTTGAAGCCATTTATCAGAGTTTGGGCCCATCATAGCTTCTGTATAGGTCGTAGGCTCGTCATTTTCTATTAGTAATAGATGACGATGTTCTGTCACAGGAAAGCCATATCTCATAGGCTCACGATGTGTTCTTTCAGACCTACGAACTATAGGTGCCACTGGAGTAGACTCTACAACTCTTCGTAGATCCAATTGAGGTTCCTCATGAGCTGGAACACTCTCTTGTGGCACAATAACTTCTTCGATGTTTACTTTACTCCCACTGGTTCCTTTATTAAGAAACTCTTTCTCCAAAAAGATGTCATTCCGAGCAACAAACACTTTGTTCTCTAATCGGTTGTAAAAGTAATATCCATTCGTTTCCTTAGGATGTCCTACAAAGAAGCATTTATCAGATTTGGGTCCAAGCTTATCAGAAAGTAAACGTTTTACATAAGCTTCGCAGCCCCAAATCTTTAGAAAAGACATACTAGGAACTTTTCCTGTCCATATCTCATATGGTGTCTTCTCTACAGCTTTTGATGGAATTCTATTTAGTGTGAACGCAGCTGTCTCGAGTGTATATCCCCAGAAAGATAACGGAAGATCTGAATGACTCATCATTGATCGAACCATGTCTAACAAAGTTCGATTTCTCCTCTCAGAGACACCATTCCACTGTGGTGTTCTAGGGGGAGTAAGCTGTGAAACAATTCCACACTCCTTGAGATGGTCATTAAACTCTTGGCTTAGATATTCTCCTCCTCGATCAGATCGAAGAGCTTTGATATTCTTGCCAAGTTGATTTTGTACTTCATTCTGAAATTCCTTGAACTTTTCAAAGGACTCAGATTTATGTTTCATCAAATAAACATATCCATATCTACTGAAATCATCAGTAAATGTAATGAAGTACTGATAACCTCCTCTGGCTGTAAAACTTAGTGGTCCACACATATCAGTATGTATAATGGCCAATAATTCTTTTTCCCTCTCACTTTGATTAGTAAAAGGAGCTTTTGTCATTTTGCCAACTAAACAAGATTCACATGTATCATATGACTCAAAATCAAATGAATTTAATAGCCCATCACTATGGAGCTTGTGAATTCTTTTCTCGTTTACGTGGCCTAATCGACAATGCCATAGGTAGGTTGAATTCAAATCATTAGATTTAAACCTTTTGGTATTTATATTATAGATTGGCACATCAAGATTTAGAACATATATCCCATCGACAATATGGGCGCCATCATAAAACAATCCATTAAGATAAAATGAACAACTGTTCTTCTTTCTATCAAAACAGAAACCTTCCTTGTCCAAACAAGAAACATAAATAATATTCCTGCATAGCAGGTACTTAGAAGCAATTATTCAATTCCAAAACCATGCTAGAAGGTAAAGCTACATTATATGTCCTACGGCTAATGCAACAACTCTTGCTCCATTTCCCACGCGTAGTTCCACTTCACCTTTTGCTAGTGTTCTACTTCGTTTCAGTCCCTGCACATTCATACAAATGTGAGTACCACAACCAATATCTAATACCCATGACGTAGAACTAGTAGTAAAATTTACTTCTATAACATAAATACCTGAAGTGGAAGTCTCACTTCCCTTCTTCTTCAGATCCTCCAAATATTTCTTGCAATCCCTCTTCCAGTGTCCCTTGTTACCACAATGGAAGCAGACAACATCAGCAGTCGGACCCGTTTTTATCTTGGATTTGGGTTTAGGCTTAGTGCATTTGCCCTTACCCTTGACCATACCTAGCTTGTTAAAGCCTTTCCCCTTTTGAACCATGAGAACATTAGGGGTATGGTCCTTCTTGATATTCTGCTCAGCAGTTTTGAGCATCCCATGCAATTCAGTCAAAGTCTTATTCAGATTATGCATGTTATAGTTCATAACAAACGTGTCATAATCGTGAGACAGTGACTGAAGAATAATGTCAGTAGCCAACTCTTGACTAATGGAATAGCCTAGTCGTTCTAGGTTTTCAATATGACCTATCATCTTTATGACATGTGGACTAACTGAGCTCCCACTTGCTAGCTTGCACTCAATTAAGGCATTTACCGTTTGGTACCTTTCAGTGCATGCCTGCTCCTGAAACATATTTTTCAGGTTCTCGATCATATCGTAGGCTTCCACATTCTCAAACTACTTTTGAAGGTCTGAGTTCATGGTGGCTAGCATTAGACATGATGCATCCAATGCATCATCTTTATGCTTTTGGTAAGTATTCCTTTCAGCATGGGGAGCATTGGAAGCATGTGCCTTCTTGGGGAGTGGTTTCTCCAGGACATAATCATTTTTCTCATGCTTAAGAACAATTCTCAAGCTTCTATATCAGACCAAGAAGTTTGAACCATTCAATTTGTCCTTCTCAAGGACAGATCGCAGTGAAAAGCTTGATGCTGAGGTGTTTGACATTGTCTACAACAAATATGCAAAGAGAATTGTTCATAAATATAATTTATAATCAACTCCCACTATACTTTTATATAAAAAAAAAATGCCCTTATAAGTATAGTGGACTAAGAACCATATTTCACCAAGACTCGAGTAAACTTTGGCTTACCGCTCAAGACTCAGTTATTTAGGTAGACAACACTTTGTCAATTGTATCAAATACAACTCTTATTTGTTGGGGTTGACATTTCATGTCTTATCCCCAAACTCTATGCCTCAAGGCCCAAAAACGTTTTGATAACCTCGTTAAGTAAACCAATCTTGACATATAGATAACCATTATCCATCCTACCTTACTCAAATAGTTAAAGACACCCTACTTTGGCAGACCCATCTTTTGACGATTCAAGCATTGATAGGTGTATGATTGGAAAGACATCGTCTTACTACTTAATTTTATTAGGGACTTTTACGATGTTTTTATACAATGATGAATGCATGCATGTTATGAACATAATCACTTATCATAACAAAGGTATAACAATTATACTGGGAATGAATAATCCATGCAGGGGTCAAGGGGCAGAGCCCCTTGCGGTGGTCTCGCTGACCGTTCAACGAGCAGGGTTCGAACGGGCAGCACCCCTCGCAGGGGCTCCGGGGCAACACCCCCGAAACCTAGACAAAATTCTCAATTCTGTTTTCTCAGGAAACTGTCCATCCCCTTGAACCGACTCTGCTAGGGTGGGCGATTTCAACTAAATCATCCCTAAGGTCGTCTATGCTTCGTTCCTTCTCAGAACCATAAACTGAATTCGTAATTCTGTTTACTTAACAGAACGTCTCTAGATCAATCACATTAATCCATATCATCGCAGGTATTCAAGTTCGTCTTAGTGTGAAAATACTCAAATTGATCATATCAATTCGTGCTCCCAATTCATCTAACCCTAATTTCACAGAATCAATTCAGGCATACATCATATGTATCAACAATTAGGGTTCCCTATTCAACTTCGATATAACACAAGACGCTTTGATACCACTGCTGGGATTCCTGGATTCATAAACGCAGCGGAACGAAACCCTAAACAGGATCCATGTGCATATCAAAATCAAAATAGGTTCAAGACGTACCTTTTGAGGTCGGCAACAAACTGATGGTCGGTTGTGTCTGGATTAGCGCCCCAAGTGTTGCGCCTCTACCGGTATCCACACACACGAACTGCAATCTCCAACGATCCAAGTGCTAGCTATCAGATCTTGGAGTTCCTCTTGCGATCGCCTTGAACAGAGAACCGTTCTCTGTTTTTCTCCTTCGGGATAATCACCAAAATCACAGTCTAAGGCATCTCTAGGGTTATTAGTCATAACCCTACACTTCACGGTTTAGGCCCCACGACGTCCTCTAAACCGTCCACTCAATCATGCGTTTAATCGTTATCTCATAACGCGCCCGATCTCGTAAATATTTGTAATAGGAGAATAAAATAAACTCTACTTCTTAAGTAGATCAAGGCGTAGAGACAATATTAAATCAGTTTGCTATTGTGTGCGACCCTGTAGGTTCACTAGACATTAGCAGTGTGCCCAAAACACTTTTGGCCCACAAGTTATAAGTGGTCTCTAGCAAGACATTATAACTACCTAAGTATAGTGAATGTCGATTTTCCGACACAACCTGATTCACAACTAATGTTAGAGTATCAACCTTTATTGGTTTTTAGGGCAGACCACTAACACTACCATCGTGATTTTGGTAGGCGCAATATTATCTGAATATTTGATAGGCGCAATATTATTCCAATATCATCTGAATATTTGATAAATATCTTCCAGAACGAATATTGATAGAATATTGCTGATCTTTCCTTCTTCCTCAAGCAAAAATTCAAATTTTACACTCATATTCACTTAAAAATTCGGCCAAAAGAGAACAATGGTGATAATACCTGAATTTGGCCTTGCTTGTGGGCTTGAGTTGCAGACACGAGTCTAGATTGGGCTCTGATTAAGGTTTTTCTAATTTATGGATATTTAATTGGAAGCCCTAGTTAAAAAGATTGAATGGACTAAATAAAACATTAGAATTAATCCTACTGGCCCATATAAAATTTGACATATTGCTCTAGTCAAGGACCAGCCGCTTGTGAAATTAAGCTCAATGGACTTACCTAAATGTAATGACACAACTGACATAAAATAAACATGCAATGCATGAGGAATTTATTTTTTGGTGAGAATTATAATTAAATCTCATTTTGTGCTTAAATGATTTTTTTAAAAATTAGAATTTAAAATTTAGGTGTCAACAATCACTAATGTGGCAATATGCCACATAGGAAGGAGGTGATGAATTGTCACTACATCAGTAATTTATGATTGCAAGAAATTGTTTTGAAAAACTTATGGAAGAGAGTATAACCAGAGAAGCTAATGTTAGAAAGTACATAAACTCCACGAGAGACTACAAGCAGCAGTGAATATTCTTAGTAACGTTCGCCGTTCGAGGCCTAAAAAAATTGGGTCGTTTTCTCAGTCAAAGGATGTAACTCTTACCCTTAGAAGAGCATGTGGCGGCTCCGGGGCGTCAAGAATCAACATACGGTTTGAATTGTTAATAGCCGCAAAAATTGACCATAAGAAGCTAACATGGAAAAAGCTGCCTAAGATCCGAAAGCTAAGTGGCTCAATCACACTCTGGTTCTTATAATATTGCTATTTTTATCTTTGGCAACGACACTAAAGTGGTGGGAAAGCCGAAACCCAATCCTTATTTAATGGTCAATAATGCTAAAGTTTCTTGTGGGGAGAAGTATATAAGAAGTACCAGCAAGTATTTCTTGAAAAATGCTTGCTACATCAAATTAATTACATTTCAAGAATATGTAAGTACTACATTGAATCTGACGAGAAAACATCAGTGACATACTGTGATTCGTTTTGTCCATTGTATTATCTATAAATTAAGTTAAATGTACTGTTTCTTGAAGAAGTACCAGAAAAATAGCCAACACAACACTTCGAAGAACGTGAATGCATGGTGGGTTGAAGCTAGCTAGTTGTGGCAGCAATTTGCCTTCCACATGCATCAACATGCTTTTTTTTTTTTTTTCAAAAGAAAGATCTTCATTTCATATATAATAAAAAAACATACATCACTTTAAAATAAAAATAAAAATCCCAAAAAGGAAGTAAATCTGAAAAGGCAACTCGATCCAGCTTATAGAAACTCGATCATTCTTCAAGCTGACATTGTATCAAAGCACAATCGATGGCTGCTTACCAAATCTCACATCATCATCAATGATGAGCACACACCGAGAAGTCCATTTATAATAGCAACGACTTTACAAAAATACGGCGCACGCCTATGTTCGACGTCACCAATACCATCACCGCGCAGAGATAACAACCACATCAACGGGTTGAAATAGCATAAAAAATGCATTGCAAATCTTAGATCTATTTCTAGATCGGAATAGAATAACATACAAATCCAAATCTACCTCTAGATCGGGAGAGAGTTACTGCAAAAGGATACTTGTTGATCACAAAATCACTTTCAGATAAGCCGATTGACAGAGAAAAGCTTCAGCAATTTGCTGGAACGCTTGACAATCTGGAGCAAACACTCGAAGCCAAAACAAGCAGATTCTTTTGAGGTACTCACGTTTCGATTTTCAGAGGGTTTAAATGTCGATCGCAACCCCATAAAATTAACGAAGAGATTTATTGAAAGGAACAAGTACAATAAAAACTAAAACAATATAGAGAAGAGGGAGATGGGGAGGGAGGCACCCTCTCTCTCTCTCTCTCTCTCTCTCTCTCTCTCTCTCTCTCTCTCTCTCTCTCTCTCTGTGGAAAGCTTCTGCAGAAAGGAGAAGGGAGGCGGCGGTAGGAGGGAGAGAAACCCTAGGGGAGAAAATGGAATGGAAGGTTGTTTGATGTCCATCAACATGCTTTGGTTATACTAAATAATACATATTTTTGATGATTGAAGGAGAAAGAGAGAAGGAAAATATGAAAGGGGTTGAAGCACATCTTCTATTGGACTGACTTCTTCACACCTCGTCCGAGAATCACAGGCGACTTGTTTCCTCCTATTTTTTGACTTGACATCGCAACGTAGGTTATTGTATGACTCTTCCTCTTAATGACTATCTAACATACATATTCAGTATGACTTCGGCTTTCCTGTAATCCATGTATGGATTGAAAGTAATGATAAGAATCTAATACATGAGAGCGCTACAATAAAGAGGGCAGTCAAGACCAACGCATTTAATGGGCAACATCATTCACTGAAAGGTTCCCGCTTACCGTTTTACATTTTCTACGAGACTTATGATTCATTTTATGGCTCGAGACTTATGGATAGCGGTAGTTAGAGTATAGATCAAATGAGGTGTCATACCATTTAAGGGAAAAGTGTAAAAAAAGTCATAAACCTATTGCATCGATTACAATTCAGTCTTAAACCTTTTAATTATGTCAATTTAGTCATAAACTTATTGCATTTATGCCAATTGAGTCCATCTGGCCAATTTTTGCCCGAAATGGCTAACATGGATGCCAGTCATCCTAATGGCATGAATAACGCTGACCTAAACATCTTTTTTTATAATTATTTAATAGTTTTTTTATTTTATGATTATTTTTTTGTTTTTGTTTTTTTTTTCTAATCGAGGGCTAGCCAGGGCTCGTGGGCCCTCACCGTGATTAGCAAGGGTAGCGACACTCTAGCGAGATCTAGGTTAGGTGGGGCCAGCGGGGGTTGGCTGGTGACCCTCACCGGTCTTCAATCATAAAAAGAAAAAGAAAAAAGAAAAAAGAAAAAAGGAAAAAGGAAAAGGAAAAATTCAAAAAAAATATATTTAAAAAAATATTTAAAAAAATATCCACGTTAGTGCCATCCGTGCCATGTAGGACGATCGACATCAATGTCATCGATTTACGGTCAAAATTGATCAGATGGACTCAATCGGCAGAAATGTAAAATGTTTAGGACAAAATTGGCTTAATTAAAAAAATTTTGATTGAATTGGCACCAATGCAATATGTTTATGCCTTCTTTGACTCATTTCCCTACCATTTAACTAAATCGACTTAAGCATCACACGCCCATATTTTGACAAAATGGGTAATAACATATCAAGGAAAAACATGCTGCACATGTCGAACTATTTAGAGCTCAATTAGACAAAAAAATGTTGGAGAACGAAAGTAAGAATGTAGTTCCTTAGTCCAACTACGAATGTCATCTCCAAATTAAATTTCATATGTAAAGAAGCGGACTCGGGATGTGTATGTTTACTAAATACTCAACCCAAAATTCATCATGCTTAATAAAGTCAGGTCAGGAGTTTAATGTTTTTGCCAAGACAACTCTCGAAATTTGTTTCAACTTTCAAGGCCTCATGCTCTATGAAATTGCCAGGTGCCTCAAATTGTCCTAATACCCTATTCAATAAAGGGAAATGATTTCCTAACAGTACTATCGAGAACGGTACAATCTCAATCGTATGTTCACACACCATCACCGTCCGTTTTACATAAAACACTCATTGATTGAGAGATCGTTTGGTAAAAAATAATTGACAGTACTATTAGACTGTCAGACTAGCAGCTCCCTTCAAGAAATGGTTATGCTTTCTTCCACCACAGTTGGAGGGAACTTTCTTTTCCCATAATTCTGTGTGCCTTTGTAGTTTTCACTTTGATTCTCTCATTAGTTTATTGAGCTTATTGAATCTCGTACTAGTCCGGCAGGGTTCCTTCAGATTCTATAAATACCAGGCACGTTGATACTCTCTAGGCGTCTTCTCAACTGCATACTCTCTCTCTCTCTCTCTCTCTCTCTCTCTCTCTCTCTCTCTCTCTCTCTCTCTCTCTCTCTCTCTCTCTCTCTCTTTCTTCCCGCCATGGCCCAAAACAAGGTTCTCTTCGCCTTCGTCCTTCTTGTTCTAGCCTTCTCTCCAAAACTCCGGTCCACTCAAGCTAGGCAGTTGAAGCTAACCACGCAAGAGCAAAACCCATTCCCAAACAAGCTTCAAAATGTGCATAAACTCCTAGAAAAGGAACCAAGGAAAACCATAGCCGAGCAGAGCAAAAACTTGCATGGTGAAATTTTAAACAAAGCTACGAACAGTGATATATCTGCCACTCCAAGCGTGATGGTGGCTGGAACAACGCTGCCGCCATCTCCCGACCATAGCTTAGATGACTTCAGGCCCACGGATCCTGGCCACAGCCCCGGGGTTGGCCATTCGCTGCAGAACTAGGGTTTCCTCATCGATATCATTGTGTTCAATTGCGCTTGTTCTTTATTTCTGTCATGCATGTCTCATCATTCTGTCTTTGATTAGAGTTGATGTTTCGGTTTAAGTTTGAGTCGGTAAGCTAGTGCAAGTGTTTGCCGTCTATGTAAAATATTCATCATTTGTGAGATAAAAGCGTGCAAATCTAAGTTGTCGTTTGTTCATTTCTATTAACGAGCTCAGTTTGTGGTTCTTTTATTTGCTCCTTATATAATTGTTACATTCTCAAATATGCAGTCATGCGATATTGGTCCCACTCTGAGACCTGGTAGGAGGAAACTTCCTCCAAACTACTCTTCTATATTGGTGGATTATAATTACACGGATTGAGCATATTTTTAGTTAGTTAATTTTGCTTGTGGATGATTTTGATAACTTATAAATAAGTAAACTGAACAAGAAAATAAATTGGACATCGGATTTACATGATTCGGCTGGTGGGATCTACTTCGAGAGAGAAACGCATGATTCTACTATAGATAAAATGATATAACAGAAATTAAAAGCACACCGAGTTACAATCTCTTCTCTAAAAATCCGAACTTCTCTCTACTATTCTTCTCACGACCCCTTGGGCGCTCTATCGTCGTAGATATTTTCTAAGTCCAAATTGCGCATGAAATTTGTGATAAATGCGGACCTCATCTAAAACACAACTTCAAAAGGATTTGTTAGACACAACTTCTTCAATCACAAATAAAGCAAAACCTCCATTACAGTCATATCAGTCAGGAGATCGAACATGCACTTTGTCAAACTCAGTAGCTAAAAAAACCAATTGCGTCTACAGGCTCGATCTCGCTACAAGTACCATTTGTGTCCAATACCGCGTAATTATCCGCTACCTTAGGAATGCTTGGATGTAATTCATCTTGAGCTAAACACTGTCCGGAGTCGTTTAGACACTGCCATAATCACGTACGGAAAAACTGGAAAACAGAAAACCTGCAGTGGAAATATCAGAGACTTTGTTAAAGGACAGAGCTCGCTGAGCATCGATCGGAAAACGGCGGTGGACTGCAGGGGCGTGGCGGCGACTCGGCATTGGAAATTGTCACGGGGGGCTGCTGGTCGTTCGGAGGATTCTACGCGGCAGACGGGCAATGCCTGTGGAGATGGACTTGCGTCGATGGCCGGATAGTGCACGAGGGAGAGAGAGTTGTGAGTATATATGATCGAAGCGTGGAGCCAATATGAAGGTGACGTAGCAGCAGATGTAGCTCCAACAAAACTCACAATATTTGGTTGCCGGTTCAAATGAGTGATAGTAAACTCGATGGGAGGGGAATAATGTGAATATTCCTAGGCTGTGTATGTGAGTGAAGCAATCCGTTGTGCTTCTCGGACTTCAATTCACGTGTAGCCGACAGAAAAGTTACACTTGATGAATCCTTAGTACTTCCGGCGACCTCCAAGCGACGTTCATACAACACCAGCAAGCCTCAGTCCAGTCTCGGTGTTTCCCAGACTTGGTGCCGCTCCAGGTCGTTGCTAAGTAGCCCCTCCGTCCGACGAGCAAAAAAATTTGTCCGAGACCTTGCTGGGCCCGGAGCTTGTCTCATCGTCGTATTTCTGTAGCCAAATCGCCGTTATCGGTACTCATCCGAATCACTTAGTCAATTTAGGGAACTTCCTAAAATTAACCCAATTCGAATATCTATATAGTTACCTAATTCGGCTTATTACAACTCTAATCTTGATTTGGTGTGAATTTTAGGCGTTCATCGATTAGGCAATTATCCGTTCGAGTTGTGCATATCATTAGGGTTTCAATCTTTAAGACCTAAGATTGGATCCCATATTACCTTTATTTCTATTATGGAATGTGGAGAATATTTGCTTATGTGAATTTATATAGTGCATGTCATTAATTAAGAAAACTTTTCTATTATGAAAATACAAGAAATTTGCGTTGCATTTAGTTAAATGCCATTACATCTATAAATTATATTCAGCTGATGCATACATTTTTTAAATTCATATCCTATGGAAGACTTGGGGCATTATCCTATAGAAGTCATGCTTTGGTCAATGCACTGAAGCTTTTGCCCATATTTCTAGCAATTTATTTACGCTTTGATTTATTGGGTGTTAAATTCTTAATTGCGTGCCTGCATGATCACCCATCACATGTTAGTATCTTAAGGCCAAATTTGACCAAGAAAATTTGTGGAAATGACGTTATATTAATATAATTTAACCAAGTCCCAGTGTCCATGATATCTCTGGTTCGCAAAATAAAATGCTCTCCTACATTTCATTTGGGTTTCTAATTAGCCCATAATGATTAGTGGCGACTCCGAATTGAATTGGCTTGCAAGTTTAGATAATTTAGTTGAAACCCCAAAGTTACAAACAGTATGGGTTCGAGAGAGTTCACGCTAAGGATTTGCTTAACAATACATTATCTTTCCTTTGATGTTTCACCTATGCGAAGGTCGCTACAGCTTTTAATTGCCTGATCTTGGCAATGTCATCGAACTTGTACTTCAGCACAAACACCAAAGTTTTTCTCGAGTAATCATCCATGACTTGTTAGGATATATTTATCACTTTCCCTTGATGGAAGCCGTGACAACATGGGAACATTCAAGTGAATCAACTATGCAATATTTATGTTTTCTCTTAATCATACTGTACTACACTTTCCGCTTTTAACTCAAGTTACAACACCCGTATGTATCTCAACCATATAACCATGGATTCATTTCACTCGTAATCTTAGGAATCTCTTGCCAATGTATCCCGAATGCATATGCCCCAAGCCAGACTCTCAAACAAATGCATTCGATGTCTCCGCGTTGAATTTTGCCACCATCCTTCCTTAAATCTCATAAAAGCACCATGCTTGATTCTTATCATTATTTCCAAACCTAAAGCGACCTTCAAAACCTCATCTTTTGAAGTATACCAACACCGAGCTAAATTTGGGATAATAAGGAAATCATGATCTCTTTGACTTTGGAACATATCTCACTTAGTCAATGTCGTCATGATAACATCAAGCAATGTGATTCTGACATTGTCAACATCCACAACATCATACTCAGTATTGTTTCACAAGTGCACTTTGCTACTATAGGTGCAATTTATAAGTAGTAAACTAGTTTCTGGTTGCTGTAGCATGTAATAGAACAACCATAATTCATTAATCCATCCATCAAAAGGAGGATCCTTAGTGACAAACATGACATAATTATCACCACTCGAGACACCATTATCAATTGAAGCAATATCACTCATAGAGTCAACTTTAAGTCACTCACTTTCTTGTTCTTCAACTTAAGGTAATCCCCTTGAGATGCCCTTCTACGCAGCTTCAACAGATAACACCACTAGTCCTACTCTATTTGATATGTTTAGGATCACACTACTCCTATTAACAATAGTACTAATTACTTTACATTCACCTACTAAAACAGGAAGCACGCGTTCGCCAAATTCTTTTCTATGGATGTCTTTATTAGAATTCAATCACAAACATCATCAAATGTCAAGCTTGCTAATCCAAAAGAATTACTAACAATAGTTGCATTAATATTCCAACTATCAAGAAATGAAAATGATAATATCAAAGCATCAACATAGTTGATTAAAAATCAGCTTGTTCAATCAAACACAATTGATTAAAAATACATTGAACGCATTGATATGTTCAAACATCGACGTACATTCGTCTATCTTTCGTATCAAGTAGACCTTGTTAATCGTAGAGGTTTTCTCGTTCATATTCGACAAGGCATTCACCAATCCCATAGTTATCTTTCTTTTTATTAGTTAAACAGAACCAACATCAGGCGAATAACACTTAACACCTATCTCTCCAACAAATCCCAATCAGCTTGTTTCACCGACTCTGGTTTTTATCCAGACATGGGTAAGTGCTAACTCCTCTAATATAAATAATTCTCAATCTGCATATCTTAGTAATAATACTTCTCATCAAATTAGACAATTTTACCTTTCCTTCTTCTATCGTTATCAATTTGCTTAAACTCAGTCAAGCCTAGCTTAGATACCAATTGTAGTGAAGAGAAATCAATTTAACAATATAATATATAGAACAAGAAAATAAATTCAACACCAGATATACATGTTTCGATTGGTGAGACCCACTCTACGAGAAGAATAGCATAAGATTCCATTATAGATCAAATGATACAATGAAAATTATAACCATACTCGAGTTACTCAAATACTCTTAGTATTTTTTTTTAAAGTAAGTAATGTATTGACTGAGCATATAAACGCACATACCTCCGCCGCATACCACAAAAATATCGGCTAAAGCCTAAGGGCAACTCGGGTAACACCAAAGGAAAAAAGGCCACAAAAAGTGGTGGCTAAATTGAGGAAAGCTAGCCTGTATAACCTATACAAGGAGCTATACAAAAACCCAAAAGCTAACAAGGCAGCCAAATAGGGAAAAGGAGGTAAAGCCTCCACACAACATCAATCAAAAATCGATGTAGAGATACCCCAAGAAGCTTGCATCCTACGATTTCTGATATTGTCATCCACATGGTGAAAAGAGAGAGCCTTGTCCTTGACAACCTTCCGGAGATGCTCCTTGAGGGATGACAAGTTGAGTTACTTGTTACGGAAGAGAATATGGTTTCTCTCTGTCCAAATTACATAGCATAAGGCACCAAAAGAGAATCTAGCTATAAATTGATAAAAAGAGTGGCCACGAAAATGTGTCATTGCCCATCGAAGGTTGTCCTGCCAAGACGTGTTATACCAAGCCAGGTTGCATTTGGATGACCAAAACAAGGCAAGAGCATTCGTGACCCGGCATCCAAAAAATAAATGATCAATAGAGTCAGGACGGAAACTACAAAATGCACAAGTACCATTCGCAATACGATGGTAGGTAAGAAGGATAATCTGAGTTGGTAGTCTGTTAAGAGTTATAAGCCACAAAAGGAAGGAGTATCGAGGAGTACGGTGACGATCCCAAACAAATGAGTGCCAATGGACCACCAGTCCTTTAGAACGAAAATGCTCCCAAGCCGAGGCTGAAGAGAAAACTCCTGAATTGTGGCCTAACCAAAGCAACTTATCACAGATCTCAGTGGTGATGGATGGCATGGGATCATACCAGGTTCCCATGACGGTGTTCACCCTCGATGGAAAGTGAGTTGTAGTTAGGAAGTCTCGAACTATGGCCATACGAGAAATACCATATCTATATATTTCAGCATCCGAAAATAATTTGTAGAGAGGACCTCGCGAGTGCCAGGAATCATACCAAAAAGATATATTGCCAACCCCAACCCGCCATCGAAAGAGCTGCTTGCTATCTTTCCTGAGGTCGATGATCTTTTACCAAGCCCAAGAGCAACAGCTTGGTCTTTTCGTCACCCAAAAGTTCCTGTTTTTGAGAAAGTTGGAATGAATCCATTTGCACCAAATGGACTCTTTATCTGTGAAAAGTAACCAGATATGTTTGAGCATGGTAGCCTTATTGCAATCGGAGAGGCGACGAATGCCAAGGTCCCCCTCCTCTTTTAGTAAACACGTGTTATCCCACGAGACCTTGGCACCACCCATGCCCAACTTCGGACCTTTCCAAAGGAATCGCCTGAGAATTTGCTCTATACAAAGAAGAACAGACTTAGGCAGAATAAACACATAAGACCAATAAACCTGAATGGCATGAAGGACTGTCTTGACCAGCAAAAGGCGTCCCGCAAAAGATAGAAAGAGTTGAGACTACGAACGAGCTCTAGCCGTAATAGCATTTACCAAAGAGGAATAATCTGTTGCGCGGAACAAGCGATCGATCAAGTAAAATAGACAGAACAAGCAAAGTAAAACGGACACCAGATATACGTGGTTCGGTCGTAAAGACCTACGTCCACGGGGAGAGCAGCAACGAATTCCACTATAGTACGAGTGATACACGGAGATTACAATCCACTCGAGTTACACAAACACACTCTTGGTGTTTTCCAGCCCCAATTACATCCAAGAACGCACACAGTGTTTAGCCCCCCAATTCTTAGCGAAATAATCTCTCAATCTCGCAAAGGAATTAAAACTCAAATCTAACCTCAAGATTTAATCGGCTTCGACACTTGAATTCTTGATATAATTCTGCGAACAAAATCCACAGAGAAAGACCCTCTCAAGCACTCGACAATCATACGGTGTTTTAGGCTACGCATCAACAGCGGCTTCCCTGAAGAATGCGCACATCCCGTCGACCTTTCGTCCAAGTATATATATACGAAATAAATCTAAACTCTATGGCTGCATGGATTAAAGAAACATATATTCCGTCAACAAAAAAAAAAAATCCAACGTGCACTTTCTCTTTTCTTGGCCACAACGTAATCATGAATCTGGAAAGTGTATCTTTCCTTTCTAACTTTGACCGACTCCATTATGTGCCCATCTTTCTTTTTTGTCCTTTTATGCATTCACTTGGCTGATAACACGCCAACTTCTATTCGGAGAGGAAGATATCATCCGTGGATTTCAAATAGAATTCATCCAATCTTGATTGCATACTTCAACAAAATATATCCGTTATCTTTCAGATAACTTTCTCGATTAAGATATATTTATTTTCGAAATTAATATTTTCACTTCGAGCACAAATTCGAGACATATTTTCAACAATCTCCACCTTGGTTCGTATTTGAGTCAAGTCACAATCGCTTCGCTAAAATTTCGAACTTCATCTGCTACTCTCCCAACAGCCCCGTTGGGCTCAACCGCCACAAATATCATCCAAGTTCAAGCCGTGCTTGAACTTCGCCTTAATCGATGACCTTATCATAACACCAACTGAACATGCACATTTAACTACTCCACAAGGACTATCTGACACAAGCTCCTTAATCACAAATAAAGCAAACCATCGTTGCATCCATATCTGTCGGGAGACCGAAAACGTACCTTGTCAATATCAGCAGTTACAGTAACCGTTGGCTCTATAGGCTCCACCTCGCTACAAGCATCATCTGTGTCGATTACCACGCTAGTATCTGCTACCTCAGGAGTTTCTGGTTGCAACTCCACCTCAAGCTGAACACCGTCCAGATCCGTATTAACACTGCCATAATCACTCCTAACCAGAAGTATTGGAGACTCGTCAAAGGTAACTTCTCTGCTGCAAACAAGTGAATTTATACTCGGGCACCACAGCTGATCGCCACGCTCACCTTGTGCATAGCCATGGAATATGCACCTTGCCCTCACATCGAGCTTACCATCACTAACTCGATAATAACATGGGCAACTAAACATTCTAAAAATAGAATCATCAGCAACATTACCTGACCACACTTCTTCGGGAGTCCGATATCCAATCGCAGTCGATGGGGATCTATTCACCAGATAACTCGCCATACTAAGCGCATCCGTTGGAATTCTCCCAGCCATACCAGTACTAGAGATCTTTTCACGGGCCGTCTCTAGTAATGCTCTGCTCATCAATTCTGCAAAGTGTTGTGATTTACTAGCACTAGTGTGGTGTTTCACTATGCTCATTTTCATGCAGAATTTATTTACCAGCTTCGAGCAGGATTCCATACTACTGTCAGTTCGCACATGCTTGATCAACTTACCAGTCTCCGTTCCGATCAAAGCTCTCGACCGCGTATTCCTGACAACAGCATCAATCTTGTGCTTTCGCACAAACACCCAGGCCTTCCTCGAGTAGCCATTAGACTCTCGAACAGATGTCGACGTCTCAGGAGAGAAATTTATCAATGTCTCACCTTGAAGTTCATACAGGCCGCCATGCTTGATTCCCTTCATTATCACCAGAGCACCTCGAACAATTTTCAAGACTCCACCTCGTGAAGAATACCTACATCCAGCTGAATTTAGAGCACCCAACGAAATTAAGTTCTTTTTCAATTCTGGAACATGTCTTACCCCAGTCGATGTCCTCACAATACCATCATGCATTCTGATTTTAACATCACCAATACCTATAACATCGCATTCAGCGTTGTTTCCCAACTGCAATTTACTACTATCCATGCATTGATAAGAAGTAAACCAGTTCCTGTTTGGTGTAGCATGAAAAGAACAACCAGAATCCATAATCCATCCGCCAAACGACAAATTCTCAATGACTGACAAGACACAATCGACACCATCAGAATTTTTAGCTATAGCTGCAACATCATCTGCAGATTCAACTCCAATTCCCTTAGCCCTTTCGTTTTTCAACTTAAAATGCCCCATCTTGCCACAGTTCCAACAGACATCACCGCCAGTCCTAGACTGATTGCGTCTATTCATGTTCATACTACTTCTGCTAACACGTGTACTAGCTCTTCCTCTTTCACCTACTAAAGCAGTAGATACAGATTCGCCAGATTCTCTTATACGAATATCCTCACTCAGAATTAAATCACGAATCCCATCAAACGTCAAACTAGTTGACCTAGAAGAATTACTAACAGCAGTAACAGTAGTATTTCAACTATCAGGCAATGAGGATAATAGAATCAAAGCACGTACCTCATCTTCAAAGTCAATCTCAACGGAACTCAATTGACTAACTATCACATTGAATTCATTGATATGATTAGCAACAGATGTACCTTCGCTCATCTTCAAGTTAAACAGACGTCGCATCAAATAGACCTTATTGATCGCAGATGGCTTCTCGTACATGTCTGACAAGGCTTTCATCAAAACTGCAGTGGTCTTCTCCTTGACAATATTAAATGCGACGTTACGAGCCAACGTCAGCCGAATAACACCCATCGCTCGTCTATCATGCAATTCCCAATCGGGTTGCTTCATCGTTTCTGGTTTCTTTCCAGACAAGGGCTCGTGCAGCTTCATCTGATATAAATAATCTTCTATCTGTATTTTCCAGAAACCAAAGTCCTTCCCCTCAAATATGTCGATTTTCCCTTTAGCTTCCTCTGTCGCCATCAATTCGCTTTAACTCAAGCAAGCCTAGCTCTGATACCAATTGTTGCGCGGAACAAGCGATCGATCAAGTAAAATAGACAGAACAAGTAAAGTAAAATGGACACCAGATATACGTGGTTCGGTCATAAAGACCTACGTCCACGGGGAGAGCAGCAACGAATTCCACTATAGTACGAGCGATACACGGAGATTACAATCCACTCGAGTTACACAAACACACTCTTGGTGTTTTCCAGCCCCAATTACATCCAAGAACGCACACAGTGTTTAGCCCCCCAATTCTTAGCGAAATAATCTCTCAATCTCGCAAAGGAATTAAAACTCAAATCTAACCTCAAGATTTAATCGGGTTCGACACTTGAATTCTTGATATAATTCTGCGAACAAAATCCACAGAGAAAGACCCTCTCAAGCACTCGACAATCATACGGTGCTTTAGGCTATGCATCAACAGCGGCTTCCCTGAAGAATGCGCACATCCCGTCGACCCTTCGTCCAAGTATATATATACGAAAGAAATCTAAACTCTATGACTGCATGGATTAAAGAAACATATATTCCGTCAACAAAAAAAAAAAAAAATCCAACGTGCACTTTCTCTTTTCTTGGCCACAACGTAATCATGAATCTGGAAAGTGCATCTTTCCTTTCTAACTTTGACCGACTCCATTATGTGCCCATCTTTCTTTTTTGTCCTTTTATGCATTCACTTGGCTGATAACACGCCAACTTCTATTCGTAGAGGAAGATATCATCCGTGGATTTCAAATAGAATTCATCCAATCTTGATTGCATACTTCAACAAAATATATCAGATAACTTTCTCGATTAAGATATATTTATTTTCGAAATTAATATTTTCACTTCGAGCACAAATTCGAGACATATTTTCAACACAATCTGCCTTTTTCAGACGGCTCGAAACAATTGGTACCCCAAGATACCGAAACGACAACACACCTTCTTGAAATCCTAAAATCGAGAGGAGATGTTGACGGAGTTGGATTGAACCACTCGAGCAAAAAAATTCACTCTTGCTCAAATTTGGTCTAAGTTCGGACCAGTTGGAGAACCTATCCAGGCATGACTTGAGAAGCCCATCCGAGGTAGAGTTTGCTTCGGCAAAGATGAGAACATCATCGGCAAAGAAAAGGTGGGATAACCTTGTAACTTTACACCTCCAATGAAACTTAAAGCCAGGCTGTCGCGTTTGGAAGTTAATAATACCTGTAAAAATCTCCATAGCAAGAGTGAAAAGATAAGCCGAAAACGGGTCACCATGACGAAGGCCTCTGCTACTAGAGAAAAAATCATGAAGCTCCCCATTGATAGATACTAAGAACTTTGGGGTTGTGACACAAGTCATAATAAGATCAGAGAAGGATGATGGGAAACCAAAGCCCCGGAGGACCAACCAAAGAAAATTCCAATCCATTGTATCGTAAGCTTTCCTAAAATCAACTTTAATAGCACACTTCGGTAAGTGCGGGTCATGATGGAAACCAGTGAATAGCTCTTGAGCCAGCAGGATATTGTCAGTAATCCGACGTCCTTTGACAAAGGCATTTTGTGGCACACTAACAATCGAAGGAAGAATACCACAAATCCTTTTAGCTAGAATCTTGGTGATGCATTTATAAAGAGTGTTGCAACATGCAATGGGTCTGAAGTCATTCATGGCACATACGTTTTGGACTTTAGGCACCAATGATAGGATGGTGGTATTGACTTCCCTAAGAAGTCTACCAGAGCTAAAGAAACCTTGAATCGACAAAATTACAGATTGGCCAACAATATCCCAAGCAGCCTTAAAAAATTCAACATTAAGCCCATCCGGACCAGGGGCTTTACCAGCAGCTAAAGAAAATAGAGTGCACCGAATCTCATCTTGAGAGATAGGTCGGGATAAAAAAATGACTTGGTCATGGTTTAAGGAGCGTCCGATTACTGACCTGATATCTTCAATCGTTGGGCAAGATGATGACCTAGGAGAGGAAAGAAGATCTTCATAAAAGGAGACAATATGAGCTTGAACTTGGGCCGGTTCGGTGAGGACAAAACTAGAGTTATCAGTAACCGAAAGAATCCTGTTACGAAGTTGTCTTTTGTTCATAAAATGATGAAAGTACTTGATATTCGAATCCCTTTCTTTAAGCCACAAAACCTGAGATTTCTTCTTATAGAAAGACTCCTCCTGCAACTGGAGAGTAGCAAAGTGTTGCCGACTATCCTTTTTAAGATCAGTCCGGCCTTAGTTGAAAGGATCTAAATGAAGGGCAGCTTGGGCAGACTCAAGGGTTTCTCTGGCCTCATTGGTTCGAGTCGAAATGTCCGAGAAGGACTCCTTGTTGAACTATTTAAATCGTCCATTTAGGATTTTGAGTTTTGTGCAGACCTGAAACATTGGAGTACCACTTACGTTAGTGTTCCAAACTTGACTTACCATATGCAAGAAGGAGGGAGGATCGATCCAAAAGTTGAAGAACTTAAAGGGTTGCCTAATGTTAGGCGGAACCAATAAACGGATGACCATAGGACTATGGTCTGACACACCTTGGGGCAGAAAAGAAGTGTCGGAGAAGGAAAAATCACTGCTCCAACGGGCATTAGTGAGAACCCTATCAATCTTCCGTTGCTTGCGAGACTCTCCGGAAGAGGAAGACCAAGTATAGCGGAGGCCTATGTAACGAAGATCCTCAAGGCCAGCTTGTGAAATGCATTGGCCGAATTCATCAAAAGAATGGAGCCATACATTTGAACCCCCAATCATGTCCGACGGGTCACGAATGGCATTAAAATCTCCAGCTAGCAACCATGGGTTGTCCACCATGTCCTCACTACGATTAACAATATCAATCTAGAGAAAACGCCGATTAACAAAAGTGTGTTCCGCATATACTGTCGAGAACCAACAGAGCTTTTTAGAATCCAGCAGATGTAACCGACCATGAATAGCCTGATAAGAGGTAGAAGAAGTGACAAAATTTGCTAGAGTTGGATTCCATCCAATCCAGATTCTACCTCGATCCAAGTATTCATAATTTGTAATCCACTTCCAACCTGGTACTAAGGCAGTTGTGTTGGTATCCTTGAATTTAAGGCACCCTCATCTCGTTTTTCTCTTAGTGTTTCTCAGCTCCTAATTACATCAAATAACTTACTTAATGTTTAGATCTCACAATTTCTTACGAAAAAAATCTTTCAATCTCACAAAGAATTACACAAGATTTGCACGGCTTCAAAAACTCAGTAAGCAATTCATGAGCATGCTGTAAATTTGTTATGGCCAAAAGCTCCTCTTGGATGCTCCTCGTGAAAAGGACCCACCTCGTATATAGAAAAGAATTTGTACTCGAAATGGAAAACATACTCAAACTAAGAATTTAACTCAAAAGTAGGAAACCTATTTGGATTGGGATTCCTTTACAGGCTTAAACTTGAGACACATTTTGAACAAAATCTTAGTTGAAGCTTGTATGTGATTGAAATCCATAAATTGTAACTCACCAACCTGAGATATGGTTCAAAAAAATGAGAAATATAGCCCAATGATATTTGTATAGGCGCTTAAGAAACAGGGTCATGTTCCCTTTGATTCCTGATAGGAGGAAATTACCTTCAACTACTCTTCTGTATTGGTTGATTACAGATACGCACATCTCTCACATTTATATATGGTTAAGTTTGCTTGCGAATGATTTTGATAACTTAAAAGCCCACTCATAAGAAGTATTATTGGAGGAAATTTTCTCCTACCATGGATGAAAGATAATATAGCACGGACAAACATTAAGTTTGAAAACACAAACTCCACAAGAGACCACAAGAAGCAGTGAATATTCTTTAGTAATGTTCTAGGTTCGAGGCCTAAACACTGGCTCTTTCTCTCTGCTCACAAACATCCAACTCCTAAAGGAGCATGTGACGGCTCCAGCCTCCGGGGCTATTTCAAGGGTACCGTCTGAATTGTTAATAGCCGCAGAAAGAAAAAAAAAGAAAAAAAAAGAAAAAAAAAAGGACGCCATCATGGGAAAAGCTGCCTAAGATCCAAAAGCTAAGTAGTTCAGTCACACTCTGCTTCTTAGTTATTATTTTTATTATTTTTTGTACAACATCACCAAGTAGTTGGAAAGCGGATGCTCAATCCTTATTTAATGGTGAATAATGTTAAGGGATTCGTGTGGAGGTGAGAGACATATAGAAAGTACGAGCAAGTGTTATGTAAATTAAGTCTGCTAGATCAAATCAATCATGTTTCAAGAATATGTGAGACCCATATTGAATCTAAATAAAAAACCAAAATATCACATTGTGATTGATATTGTCGATTATGTTACCCGCATACTATGTTTATATAATGTTTTCTCGAAGAAGTACGAGAAAAAGAGCCGAGACAACACTTCGAAAAACATGAATGCATGGTGGGCTCAAGCTAGCCAGGAGTGGCAGCAATTTGTCTTCCACGTGCGTCCGAAACCTCGCACTCCTATGTTGCCCATGACATATTCAGTATGCCTTCATATTATCTCTAATGCATGTGTAGGTTTATCATGTTGTCTATAACATATTCAGCTTATAGGCAACATCTGGATTGTTAACGGAATCACATTCACTGAAAATTTCTGATTATCGTGCTATATCTCTTTGAGACTTGTTATTAATCTTGAAGTTTTGAGACTTACGGATAGAGGCATGGTTAACGCATCGGTATACTCTTATATGAATCATGGTACAAATTAGAAACAATGACTCCATCGTAAGCATTTCACGCCGTTATTTCAACAAAACACTTATTAATATGTCAATGAAAAATATTTTGCACATATTGAATGCTCGTTAGACCAAATACGAATGTCATATCTGACTCACAATTATAAATCTAAAGAAGAGAACTCGGGATGTGAAGATTGAAAGCAGAGATCGAGTCAATGAAGACGCAACCATAAATTCATAATGCCTAAGAAAGTCACGAGCTTTCTCCAAGAAAACTCTCTGAAAAATCAAGGGCCCCCGCTCTAGCGTCTGGATCCCCTGCATGTAAGGCAGGGGATCTTAATTCATTAAAGCCCTTGGATCTTTCCCCCCTATAAAAGGGGGGAAGATCCAAGGGCCCAAAAATTAAGATCCCCTGCCTAAAGGCAGGGGATCCGGGTCCCCCGCTCTAGGAACTAATTAGGTGCGATGGCTGGAAAGAGAGACTGTGGGCCCCAATGAAAATTATTGGGTGTCGTGTTTAAAAAGGTATAGATAGTCGGACAGAAAAGGTTATTGCTTTCACCCTTAATTGAAAAAAAACTTATTTTAATCATAGTTATGACTGAATTACAAATTATGAGCTTCAACTTCCATTCTGTTCTCCGTTTCGCGAAAAACATTTAGGAAATTTCAAATAAGATTATGAAATGCTCTCGTCTATCGGGGTCCACTGACAGTAAGCCCGGCTCCATCGAGGCATGGCCTAGGAAACCAATACCCTTGCGCAGATCCTTAGTGCCCAAGCTTGGGCCAATCGAGGCTGATCTTGGGGCCCTGTGCTAGTGCCTAATATATTAACGCCCAAGCCCGAGTCCATCGAGGCTAAGCCCAGGAGCAAGCTCGAAACGCCAATGCCCATGCACAGGTCCTAGCGTGCCCATGCTCGGATCCAACGAGGTTGGGCTTGAGACCTCGACGCCCCAGCCTGGATCCATCGAGGTCACCCCGCCACTTCGACACTTGTGCCTAAGCCCAACGCCCATTCCGAGTTCACTAAGGCCAGGCTCGAGTCCATCGAGGCCAGGCCTAGGACCCCGAAGGTTGGCGCCTAGCTAGGTTCCATCGATTTTGGGTTTGTTCTGATGGACTAGGCGCCGGGGTTAAGGTGTCATTATTGTTAGGATGCACGTGTGAGTTGTGTAAGAGAAGTCACACATCGGATAATTGATGGGGTACTGAGCAGTTAATATACTCAAGTTGGCCTATAACTCATTGGCTTAAACTTTTGAGTAAAGGTGGGTCCAACTGGATATATTGACGGGCTCGGACTTGAGCTCCCTTTTGGCGATCTCCCCGGGCGAAATGTATCGGACTTCTGCTGCACGCTCCTAACAAATGGTATCAGAGCCGATGGTTGATTGGTGGTCCCCCAATATGTTCCGGTGAATATCTCAAGAAGGAATCTGGTGATTGCGTCTCAAGAAGGAATCTGGTGCCAACGTTGTTTCCGGGCCGATGGACGCTATGGTGTAGCAGTGCGGGCCCGATGAGTGTTAATGGAGATTCAAATTGAGATGGAGCCAACGCGATTTCCGGGCCGATGGATGTTGTGGTGTAGCAACGGGCCTGATAGGCATTGATGAAGATTCAAGTTGGGATAAGTTGGTGCTGAAGGATACTTAGATTAAGAATAAGAAAACCTAACACTGGAGCTCACACGTGAGGAGGAGATTGTTAGGATGCACGTGTGAGTTGTGTTAGAGAAGTCCCACATCAGATAATTGATGTGGTACTGAGCAGTTAATATATCAAAGTTGGCCCATAACTCATTGGCTTAAGCTTTTGAGTAAAGGTGGGTCCAACTAGATATATTGACGGGCTCGGACTTGGGCTCCCTCTTGGAGATCTCCCCGGGCGAAAAGTATCGGACTTCCACTGCGTGCTCCCAACAGTTCTAATGGACCTAAATTCGGGCACTGGGGGCTAAGGCCCTACCTAGATGGATCCAGGCCCCGAGAGCTAGCGTCCTAGGCAGAGCCTCTATAGATTAGGGTCGAGAAACAAGGAGCAGGGCACGGGCACTCGGTTCTCTGGCCTGTGGCTTCTATGGACCTATTACTAATGCCCATACTGGTGTTTAGGAGTCAGGGATCCAAGCTCGGTACTCCAGTGCCCGTGCTCTGTTCGTTTGCTTTTCAAGTGTAGGTCACTAGCGTCCGATTAGTATATGCCTATTAAAAAATTAAATGAGATTTTTCTTAATAAACATTGAAAAATATTTTCTAGTTTGTTTTCAAGTTTTAGTCAAACGCTAGAAATATTATCAAAATGACTTCATGAAAAATATTTTCCAAAAATGTCACATTTTTCACGAAACAAATGGAGTCTAAATTTAGATGTTGGGGTGATGTTCATGTTCACAACACAACCTATAAAAAAACCGGTATCTCTAATGAAATCTGCGTTCTTCTACTTCATATCTATATACAATTTTTTTTTTTATGTTCTTCTTTTTCATTTCTTTTTTTTATTCCCTTCTTTCGGTACTTAAAACTCATACGTATGTACGAGCAAGGGCCGGGGCCTTTCCTCTACAATCAAGAATTTTGGGTCTCACAATTAATAGTCAATATGTTTTTCTCTCTTTTCTTTCTTCATTCATGATTCAATATTCATGTAAGCGTAAAGGAATCATATTATTCTATCTCAAACTTGGTGGTTAAACTCGCTCCGTAAAAAGATGTCGTGGCATCATTAATTGGTGTGTTCCTTCTAGCTTTAAACTTGGAAAATGGCCCAACAGTACTGTCAGGAACAGTACAATCCCAACAGTAGATCTACACACCAGCATCATGTGTTTTACATAAAACACTTATTGATTGTGAAATCGTGTGGTCAGAAATAACATATAATATTATTAGACTGTCAGGTTTGTTGACACCTAAATTTTGATTTCTTAATTAATCATTTGTTGCATAAAAAATTAGGAACTAAACCTCCCTAGAAAAAAAATTAATTAATTAAGTCAGCTTTCATATAATTCTCATTTATATTAATTGATTTTTAGTTGGATTGCATTCATAATTGGACCGACGACGGAATATTTTGAGCTAAATTGAAATTGTTTGGGCTGATACCCGTGATGTATTGGACTCAATTATTTTGTCTAGGCTTCATTGAAATAAATTCTTGGCCTTCCATATTCCTTACTTGACATTCCATCAACGGCCTGTTTTCATAGTGTTTCTTCTTATACGACACATCTATGCCACGTGTGAATTGCTTCCCCCGTTTGCTCATCGCACGAATCGAATGAAGGCCACAATGCATCTGGGGAAAAGGAAGAAATTCATTGTTCCACCAAAGCCTCATCAAAGCATGTGATCTGGTCTGCATTTTTTAAGGGGGGTAAGAAAAAGAAAAGAATCAAACAATGAAGAAGATTGTAGCGCTGGCAGAATCAAAAGGATGATTTGCAAGGCCCAAAAAGACACGAATGAAAGATGCACAGCCGTAAATAATGACAAGATTGGGTCCTTTGGGGAAAAGAAATATTTGATTGACGAAACAGGTTGGAAAATCAACTTAAGAAGGAAGGATTAAAATAGGCGCCTTTGTGGTGGAATGAATCTGGCCATCAAAGAAGGGAAATTCATTGAGACCCACAAAGAAGGAATCATTCATGCGCTGATTTCCAATTCAAAACACCAGATTTAATGCTAAATTCGAGTAATTGACTCCGTGAATCCAGGTTTTCCAAAAGGCGTGAGGCATGTCCGCTATAACAAGTAGACCTCGCTCACTGAGGAGAGGGCGATATACAATAGAAACGACATGGTTAAACCAGATGGAATTTAAAAAAAAAAAAAAAGACAATGAGGAGGGATGGCCACATTCTCGGCAGAAGTTTATCTTTCGATTTTCTCTCTAGGCAGGCCTCCATCCATTACACACAAGAAGACAAAAGGGAGAAAAGGGAAGAGTGGTTTTTTTTTTTCAACAGATTTCAGCTTCTCTTTTCGTTTTTTTTCTTCTTCTCCTTCTTTTCCATTGTTCCATTTGTAGGGGAATTCATCTGAGGCCACTGAAAGGGGGATACAGAAAGTTCATCATACGGTCATCGCCTACACAGTGAGAGAGGCGCATGTGGAAGACACACAAGATGACAATCTGGCGAGGTCCACTGGAGGTTCTATACATGCTACTCAAATTGCACTCAATCCAGTTCAAAGTCTGATGTTGTTGCCGCATCTCCTTGCCATCTCGACCATCACCCTGACGAATGGCAGCCTCATTGATCTTAGTGTTCCGACGGATTTAATGCTGTCCCCGGTGTTCTCCCGCAGTGGTTTCCGATCGTGCCCTTTTATCAAGCCCAACGGTTCCGCAGGATTAGATCATCCATATCATGTTGTCCTTCAATACTGGCATCGGCTTGACTATCCATAAATTTGTTAGTTGGCTAACGTGCCAAGTTATTTTTGCTTTTTGGTCCTGTCTCTTAATTCTTTTACAGGTGATATTGGCGTTTTTCTCATTGGTGGACCCTAGTTCTTGTCGACAAGCCCAAGTGCTGATCTCGAGTCGATTACAATCCGATCAAGAATGGCCGTCTTCCGGTCTGACGACGAGGCCTTTATCAAGGCTTGCACCAGTAACGAAGGCCTTGCTGATCCTCTTTATCCCGGACACGTTCAGTAATATATATATGGCTGAAGAGTAAGGGTGCAACTCAGCAGAAAAGAAAATAAGAAGTGCGGAACTCAGAATTGGACAATACGCCTTGAAGAAAAAAGGAAGTCCAGTGGCATCATCATTACTTTTTCCTTTTTGTCATTATGTGAATTAAGTTAATAGCAATTGACAATTAGTGTCCATATTTTAGCCTTACTTCCAGAAGATATCACGTTTGCACATCAGAGATTGGACATCAGACCAACATCGCCAATCCGCAATGGTCACCGTCGTTAGCCGCAAGTTGGCCGGTTCAGTCTCGATTCAAAACGAGAATCATTCGGTGGATATTCAAAATTAGGTTTCGACGTGAAGGATATCATCCCAAATGAGTCTCGATGAACCCTTGTCTCCGAAGATCCAACGCGAAGGATATCAACACAAACGAGTCTCGGCGAACCGTGGTCTCCGATGTTACCCCCAGCAATTCCAGTCAAACTCGCAGGCTTATGGCTTGAACCATGGTCCATTTTGCATTATGTCGTATTTTCTGTGTATTTACTTTATGTCATAACATTTCATGCATCATATAGTTAATTTGCATGACATTACATTTTATAAAAAGAAAACCCTAAAAATCATAAAAAGAAAACCAAAAAAATTGCGCCTTTGCAATTTTCATCAAAATTGCCAAATCAGACGTTTTTTTTTTCATGAAATAGGTACCGAAAGGGCGTTAGAGTAATCTAGCGTAATCAAGTACCCGGACTCTTAATCTCTGGTTCGTAGAAATAAGATAGTTCTCCCGCTATTTTATTTAGGTTTCTAATCGACCTACCACAAATGATTAGTGGCGACTCCAAATTCAAAATACATTGCATGTTAATCAATTGAACCTTAAGTTGCGATTTGGTATGGACTTGGGAGAGTTCGAGTTAGGTTAGTTAAATAATTAACCTAATAATCCATTAGCCTAGAAAATTTATTTATTTTTAGGTCGCGATAAGGTTAGCAGCTTCATTTAGACTTTTAAAATTCAGTGATAAAGAGAGAGAAAGAGAGAATATTTTGTGTCAAAGATAAATTTAGTTTTCCCATTACCTTCTCAAGCTCTCCAACTAGTCTAGCAAGACTACTTCAGATTCTATAAATAGCACTCGGGTTGGTGCTTTCTAGGTATCTTGTCAGCTGGCTACACATACTCTCTCTCTCTCTCTCTCTTTCTCTCTCTCTCTCTCTCTCTCTCTGCCATGGCCCAAAACAAGGTTCTCATTGCCTCTCTCTTTTTTCTTCTAGCGTACTCTCTAAAACTCCAGTCCACTCAAGCAAGGCAGTTGGGGCTAACCATGCAAAAGCAAAATCAATTCCCAAGCAAGCTTCAAAATGTGAATAAACTCCTAGAAAAGACCATAGTGGAGCAAAGCAAAGCCTTGCACGGTGAAACCTTGAATGAAGCCACGAATGCTAATGCATCTTCCACTCCGCCACCGCCAAGTGCCATGGTGGCGGCAACAACACCGCCGCCGTCTCCTGATCGTGGCTTAGATGACTTCAGGCCCACAGCTCCAGGCCACAGCCCTGGCGTTGGCCATTCGCTTCAGAACTAGGATTTAATCATCACTGTAGTTGTGTTCAATTGCGTATGTTCGGTATTTTCATCATGTATGTATACTCATTCTGTCTTTGATTAGGGTTAGATGTATCGGTTTGAGTTTGATAGACTAGTGCAAGGGTTTGACGTCCATGTATATATTAATTATTTGTGAGACGAAAGCGTGCAAATCAGAGCTGTCTTTTGCTCATTTTTCTTAACTATTTCACTGTGTGGTTCCTTTATTTTCTCCTTTTATAAAGGTTAGATTCTCAAATATGCTATTCATGCAATGTTGGTCCCCCTTCGTGACCGATATATTAGGTTCAAGCAATGAACCATAAAGTTGGCGAAACAGCAGCCCCCCTCGCATACATAAATAGGAACATATATACAGGCATACCACGCAAGTGATTCACATGAGTAAAGAAATTTTTAGCTTAAATTGGGGTATAAGGAAACTTTGAAATTACATTGGACATACATACATATATATGTGTGCGCACTCATGAAAATCTCGTAATTTGTGATTGTTGCATTAGTAATAATCCTTTGTCTGGTGGCTCATAAAATCCTAGCATAATTGTTTCTTCTGGAATTTTAATTACCAGTCAATTAGTCCAAATTCGAACTTTTAGTTTAGAGAACGTTTTATATGTTGGAATATTAATTATTAAACCACACTTTCATCTAACAGCTTGAACTTTTAAAACAATTGGCAACTGTCAAAAAAATCTCACATAGTATCAAAGCATGAGATCCTGAATTCAAATCGAGACGCGATGTGGCCTTTGCATGCATGGATACATGTATGAAAAGCTATGATAAACCTTGCAGACATTCATTTAATGTGTATTACTCTTCAAACTTGAGATTCGATCTACATAAGAAGGAATACCTAGTTAGTTCATAATATTTGCTTAGTCCATTATACCTATGATTAAAACCCAATGGGAGGTTTTCAATGTCCGATGTACCATATTAAGGAAGAACATTGGAGTTAATGTCCACATTGGCATGCTACAAATCAAGATAATTCACCAATCAGTGGGATTTGGATTAAATCAACTAGAGTTTTGGAGGTGAGATAAACATGGAAGTACTTATTTTTCCAAAGCTGTTCATTCACTTGTTCTGTAATAAATAATGTGGGTCTAAAGAAATTGGTTGTGATGTTGTAGGATTCTTTCATTATGTTAAGATATTAAATATTAAATCACACATTCATTTAACAGCTTAAACTTTTAGAACGATTGATATTGGTCTCACAAAATCTCACATGATATTAGAGATAAAGGTCCTGAAGTCAAATCTTTTAGCCGGCCCCTATTTGCCTTCCCAATTTAATGTGTCCATGCTTAATACTAGACAAAAGACCAAACTAAACATAAGAGTTAAAATATTTTTATTTTCAATAATGTCACGACTAAACATAAGAGTTAAAAGATGAGATTTTATTGATATCTTAGAGAACTCATTCGAACAACTGAAAATTTTTGGGACTTGGTTGAAGTACACATTGAAGTTCAAGACTCTGTCATTAACATGAAATCATAAGCAGTTGCATCTTATAATTGCTTCAGTTCACTTCGATGTTTGTTGCATAAGACAATCTTTAAAAAAAAAACATAATAAGGAAATAAATAGACCATCGGATTTACGTGATTTGGTCAGTGTTGCCTATTCCGCAGGGAGAGCACCACAAGTTTGTATCATAGACCAAGTGATATGATGAAGATTAAAATACACTCGAATCACTCAAATATTTTTGGCTACGTTTGGCAATCAGGATAAAAGTCAAGATATGATAAAAAAAAATTGTGGAAATTATCTTATATTTTGATTTTGACAAAACTATCAAAATGATTTGTATAATGTTTTATGATGCAGAAAGAATGAGTAAGCATCAGGTTGTGTGGATCTAATTCTGTTACGAGGACGAAGGGTCAAAAGGAGTGCTTCTGGCCAAGGGTCAGATGGAGTGCTTCTGGACGAAGGGTTAGATAGAAGTGCTTCTGACGAGGCCAGATGGAGTGCATCTGAGGACCTTCATATGGAGCTGCTTCTGAGGGTCGGGTTCAACATGATCTTCTAGTTGAACATTTCGTGCAACGATCTACATGCAGTGACATATTGACCTTATCAAATCTCTGAATTACCATTCCACTATAACTGATCAAATTCAGCAAGTTCTTTATGAAGATGAAACTTGAATTTAGTCAGTTTTTGCATCTCCAAAACATGAAGATCCACGAATGGCAAGTTTCCGATCAAGGCAAGGTTCCTTATAGAAATTTATGATATTCGATTGACATGATGTGCCTTTTAAACAATCAAGGGATTTTCTACAATTGAATATTACCTTCCAAGAATATTTTTTCGGGGACTGTCGCGACCCGTCCGAAATTTCCTCCCCCATTCGGCAGCGAGGGGATGTAATTTCGTTTTTTGTGACGGGCGAATGGATTACCGATCGCGGCCCCCACTCTGAAATGTGGATCGCGGGCCTCAGATCGGTGCGGGCCCTCCCAGGCCCATACCAAATCGCGGCGGGAGTGTCTTTTGAGGGATTCGACGATAAGAGTCGATCGCTTTCGACCTTCAGTGTGGTCGTGGTGGCATGTGCAACTTGTGCATGCATTTGGAGTCGCCACCCGGTCTCTCTTGGAGGGTAGACCGGAAACCTTACTGACCGATTGGGAGAGATCGATCAGTTCTGCGGAACCAGAGATTTTGAGTTCGGGGACTTGGTTACGTCGGTGTCATTACCAACGCCCTTTCGGTACCTAACGCGAGTGATTTTCCTGACTAAGAGTTCATGCAGGCGCAATTTTGGGTGAGATAGGTATGGTTCGGGTTTCATGCAGATTGGGATACTAGTCCTATCAATCACAATCAATTTAACGAAAGCGCGAGTCAAGTGCATAAATAAATCATGTCAATGCACATCAATTTCAATCATTGGCCTCCTAGTATAGCCATAAGGGCTTAGAGAAGATGTGATTTAGGGCTAGGGGTAAAATGGAAAGATTCGGGGACAATTAGCCCGAAGGGCAAAATTGTCATTTTTGGAAGGTTTGGATACCGAATTACCTAAAATATTCCATGGCCAGTTGTTCGTGGCAATTTCCCATTTTTGAGAATTTTTTGGAATTTCTTGATTTTTCTTCAATTTTTGGAAGACGATTCGCCCAAAGGGCGAAATCGTCATTTTCAAGAAGGTTCGGGGTTCAAAACACCCGAGATGAGCCTTGGCCAGTTGTTTGTGGCCATTTCCTATTTTTTGGGATTTTCCTGGATTTTTTGAATTTTTTTGGAAGATGGTTTGCCAGAAGGGCAAAACCGTCATTTCTGGAAAGACCGGGGGTCGAAAGACCCGAAACAGGTGATGGCCAGTTGAATGTGGCCATTTCCTATTTTCTGGAATTTTTTAGAATTTTTCTGAATTTTTCGAATTTTTTGAATTTTTTATGATTTTGCATTTTTTATTGATTTTTTGATTATTTTATTATTTTTTGAATTTTTTAAAATATTTAAAAATATTTTCCGGGCCGGGTCAAACCCGGCCCGCGCCTCTCGGGCGCCCGGCCCGACCCTAGGGGTCGAAACCGGCCTAAAACGACGCCGTTTTATATTTTTAAACATTTTTCCATTTTTTAACAATTTTTTTGATTTTTTTATCTATTTTACTTAATTATCCGAAATTCTCCGAATCCGACGGCCCTCGTTGCGCCACGTGGCCACGTATCGTGCGTCCGATTCCTCGCTGGATCAAATGACCCACAGAGAGCCACGTGGCTCAATAATAGCCATCGGATCAAAAATTAATTTATTTTCCTTTTTTAGAAAACCACCGGATCGGACGCCCCACGTTGTGCCACGTGGCCACCTTCGGCGCGTCCGATCTAACCTTAGATCGGACGTTCCACAGCGTGCCACTTGGCACAATCTCGTCCGCCGGATTGATTTTTCGAAAATCATTTATTTAATTTTCCCAAAATTACAGGATCGCGACACGTGTCGCGATCCGGACCGTTCATTGCATTTTATTTAAATAAGACTCGGACCGCCCCCACCCGGCTGACGTGGCTGCCCACGTGGCACGCCACGTCAGCATTGACCGTTGACCCGCCGGCGACCTCGCCGTAGAAGACGGTGAACAGTGAAATTTCCGGCGAGGTCGCCGGAAAATCGCGGACTACCCCCAAAACTCGGTATTTTTAACCTGTTCTTTCGGCGTTCGACTCCCTAGGACCTCAGCATCATCATAAGACTAAGAACAACACCATGAATACGTCAAAGACCGGCGAACCGGACCTCCACAGTGGCGGCTCCGGCGATTATACTTGCAGGTTTTTTTTTTTTATCTTTTTTTTGTTCAAAGCTTGGTTTCCCTCTATCACACAGCATCCAATAGAGGTCTACAAGCTTACCTGGGGTCCCTTGATGGTCGGCGGCCGCCGAGACTCCCCCGTCGAGCTCCCGGTTCGGATCAAGGCCGGCGAAGCTCGGACCGCCGCTCTCGGCGGTTTCCGATGCAAAACGAAGGTCACACAAGGCTTAGGGATAGTTCTAGTGTAGTTTAAAGGTTAGAACCGCGCAAATAGAGCTCGGGTCGAGCACGACCGAGAGCTAAAACATTCGAGGCTCGTTCGGGCATTTCATCAAACACTTAGTGTGCGCAGAGAAAGATGGAGGTCGGAGGAGATGCCGACCTGTTTCGGGCGTCGCCGGTGACTGCGGCTACTCGGACGGTCTTGCTTCAAGTTCTCTCGAGCTCCCCCCAAGTCCTTCTCGCTCGAACTCGCTCTGCCCAAGTCCCCCCTTTCTCTCTCTTCGAACTCGGTATAAACCGAGATTCCCCGGCCTGTTTCGTCGCCGACCGGCGACCTCGACGCCCGCCCCCAGCCCAGAACGCGAGCATGGGTCTCCACTCATGTCCCCCACGCTCGTTCTACTTTTCTTCTCCCCAAAACGCACGCCTCCACATGCCCTGTCTTCCCCTGCCTTTCTGCCGCACGCGGGTCTGCAACTTAGTTGCAGACCCGGTCGGACCGGGTCGGGTCGGGTCTGACCCGACCGGCCCGGTTCGACCAAATCGCTCAAATTGAGCCCCGATTCGACCTATTTTTATGAAATTGATGGCATAATCGGATTCCTTGACATGTTTTCTATCAAATAAGGGTATTTTCGTGAACCAATTGATTGAAATTTTATGAAAACCCCAAATTGTCCCTAGGATCCGAAAGCGAATTTCGCCAAATTGAGGGGACAAACGATCGAATTAATCAAAAATGAGACCACAAATGGATTCCTCATGATGAAAACTATAGGGTAGAGGTGTTTAATTTTAATGGGTGTGCCCGTGTGAAATTTAATTTCACAAATTGTAAAACCGGGGACTAAATTGAAAGATTTTTATGCAATTAGGCCCTTTTGGCTAAAATTGATCAAATTGGAGGGCAAATTGACCCAATTGTATTTCAATACTTTAGAGTTCAATGTCATAGCTTATAAAAACCGAGAATTGAAAATTAAAAGACTCGAAAAGGATTTTTTAGGCCCGGTTCGGGATTAGGTTTGTGAAGGAACCCCATGAACCGAGCTAAATTTCTGAATATTTTTGTGTAATTTTCTGACCACGGATGGTATTTTTTCTGATTTTTTGGGTATTTTAATAATTAAATAAATTCCAAAAAATATTAAAAAATACAAAAAATATTTTTTGTTCAAAATTGGTTCCTAAGGCTAGGCTAAGGCTTCCAAAGTTGATTTTGCAATTTTTTGATTTTTTTTTTGCTATTTTTAATTAATTTTAGAAATTAAAACTATAATAAAAGATAGTCAAAAATCAGGTGTCAACAGCTGCCCCTCTTTGAGAGTGAGCTCGTCAGATGTTGCTTTCAAAGACAAAATGACACCTGAATCTTAACCGACTCGACTGGGGAAAAGAAATGCTATGACATCGAACCCTTAAGTCCTTGATGAATTCTCAAATTAATCACCGGTTTACTCTTGCAATTCGAACGTGGGCCTGAGGGAGAGCGGCTTACCTGAAGTCTGCCCATTGGGTCCTGCGCATGCGGAGTCTGAGGTTTTATCACTGCGCTCTCAGGATGCCGGAAAAAGGAGAGGCTTGTTCCCCTTTTTTTTTTCTTTTTTTTTTGTTTGTTTTTTTGTTTTGTTTTGTTTTGTTTTTTTTTTTGAATATAGGCCCTCGTAGCTTCTAACACACTATCCCAGGCTTTATTCCTCGAAAACCTTTCCCGGCTACTGACAGGAAACACTCACAAAAAGATTTATCGAGCACCCCAAGCTCTGGGGATCCCATGACGCTGACTAGCGGTGATAGAGGGGATATTTTTGGCTCGAAAGGGGATCCCATGGCGCTGACTAGCGGGGCCAGAGGGGATTTCTCAGTCGGAGGTTTGCTACGTCCGGCGAGACAGTTTGATCTTTTGAAAAGGTTCCCAGGACAAGGGTTCTCCAAGTCCAATGGGATTTCCTGATTTTTTGAAAGGGTTCCCAAAACGGAGGTTTTCCACGTCCGATGGGATTACCTGTTTTTCTGAGAAGGAGTCCCGAGTCGGAGGTTTTCCACGTCCGCTGTGATGGTTTGATCTTTTGAAAAGGTTCCCGGGACAAGGGTTCTCCAAGTCCAAGGGGATTTTTTGATTTTTGGAAAGGGGTCTCATGACGAGGGTTCTCCACGTCCGATGAGATTACCTGTTTTTCTGAGAAGGGGTCTCATGACGAGGTTTCTCCACGCCTGATGAGATTACCTGTTTTTCTGGTAGGGGTCTCATGACGAGGTTTCTCCACGCCTGATGAGATTACCTAAATTTTGAAAAGGGGTCCCATGACGAGGTTTCTCCACGCCTGATGAGATTACCTGAATTTTGAAAAGGGGTCTCATGACGAGGTTTCTCCACGCCTGATGAGATTACCTGTTTTTCTGGTAGGGGTCCCATGACGAGGTTTCTCCACGCCTGATGAGATTACCTGTTTTTCTGGTAGGGGTCCCATGACGAGGTTTCTCCACGCCTGATGAGATTACATGTTTTTCTGGGAAGGGGTCTCATGACGAGGTTTCTCCACGTCCGATGAGATCACCTGAATTTTGAAAAGGGGTCCTAGGACGAGGGTTCTCCTCGTCATGCTAGGATTGTTTGATATTTTGAAATGGGGTCCTAGGACGAGGGTTCTCTGCGTCATGCTAAGACTGCCTGATTTTTTGAAAAGGTTCCCAAAACGGAGGTTTTCCACGTCCGATGGGAATGCTTGGTTTCTACCTTGATTTGATCCTTCAGGCGGTATCTACCTTTGGTTGACCCTTCAGGCGGTATCTACCATGATTTGACCCTTCAGGCGGTATCTACCTTGAGTTGACCCTTCAGGCGGTATCTACCTTGAGTTGACCCTTTAGGCGGTATCTACCTTGAGTTGACCCTTCAGGCGGTATCTACCATATTTGTTGAGGCGACATTCTGGGAGCTGGGTTCTCCAGGTATCCTGCAGAAGTTTGAGCCTGAAATATTTTTCTTCACCAAGAAAATGTTAGTAATCTTTGGGAAGACGATGGCTGGCCACTTGCCGAAGCCGCATGACTTTAGTTTAATCACGAAATGTGCATTTTGATGCTGGAGGTCTTCCAAAGCATTCTTGCAACATGCAAATGTGATCACAAATCCCTTGCATGGAAAATGTGGATCAAATTATTTGAATATTCCAAAAAGAGTTTGCTCAACACATCAATTGGAACATTTCTCGTTCAAGAGGTCTTCTCACCTGTTTTGAGATAATGGTTTTTATAGGGGATGCACTCAATTCCCTACTAACCTGTGCCTAGGTTTTAGGCTCATTCGCAGCGCATACATTTTGATCGGTCGGGAGGTCTTCCACGGGACCGTAATGTTGGGCTTGGATATTGGTTTTCAAGGGAGACCCGTTTTGGAGTCGAGGCCATTGAATGAAAGTCTTTACCATCTGCTCCGGGTTTACAAGTCAAGGACCCTGCAAAATGAGAAAGAAATAGTCTTGCTCGTACCTCTTCGAGCTAAGCCATATGTTAACCCAAGTGTCTTAATCAGAGAAGACTGTTTCAGGGTCGTAACTTTGGTAGGATTGGGGACCGAAAAAAGGCTTGTTTTTTGGCCCAGAATTTGTGAAGGGATTGACATTGGTGATCATTGCAAATTTGCCACCTGTCTTTTCCATTTTGCCTCTTCAGCTTTTGAGGTGCACGACCGCTTTTGAGGTGTGCGCAAATTCTTGTGAAAGTGCCTCTGGCCGCATTAAGAGACTAACAACTCTATATGTGTCTCTGCTCCGTGCTTGATACTGTTTGAGGAGTGGTTTTTGGAATCTGACTCCTTCTGAATTTTTCTTCTCCCCTTTTCAAACAGGTTTCACTGGGGGATTGATACAAATTGTTCACCCAAGCATCGACCTTGCTTTTACTAGGTACTTTACTTTTTCTTGATGCTGGGGATTTTTCTCACCATCTTTTCCTTTTCCTTTTTCTTTTGAAATCCCGATTTTCTCATCTTCGGGAGATCTTGTTAGACATGTGGCCAAAGGTCTAACAAGCTTCAGCATTAACTTAGGCATTTCTTCGCAGACCCTAAGTTTGAACTCTTCCGTTTTTGAACTGGCGCTGCCTCTGTCTTGGAACTTGCAATGACCACCAACGGGTTTATGAAATGAATTTGCAGGCTCAACTTGGTTATGCAAAGGATATGGTGTGTGGGATAGAGAAATGAATGCTTCTCGTCATCCTATGGCACTTGGATTACCATATAAACAACACACAAAGATTGATGTTAGTCCGAGCAAGAAAATTTCTAACCATTTTCTCCTGATGTTGCTGGACTCGCCTCCATTTTGCCCCAATGTGGGGTGGTTCTTGACAGGGTTGAGAATGAAAATCGCCGTTCAAAGGGGTTGTCAATGGTCACCTGTAGTGTTTGGGGATATGAAACGGATGCCTCCGTCGTCCCAATCCATGTAATTGTCGCGAATGATCCCTACTCCCGTAGGTCCAGATTTTGCTATCTGATCCGCTCCACTTCTCTCTCAAGTGTGTATAGGACGTATTTGGATTAGGCTTTGCCCCTCGTCTTTTGAGAAAACGTCCTTTTGAAAATTTTGAACAACTTTTGATTGGAAAAGTCTCTTTCATTTTCTCCAAAAAATTTTACCCATCAAAGGGGATTTTATGATGCACAATGCATGTTGTTATTCATGTTTGGACAACCTCTTGTTTTAAAACATGAATGCCAATGAAGTTGGAATTCTATGCCTTTTCCAGACATTAGATCCTGAAAGCTTTTCTTTTTCCCTATGTTTTTATTCAACATTTTCAACTGATTAGGGAAAGGGATACTTACCTGTCCCTCGCGGCTGGAGATCCCTGAAAATGCGGAAGAAACATGTCATTATATGTTCATGAATTTTTCGAAAAAATGGAACGATACATCCTACCCTTGGTCATGGGTTCCAACGGGTAATACATGGGATGTGAAAACCTGTTTCGCCTAGATGGCGAGCCCCTGTCAAAGACGGGAATTATGTGTCAGTTTGTATTCCGAAATTCAAGATAGATTGGGACGATACCGCCTTATTCTGTTTTGTGTTTCCGTTTGGACACAAACGTGCGGCTTGCAGAAGCTGGCCATCCATCTTGTGGCCATGATCCCTCCGTCTGGTTGGCAATGAATCCTTCTCAGGGCTTTGCACTAGAGGAGATTCATTCATGTTTTTGGACGCATTCCCACGCCATTCTTCAGAGTTCCTTTTATTCAAGGAGAAAAGTAATTTTTTTTCAGAATTCATGTCAAAGCATGTAGTGTGGAAGCGATACTTTTTACCCTTCACTCGGTCTTATAATCAAAGACCATTTCTTGGAGTCTTGACTTCCAAGGTCGATAATTCTATCCGCCTCCCGTCGGCGAGTTCTTTTCTTTTGCGGCTTTCTGGTGCCAACAATTTTCTGTCCATCTTGACGGCGAATCATTTTGGATGCCTCCCGTGCCACTCTTTAGGATTCCACTTCCTGGAGGCTTGCCCCTTGAGACCGATACTTCTTCTTGCATCCACGTCGGTGAGCTGTTTTCTTTCATGGCTTTTAGTGTCAACGACCCCTTCACTGATTTGCTCATGGATAGTACCTCTTGACTGCATCGGCGTTCACAGGGTGTCCCAGTTCTTCTCCATCCATGTTTACCAGAATTAAGGCCCCCCCAGGTAGGACCTTCTTAACCACGTACGGTCCTTCGTAATTCGGGGTAAACTTGCCCCCCGGGTGCGACACATTCGGGAGGATCTTCTTGACGACGAGCTCGTCAGTTTCGAACTTTCGCGGTCGAACTTTACGGTTGAACGATCTAGCGACTCTTTTCTGGTATGTTTGGCCATGGCAAATTGCCTGCAGACGCTTCTCGTCTATCAAGTTCAGCTGCTCGTGTCTTTGCTGTACCCACTCCGCCTCACTGAGCTCGGCGTGAGACAAAATTCTTAACGATGGGATTTCTGTTTCGACTGGTAGGACCGCTTCCATACCGTACACTAGGGAGTAAGGCGTTGCCCCGGTAGAAGTCCGGATCGAAGTTCGGTACGCCATCAGCGCGTAAGGTAGCCTTTCATGCCAATCACGGTAATTCTCCGCCGTTTTAGCCAATATCTTCTTGATGTTCTTGTTCGCCGCCTCTACTGCTCCATTCATTTGGGGTCGGTAAGGCGATGAATTGAGATGGCGGATGTTGAAACTATCCAGAAGGTTATCCACCGTTTCGTTGTTCAGGTTCGAGCCATTATCGGTCACGATGGCCTGAGGGGTCCCGTATCTTGAGATGATGTCCCGCTTGATGAATTTAGCCACGTTCTTCGCAGTCACGTTAGCATATGACGCAGCCTCAATCCATTTGGTGAAATAGTCTATTGCCACCAGTATAAATCTGTGTCCATTCGAGGCCTTAGGGTTGATTGGCCCTATCATGTCTATACCCCACATTGAGAAAGGCCAGGCCTCGGACATTTGATGAAGCTCATTTGGGGGCGCATTAATCCTGTCTCCATACACTTGACACTGATGGCATGATCTGACGTGTTGATTACAATCTGACTCCAGTGTCATCCAGAAATAACCTAGTCGCATGATTTTCTTGGCGAGAAGATGGCCGTTCATGTGCGGGCCACATTCCCCCTCGTGTATTTCGATCATAAGCGATCTAGCTTCATTGGCGTCTACACACCTGAGGAGGACTGAGTCATAAGACCTCTTGTAGAGAGTTGGGCCACTGAGGAAAAACTTGCCCGCCATCTTTGCAATGTATTTCCTGTCTCCTGCTTGAGCACCCGGAGGGAATTCCCTTTTGGCCAGGTAGTTCTTTATATCATGATACCACGGTAGGTCCTCGAACCCCTCCTCAATTACCATGCAATGTGCAGGTTCTCGGGTAATGCCTATGCGCAACGGTTCAATATCTATGCCGTTCGCTACTTGAAGCATAGAGGCCAAAGTAGCCAATGCATCTGCGAAGTGATTTTGCGTCCTCGGCAGATATTCGAACTCAATTACTTCGAATTCCTTGATCGTCTCCTCTAGGAATTTATGGTACGGGATGAGCTTGAAGTCCCTAGTTTTCCATTCGCCTTGGGTCTGGAGGATGATTAGCATTGAATCTCCATAGACCTGTAACTTCCGCACTTTCAAGTTTGTGGCGAGCTGCAAACCAAGGATGCATGCTTCATACTCAGCCACGTTATTGGTGCATGGAAATGTCAGCTTTGCGGCCACGGGGTAGTGTTGGCCATCTGGAGATATGAGGACGGCTCCGGTACCTGCCCCAGCTAAATTGACCGCGCCGTCAAAATACATGGTCCATTTGTCGTCCGAGAGTGTCAGAACTTGGCCTTCCGCCTTATTCTCTTCCTCCTCAAGGGCATCGTGGTCTTGGGAATTCTCGGCTAGCATGTCAGCAATGGCTCTCCCTTTTACTGACTTCTGGTTTGAGCTCCTGACATCAAACTCAAAAAGGAGCACCTGCCACTTGGCCAGCTTCCCTATCAATGACGGCTTTTCTAACAAGTATTTGATTGGGTCACTCTCTGTGACTAACTGGATGGTGTGGTGAAGGGTATACTGCCTTAGCCTGCGGAGTACCCAGATTAGCGCGACGCATGTCTTCTCTACCTCCTGGTACCTTGCCTCTGACGCGGTGAACTTCTTGCTTAGGTAATACACAGCTCGCTCTTTGCTATCTTTTGGGTTTGTTTGAGCGAGTAAGGCCCCTAGGGACTCGTCGTGGATAGTGAGGTAAAGGGTTAGGGGGACCCCCGGGACCGGGGGCACCAGTATTGGAGGACTGACCAGATGTCCCTTGATCTCCTCGAAAGCCTGCTGGCACTCGTAATCCCACTTGATTTTGGCATTCTTCTTCAAAAGTTTGAAGAGTGGCTTGGCTGACTCTGAAAGGTGAGATATGAAGCGGGCGATGTAGTTTAATCTTCCCAGGAGGCTCCTTACATCTTTAACTGTTGAAGGGGCCTCAAGGTTGAGGATAGCTTGAACCTTGGTGGGGTCAATCTCGACGCCACGATTGCTAACTATGAACCCCAATAGCTTGCCTGATCTCGCCCCGAATACGCATTTTGCGGGATTCAGCCTCAGCTTGTATTTCCTGAGTCGTTCAAACAATTTCCTTAGTACCAGGGAGTGGTCTTCACCATGTCTGGATTTTGCTATCATATCGTCCACGTACACCTCTATCTCCTTGTGCATCATATCGTGGAATAGGGTAACCATCGCCCTCTGGTAAGTTGCCCCTGCATTCTTCAGGCCGAATGGCATGACTTTATAGCAAAAGGTTCCCCAAGGTGTGATAAACGATGTTTTGGCTTTATCCTGCTCTCTCATGCGGATTTGATTGTAGCCCGAGAAGCCATCCATAAAAGAGAATCGTTCAAATCCGGCTGTGCTGTCTACTAAGACGTCAATGTGCGGCAATGGGAAGTCGTCTTTGGGGCTAGCCCTGTTCAAGTCTCTGTAGTCTACGCAGATTCGGACCTTCCCGTCCTTCTTCATGACGGGGACGATATTAGCGATCCATTCTGGGTAAGCAATCACTTCGATGAACCCCACTTTGAGGAGCTTCATCACCTCCTCTTCAATTTTCTTTGCCAATTCGGGTTTTGTACGCCTGAGGTTCTGCTTCTTGGGCAAGATGCTGGGGTCGGTTGGCAAAGCGTGTTCCACGATACTAGGGTGTAAACCCGGCATATCCGCATATGACCATGCGAAGACATCTTGGTATTCTCGCAGGAGCTCAATTATTCTGGATGCTTCTGTTGGCGGTAGGCTTTCTCCAATCTTCACCTCCTTGATATTCTCTGGAGTCCCTAAATTCACCGAGGTAGTGCCCTCCGCAGTGGGTGGCTTGGAGTCTTCATAGCGTTTCCAATCAACTCTGATTCCCTCCTCGACCCGGTCGTCTTCCTCTCCCTTGATATGGAGGGTAGCTTCCTTTTGAGAGTTGGGATAACTTAACAACCTGCTATGTATGTGTGGAATGGTATGCCTGAAATGTCATGAAGATGGTTAGTTGACATATAATAGATACGGCTCATGGACGATGCAAGAACAAAGATTAAAACTGAAAACGTGAGATGGGGGCTAGTCCTCATATCATTGGACATCCTTGCCTCCCAAGATTTTGAAAACTGGAGACGTGTGGGAAATCAGGTCTCAGGGCTTTTCTTTTCTTTTCAACTCTTCTTTTCTTTGCATCTTTTCTTTTCTCTCATTTGGATCATCATCGACCTGATTCGTGGTTCCCCCACATCCCGATTTTTGTATTTTATGAGGATTTTTTTGATTTTTTTTTATTTTTTTTTATTTCTTTTTTTTTTGATTTTTTTTGTTTTTATTTTGACGTAAAGACATAAAACAAAGGTGATAGTTCGAGGCATCTGATGTATATTCAGATGCATCAGAGGGGGGTGGAAATTTCTTTACTCAATGACGGACGCGTCGTCGTCGATTCCCTCGATAATGACGTTGACAGAATCTTCCAAGAACAGGCTGGCCAACTGGGGGTCCTCCGTTGTAACGTCCACCTTCTCGTCCTTCAGCCACTTAGATGCCTCATCAAAGAAACGACTCAGGGGAGTTTCGAACATCTTTCCCTTGCCCTTCCATGTACTCGACCCTAGGACGCGGCCGCCACGGCCCCTACCTCTCCTATAACCTTCTGGTTGGAAATGTCGACCCGGTTCTCCTTTATAACCCAGCCCTCGGCGGTTCTTCACTGTCGCCAAGCTAACTGGCTCTTGAATACCTTGGTGGTGCTTGCCTAAACCAAGGCCCGGGATAAAACCATGTCGCGTCAGTATTTTTCCCGCCATGATCGAGGATTTGGAGCAATTTGGCGGCCTCATGGCTGTACCAGCTGGTACATGCATAATGTACATTCTCTCCGCAGCGCGAAAGCTTGATTCTTCTCCGGACGAAGGTTTCACCAATGGAATAGTGTCGATGTGGCTCGTTAAGTGATCAGCCTCTGAGTGTATGGTGATCAATTTGTCGTGAACGACCATCCGGACCTTCTGGTGTAAGCTGGAGGGCACGGCGCCAGCCGTGTGAATCCAAGGTCTTCCAAGCAAAAACCCAAATGACGCTGGGATATCCATGATTTGGAAATTGATCAGGAACTCTGTTGGGCCCACAAGGACAGGTAGTTCTATCTCTCCAGTTACCTCGCCTTTAGCCCCATCGAAAGCTCGAATGGTGGACTTCGAGGTTTTGATTAAATCTTCTTTCACCCCGAGGCCTCTAAGCGTGCTTAAAGGGCATATGTCGAACGCGGACCCATTATCTATGAGGACTCGAGATACCCGTTTGCCGTGGCACATTGCTGACACGTAGAGAGCCTTGTTATGTCCTCGTCCTTCTGGTGGGAAGTCTTCATCTGAGAATGAGACTTGATCTTTCAAGAGGATTGCCCCCACGAAGTCCTCCAACTGGGCCTCATTGATTATTTCAGGCACGTGGGCCTCATCCAGCACCTTCAAAAGGGCATTTCGATGCTTCTCAGATGTCTTGAAGAGGTCCAAGAGTGAGATTTGCGCGGGCATCTTTCTCAGCTGTTCGACCACCTCGAACTCACTGGTTCTAATGATGGCTAGGACCTGCTTGGCGTCTTCCTCCGTTATCCCCTTCTTTTCAACATCTCCCTCCTTTTGGACTAGGCACCTCCCGGAGCGGGTAATGGCATCTACTTCACTGGTGCCGTAATTCCAATGCACTGCTTTGGGGTTGTAAGCCTCTACTGCGGGGAGTGTAATTACTAAGGGCGTGACCTCGTCTTTGTGAGAACTGCTGGCCTCCCCTGTCGCCTCTACCTCGATGTCACTACGATCTTCTTGTGTAAGGTTGAACTCAGCGAGGTTTATTATCAGCGGGGTCATACCCTCCACCATGCAGATCGATTCAACAGGGCATGATTCCTCTGAGTCGTACGGGTTTCTCCCGAGGTCTATATTGAACACCGCGTTTGCGGTATGGTCAGGTAGTGGATTCTGTTGGATGTTTGGATCTGCTCCATCAAACTTCAGCAAGTCACTGTCGATAAGGGCCTGTATGTCGTATTGTAGGGCCCGACAATTGTCTATGTTGTGTCCCTTTTCGCCCATGTGATATGCACAAGTTCGGCTCTCGTCGAAACCTATGAACCTTGGCGGTGTTGACCTCGGCGGCTTCTTGGCTAACAACCTTGCGTCCAGAAGCTTAGGGAGTAACTTTGACATCGGGTCTGGGAGCGGGGTAAAAGAGGGAGGACCCCTTCCTTTTGGTGCTAAGATCCTCTGGGCCGTCCAAGAGGTGTTCCCCTGGGTCGGGGTGGAGTTTTCGAACTTTTTGGCTCTTGGGGGATTGGAAACGAAGGCAACCTCTGCAGTAGATTCTCGTTCTTTCTTTGCGGGGAACGGTCGCCTCGGAGTCACTTCCGGCACACGCCTTTCTCTTATAGCCCACTCGTGCCTTTCCGCCACTTTGATTAAGTGCGCGAAGGTCTGACACCCAGAGGTGTTTAGTTTGTCAAAGTAGTCATACGGCAGCGCTTTCAGAAAGATGTCTACCAACTCTTCCTCCGGGATGTGCGGCTTCACCTGAGTGGCGAGCGCCCTCCACCTTTGGGCGTATAAACGAACGATTTCAGTCCTTCCTTTCACGGTCCGCAGTAGGTCTTCTCTGGTTGGAGCGGTCAGTGCATTGAACTTATACTGGGATAGAAAGTCTCCTGCAAACTCGTCCCAGTCGTCATATCTTTGTATGTCTAACTCCACGTACCAAGACAGAGCGGCGCCAGCCAGACTCTCTTGAAAGGTATTGATCAGCAATGGCGTGTAATCTGAGTATTTGGCCATCTTGTACAAGTAGTACTTCAGGTGGGTCTTGGGACAGCCTGTCCCATTATACTTCCTTGAGAAATCCGGCTCCTTGTAGTCCACAGGGACCTCAATCTTGGTGAAAGGCATGATTTTATCATACTTTGACAACTCAAATCCCTGGCTGGTGAGACATTCCTCGATTTTGGCAATCCTTCTTACTCCCTCATCGACCTTGACAGACTTCTCACTCTGTTTCCCTTCTAGGTTGATGATGACAGGCGGGGCTCTCGGCGGTACTTCAACAGTTGGAGCCTGCTCAGTGCCAGGTGCAGCATTCGTCCCAGCGGGTCCACCTGTGTCGGAACCAGCAGGCGTGCTTGGGTTTGCAGCTTGGTTAAGATCAATTGGTAGAGTGGGCCTGGCGTTAGCCGCGATGAACATGTCCTTCATTTCGGCCAGCATCTGAGTTACTTGGTCTAATCGTGCTTCTAGAGTCCCGAGGCGGGCGTCAACTTGTTCGTGCTCCATACGGGCCTGAGAACGCGCTTGGGCTCGAGTCCTCGTGATTGAGAGCTACCTGTTGAAAAATTAAAAGTTAGGCCTATGGATACGGGAGAGAAATCATGCGCCGCGAAGTGAACGGCGGCCTGATCATGCTCGCGGCGTCCTGCCCCAGTCTGTCAGGGCAAGCATGTCATTATGCAAAGAGTAATCCATGATAATTGGGATATGTTCTATTGAAAGGATGCTTCGATAATGCATAAAAGAGCTCCCGAAGGAGTTTGATCATAATGGGAAATGAAAATGCTTGACTATTCTAAACTCGATGGGGGAGGCTGGCTCCTCTGTCATCCTCCGATATTGCCAGGAGAGCCGAGTCTTCAATTCTGGACTTCTTCGCCTTCAGGATAGGCTGGCGGTCCGATGGCTTCCGGTATGTAAGGCTCCACTCCTGGTACATATGGGACGATGTACTCTGGAACATATGGTTCGACTAGGGTCGGCCGGACTCTTTTGAAAGCCCGGATATATTCCTCGGAGGCCCTATGGATGTTCATCTCAGGGTCCAACTGATCCGGCCACTCCACATCCTGAGGCGGGGAGTCTTTCAGTGCTTGTTCTAGGTCATTGATCATCATCTGGAGGCGCGCCTTGGTCCTCTTGGTGATTGGGCCTTGGGGAATGTCGAAGGCGAATTCGTCCGGAGGACTTTGGGGTGGTATCTGCTGCAGCATGCCGAACTGTCTGACGACTCTGATCGGGTAGTATGACACGGCTCCTGTGAAACCCAAGAGAGGAATTGGCCCGCCGGTCTTGGTGGCGATGCGTGCTTTATGCATCTTCGGTCGCCTTAGCCGCCATCGGAGTTGTTCGGGTTCTAATTTTTCCAGGAGTTCGTACCAGTCGTTGAAAGAGCGGTTGGCAATGAGTGATTGGCACTTGAGGAAGGACTGGATAAGGTGGACATCTTCATCGATTCGAGTGCATCCAGCGCGAAGGTTGAGTTTTTTAAGATGGGAAGTGATCCACAAGAAGAGAAGGCCATTGGAGGCTTGGAAAATGGTTTTCCGGGTGGATTCGGAATCATCCAGTGCGGCCTTATAGCGGTTCAGAGACAGCAAAGTCTCAGCAAGGATCATATAGGAGTAATCCAACTGGTCACATGTCTGCTGGGCTATGTGGACAATGAGAGGGTTGAATGTGGTCCTGGATGTAGGAAATAGCACGAATCCAAAGAAGGCCAGGATGAAGACCCCTCCGGCCCTATGGCCAGTGTCAATGGGTAGGTCCGAGTAATTGTCGAATAGGAATGAGAACGGGAATCTGCCAGAATTGGATTTGAGAATTCTTTCAATCTCGTTGGTCTTGAGCCGAAGGAACTTGGAGAGCAGCTTGGATGGGTCGAGGCCTAAAGGGGGACGGACTAATTGTCCCTTGAATTCGACTCCGATGACGGCTGTATATTCTTCCACTGTGGGTGTGACCTCCAATCCTTCGAAGTTGAATGTTAGCGTGGTGCGATCCCAGAACCGTGCTGCTGCTTGTATCAGTGCCGGTTGGTATTTGATTTTGATGAGGTCAACCAGATGCCCCAGCCTTTGCTTAACATACGCCTGGTTGGTCTTGTTGAGGCGTCCCCACCAGACTAGCAATTCTCTATGCGGGACCGGCAGAATTTGGATATCACCTCTTCCCATCGAGTCTAGGATATGAAAATGTGATTAATTATCCATGGATTACTCGGACATTAGATTCGTTCAAATCATTATTTACCCGTGATGTGACGAGGGTTGAGTTCCCACATTTGGATAAAGGGAATGCCAAACTAGGGTTCCCATGCTAATCCCATCAATAGGCATAATGAATTGGACGAAAATAATGATGTTATGCAGATGATATGCTTATGCATGGCGTGGACCACTTCAATCATACGTCGCACACACCATGAAATGAGAATTAGATCTTCGCACTTGTGTCGAACCAACCAAGCGTGAGTTCTAACAAAAATTTCAAACGGAAGCGACGTATGATTGAAACAGAAAAGTCCGAATGGTTGGGTGAAATTCCAATGCCGCATTCCGGTATTAAGACGCCTATGAATGACTCGGGAGTTAAAGCGCAGGGGATAAGAGGGGGATCCACAGACGGATTCCCTATACAGACTCAGAAGGCTCAGAAAACTGAATAATTCTAAAACACCTCCGGAAGGCGACCCTAAGGAACCTAAGGAGATGCCCCAAGTCAGGTTGTCGGGTAACGCCGTCCGTCGTCCTTGCTCCGATTAGCTCGGGTCGCCGTCTTCATCAGATGAAATGTCTATAGGGGTGGAAGAGGACGGCTGGCTCTCGAGAGAATCCTCTTCGTCTGATGAGATCTCGATGACCACTAGAGGAGATGTTGGATTTGCTCGTATCCTGCTGAATATGCCCCTTAACTTCAGATAAATGTTCCACATCCTTTCCCTTTCGTACTCGAATTTATGTTCGCGTTCGAGTTGCTCGGCGGACTTGGTGTAGAAGCAGTCTGTTCCTCGGATAAGATTGCGTCCAGTAAGTGCCCTCCCCTGGATAAATCGGAAGGAGTGGAATCCATTGAACGTCTCGGTGGCTCGATGACGGATGACACGTCGCTCATACTCAAATACCTCTAGGACCTTGAAGAGATTTGGGGAGACCATCTCCACTTTATCTAAACTGTAGAATGGGATTAGACCCAACCATCGGACTCAATGAATGCAACATGTTGTGCAATAAATACGAAGCTGCAGGTAAATTAAACAATAATGGAAAGACCTTACCATAAGAGGTACCCGACGATTTTTTTGGTTTTAGGTATACCAACCATCCATATACATGCGCATGAGACAAGTGAGGCTTGACTCTAGAAATCAAAATGGCTTAGGTGAGGAACCTAGAGGCTTCCCTCTATCCGAGTCGATAAATTCGTCCATGAGCGCAATCCACAACAAATGGATAAAAGTCTCGACTTGGATAGTGAGTGGGATCGAATATGGTCAACCCCAGCGCAATCCACGCTAGAGCGTTGCATATCGATCCCTGATCTATGGCTATCTAAAAAGGTGATTTCGCGGCCTGGGTTTGGGCGCTTTGTGCAAAGTGTCGTGATCCTCAAATATGCAGTGAATCATGCGCAACAATTTATATATCAATCAGCGCTTCAAATCATCCATATAACATACATTCCTACGCCCATCCTGCATAAGACAATATTAATCACAGACTACACCCCTTATCACTCCGATCTGCAAAAACATTTAACACCTATCATGAGCGGACTTACCTCACCTTCAAGAGCGCCTGCAGGGTTAGAAAAATCATTCAACGTTTTAGTTACGGCCTAAGTCCACTTGAGGTCCAGAACCAAGTGTTCTAGAACAAAGTCCCCAGCGGAGTCGCCAGCTGTCGCGACCCGTCCGAAATTTCCTCCCCCATTCGGCAGCGAGGGGATGTAATTTCGTTTTTTGTGACGGGCGAATGGATTACCGATCGCGGCCCCCACTCTGAAATGTGGATCGCGGGCCTCAGATCGGTGCGGGCCCTCCCAGGCCCATACCAAATCGCGGCGGGAGTGTCTTTTGAGGGATTCGACGATAAGAGTCGATCGCTTTCGACCTTCAGTGTGGTCGTGGTGGCATGTGCAACTTGTGCATGCATTTGGAGTCGCCACCGGTCTTTCTTGGAGGGTAGACCGGAAACCTTACTGACCGATTGGGAGAGATCGATCAGTTCTGCGGAACCAGAGATTTTGAGTTCGGGGACTTGGTTACGTCGGTGTCATTACCAACGCCCTTTCGGTACCTAACGCGAGTGATTTTCCTGACTAAGAGTTCATGCAGGCGCAATTTTGGGTGAGATAGGTATGGTTCGGGTTTCATGCAGATTGGGATACTAGTCCTATCAATCACAATCAATTTAACGAAAGCGCGAGTCAAGTGCATAAATAAATCATGTCAATGCACATCAATTTCAATCATTGGCCTCCTAGTATAGCCATAAGGGCTTAGAGAAGATGTGATTTAGGGCTAGGGGTAAAATGGGAAGATTCGGGGACAATTAGCCCGAAGGGCAAAATTGTCATTTTTGGAAGGTTTGGATACCGAATTACCCAAAATATTCCATGGCCAGTTGTTCGTGGCAATTTCCCATTTTTGAGAATTTTTTGGAATTTCTTGATTTTTCTTCAATTTTTGGAAGACGATTCGCCCAAAGGGCGAAATCGTCATTTTCAAGAAGGTTCGGGGTTCAAAACACCCGAGATGAGCCTTGGCCAGTTGTTTGTGGCCATTTCCTATTTTTTGGGATTTTCCTGGATTTTTTGAATTTTTTTGGAAGATGGTTTGCCAGAAGGGCAAAAGCATCATTTCTGGAAAGACCGGGGGTCGAAAGACCCGAAACAGGTGATGGCCAGTTGAATGTGGCCATTTCCTATTTTCTGGAATTTTTTAGAATTTTTCTGAATTTTTCGAATTTTTTGAATTTTTTATGATTTTCCATTTTTTATTGATTTTTTGATTATTTTATTATTTTTGAATTTTTTAAAATATTTAAAAATATTTTCCGGGCCGGGTCAAACCCGGCCCGCGCCTCTCGGGCGCCCGGCCCGACCCTAGGGGTCGAAACCGGCCTAAAACGACGCCGTTTTATATTTTTAAACATTTTTCCATTTTTTAACAATTTTTTTGATTTTTTTTATCTATTTTACTTAATTATCCGAAATTCCCCGAATCTGACGGCCCTCGTTGCGCCACGTGGCCACGTATCGTGCGTCCGATTCCTTGCTGGATCAAATGACCCACAGAGAGCCACGTGGCTCAATAATAGCCATCGGATCAAAAATTAATTTATTTTCCTTTTTTAGAAAACCACCGGATCGGACGCCCCACGTTGTGCCACGTGGCCACCTTCGGTGCGTCCGATCTAACCTTAGATCGGACGTTCCACAGCGTGCCACTTGGCACAATCTCGTCCGCCGGATTGATTTTTCGAAAATCATTTATTTAATTTTCCCAAAATTACAGGATCGCGACACGTGTCGCGATCCGGACCGTTCATTGCATTTTATTTAAATAAGACTCGGACCGCCCCCACCCGGCTGACGTGGCTGCCCACGTGGCACGCCACGTCAGCATTGACCGTTGACCCGCCGGCGACCTCGCCGTAGAAGATGGTGAACAGTGAAATTTCCGGCGAGGTCGCCGGAAATCTCGCCGGAAAATCGCGAACTACCCCCAAAACTCGGTATTTTTAACCCGTTCTTTCGGCGTTCGACTCCCTAGGACCTCAGCATCATCATAAGACTAAGAACAACGCCATGAATACGTCAAAGACCAGCGAACCGGACCTCCACAGTGGCGGCTCCGGCGATTATACTTGCAGGTTTTTTTTTATCTTTTTTTTGTTCAAAGCTTGGTTTCCCTCTATCACACAGCATCCAATAGAGGTCTAGAAGCTTACCTGGGGTCCCTTGATGGTCGGCGGCCGCCGAGACTCCCCCGTCGAGCTCCCGGTTCGGATCAAGGCCGGCGAAGCTCTGACCGCCGCTCTCGGCGGTTTCCGATGCAAAACGAAGGTCACACAAGGCTTAGGGATAGTTCTAGTGTAGTTTAAAGGTTAGAACCGCGCAAATAGAGCTCGGGTCGAGCACGACCGAGAGCTAAAACATTCGAGGCTCGTTCGGGCATTTCATCAAACACTTAGTGTGCGCAGAGAAAGATGGAGGTCGGAGGAGATACCGACCTGTTTCGGGCGTCGCCGGTGACTGCGGCTGCTCGGACGGTCTTGCTTCAAGTTCTCTCGAGCTCCCCCCAAGTCCTTCTCGCTCGAACTCGCTCTGCCCAAGTCCCCCCTTTCTCTCTCTTCGAACTCGGTATAAACCGAGATTCCCCGGCCTGTTTCGTGGCCGACCGGCGACCTCGACGCCCGCCCCCAGCCCAAAACGCGAGCATGGGTCTCCACTCATGTCCCCCACGCTCGTTCTGCTTTTCTTCTCCCCAAAACGCACGCCTCCACATGCCCTGTCTTCCCCTGCCTTTCTGCCGCACGCGGGTCTGCAACTTAGTTGCAGACCCGGTCGGACCGGGTCGGGTCGGGTCTGACCCGACCGGCCCGGTTCGACCAAATCGCTCAAATTGAGCCCCGATTCGACCTATTTTTATGAAATTGATGGCATAATCGGATTCCTTGACATGTTTTCTATCAAATAAGGGTATTTTCGTGAACCAATTGATTGAAATTTTATGAAAACCCCAAATTGTCCCTAGGATCCGAAAGCGAATTTCGCCAAATTGAGGGGACAAACGATCGAATTAATCAAAAATGAGACCACAAATGGATTCCTCATGATGAAAACTATAGGGTAGAGGTGTTTAATTTTAATGGGTGTGCCCGTGTGAAATTTAATTTCACAAATTGTAAAACCGGGGACTAAATTGAAAGATTTTTATGCAATTAGGCCCTTTTGGCTAAAATTGATCAAATTGGAGGGCAAATTGACCCAATTGTATTTCAATACTTTAGAGTTCAATGTCATAGCTTATAAAAACTGAGAATTGAAAATTAAAAGACTCGAAAAGGATTTTTTAGGCCCGGTTCGGGATTAGGTTTGTGAAGGAACCCCATGAACCGAGCTAAATTTCTGAATATTTTTGTGTAATTTTCTGACCACGGATGGTATTTTTTCTGATTTTTTGGGTATTTTAATAATTAAATAAATTCCAAAAAATATTAAAAAATACAAAAAATATTTTTTGTTCAAAATTGGTTCCTAAGGCTAGGCTAAGGCTTCCAAAGTTGATTTTGCAATTTTTTGATTTTTTTTTGCTATTTTTAATTAATTTTAGAAATTAAAACTATAATAAAAGATAGTCAAAAATCAGGTGTCAACAGGGACCAATACGGATTTACCACACTTATGGAAACTGAAGATTTAGTTGTATGGGCGACTAAATCAGAAGGGTTCAATATCTTCTTCAATGGTTCTCATATCTTCTAAGATACAGTCTAGTTCAATCACGATTGATGACGTCCAATCAAGGATTGAAGAGCGATCTCTTGGCCGGGTATCCAACGGCTAGTTTGGAGGCAGGGAAGTATAAAAGAAGAACCATGGCAATCTGAGAAGAAATACGAACAACAATTCAAAAAGTGCAAGCGTGATTCGAATTTTACCCAAAAGTATTCTGAGTGCTCAAAATCTCATTCATTGTGAGAATCTGCAAGAGAGAGAAACCGAGTGGTTGAGTGATTGTAATTCTCTTGATTCTTCATAGTGAAATCCAGCCGATCGGCTGTTATCGTGGGAGAGTGGACGTAGGCTTGACAAGCCGAACCACTATAAACTCAGCTTGCTCTCTTCTCTTCCCTACTTCATCGTTGCGTTTGAATTGTGTACTATCTCATGTTGTTCTTATTTACTAATCGTGTATTGAAATTATCATTAATTCCGCAAGAAATTTCAATTTAGTTGTCAATTCACCTATTCACACCCCCTCTAGGTGATATTGCTAGATCCAACAAATTTATCATATCCCGTATTTGGTTCCTATTCAGGATAGGATATAACATGATATAATGGGATATAGCCTGGATATAATTATGCTAAGGGGGGAGGTGGGATAAATGTGGATAAGATTTCTTTTGTTTATGATATAAAAACTATTTTTCTGAATAACGAACTTCTTATACAATAAAATTAAAATAGTAACTATTTTTAAATAAATTTGAATTCTAATGTTATAAAGAAAAATCAAAATAAAAAATAATTTTCATTTTTATTTTTATAAATCGTATTTATAATTTGATTTCTTTCTTCTTTATAATATATAGTTTGTACACACACACACACACACACACACACACACACACACACACACACTTAGTATCAATATCATTGCATATTTTAAGTATAATAGTATAGTTTGTTATTTAATGAAAATTTTTATTAAGAAATGATGGAAAAGAGTCAAAATAATGATAAAAAGAGATTTATAATTAAAAAATAAGTAGAAGAAACTAGATTTTAAGTAAATATATTCAAACTTGAAAATGATTTTTCTAATTCTCAAAGAGAAGGAGTAATGAAATTTTTAAAAAACTAGCATCTCCATCTCCGTCTTCGCTATCTCTAGTTCATGTAGAAGTTTCATGATTGCTTTGTAGCTTTTTAGTTTATTATAAAACTTTACGAAAATAGCGAGATAGTTGAAACTTACTCTCCTTCTTATCTTTCTAGTTCATATCAAAAGTTTAAGAAAAGCAGAAAGTGAGTCAAACCTTCTTCTTCTCCATAACTTTGTGTTTCATGTTGAGGTTTAACGAATGTCACGAGAAAGGCAAAACTTTTCAGTAAAAGTTGAATGTTTATATTTTCTTTCTTTTACTAGATTTAACAGTGAATTACAAGAGATTCTTATATTTTTCACTTGTGCTTTTTCAAATTCATTTTACGCCGATATATCGTATATACCAATAATAAATATGATATGATATGAACATATTCGGCTCTATTATTGCGATTCACCAAACACAGGATATGATATAGCAAAATGTATGGATTTCATATTATATCCTATCCAATCCTATCCTGACTAAAAATCCGGGCGATCCGTATTTTCTAGTTCCAATTATATTTAACAACTCACAAAGTATTTAGCCCTCACAATTTCTTACGAAACAATCTTTCAATTTCACAAAGGACTTCACAAATCTTACCCCTAGATTCATTGGCTTAAGAACACATCTAATTTCTTCAAGACATAAGTCACAAGCATACTGCATAATCAATTGTTATAGTCATAAGCTCTCTACTAACTCTAATGTACAAAATTAACACCTACCTCCTACTCAAATCAGGAAACCTACTTAGATTGAGATTCATTTGCAGACTTAAACTTGAGATATATTTTCAAAAATTTCTACTTTAACTGAACGCTTCATCAGTCACTTCATTATAAAATGAACTTATTGCTGCTCTCCCACAGTACCTCGTGGGTTTAACCGCCATAAATATCTTCCAAATTCAAGCCTTCCTTGAACTTCGTCACCTCATCAGAACATTAGCTCTACTTACTACTTTAATCGCTCCATAATGATTCACAGACATAACCTCCCGAACACACAACTTGGTAAACTCAGCAGCTACAACAATTATTAACTCTACAAGCCCCGCCTTGCTACAAGCAACATGTATGTCATTACCACGCAAGTACGTTACCTTAAGAGTTTCTGGTTGCAACTCCTCTTGAGCCAAAAAATTGTTCATATCCATATAAACACTACCATAGTCACTTCTACCCAAATGTATTGTAACTTCTCTTCTAACAAAAATTAAATTTAATTCCGTGCACCATAGCCAATACCTCTGCTCACATTGTGCATTCCCTAGGAATATGCACTTTCTTATACTCCCATCAAGCTTACCATCAGTCACTCGAACATAAGGCGAGCAACCAAATATTGTAAGAACAGAATAATTGGTAACGTAACTTGACCACACTTATTTGAAAGTCAAACACCCTATCTCAGTTAGTGAAGATCTATCCACCATATAGCTTACCGTACTAAGTGCATCACTAGGATTTCTTAGTCATACAAGCACTAGTTTTAGGGGTTGGCTTTAGTAATGTTCTGATCGTCAACTTTGCAACCTATTCTAATTCATTAGCACAACAATTAGGCGTCTCACTATGCCTCCATTTATAAATTTTTTGCTGCTGATAGTAGAACTCTATGCTATTGTCAATCCGAACATGGTTGATTGTTCTAGCTCAAAGCTCTCAACTACATGATCCAATATCAAACTTGTGCCTCAACAAACATGCAGGTCCTCCTCAGGTAGTCATCCATAGCTATTAGCATAAATCTTGCCCTCTTGTTCAAAGAAAATGGCGAACAATCTATGAAAATGCTAGTAAATCAACTTCATAATATATGTGGTTTCTTTGGTAGCTAAACATAGATGCACTTTCTATCTCTCAAAGCAACAAATGCATACATTCAATTCTCTAACTACATAACCACTCAATAGATTCATTTCGCTCTGATCATTCATGCTTCTTTTACCCCAAAATGCATATGCCACAACTCAGATTCCTGAACAAGTGATGATAACATTAGTGTTTTAATTTTATTATCTTCATTGCTTGATAGTTGGAATGCTACTATTGTTGACATTAATAATTTCTTTGTACAGAAAAGGTCGACATTTTGTGATGTACACAACTGGATTTAGAGCGAAGATATCCATAAAAGAGAATCTAGTGAGCTTGTTTTTTTTTTTTTAATCATAGTTAAGTAGGTTCATGTAGAGGAAAAGCTAGTACTAGTGTTACAATGAGTAGTGTGAACTTAAATAGACAGAGTCATTCGAGGATTGGTGACATTGGCTTTTGAATTTCTAGCAAGAAGGAGCATCTTAGAAAGATTGCCTCAGGCTGAAGAACGAGAATGATAAGAGAAGTACAGTTGAGTTTATTAACGGTATTATTGTAATAGCTTATAGTAACACGGATAGTATTGATTATGTCTTGTTTATCATTGAGGAATCATTAGTAGATGGATTTGTTATGGACTCTAGTTCTCGTGCTACTTCGAACAAGAACTTGTTTACTACTTATTATTGCATTGATAATGGTTAAGTACAATTGGGGAACAATGCTAAGTGTGATGTTGTGAATGTTGATGATATGTAGAAGCACAACATATGATGGAATCATGAGGATCGTTGAATGGTATGAGGCACAATCCAAATATGAAGAAGAATGAGTGATATCGATAGGAATCAAACATTATAGCTTGCATGAACTTAAAGGGGAGATAGTGGCGAAAAGGCCCCCGAAGACGTCGAAATCTCAGCTGAACTCAATGAACTAACAATCATGTTAATTTCATTGAAATGCTCAGCAACCGTCACAATTTCACCCGTCTTTGAGTGAAACATATATCACATCAACTCAGTGTTGATAAAAAATGGTATGTTGCAATGATTCATATTGCATTCATCAGTCCTACAGCGGTCTTCTCTTTCACAATGATTATCGCGATATTACAAGCTAACATCAACAAATAATAGCCTATCAAACTAATCATAATCAGCTTGCTTCATTGATTCGACTCTTTCTCAAACAAATTTAAGTGCATATTCATCTATAAAACTAATTCTCAATCTACATCTTCGAAAGACCAAAATCATTCCCATCAAGTCCATCGATTTTCACATTTCCTTCTTTTGATGCCATCGATTAGCTTCAAGTCAACCGAACTTGACTCTGATATCAATTGGTGTAAAAAAAAAGCGACTAAGTAATAAATAAATAGAATAATGAAATAAATCAAACACCAGATTTATCTTGTTTGGCCAGTGTGACCTACTCCACATGGAGCGCAACACATATTCTACTACAGATCAAGCAATAACATGGAGATTACAATCATACTCAAACACTCTTAGTATTGCTCAGCCCCCAATTATACCAATTAACTTACATAGTATTTATCTCAAAATTTCTCCTGAAACAATATCTCAATATCGCAAAGGGTATCATAGATTTCACCCCAAGGGGTATTGGTAAAAAATCACTTATAATATCTTCAAGATGCAATTCACGAGCACATTGCAATTGATTGTTACAACCAAAAGTTCTCTCCTTACTTTGGTGGACAAAAAATAACACCTGTCTTTTGGATATAATTATTAAAATTTTCAAATTAGAAAACCGCTTTTACAAAACCATATGAAATTAGAAAACCACTCAAATTAGAAAATTTACTTAAATTATGAAACTCGCTTAGATTGTGATTTTGGGCTCAAAGTCAAGATATATTTTCAGCAATGTTCAAGGTTGAAAAATTGGTAAAATGGCCTTCAATCTATCAATTTAGATAGATAGATAATAGGAAGATCGCATGTTTAGAAGGTTATTGACGATAATGAAAAAAAAAAGGGGACATTTTTAGAACTTTCTATAGGTGTAGGACACAAATCCAATCCAATGTACTCCATGTTGTTTTGTGTGATTGAACCACCAAAAGCTACAAGACTTCATGACATGGTCTTTCGTAACTGTCTGACAAGTTATGATCCTACATTTTCTAATTTTTTTTTTCCTTCTGTTGCACTTTAATGTGTATATATCTTAGTGTAACAAAACTTACAATTGTCAGATTATTTGAACGTAATTCTTCATAGGACATTCATCGGACTTGGGAGCAACATCCCCTATAAAACGGATTGATGGTGCGTTTTTATTAAACTGTAGTACAGTGAACATAGATACAGAAAAAGATAGTACAGTGAGCTGGGACAAAGCTAACTGCTGAAAAAAAAAGGTGAGAGAGAAAAGTGAAATTGCAAAAGCATTGGGCTTTGACAGTTGGGATTCCAAATGTATCTTAGCAGATCCTTTGTTGTCTTTCAACAATGTCGTAAACACGAGCCCCTTTGAAGCGACGGCTAAAGAATTATTATTTAGGTTTTTGTTTGATTACCAAGAATGGTTATTTTATTTAGCAAAACTCATGCATTCCAGCTAGCAAAAGCAGAGAGAATCAAATGATTCTTCTTGCTCTAATGTATATATATAATTTGTCTTATTTTCAGAGAGTTAATTTATGTTCACCAGTTTCAGTGGGAAGGCAGTTGGGATATGCTCATGCCTCCCCATTTCCAGGAGCCAACCAAACATTACTTTCAGAAGATTTTCATTTATTTTAAGATTTCATTCTTTCTTTGATTGGTAAAAAGGAATAACTTTTCTAATTGGGGGGTCGGAGAAGGCGCTTGAGGCACGCCCTTTGGAGGCCATCATTTGTTTCCTCGACTTATATGGGGGCGGTACTGTGGACAAAGAATAGTGGTGGGGGTTTCAAAATGGGTTGGTGGCTATTATTGTATCTTTGACTTGACCTCTTTAATCCCCGACCTTGTGTGATGCGTAACCTTTTGTGGACTGTGATGGCACATGGCTTCTTTACTTATTAATTGGTTAGCTTCATAGTACTACTCTCTTGTCATGCTCCAGTAAGTTATTAACATGAAATTCTTTAGACCTCTCAAATCACAAAAATATTGACGTGTAGAATCATCTATACTTTCTTTTTCTTCGAATTTTGTAGAGAAAGTAAAACATAGGATGAAGTACTTTCTGTTTTTTTGTTTTGTTCGGCAAGTACTTTCTTTAATTAGACACAATAGGCGGCTACAATAGGTGGTTACACGGTCGACTTCAATGAAGTGTCATAGTAGGAATTCTAGATTGAGCCAATTTGCCGTGCTCTCTTTTCACCTGTCTGAGAGTTATCGTCTTTATGCATGTTAGCTTTCCACAGCTCCTTCACCTACATATATCAGTCACTCACTGAAGTACTTTGTCATCTTAGTGGTCTTCACGTGAGAGAGAATGTTCAATTTTAAGTTTGAGCTAGACACTTTTTAAAGAACATAAAATTGCATGCACACTGTGCTTTAATCAAAGTAAAACTACCAGTATCATATTAGTAAACAATCTAGTAGACTATGACTGAATACTTTCATAAAGATTATTAAACAATCACAATGTTAAAAATGTTGTATAGCCTCTCAATTTAAGAATTTATTTCATTGCAAAAAAAATTCAAATCGTTGATGCATGTCAATACTATCAACAAATACAATGGAAGTATTGCCAATCAAAGAAGACTAAAATTGTTGATAGTGATATTCGAGGTGTCAAATAAGGCTATTAGTAATCATTGCAAATTCCCAAAATGTCCTTAATAGTTTTTTTTAAAGAAAAATGTCCTTAATAGTCGGTACCAGCATCTCTGGTCAAGTAGCCATCTCTCATGAAACTATATGGTTGTTCAGTTGACTCTATCTCGTGAAACTTACTTGAATTGCTATAGCCTCAACAACTGTGATCGAATCTAGTCTCTTTCACTGGAATGCAAAGCGATTTCTGCCCTCCTAGGGATTGCAGAGAACACCGGCAATCAATTCTGCAGAGGGTGAGTTCGCTTGGGGCTTGTCAAATTTCAGGAGCCAGTATCCGATTCTTCGCGAATCTCGACTAAGAAATCTGTATGTTTAGCTTCGGGTGAGATCATAATTCCTTTGTCCACCTGCATAGGAGAAATAGATGCTCAATCGACTATGGATGTTGTCGACATAAGGGACATCTCGATTAAGGCATTACTTCCCTTTTGTACAAATTCATGTCATGGGATGTGCATCTTTGACAAAGGCTTCATAAGAACATTCGGATCTTTGGAGGAATTTTGAGTTTCCATAGCATAATACGGAGGGATGGGATTCAGATGCGATGACAATGGCCGACTTTGGAGTTGTTGGTTTGCTATACTTGATGTCATTGTAGTCACTTTTCACTGTGTAGTCTCCAGACTTATTACAAGTCCATACCAGCTTGATGCGGGTGCGGAATGGGCAATTGTTGCCTTAACTGGTGATCCGGGCTGTTTTCCACTAAGTGACATTGATGGAAGCAGGGATAAATGAGAGTGTATGGAATGGGTGTCAATGAGTAAATGGAAAAACATGACGGATTACAATCAGAATCATGGAATACAGAACACGCCAATAGCTGAGGATCACAATTGGGATTGACGAAAGTCACCATCAATGCTAACATAATATCAACAGCTGAGGATATAGGACTTCGGGATAGGAGAAGCTTACCACCAAGCCTATATAATATCGTTATCCAAGGTATACAGTGCTTCTTGGCTCACCATAAGGGAATAATCTAACTTCCAAGGATACAGATACTGGAGATAGATATATGCTCATACAGAGACAAATCTCAATATTCAAATCATTGTCTTACATTTGAGATTTTACCTCTTTATATAGAGGAACTAATAAATAAGAAATCGACAAAGCATTAAAGACATGGGAATTACCCACGATTAATGACATAGGAACTAGAAAACACAATAAAGACCTAGGAACTAGAAAATGCATTAAAACACTTGGAAACTAGAACCTTGACTCTTAAATCCTACAACTTATTCAATACTCATGAAACTTGGACTTAAATTTCGTTCACTATTCTTGGTAGCTGAATAGTCATCGCTTAAGATCACCAAACATAGATAAAAACCGATTATAACAATCTCCAAAATCGACAATAATCTTGGATATCAATATCATGGAAGCTGATTGACAATAGTGAATATTTGATCCCCACAAAAAGGGGAAACTGTTATGAAATACATGAATGAATATTCATTATATTCATCCTATCTAATGTACCTTTTATGGTACATTTCTAAGTTCATCTCCCTATCCAATGTATGTTCATCTCCCTATCAAATGTATGTATTAATTCAATACATTAGTATTAATGATAAGTGTATCCTTATTCTCCTATAAATAGAAGGTTAGTTTTTGGTCAAAAGAGATAAGTTGAAATAAAGAGATTTCTCCTCTGGCTTTCTCTACTTGCTCTCTGTTCTCTCTATTATATACTTGCAGTGCGATATTTTACAACACGTTATCAGCACGAAGATCTACCAACTGAGAAAGTAGGTAAGTGTTCTTTTTGTTTTCTTTAATCAACTTATACTTCATCTTCTTCTATCAATTCTTCATCTTTTATTATCTTTTTTGTCTGAAACCAACTTCAAATCTAAAAGTGTCCTTCTGCTCCTAAAGTGGCGGTGGATATTTGGAAATCCTTCTAATTATTTTAAGGATTCATTTTGGTACAGAATTATGGCAAATATTGAAAACCCCAAATTCCACATCCTGGAAGTGAGTGGAAATAATTATCTGTCCTGGTGCCTTGACATGGAAATGCATCTCCAAGGGCAAGGTCTCGCTAATGCAATCACAGAAGATGGAACCTCAAATGATAAATATAGAGCAAATGCACTGATTTTTATTCATCGTCATGTGCATGAGAGCCTGCAGACTCAATATTTATCCGTTCGAGACCCTCAGACCCTGTGGAGGAGGTTGAAGGATAGGTATGATCATACCAAGACTATTATCCTCCCTAAAGCGCAGTATGATTGGCAGCATCTCAGGCTGCAAGATTTTAAATCAGTGTCTGACTATAACTCCGCTTTATTTGATATTATTTCTCGACTTGAGTTATGCGGTGTCAAGCTCACTGATGCGGAGCTATTAGAGAAAACTTTCTCCACCTTCCATGCTTCGAACATTGTATTACAACAGCAATATCGGCATCGTCATTTTGCCACATACTCTGAATTAATTTCTGTGCTCCTTACTGCTGAGCAAACAAATGAACTGCTGCTAAAAAATCATGATCTTAGACTTGCTGGCTCAAAAGCATTGACTGAAGCACATGCCAACTATGAGAAAAATACTGGCCATTTTATGAACTATAAGCGCAGGCAAGGACATAATCCTCGAAGGGGTAGGGGTGGCAGGAATTTTAACCGCCCTAGGAAATCTAACATTGGCCCGTATCATGACAAAGAAAAGAAGCCAATGAAGGTAACTAATGAAAGTATTTGCCATCGATGTGGCATGGGTGGGCACTGGTCACGTACTTGTCGTACGCCAAAGCACTTTGCTGATCTATACCAGGCATCTTTAAAAAATACGGGCAAGCGTAGTGAATCTCACGCCATTGAAATTAATCCTACTGCAATAACCACTATTGAGGCCAACAATATCTCTGTTGGTGGGACTCCTCTTGCTCCTGAAGCAGCAAATGCATCCTTGGATGTCTCTGATTTCTTCGAGGACCTCTGATTGCTTTGATCAGGCATCAGACTAGTGGATGACAACTTAGACTTCGAGTTTTATGATAATTTCTTTCTAGTTGTTTTTCTTTAAATGTATTACTCTTTTATTATTCTCTAATATGGTTATGTAATGAAATGCTTATGAATTTGTTATTTTTGAAATTTTATTTGATCCTATAACTTATATACAAATTTTATGATACTTGACACCTGAAGTTGTCAACATAAATGCAAATGGAAAATACTGAGAAAAACAAAGATGTTTGTTTGCTTGATAGTGCAACAACACATTCCATATTTCATAGTAGACACTTTTTCTCGAGTGTGACATTGCGTAAAGCACATGTCCATAAAATATCAAGTCCTGTTAAGATTATTGATGGTTTCGGGAATGCCACAATTGTTTTGCCAAATGGCACAATCCTGTTTATTGAGAATGCATTTCTAAGCAGTAGATCAAAAAGGAATCTACTTAGCTTCAAAGATGTACGCCAAAATGGATACCATATTGAGACTATTTATGAGCAAAATAAGCATTTTCTCGGCATTACCTCTTATAAGATGGGCCTGAAGACCATCAATGAGAAGCTAGAAGCTTCTCCTATGGTTTTGTATTGTGTCATGATTAAGGCCATTGAAACCTATGCCACCATGTCCTGGAGATTGGTAAATCCTGATAAGTTTGGATTGTGGCATAATCGCCTTGGTCACCCTGGCACTACAATGATGCGTAGAATAATTCAGAACACAAGAGGACACCCTTTAAAGGATACAAAGGTTTTGTTGTCCAATGATTATAATTGTGAAGCTTGTTCACAAGGAAAACTCATTATCAAACCTTCTCTAACAAAGGTTAATCTTGAATCCCCTTTATTTTTGCAAAGAATTCAGGGTGATATTTGTGGACCAATACAACCACCAAGTGGACCGTTTCGATATTTTATGGTACTACTGGATGCATCCTGTAGATGGTCCCATGTTTGCCTATTATCTACGCGCAATGTCGCATTTGCACGTTTACTTGCGCAGATTATAAAGCTCCGGGCACATTTCCCTGATTATCCAATTAAGAGGATAATGATAGATAATGCTGGTGAATTTACATCAAAGAGTTTTGATACATATTGTGCTTCACTCGGAATCGAGGTTGAGCACCCAGTCGCATATGTTCATACTCAAAATGGATTGGCAGAATCCTTGATTAAACGCATCCAAATCATTGCCCGCACTCTATTCTTGAGAACAAATCTCAACGATATAGCATGGGGTCATGCAGTTTTGCATGCGACGGCCTTAATTAGATTGCGCCCCACTGCTAGTCTCTTACAATCTCCCCTTTAGATGGTTCTTGGTTATGAACCTGATATTTCACATTTACGCACTTTTGGTTGTGCAGTACAGGTGCCTGTAGCACCACCAAAAAGAACTAAAATGGGTCCCCAACGCCGTTTGGGCATTTATGTTGGGTTTGATTCGCTGTCCATTATTAGGTTCTTGGAACCAACTACTGGTGATCTTTTTACTGCTAGATTCGCGGATTGTCATTTCGATGAGACAGTGTTTCCATCAATTGGGACACCTATGACTGCAAAGCAGAAACCAGTTGAGGTTATCTCTTGGAATGAGAAAGATTTATCTCATTTAGACCCAAGAACTCCTGAATGTGAAAACGAGGTGCAGTGTATAATCCATTTACAGGCTATGGTCAATAGACTTCCTGACGCATTTAATGATGCTACTAAGGTAACGAAGTCTCATATTCCAGCTGCAAATGCTCCAGCTAGAATAGTTGTTCCCGAAGGACGGGATAAAATGGATCAAAATCCACCACATTTGAAGCGTGGTAGACTGATAGGATCAAAAGACACTGTTCCTCGAAAACGAAGGGGAAAGAATCAGGAATCCGCTCCAGAAGAGCCCGGTATTGCGCTTGCTCCCAAAGTGCTTAATGCCCCTAAAGAGGCACAAACCCATGAAATGATCACCAATCCCGGGAATACTGAGAATTCCATTACATATTGTAATGAGATTTGGGATCGGAATGAAATCATCATGGATGATGTTTTTGCATTCTCAGTTACTCCTAAAATTATGGATGATGATTGTGAGCCACAATCTATTATTGAATGCCGTCAAAGGCATGACTGGCTTAAATGGGAAGAAGCAATTAAGGCCGAATTAGCTTCCCTAGCTAAACGAGAGGTTTTTGGACCGGTAACTCGAATCCCCGACAATGTAAAGCCTGTTGGATATAAATGGGTATTTGTCCGAAAACGAAATGAGAAAAACGAGGTTGTGAGATATAAAGCCCGACTCGTTGCTCAAGGATTCTCCCAGCGACCTGTGATTGATTATGATGAGGCATATTCACCTGTGAAGGATATGATTACATTTCGTTTTCTAATTAGCCTTGCAGTCTCTGAAAGATTGGAAATGTGTCTTATGGACGTTGTGACGGCTTATCTATATGGTTCATTAGACTCTGATATTTATATGAAAATTCCTGAGGGATTTAAAATGCCTGAAGCATGCACTCCCCGCAACTTATTCTCAATAAAGTTGCAAAGATCTTTGTATGGGTTAAAGCAATCCGGTCGCATGTGGTACCAACACCTAAGTGAGTACCTAATTAAGGAAGGGTACAAGAATGATCCTATCTGCCCATGCCATAGTTGTTAAGGCGACAAGGCGAGCAGAGGCCTCTAAAATGCCTAGGCGATTAGGCGCCCGCCTAGTCGTCCGCAAGGCGATAAGGCGACAATGTAGCTAAATTTTTAAATATATATGTATAATTGTATATTTTATATTTGTACTACAAAACTTACATTCATGATTCAACAGAGCAATATATACATGAAAGACTATTAAAAATAAATAACTTTTAATATAGTAAATATATGCATGAAATATTATTAAAAATAAATAATTTTTAATATTTGTACTTCTCAAGGCGCCCAAGGCGTCGCCTAGGCGCCCAAGGCGACGCCTAGGCGACCAAGGCGCCCGCCTTGAGAAAAACCAGCAAGGCACCCAAGGCGTCGCCTAGGCGTCCAAGGCGCCCAAGGCGTCCACAAGGCAACGCCTAGGCGACCAAGGCGCCCGCCTTGAGAAGACCGAGCAAGGCGACAGGACGCCTTGGTCCCCAAGGTCGCCTTGTCGCCTAGGCGACGCCTAGACAACTATGGCCCATGCGTGTTTATTAAGAAATCAGAAACCGGATTTGCTATTGTAGCAGTTTATGTCGACGATATGAATTTAATTGGAACTCCAGAAGAGTTAACTAAAACTGCTGAGTATTTGAAAAGGGAGTTTGAAGTTAAAGACTTAGGTAAAACCAAACTTTGTCTTGGTCTAGAGCTTGAGCATAAAGCAAATGGAATAATTGTCCATCAATTAGCATACATTAAAAGATTACTTAAACGCTTCAACATGGACAAGTCTCACCCATTGAGCACCCCTATGGTTGTAAGGTCTCTAGATCCCCAAAAGGATCCATTTCGTCCTAGAGAATCTGATGAAGAGATACTTGGTCCTGAAGTACCATATCTCAATGCAATTGGGGCGTTAATGTACTTGGCACAATGTACGAGACCAGATATCGCTTTCGCGGTAAATTTATTGGCACGTTTTAGTTCTGAGCCAACTCGGAGACACTGGAATCGAGTTAAACATATTTTTCGTTATCTCCGAGGAACCATAGATTTGGGATTATATTATTCCAAGGATTCCACTACATCTGGTTTAGTTGGATATGCGGATGCTGGATATAAATCTGATCCACATAAGGCTCGCTCTCAAACCGATTATTTGTTTTGTTATAACGGCACTGCCATTTCTTGGCGTTCTACTAAGCAATCGCTAGTAGCTACATCTTCTAACCACTCTGAGATTATTGCTTTAGATGAAGCTGGAAGAGAGTGTGTTTGGTTAAGATCCGTTATAACACATATTCATAATTCTTGTTGTTTAACACCGGTTACAAATTTTTCCACTATAATTTATGAAGATAATGATGCTTGTATTGCACAAGTTAGGGGAGGATATATCAAAGGTGATAGGACCAAGCATATCTCGCCGAAATTTTTCTATACTCACGAACTCCAAGAAAGTCGACAAGTTGATGTTAAACAGATTCAATCCATAAATAATCTTGCAGATCTTTTTACCAAATCATTGCCAACGCCAATTTTTGAAAAATTAGTATATGGCATTGGTATGCGGCGAGTTCACAAGATGCAAGATTGACTAGCCCCAGCAGTGGCTATATGGTTTAATTAAGGGGGAGATATTATAAACTATGCACTGCACTCTTTTTCCCTTTTGTCCGGTTTTTGTCCCACTGGGTTTTTCCGGTTTAAGGTTTTTAATAAGGCAGTATCATTTTATGCACATTCATAATATGATGAACACAGTGAATATTCAAGGAGGGGTGTTATGAAATACATGAATGTTTGAAATACATGAATGAATATTCATTATATTCATCCTATCTAATGTACCTTTTATGGTACATTTCTAAGTTCATCTCCCTATCAAATGTATGTATTAATTCAATACATTAGTATTAATGATAAGTGCATCCTTATTCTCCTATAAATAGGAGCTTAGTTTTCGGTCAAAAGAGATAAGTTGAAATAAAGAGATTTATCCTCTGGTTTTCTCTACTTGCTCTCTGTTCTCTCTGTTATATACTTGCAGCACGATATTTTACAACAAAAACGAAGTTTCCCAGTATATTTTGCTTATGAAGTGACAGCTCCATGCCATTACGTACTGTCCAATAAACAGAAACAGCGAGGAACTCAAAATCGAATGAGATTTGATTGCAAAGGTTGGACCAATCATTATGTAGTCAAAATGGAATGTCGTTTCCTGTTTGAATTGTCATTTTCGATAACTCTTGTTGAATTTCGGTTCTCCTCACCAAAGTTTCCCATCCCTAGAGGTTCAGGGGATGCAACTTTCTTGCTTAATTTGGCGCTTGCGCATTAGACCTTTGTTGCAGGATTTTTTTTTTTAAAATTAAAGTGCATTTTGTCCATATGTCTCATGTAATTGTTCGAATCAATAAGAGATATTAGACTAATCAGATTGATGAATAATGCAAAAAAATTAAGCTATTCGAGGGGTCCAATTCTGCGAAACGACAAAGCATACTTATTCTTGTAAAAAATAAATAATTAATTAACCCTCAATTATTATAAGCAGAATATGAAAATCCAGGCAAAAGTACACTTTTAGTGCCAAAAGTTGTGCACGTAGATCACTTTAGTGGCAAAAGTTTCAAACGGATCACTTTAGTGCCAAAAGTTGCATACGGAGATCACTTTAGTGTCAACTTCTTTTAAAAACGATCACTTCAGTGCTAGAGCTGATGCGACTTGTCAAAAATCAGACAAGTGCTATTTTTATTATTTTTTAAGCTGACATTGCACATCAAAGTTGGTACTAAAAGTAATCGTTTTTAAAAGAAATTGACACTTAAGTGATCGTTTTTAAAAAAAGGTGGCACTAAAGTAATCTTCGTACACAACTTTTGGCACTAAAGTGATCCGTTTGAAACTTTTGGCACTAAAGTGATTTTCGTACACTACTTTTGGCACTAAAAGTGTACTTTTCCCAGAGTTTATCAAATGAATAGCAGAGTCAGCCTCTCGCAAGAAACCAAACTAATAATATTGACCTAATCAACAAATTTTCAACACATTAAACTGGTAGGTAGGTAATTCAAATACGTGAAGTAGCCCGGCCAACCTTCAATTAGTGGGAGCCAAAACTCGAGTCGGATAGCTTAAACATGATATTGTTTTCATTAGATGGTAAAGGAATGGCATGGATCCGGCACAATATGTCTAATCTACATACCCATCTTTTCTTTAGTCGTTAAGCAAAGGGTGTAGGGTGTTAAATTCCTCTTGGACTAAACATAGGTAATATTCTCATGTTAATTACTTGCTTCTTCTTGTAACCTTTCTTGGTAACTGCTTGACAAGACAAAATGTACACAGATGGAAGTGAATTGCATGTGATTCCAAGTTCCAAAATATTTGGCCACCGCCCACTGGGTGGTGGGTCAAAGTCAAAATTTCCTTCCAATTAGAGTCCATTTCAGTGCAACGATCAAAAAGCAAATACAGCTGGAATTGGTATCATGTTACTGGGGAAGAAATTGATTGAGTATGGCCATCAAATTGGACAATCATCCCATGCTGGCTTGACTTAAAAACTCGACTGAATTACCACGAAACGTCAAGCTTCATGTTTCTAAGTTGAGTTTGTCCACCTCCGGGAAGATTCCTGCTTGTACCACTGGCAGACATTGGTGTAAGGGGTTGATGCTCTCAATGATGTATATCCTTAATCTACCTTCCGTAGAATCTTGTACTAATTTAACTTAAAGGGGTCAGATGTAGAAGCTTATAAGGAGTTTCCAAGATTATGACATGTCTATGTATACAAAACTACAATAAACACCAAACAATCAGGATTACCCGATTTCGTGACATTCCATGTACAGTCAGTAATGCCTCCATGCACAACGGCTAACCAAGCCTTGGCCTCAGTTGCTCCGATGGCTCCGATTACCCGATTGACGTAGAGAGAAACGATAACTTGAACAATTCCAAAGGAATTCAGAATTTTGATTGAATGATAATGTGACGATTACAAAGACGGATGTCCTATATATAGAGATAGGATTCCTTTAGGAAATAGAATTACTTAAAAATAACCTAAAGATAACCTAAAACGAAATATTGAAATCAAATATAATCTAATAAAAAGAGAATTCAAATCGAATATTGCGCCTAAAGATAATTTCTAAATTTCCTAAAATAGAAAAATACCTAAAACTTTATCTAAAATCGTAATATTACGTTTATCCCGAAAATTGTATGCCAATTGTCCTGCATCATTCTCTTCCTTTTCAGAAAAACTCATCCTCAAGTTATAATGTCGTGTCTGGGTCCATTTCCTCTTGTATTTCCAGTGCCTCCACCTCTTTCGCTTCCTCTTCCTCCCAAAGAAACCGATTGCTTGAACAGATCGTCTTGCTCGTATCAATTTATCAATAATAGATTCCATGGTTTTAGAACTTGCTACATCCTTAAGTGCGTTAGCATTGACCCTTCCAGTTAAAGTTCGATAAAAATCAGTAAAGCTCTCCATTAAGTCGAGCAGTGTTGCTTCGAATTTAGTGCGATATGCCGAAGCATTCCTTACAAGAGCACTATTATTATGGTGGACATCGGAAACCAGCATTAGCCTGGAAACCTTAGTTGGGATTAGAGGTGGCAAAATGGGTCTAGAACCCACATTTGGCCCATATTTGATGGTGGTGGGTCAAAAATGGGTTAGCTTAAGTACTTAAATGGGTCATAAATGGGTTGCTTAAAAACTTTATGGGTCATAAATGGGTTTCAAATGGGCCATAAATGGGTTAGCTAAGAAAACTATCTTAAGGCAATCATAAATAAGTTTTGTGAATATTTTTTTAAAAATCTAATTTTTTAATATTTTAATAATTTGTTTTTTATATAATTTTTTTTCTTTTCTATTTTCTTTTTTCTCCTGCCTTGGCCGTCGCTCTACTTTGGCCGCCAATGGTCACCGCTGCCCACCTCCGGTCACCATCACCAACCACCACCCTCCGCTGCCGCCGGCCATCGACCGCCGCCACAGTGCGTGTACGAGTCAATTAGTATTGAAGTCTTTTAACTTAACTCGGCAAGATAAACCAGAATCGAGTGCGAGTCAGCGTCGAAACCTGCCGGAGCACCTCCCTTCCCGAGCTCCGATTACGCCCCCTACGCCTTCAGAAGCGGCAGCCCATACGGGGAGAGCTACAGCTTCGGCGACGGAGGTGGCGAGCAGCAGTTTGAGGGGACGACGATGGCAGGAAGCAGGCAACGGTCAACAGTGGCGAGCAGAGGTCGCAGGTGGCCGGTTATAATAAAAAATTATTTTATAAAGAAAAAATTTAAATTTTTTCAGAAAAATTCAATTGCATGTTTTAGCAATATAATTTTTCTTAATAAATTATAAGAAATAAATATTTCATAATTTAGCTAAATATATAAGTATTTGAGTAATACGGGTCGGGTCGGGTATGGGTCGGGTATGTGTTGGGTCGGGTATGGGTCACTAAATTTGCATTGGATGAATATGGGTCAAAACGGGTTAAATGGGTCAATATGGGTCGGACCATATTCGACCCGACCCATACCCGACCCGACCCACCCATTTGACGCCTCTAGTTGGGATAGGTGTCTCTTTAAGCATTAAAGATTATGTTAAAACCTCAACGACATCTCCTGCAGCATTAGCATTGTCTAAAACAAAACCCATTGCCTCCTTTATCAAGTTTCTCTCCAACGTAAATGCACATAGCATGTCCTCAAATTCATTCCTCTGTGAATCAATTATTGTGCGTTCTGGCTTTACACGCCTGCTTCTCCCAACAGCAAAAGTCGTGCCAGATTCTTTTTCATGTTTAGGACTTCGCATAGTAGGCAAAGGTGGATGTATCCATCTACCACTACCAATAATCATGATGAAAGGTTCTGTTCGCCATCTTCGAAGAGTCTCCCTAAGCAAAAGAATAAAGCCTCCAGATATGATTGGTATTCTCTTTAGACCCAAGCTCAAACAAGAAACTGAAAAGTTGATTCCCACGACCTCTCTCCATAATAGCTTGTTCAAACGCACATCCTCTATGCAATACATATAAGGCCATCGTATCAATCACATGTTGGAGATGATCTTCTTCTGGTTGAATAACAATTATATCAGGTAAATTAGGAGTCAAAACCTTGATATTGGCCTTCGCAGCAACAATTTTCCCATCACCCAAATAATCCTCCTCAACAAGATCATCATAGCCCAGATTTTTCGATGGATATAAACTTTCTTTTGGACACTCTTCGGCTTTCTTCACTTCATGGACATCATCCTCATCTTGTTCGCCTACTTTCTTGACAGAAGGCTCGACTTCGGGAGCGATCCACTGGTCTTTTTGCTCCATCTCTTCTTCCACCCTCGGTTCCTCCTCTAATTTATCGGAAAGCTGGTTCTTGCCCTTGACGGGAGCTTCGAAGGCCATGGCGGGAAATTTGGGAAAAGAAGGGCACAAAAATTGTAGAGAGTGGTTTGGATTTAACAACTCTTGTTCATAGTCAGGCGAAAGGAACCGAACCTTTAACATTCGTTTCATTCGTCTCCATGTTCGGATAGGAGCTTTTCCTTGACAGCGTCGGGATATTTGTGTTTGCTTCCACTAGGCTAAAGCGTCGCACCTCAACCTTTTCACCACGAATTTTACTTGGTCGTCCTCATCGATCTCTATGGCTTCAAAGAACTCTTCAACCTTTCAGAGCCAATCGAGAAAGTCTTTGAAATCCAAATTGCCATTGAAGGTAGGGAGATCTACCTTCAATTGATACTGCTCGAGATCTTGTCGATAACCTCCATGTCGGTGACCCCCACGAACATGCTCTTCCCGAAATCCTCTATATCGACGAACCCCACGTATAGGCATATCCTGAAAATCCTCTTCATCTTCGTCTTCAGCATCCTCGACATAGTCTTGACGCTTGTGTCGAGGATTTTCTCCACGCTCCATGGCAACTTCGGGATCACGAGCGACAGTAATTCGTTCGGCTGGAAGAACACCAGGTGTTTGGTTTGTTGACAAACGCTGGATGGCCTCAAGGATCTCTTGAAATCTCCTATCGGATTGACCCACAAATTGGTTGAACTCAGACCGTGTGATAAGCTCGTTTTCACGGCCCTCAGCTACGAGGAGATTGACATTCACGTTATTCACCCTCGTCACATGAGAAACCTACTCTGATATTAAATGACGCAAAGAGAAGCGATAACTTGAATAATTCCAAATGAATTCAGAAATTTGATTGAATGATAACGTGATGATTACAAAGACGGATGTCCTATATATAGAGGTAGGACTCCTTTAAAAAATAGAATAACCTAAAGATAACCTAAAACGAAATATTGAAATCAAATATAATCTAATCAAAAGAGAATTCAAATCGAATATTGGGCCTAAAGTTAATTTCTAAATTTCCTAAAATAGAAAAATACCTAAAACTTTATCTAAAATCGTAATATTGTGTTTATCCCGGAAATTGTATGCCAGTTGTCTTGCATCATCGTTCCTCTCTGTTCCCTCTACGAAACCCTAACTCTTGGCAACATCAATATTGCCGACCAGAGATGCTCCAAGGCCCGCTACAACCTTAGGATTAACTCCCTCATGATCCACTCCCTCTCGCTCGATTACAACTCCGCCCGACGTCAATTTACTTTTCCTTCAACTGCAGTGCTCCTCTCGATAGAAAAGGCATGTTTTCGACACGATGCACAGAGGAGATATCCTTGTTCGATAGGAATGTCAAGTCGTAAGAAGTAAGTCGTTTGCGCGGATGGAATATTGCTTTTGATATTGCACCAGAAAAAAGCAAAGTTTTCCACGCGGTTCAAGCAAAAGCCATTATGAAAAGCATCCGTGCATTAAGCGACGATCGCTTATGGGAGCAAGATTGAATTGAAATCATAGATTGGTCTCCCTTTTATCTATCTTTTGTTATAATGGAAAATCTTGATGTCTGAATAACAGAATAAGGTCTCCACCTGAGGGCGGGGAAGGATGCACTAAAGCTTATAGCCACAAGGCCCTAAAATGTTCCAATTTATGCTGAACGTTGTATTGCCGCCTATAGGTGGTAGGGTAGGGTGGGTGGTACTGCTCAGATTGCGGCCAATCTTCCTAACCGCGCGCGGGCCGGGCTTAGAGCGCGTGAAACTCATCACTACCTTGTAAGGGCGTTGAGACCATATCATGTTACACGTAAGCGCCACTTTCTCTATAGTGTTGTCACATAGCTGCTCGTCTAGAAGTGCCACTCGCTCTGTAGTGTTGTCACACAAGATAAGCATGACGCACGCCTGCTGACCGGGTAAATCTAAGTTCTCTTCCAGTTAACTGTCCACCCAGTCAAGTGCAAAAAACAAAGTAGAATCATGCAACGCACGTTGCTGGTGTGCTTCCTGCCCACGAGGAAAGAAGAGCGACAAGGTTCAGTTCATATTTGACTGTTTGCAGTCTGGGAGCGGATTACCCAAAAAATCCCTAGGAACAATGGTTGATATGCTAATGAGACAGCCCTTCTCTTGTCTAGCTCTGTGGCTCATCACTATTGAGATGTGGTCTAAAGATGTTCTCTCATGCTTAGCTATTCCTTGAGTTGAGATGTTACTACTTTCAAATGGTTGGCTCTGGTCGAGTCTGCGAAGCCTTCTTCTTCCCGAAAAAGCCTTACGGCGTATAATAGTTTGAGTTAATAGAAAAGACGAATCAGCATGCACTAAAGGGTAATCTTATATCCGGAATTCAATTAGTTGAATAGGTAGAGGAGAGGTGAAGTAAAGATATCTAGAGCAATATAGACCGGGCATGCTTCCCATTCATTCTTTTAGTTGGATGCTCTTCGGCTAGTCAATAGGGCACATCGCTTTCACTTCTGTAATAGAGGCACTGTAATAGGTACGGTTGGATTCCTAATTGTAATCACTAGCTATCTCTGTGCTTTGAAAGCTGAAGAAAGTTCTAGCATTGGAGCAAATATGAAAACTAGACTATCCTAAGGAGTAGAATCCAATCTTCCGGTATCCGGTAGTAGAGCCATACCTTCGGTAGTGAAGCCATACCTTTGGTAATCCTACTAGTAGAGAGAATAGCTTGGCATGAGAACTTGCTCAGTAGCTCTTGCCCTTGATTCAAGCATCAGACTACATTGTCGCGACCCTCTCCCGAGCGCGTGAACGCGGGAACGGGCTAATGGGCCGCCCGATCGCTGGCTTGATCGGACGCGGGCCTCTCCCAAGGCCCATTACCCAAATCGCAACTGCTGGATATACGTGGTCGACCTTCAGTGTGGTCTAGTGACATGTGATGAGTGTACATGCCAAGGAGTCGCCACCAATCGTTTCGTGGAGGGTACGATCGGAAACCTTATCGAATAGTTGGGAGTGGTCTATTCGATTCTGCGGAAACCAAAGAAGTGGGTTCGGGGACTTAGTTACGCCAACTATCAGAGTTGACGCCCTTTCGGTACCTAAGCTGAATGGTTTATCTGATCCTAGGATTTCATGCGGACGAGTGAGGTATAGATCCTAAATCTAGGAGTTCATGCATATGGGAATAGCTACCCTGTCACTCACAATCATTAAAAGTAATAGCGCAAATCAAGGAATCAGTACATGTGGATAAAACACATGAAATCAGCATGGCATCCCTAATGAGGCCCTATTAGCCTAGAGAAATATCAATCAAGGCTTAGGAATGATTTTGGCATGATTTGCCCATGAGGGCAAAATCGTAATTTGGAACTATTCGAGGACAATTCACCTCGAAAAAGGGAAAATTTGTCATTTTAGATGAATTGGGAAGTCAAAAGACAGAGGAAATAGGATTGGCCATCAATCCAATCCATTTCCTATTTTTCTTGAATTTTCAGGATTTTTCTGGTATTTAAAAATGATTTTACCCTTGGAGGGGTAAAGTCGTCATTTTGGACAAAGATGAGAACTGAAAATCTCAAATATTAGGGTTGGTCGTCCACCTGACCCAAACCCTAACTTCAAGCAATTTTCAGAACTTGATTGAGACAAGAAAGACGATTTTCTCATTAAAGGGCAAAATCGTCATTTTGAGAAAAGAGGCGGGACTCGAAAACCCGAACCTAAGAATTGGTCGTCTAATCGACCCTAATTCTCGCCTTGGCATTATCGGCCTTATCTAGCATGCACAACAGAGGCGACTTACCCCTAAAGGGTAATGTCGTCAAGTCTCGGAAAATCGGATAAGAAACCCCAAAAATAGGGTTGACCAGTTGTCTGTGGTCAACCCTCGATTTTTGGGGATTTCTGGAATGTCTAGGATTTTTCCACAAATTTTTCACATTTTTTTTTTGGAATTTTCTAAAATTTTCTAGCATTTTTTGGATTTTCTAAGATTTTTCTGATTTGTTTTTTATTTTTTAAAATCATTTTCGGAAATTTTTTATTTAAAAAATGTTATCCGGGCCGGGTCGGGTGACCCGGCCCACGGCCCGCGGCGACCGGCCCAACCCGGATCCGGCCCGGGGACCCGTGCCCAAAACGACGCCGTTTTATGCTTTTTTATTTTTGAATTGTCGAACTTGATCTAACGGTCTTCATTGCGCCGCGTGGCTGACTCAGGGTCTTCGGATTGACTTACCGAAACCTACGGCTCAGATTGAATGGAGACTCGGCCAGGGCCGTCTGATCTAATTACTTAAATCTATGGCCACGATTAGATCCTGAGACTCGATCTAGACCGTCTATTCTATCACCCTAAACGACGTCGCCTTCTCATTAATCCATACGACACCGTTTCCACTCTTTTATTATTTTCTGATTTCGAAAATCATTTTCAGTTAATTCTATTTATTAATCGGACGGCCACTAGAATTTAAGTTCGATTTATCTCAGTCGTCCGATCCTTTAATTCGAATAACGGACCCTAACGGCCATGCTGACTCGACACTACGTGGACCAATCACGGGATGACATCTGGAGATTTGACCAGTTGACCACGCCATGTCAGCTTCGTCTTCAACCTCGCAACTCCGACGGAATGGACGGCTGTGGCTCTCCGGCGATGATCGTGCGGTGAAATCTTAATGGAATCACTCGAGACCAACGGCAATCGATTCGCGATTAGCTCTAGTTCAACATATCTAAGATTCGAAACATCTTATTCGCAGAATCGAGAGTATCGCGCGAACTGCCGAGTACGGCCATGGAGACTCAATCGCACAGGTTACGCTAAATCAGATCAATTATTTCACGGATTAACATGGCAGGAGGTTCAAGAGACTTACCTCAGGCTCCGATTGAGCCCGTTCGACCCAGGTTTGGCTGGGCAAGAATCGGCTGTGGAGGTTAAGTGTGAAGACTCGATTCAGGGGTTGTGAACGAAATCGATGCAAAATCAAGACGCGAACATGGTCAGTGATGTCCAAGGAACAAAAGGCACACACTAATTGTATGAATGATTAAGGAATGCGCAAATCGCCATGAAAGCTTGAAGAAAAACTCGGGACTGAGACTCACCTGTTCTTGCGATTTCACTGGGCGCGGCCGGTGGTGATCGCTTCAGGAGACTCTGGGCGATCTTTCGGCGACCTCGCGGAGCTTTGGTTTTGCCTCGGAGGGCCCAACCGGCGCTCTGCAATTTTTGAGCTCCAACCTTCGACCACCGCGAGGGAAGGTGAGCTCTTTCTCTCTCTTTCTTTCTCTCTCTCGATTCAGTTTCTTATCCTCGAACTGAATCCAACCACCTCCCTCTTCGCGAAGGCCTGTTAGCTTATATAGCTTGTTTGATTTTTGGCGCCGAACGGTGGATCTCCAACTGACTTGGTTTGGCACGTGTAGTCACGTGCAATTGGGTCAAAACGAAGTCGGGGAAGATGGGCATTTCGCTCAGTCCCTTTTGGTTCCGCGGTGAGCTTCATTTTGCACGAATTTGGCAAGGATTTGAGCTGTTTTTTGCCTTTGTTGACTTTTGCAGGTCCGAAGGTTTGACTGGCCGATTGCTCCCTCCTCCGGCGACGTCGGGTAGTGCCGTCGATGTCAATCGAGAGGAACAAAACGCCCACCGTTCCTCTTTCAATTAGTTGCGAATTGGCCTTCAATTTGGTCTTGGAAACTTAGTCAGTCATTGTTCATCTGCACGGAGGCTCAGCGGGGAAGATGACACTGTTATGGACCGGTTTGACCGGTCCGACCGCCGGTCTGACCGGTCTGAACCGGTCCCGAATAGAATTTTTTTTTTCAAATTAAGCCCAAATTAATGGGAAAATTTTGCAATTGAACCTCATAATCGAATCTAGGGCATGAATTCTATCTAGAAATGTGGTTTTGCCCAAAAGTTTTCTTCAATTTCTACAAAATCCCCAAATTCTCATTTGATTGGAAATTGGGAATCGTGTAATTGAGGGTGCAAATGATCAAATTGAGTTAAACCACCTATGCCAATCGATTTAAAATGGTGAAATCCATTGGGTAGCATGTTTAATTTGCAATGATAGCCCTTAAATTGAAAGTAATTTCAATTATGCTCAATTTCAAGGACTAAAATGCAATTTTAGTATGTAATTTTGTCAAATCCGTGCGATTGAGCAAATTGCACAAACAATTGGGCTAAATTGAAATAGGGGATAGTTAGATTGAATGTCAAGATCTTAAAAAATGCCAAAATTGCAAATTAAAAGACTCAATTGTTATTTTTTCTTCAAATTCAATAGTACGGGTTACAAAGGAACACCTAAAATTGAATCTGATTTTGATTTTTTTGAGAGGTCAAAAATAAAAGGGATTAAAAGGAAAAATATTGGATATTTTTCCATATTTTTGTGACCTCAAATGCTATTTTTCTTGATTTTTTAAGTGTTTTTTCTATTTTCCAAAAATACTAAAAAATATGAAAAATGTGAAAAATTATTTTTTGGTCAAGAATGGTTCCTTGGGCTTGGCCAAGGCCACCAAAGTTGATTTTGTAATTTTTTGACTTTTTATAAATTTTTTTGTGATTTTTCAAAAATAAAACTGAAAAAGACCTAGTCAAAAAATCAGGTGTCAACAGCTGCCCCTCTTTGAGAGGAATCTCGTGAGAGTTTTCGCTCAAAGACAGGTGACACCTGAGTCTAGACCGACTCGACTGGGGAAAAGAAAAACGAATCTTGACACTCAATCTTTCTTGTCCCACTGGTGAAGGCTTTGCTCTTCATTCTTTTGCTGACGTGAGAGAGAAAGTAGAGAGAACCACATGTTACTTACCTGTTGATCGCCTGCCTGATGCTCGTGTGGCCTGCGCGGTGTATAGCGGGTTCTAGTGAATACCTAGGGACTCGTCTTTTGAGTATCCTAGGGTGATTAAACTCTAGCCTGTATGGTAGGCCGTACCAGAATGGGATTCCTACACTTGACAGGAACCTGTGAATGACGCACCCAGTCTCTTAGGGATTGTCGGGGTTTTGATCCGTATGGTGGATCGGACCATGAACAGGACTTCTTTTTGCTAGGAACCTATGGATGACGCACCCAGTCTCTTAGGGATTGTCAGGGATTTTGATCCGTATGGTGGATCAGACCATGAATAGGACTCCTGTCTATTAGGAACCTATGGATGACGCACCCAGTCTCTTAGGGATTGTCGAACATTTTGATCCGTCAGGGGGATCAGGCCGAGAATAGGATTCCTTTCTGCTAGGAACCTATGGATGACGCACCCAGTCTCTTAGGGATTGTCGAATATTTTAATCCTATATTCTAAGGAATTAACTAGGATTCATACAAGTGAGATGTGCCTAACCCTTAGGCTTCACCAAATGGGCTATTCTGGGTTTAGGGGTTACTTAGAACCTCACAGAAAGCTGATTTTGCAAATTGTCCTTTCGACATGCAAGGCGTTATTCTGGGATTTGGGGATTCCAAGTATCCTGCAGAAAACTTAAACCTGCAAAAACTTTGATAAGATTCTTCTGGGATCTAGGGGCTACCTGAGATCTCGCAGAAAGACTATCTTGAATGTTGTCCTTTCGACATTGAATGTGACATTCTGGGACCTGGGAGCTCCAGGTATCCTGCAGAAGTTCAAACTTGAAATATATTCTTCACAAAAGAAGTAGCATTCTGAGGTCTGGGGATACCAGGGGTCCTATAGAAGCTTGAACATGTAAGCCCCTTCTTACCAAGAGAGGTTGTGTTATTCTGAGATCTGGGATTGCCAGGAATTCTGCAGAAGTTTAGACATGTAAATTGTTTCTTACCAAGAGTGCTGCAAGCCATTCTGGGAGCTGAAGTCATCAAGAATCTTGCAAAAGCTCCAACTTGAAAATTTTCTTACCAAAGGCACATCAATGGTCTTTAAGTGATATGTGATGTCAAACTGACAGCACTTTATGACTTATATCATAGTCATGAAAAAATTTCAATGAATGTATTACGAGGTTGGAGGTTATCCAAAACACCTTGCAACATACGGGAGTGATCAAAAGTTCCTTGCGGGGAAAGTTTGAATCAAACAATCTGAAATTACCAAAAGAGTTTGGTTAAAATGTCCTAACGGAGTATTCTCATCAAAGAGGACTTCTCACCGTTTTGAGGTAATGGTCTTTTACCAAGAATGCACTCGAACTTCCTATCAAACCTGCGCCCAGGGTTCAGGATCATTCGCAGTGAATACACCTTGATCGATTAGGAGGACTTCCAAGGGACCGTAATGTTGGGCTTGGTCAACGGTTTTCAAAGGGGGACTTGCGTGCAAGTCAAGGCTTTCGAAGAGAAGTCTTCAACGTCTGCTCCAGGTTTACAAGTCAAGAAACCTGTGAAATGAGAAAGAAATAATCTCGCTCGAACTTCTTCGAGCTAAGCTTAGACATTAAACCCTATGTCAATCCAAGTGCCTTAATCGGAAAAGGCTTTTCAGGGTTGTAACGTAGGTAGGATTGGGGACCAAAAAAGGCTTGTTTTTGGCTTAGAAAATGAGAAGGGTCTAACATTGGTGATCACTGCAGGTTTGCCGCCGATCTTGTCCCTTGTCGTCCAAAGAGCGTCTTTAGTATTTGAAGTGCATATTTGTCTTTAGAGAACGTCTCTCTCATGTCAAGACGGCGTCAACATCTTGTCTACACTTTCGTTATCTGAGTGTGACATGATTTGGGGAGCATCTTTCGCAGTCTAGCTCCCTTGGAATTTTTCTTTTACAATCAGATCTCACTAGTGACCTATTCAAAGGTATCATGCCACCTTTCGGCATTTACAAGATCAAACACATGATTCACAAGTGTACAAGTATTTGGATGGGCATTGGCCTTGCTTTTACCAGGCACTTTGCTTTTTCTTGATGCCCAAGATTAAATTTTTCTCTCTTCTTTCTTTTTGAGATCCCATCTTTTCTTTTCTTTTGGGGATCAGAATTTTCAAATGAATGTGCTAGATGTATAGCTTGAATCTCAGCACTCGAACATTAATCTAGGAATTTTTCACAAATCCTGTGTTTTGAACTCCTCCACTCTTGAAGGGACGTTGCTTCCGTCTTGGAATATGCAATGATCACCAACAGGTTTGTGAAATGAAAGTATAGGCTCAACTGGGCTGTACAAAGGGTAAAAGTGTGTAGGATAGAGAAACGAATGCTTTTCGTCATCCTAAAGCACCTGAATTACCATAGAAGTTAAAATGACAAGCAACACACGAAGATTGATGCAAGTCTGAGCAAGAGAACTTCTAACTATTTACCTCATGATACCTCTGGACGTACCTCCAGTTTGCCCCACTGTGGGGTGGTTCTTGACAGGGGTATAGAATGAAATCGTCGTTCAAATGGTTATCAATGGTCACCTGTAGTGTTTATGATAGAGAAACGAATGCCTCCGTCGTCTCAATCCATGTAATCACTGCGAATAACCCTTACGTCCGTAGGTTAAGGTCTCGCTATCCTTACCATTCCACTTATCTCTTAAGTGTGTATGGGACGTGTTTGGACCAGGCTTGCCTCTTGTCTGAGGAAACATCCTTTTGAATGATTTAAACAACTTTTGTTTGGAAGAGTTCATTTTGCTTTCTCCAAAACTTACCCTCCAAGGGGATTTATGATGCACAATGCATATTTCAATCATGTTCGGATAACCTCCAAGTTTAACATGAATGCCAATGACATGACTATGAGAATTTTGCGTCTTTCTAGACATGAGATTTGAATACATGCTAGATTCCAAGAAGCCTTCAAATTCTATCAATAAGGATTCCGACAGTCTTGTAAACCTAGAAGATTAGGGAAGGAATACTTACCTGCCCAGCGCGGCTAGGGATTCCTGAAAAACATAAAAGGAATATGTCAGTGTATGCTCTCGAATTTCAGAAAATTAGAACGATACACCTTACCCTTGATCATGCATTCCAATGGAAGTGGATAGATTCGCGAAAATCTGCATTTTTCTTAACAACACAAGATGGTTAAGTTGTTCTAAAATTTCTTAAAATTCTCAGTCTTTGGAGAAGAAGACGTGCACCTGACCACCATGACGTTAGGTCTCCTTGATCATGCGTTCCAACTTATCGCGACCCTGCTTCATTGGATCCTGCAATATTGAACACATGCTAATGTATGCATAGATGCATGACATGCTTATGCAAAGACTATCATGAAGAGTAGGCTCAATTCGAGGCAGGGCATATGACCGAAATCTGATTTTATTTCAAGGGTAATATTTCTTCACAGCATCTGAATTCACAGGGTGCCCCAATTCTTCTCCCTCGGAGTTTACAAGAATTAATGCTCCTCCCGTGAGGATCTTCTTAACAATGTAGGGGCCTTCGTAATTTGGAGTGAATTTTCCCCCTGGATGGGTAGTACTTGGCAAAACTTTCCTAATTACCAAGTCATTTACTTCGAAGTTTCTGGTCTTGACCTTTCGATTGAACGCCCTGGCTACCCTCTTCTGGTAAGTTTGTCCATGGCAAATGGCTTTAAGACGTTTCTCATCTATTAAGTTCAGCTGTCCATATCTGTGCTTGAAATACTCTGACTCAGAGAGTTTATCTTCGGATAAGATTCTCAAAGAGGGAATCTTAACTTCTACTGGTAGAACCGCTTCTGTCCCATATACCAAACTATAGGGAGTTGCCCCTGTAGAAGTCCTGATCGACGTTCGGTAAGCCATCAAGGCGAAGGGCAGCCTTTCGTGCCAATCCCTATAGTTTTCTGCTGTTTTAGCCAAGATTCTCTTGATGTTTTTATTGGCTGCTTCCACTGCCCCATTCATCTGTGGGCGGTAAGGAGATGAATTCAGATGTCGAATGCTAAAGTGATCCAGCAGACCATCGACAATCTTGTTGTTTAGGTTGGACCCATTATCTGTGATGATCGCTTGAGGGGTACCATACCGGGATATGATATCTCTTTTGACAAATCTTGCCACATTTCTTGCAGTGACATTCTTGTAAGAGCCGGCTTCTACCCATTTGGTGAAGTAATCAATCGCTACCAAGATGAAGCGATGACCATTCGAAGCCACAGGATTAATAGGCCCTATCATGTCTATCCCCCACATAGATAAAGGCCAAACTTCAGACATTTGGTGTAGTTCGTTCGGGGGTGCGTTAATCTTATCCCCGTATATTTGGCATTGGTGGCATGACCGGACGTGCTGATAGCAGTCTGATTCGATGGTCATCCAATAATAACCTAGCCGCATGATCTTCCGGGCAAGGAGGTGGCCATTCATGTGAGGCCCACACGCACCTTCATGGATCTCTTTCATGAGAATATTTGCTTCTTTGGCACCTACACATCTTAACAGAGTAGAATCAAACGATCTCTTGTACAGAATTTGTCCATTGAGGAAGAACTTGCTGGCCATCTTGGTTATGTATTTTCGGTCTCCTGACTGGCATCCTTCAGGGAATTCCCTTTTCAAGAGGTAATTCTTGATGTCATAGTACCATGGCTCTCCATCACATTCCTCTTCGATTAGCATGCAATAAGCTGGCTTTTCAACAATGCCGATCCTCAGAGGTTCTATATCCAACCCTTCAGTCGTTTGTAACATCGAGGCTAGGGTGGCTAATGCATCTGCGAATTGGTTGTGAGACCTTGATAGGTACTCGAATGACACTTCTTCGAACTTGAGTATCAATTCTTCAAGGTATTCATGGTAGGGGATGAGTTTTGCATCTTTCGTCTTCCACTCCCCTTGTGTTTGTAGAATAATGAGCATGGAGTCTCCAAAGACCTGCAATCTAGGTATCTTCATGGAAAGGGCCAGTCGTAGGCCCAGAATGCATGCCTCATATTCTGAAATATTGTTGGTACAAGGAAAAGTTATCTTTGCCGCGACAGGGTAATGTTGACCATCTGGGGATATCAGTACTGCCCCAGTGCCTGCCCCTGATAGGTTAACAGCACCATCGAAATACATGATCCACTTATCCTCTGCTAAGTTCAGAATTCGGCCTTCTGTGTTCGTTACTTCAGGGGATTCAGTGCTCGATGGGTTTTCTGCCAGCATGTCCGCTATAGCTCTTCCTTTTACCGACTTCTGCGGAGAACATTTAATGTCAAATTCAGACAACATTACTTGCCATTTTGCCAGTTTCCCAATTAAAGCGGGTTTCTCCAGGAGGTATTTGACGGGGTCGTTCTCTGTTATGAGCTGAATGTGATGATGTAGGGTATACTGCCTTAGTCTTCGTAGTACCCATACTGCTGCTACGCAGGCCCTTTCAACTGGTATATATTTTGCTTCAGATGGCGTGAATTTCTTACTCAGGTAATAAATGGCCCTCTCTTTTCCATCTATCGGGCTTGTCTGGGCAAGTAAGGCTCCCAAGGACTCTTGTCGTATGGTCAGGTATAAGGTCAATGGGTGACCAGGAATTGGTGGCACAAGCACCGGTGGTGTGATCAAATAGTTTTTGATCATTTGGAATGCCTTGCTGCATTCGGCGTCCCACGTTATTTTCGTGCCTTTCTTAAGCAATTTGAAGATTGGCTTAGCCACATCAGACAGCTGATTGATGAACCTGGCAATATAGTTCAATCTCCCTAGAAGGCTTCTCACTTCTTTTACTGTGGATGGAGTTGATAAATCGTGGATGGCCTGGATTTTTGAGGGATCAATCTCAATGCCCCTGTTGCTGACTATGAACCCAAGGAGTTTCCCGGATCTTGCCCCAAACACGCATTTGTTAGGGTTCAGCTTTAACTTGTATTTGCGCAGGCGCTCAAACAGCTTCCTTAATACCTGTATGTGTTCTTGTCCTTTTTTGGATTTAGCGATCATGTCATCAACATATACTTCAATCTCTTTGTGGATCATGTCATGGAATAACGTGACCATAGCCTTCTGGTAGGTAGCCCCGGCGTTTTTCAATCCAAAGGGCATGACTTTGTAGCAAAAATTCCCCCATGGTGTGGTAAATGCAGTCTTGGGTTTGTCTTCTTGTTTCATGAAGATTTGGTTGTATCCCGAGAATCCATCCATGAATGAGAATAATTCATAACCCGCCGTACTATCCACCAATACATCAATGTGGGGGAGTGGAAAATCATCTTTTGGGCTTGCTCTATTCAGATCTCGGTAATCTACGCAGATCCGAACTTTTCCGTCTTTCTTCATGATGGGTTCTATATTTACATTCCAGTCTGAATATGGGATAGCTTCAATGAAGCCTACCCTAAGGAGTTTCATGACTTCTTCCTTAATCTTGTCTTCTAACTCGGCTTTCATCCGCCTACTGCCTTGTTTGACAGGTTTGATGCCAGGATCCGTGGGCAATGCATGTTCCACAATCTTAGGATCAAGGCCTGGCATATCCGCGTAAGACCATGCGAAGATGTCTTGATATTCTTTTAGTAGCTTGGTGAACTCGAGCCTTTCATCACGGGATAGGTGTCCACCGATCTTGACCTCTTTGACGTTCGCGGTGTCTCCCAAATTAATAATGACTGGTTCTTCTGAGGTAGGAGGCTTTGATTCTTCAAAGGTGTTCCAATCTCTTCGGATAGATGCATAATCACCGTCTTCCTCTTCCTCGATGTTATAGGAGTGGTTAATGGAGGGATCCGAATTTTGCAACAACCTGGTATGCATGTTTGAGATGATATGCCTGAAATGTCATGAGTATGGTTAGTTTGTGCTTAGTAAAAATGACATGTATGATCATGTAAAGTCTTTTCGAAAAAGTTTTCGAAACATGTATAGGTACAAAGGGGACTAATCCTCATGTCATTGGATATCCCGGCCCCATGAACATCTTTTTGAAGATTAGGAATCATATGGCAAATCAGGCCTCAAGCTTCTGTATGGAAGACCATTATCATCATCGGGCTGATTCGTGGTTCCATATGTCCTTAACAAAACATGCGTAGTTTTATTGAATGCAAGATGGGCCGCATTACAAGATGTGCTATTTGGACCAACGGCCGGGGATCCAAAGGCGTTTTCCTATGCATACAACAAGGAAAGAAAATACAATGCAATGCAGAAAGTTCTAAACGCAGTATTTAAAGATAGAGGAAGAGTCTCTTTACACAGAAGAAGTGGCTTCACTGTCCAACCACTCCACGATGACATTCACAGAGTCATCTTCAAGAAAAGGGTTTGTCAGATCTGGTTCCATCGGTGAAGTGATATCCTCTTCAGATAGCCATTTGGAGTTCTGGTCGAAGTAGGCGTTTAAGGGATTCTTGAACATTCGAGACCTGCCCTTCCAGGTTGGTGCAAGCTCGAAGGGACAGCTCCTGCTGTATGGATCCAGGGTCTTCCTAGTAAGAACCCAAATGCACTGGGCAGATCCATTACTTGAAAGTTTATAGAGAACTTAGTTGGGCCGATGAGTACGTCAAGCTCGATTTCACCCTCTACAGTCTTCTTCATGCCATCGAATGCTCTCACAGCTGTCTTGGATGTCTTGATCATCTCTTCCTTGATTCCCAGCCTCCTTATGGTAGCCAAAGGACAGATGTTAAAGGCTGATCCATTATCGATCAAATACGTGTGCCACTCTTTTGCCGTTACATTGGGCAGAGATGTATAAAGCTTTGTTGTGCCCTCTTCCTTCTATGGGGAAGTCCTCGTCAGAGAAGCTCAACTGATCTTTTAAGAGAATTGCTCCTACAAAGTCCCTTAGTTGTACCTCATTGATTGTTTCAGGGACATGTACTTCGTTGAGTACCTTCAGCAGTGCGTCCTTGTGCTTCTCTGAATCGATGAATAGGTCTAACAGGGATATCTGAGCGGGTAACTTCCTCAGCTGTTCTATCACCTCAAACTCGCTGGTTTTGACGATTGATATGAAATTTTCAGCATCTTCTTTTGAGACCTCCCTTTTTTCGGATTCACCCTCTTTGGGGGCATAAAATCTTCCAGACCTCATTATTGCATCTACTTGTGTGGTCCCATAGTCCCAATGAACAGCTTTGGGATCATACTCCTCGACTGGGGGGACTTTTATCGTTACAGTTGTCTGATGAGGTATCTCTGGTCCTGACGTGTTGCTTTCTTCCTCTTGAGGCAATTGAATTACGACAGGCCTCACTGGGCAATCTTCCACCTTGCTCAGGCTATCCAGCTCATGCAATCTGACCACCACGGCCGTGGCTACTTCGATCATCAATATGGCGTTGTCGAGTTCTTCCATACCGTTTGAGGTTTCTGGTTGAGAGAGATCATCCATACCTCCCCATCCGTCCGGTATGATGTCTTCAATCTTCTGATAAAAGCTGGGAGGGGCCGAATATTTCACCTTGAAATTGTATGCTCCAGAGTCTTGACCCAGATTGTCTATAATTTCCCCCTTTTCAAGCGCATCAGCCATAAATTTAAGGTCAGCTAGACTTCGCCTCTTGGCTTCTAGTTCGTCCTCTTCGAATTCTTCCTCTGACTGAGTAGCTGGCCCCAGGCTGCTTACCAAGTTCTCATGTGAGGTACCACAGGTGTTACTCTGCCCAGCTGTGATTAAGAAGTGGTTTCTTTTCAAAGATAGAGATGCTTCGATCCCTTCAAATTCTTCATCAGTAATATCGGACACTATCCCCAAGCTCTTCATCTTGTCGATACACAACTTCTTTTGGTCGGTTGATATCTCCCCTTCTTTTGGGTATGATGAAGCGATTGTTAGCAGGGTGTCCAGCTTAGGCAAATCTACCTTCAGTTTAAGGTAATCCTCCTCTTCTTCAGTGAATATTGCCCCTACTGCTTGATGATCTGGTAACGGATTTTCTTGTACATTTGGGGCTGCATTGTCAAATTTCAAAATCTGACTATCAATTAGGGCTTGCACTTTCAGTTTTAGGATATAGCAGTTATCCACATTATGCCCTCTTTCGCCCATATGGTAGGCACAGGTCTGGCTCTCATCAAAGCCAGGATACCTTGCAGGGTTTGCCCTAGGTGGTTCTTTTGCCACCAAGTGTTGCTCTAACAGCATCGGGAGTAGCTTGGATAAAGGTCTCGGGAGCTGAGAGAATTGTCTCTGGGGTTGCTTTCTTCTAGGCTCTTGTACCTTTGGCGCTGACCAGGATGACCCGCCTTTGGCCTGATTAGAATTGCCAAATGGCTTTAACTTGTGGGGATCTGGTATAAATGCTATATCCAGTCCGGCTTCTCTCTCCTTTCTCAGAGGATACTGCTTCCTAGTAGGAGCTTCCTGAGGCCTTCTTTCTCTCAAGGCCCATTCCAGCCTCTCAGCAACCTTAATCAGGTGTGCGAATGTCTGACATCCAGAAGTGTTCAGTCTGTCAAAGTACTCGTAGGGGAGTGCTTTCAGGAATAAATCGATTAGTTCCTCTTCCGGGATTGACGGCTTCACTTGAGTAGCCAAGGCTCGCCACCTCTGGGCATATGTCCTGATTAATTCACCCCTTGCTTTCGAAGTTCGCAGAAGGTCCTCTCTTGTTGGGGCTGTAGCTGTGTTGAACTTGTATTGTCTGAGGAAATCCTCTGCAAGGTCCTCCCATCCATCATAATCCTCTAAATCTAGCTCAATAAACCAAGCCAGAGCGGCGCCAGCCAAACTCTCTTGGAATGTGTTCATTAACAGTGGGATGTAGTCCGAATAGTGCGCCATCTTGCGCAAGTAATACTTGAGGTGGGCACGGGGACAGCCTGTCCCATTATATTTCCTCACGAACTCTGGCTCTCTGTAGTCAGAAGGAGTCTCTATTTTAGCAAAAGGAGATATTTTGTCGAAGCGGGCTAGCTCATAGCCTTGGCTGCTCAGTCATTCTTCGATCTTGGCCAATCTCTTAGCCTCTGCCTCTGTCTTCACGGTTTGTTTTTCCTTCTCCTCCTTTTCAAGGTTGATGACAACAAGCGAGGCTTTTTGTTGTGCTCGACTATTTTGTTCATGAACATCTTCCTCTGTACGCTGTGTATCTCTTGTCAAATCTTTATCTGCCGTATCGGGTACGAAAGAAGTACCAGCGTTGTTCTGGTTGTGAGTCGTCGTTTGTTTAGCTTGGGTGACTTCCAACATTGCCTTGATGTCGGCCATCATAGTAGCCAGGGCTGTCATTTGGGATTCTAACATTCCCACGCGCGGAGTCAACTCTTGCTGCTCCATTCTTGTCTTAAGGCGAGTTCGAAAGCGATGTGTGGGAAATTCCGTGATGAAAGCGTACCTGTAAAAAGATTTCGAGTGAGTACTTCTTTCATTTTAGCAAAAAGGAGCAGCTAATTCTTTTAGTTGCATGCTTCTTGTCAGTAGATGAGAAAAATGGCTACTTTGTGAGCCTTAGCCTCATGTAAGTAGTTCTCTTAATCATTTCCCGACAAGAACTCATGGAATTAAAAGAAGCGTAATTTCTGACGATAGTTTTTATGCATTTGCAAAACATGTTCACATTCATACTTATGTGTCCAAGATAGTATTCCACAGAAATGAGAATGTATGAGAAGGCATCACAATGCTTGCTTATTTTACACTTGACAGAATAGTCTATTCAAGTCTAGGACGTTTGAAGCCTAAGGTATCCTCATCATCCCAGTATAGATTCCCCTCTTCAGCTTGGGGCTCCTCGTCTTCTGAACATGACAGTAGTCCCATGTCTTCGGGTATGTAGGGCTCTATTCCAGGTACGTACGGCACGATGTATTCAGGTATGTAGGGCTCGACAAGGCTTCGTCGGATCGCTTTGAAATGTTGAATGTATTCTGTGGTGGCTCTATGAGTGTTTTCTTCTCGAGTCATGTCTTCTGGCCAACTTATTTCTTCAGCCTGGGAATTCTTCAAGGAGTGTATGATGGATGCCACCTTGGCTTCAAATTGTTTCTTCTCCTCCTCCGTGAGGGTCTGGCTTGGTAAGTCAAAGGAAAAGACACCAGGTCGCGGTGAAGAAGGGATCTCCTGAAGTGCTCCAAACTGTCGAATCACCCTCCTTGGATAGTATGCAGTTGCGCCCGTGAATCCTAGCAAGGGGACTGGGCTTCCGTCATCGCAGGTCAATCTGACCTTGCTCAGCGTCGGTAACCTTAGCCGCCATCGGAGTTGTTCGGGTTTTAGGACTTTGAAGAAGTTTTTCCACTCTATGAAGTTGAACTTAGGAACACGTGTATGGGTTCTAGCAAATGTTTTAAGAGGGTGTGCATTAGGGCTGATTTCAGTGAAACCCATGCGGATGTGGAATTGTCTGATATGGGACGTGAACCATAGATATAGAAGGTCACTAGAAGCTCTAAAGATTCCCTTTTTGTTTATCTTGAAACGATTTAGGGAGAGGAAGGTTTCGGCAAGGAGGATGTTTGAGTAATCCCACCCACAACAGACTTGCCTAGCTACTATAGCCATGATAGGGTCGAAGGTGACAGTTGAGATTGGGAATAGCACAAAGCTAAAGAATGCCAAGATAAAGGCTCTACCAGATTTGGTTCCTTTAGAAGCAGGAAGGCGGGAAAATCGGTCTATAAGGAAAGAGAGGGAAACTCTTCCAGAATTGCTTTTCGCATCTACTTTGACTTCATTTAGGTTTGTGTCAAGGAATTCAGCCACCTGACTTAGGGGTTCAAGTCCTATAGGGGGTCGGACGAGCGTAGGGGTGAATTCAACTCCGATGATAGCGCTGTATTCCTCGATAGTGGGAGTGATCTCTAATCCTTCCATGCAAAATGTAGCGGTGGTAGGATCCCAGTAGAGCGCCATGGCTTGAATAAAGGCAGGTGGGCACTCAATCTTCAGTAGGTCCAGTAGGTATCCTAGTCGTGACTCCGCATACTTCTGGCTGGCTTCGCCCATGCCATCCCACCATGATTGGAGTTCAGCTCGGGGGATCTTGAACACTTGAATATCATTCTTTCCCATCAAGTCTAAAATATGCAAATGATTTTAAAAGGTCAATCGCCAGAAATTACTTTAAATGTATGAATATGCAGATATCATGAAGCATGCATGAGCTAACTTGATTGCATAGTTCAATTTGAAGAAATGGAGATTAGGACCCTTTTTCAGGTCTTGAAAGCCTGACTCAAAGCCTAATTTGCATTTCAGGGAAGTGAATTATGCAATTTAGTCAGGTTTACTTAGTGACTAAAGGGAACAGCAATGTCACGTTCCATTGGTCAACACATCAAAGGAGCAAAGTGGGATGTACTCTTATTACAGTCAAGATGTCTAATAGAAGAACGGTAAAGAAAGGTTTTTCAAACAAGAAAGCCATAAAAGACAATGGAACGTGAGGGTCTAGATCACTCTTCCTTCAGAAGTCTACCCAAATGACAGTCGGTCAGAAATTCTCCTTTAATCTAGGGTAGGGGAGTTATCTTCAGTGGTTTGGTCGAGAGGTTGTAGTTCCTCCGGCCACTTTCTAGTCCAGGGTAGGATGACTTTGGAAGCCTTCTCGAGTTCTACTTTCTTGATCGTGATACGCCTTGGCTTGGTCTTGATCGCAGGGCGTCTCTTCCTACCCCAAGAAGTAATCATGGGTATGTTCTCTTTGGCCAGCAATTCAGCCTTCCTGCGAGCGTACGCTTCCCTAGCCAGCTGGTTGCGACGTTGTCTCTTCATCTCCAGATAATCCTTCATCATTTCGTCTGATTGTCGCTTGAATCTGAGATTATCAGCGTAGTAGCAGGTTTGACAGTCCTCCGCATATCCTAGCTTACGTCCAATCAGTTCCCGACCATACACGAATCTAGTAAAGTGTAGCCTCGTGTTTGGTCCGGGGCGAGTAACTTTTCTCAAGTACTCGAAGGTCACCAACTCCGTCGAGCTCTTAGGGAACAGCGACATCCTACCCCATAATCATTGTTGTTCTCGTTAGTCACCCGAGTAATCTTCATGATGCGAATGCATATGGATGTATGCAATGTATGAGTCATATCATGAAGCAGGAAATAAAGTACGTTTAGAGATAAATGTCTTACCAACCACACTTTGGGGGACGTGGAATGCCCCCTGTATCAATGGGTGGTTTTAGGTATACCAACCATCCATGGACATGCGCATGCGACAAGTGGGTATACTCTAAAAAAGAAAACCGAAAGTCAGGTGAGGAACCTACGGCTCAGGCTTCCACGATCCACACGAGGCAGATTCCTCCCCAAGGGTACCTACCCAAGAGGGCTAGATATCGCCAATGTAGATGGTAGGCGGGAACGAATACGAAAGTCTCAAGTGCCATCAAACACAAGATCCTTTTCGCATCCTTTCCCTATCTAAGGTAACCTAAGGGTGGTTACAGTCGGGGTTTGACCGCCAGTGTGTGCGATGTGTCGTGATCATCACAATGCAAAGTCATGCACAGCAGTTTGTATCAAACACCGCTTCAGTAAATGCATAAAGTAAACATACATTCCCAACTCCAACCTGCAAGAAAGATGTCAACAATCACGCCACCCCTTATTTCTCCAATCTGCAAAAACATCTAACACAATGGTTAGCATACGTACCTCACCTTCGAGAGCATCTGCAGAAAACAATGTCAGATAAACCAAACAACTTTTTAATCGGCTCAAGTCCTCTGGAATTCGTAACCAGAGATTCTGGTTTTAGAATATTCCCCAGCGGAGTCGCCAGTCTGTCGCGACCCTCTCCCGAGCGCGTGAACGCGGGAGCGGGCTAATGGGCCGCCCGATCGCTGGCTTGATCGGACGTGGGCCTCTCCCAAGGCCCATTACCCAAATCGCAACTGCTGGATATACGTGGTCGACCTTCAGTGTGGTCTAGTGACATGTGATGAGTGTACATGCCAAGGAGTCGCCACCAATCGTTTCGTGGAGGGTACGATCGGAAACCCTATCGAATAGTTGGGAGTGGTCTATTCGATTCTGCGGAAACCAAAGAAGTGGGTTCGGGGACTTAGTTACGCCAACTATCAGAGTTGACGCCCTTTCGGTACCTAAGCTGAATGGTTTATCTGATCCTAGGATTTCATGCGGACGAGTGAGGTATAGATCCTAAATCTAGGAGTTCATGCAGATGGGAATAGCTACCCTGTCACTCACAATCATTAAAAGTAATAGCGCAAATCAAGGAATCAGTACATGTGGATAAAACACATGAAATCAGCATGGCATCCCTAATGAGGCCCTATTAGCCTAGAGAAATATCAATCAAGGCTTAGGAATGATTTTGGCATGATTTGCCCATGAGGGGCGAAATCGTAATTTGGAACTATTCGAGGACAATTCACCTCGAAAAAGGGAAATTTGTCATTTTAGATGAATTGGGAAGTCAAAAGACAGAGGAAATAGGATTGGCCATCAATCCAATCCATTTCCTATTTTTCTTGAATTTTCAGGATTTTTCTGGTATTTAAAAATGATTTTACCCTTGGAGGGGTAAAGTCGTCATTTTGGACAAAGATGAGAACTGAAAATCTCAAATATTAGGGTTGGTCGTCCACCTGACCCAAACCCTAACTTCAAGCAATTTTCAGAACTTGATTGAGACAAGAAAGACGATTTTCCCATTAAAGGGCAAAATCGTCATTTTGAGAAAAGAGGCGGGACTCGAAAACCCGAACCTAAGAATTGGTCGTCTAATCGACCCTAATTCTCGCCTTGGCATTATCGGCCTTATCTAGCATGCACAACAAAGGCGACTTACCCCTAAAGGGTAATGTCGTCAAGTCTCGGAAAATTGGATAAGAAACCCCAAAAATAGGGTTGACCAGTTGTCTGTGGTCAACCCTCGATTTTTGGGGATTTCTGGAATGTCTAGGATTTTTCCACAAATTTTTCACATTTTTTTTTTGGAATTTTCTAAAATTTTCTAGCATTTTTTGGATTTTCTAAGATTTTTCTGATTTGTTTTTTATTTTTTAAAATCATTTTCGAAAATTTTTTATTTAAAAAATGTTATCCGGGCCGGGTCGGGTGACCCGGCCCACGGCCCGCGGCGACCGGCCCAACCCGGATCCGGCCCGGGGGACCCGTGCCCAAAACGACGCCGTTTTATGCTTTTTTATTTTTGAATTGTCGAGCTTGATCTAACGGTCTTCATTGCGCCGCGTGGCTGACTCAGGGTCTTCGGATTGACTTACCGAAACCTACGGCTCAGATTGAATGGAGACTCGACCAGGGCCGTCTGATCTAATTACTTAAATCTATGGCCACGATTAGATCCTGAGACTCGATCTAGACCGTCTATTCTATCACCCTAAACGACGTCGCCTTCTCATTAATCCATACGACACCGTTTCCACTCTTTGTTTATTTTCTGATTTCGAAAATCATTTTCAGTTAATTCTATTTATTAATCGGACGGCCACTAGAATTTAAGTTCGATTTATCTCAGTCGTCCGATCCTTTAATTCGAATAACGGACCCTAACGGCCATGCTGACTCGACACTACGTGGACCAATCACGGGATGACATCTGGAGATTTGACCAGTTGACCACGCCATGTCAGCTTCGTCTTCAACCTCGCAACTCCGACGGAATGGACGACTGTGGCTCTCCGGCAATGATCGTGCGGTGAAATCTTAATGGAATCACTCGAGACCAACGGCAATCGATTCGCGATTAGCTCTAGTTCAACATATCTAAGATTCGAAACATCTTATTCGCAGAATCGAGAGTATCGCGCGAACTGCCGAGTACGGCCATGGAGACTCAATCGCACAGGTTACGCTAAATCAGATCAATTATTTCACGGATTAACATGGCAGGAGGTTCAGGAGACTTACCTCAGGCTCCGATTGAGCCCGTTCGACCCAGGTTTGGCTGGGCAAGAATCGGCTGTGGAGGTTAAGTGTGAAGACTCGATTCAGGGGTTGTGAACGAAATCGATGCAAAATCAAGACGCGAACATGGTCAGTGATGTCCAAGGAACAAAAGGCACACACTAATTGTATGAATGATTAAGGAATGCGCAAATCGCCATGAAAGCTTGAAGAAAAACTCGGGACTGAGACTCACCTGTTCTTGCGATTTCACTGGGCGCGGCCGGTGGTGATCGCTTCAGGAGACTCTGGGCGATCTTTCGGCGACCTCGCGGAGCTTTGGTTTTGCCTCGGAGGGCCCAACCACATTTTTTGAGCTCCAACCTTCGACCACCGCGATGGAAGGTGAGCTCTTTCTCTCTCTTTCTTTCTCTCTCTCGATTCAGTTTCTTATCCTCGAACTGAATCCAACCACCTCCCTCTTCGCGAAGGCCTGTTAGCTTATATAGCTTGTTTGATTTTTGGCGCCGAACGGTGGATCTCCAACTGACTTGGTTTGGCACGTGTAGTCACGTGCAATTGGGTCAAAACGAAGTCGGGGAAGATGGGCATTTCGCTCAGTCCCTTTTGGTTCCGCGGTGAGCTTCATTTCGCACGAATTTGGCAAGGATTTGAGCTGTTTTTTGCCTTTGTTTACTTTTGCAGGTCCGAAGGTTTGACTGGCCGATTGCTCCCTCCTCCGGCGACGTCGGGTAGTGCCGTCGAAGTCAATCGACGGGGGAAGATGAGAGGAACAAAACGCCCACCGTTCCTCTTTCAATTAGTTGCGAATTGGCCTTCAATTTGGTCTTGGAAACTTAGTCAGTCATTGTTCATCTGCACGGAGGCTCAGCGGGGAAGATGACACTGTTCTGGACCGGTTTGACCGGTCCGACCGCCGGTCTGACCGGTCTGAACCGGTCCCGAATAGATTTGTTTTTCAAATTAAGCCCAAATTAATGGGAAAATTTTGCAATTGAACCTCATAATCGAATCTAGGGCATGAATTCTATCTAGAAATGTGGTTTTGCCTAAAAGTTTTCATCAATTTTTACAAAATTCCCAAATTCTCATTTGATTGGAAATTGGGAATCGTGTAATTGAGGGTGCAAATGATCAAATTGAGTTAAACCACCTATGCCAATCGATTTAAAATGGTGAAATCCATTGGGTAGCATGTTTAATTTGCAATGATAGCCCTTAAATTGAAAGTAATTTCAATTATGCTCAATTTCAAGGACTAAAATGCAGTTTTAGTATGTAATTTTGTCAAATCCGTGCGATTGAGCAAATTGCACAAACAATTGGGCTAAATTGAAATAGGGGATAGTTAGATTGAATGTCAAGATCTTAAAAAATGCCAAAATTGCAAATTAAAAGACTCAATTGTTATTTTTTCTTCAAATTCAATAGTACGGGTTACAAAGGAACACCTAAAATTGAATCTGATTTTGATTTTTTTGAGAGGTCAAAAATAAAAGGGATTAAAAGGAAAAATATTGGATATTTTTCCATATTTTTGTGACCTCAAATGCTATTTTTCTTGATTTTTTAAGTGTTTTTTCTATTTTCCAAAAATACTAAAAAATATGAAAAATGTAAAAAATTATTTTTTGGTCAAGAATGGTTCCTTGGGCTTGGCCAAGGCCACCAAAGTTGATTTTGTAATTTTTTGACTTTTTATAAATTTTTTTGTGATTTTTCAAAAATAAAACTGAAAAAGACCTGGTCAAAAAATCAGGTGTCAACATACATGACCGCTGAAAAGAAGAGAAATAACATTCTCGGCTTAACAACTCTTCGGCCTAAAAACTCTCGCTCTGATGAAAGTGCAACTGACATTACCGTCGCAGCAACTAAGGTATACATCTTCCTAGATTCGATTCGAGTGAACCGGCCCTCAAACTTCCAATATTAAAGAACGAAAAAGGCTTTTTTCTTTATTAAGATGGGAATCAGTCTTTTTCGCCACAGCGCGTATAACGGGAATCGAACAAAATTCTTCCACTACCCTATTTCTGTCTAGCTATAGTCCACTTGTTATGGTCGACCCCTGTCTATTTACAGAGCGTCAATTTTCCCCGAAGCTGGTGTAAATCGGCCTCTCACCTCTCCTTTTTAGGGGGTAAGCGAACAAAGACAAAAACATCATCATAATAAGAAGTTCAGTTTTCAAGAGTCGGAAACGAAAAATCTAGACTGACTGAGCGTGCTTTGGCAGCTCATGGTGGAGTACTCTTTGATGGATTCGTTCTCTTATTGCCTCCTATTCCTGAGGGAGTGATCAGGATTAAGCAGCGTGGCACTTATACTCTACAGCTCTGCCTTTTTCCAATGAATATCATAGTGTGGAATTGCATAAGTAAGCCACCTCCTTGGATTTCCTATCGTCCTTCCTATTCAGAACCTTAGTTGTTACGACGGTAATGTCAGTTGCACTTTCATCAGGGCGAGAGTCTTTAGGCCGAAGAGTTGTTAAGCCGAGAATGTTATTTCTCTTCTTTCCAGCGGTCATGTGGTCTGATACTTGAATCAAGGACAAGAGCTACTGAACAAGTTCTCATGCCAAGCTATTCTCTCTACTAGTAGGATTACCAGAGGTATAGCTTCACTACCGAAGGTATGGCTCTACTACCAGATACCGGAAGATTGGATTCTACTCCTTAGGATAGTCTAGTTTTCATACCATCTCCAATGCTATCACTTCATTTAGCTTTCAAAGCACAGAGATAGCTAGTAATTACAATTAGGATATTTTCTTTACCTGGCCGCTCGTGGTGGCCTTGGTTGGCTGTACTGAAAGAGGGGACCGGCATGCTGGTAATGAGGAAAGCATACAGTCGATATGCAACATCCCATAGAAGAGAGTTAGTCAAAACCGATAGGGACCAATTATCACCTAAAACTTCTCGTAAGGGATTCTTAGTAGTGTTGGTCCAGATGACCAGGATGGTTAAAGATGAAAGCTTAATTCTAAGGCTCTGTCCTCATCCTTTTTCTATATGATGTGGTTCTAGCATTGGATTAAGATTAGGATTGAGAAAGTCCCGCCCAAAGAGCGACTCTACTAGTACTAGAAAAGCTGGTAGGCTTGCTTCGCATACGCTACGGCTCTCCTTCCCTACTACTTCATACCAGGAGAGAACAATCAATCGAAGAGTTATATGTGGAACACATGCAGTGAAAGTTGGCAACCAGAGAGAAAGAACCCCAGGAGGGCAAGCCGGTACAGAGACCTCCGATTTCAGAGCTGGCACCAGAGAAAGCAGCCAAGCAAGCCAAGTTTCGAGGCATGTCAGATTTCTTTTTATTCCAATTCCCTACAGACAGAAAAGAGTCATTCTTGTAGGACTCGTGCAGAATTAGATAGAGCTTTGGTTGGTTCTTGACCAACGAAAAGCATGGGACTTTTGGGCGTATGAAGAAAATTCACTTTAAATTCTCTTACGATATTTCGAGTTGGATGAACAGATCGCTCCTAAATACAGATGGGAGTCTGGGCCGTGTCTCGATCCCACTGTGGCTGATCATCCTCTCGGACCAACTACTGATCATCGCCTTAGTAAGCTATTGCATTACCAACTAGCTAATCAGACGTGAGCCCCTCCTTGGGCGAATTCCTCCTTTTGCTCCTCAGCCTACGTGGTATTAGCAGCCATTTCTAGCTGTTGTTACCCTCCCAAGGGTAGGTTCTTACGCGTTACTCACCCGTCCGCCACTGGAAACACCACTTCCCGACCGACTTGCATGTGTTAAGCATGCCGCGAGTCGAGTCCATATCGCCGCGAAGCAACAGCTGCGTCCGGATCTGATCTATCTACTCGGCAATTCATCCAGTGACTTCACGGTCGCCAAACAAGCCCTAAGAACATCAAACATTTCCGATGAGTTCCATGGAGCAATTTTTAGATAGCAAGCACTAGCTCCCGGTGACCGAACAACCGCCAGGTTGTCGAGGACACGTTTGAAGAGTAGGCCGGCACCCTTTAACACTTCTTTGACAGAATCGAGATCAGGTTCCGAAGAGATATCCTCGACTGGAAAGGGGTTTTGATCGGGAACCAGTGGCGAGGCCTCTCGCGAGGGCAGTGGATTTGGAACCTGCGGTAACGCCTCTTGTGGGAAGACCGGTTAAAGCACACTCTCCGTAGTTGAAGCAGAATCGAGAATAGGGATCAAGGGGTCTCTTGATAGCGAAAACTTGTTCGAAGCTTCCTATAACATTTCGGTGGAAGCTGAAAGCTTGAACATTGGACAACATTGGAGGGAACATCATGGCTAGTAGCTCCATTGCGTTCATTGATGAAAAAATTCCCCAAGAAGAGGTCTGGTCTCTCGATCCTCCACATTCCAGTAAAATGGAAAGAGGATATAGCCTTGTAATCTTGCTTTTCAATTCTAGTAATGGACATAGCTTTATCTTACAGTAAGCACCTTCTTTCTCAAAGTCCACTTTCTCCATTGTTGCTTTAGAAAGATTACAGGGTCGCGTTAGCGACCTTCCTTCAGTTGGCTCCACCCTATCAACTATATTCATCTCTTTTTTCCAATGGATATTTAGGGATCTCTCTTCTTCATAGATCTTGAAACCATATCAATATCCATTTCTCAACAATCCCTTTGAGATATCCGAATAAGAAGTAAGCCCTTGCAACCTCCATGGATCAAGAGAGAAAGAGGAGCTGTACTAAGTCTTTATTTAATCCATTCCCATGAAAGCAAATTTAGCCACGACCACGACAGCCAAGTAAAAGACTGCCTAGAGCTTTAGGCAGCAAGCCTACAAGCCACAGCAATGAGGTGTTGGTTAACATCTCGTATTGAGATCTTAATGCCATAGGTAAACATTATTGCCATTCGTCGTAAAAGCCTTGTTTTTGTATTGGAGAGAAATCTGTTCTACCTTCATCGCGTATAAATGGCTTAGCGAACTCAAGAGTACCTTTGTTAGAGACTAGCTACTTTTCGACCGATATAGTTAGGTTGTAGTCCTATCAGAGGGCCATATACACATTTGCAACCTTTTTGTTGGCGAGAATAATATCGTCACCAAGAATGGCTTTTTCGAATGATTCAAAGAACTGCGCCTGCTGGGATTCCTACGAAAGCCAGACTTTTGGTACACTAAATGCGTTCCCCTTTTCAGTTTTTACTAGTCCCTAAAACGAAAAGCTAGAAAAAGGATCTTGGGGGGGGGGGAACCTCTCACCTGCTTTCCCCCTCTCCCCATATGGGGGGCCTCGCCTTTGTGTGAAGGCTACATTAATCAAATTGAAAAGATTTGGAACCCCAACTCTAAAGGACGGGCATTTTCGGGGACTAGCCTACTTTCACAATACTTGAGTATAAATTCCCTTGGGTCTATGTGCTCGCTCAAAGGCCGCATTACTATGGAGTCACCCCGCGCTTGGAAGCCCCTTTATCAAATCGAAAATAGGCACACCCCATACATCCTGTCGTAAACTATTCGCATGGGGTGAGCATGGTTCCAGGATAGAACCAAGAACCGAAGAACCGAACCGCCGGTTTCGATCCGGTTCCCGATTCTGATGTGCTAGGGTCCGGTTCTTGGTTATGTATTTTGAAGAACCGCCGGTTCCGGTTCCCATTCTAGGTTCTTTGTGGTACCTAACCGGAACTAGAATCGTGTTTTAAAAAACCCTAATTTCTACTTTATATACTCAATGTTTCGTCTCGTCCTCTCTATTCTCAATTCTGGACGGTCTCCTCCTTTGTTCTTTCTCGCTTCCACTGGGCTTTCCTCCCTCTCCATCCCTTCAATGACGGCCCTTCCCTCGCCACCCATCGCCTCGTCGGATCTACAGCCGGCGTGGTTCCTTCTCCACTCGATCATCAACGATAGTACCAAAACCAACAGCAGCAGCCGTTGCAATCGCTCCAGTAGCAACAGCCATACATGATGATGCCTTCCGCTCCTCCTTCATAGGTCCCTCCGCCGCAGATGTGGCACCCCAGATACCCCACCAGGCTGCTCCCCTTGCCAGCGCCGACAAGGTTTGCACCCTCTAGATCGGGGATTTGCAGTACTGAATGGAAGAGAGCTATCTCGCTAGTTGCTTCGCCGCCACCGAAGAGGTCCAAAGCTTAAATCTTTCTATTTTTCCTTGTCGATTTTGTTTTTGGCTGTCCGTCTCCGTCCTGATCTATTCGTTGCATGGTGATTGTGTGGTGGGTGCTCAAGAAGAGGGTTTGGGTATATTGTAGTGGCGTTGAATCCGATGCCGTCCAATTATGGAGTGGGATTCGGAGTGGGCAGCACCGCCAAAATTGCAGATGAGAGGTGGAGGAAGCAGTAGATAATGGAGTTGGAGGTGTACTCGAAGCGGTTGCAGTTGGTGCAGGATCATATCAAGGTAACTATAGAGGAGCTGCATTCTAGCGGAGGTGGGTGATTTATGGAAATTAGCCACCGGGGTTTTCAATTTCATGAGATGTCAATTGTAAGTGAGTTTGAGTTCTCTTGTTTCCCCCACTCAAATTGCGAGAAATTGATTGGGCATTGATAAATAGATGACACTTCATAGTGTAGTGGCCAATTGAGATTTCGGTTTCACCTTTCTTTGAAAGATGATAGGGTAGTTGTTGAAAAATTATTTCGATTGATTGTGGCTTTTTCCTTCGTAGCTTTCATTCGATATGTTGTCATTTAATCTCCTGTGGTATGGGTGGTTACCTTAATTTCGAGTCCTTTTAGATAAGATGAATCATAGTGTGGGGTAATTTTGTCTATATGCAGTTTGGCATAAATTCATTTGATTTGGCAGGTTCTAGGGTACCCTGAAATCGGATCCGAAGCTTATGACATGGCAAGTTCTAGGTTCTAGATTATATAGGGTAGGTTCTAGGTTCCGAAAAATGAGGAACTGCTACTAGCAGGTAGGTTCCAAGTCCCAGGTGGAACCTACCCGGAACTTGGAACCGCTCACTCCTAACCTACATCCATGGACTGGGTGGGGATAGTAGGAAGCCGCGTTGCTTGTATGATATTCCCTTTGTTCAACGAAGCACTTCATCTATGGGCATTGTAGAAAGGATAGAATATGAGCCTAATCGTTCTTCTCGGATCACTCTAGTACGATGGATTGAGGGGGTCAACCTGCGACCATAAAGCACCTCCTGGAGCGGATTCAAAGCTCTGTTAATCAATTATATACTCAAAGAATTGAGACCTCTCTTTCAGTCCACTAGACCAGTCGAGATCAGCCTACTTCATTAGGGAAAGAATTGACAGAAAGTTCTTCAAGCAGCAAGTCTTAAGCAGCTAGACCTTCTCTGAGACTTTTGACGACTCCCAGTGATTCTTATGCTATTTCCCGAACAAGGACTAGTTCCTTCTAAGAAGGACTAGGTTCGTGAAGCTCTCCTCGAACCATTTCTGATGATTGAGCCTATTCCATTGCGGGGAAGGGGGAAGAAGGACCAATTTTCTTCTAAAAGAGCCTATTTGGGGCATTCATATGTTCACCTTCTTATTCTACTTGTGAAATTTCTCCCTTCAAATCAAAGAGTAGTGGATTCTATCACCAGGGATTCTGGGCATCCTAACTATGAAACAGTTCCTTCTTTCAAAAACCCTACTAGACATTATTGACTTGCAAAGACTGAAAGCAAAATAGAGGAAGGCCTTGAGACTAAGGTAGGGGGTATAGAAAGAACCATAACAGAGCCTATGTCAATCAAGAGAAAAGAGAAACTATGGGTGGATCCCCGGTAGAGTGAAAGCGCAGGTTGGGCTATTCTTACTTTCTCGATCGAATATCAAATTGTAGACAAATGGAAAGAGAAAGTCTAATCATGACCTCCTCTTTTATTTTATCTTCTGATAATAACATTAGATTTTCATTTATTCCATTATTTGTTATCATATATAAGGAAGAGTTCTCCGGCCATTGCTTCCACAGCAGGATAGGAGTAGAAGTGAGCACTTCAGGTGGATAAGCTTTGACGCTCTCAACCTGGTTTGGATCGTTTGACTATGGCTCTGCGTTCTTTACAATCAAAAGCTCGAGCCCGAGGGTCTAAATCAAGATCTCCATCTCGCCTTATTAAATAAGTTCGGTCAAATCTACATTTGAAGAAGAACGACCACCACTAACGAATTCTTGTTGTGTCGGATTGTTTGGAGCACGTTTCTAGTAGGTACGGTGAACCGAGAGCTCCACTCTTGAAAGAACGGAAAACCACTTTATGCAGAGGTAAAAAAAGAACCCACACCCTAATCTGCTATCAAAGTGACTTCCGAATAGCCGAAGAAGGGCTTATCAGTAGGAAAGATTTGATTGGAAGGACTTGAAAGTTTATAGTCTAGTGTAGAGTAAGTCCCTCCCACCTCTTTTGTGTTATCATTTATCTTATGATAGAAAGAGTTTCCTTACCTTCTAACGTAAGAGGCTGCTACTATAGGCTCGCTTCGCTTCTTCAAGCTCCACCACTTATTAAAGACTAAAGCGCTAACGTGCCAACTCTTTTTTTTTTTATAGTAAAGCAACCTCTCGCACTAGGTGCTCACGTTTTTTGTCTGGGTGGAAGCTAGCGGCCGGCGCATGGGCATGTTATGTAAATGGAAGGCAGAGGTAGTACTTCGAATGGCGACGAGAGGCGGCTCGGCAGGTAAGGAATGGGAAATCGTCAAGGATGACTTCATGCAGCTGAGAAGCCTCGAGCTCCGCCCCCTTACTCAACCTCCATAAAAGTAGCCAACCTCGTTCCCCTTTTCATAATAAGTTGGTAAGCTCAGAACCAACGGAATTGCCGAATCCAAGTTTGCTGCTCCAACCATTACCAAACTAAGACCTATTCCGCTTAGTACTTCAGGTGCTTCTCTTGCGTATAATGTAAATCCCGTAGCGGGAGCAATTCTTCTCAAAAGGTGCTGAATTGGAATACCATTCGAAAGGTGGATTCAAAGCTATTCTTTCTATAGCGCTTTCTTTTCTCGAGAATTTCGCTTAGCACTTTAACCAGTGCTTTTCGAGGGGCTAAAATAATTTATTTTGGCTTTTTGACCCCATATTGTAGGGTGGATCTCGAAAGATATGAAAGAAAGATCTCCCTCTAAGTCGTACATACGACTTTCATCGAATACAGCTTTCCACATAATTTGATATGTATCCATGAGATCGAGCATGGAATTCTGTGAGAAAGTGAACTCACCACTTATTTTCTATGCTATAGCGGATGTAGTTGATTTAGGACCAAGACAAAGAAAGTGCTTCTATCGAAGAGTCCCATGCTTCAAAGGGGGTCATCCTCGCCAGTGTGTACCGAAAAGGTCTAGCGAAGCCGGTCACCATATGGTGAGAAGTTTAGTTCCACTTTAATTAAGTCCGACAAGCGGGCACGAGAACTAGGGTTGGTTTGGCTAGCTTTCAAGCAAGCAACCAAGAGAGATAGGCGCGGAAGGTCTTTCAATTCAAAGCAGTCGATTGAAGTTGAAAAGATTCCCCTCAATAGAAGACATGGTGACTACATCTGCTGGCATGTGATGTTTGGACATAAAATCGAGTCCTTGTGAATGGGCAAAGCCAAGTGCTCTTATTTTACGACGATAGGGACGATTGCTTCCATTACTGACCAGAAAAACACCAAATTATCCTTTAGGTGCTTCAACTGCAGTATAGGTAGAAGGAGCTGATACTGAAAAACCTTTTGGAAAGCTTGTGCCCAGGAGTATAGTCTTGGACTGGGATGGATTTAACGACTGTTCCAGTTCTAGTTCAAGTTGCTTAGATCCTCTTGGCAACCATCGCATCGAGAATTCTAGGTTGGTTCTTGCAAACTTTTGGATCTTTAGCTTACGATCTGCTTGTTCGCCGAGGTACGAATTAATCTGTAAGCGATAGTTTACATTCTTCGGGCCGAGCCTCGTCTAGCGAAGGTGAGGCTTGACCTCGCTAGATTTGGTCTGGTGAGGCAAGCCTCGCTTGGCCATCGACACTTGGCATCGCAAGCCTTTAGCAAGGTCGGCCATTTCTTTGATCGGTTGCCGAAGTCCGGCGATGGCTGGAGGAAGAAAATGGAATCATGGAAGGGCAAGAGGAAGAGGACGCCATGGAAGGTTACGAAGAAGAAAAGGAGAGAGAGAGGGAGAGAGAGAGAGAGAGAGAGAGAGAGAGAGGAGGTGGAGTGAGAGAGTGTTGATTGGGTGGGTTGGCAAGGGAAAGTAATAAAAAATATAAAATCAAAAATAAAACAGCCAAAAAAATTATTAAATATTATGTCGCCGGCCGACCAGCGTCCACGTCAGCACTGGCCAACCAAAATTCGCCAGATGGATTTAACTGCCACAATTGCAAAAGGTTTAAGACTGAATTGGCAAAAAAAAATAAGTTTAAACCTGAATCGACATAATTGCAATAGGTTTAGAACTTTTTTGGTAATTTTCCATTATGCATTTGCATTCATCCATCGAGATATATTCCATACACTTTGATCTATCCGTACGTCTTTGGATAATAACTCAAAACATACACATACATCCCGCGACCGCATCAAGTTGATATCATAGCTCGAGGTTAAACTCGTTTTGAGTGATTCCTTTCACAAGCACACATTGAAAGACATGATCGTGCCATAACAGAGCTTCAGCAACAAATGGAGCGAGTCATCAATCTCCCAGAAAATCAGGCAAGACAAGGACAACCAGCAAGAAGTCTTGATGATCGGCATCGACTTGACGATCCAAATTTTAAGGATGGTTCCTCTAGAAGGTCGAAAGTTGGTCGGCAAAGATAAAGGCAAAGATAAGGCCACTGAGTTTGTCAAAGAAATTCCCAAAAAGATGGATTTCAAGTGTTAAGGTTATAGATACTTTCAAGCCGATTGTCCTGATCAAAGAGTTATAACTCTTCAAGAAATCAAGAAAATCAACGTGAGGCTTCAAGAAGCTAGTATGACTATAACCAATATGAGTCTGAATCTGATGCAGAAGATGAGATCATAGAAAAGCTAGACAAAGGAGAATTGTTCATTATCAGGAGGACTTTGCACTCTATAATTACTCCAAAGGTAGACGAGTAAATGGAGAATATTTTCCAAACCCATTGCACCATTAATGAGAAGGTGTGTAACTTGATTATCGATGGTGAAAGCTGCAGTAACGTACCATCGACAAGTTGTTGCTTCCACTTCCAAACACACACGCCTGTTGACACTTGATTTTTGACTAACTTTTATTATAGTTTTAATTTCTAAAATTAATTAAAAATAGCAAAAAAGGTCAAAGAATTACAAAATCAACTTTGGAAGCCTTAGCCTAGCCTTAGGAACCAATTTTGAACAAAAAATATTTTTTGAATTTTTTAATATTTTTTGGAATTTATTTAATTATGAAAATGCCCAAAAAATCAGACAAATAACATTTGTGGTCAGAAAAATACACAAAAATATTCAGAAATTTTATTTTTATTCCCTCTTTAATATTTTCACTTTTTATCAAGGAAATTTGGCTCGATTCATGAGGTTCCTTCACAAACCTAAAACCGAAACGAGCTTAAAAAAATCCTTTTCGAGTCTTTTAATTTTCAATTCTCGGTTTTTATAAGCTATGACATTGGACTCTAGAGTCTTGAAGTGCAATTGGGTCAATTTGCCCTCCAATTTGACCAATTTTAACCAAAAGGGCTTAATTGCACAAATTTTATTCAATTTAGTCCCCGGTTTCACAATTTTTGAAATTAAATTTCACACGGGCACACCCATTAAAATTAAACACCTCTACCCTATAGTTTTCATCATGAGGAATCCATTGGTGGGCTCATTTTTGATTAATTCGATCGTTTGGCCCCTCAATTTGGCGAAATTCATTTTCGGATCCTAGGGACAATTTGGGGTTTTCATAAAATTTCAATCAATTGATTCACGAAAATACCCATATGATATCAACCTAGAAGGGAGTAAGAAGGATTGCCAACAGAGTGAGAAGTCTGTCAAGGTCGATGAGGGAGTAAGAAGGATTGCCAAAATCGAGGAATGTCTCACCAGCCAGGGATTTGAGTTGTCAAAGTACGATAAAATCATGCCTTTCACCAAGATTGAGGTCCCTGTGGACTACAAGGAGCCGGATTTCTCAAGGAAGTATAATGGGACAGGCTGTCCCAAGACCCACCTGAAGTACTACTTGCACAAGATGGCCAAATACTCAGATTACACGCCATTGCTGATCAATACCTTTCAAGAGAGTCTGGCTGGCGCCGCTCTGTCTTGGTACGTGGAGTTAGACATACAAAGATATGACGACTGGGACGAGTTTGCAGGAGACTTTCTATCCTAGTATAAGTTCAATGCACTGACCGCTCCAACCAGAGAAGACCTACTGCGGACCGCGAAAGGGAGGACTGAAAGCGTTCGTTTATACGCCCAAAGGTGGAGAGCGCTCGCCACTCAGGTGAAGCCGCACATCCCGGAGGAAGAGTTGGTAGACATCTTTCTGAAAGCGCTGCCGTATGACTACTTTGACAAACTAAACACCTCTGGGTGTCAGACCTTCGCGCACTTAATCAAAGTAGCGGAAAGGCACGAGTGGGCTATAAGAGAAAGGCGTGTGCCGAAAGTGACTCCGAAGCGACCGGTCCCCGCAAAGAAAGAACGAGAATCTACTGCAGAGGTTGCCTTCGTTTCCAATCCCCCAAGAGCCAAAAAGTTCGAAAACTCCACCCCGACCCAGGGGAACACCTCTTGGACGGCCCAGAGGATCTTAGCACCAGGAGGAAGGGGTCCTCCCTCTTTTACCCCGCTCCCAGTCCCGATGTCAAAGTTACTCCCTAAGCTTCTAGACGCAAGGTTGTTAGCCAAGAAGCCGCCGAGGTCAACACCGCCAAGGTTCATAGGTTTCGACGAGAGCCGAACTTGTGCATATCACATGGGCGAAAAGGGACACAACATAGACAATTGTCGGGCCCTACAATACGACATACAGGCCCTTATCGACAGTGACTTGCTGAAGTTTGATGGAGCAGATCCAAACATCCAACAGAATCCACTACCTGACCATACCGCAAACGCGGTGTTCAATATAGACCTTGGGAGAAACCCGTACGACTCAGAGGAATCATGCCCTGTTGAATCGATCTGCATGGTGGAGGGTATGACCCCGCTGATAATAAACCTCGCTGAGTTCAACCTCACACAAGAAGATCGTAGTGACATCGAGGTAGAGGCGACAAGGGAGGCCAGCAGTTCTCACAAAGACGAGATCACGCCCTTAGTAATTACACTCCCCGCAGTAGAGGCTTACAACCCCAAAGCAGTGCATTGGAATTACGGCACCAGTGAAGTAGATGCCATTACTCGCTCCGGGAGGTGCCTAGTCCAAAAGGAGGGAGAGGTTGAAAAGAAAGGGATAACGGAGGAAGACGCCAAGCAGGTCCTAGCCATCATTAGAACCAGCGAGTTCGAGGTTGTCGAACAGCTGAGAAAGATGCCCGCACAAATCTCACTCTTGGACCTCTTTAAAACATCTGAGAAGCATCGAAATGCCCTTTTGAAGGTGCTGGATGAGGCCCACGTGCCTGAAACAATCAATGAGGCCCAGTTGGAGGACTTCGTGGGGGCAATCCTCTTGAAAGATCAAGTCTCATTCTCAGATGAAGACTTCCCACCAGAGGGGCGAGGACATAACAAGGCTCTCTACGTGTCAGCAATGTGCCACGGCAAACGGGTATCTCGAGTCCTCATAGATAATGGGTCCGCATTCGACATATGCCCTTTAAGCACGCTTAGAGGCCTCGGGGTGAAAGAAGATTTAATCAAAACCTCGAAGTCCACCATTCGAGCTTTCGATGGGGCTAAAGGCGAGGTAACTGGAGAGATAGAACTACCTGTCCTTGTGGGCCCAACAGAGTTCCTGATCAATTTCCAAATCATGGATATCCCAGCGTCATTCGGGTTTTTGCTTGGAAGACCTTGGATTCACACGGCTGGCGCCGTGCCCTCCAGCTTACACCAGAAGGTCCGGATGGTCGTTCACGACAAACTGATCACCATACACTCAGAGGCTGATCACTTAACGAGCCACATCGACACTATTCCATTGGTGAAACCTTCGTCCGGAGAAGAATCAAGCTTTCGCGCTGCGGAGAGAATGTACATTATGCATGTACCAGCCGGTACAGCCATGAGGCCACCAAATTGCTCCAAATCCTCGATCATGGCGGGAAAAATACTGACGCGACATGGTTTTATCCCGGGCCTTGGTTTAGGCAAGCACCACCAAGGTATTCAAGAGCCAGTTAGCTTGGCGACAGTGAAGAACCGCCGAGGGCTGGGTTATAAAGGAGAACCGAGTCGACATTTCCAACCAGAAGGTTATGGGAGAGGTAGGGGCCGTGGTTGCCGCGTCCTAGGGTCGAATACATGGAAGGGCAAGGGAAAGATGTTCGAAACTCCCCTGAGTCGTTTCTTCGATGAGGCGTCTAAGTGGCTGAAGGACGAGAAGGTGGACTTTACAACGGAGGACCCCCAGTTGGCCAGCCTGTTCTTGGAGGATTCTGTCAACGTCATTATCGAGGGAATCGACAACGACGCGTCCGTCATTGAGCATACCATTCCACACATACATAGCAGGTTGTTAAGTTATCCCAGCTCTCAAAAGGAAGCTACCCTCCATATCGAAGGAGAGGAAGACGACCGGGTCGAGGAGGGAATCAGAGTTGATTGGAAACGCTATGAAGACTCCAAGCCACCCACTGCGGAGGGCACTACCTCGGTGAATTTAGGGACCCGAGAGAATATCAGGGAGGTGAAGATTGGAGAAAGTCTACCGCCGACAGAAGCATTCAGAATAATTGAGCTCCTACGAGAATACCAAGATGTCTTCGCATGGTCATATGCGGATATGCCAGGTTTACACCCTAGTATCGTGGAACACGCTTTGCCAACCGACCCTAGCATCTTGCCCAAGAAGCATAACCTCAGGCGTACGAAACCCGAATTGGCAAAGAAAATTGAAGAGGAGGTGATGAAGCTCCTCAAAGTGGGGTTCATCGAAGTGATTGCTTACCCAGAATGGATTGCTAATATCGTCCCCGTCATGAAGAAGGACGGGAAGGTCCGAATCTACGTAGACTACAGAGACTTGAACAGGGCTAGCCCCAAAGACGACTTCTCATTGCCGCACATTGACGTCTTAGTAGACAGCACAACCGGATTTGAACGATTCTCTTTTATGGGTGGTTTCTCGGGCTACAATCAAATCCGCATGAGAGAAGATGATAAAGCTAAAACATCGTTTATCACACCTTGGGGAACCTTTTGCTATAAAGTCATGCCATTCGGCCTGAAGAATGCAGGGGCAACTTACCAGAGGGCGATGGTTACCCTATTCCACGATATGATGCACAAGGAGATAGAGGTGTACGTGGACGATATGATAGCAAAATCCAGACATGGTGAAGACCACGCCCTGGTACTAAGGAAATTGTTTGAACGACTCAGGAAATACAAGCTGAGGCTAAATCCCGCAAAATGCGTATTCGGGGCGAGATCAGGCAAGCTATTGGGGTTCATAGTTAGCAATCGTGGCGTCGAGATTGACCCCACCAAGGTTCAAGCTATCCTCAACCTTGAGGCCCCTTCAACAGTTAAAGATGTAAGGAGCCTCCTGGGAAAATTAAACTACATCGCCCGCTTCATATCTCACCTTTCAGAGTCAGCCAAGCCACTCTTCAAACTTTTGAAGAAGAATGCCAAAATCAAGTGGGATCACGAGTGCCAGCAGGCTTTCGAGGAGATCAAGGAACATCTGGTCAGTCCGCCAATACTGGTGCCCCCGGTCCCGGGGATCCCCCTAACCCTTTACCTCACTATCCACGACGAGTCCCTAGGGGCCTTACTCGCTCAAACAAACCCAAAAGATAGCAAAGAGCGAGCTGTGTATTACCTAAGCAAGAAGTTCACCGCGTCAGAGGCAAGGTACCAAGAGGTAGAGAAGACATGCATCGCGCTAATCTGGGTACTCCGCAGGCTGAGGCAGTATACCCTTCACCACACCATCCAGTTAGTCACAGAGAGTGACCCAATCAAATACTTGTTAGAAAAGCCGTCATTGATAGGGAAGCTGGCCAAGTGGCAGGTGCTCCTTTCTGAGTTTGATGTCAGGAGCTCAAACCAGAAGTCAGTAAAAGGGCGAGCCATTGCTGACATGCTAGCCGAGAATTCCCAAGACCACGATGCCCTTGAGGAGGAAGAGAATAAGGCGGAAGGCCAAGTTCTGACACTCTCGGACGACAAATGGACCATGTATTTTGACGGCGCGGTCAATTTAGCTGGGGCAGGTACCGGAGCCGTCCTCATATCTCCAGATGGCCAACACTACCCCGTGGCCGCAAAGCTGACATTTCCATGCACCAATAACGTGGCTGAGTATGAAGCATGCATCCTTGGTTTGCAGCTCGCCACAGACTTGAAAGTGCGGAAGTTACAGGTCTATGGAGATTCAATGCTAATCATCCTCCAGACCCAAGGCGAATGGAAAACTAGGGACTTCAAGCTCATCCCGTACCATAAATTCCTAGATGAGACGATCAAGGAATTCGAAGTAATTGAGTTCGAATATCTGCCGAGGACGCAAAATCACTTCGCAGATGCATTGGCTACTTTGGCCTCTATGCTTCAAGTAGCGAACGGCATAGATATTGAACCGTTGCGCATAGGCCTTACCCGAGAACCTGCACATTGCATGGTAATTGAGGAGGGGTTCGAGGACCTACCGTGGTATCATGATATAAAGAACTACCTGGCCAAAAGGGAATTCCCTCCGGGTGCTCAAGCAGGAGACAGGAAATACATTGCAAAGATGGCGGGCAAGTTCTTCCTCAGTGGCCCAACTCTCTACAAGAGGTCTTATGACTCGGTCCTCCTCAGGTGCGTAGACGCCAATGAAGCTAGGTCGCTTATGATCGAAATACACGAGGGGGAATGTGGCCCGCACATGAACGGCCATCTTCTCGCCAAGAAAATCATGCAACTAGGTTATTTCTGGATGACACTGGAGTCAGATTGTAATCAGCACGTGAGATCATGCCATCAGTGCCAAGTGTATGGAGACAGGATCAATGCGCCCCCGAACGAGCTTCATCAAATGTCCGAGGCCTGGCCTTTCTCAATGTGGGGCATAGACATGATAGGGCCAATCAACCCTAAGGCCTCGAACGGACACAGATTCATACTGGTGGCGATAGACTATTTCACCAAATGGATTGAGGCTGCGTCATATGCTAACGTGACTGCGAAGAACGTGGCTAAATTCATCAGGCGGGACATCATCTCAAGATATGGGACCCCTCAAGCAATCGTGACTGATAATGGTTCGAACCTGAACAAGGAAACGGTGGATAACCTTCTGAGCAGTTTCAATATCCACCATCTCAATTCGTCGCCTTACCGACCCCAAATGAATGGAGCAGTGGAAGCAGCAAACAAGAACATCAAGAAGATATTGGCTAAAACGGCAGAGAATTACCGTGATTGGCATGAAAGACTACCTTACGCACTGATGGCGTACCGAACTTCGATCCGAACTTCTACAGGGGCAACGCCCTACTCCCTAGTATACGGTATGGAAGCGGTCCTGCCAATTGAAACAGAAATCCCATCGTTAAGAATTTTGTCCCACGTCGAGCTCAGTGAGGCGGAATGGGTACAGCAAAGGCACGAACAGCTGAACTTGATAGACGAAAAGCGTATAAAGGCAATTTGCCATGGCCAAGCATACCAGAAAAGAGTCGCCAGAGCATTCGACCGTAAAGTTCGACCGCGAGTGTTTGCGACTGACGACCTGGTCGTCAAGAAGATCCTCTCGAATGTGTCGCACCCAGGGGGCAAGTTTACCCCAAATTACGAAGGACCATATGTGGTTAAGAAGGCCCTACCTGGAGGGGCCTTAATTCTTGTAAACATGGATGGAGAAGAGCTAGGACACCCTGTAAACGCCGATGCAGTCAAGAGGTACTATCCATAAACGAGCCAGCGAGGAGGTCGTTGACGCCAAAAGCCATGGAAGAAAACAGCTCGCCGACGTAGGGTGCGAAAACAAATATCAGTTTCAGGGGGGGCAGGCTGCCAAGAATTGGAACCCTGGAAAATGGCGTAGAATACGTCCAAAAGCATGAATTGATCTAATCCAGTGTAAATCCTAGAGAAGCATTCGTTCCCAACCAGATGGGTAGCATGGCCACAAGTTAGATGGCCAACTTCTGCGAACCTCACATCTTTTATGCGAAGCGAGAGTAAAACAGTATCGTTTCGATTTATCTTGAATTTCGAAACACCAACTGACACTTGATGTTTATTGTTGACAGGGATTCGCCGTCAAGATGGACAAAAAAATTGTTGGCACCAGAAAGCCGCAAAATAAAAGAACTCGCCGACAATGAGGCAAATAGAATTATCGACCTTAGAAGTCAGGACTCCAAGAAATGCTCTTTGATTATAAGGCTGAGTGGAGGGTAAAAAGTATTGCTCCCACATTACATGCTTTGACATGCATTCTGATAGAAATTTCCTTTTTCCTTGAATAAAAGGAACTCTGAAGAGTGGCGCTGGAATGCGTCCAAAATCACAAATGGATCTCCCCTAGGGCAAATTCTTGAGAAGGATTTATCGCCAACCAAACGGAGGGATCAAAGACACAAGATAGAGGGCCAACTTCTGCAAGCCGCACGTTTGTGTTCAAATGGAAACACAAAGCAAGAACAAAGCTGTATCGTTCCAATTTGCCTTGAATTTTGGAACGCAATCTGACACCTAATTCCCGTCTTTGATAGGGGCTCGCCATCAAGGCGAAACAGGTTTTCACATCCCATGTATTACCCATTGGAACACATGACCAAGGGTAAGATGTATCGTTCTAATTTTTTTGAAAAATTCATGAATGTACAATAACATGTTTCTTCCACATTTTCAGGGATCTCCAGCCGCGGGGGACAGGTAAGTATCCCTCTCCCCAATCCATTGGAGATGTTGAATAAAAAACAGAGAAGAAAAGAAAATCTTTCAGAATCTGATGTCTGGAAAAGACATAGAATTCTAACTTCATTGGCATTCATGTTTTGAAATAGGAGGTTGTCTGAACATGAATAAGAACATGCATGGTGCATCATAAAATCCCCTTGACGGGTAAAATTTTTTGGAGAAAACAAAAGAGATTTTTCCAATCAAAAGTTGTGCAAAACTTTCAAAAGGACGTTTTCTCAAAAGATAAGAGGCAAAGCCTAATCCAAACACGTCCTATATACACTTGAGAGAGAAGTGGAGCGGATCAGATAGCAAAATCTGGACCTACGGAGATAGGGACCATTCGCAGTGATTACATGGATTGGGACGACGGAGGCATTCGTTTCATATCCCCAAACACTACAGGTGACTATTGACAACCCCTTTGAACGGCGGTTTTCATTCTCAACCCTGTCAAGAACCACCCCACATCGGGGCAAAATGAAGGTGAGTCCAGCGGCATCAGGAGAAAATGGTTAGAAATTTTCTTGCTCGGACTAACATTAATCTTTGTGTGTTGTTTATATGGTAATCCAAGTGCCATAGGATGACGAGAAGCGTTCATTTCTCTATCCCACACATATTCATCCTTTGCATAGCCACGTTGAGCCTGCAAATTCATTTCATAAACCCGTTGGTGGTTGTTGCAAGTTCCGAGACAGAGGCAGCGCCAATTCGAAAACGGAAGAGTTCAAACTTGGGGTTTGCGAAGAAATCCCTAAGTTAATGCTGAAGCTTGTTAGGCCTTTGGTCACATGTCTAACACGAACTCTCGAAGATGAGAAAAAGCGGGATTTCAAAAGAAAAAAGAAAAAAGGAAAAGATGATGAGAAAAATCCCCAGCATCAAGAAGAAGCAAAGTGCCTGGTAAAAGCAAGGCCGATGCTTGGGTGAACAATTTGTATCAATCCCCCAGTGAAACCCGTTTGAAAAAGGGAGAAGAGAAATTCAGAAGGAGTCAGACTCCAAAAACTACTCCTCAAACGGTATCAAGCGCAGAGCAGAGACGCAGATAGAGTTGTTAGTCTCTTAATGCAGCCAGAGTCGCTTTCACAAGAATTTGTGCACACCTCAAAAGCGGTCGTGCACCTCAAAAGTTGAAGATGCAAAATGGAAAAGACATGTGACAAGTTTACAATGATCACCAACGTCAATCCCCTCATGAATTCTGGGCCAAAAACAAGCCTTTTTCGGTCCCTAATCCTACCAAAGTTACGACCCTGAAACAGTCTTCTCTAATTAAGACACTTGGGTTAACATATAGCTTAGCTCGAAGAAGTACGAGCAAGACTATTTTTTTCTCATTTTGCAGGGTTCTTGACTTGTAAACCCGGAGCAGATGGTGAAGACTTTCATTCGATGGCCTCGACTCCAAAGCGGGTCCCCCTCGAAAACTGATACCCAAGCCCAACATTACGGTCCCGTGGAAGACCTCCCGACCGATCAAAATGTATGCGCTGCGAATGAGCCTAAAACCTAGGCACAGGTTAGTAGGGAATTGAGTGCGTCCCCTATAAAAACCATTATCTCAAAACAGGTGAGAAGACCTCTTGAACGAGAAATGTTCCAATTGATGTGTTGAGCAAACTCTTTTTGGAATCTTCAAGTAATTTGATCCACATTTTCCGTGCAAGGGATTTGTGATCACATTTGCATGTTGCAAGAATGCTTTGGAAGACCTCCAGCATCAAAATGCACATTTCATGATTAAACTAAAGTCATGCGGCTTCGGCAAGTGGCCAACCATCGTCTTCCCAAAGATTACTAACGTTTTCTTGGTGAAGAAAAATCTTTCAGGCTCAAAATTCAGCAGGATACCTGGAGAACCCAGCTCCCAGACTGTCGCCTCAACAAACCAATGGTAGAAACCGCCTGAAGGGTCAACTCAAGGTAGATACCGCCTGAAGGGTCAACACAATGGTAGATACCGCCTGAAGGGTCAAACCAAAAGTAGATACCGCCTGAAGGGTCAACTCAAGGTAGAAACCGCCTGAAGGGTCAACTCAGGGTAGAAACCGCCTGAAGGGTCAACTCAAAGGTAGAAACCGCCTGAAGGGTCAACTCAAAGGTAGATACCGCATGAAGGGTCAAATCAATGGTAGATACCGCCTGAAGGGTCAAATCATGGTAGAAACCAGGTAATCCCATCGGACGTGGAAAACCTCAGTTTTGGGAACCTTTTCAAAAAATCAGGCAGTCTTAGCATGACGTGGAGAACCCTCGTCCTAGGACCCCTTTTTAAAATTAAACATTCCCATCGGACGTGGAAAACCTCCGTTTTGGGAACCTTTTCAAAATTCAGGCAGTCCTAGCATAACGCGGAGAACCCTCGTCCTAGGACCTCTTTTAAAAAAAAAATCAAACAGTCCTGGCATGACGTGGAGAACCCTCGTCCTAGGACCCATTGAAAAAAAAAATCAAGCAGTCCTAGCATGACGCGGAGAACCCTCGTCCTAGGACCCCTTTTCAAAAAATCAAACTGTCCCCCCGGACGTAGAAAACCTCCGACTCGGGACTCCTTCTCAGAAAAACGAGCAATCTCATCGGACGTAGAAAACCTCCGTGTTGGGAACTCCTTTTAAGAAACAAACCATCCCATCGGACGTGGAAAACTTCCATCTTGGGAATCTTTTTCAAAAATAGACAATCCCATTGGACGTGGAAAACCTCCAATTTGGGAACCCATTTGAAGAACCAGGTAATCCCACCGGACGTAGAAAACCTCCGATTTGGGAACCATTTGAAGAACCGAGGAATCCCATCGGACGTAGAAAACCTCCGTGTTGGGAACTCCTTTTGAGAAACTAACCATCCCATCGGACGTAGAAAACCTCCGTGTTGGGAACTCCTTTTGAGAAACAAACCATCCCAGGGAACGTGGAAAACATCCGTCTTGGGAATCTTTTTCAAAAATAGGCAATCCCATTCATCCAATTCGGGAACCCATTTCAAAAATCAGGAAATCCCATCGGACGTAGAAAACCTCCGTGTTGGGAACTCCTTTTGAGAAACAAACCATCCCAGCGGACGTGGAAAACCTCCGAGTTGGGACCCCTTTTCAAGAGAACCAAACCATCCCAGCGGACGTGGAGAAACCTCGTCATGGGACCCCTTTTAAAAAAAAACAAGCAATCTCATCAGGCGTGGAGAAACCTCGTCATGAGACCTATTCTCAGAAAAACAGGTAATCTCATCGGACGTGGAGAAACCTCGTCATGGGACCCCTTTTCAAAAGAACATGTAATCTCATCAGGCGTGGAGAAACCTCGTCATGAGACCCCTACCAGAAAAGTAGGTAATCTCATCAAGCATGGAGAAACCTCGTCATGAGACCCCTTCCCAGAAAAACAGGTAATCTCATCGGGCGTGGAGAAACCTCATCATGAGACCCCTTCCCAGAAAAATAGGTAATCTCATCGGACGTGGAGAAACCTCGTCATGGGACCCCTTTTCAAAAGAACAGGTAATCTCATCGGACGTGGAGAAACCTCGTCATGGGACCCCTTTTCAAAAGAACAGGTAATCTCATCAGGCGTGGAGAAACCTCGTCATGAGACCCCTACCAGAAAAACAAGTAATCTCATCAGGCGTGGAGAAACCTCGTCATGAGACACCTCCTCAGAAAAACAGGTAATCTCATCGGACGTGGAGAACCCTCGTCATGAGACCCCTTTTCAAAAATCAGAAAATCCCCTTGGACTTGGAGAACCCTTGTCCCGGGAACCTCTTCAAAAGATCAAACCATTCCAGCGGACGTGGAAAACCTCCGACTCGGGATTCCTTCTCAGAAAAACAGGTAATCCCATCGGACGTGGAAAACCTCCGTTTTGGGAACCCTTTCAAAAATCAGGAAATCCCATTGGACTTGGAGAACCCCTGTCCTGGGAACCTTTTCAAAAGATCAAACTGTCTCGCCGGACGTAGCAAACCTCCGACTGAGAAATCCCATCTGGCCCCGCTAGTCAGCGCCATGGGATCCCCTTTCAAGCCAAAAATATCCCCTCTGTCACCGCTAGTCAGCGTCATGGGATCCCCAAAGCTCGGGGTGCTCGATAAATCTTTCTGTGAGTGTTTCCTGTCAGTAGCCGAGAAAGGTTTTCGAGGAATAAAGCCTGGGATAGTGTGTCAGAAGCTACGAGGGCCTATATTAAAAAAAACAAAACAAAAACAAAACAAAAAAACAAAACAAAAAAAAAGAAGAAAAAAAAAGAGGGAACAAGCCCCTCCTTTTTCCGGCATCCTGAGAACGCGGTGATAAAACCTCAGACTCCGCATGCGCAGGACCCAATGGGCAGACTTCAAGTAAGCCGCTCTCCCTCAGGCCCACGTTCGAATTGCAAGAGTAAACCGTAGATTAATTTGAGCATTCATCAAAGGACTTAAGGGTTCGATGTCATAGCATTTCTTTTCCCCAGTCGAGTCGGTTAAGATTCAGGTGTCATTTTGTCTTTGAAAGCAACCTCTGACGAGCTCACTCTCAAAGAGGGGCAGCTGTTGACACTTGATTTTTGACTATCTTTTATTATAGTTTTAATTTCTAAAATTAATTAAAAATAGCAAAAAAGGTCAAAAAATTACAAAATCAACTTTGGAAGCCTTAGCCTAGCCTTAGGAACCAATTTTGAACAAAAAATATTTTTTTAATTTTTTAATATTTTTTGGAATTTATTTAATTATGAAAATGCCCAAAAAATCAGAAAAATACCATTTGTGGTCAGAAAAATACACAAAAATATTCAGAAATTTTATTTTTATTCCCTCTTTAATATTTTCATGAGGTTCCTTCACAAACCTAAAACCGAAACGAGCTTAAAAAAAATCCTTTTCGAGTCTTTTAATTTTCAATTCTCGATTTTTATAAGCTATGACATTGGACTCTAGAGTCTTGAAGTGCAATTGGGTCAATTTGCCCTCCAATTTGACCAATTTTAACCAAAAGAGCTTAATTGCACAAATTTTATTCAATTTAGTCCCCGATTTCACAATTTTTGAAATTAAATTTCACACGGGCACACCCATTAAAATTAAACACCTCTACCCTATAGTTTTCATCATGAGGAATCCATTGGTGGGCTCATTTTTGATTAATTCGATCGTTTGGCCCCTCAATTTGGCGAAATTCATTTTCGGATCCTAGGGACAATTTGGGGTTTTCATAAAATTTCAATCAATTGATTCACGAAAATACCCATATTTGATAGAAAACATGTCAAGGAGTCCGATTATGCCATCAATTTCATGAAAATAGGTCAATTTGGGGTCCAATTTGAGCAATTTGGTCGAACCGGGCCGGTCGGGTCAAACCCGACCCGACCCGGTCCGACCGGGTCTGCAACTCAGTTGCAGACCCGTGTGGCGCACCGAGCATGGGAAAAACAGAGCAACGTGGGGCGCGTTTTTTGAAGAAGAAAAGGCAGCCGAGCGTGGGAGGCAGTTGGCAGAGCGTGTCCGGCTTTGGCAGAGGTGGTGGACGTGCCGAGGCGGGCGGTCGGCCACGCGAAACCGGGAGATTCTCGGTTAAAACCGAGTTTGGCCGAGGGAGAGGGAGAGATTTTTTGAGCAAAAACCCGGAGAGAGGAGCGACCGAGGACCTTCAGCAGACCTTACTGTCCACCACCGGTTCCTTAGCCGTCGTCGACAAGCCACGACTAGGTCGGTTTTCCTCTCCGACCTCTATTTTGGTAGCGCATGTCAAGTGTTCGACGAAATGCCCGATTCGGCTTGGTGATTTTTGGCTCTCGGCCGTGTGGTCTCGGGGGTCTAGGGTAGCTAGTTTCGCCTCAAGTCTTCACTAGAACCGACCCTAACCTCGTGTTGACGTTCGTTTTGCATCGGAAACCGCCGAGAGCGGCGGTCCGAGCTTCGCCGGCCGCGGTCCAAACAGGGAGCTTGGCGAGGGGACTTCGACGACCGCCGAGCCGCAGGCGGCCTCAGGTAAGTCCCTAGACTTTGTTTGGATGCTGTGTGATCGATAGAAATCGGGTTTAGTTGCAAAAAAATTTCAAAAAAAAATCTTCGCCGGCGCCGGTCAGGGGGAGGCTCGGTTCGCCTGTTTTCCACGTCGTCATGGCTTTGTTTTTAGCTGAATCTTGTTGCTGAAGTCTTAGAGAGTCGAATGGTGTCAAAAGGGTGAAAAAACACCGAGGTTTGCCTCGGTTTGGCAGTTCTCCGGCGAGATTCCGGCGAAGTCGCCGGAATTTGTACTATTCATCGTCTTCTCCGGCAACTTCGCCGGCGAGTCAACGGTCAAAGGCTGACGTGGCGCGCCACGTAGGCGACCACGTCAGCAGGCGGGGGCCACGGCCGGGCTTAATGAGGGTGGACGGTCCGGATCGCGACACGTGTCGCGATCCTATTTTTTTTTGGAAAATATTAAAATGATTTTCAGAATTAATAAATTTATTTTCGGAATATTAACTAAATTCAATCCGACGGTCGATGTTGTGCCAAGTGGCACTCCGTGGGACGTCTGATCTATTCCAAGATCGGACGCACCGAGAGTCGCCACGTGGCACGATCCGGAGCGTCCGTTTTAGTGGATTTTTCTAAAATGAAAATAAATTGATTTTTGATCTGACGGTTAAGATCGAGCCACGTGGCTCCCTCCGAAGCGTCCGATCTAGTGGAAGATCGGACGCACAGGATGATGCCACGTGGCGCAACGAGAACCGTCTGATCCGGAGAATTTTCGGATAATTAGATAAAATGGATAAAAAATTCAAAAAATTTGTTAAAAAATAGGAAAAAATGTTTAAAAATATAAAACGGCGTCGTTTTAGGCCGGCTTCGACCCCTAGGGTCGGGCCGGGCGCCCGCGAGGCGTGGGCCGGGTCTGACCCGGCCCGGAAAATATCATAAAAAATCCGAAAAATTCAGAAAAATTCTAAAAAAATTCCAGAAAATAGGAAATGGCCACATTCAACTGCCCATGACTTGTTTCGGGTCCTTCGACCCCCGATATTCTCAGAAATGACGGTTTTGCCCTTCCGGCAAACCATCTTCCCAAAAATTTCTAAAAATCCAGGAAAATCCCAAAAAATAGGAAATGGCCACAATCAACTGGCCAAGGCTCATCCCGGGCGTTTTGAACCCCGAACCTTCTTAAAAAATGACGATTTCGCCCTTTGGGCGAATCGTCTTCCAAAAATTGAAGAAAAATCAAGAAATTCCAAAAAATTCTCAAAAATGGGAAATGGCCACAATCAACTGGCCATGGAATATTTTGGGTAATTAGGTATCCAAACCTTCCAAAAAATGACGATTTTGCCCTTCGGGCTAATTGTCCCAGAATCTTCTCATTTTACCCCTAGCCCTAAATCACATCTTCCCTAAGCCCTTATGGCTATACTAGGAGGCCAATGATTGAAATTGATCTGCATCGACATGATTCATTTATGTAATTGACTGCGCTTTTATTATATTGATTGTGATTGATAGGAATAGTCTTCCAATCTGCATGAAACCTCGTGTCAAACCTATCTCACCCAAAATTGCGCCTGCATGAAATCTTAATTAGGAAAATCACTCGCGTTAGGTACCGAAAGGGCGTTGGTAATGACACCGACGTAACCAAGTCCCCGAACCCAAAATCTCTGGTTCCGCAGAACTGATCGATTTCTCCCAATCGGTCAGTAAGGTTTCCGGTCTACCCTCCAAGAAAGACCGGTGGCGACTCCAAATGCATGAACAAGTTGCACATGCCACCCCGACCACACTAAGGTCGCAAGCGATTGACTTTTATCGTCGAATCCCTCAAAAGACATACTCCCGCCGCGATTTGGTATGGGCCTGGGAGGACCCGCGCCGATCTAAGGCCCGCGATCCACATTTCAGAGTGGGGGCCGTGATCGGTAATCCATTAGCGCGTCCGTGATTTTCGGACGGGTCGCGACAACGCCCGCCCACGCAACCGCATCAGGAGGATTTGAAGCAGCAGATTGATTCTGAACGATGAAAGCGGAAGATGCGCTCATCGAGTAGAGAAGCACATCAGCGGGAAGCAAAAAAAAAATGAATAAAAATAATAAAATACTTTCAGATCAGATCGAGAGAGAAAATCTCTATTCGAATTAGAAGATGGAACCTAGAGTAATTTCTCAGAGTTTAGATGTTGGAGATCACAATACTAATTGAAGATTAAATCATAATCTTTTTTATTGTAGATCTTATGCTAATTGAAGATTGACATGATTGATCTACTGTATAATTCTTTCCTTTTATTTCTGCTCTGTCAACATTATTTCCACAACTATATATGCATACAAGATGTGAAGAATATAGAAAAGTTTTCTTCCCTTTTTTTCTTGTCTTCATCTTCTTTCATGGTATCAGAGCGTTCGTATCCGGCCTAGTTTCCGCTGTTCTTCTTGCTTGCCATTTTTTTTTCTGCTCTTTGTGCTGCAACCTAACCTACAAAACAGAGCTTACACCTTTTACCATGAAAGATAAACAAGGAACCGAGGACAAACAAAGTAACTCTGGCGTAGAAGACATACCCCCTGACATACCCTCTGCTTCATTTTTTTCCCAAAATTTCACCTGTTGAAACCACTCGAACCACAGAGGATCAACTTCTTTTGTCACAGCCTAATCCTGTCAATGCCTAGGTCCCCCAAGGCAACCCCATTCAGACTCAGCCCATTCAGTGGCTACCTATGCCAGGCTATTTCGGGCCAGCATCATCAATTCCATGGTATTATGGAAATGCTCAGCCTACCATTTTAGGGACATCATCATCTTCAAATGAAGGAACGAAAGGGAATACTCAACCCGATGGAGGGTCACCAATCGGATTTGGGGCAAGCTCAACCCACGGTCCCAATTTTTCTTATGCGGGGCAGATACCTGAATCGGGTATGGCGGGAACCTATCTGACACCTCCGCTTGGTTACCAAGTTGTATTTCCTTACCCTTTCGGAATCGGCGGCAGCCGGTTGGAGGTGGGAGATCTGCTATATACCTCGCCAGCAGATGGACCAGAATTGCGCCTTATCAACCTCCAATTGGCTGGACCAGAGCACTACTCTACTTGGGCAAGGGATTTTCGGCGTGGCTTAGTCACGAAGGACAAGGATGGCTTTCTCGATGGCACAATCCCAGTCCCGGCTGAGGAACGACAGCGCCGTCACTGGCGAAGGTGCAACCAATTGGTACGACAATGGATCGGTAATTGCTTGGCGACTAAAGTGGTTGCCGGATTACCACCAACCAAAGATGCAAAGACCATGTGGTCGAATATACGAGAAATGTACGGAATGATTGATCGAGCAAAGCTTTTCTCTCTTACACAATCTCTATCTGAACGCAAGCAAGGGAATCAATCTATTACAAGCATTTTCAATCGATTATCATCTCTATGGAATGATATCGAAGCAGCTGAAGAAACCCTCGTGGGTCCCGAGGAAACTCTCCGACCATATCGAGCAATTCGTGACCGTGAGAAAGCCATCAGATTTTTGCTCGTGTTAAATGAAGAATACTTACCTTTTCGCACGCAGATTCTCGCGATGGAACCACCGCCGAGTCTCGGTCGAATTTTTCAGCTCGCAGTCTAGGAGGAAAGCCAGCAATCAACTATGGCGACAATGACGCGGCACGGGGATGGAGTAGCTCTCTCGGCCTTCTCACCTCACTATGTTTCGGTAGCTCACGGCGATGGACTTGGGAGCTCTGTCGTGATCGCAGCGACCTCTCGGGACAATGGGGGAAGAAGAATCGAGAAGAACAATATCCGTTCTTTCGGTTCTGTGGATGCTCAAAGAGGCAACCCTAATCTCATAGGGTTGGACGGCCAGGATCACACGGGCTTATCCAACGGCCCAGGGAACGTCAACAACGGAACCAGACGTTATGGGCCTTCGTATGGACCTTGTTCGGCGACATCAACAGCCCGGAATTCTTATAGGCTTGGATCAAGACATCAGCAGCCTCATCACGCGGATCTGATGGATTCCGTACTGCCACGTCATCAGGGAAGGCAGGTGGAAATTTTTCTAAATCCAAAAATAAATTTTGTGATTATTGCAAAAGACCAAATCATACTGTAGAGACATGCTGGAAGTTACATGGACGTCCAAATGATCGGGAAAGAAAGGATAAATCTGCTTATCAAGTTTCTGCGCAAAGAGGATACGGTGCCCACAACACCATTACTCAAGACCGGTATCAAACCATTATAAAAATGTTGGGCCAATTGAAGACTACTGATGAAAGTGCAAGTTTTTCAGGTACCTTTCTAGCCCGAGAAAATACTATTTCAGCATATGCTTGGATAATCGATTCAGGTGCCAGTGATCATATAATTTGCACCAAGAATTTATTTTCTCATATTGATGAACCGTCTCGATTTCCTTTATCGGTGTGACTCCCAAATGGAAACACTACTCAAGTCACAAAAACTGGAACAGTTCAGCTAGGGCCAAATTTTGTCCTTCGCAATGTCCTATACATTCCTGATTTTGAATTCAATCTTCTTTCTATCTCACGAGTTTGTCGAGATAATTCCTGCAATGTTATTTCCAACTCCGACAATTGCTTATTTCAGGACCGTATGACTGGCAAAGTGACGGGCTTGGGTAGAGTTAAAGATGGTTTGTTTTTCTGGATCAATTCTCCTAGAGATTTAAAATCCTTGAATAAAGGCATTTCTTGTAATGCTACTACTATTAATAAAAATCTCCTTTATCATCAGCGCTTAGGTCATAGTGCCAAATTTCCTTATCCAAAATGCTCCATATGTCCTCTAGCTAAGCAATCCCGATAGTTTTTTTTCCATTAAGTACGTCTCGAGTTACTCGTCCTTTTTCACTCCTACATATTGACATTTGGGGTCCTTATCATACGGCTCATCGCGATGGCTCTCATTTTTTTCTTACAATCGTTGATGATTTTTCACGCGCCACTTGGACCTTCCTCATGCATTCTAAAGGACAGACCATTTCCAAATTATCGAATTTTTTCTCCATGGTCAGCACTCAATTCAATACATCTGTCCAAAAAATTCGGACAAACAATGGATGAGAATTCCTTTCCAATGATTGTCAATCTTTACTTACTTCTCATGGCATTCTTCATGAGACTTCATGCACTTTTACTACTCAACAAAATGGAGTCGTGGAACGGAAACATAGACGTCTTTTAGAAGTCGCACGCGCTCTTAAATATCAAGCCTTTATCCCTGAAAAATTCTGGGGCGATTGTGTGATCACTGCTACTTATTTGATTAACCGCATGATAAGTAGGATTTTTTGTGATATCACACCTTTTGAGTTACTATATGGAAAGTCACCTTCCATTGATCATATGTGGATTGTTGGATGCTTATGTTATGCAACAACTGTTGGGCCTCGGACCAAATTAGATCCTCGTGCTACCCAAAGTGTTTTCATGGGATACCCCACTTTACAGAAGAGTTATGGAGTCATGGAGATATCTACTAGAAATTTCTTCATTAGCAGGGATGTCATTTTTCATGAGGATGTTTTTCATTTTCAAGATGAGACATCTCCATCATTGATCGCTCCAGAACATCAGCGTTTTCTAGAAGAGGATATTTTGACCTCATCATCATCACTTCCATATTTTGTTGCTCCTTCAGCACCAGTTGTATCGGGTCCAGTCGAAAGCCCGACGACCACACCGGTAGAACCATCTCCTACAGATGTCTCTTTATCTCCTATTGATGATTATCCATCGTCACCAGTGGAATCTCCATCAGAACCTTTTCCAGTAACTCCAATTCCCACAGCACAACCACGGCGTTCTGGACGCAATATTCGACTGCCTACATGGACTAAAAATTGTATCTGTTCTGCCTCCAAAGCTTCAAGTAGCCACTACCCTATATCCTCGTATGTCACTTTCAGTCGTTTTTCTCCCACATATACATGTAGCATTAGCCGAATTTCTACAGAACAAGAGCCATCTTCATACCAAGCAGCTGCACAAGATCATCGATGGCCAAAGGCGATGGAAGTTGAAATCAATGCCCTTGTTGAAAATCATATATGTGACATTGTTCCTTTACATAAACATCGAAAACCCATTGGATGCAAATGGGTCTACAAAATCAAATTCAAAGTTGATGGGTCTGTTGAACGATACAAGGCACGTTTAGTGGCACAAGGTTTCACTCAGAGGGAGGGCTTCGATTAACATGAAACTTTTTCACCAGTTGCGAAGGAAGTCACTGTTCGTTCTTTCTTCGCAATTGCGGCTGCACGTCACTGGTCTCTTCATCAGATGGATGTCAACAACGCCTTCCTTCATGGAGATCTCGATGAAGAAATTTACATGCATCTTCCACCGGGATTACGAAGACGGGGGGAGTCGTATGTATGTCGTCTTCGCAAATCCTTGTATGGTCTCAAACAGGCTTCTAGACAATGGTATGCCAAGTTTACAGATGCTCTAACGGCAGCAGGTTTTCAGCACTCAAAATATGATTATGCTCTTTTCACATGGACGTCAGGTACTGCATCCATTTATTTGCTGATTTATGTTGATGACATACTTATCATGGGAGATGATGAGTGTTGCATTGATAAGTTCAAGAGATATTTGCACTCTACATTTCACATTAAGGATTTAGGGGCTTCGAAATATTTTCTTGATATCGAAATTGCACGATCTGATAAAAGAATCAACCTCAGTCAACGGAAGTTTGCATTAGAAATTGTGTCTGAAGCTGGCCTGTCAGGATGCAAACCTGTTGTCATTCCCATGGAGCAGAATGTAAAGATGACAACTCATTAATATGATTTAGGGACTTCCACATCAGTCGAAGATCCACTAATTAAGGACCCATCAGGATATCAGAGACTCGTGGGAAAATTGATATACCTTACTTGTTGACACCTGATTTTTTATTAGTCTTTCATAGTTTATTTTTTAAAAATTCATAAAAAATATATAAAAAGTTAAAAAATTAAAAAATCATCTTTGGTAGCCTTGACCAAGCTAAAGGAACCATTTTTGACAAAAAATAATTTTTCAATTTTTTAATATTTTCCAAAAATAGAAAAATACATGAAAAATGAAGAAAAATAGCATTCGATGTCGTAAAAATATAGAAAAATAGTCAATATTTTTATTTTAATTTTCTTTTCATTTTGAACTCATAAATAGTCAAAATTCAAGTTCAATTGCATGTGTTTCTTCACGACGCATAGAGTTGAATTTGGCAAAAAAAATATCATTCGAGTCTTTTAATTTGTAAATTTCTACATCTTTTTTAGTCTTGATGTCCAATTAGATCGACCACCATCTACAATAAATGCCCCTTGCTGAATATTTTCGTTTTTGTTTCACATGATTTCATGGTGTAAAACGCCGAGTGGATCCCCAAATATAATCGGGTCGGCATGAGCTCGATAGCTCGTCCAAGACCAAACCAGGGCACGGCGAACCCCATGTGAGTACTCTCGAACTCCTGCGATGCTTCCTAATGCTTTTCTTAGGTTAGATCGAGTGTAGAACGGCCAGGACAGCTAAATCATTCTTGAGCTGTGATTGATAAATAGGGCATTACTAGGAATGCCATGTGATTTATTTGCATATCTAGATTCCTTGAGTTGCACATTTTGTTACTGATTGTGATTGCTAGGATAATCACTCCTATCTGCATGAATTTCTAGATTTAGGGTTCATACCTTACTCATCCGCATGAATCTCAAGCTAGAAAATTCAGTCTACTTAGGTACAGAAAGGGCGTCAACTCTGACGGTTGGCGTAACTAAGTCCCCGAAACCATTTCTCTGGTTCTCGCAGAATTGAATAGAAACTCTCAACTATTCGATTGGGTGGTCCAATCATACCCTAAAAAAATGATTGGTGGCGACTCCATGGCATGCACACTTAGCACATGTCACTAGACCACACTGAAAGTCGATCACGCATACCTCCGTTGCGATTTGGGTAATGGGCCTTGGGAGAGGCCCGTGTCCGACCAGACAGGACGGCCCATTAGCCCTCGAGAGCCCGACAACCTCAAGAGGGTCGCGACATTACTATGACAAGGCCTGACATATGCTATGCAGTTCAAATATTAAGTCAATTCATGCATCAACCGAAGCAATCTCATATGAATGCAGCATTGAAAGTAGTGAGATATTTGAAGGGTTGTCCAAGACTCGAAATTTTTCTATCTCGCGAGTGTAACATGGAAATGACAGCATTTTGTGACACCGATTATGCAACTTGTCCTACAACTAGAAGGTCTATTACTGGTTTTTGCGTAAAATTGGGAAAATCTCTGGTTTCGTGGAAAACCAAGAAGCAACAACAGTATCATTGTCATCTGCAGAAGTGGAATACCGTGCTATGGCCAAAACTGTTTGTGAAATAGTTTGGTTGCGAGATTTGTTGTCTGATCTCGGGATACATATGGAGAGCCCAACCGAATTATTATGCGACAATGATGCGGCACTCAAGTTGGTAGCAAACCCAATTTTTCATGAAAGAACAAAGCACGTTGAAGTTGATTGTCACTTTACTCGAGACAAGATTCAAGGAGTTCTAGTCACTAGAGGGATTGGGACTGTGGAACAACCTGCAGATATTTTCACCAAACCGTTGTGCCAAAGGCAACATGCATATCTCCTAAGCAAGCTTGGCGTCCCGGACATATATAGGCCGTCAGCTTGAGGGGGAGTGTTGGAGATCACAATACTAATTGAAGATCAAATCATCATCTTCTAGATTGCAGATCTTATGCTAATTGAATATTGACATGAGAAGATTGACATGATTGATCTACCGTATAATTCTTTCCTTTTATTTCTGCTCTGTCAACATTATATATCCACAACTGTATATGCATACAAGATGTGAAGAATATAGAAAAGTTTTCTTCCCTTTTTTCCTTGTCTTCATCTTCTTTCATTAGAGTCTAGAGAAAAGGGAAAAATCAGAGAGATGATCGGGCACCTTTGCCCAAGACTTATTTCTCATTTTCGTTTCTACCATTGATAATCTCTAATCGCGATGATCAGGCACCTTTGACCACTTCACTAGTTGAGATTACTAAATTTGCTGTGGAAATGTATAAACTTTTCATTTAAATTTTAGTGGCTTTCTTACAATGTATGGCTGAAAGCTATCTACCGCATGGCAACGTGGCAATGCACGTATAGATAAAATTACAAATAAAATTCCTTGACCGAGCAATTGTTCAAACTTTCAATTTAGTTTTTCTAGTGGAAAAGTCTTTATACTGAGATGCACGTACATAATTTCTCATTTCAAAACTTTTATAGCCGAATTACGCTTCACGTACAAGCGTCTGAGACAATTTGGGGCTTACTTACAAGAGTACTAAACTTTATATACATAAGTCAATCAAAATTTTTAACTTGTCCGCATAATATGGGAAAAGTAAATATTCAACCTTTAAGGGGAAACATAAAAGTTTGCAATAAAAGTACCAAAAAAGTCAAATCTATTGAATTGGTACCAATTGAATCCTAAATTTTTCAATTGACCCAATTTAGTCCAAAACCTTTTTTGTCGAAAATCGCTCATGTGGATGCCATCGGTGCCACCAAGGACGGTCAGTGCCGACGTGAATAATTTTTTAATTATATTTTTTTGTAAAAAATTGTTTTAAATTATTTTTCCTTTTTCTTCTTGAACTTTGGCTTTGGCTGGCGAGGTTCGGCCAAGGCTCCCGGACGTTGGCAAGGGCTAGCAAACCCTTGACCGTCGCTGCCGAGGGCCTTCGTGGCCTTTACGCGCGGCTGACAAGGCCATGATGGCCCTGGGCAAGGTGGCCCTCGTCAACAGCCGGCGAGGCTGGCTGGCCTTCACTCAGGGGCTTGCGAGGTTGCAGGTAATCCTCGCCGGTCAAAGCCAAAGTTTAAGAAAGAAAAGGAAAAAACAGAAAAAAATAATAATAATTAAAAGTAATAAAAAAACATCAACTTCAGCGTCGACCATGATTTTCGGTTAAAATTGGCCGGATGAATTGAATTGGTACCAATGCAAAAGGTTTAGGACTTCTTTCGTGCTTTTTTCAGAAATGTGCCCGGCTTGATGCATAAGCAGCTCATGACGAAGGACTTGATTATACATTTTTTCAAGAAAAACATAATAACTTAATTACACCAATTTAAAAATATAAAACCGGTTGCATTCCCTACACATGATTTAAAACTATAATTCAAACATTTTCCCATGCCACCTTCAATGGTAAGCTATTAGTTACATATCAAATGAACAATAATTGATCATGAACTTTCAGCTTGGATGACCTATGAAACATAAAGAGATCTCCAAGAAATCTAGCACGCAGAACTCTTTGAGAGGTCACCTTTTTTGGGCACTTTTGAAAGCAGTTAACACCGACCATTCAAATTAAAATTATGTGAACCCCATTCATCCAATTAATAGATGAATTAGTGAGGATGCCAATGCTTTCGTGGTTATAAATAGCCATACAATACTAAGTCCATTACCATCAACCTCACCGAAACCAAAGCTGTCCATCCCGAGACCAATCTTTCAGTTTGCTGCTTCATCCTCTTCATTACCATCCATTACTAAATTTCTTGTGTATTATCCATGGCAATATCGTCCCAAATCATAAGAAAATTGTCTCTAATCATCTTTGCAGTGATGATTTTCCATGAAATTCCATCCATAGTCGGAAGGCCACTGAAGCCTACCACAGCTCACAGTGCCTATTCCCTTAAAGAAAACTACCAGATCAGTTCAGCAAAGCTCATGAGCAGAAAAATTGACGCGCAGCAAATGATTACGGAGAAAGGAGAAGTACTTCCGCAAAACACACTGGCCCAAAGTCTTGGCCCTGATGATTCGGCGGCGGTTCATGTGGATGACTTTCGTCCTACCGAGCCGGGAAATAGTCCCGGGGTCGGCCATTCTTTTACTCGAGAAAAGGATGTCAAACCAAAAGAAATGGATGGAGGTGATAGGCCCGTTGTTGCCGCTGCGAGAAATGACTTCCGACCCACAGAACCCGGTCACAGCCCTGGTGTCGGCCATTCGTTCCAAGACAAGGTTACTGCAGGACCAAATTCTTAGGGATCTGGGGTTTCATGCATGTAATGGCTCGTTCTTCATCTTAGTGAATAGCTTGTATAGTTGTTTCATCTAGTAGTTTAGACTTTGTACTCAATCATTTAGCCAGTTACTATGGGGTCCGTGCTGTTTCTCTGTGTTAGAGAATTAAATGATAATGATTTCTGTATCTGTAGTCAAGCACTTCTAAGAAATCCATTGGAATTCTCTTACAAATTTGACATAGTTTAAACCCTAAGAACACGACACAGTCTTCTCGGAGGAATGAAGAGTTGTTGAGATGTATTTGCAGACGATTCTCCATATCAAAGTAGATATATTAAGTTGATTTGCTCTCTGACTTTGAGCAGAACTCGACTAAATATCTGAAGTGACCGATGATGGTTCAATTCCTCAAAACTTCACAGCCAAGACAGAGTCCTGAATTTTTCCTAATTAACCTAAAAAGAGAATGCCGATCGCGTCATCTCTGGTTAATTGCTCGAGTCAAAGGTTTGTTTGTTTTGCTCAAAGACATCCATGTCCAAAGCTGAATAATATCGCCTTAAGTTATTTGATCAGTGTTTGGTTTTCATACTTAAAACGCTCTAGCTCTTCTGTCATGCCTAGGCTGGCTTTTTTGACACAAGAATAATGTGTGTAACTTACTTGTACTAAGAAGGAAAATAATGGATTCACAGGGATTTAAACAAAAGATTTCCAGCTAAGATTACATCTTAAATTTTTGCATGAAATCATATAGTGATATTTACATGTTCGAACGAAACTATTGATAGGGGTCTAAAACATTAATATGACAATTGTAATACAACCTCAATAAAGTGTCTGAAAAGGCAGTTCCAACGTTAGTGTTTGGCATTTTTCTTGTAATCAATCATAATATTGCTGTAAATGGAAAAAAGGAAAAGCTTATTTCGTAAAGAAAAATGATTATGTCAACGTCCGTAATCCATTGAGAGAATAAAAGCCTGTTTTGGGCCTAAAAAAAATTAAATAGAAATTGTTGTAGAGTCCATTTCTTTAAGAATTTGTGGCCACAAAATGTTGTTACTTTCACTGTCACTCAAAAACTATTATGTTTGTGCATGCGCTTCCAAGCACCCACATGCAAGTCGAGATCATAAGAAAACACTGACAACTCAGCATGGCATAGAGTTATGGGGGCTAACAAAGGCAAGACATAAGAGACGTTGGAGGCTTAATCAAAACTAGGAATCAATGTTTATTATCTTTTTTTTTTCTCTTTTTTTGCAATTTAGGGGTACTAGCGCAGAGATCCGTAAATAATGTTCAAATTTTGATTTATGCAAGTGGCCCTTTCTAGAGATTCGAAGGGTGACCTCCAATTTCTGAATTAAAACTCTCTTTTGTCGCAATCAACCGTGCCGATTCGGGGGTTTAAATGGTTATCGTTCGGGGAATATCAAAAGAAAGAGTTGGGAAAAGTATTAAAATTAGGGCAAACGGACAAAAGTCCCGCAGGTTTATGGACCGTCAACAGTGGAGGAAAAAGTCAGGAGTATACGATAACATGAACCCACGCTACTTTCTTAAGGTTATTATCTGTGGAACAGAGAGGACAGGGAATCAAATCACGCCGCACGTTCACCGGTGACGGGAAGGCACATGGAAGGAAGCATACGGCCATGGGCGCAGACAAAGCAAGCTCGGTCTTGCTTTTTCTTTAAAGGTGCCCTACGGTTTTTTTTATGTTTTAGGCATGAGAATCCACATATTCCTGTGGAATCTTTGCAATCTTGCTGGAGATCTCGTTCGTATTCAAACGGCAAAAGCCGCCAGCCGCCATGTGAGACGGCTGGATCCTGTAGGAATCCTACGTACGGTGGCTGTCAACAGAGCTAGATTCCTTGAAGTGGGGTGCTCATCGTTTAACCTGGGCCGTTTGATATTGAAATAAATATTTGAATCTGGCTTCTTCTTCTTCTTTTGCCCAATCACTTGGTTCTGCAAGTTGACAAAGACAGCGACAACCATCGGTGGAAAGCTAAAATATTTAGCAGAAAACCAAGGGGTTAAATTCTGTCCATGTGCTACTCTGGCTTTCAACTTTGGAAGTTCCAGTTGTTGTAACTTGCTGCCGAGGCCCCATCCTAAAAGGCCGGCGCAGAGGAACACTCTGGTGTTACTTAGTTTGATTGAATAAAGAACCTCAAAACAGCTCAACTCATCACTATTGGAGTATGGTTCATACTCTTCTACAGGAAAGGGCGTGTATTCCACTCCACACTAAGGGGGCGAGGGTCCAGGAGAGCCGTCCCGGTGTGGGTCTCAAAGGGGCAGCGCACCTTGGACATCAGCGGGCTTTTACAATTTAAGTACGTAATTTTTCATTAGTAGTTTGGGCTTGAGTTCATAAATAGTTACTGTTATATATACTCTTTTTCGCTTATAATTGAGTGACGTAACAAGAAGTGCGAGGTGCTAATTATAGTAGAATCCTCTGCTGGACGTACCCCTAATTCAAGGGTCAGGATAAAATTCCGTGTCTCAATTTTCTCTTTCTTGCTTGTTTTACTTCGCTATAATTGCGCGCCGATCCTAACAGTCACATGGGTCAAATTATTCGGCATCAAATCTGGTATTAGGAGTGTCTTTTAAACTCTCTCGGTTAAAAACCATCCTAATTAGTGTCGACTCAACTACACTGGACAAGTAGGACTTTTAGAGTGATTCTCATGATATAGAACTCCTGTGACGAATGAGTACAAAAAGTGGCCCTTACGACGTATTATTTTTCCTTGCGCGATATTTAACAGCAGAAATTCAATACCTTCATTTGGGGAGATTGTAAGAAAGATTGGTGGACCCCCAATCTATTTCAAAGTTTAGTGAATATCTCAATGAATGAATTTGGTAACCAACACTGTTTCCGGGCGGTGTGCGTTGTGGTGCAACAACATGGGCCTGATAGTGGATTTCATGGTTTGATTTGGAGAAAGAGACCAGGGATGCCGTTCAGACAAGAGAAAGATACTAGGAATGAAGTTGTGCGTTGATGGAAATTCAAGTTTGAGATATATTAGAGCATAAGGATAACTGAATTAAGTGGGAGCAAATCTATGTGAGTTGTGTTAGAAAAGTCTCTTATCGGATAATTGATGTGGTATATACCAGATAATATTAGTTAGTTCATAACTCACTGGTTTAAACTTTTGAGTAAATGTGGGTTCAATTGGATATGTTGACGGGCTTGGACTTGGGCTCCCTCTTGATAATTTCTCGAGTAAAGATATCAGACTTTTGTTGTGTACTCTCAATAGATCCAATCTATTGCTGATGGTAAGTACCACACAAATATCTTATGATCTAACCACTTGTCATAAGTTATGTACGGTCGAAGTCCATATGCACAGGAAATTCTCGTTCAACACGACAATTAGAGGAAGTACAGTTTAGTTGTAAGCTAGTGGTCACATCTTGAAAGTGTATTTTTTTATCGAGCTTCAAAGTGTATTAAGGGTAATGAGAATGCGTTTTACACTTAGATTAATATATAAAATGGGTGTATTATGAGATATGACTTACAAGTTGCCAGTCCGATAAATATATAGTGTTGAATTTTTTCTAATGAAAGATACTCCATCGTACTTCAAGGCGCTACACGACAACAGAAATGTGTTCTTAGAATTGGGACTTATTGGGCTGTGAAAATGTAAAACTACATGCTTTGTGCGTTTTCACAGGCACAATATTCTTTTGGGTTAATACCGCGAAAAACCTCAAACTGGTACATCTATGACAAATTTAGTCTAAATTATTTTTTTGACCACAAAAAACTCCAAACTGGTACACTTGTGACAAATTTACTCTAAATTATTTTTTTGACCACAAAAAACTCCAAACTAATTTTTGAACCACCAAAAATTCTAAACTAGTATAACTGTGACAAATTTACCCCAAATTACATTTTTTTACCATAAAAAATCTCAAACTGGTACACATATAACAAATTTACTATTTGTTAATTTTAGTTAAATTAAGCTAATATCATGAAAATTTTCAAATTGATAGACATATAGCAAACATAGGAATAGCAACGTGTCATCCAACTTAGCAATTTGACCGTAAAATTTAACGAAAATCATCGGAGGATAAATTTGTCACGGCTGTACCAGTTTGGGGTAAATTTGTCACAGATGTACCAATTTGAGATTTTTTATGGTCAAAAAAATAATTTGGGGTAAAATTGTCACAGGTGTACCAGTTTGGGATTTTTGGTGGTATTAACCCTATTCTTTTTGCATATCTCGAAAACAAATAACAACTGTATATGTGTAGTTTTACATTTAACTGATTCACAAGGCCCACACTTTAACGATGAGGTCGGACAGTTTGGCCATATGGCAATTCCTTTTTGTCCATCACGGGAAGTGGGAACTGGGAAGACAGAGAGAATCCGTTGAGCCCCACATTCGAGGGTCACGTGTGGAGAGCTCAAGTGCCAACTTGCTGTTCCAATTTTTATTAAACAGACAAAAGGAACACCAGTGTGGCCTCGAGGACAAGCTTTTAGCGGCTTTTCTCCAATGAACTAATGAATTAGAGGAAACAGGTGAAGACCAGTCCACTAGCTTGAGCCTCTGATCTCAGATTAAGCTCAACCTTGAGCTTGATCGGGGTTGGCAGGGGGCGTAGCTGGGTTCTTCGGGGTCGATGGCCATCGTCAAACCTAGGCCAAGGAACTACAAGGAGTGGGGGGAGAGAGAGACAGAGAGAGAACGAGGCCATCTGAGGGAGGCTGAAGTGACTCGTTGGCTGCTGTCGCATACGGGGTTTGTTGTGAAATAGGACACCTTGATCGGTGTCGCAGCGGAATCGGATCGATGAGCGTTTGCAAAGTCGACAGAGAAATAAAAGAAATAATAACAAATGACACGAGATTTACGTGGTTCGGTCCGAATGTCGGAACCTACATCCACGGGGAGAGCAGCACAGAATCCACTATAGAAAACAAGCGATACAACGAGATCAATCACTCGAGCACTCAAACACTCTCGGTGTTTCCCAACCCCCAATTACACCTCAAACTCACACAGTGTTTAGCCCCTCACAATTCCTAGTGTAACCTCACTCAAGGAATTATACAAATTCTACTCACGAGAATTTATCTGGCTAAAACACCCAGATGTAATTACAACGAGCAAAACCCTCACGAGAAGAACTCTCTCTTCTCTCGGCCACCGAATGACTTGGTTTCGGCGCACTTCTTCAATTGCATCTTCTTCTCCTTATATAGCCATATGGAAGGAGGAAGCATGCCAACTTGTGCCCAACTTATGCCTAATTTCCAAGTCAAAAGAAAGAGGTGCCAAACTTGCCAAACTCTTAACTCCCGAGTCAATGCCAACTTGTGCCTAACTCCCGAGTCAATGCCAATGTGCCTAACTCCCGAGTTTCATTCGGGACTCAAATTCGAGACATGTTTTTAACAATCTCCACCTTGGCTCGACATTTGAGCCAAGTCACAATCGCTTCAGTGGATTCATTCTTTCCTGCTACTCTCCCACAGCCCTCTTGGGCTCAACCGTCACAGAAATCATCCAAGTCCAAGCCCCGCTTGAACTTCGCCATAACCGAGGACCTCATCAGAACACCAACTGAACATGCACCTTTAACTACTCCACAAGGACTATCTGACACAAGCTCCATAATCACAGATAAAGCAAAACCTTCGTTGCATCCATATCTGTCAGGAGATTGAACACGTACCTTGTCAATATTAGCAGTTACAGCAACTGTTGGCTGTATAGACTTCACATCGCTACAAGCAACATCTGTGTCGATTACTTCGCTAGTATCCGCTACCTCAGGAGTTTCTGGTTGCAACTCCACCTCAAGCTGAACACCGTCCAGATCCGTATAAACACTGCCAGAAACACTTCTAGCTAGAAGTACTGGAGACTCGTCAAAGGTAACTTCTCTGCTGCAAACAGGTGAATCTATATTCGGGCACCACAACTGATCGCCACACTCACCTTGTGCATAACCATGGAATATGCATCTTGCCTCCACATCGAGCTTACCATCACTTACTCGATAATAACACGGGCAACTAAACATTCTAAAATTAGAATCATCAGCAACATTACCTGACCATACTTTTTTGGGAGTCTGATATCCAATCACAGTCGATGGGGATCTATTCACCAGGTAGCTCGCCATACTAAGCGCATCCGCTGGAATTTTCCCAGCCATACCAGCACTAGAGATCTTTTCACGGGCCGTCTCTAGTAACTCTCTGCTCATCAATTCTGCAACCTGCTGTGGTTTACTAGCACTAGTGCGATGTTTCACTATGCCCTTTTTCCATGCAGAATTTATTTACCAGCTTCGAGCAGGACTCCATGCCACTGTCAGTTCGCACATGCTTGATCAACTTACCAGTCTCCATTCCGATCAAAGCTCTCGACTGCGTATTCCTGACAACAGCATCAAACATGTGCTTTCGCACAAACACCCAGGCCTTCCTCGAGTAGCCGTTAGACTCTCGAACAGATGTCGACGTCTCATGAGCAAAATTTATCAATGTCTTACCTTGAAGTTCATACAGGCCACCATGTTTGATTCCCTTCATTATCACCAGAGCACCTCGAACAATTTTTAGGACTCCACCTTGTGAAGAATACCTGCATCCAGCTGAATCTAGAGCACCCAAGGAAATTAAGTTCTTTTTCAATTCTGGAACATGTCTTACCCCAGTCAATGTCCTCACAATACCATCATGCATTCTGATTTTAATATCACCAACACCCACAACATCGCATTCAGCGTTGTTTCCCAACTGCACTTTACTACTATCCATGCATTGATAAGAAGTAAACCAGTTCCTGTTTGGTGTAGCATGAAAAGAACAACCAGAATCCATAATCCAACCGTCAAATGACGAATTCTCAGTGACAGACAAGACACAATCGACATCATCAGAATTTTCAGCTACAACTGCAACATCATCTGCAGATTCAACTCCAATTTCCTTAGCTCTTTCATTTGTCAGCTTAAAACAATTTCTTCTAAGATGCCCTCTCTTGCCACAGTTCCAACAGACATCACCGCCAGTCCTAGACTGACTGCATCTATTCATGTTCATACTACTTCTGCTAACACGTGTACTAGCTCTTCCTCTTTCACCTACTAAAGCAGTAGATACAGATTCGCCAGATTCTCTTCTACGAATATCCTCACTCAGAATTAAATCTCGAATCCCATCAAACGTCAAACTAGTTGACCCAGAAGAATTGCTAACAGCAGTAACAGTAGTATTCCAACTATCAGGCAATGAGGATAATAGAATCAAAGCACGTACCTCATCTTCAAAGTCAATCTCAACTGAACTCAATTGACTAACTATCACATTGAATTCATTGATATGATTAGCAACAGATGTACCTTCGCTCATCTTCAAGTTAAACAGACGTCGCATCAAATAGGCCTTGCTGATCGCAGAGGGCTTCTCGTACATGTCCGACATGGCTTTCATCAAACCCGCAGTGGTCTTCTCCTTGACAATATTAAATGCGACGTTACGAGCCAACGTCAGCCGAATAACACCCATCGCTTGTCTATCCAGCAATTCCCAATCGGGTTGCTTCATCGTTTCTGGCTTTTGCCCAGACAGGGGCTCATGCAGCTTCATCTGATATAAGTAGTCTTCTATCTGCATCTTCCAGAAACCAAAGTCATTCCCCTCAAATCTGTCGATTTTCACTTTAGCTTCTGTCGCCATCGATTTGCTTCAACTCAAGCAAGCCTAGCTCTGATACCAATTGTTGTGAAATAGGACACCTTGATCGGTGTCGCAGCGGAATCGGATCGATGAGCGTTTGCAAAGTCGACAGAGAAATAAAAGAAATAATAACAAATGACACGAGATTTACGTGGTTCGGTCCGAATGTCGGAACCTACGTCCACGGGGAGAGCAGCACAGAATCCACTATAGAAAACAAGCGATACAACGAGATCAATCACTCGAGCACTCAAACACTCTCGGTGTTTCCCAACCCCCAATTACACCTCAAACTCACACAGTGTTTAGCCCCTCACAATTCCTAGTGTAACCTCACTCAAGGAATTATACAAATTCTACTCACGAGAATTTATCTGGCTAAAACACCCAGATGTAATTACAACGAGCAAAACCCTCACGAGAAGAACTCTCTCTTCTCTCGGCCACCGAATGACTTGGTTTCGGCGCACTTCTTCAATTGCATCTTCTTCTCCTTATATAGCCATATGGAAGGAGGAAGCATGCCAACTTGTGCCCAACTTATGCCTAATTTCCAAGTCAAAAGAAAGAGGTGCCAAACTTGCCAAACTCTTAACTCCCGAGTCAATGCCAACTTGTGCCTAACTCCCGAGTCAATGCCAATGTGCCTAACTCCCGAGTTTCATTCGGGACTCAAATTCGAGACATGTTTTTAACAGGGTTGTCGGAGAGAATTGGGGGTGATCGGCAGCCTGGTGACGGAGGAGGGGCAATGCGCAGGTAGGGTAGAGATAGAGACGGTGTAACTTACAGTAACGATGTTTCATCGAGTTAGATGTGTGTACGACAACTGCTGAACGTGGTTTTTTTACAAGAAAAAGAAGTTTAAACATATTTATGTAATTTTCAACTTAGGATGGCTTGCGTTCCCTCCAATCTTGGTGCAATAGTTCCATCGGAATATTAAAGATGGTTTATAGACCAGCACTTTTCCAATTGAGGTAATGTAGTTATCGGGATTATAGTATTTAACCTTATTTGCAGTCCATATTTAGTGACAACGAAAGTGCGAAATTTGGTGATGAGAGCGATTTCCAAAGAATAATTCTAGGCAGATACTTAAATTGGTCTAAAATATTGACGTACTAAGCAATGTGACAGATTCTTATTGAGGAAGAATGATACTTGTTACTTTACCAAAAAATGGAAAGAGTCATGTGAGAATAAAAGTTTCAAGAAGAGCTGGTAAATGTCCAATATCGATAGTAGGTAAAATTTGACTGGCAACTTTTATCATCCAGTCAACCGTTAGTAACTTACAGGCCCAATAACTATTTTACCATTTTCCAATATAGCAGCTAGTAATCTACTACTACCCTTAGTTAGCAACTTACTCATAGATAATTACTTCATGACACTTACACAGTCACGTCTTGTAGCAAATTACCAAGTGCTTTAAGATTTTACATGTAAAAACTTCAGTTGTTTAGTAACGTATCAACGGAATCATATCCGGTTGTAGATTACCGAGCGCTATAATACTTTAGAATGAGACCCATCAAAATAGCTTATACCTTACCAAATGACATAATGATTTCATCACTAGATTCAGTAGTAGAATCCCAAGTAAGTTATCATGTTGTAAATGGGGCATAGTCAATTAGTAAGTATCATATCAATGCAGTCATGATTTTCCATCCTCAAAATTTATATTGCATTGTAGATCACTTATTGCTTTCATGATTTTACAAGGGGGCTCATAAATTAATTAGTAACTTAAAGCAAAATGATAATTTTTACTTCCCCAAAATCTAGTATCCACTAGTAGATTACCAAGTGCTTGAATATTTTAGGCAATCATTATCGGATGAGCTACATGTTCACTTGGATTAAGTGAGTGATAAAACCACCACATGTATTATATATCGTCCATGAGACTACGCATATTTTTGCAAATTCTATTTTCATACTAACACAAACACCTAAGAAAAACTTACTTTACCAAAAAAAAAAAAAAAACACCTAAGAAAAACTCGCACTTGTTCATGTCCCAAGCCCATGAAAGGCCTCGTTTCCGCTTCCGTGTCCGTTTTCCGTTTTCTTTTTCTCTTTCTTTGGAAGGAATATTCCCAAAATTTGGGACCTCACATGGTTCACTCCCTCAACTCATATAAATTACCAATGGGATGCGAGTGTTAGATTTCATCTCTCTCTCTCTCTCTCTCAGAGTAAGCTTTGAAGAAGCATCAATGGCCAAGTTCTTCTGCTCTCATTTGCTTATTCTATTCCTCATCTTCTCTCACCAACTCCTTTCAGCTCAAGGACGGAAACTAACAATGAAAACTGAGACGGAGTGCGTCGACTGTTCCACGAGGACGTCTGAACGGGATAGCCCACCGAGAGACCAACCCAAGAAAACGCTCCCGAGACAAGCTCGTAATCTTCATTATGTAACCAAGAGATTGGACGTTGTGGTCGACGCGATTCACCCCACGAATCCCGGACACAGCCCCGGTGTTGGCCATTCCAAAGAGAACTAGGGCATCGACTTTATTTCTCTGTTTCTGTTAACTAAGTGTTGTCTTGCTCTTAGTGTTGTAGTAGGGTCGAGTGTCTTAATTGATCGGGCTCTTTTTGTTTGATTTCGATTCGTGGGTCGTTGTACATTCCTCTCATCGTCGTGAATGTTTTCCTAATCATGATTAACGACAATGTGTATGCGTGAAGTGTGCTAAATGTATGCATGAAATGTGACCATTACTGAAGTTCGTGATTGATAATTTCTTCACATGTCGTCTCAGATTCTCTCTCTCTCGCCATCAACTTGAACTTTCAAGTTCAACCAGTTGACCAACAGTTGAGTTTCAACATGTTCTGAATGTTTCGCGGTGTTCCAATCGGATAAAGCCTGCGTGAGATTAGTCGACTGACTTAATACCATTTTTCCACCACCGTACCATTGATGATAAATGATTATGTGATTGTCCTTAATTTTTTACAATCAGATTAACTGCCTATTTTGGGCCAATTATTTCGGGACCCACTCTTTAAAAAATTTGTGACTCACAATATGTTATTACTCTCATAGTTACCCATAAATTGTTATGCTAGTAAAATTCATTTATGAATTATGCAACTCAAATATGCCTAGCAACCCATGCACGTCTCTGTTTACATTAAGATACCAGCTATTTACATTGCTTGTTTTGAGAAGTGCCAAGATTTCTTTATACTTTTAAGATTACCAACTACTATAATAGTCTTCCAACATTTATTCCTGTAACTTAACAAGCCTTTGAAGTTTCTAGCTTTTATTCAAAATTATCAACAATTAATTCAATTAATACACCACCATTCTTCACATTCAGATACTAACCAGCTTAACCACTCACTAACATCTAATCTTGCTTGACTTGGAAAGGTACCATCATTTCTTTAAAGTTCCAAGATTTACCAACTACTTTGATAATCAAGCAACATTTATTATCGGGCCTTGCCAACACCTTTGAAGTTACTTGCATTAGAAGTAATTGATTTCTATTTCATTAGCGCACTAGCATTCTTTTCATTAAGATGTCAACTAATTTTAGTTGGTCAACAACTTTCTATCTCTTGATTGGTTTGGAAAGCAACCAACATTTCTTTATACTTAAAAAATTACTATTTACTATCATAATCTACCAACATTATTATTGTGGCTTACAACGTTATGTACTTTTTGTTGAAATTACAAAACTTAACTTGACTGATGTATCAATATTGTTCTCTTAAGATACAAATTACTATATGTTGAAATTACCAAACTTAATTTGACTGGTGTATCAATATCGTTCTCATTAATTACAAACTACTAGTCACTTACCAACTTTTCATCTTACTCTATTTTGAAAAGTACAAAATTTTATTTTTGCTTTCAAAACTATCAGCTACTTCAAATATGTAGTTTTAGGCTTCCAAACGTACTCTGAGAAAATCTAATTCAAAATTCAAACTGAGACTGATTTGCTAAATAAATACAAGCCCCATTAAAACTCCATAAACAAGGGATGTTTAATATATACTTTAAGCACCATTTTTCATGTACAAATCAAACTGAAAAATCGTACGTGGAATTGATGAAAGTAGTGTGTAAAACTTTGGGGACAACTCATGACATTGATACCATATTAGAAAATGAAACCAAAAAATTTCAACTCATCGTTGAAGGTGCGGACCGAAACTTCATGAACCCAATCCGACTCCATAAATAACCGATGCTTAATTATTTAACACACATAATTGGGACAATTTCTATGACATTTCTTGTGCCGTTTTGATGAGCATCCCTGATGGGTATTTCATACAATTGCTAATTAAGATCTATAAACGAAGCGGAATTAAATAGATCCACATTCCCATAAACACGAAGTGCGGATTGTAACCATACGTCAATCAAATCGTCGTACACGTATGTTTTCTAGAGTGTTTTCTTAGAGAAAGTTTTCTGAGATAACCATTGAAGAACGACGTACGTTCTGTGGAAGAGAGAATCACATTCTTCTTCTTCTTTCTATCTTAGAATAAGAAACAAATCCTATTAATTGCCAATCCATTAATGCAATTTTGGCAATCGGCCAATTTAGCCAATTTAGCCCTTAATGGGAGCTATATTCCATTATCTCCCACTCACCCGCAAAGAGCTAAATGTCTCTTTTTCTCTTCTCACTGCAAAGTTCATATGGGCAAATAATCCGTGCGACCATCATACTATGAGAGTTCGTTGCTATACATCTGTTAGGAGTATATAGCAGCTCAAAATGGGCACATAACCTTAGAGTAGATCCAGTATGCAGTACCCTAGATCAATCAGTCACATTTACTTCATATCTCTCTTGATCTCTTTGAGCACTCAAACACAATACATTGTATTCACAATCATGATTAAACTCATATAATCATAATTGGTCGACCTGTGAATACAAAGATTGAATGTGACATCCAAAACAAAATTGATCTTCCTCTTCCCTTAAACCTCTCAACTTCAATTTAGCTCGCTTTTCTAGAAATGTTCCATTAGATCGAATCAATCTCATGACCATTGGCAACACTTTAAGATAGCAAACACTAAATGAAAATCTCAAGAATATGTCAGAGTCGTGAGAGCACTTAATTGAGGAACACATATCCTCAAGAGTCTCCCGACTCATCTTGGTCGTCTCATGCATACGTAATATGAAGTACATATTACGGTGTTCTCTCCTTTACAATGGAGCGAATGTCTTCCCACTTAATACCGTACAGATGATAACTTAGACATACTCAATGTCTAGCTTAAGTTCACAAATCTACTCTCTTTAAAAGAATCTTTCAGAACTCACATTTGGCAATAAAGACAGATAAAGTGAAATATGTAGGTTATTTCACTTTTGGACATAACTTATTATGGCTTCATCTTAACACTTTTGTCAAGGCGACATCAAAATTTCAAGCTTGAGCTCTCAATTATCACCTAGATAATAAGCTTGAAATCGTCTCATCTCCATTCGTCACACAACAAACAGAGGCAATTACTCGTGTGAGTGGACTGATCTTTATTCTGTCCGACATACTTTCTCAGTATAATGCACTAAGCATTATTATGCATAAATGTTATACAAACTCATAAGTATCAATAATGATAACAAATATCATTAATTGTAAACTATAGAAAAACCCAGTACTCCCACTTTTACGCACTTCTAGAGATTTCAATATAGGGAACTAATCCCTTTGTCAACACATGACTAAGGAAAATATCTCTAGGAATTCACTTCGTCAAAAGATTTGCTCTCATTCTATGCATATATATGTACTGTATGTTCACATCTTTTCGTATAACCATGTCTTTCACAAAATTATATTTTGTGACTTTAGTTTGGTCTTATAATGGATCTTTAGTGTAAGTTATTGTTGCTTGCAATCACAATTAACTAATAATTGAACATGCACCATCCTTAGCATCACCTCACTAATCCAAACATCTCTTCAGCCACACATTCTCATGTATTGCTGCTGATAATATCATGAGATCAATTTCCATCGTGGATAAGGCTATACACGTTTGATTCTTACTACTCCAAGATATTGCGCCACTGCACAATAAGAATACAAATCCAGAGGTAGATTTTTTCTCATCTAAACCTCTTCCTCAGCCAATATCAGTATAGCCTTCAAGGTGCATATATCTATTTTGAACTCAGCAGAAAATTGGCAGTACTTTCCATATACCTCAGAGAATTCTCTTGATGGCAATACAATATACTTGACCTGGATTATAGCGATACACATACCATTCCAACATCATTACAATTATCAAGTCTTGTACACATATAATGTACATTAAGCATTCAAGCACTAACATATGGAACACTTTCCATTTCTGCATTTGCTTGTGGGGTCTCAAGACATATTTTACGGCTCAGACCTTCACCTCATGCAATAGGAGTGTCTTTGGGCTTACAGTATTGCATACAAAATCATTCAAGGACTTTATCCATATAAGTCTCTTGTGAAAGATACCACAATCTCTTTGAACGATCTCTTGAAATCTTAATTCCAAGAATATATGCAGCTTCACCCATATCTTTTTATTTCAGAATTGGAATATAACTCATTCTTGACTTTATTAACAAACTACATATTGTTCCAAGCAATCAGTACATCATCAACAGATAATGATAAGATCACATATTGATCTTAGGATCTTTTGATATATACGCAATGATTTTCATCAATCATTACAAAATCATATACCACTAAGGCATTACAAAAAATATATATCATTATCTCGAAGACTGCTTAAAGCCATATATCAATCTCAAAAGTCGACATACTTTTTGTTCTTAGCTAGTTGTAACAAACCCAGCGGGTAGTTTCATATAATTAAATTTTTTTATATTTTCCATTGAGAAAAAGCAGTCTTTACATCCATCTGATATAATTCAATATTCATACTAATCACTATTGCCGGAATAAAGTGATTCAAGGTAAATCTCACCACAGGAGAGCAAACCTCTCCCCAATCAATTCCTTCTTGTTGATTATACCCTTTCACCATAAGGCGGGCCTTATATCTCTCAATCGAGCCATTAACTTTAAGATTTTAATTTGAGAACGCACTTGTTCCCAATGGCTTTATGTCCATTCAAAAGATCAACCAGTTTTCAAATTTGGTTTGATCTCATTGTCTCCATATCTTTTTCTATTGCTTATATCTACTTTTTCCTTATCAGGGCAAGTCTGAGTCTCATTGACATTCCTTGGCTCATCCTCTTCTTGTGGAGCGACCATGAAAGCTTTTCCTTCAATGTCTAAAACGTCGACAAAATGATGGAGAACGCTTTTGCGACTTGTTCGCTAAATTGAGGATTGTACACTTTGTATATCAAGCTCCATTACGTTCTCACTTGGAAACTTGTTCGCCGTATTGAAGATTGTACACTTAGTACATCATTTTCCATTACGCTTCCACTCGGATTAGATAATGACAACATCTTCTTCACATCAAGTGGTTGCAATTGAGACTAGTTCGAAACAAATTCCCCACTTCTCACATTGGTCCCACTTGGATTAGATGCCCCAGTAGAGTCATCATCACTATCCAAGATTTCAAACAGAGAATAGTCTTCTCTTATCTCGCCTTTTTTTTTCAGAAATTCATTCACTAAGAATGTGACATCTCGTGATTCATATTCAGTTACACTTCCCACTTTCTTTCTCACCTATAACGCATTCCCTTTGGAGTGCACTCAGTATCCCATGAAGATACTCTTTTATGCCTCTAGGGCTTAATTTCCTATACCAGTGGGAGAAACCATATGTATAGGAAGCACATCAAGGTCTGAGAAAACTCAAATCTCATTTTCGACATATCCACAACTCATATGAAGTGGTAATAACTAATTTAGAAGGCACACGATTAAATATCTAGATAGCAATCAACAAAACTTCACCCCAAAAGGTGATATGCAAATTAGTCTATGCCATCATAGACCTAACCATTCTCATTGGGACATATTTCTTCTCTCTGCGTCTCCATTCGATCGAGAAATCGCTAGAATAGTCAACTGTCTTTCTACTCCTTTTTCATCACCTAAACATCTGAACTGATCAGATAGATTTTATCGACCTCAATCAGATTTTTTTTAAAGATTTTTAAAAGCTCAAAATTTTTCTCAAAGCAACTTATGCCTCATATTTATGAGAAATCAAAAAATACTCGAATCGAGTGTAATCATCTATAAATGTGATGGATTAAACAGCTCATGCCTTATTCTCACATTCATTGAACCATATATGCCTGAATGGATCAACTGCAAAGGAAACTCAGCTCTTATTCATTTTCCAAATGGTTTGCTCATTGTTTGTTCTGCTAGGCAATACTCACAAATAGGCAAATCGACTCTTTCAATATTGCCATATAAGCCCCCTTTAGCTTATCTAAATATTTATCATTGGGCCAATGTGACCCAGCCTAGCATGCCACATATTTACATCATCACAAAAGATGAAAAATAGTGAATAACTAATATTCACATTATTGTACCCAACAATTGGTACAATAAAATCATCCAAAACCATAATAACTTATTCCTAACGACAAGTCATCGCCATCGTTATGAAAGTTTAAAATGAAACCAAGTTTAACCACAATTAACACGAAAACTCAATTCCGTCGAGTTTTCGGAGCATATAACAAAATATGTAGAAATAGGATGCGACCACTGCGCATATTCAATTGGTAGGTGCCAATCCCTTTAACTTCAACGTGGGAATTATTTTCCACATTTATCCACTTTTCTCCATGTCATACTCGTTGAAATTCCACGAAGGCATTTCTATCTATCATTACATGGTATGTGGCCCGTAAGTCTATAATCTACAAAGAATAAGATTCTGGCTCTGTTTGTTTCGCAAAAAATGAGTGATTTGAAAAATATTTTCCAAAAAGTAATCGTTTATATCTCTTAAAAAATGAATACAAGAATTTTTTTCACCGCCTATGAAAATAGTTAGGCATAGATTGTTATCGATGATGAAAACATTTTTCGTTGATTAATCTTTCTAAACGATATAAGCAATCACTTTTACAAAAATATTTTTCAAATTGCTCATTTTACGTGAAACAAACGTAGCCTCAGTAACAAAAACTAAATTAGAGACTTAAGTAACACTCTCAAGTGTACAATTTTTTTTTTACCACAGTCATGAGCAAAGTGACTCTTATTGCCACATTTAAAATATTTTACCTTTGAGATGTTTTTTTTAAGGACATTTTCCTTTTCTATGTCGGTTAAACTTCGATTTCCATCCTGAAAGATCTGTTCCTTTAATCTTTCCACTTTTTGAACCTATCTTGAAGCTTAAGCCTGAAGCACAAAGCTCCATTTGAGCTAAAACCAGCATTCTAGCTCAAGACGTCCCATAGCGTCCTTAAAATTACTTTTTATTGTGGATCAAGTGAATTTTCATAAGCACGCAGCTATGAAGTATAGAACGGATTACTACTTACACTTGCTACTCATCAGTCAAAAAAGTGGCTCACATCTTACAATTCACTTATCATGTTTAACACGCCACAAAAGTCGTTTCATATGCTGCCCATGAGGCATCATATAAGTGTCCAAACTTATAGTGATCTGTTTCAACTTGGTCACCGATGTCTAACCAAACTTAGTGTTTAATGCCTTCCACTTGACTTTGGCATTTTCATAAATGCATGAAATCATGCATAAAACCATTTTTCATGCTACTGAGCAACATAATGCGGGTAGTAGAGTTCGTCCTTTTCCATGCAGCAAATGACGGATGTGCAGAACTTTCATCTTCAGGTTCTTTCATAATTTAGTTAAGAACTTCAAATGCTTCTTGCTCTTCATAGCATAAACTGGATTTCCATACTCCAGTTTTATTGCCATTCATAATCTTCATTTGTTTTGCCAAGCTATGATAGTCTCGATAGCCATCGTATCAGAACACGAAGTTCTATATACATGTATTCATGAATAATTGATACCTAACATTTACGCATCTATTTTATACTAACTAATTATATTAATGAATAGTTTTACATAAGGCCTCAGATTCGAAAGTTCACTTTGTTCCCAATCATCGTCCAATAATCCTTGCTTGAAATTACCATTAACATAATTATTTATGTAAAATTGAGTTCAAAAAGTTACTAAAACTTTATAGAACTCCCCACTCAAATAAAAATCATAAATAATATAATGATCTCTATATTTTCTAATTATAACATGGCATAACATGATTTGAACTATCCATACATACTTTACACGTCAAGTCATATTGAGATTGCAGGATACATGCCATCAATAATTCTTTACACAATAAGGCTATCTATATGTAAGCCATTTTATTTTTTAATACTTGAAAAATGCCTCAAAATACGTGTATCATGGGTTTTCAAGCACATTTTCATAATTTTAAATTCATCAAACATGTCAAAATAATATATCAAATCAAAGATAATTTCGATACGAACGCAACGATACCTCGCACGCCCCAAACGAAGCTCATATGCATCCACATGAGCCGGTCAAAGTTTCTACTTTGACTAGTCAATGCTCGGTCAACGGGGTCAAAATGTAATTTTTCAAAAATATGAGGATCGAATCGCAATTTCCAAAAATTTTGGAGAGCAAATTGCAATTTTGAAAAAGTTCGGGGATCAAATTGTAATTTTTGAAAAGTTTGGGGACAAATTGCAATTTTAAGAAAGTTCGGAACTAAATTGCAAATTTTCAAAAGATTGGGGACTAAAATGCAATTTTCGGAAAATTCAGTTTGATCGGTCAACGGTTGACCAGTCAACAGTCAACGAAAGAACAGGTCAACGAATCAGTATCCGGGTCGGACACGAACCGGGTCGAGTCGGATCGGTTCCGGGTGATGACGTCAGCAGGTTCGAAAAAGTACCCACGTGGGTGCGTGAGCCCCATGTGCACCGCACCCTAGTGGCGCATACGGCTTCCTCCAGAGCCCGTTGGGGGCAGTAGACCCCTCAAAATGCTCGTCTCGTCGATACGAGTCTAATCGTATACTCGTTTCCCATTTTTACTGAGCAAAATTACATGAAAAGGCGGCGATGCGCTTCTGTGTTGGGACTGATCCAATGGCGGCACGTGCGACCGCTTCCAGTGGCGCCTCGTGATGGGCGACCACTCAGAATTTTCGTCTTGCCGAGCCCGTTCCAACCATGTATTCGAAAACGATTTTTATTGAATGAAAATTCACGAACGAACAATTAGTAACCTCGAAATCGGGTTTTTCACAGTCGAATCGACGATAAAATAAAACATGATCAGGAAACAAGAACATATTGCTCTGATACCACTGATGGGTATTTCATACAATTGCTAATTAAGATCTATAAACGAAGCGAAATTAAATAGATCCTCATACCCATAAACACGAAGTGCGGATTGTAACCATACATCAATCAAGCCTTCGTACACGTACATTTACACATCAATTGTACTGGATCATCAAGCCTCGAGATCAAACTTGAATCACTGATCGTTAAGGTATATCACATAAGACGAACATGCCTCGATAGCCACAGATTAAGAGCCCCTGTTGCAGATGATAAATGATTCCGATCCACCAATCGATCGTCCATCGAGAGAGATTTTCTGGAGAGTTTTCTTAGAAAGAGTTTTCTAAGATAGCTATTGAAGAACGACGTACGTTCTGTGGAAGAGAGAATCACTTTGACATTCTGAATTTCTGACCCCTCTAGGCTAATGACATGAATTGGAAGCTCGAAATTAGCAGTTGAAAATAAAGAATTTCAAAATTTGAAAAGGATTTGACGTCGCCTCGCCAATGGTCACTCAAAATGAGAAAAACGAAATTTCGGACGAAAAGTGGCAAATGACCGTTTTGCCCCTCGAACTCATTCCTTTGCCTTAAGAAAGTCGGAAGGGCAATATAGTCATTCAACCTCCTCTATGAAGTTTTCGAAACTTGATGAGTAAGGACTCAAAGGATGGGTCAAAGCTTGGTTTGCATTATTGAACAAGTGTCACATGTCAACCTTTGAGAGACCTAAGCATTTATTACCCACCTAATCAAGTCTAATCAATTTCAAGCCAAATTTGTTGTGTGAGACAATTACTTGAGGACCTCTTCAGCCGTGTATAGCTCTTCCTTTATTCCCATTGCATTTTCCTCTCTCTCAGCCGAGAAGCTCACACACTGATGGAGAAAAATGGGTTTACTGTTTCGGCCATAACTTCGTCTTCTGACTTTGGATTGAGGTAAAACCACCACCAACTTAAATATTATCGTCTTGCCGTTCTAGAAAGTTATTATAAGCTTAATTTGGCCCAACCGTCTGTCCCGTAGGTCTGTTTTAGTGGGCAAAGGTCAGGATGGAGGCTGATTCCGACCAGTTTTGGGGAAAGATCTGTTTCAGGGGCTTTCGGACTTCAAATGGCTTTAACTTTTCAGTGAAATCTTCATAACATATGCTACTACATGTGGCTGAATAAAAATGGATTTTTCAATTGAGATTTAGGGGTGTTTCATGGCTAAGATTGAGTGGCATAATTGATTGAAAATCTGATTGGTGGACAATCTGTGGAGGCTGAACCATTTGGACATCCTAGGGGTGTTATTTTGCTTCCAAATCATTAGGGGATGTCCTAGACATGTTATTCTAGGTCTTGACAAGTTGATTGAGTGAAAAATTGGCAATTTGAGGTGCATTATGGGCTGTTTCATAACTTCATCTTTGATCTTATTTTCCAACTCCGGTCTAGCTCTTCGTTTCTTTTGTGCTACTGGATCACAAGATGGGTTGAGTGGAAGACAATGTTCAACAATCGAACGATCGAGCCCTGGCATATCTGCGTAGGACCATGCAAAGATATCTTGGTAATCCTTCAGGAGTTGAATCAACCGTCTAGCTGTGTCTTCAGGAAGGTTTGCCCCAATCTTGACTTCCTTAGGGTTTTCTTCATTTCCTAGATTGATAGACAGGGTCTCCTCTCCGGTCAATGGCTTGACCGTTTCATGTTCCTCGAATTCCCGACGTATTTCTTCATATTCGGGGTCAAATTCATCGAGGTTATAAACTCCAGAATCCATTAGATCTCCCTCCACATCCTTGAAACATAAAGTAGAAAATTCAGAGAAACAAACAGGGTTTAAAGATGTATGCCCTATCATTTTTTTATGCGATTTTTTTTTTTGGAAAACGCTTCTTCTTGGCTTTTTCTGTTTTTCTTTCTGAAAAATTTATTTTACAAAAATTTTGAGACGATAATCTTTGAAGAAGCCCAACCCTCGGTATCTTACCACTGTCGACAATTTGTTTGACCGTTGGTTATCGTCATCAGGTTGGTTTGAGGTACTTTGACAAGATTCCAAAATGATGTATAGAAATTTCTGTAATTTTATTGATCTTTGAAATCAATTCATTACATTTATTGCAAAGTAATAACTGAAATGACTGAAATTAAAGGAAAGCTGAAAGTATCCAACGCATGGGGTAACATAGACTGGTTACTCTGAATCTAAACCCTCCAATGGATCGTCTGCAGAGTGAATATTGTTCGAAGGCCTCGGCGATCCGCGTTCCAAGTAGGGATTTTCTTTAGGGGTCCCGTCTATCTGCATAAGGTCTTCAAGCACAGCTCCCACGGTCATGTCGCCAAACCATTCAGCCAGGTTAGGTATCTCATCCTCCCCATCCAGTTCCATGGGCTCTACTTCAGTGACTTGCTCTTTCACCGGAACATGGAATACAATCCCCAAATCGTCCTCATACTTGGACAACTCATCATATCCTCCAACTACCCCACCGGATCGGAAAGTGACATATAGGGGCTGTGGGTGAGAACTATCTTTTTGCTTGCCAAGTCCTTTCACCACCTGCTTGCCATGTCTCCGTCCTGGGTAACCAAGGCCCGCCTTATGATTTTGACCTTTAAGCTCGACAGGGGTGCGGACTCCTTGGCCATGTCTCCCCAGTCCCATGCCAGGTTGATAACCATTCCCTACCATTACTTTGGCCACCATAACAGAAGCGACCGACAACTCGGGAGTTGGTAAGGGACTCTCAGGAGAGGCATGTATGGTGTGTATTAGCTCGAACACGTGATACGAGCTTTCTTCATTTCCAGTCGGTTCCACGTAGGGAATGGCTGTCTCGTTATAGATCTGATGGTCTTCTTCACCAAACACTGTTACCAGCTTCTTCTCAACCACCAATTTGATCTTCTGATGGAGGCTCGAAGGTACGGCGCCTGCGTTGTGGATCCAAGGTCGTCCAAGTAGAAGATTGAATGCAGAGGGAATATCCAGAACTTGAAATACAATGTCAAATGTCGATGGTCCGATGAGGATATCCAGATTTATCTGCCCCAGAACGTCTTTCTTCATCCCATCAAAGGCTCTGACATGGGTCTTCGGCGACTGCATTTTAGCCAAGTCCACTCCCAATCGGTTCAAGGTGGCCAATGGGCATATATTCAATGTTGAACCATTGTCAATGAGAACTCGAGACACAAAGGTTTGTTTGTGCTTCACGGTAATGTGCAGAGCTTTGTTATGGCCTCGACCTTCTATAGGAATCTCATCGTCCGCGAAAGCCACTTGATCCTTCAGCAAGACTGCCCCGACAAATCCTTCCAACTTCGTTTGTTCGATGTCTTCAGGTACATGAACTTGCGCCAGAACCTTCTTTAATGCCTCCTGATGCTTAGGCGAAGTTTGCAACAATTCGAGTAGAGAGACTTGAGCCGGCGCCTTCCTCAACTGATCTACAATGTTGTACTCGCTAGTCTTAATGACCGCGAGAAACTCTTTAGCTTCCTTCTCTTCCACTGGTTTAGCCAGCTTATCTTCATTGTAGGTTCGTCCTGACCTAGTTATAAGAGCTAAGTCATAGGACCAAGGGACTGCCCGACCATCTAAATAAGGGAAGGGTTGTGGGGTGGTAATCATCAGGTTCTCGTTCACCATCAACCCCAGATCATCATCTGACGCGTCTTGTAGCGGGGGCATATCTGCTAACTCTGGATCTACTTGAGTTTTTATCTCCCCAATGGGTACCGCTACTTCAAGTGGGAATATAGCCAATGCAGCCAGCTCTTGTTCCCAATCAATAACCATTCCAGAGATGGTAGCTACCAGTCCAAATTGGTTCATCCGAACCACCAAGCCTTCTCTGCTCAATTTAGTGAACATCTCCTCCAGCTGAGTTGAAGTCACCACTTCTCCTATTTGATAATAACCCGCTCTGATTAGGGCGTCAAGAACTTCAGCAGCCTTGATCTTAAAGAGACCTACTTTGCTAATTTCTTCTCCTAAAATAGCATTGATGGCCCCGGAATGTTCAGGTAGGGGATTCTTCTGCACGTTGGGCTGCTTGTTGGGTAGCGAGATTGCCCCAGTCTCAATCAGATCCTGAATACGATTTTTCAGGACGAAGCAACTGTCTGTGTCGTGGCCTAATTCTCCACGATGATAATCACACTTCTTGCTCGGGTCATACCATTTTGCGTTTGACGTGTTTACTCTCATTGGCTCTGTATTTAAGAGCCCTTTCTTTTGCAGGATAGCCCAATTCTACGTCAAGGTCCCAGGGAGTGGGCTGAACTGCCGGTTTCTCCATGTATCTCTCCTTTGGCTATTGCTAACCCTTCGTTCGTCGGGGAGTTGAATGATGGGACTCTGAACCACCGGTCTCTGCGTGTACGCCAAGTTAACCTGCGTAGCTGCTGGTTCCTTCTTTTGTGCAAAACGTCTTGGACCGGTTCCGTTGTCTCCATACCAGCCTCTCTTCCAGTTGCTTTCCACCTTCTCAGCGAAGGAAATAAGGTCGGAGAAGGAAGCGACCGCTGATATGAACACATGTGCTCGTACATTCTGTGGCAGGGTAGAAACGAATAGTCTCATCAGTTCCCGTTCGGGAGGTACCGGTTTCAACTGTGAGGCAAGACTCCTCCATCTGGTGCCGTATTCCTTAATCGACTCACCCTTCGTCATTTCGGCCCGCTCCAGATCTTGTGTTGTGATGGCCACATCAATATTGAAGCTGAAATGCTGTATGAAATCATTGGCCACCTCGTCCCAATCATCTTTGGTATAGACCTCATAAGCAATGTACCACCTCATGGCGGCTCCTTTCAAACTGGCCTGAAACGTCTGGACCATGAGAGCATCATTTGCAGCATACTTACCCATTCTAGCCTGGTAAGTCTGGGCGTGTTGCACAGGATCTGACGTGCCGTCATACTTATTAAAATCCGAGACTTTGAAATTGTCAGGATAGATTGTTCTTGAAAAGGCTGAACGGTCAATTTTAGGGACATGCCGTGCACCCTCAACCTCTTTGAGCCTCTGGTCTATTTTGGCCAGCATTTTTGCATTATCATCCTTTTGTGGGATAATAGTTTCAGGCACGGAATAGTTCACCAGCGGGACAGACGTAACTTGGGTCGATGATTGGCCAACATGCCCTGAGGCTTTGGCAACCCCTTTAGCCTTTGTTTTGACCGCGACAGGTGAGGTTATAACTCCCGGCATGTCTTCCTCATCTTCTTCTTCCTCCTCCTGTCGTAGGTCTATGTATAACCCCTTCGACTGAAACAAAGGGTTGGAACGCACGGGCGTAGCAGAAGGTAATTGTTGAGCCAGAGACAGCTGGGATATCATAGTCTTCAGCTCAGCCAGTTGATCATTGAAGACCTTGGCTTGCTCCTCCCTTTCCCTTCTCATTTCCTGCCTCATTCTCTCCTCCTTTTGGGCAATTGATTCAGCTGGATTGGCCATTTTTCTGGCTTTGGAGCGAGTGTTATATGGATGCTGAGAGGGATCCGTGATATGCTTCCTAATACAAAGAAATAACCCATGATTAGTAACATGTTTCAAACATACCGGGCTTATCCATGACACATTCTAACTTACGAACTCCCTAAGACTCCCAACTTTGTTTGCGTTTGATAGAGAAAAACATTTGCCATTGCCAGCACTTTGATTTGATTAAGAGAATCATTCATGGCAAACAAACAAAAAAAAATCTGAAATTCTCCATTCAATCACAATTAAACAACCTCAAGAAATAAATTCTGACAAAGTCGAATTACAAGAAAGAAATCCTTAAACAAATTTCTAGAAAGACTGATAGCATTCAAGAAGACTAAACATCTCGAGCCATAGATCCTGGGAGAATCTTCTGAGCCTTGAGCTTCTTGTACTTATCCTCATTCCTCTGGGCTTCTTCTTTGGCTTTGGCGAGCTTCCGCTTGAGGCGATTGATCTTGAAACGCTTGGTATCTTGAACAGCCACTTGAGGTATCACTGGAAGCCATTCTTTTGGGATGATATGCCCTTTGATGTAACTGTTTGTGGCATGGTATGCCTTGACATTCCCTGAAAGGATCTTCTTAGGAAACGTTAGCCTGGTTGGCCGGCAGCGTTCCCACATGGCATGAGCAAGAGCGGCGTGTTCCTCAAACTTCTGATCCTTCAAATCAAAGTGTATGCGAACTTCTACACTCTTCGGCTTTGGAGGGATTGACTGTACCACGCCGTATTGCCGAACTACTCTGACTGGATAGTACTATGTGATTCCAAAAATTCTCAGGAGAGGGACAGGTGCCTCATCTCGTCCCATGATCCTAGCTTCCTCCACTTTGAACCAAAGAGCACGCCACAGGAAAGTCACGGGACTCGGGTTTGTTAACAAGACAGTTAGTCGGGAATAGTGATACTCAAGAACCCGGTCTTGCTCATTCTTGAACTTTAAGAGAGGGTGCTCAAGTTCTGAAATTTTAGGTATTTCAAGATATTTTCCAAATTCAGAAAAATGAGAGAGAAACCAGACTTGGAGGATTTCAGGCGAAGCTCTAAGTGTCTTATCCTGATTAGTCTTAAACTTGGTAAGCAAGACGAAGGTTTCAGCCAGGATAGCATTAACAAAATTTTTTCCATTATTGACCTGTCTTGCAAAATATGCTATCATGGGGTCAATAGAATTCTGCTTATGTGGAAAAATGATCGAGCCAAAGAATAACAGGATAAAAATTTTGGCTTTATCGTATGCACATGGAGCTTTTGCAAAACATGTTTCTAGGAATGAAAGGGGACAACTCCCACGGCTCCCTTTTAAAGCTTTTGCTGCTTCATCTCGATTGACATTTAGGTATTCGGACAACACAATGACAGGATCTTCGCCAATTGGCGGAGTGACTAAACCCGGGTCCAGTGACTTTCCAACGAGAACGCTATACTCTTCTAGAGTTGGAGTTAGCACGTGCTTACCAAATATGAAGGTAGTAGCCTGTGGACTCCAGAACTGGGTCAATGCATGAATGAGACCGAACCGCATACGGATATGAATTAAAGGCAGCATTCGACCAATACGAAATCTGACTATCTCTCGGCTATCCTCATCCAAATTGCTCAACCACTGCTTCAGTTGATCCTTTGCTGGAGTTATGACTCGAATCATCCCCATAATCTACAGCTCGAGACTATGACTCACCTAAAAAAATTGCCATGGACCGACCCGAAAATATAAATAAACAGAAAAGCATGAGTAAAGGGTTGAAGAGAATACCGCATTTAGACAGGTGAAATAAACACACACATAGACATGCACATGAAAATGCGACGTGAAGTTCAATTTCTATCTAGTAAGGCTTAACAAAGGTGGAGCCCCAAGGATATCCAAATTGAACCACCCTGGTTTGTGATTGTATCAGGATCCCCCGTAGACATCCGGCTCAGCCAAGTATCAACCCGTATCACATGGCGAATGACATGGGTGATGAATCATGGCACCGATTTGGAAGAGTTCGGGACTTGAAAAGCGAGACTCAGGCCGGGTGGTGACGGCCAGAGTGTCCCAAATCAAATACCATCCTAAGCCTAGCCATTCAGGTCCAATGGCGGGTTGTGTGTGCCAAGTGTGAATGCAAAGGCAGTAAAGACATGCACAAGAGCTTATATCAAAACATCGCTTCAATATAACCCCAAGACATACATTCCTACTCCAGCCTGTAAGGAAAAGTTAGCAAACACTACACCCCTTATCACTCCAAACCTGTAAAAACATTTAACACCTTATAATATGAGATTCAATCAAAATCGCCAAAGGCGAGACATCCATGGAATTTTCAACAGGCCTAAGTTCACTAAAGCTTTTAATTTTTTTGAAAAAAATTCCGGTGAACCGATTAAAATTTTTTTTTCGAAAAATTAAAATTATCTCCCCAGCGGAGTCGCCAAGCTGTCGCAACCTAAAAATCAATTTCTAGGCTAATGGATTATTAGGTTAATTAATTAACTAACCTAATACGGACTCTCCCAAACCCTACCAATTCGCAACTTAAAATTAATCAGAAAGATTTATAAACTGGAGTCGCCACTAATCATTTTTGGTAGGTTGATTAGAAACCTAAGTAAAACAGCAGGAGGACCATTTTACTTCTACGAACCAGAGATTGCGGATTCGGGGACTTGGTTACACTAGTTAATTAAAGCTAATGCCCTTTCGGTACCTTAATTCCATGAGAAAATCATTTGAGAAGGCAACATTGATCGATTTTAACCTAAGTCACTAACAAAGGCTATCATGCGGGTGCACAATCAATTAATAGAATATCTAGAAATCAATATAATCAAAGGAGCATGCGCCACACAAGTTAGTTCTTTTTTATTTTTATTTTTGATTTTTATATGAATGCATGAAATTATTCTATGATGTAATGACATGAATTACATGTAGTACTAAATTAGATGACATGCAAATTAAATGAATGCACAAATGAAACCATGATTTAATTAAATTAACTACGTGACGTATAAATTAATTAAAATCAAGACATGCAATTCTAATATACTACTTAAGCTAAAATGCAATCTAAAATGACATGACGAAGATGAATGACATGGCATGGATGACATGGTAAAGATGACGTGGCATGGATGACGTAGCATGGATAACGTGATAGGGATGACATGGCATGGATGACGTGGCATGGATGACGTGGCATGGATGACGTGGCATGAATGACATGATAAGGATGACGTGGCATGGATGACGTGGCATGGATAACGTGGCATGGATAACGTAGCATGGATGACGTGGCAAGGATGACGTAGCATGGATGACGTGGCATGAATGACATGATAAGGATGACGTGGCACGGATGACGTGGCATGGATGACGTGGCATGGATAACGTGGCATGGATGACATGATAGGGATGACAAGAATCAATCAGTCAGTCAATCAACCAATCAATCAAACATGTCAGTCAGTCAATCAAACAATCAATCAATCAGTTAATAAATCAATAAATCATTCGATCAATCTGTCTATCAATTAAGATAACAATCTGCCAACTAACATCCCTATCCAAATCACGACTGTCATTTGTCCTTTTTTGAATTTTCCAAAAAAAAATCCAGATTTTGAATTAAAGGTTAATTTTTTTAGGAGCGGCGAATCAGACCTAAACGGTGATAGGTCAGATTAACCAAATCCAGCATTTTTTTTTGGAAAAAAAAAATTAAAGTTCGACGGTTCTGATAAAAAAATCATTCATAAATTTGATGTTCGCTCCAATTATAGCGCCGAACGCATGTAGAACTATCTTTACCGCGGACTGGAAACAACGTGCCATCGATTAATTTCGGTTCTAACACAAGCTCAAATTTTCAAACCCTGACTATAAGCCGTCATAGTTGCAAATTTCCAAACTAAGCATGATATCCTACAAAAATATTCTAAAAATTGACGTGCACCCAAATAAAGACATTCGGTATTCTGACAAAAATCACCAAAACCGAGACTCTCCCACTTAATCACGAATGAGTTTTGACAACCTCACTTTCGGAAATTTAAGAAACACGCTAATCAAGTGCTATGTCTCTGTTTGTCCAGACTCATGATTTCCACTTAATTAATTAATTTTCTTTTTTTTTTTGCAAACCCAAAACGCCATTTGACCAGACTGATGGGATAAATCGACCGTGGGGCTCTCAACAAGCACTCTCAAAGGAACTTTGTTCACACAAGGAAGAGGAGACGGAAGGTGGCTTTTCAATATACTGTATTCACAATCGATTCACCCATATTGAAATGGTTACAAGACTCACCTATTTATAGGCTTAAAACATGGCTCTTGAGTCTCTCTAGGAAAGTGAAAAGACTAAAACAACAATTACATCCTAAAACAACAATTACATCTTAAAAGATGATAGACTCAACTAATTATGTCTACTAAAACAATAATTACATCGGAATACTAATTATGCCATGGGAGTCATAATTACATCGGAATACTAATTATGCCATGGGAGTCGAACGGTCACTATAACACTTAATGAATTTGACTTAATTCCCAACAAAACTCCCCCTTAAGCCAAATTCTCTTCCGTCGATCATTCCAAGTAAACTTCTGAATTTCCGAAACACTTCGATCTTGAGAGGTTTCGTAAAAATATCTGCGACTTGATCACCGGTCTTCACGTGCACAACTTCAATTTGTTTGTCGCTGACTTGTTCTCGAATAAAATGATATCGAACATCGATATGCTTGCTCCTCTCATGAAAAACTGGATTCTTCGCCAAAGCAATGGCAGAAACATTATCAACAAAAATCTCTGTTGCATCCTTTTTCTCCATATGGATTTCTTTGAGCAACTTTCTCAACCATATCGCATGACAAACACACGATGATGCAGCAACATACTCCGCTTCACATGTCGACAGAGTAACACTGGATTGCTTCTTTGATGACCATGTAAAAGCAGTTTCACCCAAATAAAATACAAAGCCCGTAGTGCTTTTTTGATCATCGACATCTCCCCCATAGTCACTATCTGAATAACCTCTGAGTTGAAATAGTTCAGATTGATAATAATACAAGCCAAGAGAGATAGTACCTTTGATGTACCAAAGTATCCTCTTTGCTGCCTTAAGATGAGATGTCTTCGGATTCTCCATATATTGACTCACAATTCCGACACTGTTCATGATATCTGGTCTGGTACAGGTCAAATACCTTAAGCTTCCAATCAAGCTTCTAAAATATGTTGAATCAACATCGACACCTTCATCGAACTTCGACAGTTTTGCACCACAATCCATCGGAGTATTAACCGAAGTGCAATTCTTCATGTTGAATTTCTCAAGCATATTTTCAGCATATCTTTTTTGGGAAATAAAAATCCCATCTTCATTTTGCTTCACTTCGATACCCAGAAAATAACTCATCAAACCATTATCTGTCATTTCAAATTCTTTCACCATCGATGCTTTAAAAATGTCTATCAATCCAGAATTATTTCCTGTGAAGACAAGATCATCAACGTATAAACATGCCAATAAAACATCACCTTTCTCATGCTTCAAGTAGAGAGCATGTTCGTACGGACATTGTACGAAGCCATTTGCCTTGAAATAAGCATCGATTCTGGAGTTCCAAGCTCTCGGAGCTTGCTTAAGCCCATACAAAGCTTTCTTCAATCTCAGCACTTTGTCTTCATGACCTTTCACAACAAACCCAGTGGGTTGTTCGACATAAATTTCTTCTTCAAGAACGCCATTCAGGAATGCCGATTTGACATCCATTTGATAGATTGGCCACCGATTTTGAGCTGCAATGGAAATCATTAGTCTGATGGTTTCCATTCGGATGACAGGTGCAAATACCTCGTCATAGTCGATCCCAGCTTTCTGTTTGTAGCCCTTTGCGACAAGTCTGGCCTTATAACGAGTGATTTCTCCTTTCTCGTTCTTCTTGGCCTTGTATACCCATTTGACACCGATCGCCTTTTTGTCCTTCGGAAGATCAGCGAGTTGCCACGTTTTATTCTTTTTGATGGCTTCTATCTCTTCATCCATGGCTTTCCTCCATTTTTCTTCTTTGGCAGCTTCATCGAAAATAAGTGGTTCACAATCTGCAAGAAGACATATAAGGTGAAGCTCATCGGTAGCTTCATAAATTTCAGAAAGTCTTCTTGATCTTGGTGCTAGCGATTCTTCGACAGTATTTGAAGTTGAAGCTGACGATGATGGAGAGAACATCGGAGAAGGTGAATGAGCTTCAATCTCCATTTCGACAGAATCATCACGAACGGTTTCGACAAATTTATCATGACTGGTTTTGACAAGTTGTCGATTTTCCTCCCACAAATTTTCTTCATCAAATTTCACATCTCTGCTTACATATACTTTCAAAGTGTCAGGATCAAACAATTTGTAAGCTTTTGATGAGGAATCTTACCCGATGAAAATGAGCTTTTTACTCTTGTCTTCCAACTTCGATCTTTTCTGGTCGGGTACGTGAGCATACGCAACACTCCCAAAAATTCTTAAATGAGAAACCGTAGGTTTTCTCCCGCTCCATGCTTCTTCTGGGGTAACACCATCGAGTCCTTGCGTGGGACATCGATTCTGCAGATAAACTGCACATCTGACAGCTTCGCCCCAAAGCTCCTTTGACAAATTTTTGCTTTTCAACATACTACGAACCATGTCGAGAATGGTTCTGTTCCTTCGCTCAGCCACACCATTTTGTTGTGGGGAATACGGCGCCGTTAAGAAACGTCGAATGCCATGGTAATCACAGAATTGATTAAATTCTCCAGAAGTAAATTCTCCTCCACGATCAGTTCTTAAAGACTTGATAAAATAACCACTCTCTTTTTCAACCATTTTCTTGAAGTGCTTAAACGTATCAAACACCTTTGATTTTTCTTTCAAGAAAAACACCCAAGTCTTTCGAGTAAAATCATCAATAAACGTAACAAAGTAGCGATGATTACCGTACGACTGAGGAGTGATCGGACCACATACATCAGAATGAATCAACTCTAGTGGCTTCTTCGCTCGATAAGTCGACTGCTTCGGAAAACTTGCTCGAGAATGCTTGCCAATTACACATCCTTCACATAATTGATCGGGGTGATCAATATGCGGTAAGCCATACACCATCTTCTTGCGAGAAAGCATATTGAGTCCGCTAAAATTGAGATGACCGAACCTCAAATGCCATAGCCACGAAGGATTGTCTACACATGCTTGAAGGCATGTAGACATATCATCTTTGATGTTCAGAGTGAACATCCTATTCTTCGACATCTTCACATTTGCAATCAACTTATTATTGCAATCTCTCAACATAAGACATAGATTTTTCATCTGGACAGTAAATCCTTTCTCAAGAAGCTGTCCTAAACTCAAAATATTGCTTGACATCTTCGGCACATAATACACATTAGTAATAAACTGACGTGTTCCGTTCTTCAGACGAATTAAAATCGTACCTTTCCCTTCGACAAGAATTTGAGAATTATCACCGAACGAGACTTTTCCTTTTACTGTCTCATCCATTTCAACGAACATCTCCTTTCGGCCGCACATGTGGTTACTTGCTCCAGTGTCCAAGTACCACGTATCATTCTTTTCATCAGCATTTTCTTTAAATGCCAGCATAAGAACTTGATCACCATCATTCACCAGGTTCGCCTTTTCATCTGCCACCGCACTTTCTTTCTGCCAACACTCATAAGCATAATGGCCACATTTATTACAACGATAACATCGAACCTTTGATTTATCATACCGGTTATTTGTGTTTCTTCCTCTTCCACGAGTACTTCTTTGATTATGAAAGCACTCATTGCTTCGGGCGAAATCTCCTCCGCTTCGTCCACGACCTCTTCCTTGGAAACGGCCTCTACCGCGTCCTCGGTCATGATCTTGATTGACCCATCGAGTTTGCACAGGGTCACTTCTTTGGCCTTTGTCATCTCGGATATTCAATCGAGATTGGAGTACTTCCTCCACCGGTTCAGACTTGTTTCTTTTCAGTCTTTCTTCATGGGCTTGCAACGAACCCATGAGCTCATCGACCGTCATAGAATCGACATCTTTCGATTCCTCGATAGCGACAACGATGTGGTCGAACTTCTTATCCAACGACCGCAGGATTTTTTCGACAACACGAACATCAGGAATATCTTCGCCATTCCTTTTCATCTGATTCACAATAGCTAAAACTCTTGTGAAATAATCAGAAATCGACTCAGATTCTTTCATACGGATTACCTCGAACTCGCCTCTCAAAGTTTGAAGGCGGATCTTCTTTACTTTCTCAACACCTTGGTGCGTGGTTTGAAGAATCTCCCAAGCCTCCTTGGATGTAGTAGCATTCGAGACTTTCTCGAACATAGAATCATCTAAGGCTTGAAAGATGATTGACAACCCGAGTTGATCTTTCGAACGAGTCTTCTCCAACGCATTCCTCTGAACGTGAGTCAACGCGACATCTTCATCTGGCTCATCATAGCCATTGTTGACAAGATCCCACACACTATGGGCGCCGAGTATGGCTTTCATTCTGGAAGCCCACTTGCCATAGTTTTCTTTGGTGAGGATTGGATACTGAAAAGGAAGGTTGCTTGTTGACGCCATAATCACGAAACCGTGAAGCTCTGATACCAATTTGATGGGATAAATCGACCGTGGGGCTCTCAACAAGCACTCTCAAAGGAACTTTGTTCACACAAGGAAGAGGAGACGGAAGGTGGCTTTTCAATATACTGTATTCACAATCGATTCACCCATATTGAAATGGTTACAAGACTCACCTATTTATAGGCTTAAAACATGGCTCTTGAGTCTCTCTAGGAAAGTGAAAAGACTAAAACAACAATTACATCCTAAAACAACAATTACATCCTAAAAGATGATAGACTCAACTAATTATGTCTACTAAAACAATAATTACATCGGAATACTAATTATGCCATGGGAGTCGAACGGTCACTATAACACTTAATGAATTTGACTTAATTCCCAACACAGACATCCACTGATAGCTTGAGTTTCGATTCATGGTTTACTACCAATCAATACATGCTCAGATCTCTAAAATTACATGAATAACAAAGAGTCATCTAGAGATCCTTATGCAAATATCACGAATCTAATCAATTCTTTATTAGCAATCGGGCGTGTTCAGAATCTCCAGCTTTTAATGCAAAAGCAAACGGTCTGTGATAAATGACAATCCCATGATATATTATGACATGTGAAAACAATCGGTGTGATGCTCGATCCAACAGATTGGGCAAGCAAATATTCTAATGATGAGGAATACAAAATTTACCTAATCCTGCAAAGTTACTCGCCTTTTGCGGACTGATCGCCGGAATGCGGATTCGCTTTTGGTTTGTGGCGAACCGAAACTGTGGTGGCGACACGGTAGTTGCGATGGTATCGAGCAAAACAACAGCGACACAAGCTGATCTTCGGATGGTCGATATACAGATGCAGCGATGTGAGAGAGAGCAGCGACTTCAATGGATTAATCCTGCAGAATTACTCGCTTTTTATGGACTGGTCGCCGGAGTGCGAATTTGCTTTTGGTTTGTGGCGAACCAAAGAGAGTCAGATCTCCCCGGGACAGGTTGATGGTCGTGATCGAAGGAGGGAGGGCTCAGAGTGAGAGAGTCTGCGCGAGGCGAGGGAATGCTCTCCAAATTTTTTTTTCGTTCCTCCCTTGGAAACCCCTCAATATTGCCGTGTCTGACCTCCTCCCTTGGAAACCCTAAGTACAATATATATATATAAACTATGGGATTCCAAGAGTCTCTTTGGTCCATTGGATTAGTCATTCTGATATGCTCTCCATCGTTGGATTTAAGAGCACTATTCTCATAAGACCACTAGATTCTCGGTTAATGAGGAATGTAAATAAGCCAGCCGAAAATGGGCTATTTCATGGGCATGAAATGCGCAAGTTCAGGTTTAAATTGGGCTCCACTGATTAATTAACCTCCTTAAAATTTAACGAGTGAACACAGGTTAATTTGAAATAAGTCCATGAATAAATTCGGTGCATGACCTTCGAATCGCCGCAAATCAATATCGAAGCTTCTTGACAGAATTGAGCTCAAATCCCCCGTCGATAGTTCAAACAAATGTAAATATGATGCATGACAGAAATAATCCTGCAAAATGATTCAAAATTTTTTTTTTTTATTATTTTTTTAAAACTAAAATATTAGCTCTAATTTTTATATGAAAATGACTGAAAAATCTTAGTCAAAATTTAGGTGTCAACAATTTTCTCACAGATAACACATTATTTGTCGCTCATAATAGGTAAAATAACTCTATTTTAATAGAGTTATCATTACATGGTTTCTCTTCTCACGTTTATTTTAAATTTAGCCAGTTTTCCATTTAATTTAAATAAATATTATATTAAAAATTGGATTTGACTCAAACGACATTGTTTTAACTAACTTTTCATGTTTTAGCCATGCCATAATCGCGTTGAAGAGAGAAATACTAAAAAAAAAAATCCATATCAGCATTTTCCATTAACAAAGTTGGACGAGTCTATAGGATGACTTGATTGTACTAATTTGACAAGTTTTAGGAATTAATTACATTTTTTTTTGTAAGTTTTAGGATTTTATTGCTCTTTCATGACATGTTTCAAGACTTTCAATGTACTTATTGTTTGATTTTTTTTTTCAAATCAAAGAAAAAAAATATCAGTTAAATCGCTAGAGATTCAAGAGAAATGGTAGAAGTTAACCTTAGTTAGTCATTTGATGTTTCTGAAGAACAGGAAACACAAAACATTGGATTGAGTTTTCCTTCCCCTTGCAACCATATTGTGATCAACTTTAAGGACTTCCTCGAAAGAAAACTCTCCAAATCCCTGACATAACCAGTTTCCCATTGTATTTGCCTTAAAACAAGCACTGCTAGTGGAATTTCACGAGCGACCTGAGTGATTCACTATGTGTTCAATGTAGTCCAAGTTCAACTACTCAAATATTAGGCTTAAGTACATTATAAGTGTCAAAACTTGTGTATGGTGCTCACTTTAGCGCCAAAACTTTCAAAATGATCATTTAAGTGCCAATTTTTTGAAAAACGATCACCTCTGTACCAAAACTTTCAAACGATAATTAAGTACCAATTTTTTTTTTAAAAACGCTCACTTTAGTGCCAACTCTAGCGAGCTATGTCAGCTCAAATATTAATAAGAAAATAGGCCATGTTGGATTTAAGCGGGCTACGTTAGCTCAAATCGAAGTTGGCACTGAAATGAGTGTTTTTCAAAAAAATTACACTTGAGTGATCTTTTTGAAAGTTTTGGCACTAAAGTGAGCGTTGTATAGAAATTTTGATACTTGTAGTGTATTTTAGACCAAATATTAAGATCCAAAGAGCGACTTATATACACGGAAACTCTATTACAAGAATGAGCAGAAATTTCAATTCTGTGCTAAGCTTGGGAAAATAATTGTAGCTTTTCTGATATAGATCGGAATGACTTCTTTCCAAAGTTAAAAGTATGAATACTCTTGGATCTACAATTTTCTATTTTAATTTTTCTCTAATGAGTACTTTAGGAGAGTTCGCCTTTTAAAGCAAAACAAAAGAAGATCAAAAGATTAAAGTCAAATCTAGAAACTAAATTATTAAACCTCATAGCAATTAGAAGCACTTAGAAACTAAGAACTATTAAAAGTACAATACTGTTTGTGGCTGTCCGATGTGTCTTTTTTTAGGATTCAATGTATGGGAGTTGAAAAGTATTTTTGAGAAATTTATTAATGAGACTCCGGAACTTATCGATGTTAGGCTTATTGAAGCTGAGCTTGAATGCGAGGACTTGCCAATGAAACTCTTGGACTTGTCAATTAGAGGCTCGTCGAGCTTGAAAGTTGAATGATCTTCATGGCTAAGCATATTGGTCTTGAATATGAGTTGCATCATTCTCCTCTTTTTCAGACGAATTTGTCCTCGAATTAGAATCACCATTATTGAAAGAATCACCCACATGAGGTGTTAAATGCCAACTATTGAACACATCATGTGCCTTCATATGAGAAGGAAGCTTTAGCCGATATGCATTAGGGATTAATGTATTCAAGAACTTCCAATGGACCAAACTTTTGATCACTAAGCTTGTTGTAGCTTCCAATGGAATGACGCTGCTTCGGTGGTAAATAAGCCCAAATAAAATCTCTTGGTTCAAAGATAATTTCACGACGTTGCTTATCGACTTCCTATTTATAGAACTCATTTTTGCTCGTCAACCTTTAGTGCACATCTTCATGAACTATCATCATTTGAGAAACATTATTATCCACCTCACTGATTAACTTTTTAGCAAAAGGAATGGGTGCAAGATCAAGTGCAATCTTCGGTTGTCATCCATACATACTCACAAAGAAAATGCAGCCGGTGTTACAGTTCACTAAACAATTATATGCAAATTCTCTAAGTGACAATCGTGTCTCCCAAGAGCAGGGGTATCATCAATCAGAGTCCTCAATAGGTTTCTCAATGACTGATTAACAACTTTGATTAGTTCATCCATTTGCAGTTGAAACACAGTACTATATTGTTGTTTGGTAGCAATATTCCTCCATAGTTGTCGCGAAAAGTGACTGAGAAATGGGGTGTCCTGATCATAAGTAATAGTCTTAGGAAGGCCATGCAACTTGTAGTCTTCTTCATAGAATAACTTGACGACCCTTGATGCATCCATAGTTTTGTGACAATGACTGAAGTGTACCACCTTTGAAAACCTATCCACAACCACAAAGATTAGTCCATAGAGATATCTTTCCAAGGGACTTATGGTATCAGCAAGGGCAAATAAAGGCCAACATTGATAGGTTTCCCATTTCCAATTTGACAACATCTACACCTCATAACATGTCAGTTTACATCACGTTTCAGATGGAGCCAAAAACATTTAACCGAAACAAGTTGCATAGTCTTGTTACACCTGGAATGTCCATCATGGTGAACCTCATCGATCAACCTTTGTCGAAGAGAGAACCAGCACACGTAGACGATTTTCTTTGAAAAGGAAGCCATCAAATAAAGTAAGATCAGCAAGCTTCTTGTCTTGCACATCCAAAATGATCTTGGAAAAAGAATGATCTTCTTGATTCAATTTATAAAAAGAGTTAAATCCTAGACTAGCAGAACGGATAGTATGGAGTAAGCTCTTCTTTTGACTAAGAGCATTGGCAACTCTGGCCTTATACTTGATAATGAAAGTGAATTCTCAAACATATTCAGCCCATTTTGCATGCTTGAAATTGAACTTTTGCTGCCCTGAAATATACTCGAGAGCTTCATGGTCATTGTATACAATATTGCCTGATGAATAAAATATTGCCTCCAATGCTCAAGTATGCAAAATAGTGCATAAAATTCCAAATCATAAGTAATGTAACGTAGTTTTGAATCATTCAATTTTTCACTAAAGAAGGCAATGATTCGGCATCCTAGACTTAGAACTCCTTCTATGCCAATACACGATGCATCACAATGGACCTCAAACATAATATCAAATTTAGGCAAGGCAAGGACCGAGGTTGTGCTCAACTTTTCTTTAATATGTTCAAAACTTCTTTGGGCAATACTTGTCTACTCAAAAACTCCTTTATTCATGCAAGATGTGAGTGGAGGTCGCAATGGTGTTAAAATGCGCAATGAACAACCGGTAGAAAGAAGCTAAACCGTGAAAGTTTCGAATTTCATACACACTTGTAAGATTTGGCCATTCTTTAATCACCTTGATTTTAGCATTATCCACCGAAATTCCTTCTTTTAGATATTAAATCCCAAGAATATGATTTGTGGTACAATGAAGTAGCAATTGTTGGGGTCTGCATATAAGTTGTTGAAAATATGTCTCGAGTTTGAGCCCGAAGCAAAAATTTGAATATTCTGAGTGGATATTCCCTATTGAAAATTGGAGTCCAAGAGAATATTTTTTGGAATTGTGTTGCCGTTTTGATAAGTCCAGAATCTTAGATATTGCAGATATCAAATCTAGTGTGTGAGTCGATGAACAAGATAAGAGATTTGAATGTCCACGGCAGATTTGAATTGGACCATGTTTCAATCAAGTGTGATATGGTCTCGTGGGCAGAAGGTGGCTCGGTCAACCATAGATCAAAGAAAAGATTTGGTTTATCTTTTTGTCCTTTTGTGCTTTAAAAAAAAAGAAACAAAAGGATATTTGCTAATCTGATTCTGCAAGGGTTTCACGTGAACATATATATTTGCATGAGTTTGATTCGTTTACTAAGCTGCTGTTGATCAGAGAGGCTTGAAGCATCGATTTCGTGTGAGTGCTTGGTGTGCCAATTTGATGCAGAGTTGATCGAAGCGCCGTTTTCTCGACGAGTGCTTGGCAGAGGATTTTTTTCGTGAGAATTACATCAATTATACAAGTGTTGGAGCCGGTTAAATCTTGAGGTTAGATTTTATTTTTTAATTCCTTTGCAAGATTGAAACATTATTTCATTAGGAATTGTGGGCTAAACACAGTGTGTGTTCTTGAATATAATTGGGGCTTGGGAAACACTAAGAGTGTTTGAGAGACTCGAGTGTGGTTTGTAGTCTCCGTGTATCTCTTGTTCTATAGTGAAATTTGTTGCTACTCTCCTCGTAGACGTAGGTCTCTACGATCAAACCACGTACATCTGGTGTTCGATTTACTTTACTCGTTCTGTGTATTTATTGTTCGATTACTTGGTTCCATGTAACAATTGGTATCAAAGCTAGGCTTGCTTGAATTGAAGTGAATCGATGGCGACAGAGGAAGCTAAAGTGAAAATCGACAGATTTGATGGGAAGGATTTTGGTTTCTGGAAGATGCAAATTGAAGATTATTTGTATCAGATGAAACTGCATGCACCCTTATCTAGGGTGAAGCCAGATACGATGAAGCAAGATGACTGGGAATTGCTGGATAGACGAGCGATGAGTGTTATTTGACTGACGTTGGCTCGTAGCGTCACGTTTAATATCGTCAAGGAGAAGACCACTGCGGGTTTGATGAAAGCCCTATCGAAAATGTACGATAAGCCCTCTACGATCAACAAGGTCTATTTGATGCGACGTTTATTTAATTTGAAGATGAGCGAAGGTGCGTCAGTTACTAATCATATCAATGAATTCAATGTGATCGTTAGTCAATTGAGTTCAGTTGATATCGACTTTGAAGATGAGGTATGAATTTTGATTCTATTATACTCATTGCCTGATAGTTGAAATACTATTGTTACTGCTGTTAATAATTCCTCTGGATCAACAAGTTTAACTTTTGATGGGATTCGAGATTTAATTATGAGTGAGGACATCCGTAGAAGAGAACCTGGAGAATCTGTATCTGTTGCATTAGTAGGTGAAAGAGGAAGAGCTAGTACTCTTGTTAGTGAATAGACGCAGTTAGTCTAGGACTGACGGTGATGTCTGTTGGAACTGTGGCAAGATGGGGCATCTTAGAAGGAATTGTTTTAACCTGAAAAACAAAAGAGTTGAAGCTGCGAATGATATTGCAGCTATAGCTGAAAATTATGATGGTGTCGATAGTGTCTTGTATGTCACTGAACATTCGTCGTTTGATGGATGGATTATGGATTCTGGTTGTTCTTTTCATGCTACACCAAACATGAACTGGTTTGCTACTTATCAGTGCACATATAGTAGTAAAGTACAGTTGGGAAACAACGCTGAATGCGATGTTATGGGTATTGGTGATGTTAAAATCAGAATGCATGATGGTATTGTGAGGACATTGACTAGGGTAAGACATGTTCCAGAATTAAAAAAAAAAGAACTTAATTTCCTTGGGTGCCCTAGATTCAGTTGGATGCAGGTATTCTTCACGATGTGGAGTTCTGAAGATTGTTCGAGGTGCCCTGGAGATAATGAAAGGAATCAAGCATGGTTGCCTGTATGAACTTCAAGGTGAGACATTGATAAGTTTCGCTCATGAGACGTCCACATATGTTCGAGAGTCTAACGGCTACTCGAGGAAGGTCTACGTAATTGTGCCGATGCACAAGTATGATGCTATTGTCAGGAATACGTGGTCGAGAGCTTTGATCGGAACGGAGACTGGTAAGTTGATCAAGCATGTGCGAACTGACAGTAGCATGGAGTCCTGTTCGAAGCGGGTAAATAAATTCTGCATGAAAAAAGTCATAGTGAAACACTGCACTAGTGCTAGTAAACCATAACAGTTTGCAGAATTGATGAGTAGAGCATTACTAGAGACGGTCCGTAAAAAGATCTCTAGTGCTGATATGGCTAAGAGAATTCCAATGGATGCTCTTAGTATGGCGAGCTACCTGGTGAATAGATCCCCATCGACAGCGATCGAAAATCGGACTCCCGAAGAAGTGTGGTTAGGTAATGTTGCTGATGATTCTATTTTTAGAATGTTTAGTTGCCTGTGTTATTATCGAGCTAGTGATGATAAACTCGATGTGAGAGAAATTTGCATATTCCATGGCTATGCACGAGGTGAGTGTGGCTATCAGTTGTGGTGCCCGAATATAAATTCACATGTTTGCAGCATAGAAGTTACCTTTAACAAATCTCCAGTACTTCTGGCTAGGAGTGATTGTGGCAGTGTTAATACGAATCTGGACAGTGTTCAGCTTGAGATGAAGTTGTAACTAGAAACTCCTGAGGTAGCAGATACTAGCGTGGTAATCGACACATATGGTGCTTGTAGCAAGGTGGAGCTTGTAGAGCCAAAGGTTGCTGTAACTGCTGATATTGGCAAGGTATTTATTCGATGTCATGACAGATATGGATGCAATGAAGGTTTTGCTTTATCTGTGATTAAGGAGCTTGTATCAGAAAGTCCTTGTGGAACAGTTAAATGTGCACGTTCAGTTTGTGTTCTGGTGAGATCCTCGGTTATGGCGAAGTTCAAGCGCGACTTGAACTTGGATGATGTCTGTGGCGGTTGAGCCCATTGGGGCTATGAGAGAGTAGTAGCGATGAAGTTCGGATATTAGCGAAGCGATTGTAAATTGACTCAAACGTTGAGCCAAGGTAGAGATTGTCGAAAATGTGTCTCGAGTTTGAGCCCGAAGCAAAAATCTGAGTATTCTGAGTTGAATATTCCCTATTGAAAATTGGAGTCCAAGAGAATATTGTTTGAAATTACGTTGTCGTTTTGATAAGTCCAGAATCTTAGATATTGCAGATATCAAATCTGGTGTGTGAGTCGGTGAACAAGATAAGAGATTTGAACGTCCACCGTAGATTTGAATTAGACCGTGTTTCGATCAAGTGTGATATGGTCTCGTGGGCAGAAGGTGGTTCGGTCAACCATAGATCAAAGAAAAGATTTGGTTTATCTTTTTGTCCTTTTGTACTTTAAAATTTTAAAAAAAAAAAGGAAACAAAAGGATATTTGCTAATCTGAGTCTGCAAGGGTTTCATGTGAACATATATATTTGCATGAGTTTGATTCGTTTACTACGCCGCTGTAGATCAGAGAGGCTTGAAGCACTAATTTCGTGTGAGTGCTTGGTGTGCCAATTTGATGTTAGAGTTTATCAAAGCGCCATTTTCTCAACGAGTACTTGGCAGAGAATTTCTTTGTGAGAATTACATCAACTATACAAGTGTTGGAGCCGGTTAAATCTTGAGGTTAGATTTGTATTTTTTTAATTCCTTTGCGAGATTGAGAGATTATTTCATTAGGAATTGTGGGCTAAACAGTGTGTGTGTTCTTGAATGTAATTGGGACTAGGGAAACACTAAGAGTGTTTGAGAGACTCGAGTGCGGTTTGTAGTCTCCATGTATCTCTTGTTCTTTAGTGGAATTCGTTGATGCTCTCCCCATGGACGTAGGCCTCTACGACCGAACCACATACATCTGATGTTCGATTTACTTTACTCGTTCTGTCTATTTATTGTTCGATCGCTTGGTTCCGCGCAACACAAGCGTCCTTGTCTTATCACTCTTAACACTTCTTGAAGGTGCTACAAGTGTTCATTAGTAGAGTTACTAAAAATCAGAATATCATTAAAATATACCACGGCAGACTTCTCTAGAAATGATTTTAAAACCTAGGTCATAAACCTTGTGAATAGATAATCTAAATGGCATGCTGGCCACTCAAATAGTCCATCTTTCGTTTTGAATGCGATCTTCCATTCATCTTCAGGCTTAATTCTGTCTTGATATATCTATTCTTTAAGTCTAGCTATGAGAAGATGGTTGCACCGGAAAGTTGATCCAAAAGATCATCAAGGCGGGGAGTAGAAAATAGGTACTTGATGCTAATCTTATTGATCGTTATCTATCAACACACATTCTCCAAATTTCATTTTTCTTAGGCATTAGAGGGTTGGAACGGCACATGGGCTGAGGCTTTCCCTTATAAAATCTTTACTAAAAAATTCCATAATTTTCCGTTGCAATTCTTCATATTCGGCCGGACTCATACGGTAATGAGCCAGATTAGGTAGTGAACCACCGGGCATTAAGTCAAATTGATGCTGAATGCCTATAATGGGAGGCAGACCATGTGGTAAGTCTAATGGAAAGACATCTTAGAAGTCTTCCAAAAGAGGCTGAGTTTGATGCGGTATAGGAGATACAATTACATTCTCGTACCGATTTTACACAATAACAACCCCCTTCATGGAAATTTTTACACTTTCATTGTGAGCAAAGTAGGGGATGATGAATTCTCAACCAAAGGGGTCTTAAGAGGTTATTTGCCAGGCACCAAAGTAATTTTATTTCCTACATAATCAAAAGAATATATATTACGATAACCATCATGGGTAGTCCTTCTATCAAATTGCCATCGTTAGTAAAGAATAATGTGACTAGCATCCATGGGTAGAACATCATACGATATCTAGTCAAAATTGATACAACCAGTGGCAAGATTGACAAAATGTCATTTGGAAATGGTTATCTCGTTTTCTTTCTTCAACTGAGACATTTTTATGAGTGAAGGTGTGCTTTAACTCCAATTTTAGCTTGCTTGTCGCTACTTTAGAGATCACATCTTCACAATAACCAAAGTCAGTTATTAATTGACATACCTCCCCTCAAATGGTGTAGGCTAATGAAAACTTTTGGTGTGCAGCCACCTATCTCTAGTGCTATATTTAGGAGTGAGAAAAATCTTTCTCACCATGAGAAACTCGTCAAAATCAACATGTATTATTTGTTTATCTTTCGTAGCAACTTAATCATCTTTCAATTCTTCTTCAAGTAGCTCCTTTGTGTTCTCATCAAACTCATTATCCACTAAGAAAGTTTCATCGCGCCCGGTTCTTGTTGATTTAACAATTGCATGATGACCTATATCTTCTCACAAGAATAAGAACGCATACCGCTTGTAGTTCGTTGTTTTGAAATGTGTGGCTAAGTAGAAATATTACTAGCAAGTTGTGTCGTAGCTTTCGTCACTTTGGTGGTACCGATTGTACTCCTAGTTGCTCGATTTGGCAGGGTAGAGGGTTGATGCCTCCTAGAGAGAGAATGTTCTACTTTGAGAGGCTGCTTATGTGCATTTACTGAGTCCCAAATGTCAAGAATTTCTAAGACATCTTGAATATGAAGTTGAAAACTATTCTAGGACTTATTCTCAGCCACTCCTTATATATCTTGAATGTCGTTGCGAATCACCAACTCATTGAACTCATTAGTGTATCGGTCTATAGTTCGCCTACCTTATCTCAAATTTTGGTGCAATTGGTAGAGCTCTCTCTCGTATCATTTGGGAAGAAAATACTTTCAAATCTTGTTCCCCATTTTTCTCCATGAAGTGATTGTAGCCTTGCCAATAGATTGGCAAGTTTTCTTGTCACGTTTCCATCAAGCTATGGCTTTGCCTCATAATTGCATCGCAATGATGCCAATTTTTTGATCTTCTGGGATGTTGCTATGCTCAAAAACCTCATTCACAAGTGTCAACTAATCGGCAATTTTATTGGTAGAATTAGTATCTGAAAATTCTAAAATATCTCTCCTGATTTCATCTTCCAATCCGACTCACGAACTTTTTGTGCGTGATATAGAGCATTCCACCTTCGGGAAAATATTGAACACTTTCTAAGAAGAAGAATCGCCATTGGATTCGATGGTTCTGCAGCGAGGTGGAGGGTTATTTTCTTCAACCCTCAAGCCTTAAACTTCACGGGTCTAGTCATCAAATTTTGTTGCATATACTGCTGCAAATTCTCAGCAAATATGTCTGTTGTGGAAATTCTCCTATATTTTGATTCTGACAAAACTATCGAGAGAAATTGTATAACGTTCTGTGATGCAGAAAGAATGTATAAGCAGCAGGTTGAGTGGATCTAATTCTGTCGCGTGGACGAAGGGTCAGATGGAAGTACTTCTGACGAAGGGTCAGATGGAAGTGCTTCTGACGAAGGGTGCTTCTAACAAAGGGTCAGATGGAAGTGCTTCTGACGAAGGGTCAGATGAAAGTGCTTATGACGATCTAAACAATGACGGATGGATCGCATCAAATCTCCGTATTACCATTCCATGTCAACTGATCAAGTAAGAAGCAAATCTATTCTAAGACGAAACCCAAGAAAGATCAGTTTCTGCATTTGCAAAACATGAAGACCCACGTATGGCAAGTTTCCGATCAAGGCAAGATTCCTAAGGAAAGCTTGTGATATTCGATTACCCTGATATCCCTTCCAATCAATCAAGGGACCTTCTACAATGGGATATCATCTTCTAAGGAATATTCTTTCGGGAACCAACTCAGACTTATCACACTTATGGAAGCTGGAGATTTAGTTGTATGGGCTACTGAATCAGAATGGTTCAATATCTCACTCAACGGTCTACATATCTTCTGAAGATATAGTCTCGTTCAATCACGATTGATGACGTCCAATTAAGGATTGAAGTGCGATCCCTTGGCCAGGAATCCAACGGCTAGTTTGGAGGCAGAGGAGTATAAAAGAAGAACCATGATGGACTAAAGAGAGAGAGGGGGAACAACAATCCAAAGTGCAAGCATAATCTGAATTCTATCCGAAAATATTATGTGTACCAAAAATCATATTCATTGTGAAAATCTGTGAGAGAGAAAAAAACAAGTGATTGAGTGTTTGTAATTCTCGTGATTCTTCATAGTGAAATCCAGCTGATCGGCTGTCATCGTGGGAGAGTGGACGTAGGCTTAATCTAAGCCAAACCACTATAATCATCGTGTGCAATATTCTCTACTCTAAACTCTTACTTTTGTGTTTAGGCTTTTTGCACACTGTTATGCTGTTCCTGATTCTAATCGTACACTGAATTATTTTTTATTCATCAAGAAATTTCAATTATATTCAGAATCACCTATTCACCCCTCTCTAGGTGATATTGCTAGATCCATCAATTGGTATCAGAGCAGGTTGCTCATATTTACGAAGTGTTTATTGACTTTAGAGCTAACGATCTACTATGTCTAGCAATCATTCTTCAGGAACAAGCGATTTTCACTATGCCAACAAGCCACCATACTTTGATGGGAATGACTACAATATGTGGAGCAACAAGATGAAGTGGTTCTTCAAAGCCTATGATGATCTGATATGGGATGTTGTTACGAATGGAGTAGTTCTTGCAACTGCTACAAATCCAACCTCTGCTGACGGAGCAAATCATGTCACAACAATAACCGATGTTGAAAAGGCTAAAAGAAGAGGCCTTGATTCTAAAGCTGTCAATGCTCTCTTTTGTGCCTTATCTACCACTCTCTATAATCGTGTCTCAGAGAAAGAATCATCTAAGGTAATATGGGATAGACTTCATATTATCTTTCAAGGAACAAATCGAGTAAAAGAAACGAAGCTCAGTATTTTACTGAGTGACTATGAAGCATTCCAAATGAAATCTGATGAATCTATTGCAGATATGATAGACAGGTTTCAGACTTTGGCAAGTGGACTTGCAAGACAAGGCGCACCTATTGCTGAACCCATGCAAGTCAGGAAAATACTACGTGGACTCACAGATGATTGGAATTACATCAAACCATCAATTCAAGAATGTCAAACAATCAGACCACTCTCGGTGGATGAGCTAGTCGGGACTTTGCAATCTTATGAAACAAAACGAGCAAACAAGAAGGGAGAACAAAAAGGTAAAAAATCTATTGCCTTGAAAATTGAAATTGCTCAATGTCTTTCTGATACAGATGATGAAAATGAGGATGATGAAGAATTAGCCCTCATGGTCAAGAAATTTAGAAAGATGGCTCGGAAAGCCAGAAATATCAAAGGTAAGAAACCTTGGAAGAAGAATGATATGAAAATGTCAAGCAACGACTTACAAGATAGCAAAGACGTGATTTGCTTTCACTGTAAGAAGGCAGGACATATCAAACCGAACTGTCCAATTTTGAATAAGGAAAAACTCAAGTATGAGAAGTACAAGAAGGCCCTAAAGGCAGATACTCTAAGTGATTCTGATGAAAGTGAAAATGATTACGCAAACATCTGTCTCATGGCCGAATCAGATTCAAATTCAGACTCAGAAACTGAGGTATGTTCATCTGAACTCCCTGATGAAGTTACTGAGTATATTGATAAATTGTGTAGAAACTACAAAGAAGCTCTTGAAAAAGTTTCTGGTTTGAAAAAGGAAAATTCATCCTTAAAACAGCAGAATTTATCTCAAAAAGAAAAAATCGATTTTCTACAACAAGAGTTTCACCAATTGAAAGAAAATCATGATTTGATTTCAAAAGAAAATGCTTCTCTGAAAGAAAAGGTTTCCGATATCTCAAAAAGGTTTTCACAAAGCTCAGAAACTCTGAATAACATTATTTCAAAACAAATACCCTTCAATGACCGATCTGGGTTAGGTTTTAAAAAAGAGAGTAATCTCAAAAATTCCTTTAAAACTGGATTTCGAAAACCAACATTTTCTGATTACATGCATCATTTTCATAGGCATTTTACTAGATCTTATATTCGACATTTTACTAGATCTTATATTCGACAATCATGTGTGAACTGTGGTGATCCTAGTCATACTAAGGATTATTGTAAGAAAATTTGGAGACCCGTTAAAAGGTCAAAACCTACTAACACAAAAGGACCCATGAAAGCATGGGTACCAAAGAAACAGTAAGTTGTTTATTTCTTGCGGGCACCAAAGAGAAGGAAGAACAAGTGGTTTTTGGATAGTGGCTGTTCAAGTCACATGACTAGAAATCCAGATGTATTTATGTCCTTCTCAGATTGTAATGGTAGAAGCGTGTCCTTTGGAGGAAAGAACAAGGGAAATGTCATTGGGAAGGGAAATATAAAGATTAAAAATCTGACGGTTAAAGATGTCTCTCTAGTCAGAGGATTGAACTATAACTTAATTTCTGAAGTCAACTCTGTGACTCTGGCTATGATATTTGCTTCCAAGATTTAAAATGTACAAGTATGAGCAAGGACAAGAAGCAATCATTCAAGGGACGAAGGCATGGGAATATTTACCTTTTAGATATTGATGCTAACTGTGAAAATGCAAAATGTCTTATTTCTGTTAAGGATGAATCTGATCTTTGGCACAAAAAGTTAGGTTATATTAGTATAAAACACTTCTCAAAGCTTTCCAAGAAGGGACTTGTTCGAGGGTTACCTCAAACGAAATTTGAGAAAGGTGGACTATGTCATGCATGCACACTAGGCAAGCAGGTAAGAAGTTCTTTTAAGTCCTTAAATCAAGTGTCCACTAAGCATTGTCTACAGCTACTTCATATGGATATCTTTGTACCGAACAGAACCTTAAGCCTTGGAGGTAAGAAATATTGTCTTGTCATAGTTGATGACTTCTCTAGATTTACATGGGTTTTATTTCTAGCTCACAAAAGTGAGGCTTTTATGTCCTTTTCAAAACTTGCCAAAAGGATTCAAAATGAAATGGGCTACACCATTTCAAGTTTGAGAACGGATCATGGGGGAGAATTTGAAAATCAAAGTTTCTCAGATTTTTGCACTGATTTCGAAATTCAGCATAACTTCTCTGCACCTTATACTCCTCAACAAAATAGGGTAGTAAAAAGGAAAAACAGATCCTTGCAAGAAATGTCCAGAACTCTTCTTATTGAGAGTAAAATTGCTTCTAATTTTTGGGCTGAGACCGTTTTAACAGCTTGTTATATCTTAAATCGAATTTCTCTCAGACCTTTTTCCGAGAAAACCCCCTATGAAATTTTCAAAGAAAGAAAGCCTGATGTTGCATATTTTCATGTATTCGGTTGTAAATGTTTTATTCTAAAGAATGCTAATGTTCGAATTGGAAAGTTTGATGAGAGATCAGATGAAGGAATTTTCTTGGGATATTCAACAACGAGCAAAGCCTACAGAGTCTACAATAAGAACACTCGCGTTGTTGAAGAGTCAGTGAACATCAAGCTCGATGAAAGCCATCAAAATGATGAACCTTAAATCAATCAAGTTCATATACCTCCTCAAGTCTCAGACTCACACGAAGAATCAGGAGAAAAACAAGACTCAATTGTGGATGATGGTTCGGAGAATATTCAGAAGGAAATTCTCTCAGTTGAAGAAAGACCAGAAGATGAACAGAATGAACCCACAACATCCTCAAATGATTGCTTCGACAAAAGTTGGAAGCACAAGTCAAGTCATCCAAAGGAACTTATCATAGGAAGTATAAGTGATGGCATAAAAACAAGATCAAAATTCAAGCAAGCAATGAGCAACATAGCATTGATATCTGAATTAGAACCAAAAAGGATTGAAGATGCATTAGCAGATGAGAACTGGATAAATGTAATGCAGGAAGAGTTACATCAATTTAAAGTCAACAATGTTTGGGAATTGGTCAACAGACCCAAAAATCGTCCAGTGATTGGAACTAAGTGGGTATTCAGAAACAAACTGGATGACAAAGGAAATGTTGTAAGAAACAAAGCAAGACTTGTAGCAAAAGGCTATTCTCAGGAAGAAGGAATAGACTACGATGAGACCTACGTACCGGTTGCCAAGTTAGAAGCAATTAGGCTACTTCTTGCTTATGCTTGTTACAATGATTTCAAACTTTTTCAGATGGACGTGAAAAGTGCTTTTCTAAATGGCTACATCAAATAAGAGGTATATGTTGAACAACCTCCCGGCTTCGAAGAACCTAGAGAAAAGGATTTGGTATTTGTCTTTAAAAAGGCACTCTATGGACTGAAACAAGCACCTCGTGCTTGGTATGAAAGGTTGAGTAACTTTCTATCTCAACACAACTTTACAAAAGGTAATGTAGACACTACTCTTTTTATTCAAAGAAAAGGTAAGGATATTCTTCTAGTTCAAATCTATGTTGATGATATTATATTTGGTTCTTCTAATGAGCTTCTCTGCAAGAAATTTTCTAAAGTAATGCAGAATGAATTTGAGATGAGTATGATGGGAGAATTACGATTCTTTCTTGGTCTTCAAATTCATTAATCTCAGAAAGGAACTTTCATATATCAAGAAAAGTATGCACTGAAAAAAATGAAGAAGTTTGGTTTGGAGAACGGAAAAAAGACAGAAACTCCTATGTCTCACTCCTCCAAATTAGATAAAGATGAAGATGGAAAGGAAGTTGATCCCAAACTATATCGAAGTATGATTGGATCACTACTCTATCTCACAGTTTCAAGACCAGATATCCTATATAGCGTCTGTTTATGCGCAAGATTTCAATCAAGCCCAAGAGAATCACACCTATCAGCCGTCAAAAGAATAATCAAATACATTGGGACGTATCCCAACTATGGTTTGTGGTACTCTAAATCTTCTGATTTTAAACTAAAGGGATATTCAGATACAGATCTTGCAGGTTGCAAAATTGATAGGAAAAGTACATCTGGAACTTGTCAGCTCATGGGAAACATGATTGTCTCATGGTATTCCAAGAAGCAAAATACAGTGGCACTTAGTACAGCTGAAGCAGAATACGTATCTCTTGGAAGTTGCTGTGCTCAAATACTTTGGCTAAAATAGCAGCTCAAAGATTATGGTGTTGAAGAATCAATTGTGGAAATCCTTTGTGACAACACAAGTGCCATAAATCTTACAAAAAAAAACCCATACTTCACTCAAGAACAAAGCACATTGAGATCAAGCATCACTTCATACGTGATCATGTTCAGAATGGTGATGTTAACATTCAATACATTGATACGAAAAATCAACTTGCAGATATTTTCACTAAACCATTGGATAAGCAGACTTTTAATTTTATTAGAAATGAATTATCCATCATTAACCCTCCTTCTTAAGTATATTTTAGAACAGGGAGAGTCAGAAGGAGAATCAGAAGGAGCGTCAGAAGGAACATCAGAAGGAACGTCAGAAGGAGCCTCAGAAGGAACGTCAGAAGGAGCGTCAGAAGGAACGCCAGAAGGAGCGTCAGAAGGAGCATTAGAAGGAACGTCAGAAGGAGCATCAAAAGGAACGTCAGAAGGAGCGTCAGAAGGAACGCTAAAAGGCGCGTAAGAAGAAATTCACATCTTTTTGGAAAAGTTCATAAATCAAGGTCAGTTAACTCTTAAAATTCTCTTTAAGGTAAGTTTCTCATATGAATATATATCTCTGAATATCTGATTGACGGTGATTAATTGATTTGTTAAAGAAATTATTTTATTTCTCTTTAGAAGATCAGAATTTTCTTTTATTGATTTTGTTTCCAAAAATAACCGCCTCTTTTATAAAACACCGAACCGTCACCTCTATTCTCTCATTTTCAAATCTCTCTCAAATCGAAACCCTAAGACCGTATTCAAGATCTCTCGCTCTCGATTTCTTCCTCAAAACAACACTCTTTCATCCAAAGTTTCAAACTTTCTACTTATCAATGGCTCCAAAATCAGCCTTTGACTCGAAGAAGACTCCTCAGTTGAAGAAAAAGTTTTTCGCCTCAACTGCAAGCAGCGCCGAACCTACGGAAACCCAAATCAACGAACAGCGTGAGGCATTCCGATTGGCAAAAGGTTTGTCTCTATCTGCTTTTGAAGGAAAAGAAGCAATGGCACATTCTATTAAGCCAATGTACGATAGTATTAAGGCAGCAGGGGATTCTAGCAATGAACTTAGAAGATTGCTGAATGCTCATCAGTTCGAAAGTGAAGGTGAACTGCTCGAGTTTATTAGTTTACCTGGAAAAATAGTTGATCTAATTGCTGTAGAAAAACCTGAATCGGCATCTAGAAAAGGAAAAGAGAAAATGGCAGAGCCTAGTTCGTAGTCAAGAAAACCATCCCCTATAAGACCTGGCGGAACTAGGGCAAAGGTTGAAGATGATGATGACATTCTGTTCAATGATTTTGTGAAGAATATCAGGTTTAATGTGGATAAAAGCTTTCCTGATCTCATATTCCAAAATCGGGCTCACAAAGACAAGTTTGAATTCATGAAACAGAGAGGTGTTATACCTCACAAGGTATTTGAGTTAAAGTACTTTGATAGTAACGGCATTTATCAGAGGAATCATCTACAAAAGATGAAGATAGATCAATTCATAACGCATATGGGCTATACCTTTCCTGATCTGGTAGCCTACTTCTACTCAAATCTTCAGTTTGTCAACTTCAACTCCTTGGCTTTCACGATGAAAAGAAAGCAGTATATTTTGACTGTTGATGAATTGGCATCTATCATGGGAACTAGAAACAGAGATTTCATACCTCTAGATGTCACTGCAAAAGAAGTATTTTGCTTCCTAACTAGCAAATCAAGCTTCTCAAGGGAATCGAAGTCACATATTGCCTACAGTGACTTTCCCTTAAAACACATCATGATGCACAAGGTGATCATTGAATGTCTTAGACCCAAGGCAGCCTCTAAAACAGACATCTCGAAGTATGAGGCAAAACTGTTGTGGGGCATCTTGACAAGAAAGAGGATTTCTTTTGCTCACACAGTCCTATTACATATGTACAGGTCTGTTCTCAACCCAAAGGGACAACTACCTTATGCTGCTTTGATCTACAGAATAATGGATCATTTCAAGATCGGAGGTCTGGGCTCTCTTGTTAAACAAGATATCCCTCTGATGACTGCTGGTGAAACTATGGTGATAAAGATGGGATACAAGATGACTCCTACTGGATGGAGGACAAAGAACAATGAACCAGTCATTGTGGATTTCGAGGATGAGTCCAAGCAGAAATCTCCAAAGAGGAGAAAAGTTATGGCTGTCAAGGGACAACAAAAAGACAGCTCAACTGATAAGGACTCGGAGGCAGGTGAAGAAGGAACATGGGAGTATGACTCTGAAGCTACACAATCTCGAGGTGGATCAGATGAAGAAGGTGAATCTGGGGATCACAGTACTGAAAGAAATGAGGAAGGAGGAGATAAAACAGAAACACAACCAAAAGAAAATGTTGTATATCCTTGTGATCTGACTGAGGAAGAATTCCTCACAATGTGGAATGAGGATCATGCTGCCAAAATTGAAGATGAAATAGAGTATGACAATACCCTTGTCAATTTTGATCATGAGCAGTTGCTAGCACAAGTCCTAGCTAAGTTGGCCTCAAAAGAGCAGGAGAAAGAGCCAGATGACATTGAGGCTTATTCTGTATCCTCCACCAGACAAACAATTCACAAAGCTGCTACAAGCTTGGCTTCGGCTATTGCACGGGAAGATCAACTCTCGAGTGCTCAGTCCATACCAATGGACATTGATGAAGATGTAGAATCTGTACCCAGCTTACGAGCTAAAGGGAAGAAGGCTCAAACTCAGGGGGAGCCCTTGCCTACAACATCTGATGTCTTTCTCACTGAAGTGCTTGCCTCTCAAGCTTTTCTTAAAGCACAAACTGAGGGGGAGAATTTAGCTACAAAAGGGATTGACACCTCATATCAAGAACCTGCTCTTACAGAACTACAGGTGGACCTTCAAGGATACTTTGAAAATCTTCAACATATCCTTCTTCAGACTCTGGATGCTATGGAAACAAGGTTAGATCAGAAACTGCAGACTTTTGAACAGAAGATCGATAGGAAGTTGCAGGGTATGACTAGTCAGGTGAACAAGTTGGAGAAGTCAATTGATCTATATGGCAGAATATTTTGTACTGAGGTTGCAAACATGCCTACCTACACACTGGTCAGAACTGACAGAACAGATTCAGAACTACCTTCATCTCATGCTGTTAGAAGCCGTGCTCAGCAAATGGGAAGAAGCTCTGAAGGACCTTCCCCAGTGGAGGCTGATAACGAGCCTGAAGATCATCCCTCTTCTTCAAAAATGCCTCCACCCACATCTTCTTAGTTTTATTTTTTTTTTACCAAAAGTTGATATTTGCTATAATACAACCTTTACTCTATTTGTTTAACAATGACTCGATTCAATTTTTTAACTTTATACAATCTTTCTGATGTTGACAAAAAGGGGGAGAAGAGTTGATATCCATTTTGTGCATGGATTGATATCATCTTGAGCAAAGATATATATACGCTATTTATACTCTGATTACATACCTCTGATTATACTCCAATTCATAAAGGGGGAGAATAGTTTATTCTTGTGCAGGATAACCATACTCTGATAGATACCTATACTATGTTTATACTCTGATTATGCATCTCTACTCTGATCATGTATTCCTACAGGAGTATTTTCAGTACAGGATCTCTAATGATGATTACCTGCAAGAGCAAATCGGATGATTACTCGTTTTTGTCACTGTTTAAAATCTTTAAATTTACATATATGTATCTATAATAAGAGTAGTTTTGTCAACATCAAAAAGAGGGAGATTGTTGTGGAAATTCTCCTATATTTTGATTCTGACAAAACTATCGAGAGAAATTGTATAACGTTATGTGATGCAGAAAGAATGTGTAAGCAGCAGGTTGAGTGGATCTAATTCGGTCGCGTGGACGAAGGGTCAGATGGAAGTGCTTCTGACGAAGGGTCAGATGGAAGTGCTTTTGACGAAGGGTGCTTCTGACGAAGGGTCAGATGGAAGTGCTTCTGACTAAGGGTCAGATGGAAGTGCTTCTGACGATCTAAACAGTGACGGATGGATCGCATCAAATCTCTGTATTACCATTCCATGTCAACTGATCAAGTAAGAAGCAAATCTATTCTAAGACGAAACCCAAGAAAGATCAGTTTCTGCATTTGCAAAACATGAACACCCACGTATGGCAGGTTTCCGATCAAGGCAAGATTCCTAAGGAAAGCTTGTAATATTCGATTACCTTGATATCCCTTCCAATCAATCAAGGGACCTTCTACAATGGGATATCATCTTCTAAGGAATATTCTTTCGGGAACCAACTCAGACTTATCACACTTATGGAAGCTGGAGATTTAGTTGTATGAGCGATTGAATCAGAAGGGTTCAATATCTCACTCAACGGTCTACATATCTTCTGAAGATATAGTCTCGTTCAATCACGATTGATGACGTCCAATCAAGGATTGAAGAGCGATCCTTTGGTCAGGAATCCAACGGCTAGTTTGGAGGCAGGGGAGTATAAAAGAAGAACCATGATGACTAAAGAGAGAGGGGGGAACAACAATCCAAAGTGCAAGCATAATCCGAGTTTTATCCGAAAATATTATGTATACCAAAAATCCTATTCATTGTGAAAATCTGTGAGAGAGAAAAACCAAGTGATTGAGTGTTTGTAATTCTCGTGATTCTTCATAGTGAAATCCAGCTGATCGGCTGTCATCGTGGGAGAGTGGACGTAGGCTTAATCTAAGCCGAAATACTATAATCATCGTGTGCAATATTCTCTACTCTAAAAAATAATTCATTGTACGATTAGAATCAGAATCACCTATTCACCCCCCTCTAGGTGATATTGCTAGATCCATCAATGTCCACTTTGTTTATTGGAATGGCTCTGTCACCCCGATGTCTTGCTTGCATGGAGATATTGTCCTCTCCTCCAAAGCTCAAATACTAAATAGTTCGAAACCGACTACTCAAATAATAGGATCTGGAGAGTGAATTATACACACAGAAACTTCATCACAAGAGCATAAATTTCAGTTCTGCGCTAACTTGAAAAAATAATTATAGCTTTTTTTTATACATATGGGAATAACTTATTTCCAAATCTAAAAGTATGAAGACTCTTGGATCTACAACTTCTCTCTTTTGCATTTTCTCAAATGAGGATTTTAGCAAGGCCGAAATTGGGGAGGAAGTGCACGAACGTGAATGGACAGAATGAGGAAAAGATAGAAACTTCAATGGTTACCCTTCTAGGCCTCCAAGAAAGTTGAAATGACATCAATTCTTCTAGATTAATGGCTGCAACTTTTCAAGGATGGAAACTTTTTTAAAGAGCTCTAACTCTTTAAGTATGAAGTGAAAATTCTTCTAATTTTTCAAAGGGTATAAACTCTTCGAGTTTGAAGGGAATTGCACTAAACAAGTTTCATTAATCACATTCATCTACTTTCTACAGAAACTTGAAGACCTTTTAAAGTAAAACAAAAGAAGAACAAAATACTAAAGTCAAATCTAGAAACTAGAAATTATTAAGTGCATAGAAACTAGAAGCACTTAGAAACTAGGAGCTATTAAAAGTACAATAATGCTTTTGGTTGTCCCGAGATGTCTTGTTGGAGGATTTCAATGCATGGAAGATGACAAAGTCTTTATAAGGAAGTTCATCTATGAGACTCTTAGAATTATCAACGTTAGGCTTATCGAAGTCGAGTTTGAATGCGGGGACTTGCCAATGAGACTCTTGGACTTATCGATAAGAGGCTTATGGATGAGAGGCTCGTCCAGCTTGAATGCGGGCTTATCTTTCTAGCTGAGTGCGCTGTTTTTGAATCTGGGCTATATTAGTGACAATTCAGTTCTAATAAACACTTAATTTTACATAAACCCGCATTAAATATTGGCTTTGTTTGTTTCACAAAAAATAAAATTATTTGAAAAATATTTTTTTAAAAATAATCGTTGATATCGCTTGAAATAATTAGTCATTAATCACATTCATCTACTTTCTACAGAAACTTGAAGACCTTTTAAAGTAAAACAAAAGAAGAACAAAATACTAAAGTCAAATTTAGAAACTAGAAATTATTAAAGTGCATAGAAATAGGAGCTATTAAAAGTACAATAATGCTTGTGGTTGTCCCGAGATGTCTTGTTGGAGGATTTCAATGCATGGAAGATGACAAAGTCTTTATAACGAAGTTCATCTATGAGACTCTTAGATTTATCAACGTTAGGCTTATCGAAGTTGAGTTTGAATGCCTTATCTTTTTAGCTGAGTGCGCTGTTTATGAATCTGGGCTATATTAGTGACAATTCAATTCTAATAAACACTTAATTTTACATAATCCCGCATTAAACATTGGCTTCGTTTGTTTCGCAAAAAATAAAATTATTTGAAAAATATTTTTTAAAAAAATAATCGCTCATATCTCTTGAAATAATTACTCAATGAAAAATATTTACTTTTGATGACAATTTATGTCAAAATATTTTCGTTGACAGCAAACATTTTTGCGTTCGTTAATTTTCTTTAGTGATACAAGAGACTGTTTCAAGAAAATATTTGTCAAATAATTTATTTTTCGCGAAATAAACATACCATTTCAATGTCAAATTTTTTTCTTTTTCTTGCCACTAATCAATATCATTGTTGAATCAACAGAAAACGTACAGCCATAACTGAAAGGCACATTCGCACTCGCTCCAGCACCTAAACTATGTGGCGTATATCTAGCATATAATGTCCTTGGCCCTATTATAATATCCATAATGATATCATTCCTAATTGCACCGTGCAACTCCAAAGAAGATTGGATCTTGTGACCCCTCACCAACTCCAACATGCAAAGCAATACCGAAATGTAAATTCCTGAGATTTCATTAACTAAGGAAAATGGGTCCCACAAGAGAATTGGTCTGAATTGTTTTATGAATACAGCACCATGAAAGGAATAGCAAAAACCCTAGAAACGTCCACAAGTTGGGGAGGGTGACCGCAAAGAGAATCTCCAAGCCTTTTAGTAATTAAAACAATGTTGATTTTGGAAACTTTTTTGAACCGACAAAGAGGACTCCTTGTCGACTTGCGGGTTAGTACAAAGTAGGTCTCTTGGCTGTAAAGTGAGACGATTGCAGTTTAAGGACAGTGGGAGGACTAAGTGGGAATGTTCGATGCTGGAATGCCCTCTCTCTCTTCAAATATGTCTAACTCTGACCTGAAGACTGACTCTTGACCCCCTTCAAAGGTGGAGCGAGGCTGCGAACCTGTCCTAGACTGCTACTACTTAATTATTTTGTAAAATATTCTGAATCCCTGGAAAGACTTTCCCACTGTTTGTGTACTTTTTTTTTTTTTGGCCGAAGCTGCCTGTGTACCTCATTACTTTCTTTTTCAAGATTCAATTCCCTGTCCTACTTTCCCAGTTCCCCACATTAAAGGATCCGGATCGTCTGCCCTCATTGATTGAGGGCAGACATGCCCTGTCAAATCAGGGCCGTCCGATCAAGGATCGGACGGCCCTGATTTGAGGGCATTTTTATTTTTTTAGGGCCCTCAAATCAGGGCCGTCCGATCCTTGATCGGACGGCCCTGATTTGACAGGGCATGTCTGCCCTCAATCAATGAGGGCAGACGATCCGTTCATCACATTAAAAAGGAAAAAATGTATTTTTTTAAATAAAAATCGTAAGTATTATAAAATGGATGAAGTACAACAGTTTAAGGGCATCCCAACAATACAAAAAGAGCTATAAGTTGGAAAAAGTAGGGAGTCTCCATACAGTAGCCAATACAACATTCACAACATTCGTCTAAGAATGTCAGTTTTTTTTATAGAGCAAAATTGGACCTCTTATAATTTTACGCATCTTAACCAAAATAATATGGAAGTCAATTGACTTGCTATGAAATTGTCTCACATTGGGCTCTATTTAAATGCAATACATGGTTGCTATGAATGGTAACTTGAGGAGTTTCGTCGCCAACTCTTTGCCCTTTGTTGCTCTAATCATCCATTGGAATTCCTAATTCCATCCTCTTAAAGGGTGCCTTATCCCATGTTGTGTCACGATACGGCGACATATGCTACTTGTCCACTCACATTGGAAGAACAAATGTGACCAGTCTTCTATATCAGCCTGCAGAAATTACATTGGATATGAATTGTAGGTAACCATTGTGCGACTATATCAATTGTTCGTAATCTATCTCTGCATAATAGCCAGCCAATAAAAATTGTGTTTGCTAATGTCGCTGATTCAAATTAGGTTATACCAATCCACATGGGATCTCACTTATCTGAGCTCGTCATATGTATATTGACAACAATACATTGAGCTCAGGATAAGCGACGATAGAACGAGTCGCAATTTAAAGAGATGTCGCATTGGATTACATACTTAAACCATTCTTCTTATATAGTGATGACTTATAACTATGAATCATACTAATATTTACTTGTTTTTTTAATAAATTTGCATCCGAGGGATATCTGTAATCCACCAATCAAAGATTGCACAAAGAACTTTTCTTCTAGTCAGAATTGTGATGAAAAATTGAATCTATCATATATATGTCCATTTTATGAGGGAAAGATTGCCTTATATTATAGGATGTTCCTTTAGACTGTTGTTATGCCAGCATACGAGCGTAAAGTGTTGTCTACTTGAGAGTTGATGAAACCCGCCATAAATCCCATTAACCAATTAAATCCCTACTTCTAACTTGTGCAGCTAGTACTGACTTAGAACAGTTTGCACTTTGTCCTCATCTCTCTCCGTTTGTTATCTGCTCAATCAACTCCCCCGTGATGAGCTCTCTCTTCATCACGCTTCGCCTGCCACCAAATCTCAGCTAAGGTTCTTGGCGCAGCAGTGAGAGATCCCTGAAATCTAGCAATAGTCGTAAAGGTCTCACGACTTCCGATTGCAATGGTGAAATTTGGAGGAGTGCCTCCAGATCTCGTCGCGGAAAATGTGAGTTCGAGAGGGAGGGAGGGAGGGAGGGAGGGAAGGAAGGTGTGTGTGTTTCTAGGTGTAGCTGAAAATTTAGTAAAACTAATGCGATCTAGCGTTGGGTGTTGGAGTTTGTTTGCAAAACAAGAAAAAAGTGTTTTTACTTCATCCCACGCAGGTAGAAAGGCAAAGTTTTAATCACTTTATAAGTTAGAAGGCTATTATATTCTTCTAAATAGAGAAATGGGCAAGTGGGCTACACCTCACAATACTTATGTGCGGTTGCGCAATTATTAGGTGCACACTCGTGCTGTCATAGGTAATAATCGGCACTAATCAACAATATTTTTTTAATTTATTTTTTATTTTCAAAAATTATAACACTTCAATTTTCAGAACTTTTATTTTTGTTTTTTTCTCAAAGAAACACATCATTCTTCTCCAATTGTTTCTCTAGAGAGATTCTGGAGAAGTATCATAATTTCAAAACTTTCATTTTCATTTTTTCTCAAAGAAACGCAGTATTCTTCTTCAATTGTTTTCCTTGAGAGATCCTGGAGAAGTATCATAATTGCTATATGCTATTTTCACCGAGAATTTATTGTATCATCGTGAATATTTGCCAAAAATTATTAGCAATGTTGTGAGGCAATTAACTCTATAAATAGAGTGTTATCACGCCTCAAAGTCCGATTCTATTTCGTCCTATTCCCGACAATATTTTCCAACAGTGGGATAGTCAATGGAATTCCTCACTAGTTACCTTGTTTAAGAAGAAAAATTCCAAAATAATAGTTGGCATGTAGTTGTCGAGCTAGGCTGACCCAATGAGTACATTGGTGTTTGTTTGCAACAAGATGTAGGCATTTTTCTGCATTTTTTATTTGTTTATTTATCTTTTTTCTATTTGTGAGATCTGATGACAACTTACAAGGTGTCACTGAGGGGCCAGAGTCAATAGTTTGAGAGTACGAGCATGTAATCAGAATTGATTTTCGTAGGAGATGTAGATCTTTGTGATCCACTCCCGAAAATCTGTGAGTGTACCATTAATCATCGTTCATTAATACATCGTAAAAAAGGGTGTTTATGTTGATAAAATGTTAATTACGAAGGACACATAGTTTAGTTGCATGTGCCCGCCGGCATGGGGAAGAAAATGGGGGCACAACTTGTCACAGCTAACATGCACACAACCGCCAGTCGAACGCTAGATATTCATGTTCGAGAGGTTGGGGTTATGCCCTCAACACAAACCATCCAATGTTGTTTCTCTGTCCTCCCTTTTGGTGAGTACTATCTTTACATATCTTTGTTGTCTAATCGAATATTCCCATTACCACAGACTCTCACATGCCCTTGTCCCTCATATTACCTCCCAATACAGCGAGAGAGAGACTATAAATAGCACAGTTGAGTACATGACTTTTACTCACAACACACTAGTCTTTCCTTAATCATCTCTCCTGAGAGCAGCTAAGAAGAAAACGTAAGGATTTTGGTCCGACTCTCTCGTACCAAAATGGCAAGACACATTCGCTTCTCCTTCGCATGCTGGTGCTGTTTGCTTTTGGTATTGATCTTGTGCCATGAAGTTCTCCATGTCGAAGCGAGGCGTGTGAGGGAAGTTTCAAAGACCCATCTTCATCATCGTCACCACCATCGTCATCATCATGAGACGGGTCTCAGCGTTGGAAGAAGTTTCAGAGGTGGTGAAGGAAGAAGCAAGAGGAGTACGAGTAGGGTTGAGCTTGTCGCAGACTTTCGATCAACCGAGCCTGGTCACAGTCCTGGTGTTGGTCACTTAATCAATAACTGAAGCTTCCTCTCTCTCTCTCTCTCTCTCTCTCTCTCTCTCTCTCTCTCTCTCTCTTTCTCTCTCTCTCTCTCTCTCTCTCTCTCTCTCTCTCTCTTCCATAGTTTCTGGATGCTCGCCTCTAGATGTACATTGCATGGAATGGCAAGGATGATCATTTGCTCCATTGCAATCTATTTGTTTTTTTTTTTTTTGTAAGATAAGTATGTATTGAAACTTTCCAAATGGCTAGATACAAAAGAGAACCAAGCACAAAAATCATGAATCAACAATGGCACCGAAGATGCCTAATGAGGGTTCAACGGCGCTCCGGTTGTAAGATGCAAGCAAAATAGAGAAAACGAGCCCAACAAGGGGAAGAGCCAGCTAGAAGAGAGTAAAGAAGGGCCAAAAAAGCAGCCAACAAAAAGAAAAAGAAAAAAACACAGCCAAACAACAGCCCAAACTTTCAACTAAACAAAGTAAACAGATTACAATCTGCACAACGAGCAGCAAAAGACCGACCCATCAGCAAGTAGGTCGGCTCCAACACGATGGGGAAGACACACCGGCAACTCCCTGGCAGGCAAACAGCAACCAAATGGTCCCTGCAGATCTCAGCCAGTAGCACACCACTTCCAAGCAAAAAACCAACCTAGCAACTCATGAACAAAAGGGAACCAGCCATGTAAACATCCCATAACAGAACAGGGAAATAAAAAAACAAGGCTAACAGCCTAAGGATAGGCATGCAAGAAAGAGAGGAAAGACATTAGGAGGCGCCAGGACGGTATTCAAATATGGATGGGGACAGCCCCCAATTCCTTTGCACGCGCCTATTTCGAGGATTGTCTTCAAAGTGGCCAAGCGTTAGAGCTTTGTCCTTGACTATCTTGATGAGATGCTTGACGATACCTGGCACAAAGAGAGGCTTCCGTCTAAATAGGATGTGATTTCTCTCAGTCCAAATGATATGACATAAGGCACCAAAAGAAAATCTAGCCAGCCGATGAGGAAGGGATTGACCACTAAGGTGTTGCAAAGCCCAACGTACATGATCAAGCCATGGCTGGTTACGCCACGATAAATTACATTTGGAAGCCCAAATTAAAGCTATACTACCTGTTACAGAACAACCAAAAAATAAATGGTCAATCGAGTCTGGTCTACATTTACAAAATACACAAACCCCATCCACTTCCTCTATTATACGATAATAAAGTAAAAACACCTGAGTAGGGAGGCGGTTCAGAGTTACTAACCATAAAAGGAAGGTGTGCCGAGGAGAAAGAATATGATCCCATATAAATGAATGCCAAAACACAATCGGTTCTCTACTTCTGATAAAATCCCAAGCATAGGCCACCGAGAAAGTTCTCGAGGAATGAGGCTGCCATATGAGTTTGTCCGACCTATCTTCCACAAAGAGAGGGACAGAGTCAAGCCAACCCATAATAGTATCAAGAATAGCCGAGCCCTGCCACACCGAATCAAAGAAGGATCGAACTGATGTATTTCGAGGGATTTTTGAGCGGTATATATCCCCGTGAGTAAATAACATATACAAAGGACCTCTGTCATGCCAATGATCAAACCAGAAAGAAGTGATGTAACCATTTCCAATCCTCCATCTAAACTGCAAGTAGAATTCGGGACGAAGGTCCAATATTTTCTTCCAAACCCAAGAGCAGAATGTAGGCCTGGAAGCTACTCAAAAGTTTACATTTTTCAGGAAAGTAGAATGAATCCACTTACACCATAGCGACTCTTTATCAGTGAAAAGAATCCAAATATGCTTAAGAGTCAAGGCCTTGTTACAATCCACTAGTCGCCGAATACCCAATCCTCCGTCAACTTTTGGAAGTTATATATCATTCCAAGAGACCTTGGCTCCACCTATACCCAGGTCTGGCCCCTTCCAAAGAAACTGTCTAAGTATCTACTCAATTTTATTCAGGACAGACTTTGGAAGGGTAAACATGCTGGCCCAATACACATGAATGGAGTGTAAAACCGATCTAATGAGTTGCAAGCGCCCACCATACGATAAGAATCTCTATGACCAAGAACGAGCTCTAGCAGTAATAGCATTTACCAAGACTTCACAGTCTAGCTTTCTAAGTCTAGAAGCAATAACAGGGACACCAAGGTAACGAAAAGAAAGAGTACCTTCTTGAAACCCCAAGCAATCCCGAATCTGATGTCGCAGGGCATCCGTCCCACCAGAACAATCTGTTTGTTTTGATGCACACAAATAAAGAGAAAATAACCAAAAAAAGTCTTAAACATATTGTAATTGTGCCGATTCAATCCTAAACTTTTTTTTTGCCAATTGAGTTCTAAACCTTTTGCAATTATGCTAATTCAGTTCATTCGGCTTGTCGACACTAACATGGACACATTTTAATATGATTTTTTTAATATTTTTCAAATACTTATTTATTTATTATAATTTATTCATGCCTTTTCTTTATTTTTATTTTCTTACTAGGGCCGGCCCTCGGCCGATACAGAAAGTATTCCATACTTGCCAAGTGTCACATGCGCATGATAGACACATGTGATCTTCAGCACCGGCGACACCACGTCACCGCCATTTGTCAGTGCCATATTGAGTCGATCTCAGTTACGTCTTGCCTCTACTTATCATAACTCATCACCGAATTTAGATGGCACAAAATCTCTGCTCTAAATAACTCACTCATCAGAACTCATCACTAAAAAAAATCTAAAGCGTTCTAATGTTTCAGCAAAATAGAATTGATCTCAATTGTGCATTGCCTCTACTTATCCGACATTATATTTGCAGTTCACCAAACATTTTGGATTTCTTATCCTAACCTATCTAGTCATATCCTGACTAGAAATTGGATATGTCGAAAAAAATATTCTTCTTTCATACCGATCAATCTTCTTCAGAATGTAATTTTTGGAATAAGAACTTAGGTATTTCATTTGAAATATTTTGATACTCAATGCTCTAACGTCTTCCATGATCGAAAATTCGAACCCCTAAATCGGCGCTACGTATCGACACATGCAGAATATCGAAACCGTGCCACTGGTTAATAGGGATAGAATATATTTGAGCCTTGTCATAAGGAAATTGTGAGTTTAGCCACCAATTAGCATGGATTTAATTTAGGGCGACACTTTTTTTTTCATTTTTCATTTGTCTTAGACACGTCATTTTGTGTGTGTTTTAATCATACTATTCCTTGTGTGGCCCATCAGTCTATAAAAGTGAGCCTTTTTTTTTATTTTTTCCCCTTGCGGGTGCCATTTTCCTCCTCCTTTATTTTCACATTTTGTCTCCGCTCTTGTGAATTTCTCTGCCATTATCTTCTTTCTACGCCTCCCTAATAGTGATGCCTCTATGGCTGGAGAAGAGAAAGGCAAACTCTCTTTTTTTCTCTCTCTCTTTCTTTGCTAAAAGAATTCTTATTTTCAGGCAAAACAAAATAGATTTTATTTTAACAATCATGGTTTGAAGATTCCGAGGCTATATTTGAAGTGAGATTAACACGCTTTAAAACATTTAACTTCTGCAAAGAGGATGGAAATGAAGGATAAATGTGCTTCAAACCACAAGTTGATACGAACGTCAAGAACAAGAAGCTCCAAGTGTTTTTACAAATGAAATGCTACTCAATCTACCCCATTCTAAATCTATGTTTCGTTGCATTAAGGAAATTTATGTTGGGAAAAACAGACAGCGGATAAAACTTTCCCTCCTTGACTAAACCTGTGAGAAACCGATTCGAGCACAACTAATGAAAATATGCGAGTTAAAAGAAAAACAACACCAGAATTTTAACGTGGAAAACCCTTCAATGCGAAGGATAAAAACACACGAGACCGATCACGGAGTTTACCCGAATCTCCACTATATATTAATCGTTTGGGTACACAAATTCGCTGAATACAATGATAATAAAAATTCCAAAAACTACAAGTGAGATCAAGCAACAGCATCACCTTAAACGAGAGATGGATGAAAATCACCCCAAAATTACAGTCTGAAAAACGTCCACAAACAGCTATAGTAGAAAACCTCCAAATCATGATCAACCGCAAAGAATCAAGAACAACGAGTCTTGAAGTTGCTGTCAAAATTCCAGCTCAATCGGACCATGGATTGACCCTTCAATCGTCGATTTGATCACCGCCTAACACGTAGAAAAACTGCTACGTTTTTCTCTCTAATGTGGCTGCCCCCTTTCTCTCTCTCTCTTTTACGTTTTTGTATGTTGTTATGCTGCCCTAGGTAACAATTAAAATAAAAGGGCAAGTGGCTAGACTTGGCTTTAAATAAAAAGCCCAACAAATCTCCTCCTCCAGCCCATTAAGGGAGATCCCGACACAAAAGAATTCATTAGAAATCCATGCCGGTCTGACGCCGACAAAACTCATACTTCTTTCTAGTAAGAGCATTCATCATCATATCTGAAGCATTATCTTCTGTGTGTACTTTCTCAAGTTCTAACACCTTTGAATTCTAGAGTTTCTCGTATCCAGTGATACCTCACATCAATATGCTTTGACCTGGCATGAAAAGTGGAATTCTTGGCAAGATGTATAGCACTTTGATTATCAACAAAGTAAAACTTATCTCTCTTGAGTGAAACCAAGTTCCTATGTGAACTCTTTCATCCAAAGTAATTCCTTACATGCTTCGGTTGCTACAATGAACTCTGACTCTATCGTCGACAATGCAACATATTTTTGCAACATTGACTTCCAAGCCACAGCTCTCCCTGAGAAAGTAATCAGATAACCCAAAGTAGATTTTCTTGTGTCAATATCACCTGCCATGTCAGAATCAGTATAATCAGTATATCCAACAAGAATCGGCTTATCACTCCCAAATGAAAGTCTCAAACTAGAAGTGCCTCGGAGATATCTCAATATCCACTTCAATGCATTCCAGTGCTCTCTACCTGGATTTGATATAAAACGGCTAACCACTCCAACTGCATGAGCAATATCTGGTCTTGTGCAAACCATTGCATACATCAGACTACCCACTGCAGAAGCATAAGGAACTTTTTCCATCTCTTTCAGATCTTTCTCAATTGACAGACATTATTTATGACTAAGCTTAAAGTGTATAGCAAGAGGTGTACTTACAACTTTAGTTTTGTCCATTTTGAACCTTTGAAATACTTTCTCTATGTACTTCTCTTGAAATAACCATAATCTCTTCGCCTGTCTATCGCGAGTGATCCTCATACCAAGAATCTGCTTAGCTAGCCCCAAGTCTTTCATTGAAAAGGACTTGCTCAAATCTTGCTTTAACCTGTCAATCCTAGAAGCATTCTGGCCAATGTTGACACCTGATTTTTGACCATCTATTATTGTGATTTTTATTCTTTAAAATTAATTAAAAATATAAAAAAACGTCATAAAATTACAAAATCAACTTTGGAAGCCTTGGCCTAGCCTCGGGGACCAATTTTGAACAAAAAATATTTTTTGGTATTTTATAATATTTTTCGAATTTATTTAATTATAAAAATACCCAAAAAATCAAAAAAATACCATTCGTGGTCAGAAAAATACACAAAAATATTAAATAATTTTGTTTTAATTTCCTCTTCAAGTGTGTCACTTTAAATCTCAAAAATCCGGCTCGGGTCACTATGTTCCTTCACAAAACATAAACCCGAACCGAGCCTAAAAAATCCTTTTTGAGTCTTTTAGTTGTCAATTCTCACCTTGTGTAAGCTATGACATTGGATTATAAAATCTTGAAATGCAATTTGGTCAATTTGCCCTCCAATTTGATCAATTTTAAGCAAAAGGGCTAGATTGCATAATTTTCTTTCAATTTAGTCCCCGGTTTCGCAATTTGTGAAATTAAATTTCACACGGGCGTACCCATTGAAATTAAACATCTCTAACCTATGTTTTTCATCATGATGAATCCATTGGTGGCCTCAATTTTGACTAATATGGTCATTTAGGTCATCGATTAAGCAAAAATCATTTTCGGATCCTAGGGACAATTTGGGGTTTTCATTAAATTGCAATCAATTGATTCGCGAAAATACCCCTATTTGATAGAAAACATACCAAGGAGTCCGATTATGCCATCAATTGCATGAAAATAGGTCAATTTGGGGCCTAATTGGGCCGATTTGGTCGAACTGGGCCGGTCGGGTCAGACCCGACCCGACCCGACCCGGTCCGACCGGGTCTGCAACTAAGTTGCAGACCCGCATGGCCAGCGAACGACAAGGAAAACAGGGGGAGCAGGGAGCGACAAACGTTGGTGCGCGGTATTTTTTTAAAGGAAAGAAAAGAGAAAGTGGTGGTAGACAACGGCGTAGTGGCGGGGACGGCCACAAAAGGCCGGTCGGCCACGAGAATAAAAAAAAAAGAGAGGGAGTTGGGAGTGGTGAGAGAGAGTTCGGCCGAGAGAGGGTGAGGGGATTTTCAGAGCAAGCGGGGGTGAAAACCCAGGCACAACCGGCAACCCTCGACTTTCTGCAGCATTCTGAGATCATCACCGAAGCTTGGAGGTCGTTGGCAAGCTCCAAAAAGGTTGGTTTTTCCCTTCCGACCACCTTTCCACGCATGCAATCAATGTGTTCGACGAAATGCCCGAATGGGCTTAATATTTTTTGAGTGTCGGCCGGGGCTCCTCGAGCCGTATTTCCTCCCCTTTCGTCCCTAGACCTCTTTAGAACCATCTCTAACTCTGTTTGTGTCTATTTTACATCTGAACCGCGTCGGAGACGATTGCCGGAGCTCCAACACACTCGGACCGAGCCGGGAGTCCACGCCGGCGAGGCGAGCTGTCGTCGAGGCTTAGGCGACCTCAGGTAAGGTTCCAAACCTCCATTGGGTGACATGTGATCAGAAGAAACAAGTTCAAACAAAAAAAAATTCTGCAAGTCGTTCGCCGGAGACGGAGCTGAGGAGGTTCGGTTCGCCTGTTTTGACGTGTGCATGGCGTCGTTATTGGTTGTATGTTGATGCCGAGGTCCTAGGGAATCTAACGCCGAAGAAAGGGATGAAAAACACTAAGATTTGGCTTGGTTTTGGGGTCTCCGGCGAGAATTCCGGCGAGGGTCGCCGGAATTCTCACTGTTCATCATCTTCCCCGGCGACCCTCCGGCCGGTCAACGGTCAAAGGCTGACGTGGCACGCCACGTAGGTGTCGCGACCCGTCCGAAAAACGGACGCGGCTAATGGATTACCGATCGCGGGCTTTGGATCGGCGCGGGCCCTCCCAGGCTCATACCAAATCGCGGCGGGAGTGTCTTTTGAGGGATTCGACGATAAGAGTCGATCGCTTTCGACCTTAGTGTGGTCGTGGTGGCATGTGCAATTTGTGCATGCATTTGGAGTCGCCACCGGTCTTTCTTGGAGGATAGACCGGAAACCTTACTGACCGATTGGGAGAGATCGATCAGTCTTGCGGAACCAGAGATTTTTAGGTTCGGGGACTTGGTTACGTCGGTGTCATTACCAACGCCCTTTCGGTACCTAACGCGAGTGATTTTCCTAATTAAGATTTCATGCAGGCGCAATTTTGGGTGAGATAGGTATGAGTCAAGGTTTCATACAGATTGGAAGACTAGTCCTATCAAATTACAGTCAATATAATGAAAGCGCAAGTCAAGTGCATAAATAAATCATGTCAATGCACATCAACTTCAATCATTGGCCTCCTAGTATAGCCATAAGAGCTTAGAAAAGATGTGATTTAGGGCTAGGGGTAAAATGGGAAGATTTGGGGACAATTATCCCGAAAGGCAAAATTGTCATTTTTGGAAGTTTTGGATACCGAATTACCCAAAATATTCTATGGTCAGTTGTTTGTGACCATTTCCCATTTTTGGGAATTTTTTGGAATTTCTTGATTTTTTCTTCAATTTTTGGAAGACGATTCGCCCGAAGGGCGAGATCGTCATTTTAAGAAGGGTCGGGGTTCAAAACACCCGAAATGGGTCTTGGCCAGTTGTTTGTGGCCATTTCCTATTTTTTGGGATTTTCCTAGATTTTTTAGAATTTTTTTGGAAGACGGTTTGCCAGAGGGGCAAAATTGTCATTTTTGGAAAGATCGGAGGTCGAAAGACCCGAAACAGGTCGTGGCCAGTTGAATGTGGCCATTTCCTATTTTCTGGAAGTTTTTAGAATTTTTCTGAATTTTCCGAATTGTTTTGAATTTTTCATGATTTTTCATTTTTTATTGATTTTTTGATTATTTTATTATTATTTTTGGATTTTTTAATATTTAAAAATATTTTCCGGGCCGGGTCAAACCCGGCCCGACCCTAGGGGTCGACACCGGTCTAAAGCGACACCGTTTTGATTTTTTAAATATTGTTTCCTATTTTTTAACAATTTTTGGATTTTTTTATCTATTTTATTTAATTATCCGAAAATTCCCCGGATCGGACGGTCCACGTCGTGCCACGTGGCTTCGTCTCGTGCGCCCGATCTTCCACTAGATCGGGCGACTCACAGAGAGCCACGTGGCTCGATCATGACCGTCGGATCAAAAATCAATTTCTTTTCCTTTTTTAGAAAAACCCACAAATCGGACGCTCTGGAATATGCCACGTGGCCTCCTCTGGTGCGTCCGATCTTATACAAGATCGGACGTCCCTCAGTGAGCCACGTGGCACATCCTCGTCCGCCGGATCGATTATTCGAAAATCATTTATTTAATTTTCCAAAAATCTAGGATCGCGACACATGTCGCGATCGTGGCCGTTAATTCCGTTTGATTTAAAAATACATGGATCGGACCCCACCCGGCTGACGTGGCTGCCTACGTGGCACGCCACGTCGGCCGTTGACCGGCCGGAGGAACGCCGGAGAAGACGATGAACAGTGAAAAATCCGGCGGGAATAGTAAAAATTCCGGCGAAGTCGCCGGAAAATTGCGAAACGGGCCCGAAACTTGGTATTTTTCGCCCGTTCTTGCGGCATTCGACTCCTTGGACCAACCACATCAACACACAACCCAAATAATAACCATGAACACGCTAAAAACCGGCGAACCGGACCTCCCCGAACTCGGCTCCGGCGAGGCATTTTCCAAATTTTTTTCTTATCAAAACTCGATTCTAAACCATCAAACAACATCCAAGGAGGGTCTAGAGGCTTACCTGAGCTCATTTCGAGCTCGGCGCCCGCCGGAAGCTCCCCGTTGAGTCCTCGGTCCGGAGGGTGGTCGGCAAAGGTTGGGGTCCGATTTTCACCGAGATTTAATGCAAAATAAATGGCAAGTCGAGCTTAGGAATAGTTCTAATGGAGACTCAAGGCAATATTCGTGCTAAATGAAGCTCGGGAAGACACGGCCGAGACAAAACCGAGTCGAGACATCCATCGGCATTTCATCGAACACATGGCGTGCGTAAAGAAAAAAAAGAGATCCGGCGAGATACCGACCTGTTCCGGGCTCGACGGCGGTGGCTGAAGCTCCAGTGAGGTTCTGCGGTGTGCGGGGAAGCTTCGTCGCCCTTCGGCTTCGCTCTCACTCGCACCAAAAAATCCCCCCGCCTCTCTTGGCCGAGCCCCTCCTTTAACCGAACTTCCCCTTTATTTTCGTGGCCGACCGGCAATTTTTTTATGCCCACGAGCCTCTGCCGGCGAGCAAGGAGCTCTGTCAATGTCCCCCACGCTCGTTTGCCTTTTGTTTCTCCCCAAAACGCGTCGCCCATGCCGCCCCTGTTCTCCCCTGCCATTCTACCTTGCTGCACATGCTGTCCACGGGTCTGCAACAATGTTGCAGACCCGGGTCGGACCGGGTCGGGCGGGTCGGACCTGACCGACCCGGTTCGACCAAATCGTCAAATTGACCCCCCAAATGACCTCTTTTCATGAAATTGATGGCAAAATCAGATTCCTTGGCATGTTTTCCATCAAATATGGGTATTTTCGTGAATCAATTTATTGAAATTCTGTGAAAACCCCAAATTGTCCCTAGGATCCGAAATTTCATTTCGCCAAATCGAGGGCCTAAACGATCAAATTATTCAAAATTGAGGCCACCAATGTATTCAGAATGATGAAAACTATTGGGTAGAGGTGTTTAATTTTAATGGGTGTGCCCGTGTGAAATTTAATTTCACAAATTGTAAAACCGGGGACTAAATTGAAAGATTTTTATGCAATTAAGCCCTTTTGGCTAAAATTGATCAAATTGGAGGGCAAATTGACCCAATTGCATTTCAATACTTTAGAATCCAATGTCATAGCTTATAAAAACCGAGAATTGAAAATTAGAAGACTCGAAAAGGATTTTTTAGGCCCGGTTCGGGATTAGGTTTGTGAAGGAACCCAATGAACCAAGCTGGATTTCCCTAATAAAAAGTGAACATATTAATGAGAGAATTAAAATAAAATTTCTGAATATTTTTTTGTAATTTTCTGACCACGGATGGTATTTTTCTGATTTTTTGGGTATTTTTATGATTAAATAAATTCCGAAAAATATTAAAAAATTCAAACAATATTTTTTGTTCAAAATCGGTTCATAAGGCTAGGCTAAGGCTTCCAAAGTTGATTTTGTAATTTTTTGACCTTTTTTGCTATTTTTAATTAATTTTAGAAATAAAAAATATATAATAACGGATGGTCAAAAATCGGGTGTCAACAGCTGCCCCTCTTTGAGAGTGAGCTCGTCAGAGGTTACTTTCAAAGACAAAATGACACCTGAATATTAATCGACTCAACTGGGAAAAAGAAATGCTATGACATCGGACCCTTAAGTCTTTTGATGAATGCCCAAATTAATCCCCGATTTACTATGACAATTAGAACATGGGCCGAAGCGAGAGAGGCTTACCTGACGTTTACCTGCCTGTTGAATGCTGCGCACGCGGAGTCTGAGGAGGTTTTTTTTTTTTTTTTTACCCTTCGTGCCGTCTAGTTCGCCATGCTGGGCTTTTATTACTCCCTTCATGGCTCCTGATTTGCCACTTTGGGGTCTTGAAATTCTTTTCCACGGCTACCGGTTGCAATCCATTCCGAAGGGTGAGAGCTTCGAGGCGTGGCTATCCGGCGCGTGCTTCGTGGAAAAGGCGGTCACCGTATCTCTAGGCGGCAAGTCGCGAGCGTTATGGGCTCTGATCTTGAACTGTGCTTTGAGACACCCCTGTCGTGAATCCCTGTATTGTGGGATTTTGGGTGGAATAAATGTCTTTCCTGCGGCTACCGGCTGCAATCCATTCCGAAGGGTGAGAGCTTCGAGGCGTGGCTATCCGGCGCGTGCTTCGTGGAAAAGGCGGTCACCGTATTTCTAGGCGGCAAGTCGCGAGCGTTATGGGCTCCGATCTTGAACTGTGCTTTGAGACACCTCTGTCGTGAATCCCTGTGTAGTGGGACTTTGGGGAAAGAAATCTTCTGAAGCTGAAAATTGGCGATCCGGTCCGGAAGATGACAGATCCGCGGCTACCAACCTGTGAACACTTACAGAGAGATTTATCTAGTCATCGTGCTTTCGAAGCGGCAAGCGAGCCTTTTGGGCTCCAGTCTTGGGTCGACTTCTAGGCACCTATTTGCTTTAGAGGATCCCATGACGCTGACTAGCGGGGTCAGAGGGGATTTTTCAGGTTTTGCAGAGGGTTCCTAATACGGAGGTTTTCCACGTCCGATAGGATCGCCTGATTTTTGAAAATGGGGTCCTAGGACGAGGGTTCTCCTGACGAGGTTTCTCCACGTCTGATGAGATTACCTGTTTTTCTGAGAAGGAGTCCCGAGTCGGAGGTTTTCCACGTCCGCTGGGATGGTTTGAATTTTGAAAAGGGGTCCCATGACGAGGTTTCTCCACGCCTGATGAGATTACCTGTTTTTCTGGGAAGGGGTCTCATGACGAGGTTTCTCCACGTCCGATGAGATTACCTGAATTTTGAAAAGGGGTCTCATGACAAGGGTTCTCCACGTCCGATGAGATTACCTGTTTTTCTGAGAAGGGGTCTCATGACGAGGTTTCTCCACGCCTGATGAGATTACCTGTTTTTCTGAGAAGGGGTCTCATGACGAGATTTCTCCACGTCCGATGAGATTACCTGAATTTTGAAAAGGGGTCTCATGACGAGGTTTCTCCACGCCTGATGAGATTACCTATTTTTCTGAGAAGGGGTCTCATGACGAGGTTTCTCCACGCCTGATGAGATTACCTGTTTTTCTGGAAGGGGTCTCATGACGAGGTTTCTCCACGCCTGATGAGATTACCTGTTTTTCTGGGAAGGGGTCTCATGACGAGGTTTCTCCACGCCTGATGAGATTACCTGTTTTTCTGGAAGGGGTCTCATGACGAGGTTTCTCCACGCCTGATGAGATTACCTGTTTTTCTGGGAAGGCGTCTCATGACGAGGTTTCTCCACGCCTGATGAGATTACCTGAATTTTTGAAAAGGGGTCCCATGACGAGGTTTCTCCACGTCCGATGAGATTACCTGTTTTTCTGGGAAGGGGTCTCATGACGAGGTTTCTCCACGCCTGATGAGATTACCTATTTTTTTGAAAAGGGGTCCCATGACGAGGTTTCCCCACGTCCGATGAGATTACATGTTTTTCTGGGAAGGGGTCTCATGACGAGGTTTCTCCACGCCTGATGAGATTACATGTTTTTTTGAAAAGGGGTCCCATGACGAGATTTCTCCACGTCCGATGAGATTACATGTTTTTCTGAGAAGGGGTCTCATGACGAGGTTTCTCCACGCCTGATGAGATTATCTGAATTTTGAAAAGGGGTCCCATGACGAGGTTTCTCCACGCCTGATGAGATTACCTGTTTTTCTGAGAAGGGGTCTTATGACGAGGTTTCTCCACGTCCGATGAGATTACCTGAATTTTGAAAAGGGGTCTCATGACGAGGTTTCTCCACGCCTGATGAGATTACCTGTTTTTCTGAGAAGGGGTCTCATGACGAGGTTTCTCCACGTCCGATGAGATTACCTGAATTTTGAAAAGGGGTCTCCTGACGAGGTTTCTCCACGCTTGATGAGATTACCTGTTTTTCTGAGAAGGGGTCTCATGACGAGGTTTCTCCACGTCCGATGAGATTACCTGTTTTTCTGAGAATGGGTCTCATGACGAGGTTTCTCCACGCCTGATGAGATTACCTGTTTTTCTGGAAGGGGTCTCATGACGAGGTTTCTCCACGCCTGATGAGATTACCTGTTTTTCTGGGAAGGGGTCTCATGACGAGGTTTCTCCACGCCTGATGAGATTACCTGTTTTTCTGGGAAGGGGTCTCTTGACGAGGTTTCTCCACGCCTGATGAGATTACCTGAATTTTTGAAAAGGGGTCCCATGACGAGGTTTCTCCACGTCCGATGAGATTACCTGTTTTTCTGGGAAGGGATCTCATGACGAGGTTTCTCCACGCCTGATGAGATTACCTGTTTTTTTGAAAAGGGGTCCCATGACGAGGTTTCTCCACGTCCGATGAGATTACCTGTTTTTCTGGGAAGGGGTCTCATGACGAGGTTTCACCACGCCTAATGAGATTACCTGTTTTTTTGAAAAGGGGTCCCATGACGAGGTTTCTCCACGTCCGATGAGATTACCTGTTTTTCTGAGAAGGGGTCTCATGACGAGGTTTCTCCACGCCTGATGAGATTATCTGAATTTTGAAAAGGGGTCCCATGACGAGGTTTCTTTAGGCGGTTTGTACCATGAGTTGACCCTTCAGGCGGTTTCTACCTTGAATTGACCCTTCAGGCGGTTTCTACCTTTGGTTGACCCTTCAGGCGGTATCTACTATTGGTTTGACCCTTCAGGCGGTATCTACCATTGAGTTGACCCTTCAGGTGGTATCTACCATGGTTTGACCCTTTAGGCGGTTTCTACCATGAGTTGACCCTTCAGGCGGTTTCTACCTTTGATTTGACCCTTCAGGCGGTATCTACCATTGATTTGACCCTTCAGGCGGTATCTACCATAAGTTTGACCCTTCAGGCGGTATCTACGATTGAGTTGACCCTTCAGGCGGTATCTACCATGGTTTGACCCTTTAGGCGGTTTCTACCATGAGTTGACCCTCCAGGCGGTTTCTACCTTGAATTGACCCTTCAGGCGGTTTCTACCTTTGGTTGACCCTTTAGGCGGTATCTACCATTGATTTGACCCTTCAGGCGGTATCTACCATTGAGTTGACCCTTCAGGCGGTATCTACCATGGTTTGACCCTTTAGGCGGTTTCTTCCATGAGTTGACCCTTCAGGCGGTTTCTACCTTTGATTTGACCCTTCAAGCGGTATCTACCATTGATTTGACCCTTCAGGCGGTATCTACCATAAGTTTGACCCTTTAGGCGGTTTCTACCATGAGTTGACCCTTCAGGCGATTTCTACCTTTGATTTGACCCTTCAGGCGGTATCTACCATTGATTTGACCCTTCAGGCGGTATCTACCATAAGTTGACCCTTCAGGCGGTTTCTACCATGGTTTGACCCTTTAGGCGGTATCTACCATTGATTTGACCCTTCAGGCGGTATCTACCTTGAGTTGACCCTTGAGGCGGTTTTTACCATTGGTTTGACCCTTTAGGCGGTATCTACCTTTGCTTTGACCCTTCAGGCGGTATCTACCATTGAGTTGACCCTTCAGGCGGTATCTACCATTGCTTTGACCCTTCAGGCGGTATCTACCATCAGTTGACCCTTCAGGCGGTATCTACCTTCAGTTGACCCTTCAGGCGGTTTCTACCTTTGATTGACCCTTCAGGCGGTATCTACCTTGGATTGACCCTTCAGGCGGTATCTACCTTTGATTGACCCTTCAGGCGGTTTCTACCATTGGTGTGACCCTTCAGGCGGTTTCTACCTTTGGTTGACCCTTCAGGCGGTTTCTACCATTGTTTTGACCCTTCAGGCGGTATCTACCATTGATTTGACCCTTCAGGCGGTTTCTACCTTGGTTTTGACCCTTCAGGCGGTTTCTACCTTTGATTTGACCCTTCAGGCGGTTTCTACCTTGAGTTGACCCTTCAGGCGGTATCTACCATGAGTTTGTTGAGGCGACAGTTTGGGAGCTGGGTTCTCCAGGTATCCCGCAGAATTTTGAGCCTGAAAGATTTTTCTTCACCAAGAAAACGTTAGTAATCTTTGGGAAGATCACGGCTGTCCATTTGACAAAAACCGTATGACTTAAGTTTTAATCGTGAAATGTGCATTTTGATGCTGGAGGTCTTCCAAAGCATTCTTGCAACATGCAAATGTGATCACAAATCCCTTGCACGGAAAATCTGGATCCAACAATTTGAAGATTCCAAAAAGAGTTTGCTCAAAACATCGATTGGAATATTTCTCGACAAGGAGGTCATCTCGCCTGTTTTGAGATAATGGTTTTTATACGGGATGCACTCAATTCCCTACTAACCTGTGCCTAGGTTTTAGGCTCATTCGCAGCGCATACATTTTGATCGGTCGGGAGGTCTTCCACGGGACCGTAATGTTGGGCTTGGGTATTGGTTTTCAAGGGGGACCCGCTTTGGAGTCGAAGCCATTGAATGAAAGTCTTCACCATCTGCTCCGGGTTTACAAGTCAAGGACCCTGCAAAATGAGAAAGAAATAGTCTTGCTCGTACCTCTTCGAGCTAAGCCATATGTTAACCCAAGTGTCTTAATCAGAGAAGACTGTTTCAGGGTCGTAACTTTGGTAGGATTGGGGACCGAAAAAAGGCTTGTTTTTGGCCCAGAATTTGTGAAGGGATTGACATCGGTGATCATTGCAAATTTGCCACCTGTCCTTTCCATTTTGCATCTTCAATTTTTGAGGTACACGATCGCTTTTGAGGTGTGCACAAATTCTTGTGAAAGCGCTTCTGGCTGCATTAAGAGAGTAACAACTCTATCTGTGTCTTTGCTCCGTGCTTGACACCATTCGAGGAGTACTCTTTTTGAACCTGACTCCTTTTGGATTTCTCTTCTCCCCTTTTCAAACAGGTTTCACTAGGGGATTGATACAAATTGTTCACCCAAGCATCGGCCTTGCTTTTACCAGGCACTTTGCTTTTTCTTGATACTGGGGATTTTTCTCATCATCTTTTCCTTTTCATTTTTTTTTTTGAAATCCTGCTTTTTCTCATCTTCGAGAGATCGTGTTAGACATGTGACCAAAGGTCTAACAACTTTAAGCATTAACTTAGGAATTTCTTCGCAAACCCTAAGTCTTGAACTCTTCCGTTTCTGAAGTGATGATGCATCCGTCTTGGAATGTGCAATGATCACCAACGGGTTTATGAAATGATTTTGCAGGCTCAACTTGGCTATGCAAAGGATTCGGTGTGTGGGATAGAGAAATGAACGCTTCTCGTCATCCTATGGCACTTGGATTACCATATAAACAACACACAAAGATTGATGTTAGTCCGAGCAAGAAAATTTCTAACCATTTTCTCCTGATGCCGCTGGACTTACTTTCGTTCTTGCCCCGATGTGGGGTGGTTCTTGACAGGGTTGAGAATGAAAACCGCCGTTCAAAGGGGTTGTCAATGGTCACCTGTAGTGTTTGGGGATACGAAACGAATGCCTCCGTCGTCCCAATCCATGTAATTGCCGCGAATAATCCCTACTTCCGTAGGTCCAGATTTCACTATCTGATCCGCTCCACTTCTCTCTCAAGTGTGTATAGGACGTGTTTGGATTAGGCTTTGCCTCTCGTCTTTTGAGAAAACGTCCCTTTGAAAGTTTTGAACAACTTTTGATTGGAAAAAATCTCTTTCATCTTCTCCAAAAATTTTACCCGTCAAGGGGATTTTATGATGCACAATGCATGTTCTTTCATGCTCAGAAGACCTCCTGTTTTAAAACATGAATGTCAATGAAGTTAGAATTCTATGTCTTTTCTAGACATTAGATTCTGAAAGCTTTTCTTTTTCTCCCTCTTCTCTTTTTTATTTAACATCTTCAATGGATTGGGGAGAGGGATACTTACCTGTCCCTCGCGGCTGGAGATCCCTGAAAATGCGGAAAAAACATGTTATTGTATGTTCATGAATTTTTCAAAGAATTAGAACGATACATCTTACCCTTGGTCATGTGTTCCCATAGGTAATACATGGGATGTGAAAACCTGTTTTGCCTTGATGGCGATCCCCTGTCAAAGACGGGAATTATGTGTCAGTTTGCGTTCCAAAATTCAAGACAAATTGGAACGATACCGCCTTGTTCTTGCTTTGTGTTTCCGTTTGAACACAAACGCGCGGCTTGCAGAATTTGGCCCTCTATCTTGTGGCCATGATCTCTCCATCTGGTTGGCAATGGAACCTTCTCTAGGATTTGCACTAGAGGAGATTCATTCATGCTTTTGGATGCATTCCCACGCCAATCTTCAAAGTTCAATCAAAGACCACTTCTTGAAGTCATGGCTTCCAAAGTTGATAATTCTATTCGCCTCCTTGTCGACGAATTCCTTTCTTTTGCGGCTTTTTGGCGCCAACAATTTTCTGTCCATCTTGACGGCGAATCCCTGTCAACAAATAAACATCAAGTGTCAGTTCGTGTTTCGAAATTCAAGACAAATCGAAACGATACTGCTTTACTCTCGCTTCGCGCCTCCATTTGAACGCAAATGTAAGGCTTGTTGAAGTCGGCCATCTAGCTCGTGGCCATGATCTACCCGTCTGGTTGGGAACGAATCCTTCTATAGGATTTGAACCGGATGAGATCAATTTGTGCTTTTGGACGTATTCTAACGCCATTTTGCGGGGTTCCATTTCCTGGCAGCTTGCCCCCTACAACGGATATTTCTTTTCGCTTCCACGTTGGGCGAGATCCTTTCTTTTGTGGCTTTTTGGTGCCACCAATTTTCTGCCAAATGAGGACAAACTCATGTTAAGCATGGGATCTTTGGGAGATCAATTTGGAACGATACAAAGTTACCGTTCACCCAGGTTTGTATCCTGGGGTTTACTTCCGATGAAGACGAATCTGTCATTGCGTCCATGGATTTTGCCAGGGAAGAAATGTCCTTCCTTTGTCCGGCGCACAAATGATTCACTTGCCCTGGTTAGACGTGGTTCATCATGGCTAGGTGATGCCTGCCCCAGCTAAATTCATTCCTGCGTTTTGCTATAATCTCCATCCTCTTTGGGGATGTCTTCCCTCTTGGGATTCCTGATGACGCCTTACTGACGTATTCCTTTCCTTCGTCGATTATTGACACTTCTCATTTGATGTGGATGATGGATGCTGCTTCATCTCGTCTGTATTTGTGGGTGTTGTTCGTGAGACGATCCTCAATCACGTCGACAACTGCTTTGCCCCAGTTGGTCGGTGTTCATCTTGGCAGCGTGCCTTGGCATTCCCATGCTCCTGGACGATTTTCAATCCGATTTGAAGACATTCATGCACCTGCATATGAAGAGACAGGTGTGGGGATTTATCTGGCTTCATTTGAAATTTCAGGAAGGAGGTACTCCCTTCGAGACTTCGTCCTTCCAACATTTGAAGGAGCAGTGTTTTCCAAGTATTTTGCCCCAGTGAGGCTTGTCTTGGTGTTTGTCATCTCTGGGTTTGATAACCCTGGTTCGATGCACTTTCATGGGGGATCGTGAGAATTTGCCCCCGGCTTGGCTCCTCGAAGCAGGTGGGGGAGCCCGCTCTCATGAATTTTTGTCGATTCTGGTCATCTATCTCGATTGCCAGATTCTTCGATTATTTTTTCTCTGTCCCTAGACAGCCTGACAATCTGGGGATTTGTCATGTGGCGGTTTGGTGATTCTCTCGATCACAGTCGCCATTTGAGATGTTCGATGTTCCCCTATTGAAAAGAAGAAATCTCATGAGTAAATGGCATGTATAATTGACTATTGGAGTCGATACAATTTACCCTTGAAATTTATCCTGCGGGAACCGGCATTTCTCCCTTTGGGTTCTCTGTATGCAGGATATGTGCATGATATGCATGATGCATGTTATGTGTGCCAGCAACGAAACATGAGTTCGTGCTTTTCACTCTATTCAGAGAAAGCATTTTTATCAGATATGTCAATCTGGAAAACTTGAAATTTTCTTTTCAAGCGCTCTTTTCACAGGGATTTCTAAATGATGATAAACTTCTTCAAGTTTTCTCAAAGGTTTCGTTCACAAATTGAGCTATTAGAATGCTCTTAAAAATATTTAGCCAAAGTGCATGTCTGAGATGCCATGAAAAGGGGTACTCCCTGTTTGTCATTTGAAGGCATTGCTTCTTGGGCCCTTTGCTTCTGTTCCCAACCTGAAAGGAAAAAGAAATGAAACATTATTCTCATATCAAGAAAATAATCATTTTGGAACGATACGTCCTTTTACCAGAATCGATGGCTCCGTATCGTTCTCCTTCTCATTTAGAAGGGTTTGATGTGTTTTGTCTTTGATTGATTATTCCACTTCATCATGATTCATGGGTGATAACTGCTTCAGGGACTTCCCCTACGTATCCCCATGGTGAATTCGGCATATCCTACATTCGGTACCCTTTCTGGGTAGAGAGTGATTTGCCCCCAGCAACTGGATGCGTTGTCTGGGGCTGACTGATTTAGTTGCAGGCAGTTTGATCATGCCGTGTTGGTGTATTCAATCTTCTGAAGATCTCAGCATTTGATGTTCTGCAACGTTCGACACTCCTTGGTCTCATCCATGCATTCCAAATTCTTCATGCATATTTTGCTTTGTCGTTATTTTATGACGTCCCTCGATCATTCTGTTGTTTGACATCAGCAAGCACGGGTTTACTTGTGGCTGAGTACTTCAACATCCTGGAGTGTTACTTCACAAGCAACAATTTTCTTCATTGTGTCTTGTCGCATTCACCTTACGCTTTAACAATCTTTTACTCCACTTGTACGATGAAATGAATGAGTGACTCGATTGCTGCATAAGGAGCTTTAATTGAAACGACTACGGATTTACTATCCCCGCTCTGGTCACTTCTGGCATCCAAGATGCTGGAAATTTTTCAATGGGCCCGTTCATTCTCGTCATCACCTGCAAGAACGAGAAACCATATCAACTCATGAACCAGTCAATCCGATTTGGAACGGATACAGCTTTTTCGACTTAGGGAGAGTCGATCCTAATCAGGTTTCTCCTTCTTCACGCTGTCTGTTTGGGGTTCAACCTGATTTGATCCATCCTGTTTTTACCAACCCAATGGGGGTGACATCTGATGAAGGCATCTTCCTCTTCCTTTTGTAGGGAATGCAAGTTTCTATTTGTTGGTCTTCAACCATCTTATCTATCGTTCCACCATCATCTTGCATGTGGTCAGATGAGGGCATTTTCGGCAAATGTCTGCCATGTAAAACATGTCCCTCTTGTCTATCCGCAGATGGATTTTTCTTCTCGATCTGTTTTTCACCTGAGAGGAAGAGATAGGAAATATTATGCCAATATCTGATTGAAAATCAATTAGGAACGACACGTCTTTACACTTGATCCGGCTGCCCCGGTCAGGTGGCGTCTGCCCTAGTTGAGTGGGATTTGCCCCAATTGACTACTTTGATCCACTTCACAATTTTTTTACGGTTCTTTTTTCAATTTGGGGGATATCTGCTGTTTGGAGTTTCATGTCTCCTTTTCATCTTGGTGGGCTTTTGCCCCGGTATGCTGTCTTGGTGAGAAGCCGATTTCTTTGTCTGACTTCAAATATCCATCCATGTGGCTTGAGTTGTCGACCATCTTCGATCTTCTTGAAGGACCACTCCTGAGGATCAATAAAACATAATCAACAAATTTTCAAATTTAAAGATATTAGATTACAGCTAATTCTCTTCTGAATGCGGCTCCTTTGATCGCATGTTGTTCAACGTCTTGAAAGATGGCAAAAATGCCCTCATCAGTTGACTATTTTTCTTGATGATTCCCTGGTCGGACAGTCGGGTTAGAATTTAAGACTGTCGGGGTACCCCCTGTGTGGTGAGGATGAGTGTCTTCATCTCTGTCATCATTGCGAACACCTAAGCCAACTGACTCTCCGGGGTGGTCAAGCGCTTTTCTATGCCATCCTGGTCCATTTTGACTTATGACTGATTCTTCACACAAGTCCTCGGATTTTGATTCTGGAAATTACCTGTTCGAATGACAGGAACATGTCAGAAAGGGAAGTAAAGCATAAATCCTTTCAATTTTATGCTTTCTTGTGAATAACGAAGATAAGGACTTTTACACAAGCCTTAACCTCATGTGAAAATTTTTTACCGATGTTTTTCAAGAGAAAACATAAAACTAAAAGGAGCGTAATCCATGGTTATCACTTTTGGCAAATCCCCAGAAAATCTGTGGAATTTCCAAGAAGATAAAAATGCAATTCCAATGTGTCCTAAATTCGGTGAGAGATAGGACATCCAAATTGAAATGATTTCCCGAAGGTAATTTGGATATCATGTCTCCTCTTGAATTCAGGAAACATGGACGACTTTAGTTAATTACCAAGGATTACCAATGATGCATGCTATAGACCGGTTCAATTCCATGTCCAGCGCACTATGAAATGAATGTTAGATTCTCGTACTTGGGTTAAACATGCCAAGTGTGAGTTCTAACGAAAATTTCATCTGGGTAAGACATGCAATTGAACCGAAAAATCCGAATGGTTGAGAGAAATTCCAGTGTCACATTCCAATGTCAAGACACTTAGACAATAATTAGAAATCTCGCGGTGTAGAAGATAAATGGGAGACTCACAGATGGGTGTTCCTTACAGACTCGATGATCCTGATAAAAGGAAAGGGACGATCGGAACATGGCCCTTATAAACCTAAAGAGATGCCCCAAGTCGGGTCTTCAGAGGATGGCGCTGGGTGTCTTTGGTTCGGCTATTTCGGGTCTTCATTTTCATCAGGTGCCCTTTTGATAATGTCCAGTAGGTGTCTTGAATTTGCTGTTATCGCCTGTCCTTCAACTTCCGGTATGGTTACTGGACCATTCCTTGGACAGTTCGAAGAGGGTAAACTCCGTTGAATGTCCCGACAGTCCGATGGCGGATGACGCGTTGCTCATATTTGAATACGTCCGGGATGTGGGACCGACTTGGAGAGATCATCTCTTCTATGCGTACTCTATATTGGAATTAGACTCAACCATCGGATTTGATGAATGCAGCATATTGTGCAAAATGAAAGGCTGCAAGTGAATTTAAATAGAAATGGCAGGACCTTACCATGAGAGCTACCCAATGATTTTTTTTGGTTTTAGGTATACCAACCATCCATATACATGCGCATGAGACAAGTGAGGCTTGACTCTAAAAATTAAAGGGGCTTAGGTGAGGAACCTAGAGGCTTCCCTCTATCCGAGTCGATAAATTCGTCCATGAGCGCAATCCACAACAAATGGATAAAAGTCTCGACTTGGATAATGAGTGGGATCGAATATGGTCGACCCCAGCGCAATCCACGCTAGGGCGTTGCATATCGATCCCTAATCTATGGCTACCTGAAAAGGTGATTTCGCGGCCTGGGTTTGGGCGCTTTGTGCAAAGTGTCGTGATCCTCAAATATGCAGTGAACCATGCGCAACAATTTATATATCAATCAGCGCTTCAAATCATCCATATAACATACATTCCTACGCCCATCCTGCATAAGACAATGTTAATCACAAACTACACCCCTTATCACTCCGATCTGCAAAAACATATAACACCTATCGTAAGCGGACTTACCTCACCTTCAAGAGCGCCTGCAGGGTTAGAAAAATCACTCAACGTTTTAATTACGGCCTAAGTCCACTTGAGGTCCAGAACCAAGTGTTCTAGAACAACGTCCCCAGTGGAGTCGCCAGCTGTCGCGACCCGTCCGAAAAACGGACGCGGCTAATGGATTACCGATCGCGGGCTTTGGATCAGCGCGGGCCCTCCCAGGCCCATACCAAATCGCGGCGGGAGTGTCTTTTGAGGGATTCGACGATAAGAGTCGATCGCTTTCGACCTTAGTGTGGTCGTGGTGGCATGTGCAATTTGTGCATGCATTTGGAGTCGCCACCGGTCTTTCTTGGAGGGTAGACCGGAAACCTTACTGACCGATTGGGAGAGATCGATCAGTCCTGCGGAACCAGAGATTTTTGGGTTCGGGGACTTGGTTACGTCGGTGTCATTACCAACGCCCTTTCGGCACCTAACGCGAGTGATTTTCCTAATTAAGATTTCATGCAGGCGCAATTTTGGGTGAGATAGGTATGAGTCAAGGTTTCATACAGATTGGAAGATTGGTCCTATCAAATTACAGTCAATATAATGAAAGCGCAAGTCAAGTGCATAAATAAATCATGTCAATGCACATCAACTTCAATCATTGGCCTCCTAGTATAGCCATAAGGGCTTGGAGAAGATGTGATTTAGGGCTAGGGGTAAAATGGGAAGATTTGGGGACAATTATCCCGAAGGGCAAAATTGTCATTTTTGAAATTTTTGGATACCGAATTAAACAAAATATTCCATGGTCAGTTGTTTGTGACCATTTCCCATTTTTGGGAATTTTTTGGAATTTCTTGATTTTTTCTTCAATTTTTGGAAGACGATTCGCCTGAAGGGCGAGATCGTCATTTTAAGAAGGGTCGGGGTTCAAAACACCCGAAATGAGTCTTGGCCAGTTGTTTGTGGCCATTTCCTATTTTTTGGGATTTTCCTAGATTTTTTAGAATTTTTTTGGAAGACGGTTTGCCAGAGGGGCAAAATTGTCATTTTTGGAAAGATCGGAGGTCGAAAGACCCGAAACAGGTCGTGGCCAGTTGAATGTGGCCATTTCCTATTTTCTGGAAATTTTTAGAATTTTTCTGAATTTTCCGAATTGTTTTGAATTTTTCATTATTTTTCATTTTTTATTGATTTTTTGATTATTTTATTATTATTTTTTGATTTTTTAATATTTAAAAATATTTTCCGGGCCGGGTCAAACCCGGCCCGCGACTCTCGGGCGCCCGGCCCGACCCTAGGGGTCGACACCGGTCTAAAGCAACACCGTTTTGATTTTTTAAATATTTTTTCCTATTTTTTAACAATTTTTGGATTTTTTTATCTATTTTATTTAATTATCCGAAAATTCCCCGGATCGGACGGTCCACGTCGTGCCACGTGGCTTCGTCTCGTGCGCCCGATCTTCCACTAGATCGGGCGACTCACAGAGAGCCACGTGGCTCGATCATGACCGTCGGATCAAAAATCAATTTCTTTTCCTTTTTTAGAAAAACCCACAAATCGGACGCTCTGGAATATGCCACGTGGCCTCCTCTGGTGCGTCCGATCTTGTACAAGATCGGACGTCCCTCAGTGAGCCACGTGGCACATCCTCGTCCGCCGGATCGATTATTCGAAAATCATTTATTTAATTTTCCAAAAATCTAGGATCGCGACACATGTCGCGATCGTGGCCGTTAATTCCGTTTGATTTAAAAATACATGGATCGGACCCCACCCGGCTGACGTGGCTGCCTACGTGGCACGCCACGTCGGCCGTTGACCGTTGACCGGCCGGAGGGTCGCCGGAGAAGACGATGAACAGTGAAAAATCCGGCGGGAATAGTAAAAATTCCGGCGAAGTCGCCGGAAAATTGCGAAACGGGCCCGAAACTTGGTATTTTTCGCCCGTTTTGCGGCATTCGACTCCTTGGACCAACCACATCAACACACAACCCAAATAATAACCATGAACACGCTAAAAACCGGCGAACCGGACCTCCCCGAACTCGGCTCCGGCGAGGCATTTTCCGAATTTTTTTCTTATCAAAACTCGATTCTAAACCATCAAACAACATCCAAGGAGGGTCTAGAGGCTTACCTGAGCTCATTTCGAGCTCGGCGCCCGCCGGAAGCTCCCCGTTGAGTCCTCGGTCCGGAGGGTGGTCGGCAAAGGTTGGGGTCCGGTTTTCACCGAGATTTAATGCAAAATAAATGGCAAGTCGAGCTTAGGAATAGTTCTAATGGAGACTCAAGGCAATATTCGTGCTAAATGAAGCTCGGGAAGACACGGCCGAGACAAAACCGAGTCGAGACATCCATCGGCATTTCATCGAACACATGGCGTGCGTAAAGAAAAAAAAGAGATCCGGCGAGATACCGACCTATTCCGGGCTCGACGGCGGTGGCTGAAGCTCCAGTGAGGTTCTGCGGTGTGCGGGGAAGCTTCGTCGCCCTTCGGCTTCGCTCTCACTCGCACCAAAAAATCCCCCCGCCTCTCTTGGCCGAGCCCCTCCTTTAACCGAACTTCCCCTTTATTTTCGTGGCCGACCGGCAATTTTTTTATGCCCACGAGCCTCTGCCGGCGAGCAGGGAGCTCTGTCAATGTCCCCCACGCTCGTTTGCCTTTTGTTTCTCCCCAAAACGCGTCGCCCATGCCGCCCCTGTTCTCCCCTGCCATTCTGCCTTGCTGCACATGCTGTCCACGGGTCTGCAACAATGTTGCAGACCCGGGTCGAACCGGGTCGGGTCGGGTGGACCCGACCGACCCGGTTCGACCAAATCGTCAAATTGACCCCCCAAATGACCTCTTTTCATGAAATTGATGGCAAAATAGGATTCCTTGGCATGTTTTCCATCAAATATGGGTATTTTCGTGAATCAATTTATTGAAATTCTGTGAAAACCCCAAATTGTCCCTAGGATCCGAAATTTAATTTCACCAAATCGAGGGCCTAAACTATCAAATTATTCAAAATTGAGGCCACCAATGTATTCAGAATGATGAAAACTATTGGGTAGAGGTGTTTAATTTTAATGGGTGTGCCCGTGTGAAATTTAATTTCACAAATTGTAAAACCGGGGACTAAATTGAAAGATTTTTATGCAATTAAGCCCTTTTGGCTAAAATTGATCAAATTGGAGGGCAAATTGACCCAATTGCATTTCAATACTTTAGAGTCCAATGTCATAGCTTATAAAAACCGAGAATTGAAAATTAGAAGACTCGAAAAGGATTTTTTAGGCCCGGTTCGGGATTCGGTTTGTGAAGGAACCCAATGAACCAAGCTGGATTTCCCTAATAAAAAGTGAACATATTAATGAGAGAATTAAAATAAAATTTCTGAATATTTGTTTGTAATTTTCTGACCACGGATAGTATTTTTTTGATTTTTTGGGTATTTTTATGATTAAATAAATTCCGAAAAATATTAAAAAATTCAAACAATATTTATTGTTCAAAATCGGTTCCTAAGGCTAGGCTAAGGCTTCCAAAGTTGATTTTGCAATTTTTTGACCTTTTTTGCTATTTTTAATTAATTTTAGAAATAAAAAAACTATAATAACGGATGGTCAAAAATCAGGTGTCAACAGTAGGCAGCCACGTCAGCCAGGTGGGGCCGGTCCGTGTGTTGTGTCAAATAAAAATGGACGGTCCCGATCGCGACACGTGTCGTGATCGGGAAATTTTAGGATTTTTCGAAAAATAATAAATTGATTTTCGATCCAACGGTCGATATTGAGCCGCGTGTTTCTCTGTGGATCGTCCGATCTAGCAATGGATCAGATGCACGAGGCGATGCCACGTGTCACCGCCAGATCCGTACGATCTTCGGATAATAAAAAAATAAAAAATATATAGAAAAATCTTCAAAAAATCAAAACGGCGTCGTTTCGTTTAGGCTGGTTTCGACCGAAGGGTCGGGCCGGGTCAGACCCGGCCCGAAAAATATTTTTAAATATTAACAAATTCAGAAAATAATAAAAAAATAATAATAAATCAAAAATTCAATAAAAAAATGGAAAATCATAAAAAAAATTCAAAAAAATTCGGAAAATTCAGAAAAATTCTAGAAAATTCCAGAAAATAGGAAATAGTCACTTTCAACTGGCCACGACCTGTTTCGGGTCTTTTGACCCCCGATCTTTCCAAAAATGACGGTTTTGCCCTTCCGGCAAACCGTCTTCCAAAAAAATTCTAAAAAAATTCAGGAAAATCCCAAAAAATAGGAAATGGCCACAATCAACTGGCCAAGACTCATTCCGGGTGTTTTGAACCCCGACCCTTCTTAAAATGACGATTTCGCCCTTTGGGCGAATCATCTTCCAAAAATTGAAGAAAAATAAAAAAATTCTCAAAAATGGGAAATGGCCACAAACAACTGGCCATGGAATATTTTGGGTAATTCGGTATCCAAACCTTCCAAAAATTGACGATTTTTGCCATTCGGGCTAATCGCCTCCAAATCTTCCCATTTTACCCATGGTCCAAAGTCACGCATTCCTTAAGCCTTTATGGTTATACTAGAAGCCATTGATCTGAATTGATGTGCATTGAAGTGATTTATTTATGTACTTGATTGCGCTTTCATTTAAATTGATTGTGATTGATAGGAACAGTCTTCCAATCTGCATAAAATCCTGAATTAAGCCTACCTCACCTAAAATTGCGCCTGCATGAACTCTTAGCTAGGAAAATCACTCGCGTTAAGTACCGAAAGGGCGTTGGTAATGACACCGATGTAACCAAGTCCCCGAACCCAAAATCTCTGGTTCCGCAGAACTGATCGACCTCTCCCAATCGGTCAGTAAGGTTTCCGGTCTACCCTCCAATAAAGACCGGTGGCGACTCCAAATGCATGCACAAGTTGCACATGCCACCACGACCACACTAAGGTCGAAAGCGATCGACTCTTACCGTCGAATCCTTCTGAAAAATACTCCCGCCGCGATTTGGTATGGGCCTGGGAGGGCTCGCGCCGATCCAAGACTCGCGATCGGTAATCCATTAGCCGCGTCCGCTTTTCGGACGGGTCGCGACAGCCAACAATCAACATGTCATCAACATAGAGCAATAAGATAATAAAATCACCTTCAGAGAATTTCTGCACAAATACACAATGATCAAAAGTAGTCTTCTTATAGGATTGCTCCCCCATAAAAGACTCAAATATTCTATACCATTGCCTCGGCGCTTGCTTTAAGCCATACAGGCTTTTCTTCAGTTTCCAAACATAATTCTCTTTACCTTTTACCTGAAAGCCTTCAAGCTGCTCCATGTATATGTCTTCCTCCAAATCACCGTGAAGGAAAGCGGTCTTCACGTCCATCTGCTCAACCTCGAGATCAAGGCTAGCTGCTAAACTCAAAACAACTCGAATTGAAGACATTTTTACAATTGGTGAGAAGATCTCATCATAGTCAATTCCCTTTTTCTAATTGAAGCCTTTAACAACCAATCTGGCTTTATATCGAGGACGCAAAGTCGTCTCATCTTGCTTCAATCTATAAACCTATCGGTTCTTCAAAGCTCTTTTACACTTAGGTAATGCCACCAACTCAAAAGTATGATTGTCATGCAATGACTTCATCTCATCATGCATTGCATCAACCATTCCTTCTTGTTCTTATCTTCTACTGCTTCTTCAAAAGTTTCAGGTTCACCTGCATCTGTCAACAGAAGATACTCATTAGAGGAATATCTAGTGATGAGGTGTGGTCTCTGGTAGACCTCCTCAAAGCACTAGTTGGTTGAGCTAATGATGCAATCTCTTGAGCATCAATGTCATCTGAATGATGTTGATCACCCTGAGCCTGATCTTCAACCGGCTGATCATTCTGAGTCTGACCCTAAACCTGTTGATCTGTAGTTTGACCTTGAACACCGTCTTCAACTTGATCATACAACTGTTCCTGCAACTCAAAAGGTGAGATTGAGCTAGTATCAACTAACATATCAGAATCACGTGAATCTGTCTTCTTCATCTTCTCAATATCACAAATGGTTTCATTCTCAACGAATACTACATCTCGACTTCTGATAATTTTCTTTGCAACTGGATCATAAAGCCTGTAGCCAAATTCATCAGAACCATAACCAAGAAAGATGCACTCTTTTATCTTGACATCTAACTTGGACCTCTCATCCTTTGGAACATGAACAAAAACTTTACAGTCAAACACCTTTAGATGATCATATGAAATTTCCTTTCCAAACCAAACTCTGTCTGGAACATCACCATCTAAAGCAACAATGGGAGAAATATTAAGAACATGTACCACCGTACTCAAAGCCTCTCCCCCAAAAAGATTTTGGCAATTTTGCATCTGAAATCAAACATCTGACTCTCTCAATCAGTGTTCTGTTCATTCTTTCCGCTACGCCATTTAACTCAAGCGTTTTAGTAGGTGTCTTCTGATGTCGAATTCCCTGTTGCCTGCAATATTCATCAAATGGTCCGATGTACTCATTGCCGTTATCTGAAAGAATGCATTTCAACTTCTTCCCAGTCTGTCTTTCAACTGAAACTTGAAACTGCTTGAATGCATCTAACACTTGATCCTTCGTCTTCAAGAAATAAACCCATAATTTTCTTGAATGGTCATCGATGAAGGTTACAAAGTAAGCTGCACCACCGAGTATTAGTGGTTTTATTGGACCGCAAACATCTGAATGCGCTAGTTCTAGCAACTTTGATTTTCTCGAAGACGGATGACTCTTGAAAGAAACTCTTCGTTGTTTTCCTGCTAAATAATGTGCTCACTTCTCAAGTCTTGCACTCTTTACTCCATAGAGTAAACCATTTTTAGCTAATAAGTCAATTCATTTCTCACTAATGTGCTAAGCCTCTTATGCCATAATGCAGTTGCATTCTCATCTTCCACAACATTACACATGTCCTTGGAAATCTTAGCCTGAAATAAATCTAATGAAGATTGTTTCATACCTCTGGCCATAATTAATGAGCCTCTGGTGAGTTTCCACTGACCATTATCAAAAGTACTGCAGAATCCTGCATCATCAAGCTTTCTAGTTGAAATCAAATTCAGACGAATATCAGGAACATGTCTAATATCTTTCAAAATTAGTTTTGCTCCGGTACTAGTCTCCAAGCATACATCTCATATGCCAACAACAACAGCCAAACCGTCATTACTCATCCTTAAGGTACCCAAATTTCCTAACCTATAGGATGTAAAGAACTCTTTCCTGGAGGTAATATGAAGAGAAGCTCCACTATCAATAACCCAGTTTGAATCATCACATGCAAAATTAACATTATCATCATAGCAAATAATAACAAGTTCATCAGTAGCAGTTGCCACCCGATCATCACTACCATTATTTCTCCTCTCGTTATTTTCATTGTCATTTTTCTTCTCATTCCTAATCTCATTTTTCAGCTGGAAGCAATTTTTCTTTATATGACCCATCTTACCACAGTGATGACATTCAATAGTCTTCTTCCATGATCTTGACTTGCTTCGGCTCTTGTATCTACCTTTCGGACCTCTACTCTGACTTCTGCTCCTGTTTTCAACAACTAAAGCTACCGAATGAGAGGAAGAACCATGTGTTTTTCTTCTCATCTCTTCATTTAGAACATCACTTTTTGCAAAATCCATGGTACCAATACCATCAGGTGCAACATTAATTAAAGACATACGAAATGTCTCCCAAGAATCCGGTAAGGCATATAGCAGCCAAAGTCCCTGCACTTCATCATCAAATTTAATATTCATGGCAGAAAGTTGATCTATCACTCCCTGAAACTCATTCAAGTGATCTGATATAGATTGGACATCTCTATAATGCAACTCCATAAATTGTTTAATCAAACATATTTTGTTGCTGCCAGTCTTCCGTGCATATAATGACTCCAGCTTATTCCACAATGTCCTAGCATGAGATTCTTTGCTGATGTGATTCAAAACATTATCATCGACAAATTGTCGAATAAATCCACATACAATTTTGTCCTCAAGATTCCAATCGGCATCGCTCATATTATCAGGTTTAGTATCAGCAAACACTGATAAATGTCACCGTTTCACATATAGTAGATCTTTCATCTTTCCTCTCTACATATGATAATTCTTTCCATTCAAACTAACCATTCTGCTCACGTTCGGTTCCATCGTTCAGTAAAAAATAATACTCTGATACCACTATGTTGGGAAAAACAGACAACGGATAAAACTTTCCCTCGTTGACTAAACCTGTGAGAAATCGATTCGAGCACAACTAATGAAAATATGCGAGTTGAAAGAAAAACAACACCAGAATTTTAACGTGGAAAACCCATTCAATGCGAAGGATAAAAATCACGAGACCGATCACGGAGTCTACCCGAATCTCCACTATATATTAATCTTTAGGTACACAAACTCGCTAAATACAACGACAATAAAATCTCAAAACTATAAGTGGAGATCAAGCAACAACATCACCTTAAACGAGAGAGATGGATGAAAATCACCCCAAAATTGCAGTCTGAAAAACGTCCATAAACAGCTATAGTAGAAACCTTCAAATCATGATCCAACCGCACAGAATCAAGAACAACGAGTCTTGAAACTGCTGTCAGAATTTCAGCCCAATCGGACCACGGATTGACCTTCAATCATCGATTTGATCACCGCCTAACACGGAGAAAAAATGCTGCGTTTTTCTCTCTATGTGGCTGCCCCCTTTCTCTCTCTTTTACGTTTTTGCATGTTGTTCTGCTGCCCTAGGTAACAATTAAAACAAAGGGCAAGTGGGCTGGACTTGGCTTTAAATAAAAAGCCCAACAATTTAAGCGATGGAAAACTCCATAGTTCTCCTTTATTAAAGTATAAGAAACCTCATGAAGGGCAGCGTCTCCATCTAAGCTCCGCTTCAAAAACCTCAAATCCCAAGAAAAAATCAAGATAAACAGATTACTGCTTAGCCTTAGACACTTGCTTGGATGAAGCAATAACTGCCTCCATAGTAATGCCGAATTCCTTTTATATTTCCAAATCTGTCAATTCCAATAACCTTAACTAGCTAATACAACAGTACGGAAACACACTTCTTGTACTCAAGAGATTGCTAGTCAAAAAGTTCCTAAGAAACCAAGGGAACGACTTTTACAGCCTTGCCTACCTTCTTGAACGAAAGCAACGATATCTAAGACGTCAAATGCAAGGGGAAAAAAAAGTGGGACTCGTAAGGATAAAAAGTAAACCAAAAAAAAAAAAACTCACCAAACAAAAAAAGGGACCACTTTTGTAGAGTGGTGGATAGGGGTGTGCATGATCCGGTCTCGACATGGAACTAGGGACCGGACTGATAGTCCCGGTTCCCAAATTTTACGGACCGATCGGGGATCGAACCGATCTGGTACCGGTGGCCCAATCCGATCTCAATCCGATCCTAGTGGGACAGCTAACACCAGCTACTTATAGAAATCTAACCGTTGAATCTAAACTAACAACTTTCAATTTCAACCATCCAACCTAATAAAACATACATTTGACCATCGTACAACCATCACATGAGTACTTATAATCATAAAATAATGAGAAAAGACTAAATTAGGAAGAAAAACACTTAAAACAACTGAAACATGATTATGCTCCTGCATCATTCTCCTCGAGTTGAAAAGAATCAAGCTCAAAGTGGATTACACTTGTACTTCACTGAATCCAAGTGTGAACAAAATAATTGGTTCACATAATAATATCAAGACAAAATACAAATCGAATCAATTCAAAATACAATCGGAGACTACATAATAACAAACATGATCAGAGGCTGCGTTGCGAAGGCAAGACGTGAACATCCAACAAGATGAGAAGAGTGAGCGTTGAGCAAAATGGGAAAATTAGGTTAACTAGTTCTTCAAAAATTTCTATATATATACAGTCCAGTCCCATCCACCATGGAACTAAGGACCGGACCGCCCCATCACCAGTCCCATTTATTGAAACTGGGGGGGACCGAACCACTCCCTCAAGGATCGAACCAACGCAGCCGATCCAAAAGAGGAGTGTGTAAATCAAATAAGGAGCGAAAAAAGCTCGACGGCCTTGTCATAGAGAAAATTATGGCCATAGGATTAAGATGGCAATAAAAAAACTAAATTTTTGAAAATTTAGAATCTTCTTTTTGAATATTGTCTCGAAGTTTAATGTTTGTTTTCAAATTATGTTGATGGTTCACATTATAGGAAAATTATCAAAACAGTCATAGATCTATTATAGTTGTGCCGATTCAATCCCAATTTTTTTTGTTAATTGAGTCCTAATTTTGCATTTGTGCCGATTCAATCCTTACCAGTCAATATCGCTGACGTTGATGCCAATCATCATGATGCTATTGCCTAGCCAAATTTGGTGAGGGTATTGCGACCCTCCCCTCACCAGATCTAGGTGAGGGGCCGCGCACCCTGGCACTGATCGTCAAGGGCATCGCAACCCTCATCCAGAGTCAACGAGAGTTGCGACGCCCTACCCCAATGTTGCCGAGGGTGTTCCAATCCTCACCGGCCATAAAAGCCAGGAAAAAAAGTAAATAACAAAATTATAAAAAAAATCATAACTTTTTTTAAACTAATATTTAAAAGTGTCCACATCTGCCGATCGCGCCATGTAGGATGGTTGACGTCCACATCAACGATTTTGGCCGAAAATGATTAAATTAGCATAACTGTAAAGATTTACGACTCAATTGGCCAAAAATTAAAAGATTGAAAACTAAATTGGCATAATCCCAATAAATTTGGGACTTTTTTTTATATATAACTCTCCCATCACATTATTTATGAATCTTATTAGTTACTGGTGTATGTTCTTTCTAACAATTGTATGTTTACCATAATTTTCGATTTGTGAGAAGAGGACAGCCGGATTTGAGAAAATTGGGGAATCAAGGGCTTTTCTTTTGATTTTATTTAAGAAAATGTCGTATTTGCTCTCTCTACTTTTGTCCGAAAATCAAAATCGCATATTTTTTTTTATGTTAAGAAGCTCCTTTTGTCCTTTTAGAAAATGTCACAGTTAGTCTGTCCGTTACACTTTATTTTTTCTAGCGGTCGATTTTTGTTGACATGTTTTTACAAGGGATAATGACATAAATGATCCCTGAACTTTGACCTATTATGTATTGTGGTCCTTGAACTTTAAATTTGTTTAACATGGTCCTTGAACTTTAGTCTAATATTCAGTCCCTGAACTTTTAGATTGTTCAATGTGGTTCCTAGACTTTTGCTACATATTCATTTAGTCTATAGGTCATATGAAAATGTTTAGTGTAGTTCTTTGTCGCGACCCGTCCGAAATCAACGGACGCGGCTAATGGATTACCGATCGCGGGCTTTGGATCGGCGCGGGCCCTCCCAGGCCCATACCAAATCGCGGCGGGAATGTCTTTTGAGGGATTCGACAATAAGAGTCGATCGCTTTCGACCTTAGCGTGGTCGTGGTGGCATGTGCAACTTGTGCATGCATTTGGAGTCGCCACCGGTCTTTCTTGGAGGGTAGACCGGAAACCTTACTGACCGATTGGGAGAGATCGATCAGTTCTGCGGAACCAGAGATTTTAGGTTCGGGGACTTGGTTACGTCGGTGTCATTACCAACGCCCTTTCGGTACCTAACGCGAGTGATTTTACTATTTAAGATTTCATGCATGCGCAATTTTGGGTGAGATAGGTTTGATTCAGGGTTTCATGCAGATCGGAAGACTATTCCTATCAATCACAATCAATTTAAATGAAAGCGCAAGTCAAGTGCATAAATAAATCATGTCAATGCACATCAATTTCAATCATTGGCCTCCTAGTATAGCCATAAGGGCTTAGGGAAGGTGTGATTTAGGGCTAGGAGGTAAAATGGGAAGATTCGGGGACAATTAGCCCGAAGGGCAAAATTGTCATTTTTTGGAAGGTTTGGATACCGAATTACCCAAAATATTCCATGGCCAGTTGATTGTGGCCATTTCCCATTTTTGAGAATTTTTTGGAATTTCTTGATTTTTCTTCAATTTTTGGAAGACAATTCGCCCAAAGGGTGAAATCGTCATTTTAAGAAGGGTCGGGGTTCAAAACACCCGGAATGAGTCTTGGCCAGTTGATTGTAGCCATTTCCTATTTTTTGGGATTTTCTTGGATTTGTTAGAATTTTTTTTGGAAGACGGTTTACCGGAAGGGCAAAATCGTCATTTTTGGAAAGACCGGGGGTCGAAAGACCCGGAACAGGTCATGGTCAGTTGAATGTGGCCATTTCCTATTTTCTGGAATTTTTTTAGAATTTTTCTGAATTTTCCGAATTTTTTGAATTTTTTTATGATTTTTCATTTTTTATTATTTTTTGATTATTTTATTATTATTTATTATTTTCCGAATTTTTTAATATTTAAAAATATTTTCCGGGCCGGGTCAAACCCGGCCCACGCCTCTCGAGCGCCCGGCCCGACCCTAGGGGTTGAAACCGGCCTAAAACGACACCGTTTTATATTTTTAAATATTTTTTCTATTTTTTTAAACAATTTTTGGATTTTTTATCTATTTTATTTAATTATCCGAAAATTCCCCGGATCGAACGGCCCGCGTCGTGCCACGTGGCTTCGTCTCGTGCGCCCGATCCTCCACTAGATCGGGCGACTCATAGAGAGCCACGTGGCTCGATCGCGACCGTCGGATCAAAAATCAATTTATTTTCTTTTTTAGAAAAACCCACAAATCGGACGATCAGAACTATGCCACGTGTCCGATTGTGGTGCGTCCGATCATGGTCAAGATCGGACGCTCCATAGAAGGCCACTTGGCACATTCTTGGCCATCGGATCGAATTTATTTAATATCCGAAATTCATTTATTTTATTTTCCCAAAATTACAGGATCGCGACACGTGTCGCGATCCGGACCGTTCATTGCATTTTATTTAAATAAGACTCGGACCGGCCCCACCCGGCTGACGTGGCGCCTACGTGGCATGCCACGTCATCTGTTGACCGTTGACCGGTCGAGGTCCCACCGGAGAAGACGCCGGAACAGTGTAAATTCCGGCAACTTCGCCGGAAATCTCGCCGGAATCTCGGGACCGAAGCCTAAAACTTAATATTTTTCATCCATTTCTTCGGCATTAAGCCCCACGCATTACCAGCATTAACAAACGACTAACAACACGGCAAGAAAAAGGCCGGAAAACTGTAAACCGGACCTCCACAGCTCCGGTTCCGGCGAGCGCTTGAAATTTTTTTTTTTGCGACCAAGCTCGATTCCGTGCATTCGTATAACATCTAAGGGAGGTTTAGTGACTTACCTGGGGTCGCCTAGTCCTCGAAGACCGCCGCTTGCGCCGGTGTAAGCTCACAGTCCGGTCGAGTATGGTGGAGCTCCGGCCACCACCTCCGGCACAGTTTTAATGCAAAAAGGGGGCCACAAGAGGCTTAGAGTCGACTCTAGTGAAGGTTCAAGACCAGGCTCACACGTAATGAGGTTCAAGATGGAACGACCGAAAGCCAAGGATTAACAGGTTCATTTGGACATTTTATCGAACACATGGTACGCACTTAAAAAATGGTGGTCGGAGAGGAAAAACTGACCTGCTCCGAGCTCGACGGCGGCCAAGAAGGCTTCGGTGATGATTGGTGGAGGTTGCTGAAGATCCAAAGAAGCTCCTCTCGCCCGGCGTCCGCTCCAAAAAATCCCCTCTCTCTCTCGGCCCCTGCTCTCCCTTATACCGGGCCTCCCCCTCGATTTCCCGTGGCCGACCGGCGTCCTCGGCGCGCACCAACCTCCCACTGACGAGGATGGGCCTCCGTGCTCCTGTCCCCCACGCCGGTTCGCCCTTTTCTTCAAAAAAATTGCAGCCCCATCTCGCCTCTGTCCTCCCCTGCCTCACTGTCAACCTCCCACTGACAATCTTGCAGACCCGGTCGGACCGGGTCGGGTCGGGTCTGACCCGACCGGCCCGGTTCGACCAATTCGCTCAAATTGAGCCCCGATTCGACCTATTTTCGTGAAATTGATGGCATAATCGGACTCCTTGACACATTTTCTATCAAATAAGGGTATTTTCGCGAATCAATTGATTGAAATTTTGTGAAAACCCCAAATTGTCCCTAGGATCCGAAAGTTAATTTCGCCAAATCGAGGGTATAAACGATCAAATTATTCAAAATTGAGGCCACCAATGTATTCAGCATGATGAAAACTATTGGGTAGAGGTGTTTAATTTTAATGGGTGTGCCCGTGTGAAATTTAATTTCAAAAATTGTAAAACCGGGGACTAAATTGAAAGATTTTTATGCAATTAAGCCCTTTTGGCTAAAATTGATCAAATTGGAGGGCAAATTGACCCAATTGCACTTCAAGACTTTAGAATCCAATGTCATAGCTTATAAAAATCAAGAATTGAAAATTAAAAGACTCGAAAGTGATTTTTTAGGCTCGTTTCGGTTTTATGTTTGTGAAGGAACCCCATGAATCGATTATAGGGGAAATTAAAATAAAATTATTGAATATTTTTGTGTATTTTTCTGACCACGAATGGTATTTTTTCTGATTTTTTGGGTATTTTTATAATTAAATAAATTCCAAAAAATATTAAAAAATTCAAAAAATATTTTTTGTTCAAAATTGGTTCCTAAGGCTAGGCTAAGGCTTCCAAAGTTGATTTTGCAATTTTTTGACCTTTTTTGCTATTTTAAATTAATTTTAGAAATAAAAACTAAAATAAAATGTGGTCAAAAATCAGGTGTCAACAGCTGCCCCTCTTTGAGAGTGAGCTCGTCAGAGGTTGCTTTCAAAAATAAAATGACACCTGAATATTAACCGACTCAACTGGGGAAAAGAGACGCTATGACATCGGATCCTTAAGTCTTTTGATGAATGCTTAAATTAATTACCGGTTTACTCTTGCAATTCGAGCGTGGGCCTGAGGGAAAGTGGGTTACCTGAAATCTGCCCATTGGGTCCTGCGCATGCGGAGTCTGAGGTTTTATCACTGCGCTCTCAAGATGCCGGAAAAAGGAGGGGCTTGTTCTCCCTTTTTTGTTTTCTTCCTTTTTTTGTTTGTTTTTGTTTTTGTTTTTGTTTTTTTGTTTTGTTTTGTTTTGTTTTTTTTGTTTTGTTTTTTTTTTTTTATATAGGCCCTCGTAGCTTCTGACACACTATCTCAGGCTTTATTCTTCGAAAATCTTTCCCGGCTACTGACAGGAAACACTCACAGAAAGATTTATCGAGCACCCCGAGCTTTGGGGATCCCATGACGCTGACTAGCGGTGTCAGAGGGGATATTTTTGGCTTGAAAGGGGATCCCATGGCGCTGACTAGCGGGGCCAGAGGGGATTTCTCAGTCGGAGGTTTGCTACGTCCGGCGAGACAGTTTGATCTTTTGAAAAGGTTCCCAGGACAGGGGTTCTCCAAGTCCAATGGGATTTCCTGATTTTTTGAAAGGGTTCCCAAAACGGAGGTTTTCCACGTCCGATGGGATTACCTGTTTTTCTGAGAAGGAGTCCCGAGTCGGAGGTTTTCCACGTCCGCTGGGATGGTTTGATCTTTTGAAAAGGTTCCCGGGACAAGGGTTCTCCAAGTCCAAGGGGATTTTCTGATTTTTGAAAAGGGGTCTCATGACGAGGGTTCTCCACGTCCGATGAGATTACCTGTTTTTCTGAGAAGGGGTCTCATGACGAGGTTTCTCCACGCCTGATGAGATTACCTGTTTTTCTGGGAAGGGGTCTCATGACGAGGTTTCTCCACGCCCGATGAGATTACCTGAATTTTGAAAAGGGGTCCCATGACGAGGTTTCTCCACGCCTGATGAGATTACCTGTTTTTCTGGGAATGAGTCTCATGACGAGGTTTCTCCACGCCTGATGAGATTACCTGTTTTTCTGGTAGGGGTCTCATGACGAGGTTTCTCCACGCCTGATGAGCTTACCTGTTCTTTTGAAAAGGGGTCCCATGACGAGGTTTTTCCACGTCCGATGAGATTACCTGTTTTTCTAGGAAGGGTCTCATGACGAGGTTTCTCCACGCCCGATGAGATTACCTGAATTTTGAAAAGGGATCCCATGACGAGGTTTCTCCACGCCTGATGAGATTACCTGTTTTTCTGGGAATGGGTCTCATGACGAGGTTTCTCCACGCCTGATGAGATTACCTGTTTTTCTGGTAGGGGTCTCATGACGAGGTTTCTCCACGTCCGATGAGATTACCTGTTTTTCTAGGAAGGGTCTCATGACGAGGTTTCTCCACGCCCGACGAGATTACCTGTTCTTTTGAAAAGGGGTCCCAAGTCGGAGGTTTTCCACGTCCGCTGGGATGGTTTGTTTCTCAAAAGGAGTTCCCAACACGGAGGTTTTCTACGTCCGATGGGATTTCTTGATTTTTGAAATGGGTTCCCGAATTGGAGGTTTTCCACGTCCAATGGGATTGCCTATTTTTGAAAAAGATTCCCAAGACGGATGTTTTCCACGTCCGCTGGGATGGTTTGTTTCTCAAAAGGAGTTCCCAACACGGAGGTTTTCTACGTCCGATGGGATTTCTTGATTTTTGAAATGGGTTCCCGAATTGGAGGTTTTCCACGTCCAATGGGATTGCCTATTTTTGAAAAAGATTCCCAAGACGGATGTTTTCCACGTCCGCTGGGATGGTTTGTTTCTCAAAAGGAGTTCCCAACACGGAGGTTTTCTACGTCCGATGGGATGGTTAGTTTCTCAAAAGGAGTTCCCAACACGGAGGTTTTCTACGTCCGATGGGATTGTTTAATTTTTTGAAAGAAGGTACTAGGATGAGGGTTCTCCGCGTCATGCTAGGACTTTTTGATTTTTTAAAAATGGGTCCCAAGGCGGAGGTTTTCCACGTCCGATGGGAATGTTTGGTTCTTCAGAAAAGTTCCCAAGTCGGAGGTTTTCTACGTCCGATGGGAATGTTTAATTTTAAAAAGGATTCCCATGGCGTGGGTTCTTCACGTCAGAGGAGATGTTCTTGATGATTTTTTGTAAAAGGGTTCTTCATTTCCTTTTTTTGAAAAGATTCCCATAGCGTGGGTTCTCCACGTCAGAGGGGATGTTTTTGATGATTTTTTTTGTTGACCCTTCAGGCGGTATCTACCATGATTTGACCCTTCAGGCGGTATCTACCTTGGTTTGACCCTTCAGGCGGTATCTACCTTGGTTTTGACCCTTACGGCGGTTTCTACCATCGGTTGACCCTTCAGGCGGTTTCTACCATGAGTTGGTTGAGGCGACATTCTGGGAGCTGGGTTCTCCAGGTATCCTGCAGAAGTTTGAGCCTGAAATATTTTTCTTCACCAAGAAAATGTTAGTAATCTTTGGGAAGACGATGGCTGGCCACTTGCCGAAGCCGCATGACTTTAGTTTAATCATGAAATGTGCATTTTGATGCTGGAGGTCTTCCAAAGCATTCTTGCAACATGCAAATGTGATCACAAATCCCTTGCACGGAAAATCTGGATCCAACAATTTGAAGATTCCAAAAAGAGTTTGCTCAAAACATCAATTGGAATATTTCTCGATAAGGAGGTCATCTCACCTGTTTTGAGGTAATTATTTTTATTGGGGATGCACTCAATTCCCTACTGACCTGTGCCTAGGTTTTAGGCTCATTCGCAGCGCATACATTTTGATCGGTCGGGAGGTCTTCCACGGGACCGTAATGTTGGGCTTGGATATTGGTTTTCAAGGGGGACCCGCTTTGGAGTCGAAGCCATTGAATGAAAGTTTTCACCATCTGCTCCGGGTTTACAAGTCAAGAACCCTGCAAAATGAGAAAGAAATAGTCTTGCTCGTACCTCTTCGAGCTAAGCTATATGTTAACCCAAGTGTCTTAGTCAGAGAAGACTGTTTCGGGGTTGTAACATTGGTAGGATCGGGGACCGAAAAAGGCTTGTTTTTGGCCCAGAATTTATGAGGGGATTGACATTGGTGATCATTGCAAATTTGTCACTTGTCTTTTCCATTCTGCATCTTCAATTTTTGAGGTACACGACCGCTTCTGAGGTGTGCACGAGTCCTTTAGAGAGTGTCTCTTGTGGTATTAAGAGATGGACAACTTTACATGTGTCTTTGCTCCGTGTCTGACACCATTTGGTGGAGCGGCCTCTTTGATCTGCGCTTGATACCGTTTGAGGAGTGGTTTTTGGAATCTGACTCCTTCTGAATTTTTCTTCTCCCCTTTTCAAACAGGTTCACTGGGGGATTGATACAAATTGTTCACCCAAGCATCGGCCTTGCTTTTACCAGGCACTTTGCTTTTTCTTGATGCTGGGATTTTTCTCATCATCTTTTCCTTTTCATTTTTCTTTTAAAATCCCGCTTTTCTCATCTTCGGGAGATCGTGTTAGACATGTGACCAAAGGTCTAACAACTTTAAGCATTAACTTAGGAATTTCTTCGCAAACCCTAAGTCTTGAACTCTTCCGTTTCTGAAGTGATGATGCATCCGTCTTGGAATGTGCAATGATCACCAACGGGTTTATGAAATGATTTTGCAGGCTCAACTTGGCTATGCAAAGGATTCGGTGTGTGGGATAGAGAAATGAACGCTTCTCGTCATCCTATGGCACTTGGATTACCATATAAACAACACACAAAGATTGATGTTAGTCCGAGCAAGAAAATTTCTAACCATTTTCTCCTGATGCCGCTGGACTTACTTTCGTTCTTGCCCCGATGTGGGGTGGTTCTTGACAGGGTTGAGAATGAAAACCGCCGTTCAAAGGGGTTGTCAATGGTCACCTGTAGTGTTTGGGGATACGAAACGAATGCCTCCGTCGTCCCAATCCATGTAATTGCCGCGAATAATCCCTACTTCCGTAGGTCCAGATTTCACTATCTGATTCGCTCCACTTCTCTCTCAAGTGTGTATAGGACGTGTTCGGATTAGGCTTTGCCTCTCGTCTTTTGAGAAAACGTCCCTTTGAAAGTTTTGAACAACCTTTGATTGGAAAAAAATCTCTTTCATCTTCTCCAAAAATTTTACCCGTCAATGGGATTTTATGCTGCACCATGCATGTTCTAATCATGTTTAGACAACCTCCTGTTTTCAAAACATGAATGTCAATGAAGTTAGAACTCTATGTCTTTTCTAGACATTAGATTCTGAAAACTTTTCTTTTTCTCTTTTTTCTCTTTTTTGTTTTGGGTTGGGGAAAGGGGTACTTACCTGCCCACCGTGGCTGGAGGTCCCTGAAAATGTAGAAGAAACATGTCATTGTATGTTCACGAATTTTTCAAGAATCGGAACGATACATCCTACCCTTGGTCATGTGCTCCGACCAGTATGCAAGGGTTGTAAAAATCCTGCTTCGCCTTGTTGGCGAACCCCTGTCAAGGACGAGAGTTAGGTGTTAGTTTGTATTCCAAAATTCAAGATAGATTGGAACGATACCGCCTTGTTCTGTTTTGTGTTTCCGTTTGAACACAAACGTGCGGCTTGCAGAAGTTGGCCATCTATCTTGTGGCCATGATTCCTCCCTCTGGTTGGCAATGAATCATTGTCGAGGATTTGCACTGGAGGAGATCCATTCATGCTCCTGGACGCATTGTACGTCTTTTCCAGGGCTTCTCTTCCTAGCAACCTGTTTCCTGCAACTGATATTTCATTTCGCCCCTACGTCGGCGAGCTGTTTTCTTTCATGACTTTTAGTGTCAACGACCCCTTCACTGATTTGCTTATGGATAGTACCTCTTGACTGCATCGGCGTTTACAGGGTGTCCCAGTTCTTCTCCATCCATGTTTACCAGAATTAAGGCCCCTCCAGGTAGAACCTTCCTAACCACATATGGTCCTTCGTAATTCGGGGTGAACTTGCCCCCTGGGTGCGACACGTTCGGGAGGATCTTCTTGACAACGAGCTCGTCAGCTTCGAACATTCGCGGTCGAACTTTACGGTTGAACGCTCTAGCGACTCTTTTCTGGTATGTTTGGCCATGGCAAATTGCCTGCAGACGCTTCTCGTCTATCAAGTTCAGCTGCTCGTGTCTTTGCTGTACCCACTCCGCCTCACTGAGCTTGACGTGAGACAAAATTCTTAACGATGGGATTTCTGTTTCAATTGGCAGGACCGCTTCCATACCGTATACTAGGGAGTAGGGCGTTGCCCCTGTAGAAGTTCGGATCGAAGTTCGGTACGCCATCAGTGCGTAGGGTAGTCTTTCATGCCAATCACGGTAATTCTCTGCCGTTTTAGCCAATATCTTCTTGATGTTCTTGTTTGCCGCCTCCACTGCTCCATTCATTTGGGGTCGGTAAGGCGATGAATTGAGATGGTGGATATTGAAACTGCTCAGAAGGTTATCCACAGTTTCGTTGTTCAGGTTCGAACCATTATCAGTCACGATTGCTTGAGGGGTCCCATATCTTGAGATGATGTCCCGCCTGATGAATTTAGCCACGTTCTTCGCAGTCACGTTAGCATATGACGCAGCCTCAATCCATTTGGTGAAATAGTCTATTGCCACCAGTATGAATCTGTGTCCATTCGAGGCCTTAGGGTTGATTGGCCCTATCATGTCTATGCCCCACATTGAGAAAGGCCAGGCCTCGGACATTTGATGAAGCTCGTTCGGGGGCGCATTGATCCTGTCTCCATACACTTGGCACTGATGGCACGATCTCACGTGCTGATTACAATCTGATTCCAGTGTCATCCAGAAATAACCTAGTCGCATGATTTTCTTGGCGAGGAGATGGCCGTTCATGTGCGGGCCACATTCCCCCTCGTGCATTTCGATCATAAGCGATCTAGCTTCATTCGCGTCTACGCACCTGAGGAGGACTGAGTCATAAGACCTCTTGTAGAGAGTTGGACCACTGAGGAAAAACTTGCCCGCCATCTTTGCAATGTATTTCCCGTCTCCTGCTTGAGCATCCGGAGGGAATTCCCCTTTGGCCAGGTAGTTCTTTATGTCATGATACCACGGTAGGTCCTCGAACCCCTCCTCAATTACCATGCAATGTGCAGGTTCTCGGGTAATGCCTATGCGCAACGGTTCAATGTCTATGCCGTTCGCTACTTGAAGCATAGAGGCCAAAGTAGCCAACGCATCTGCGAAGTGATTTTGCGTCCTCGGCAGATACTCGAAATCAATTACTTCGAATTCTTTGATCGTCTCCTCCAGGAATTTATGGTACGGGATGAGCTTGAAGTCCCTAGTTTTCCATTCTCCTTGGGTCTGGAGGATGATTAGCATTGAATCTCCATAGACTTGTAACTTCCGCGCTTTCAAGTTAGCGGCGAGCTGCAAACCAAGGATGCATGCTTCATACTCAGCCACGTTATTGGTGCATGGAAATGTCAGCTTTGCGGCCACGGGGTAGTGTTGGCCATCTGGAGATATGAGGACGGCTCCGGTACCTGCCCCAGCTAAATTGACCGCGCCGTCAAAATACATGGTCCATTTGTCGTCCGAGAGTGTCAGAACGTGGCCTTCCGCCTTATTCTCCTCCTCCTCAAGGGCATCGTGGCCTTGGGAATTCTCGGCTAGCATGTCAGCAATGGCTCGCCCTTTTACTGACTTCTGGTTTGAGCTCCTAACATCAAACTCAGAAAGGAGCACCTGCCACTTGGCCAGCTTCCCTATCAATGACGGCTTTTCTAACAAGTATTTGATTGGGTCGCTCTCTGTGACTAACTGGACGGTGTGGTGAAGGGTATACTGCCTTAGCCTGCGGAGTACCCAGATTAGCGCGACGCACGTCTTCTCTACCTCCTGGTACCTTGCCTCCGATGCGGTGAACTTCTTGCTTAGGTAATACACAGCTCGCTCTTTGCTATCTTTTGGGTTTGTTTGAGCGAGTAAGGCCCCTAGGGACTCATCGTGGATGGTGAGGTAAAGGGTTAGGGGGATCCCTGGGACCGGAGGCACCAGTATTGGCGGATTGACCAGATGTCCCTTGATCTCTTCGAAAGCCTGCTGGCACTCGTGATCCCACTTGATTTTGGCATTCTTCTTCAAAAGTTTGAAGAGTGGCTTAGCTGACTCTGAAAGGTGAGATATGAAGCGGGCGATGTAGTTTAATCTTCCCAGGAGGCTCCTTACATCTTTAACTGTTGAAGGGGCCTCAAGGTTGAGGATAGCCTGAACCTTGGTGGGGTCAATCTCGACGCCACGATTGCTAACTATGAACCCCAATAGCTTGCCTGATCTCGCCCCGAATATGCATTTTGCGGGATTCAGCCTCAGCTTGTATTTCCTGAGTCGTTCAAACAATTTCCTTAGTACCAGGGCGTGGTCTTCGCCATGTCTGGATTTTCCTATCATATCGTCCACGTACACCTCTATCTCCTTGTGCATCATATCGTGGAATAGGGTAACCATCGCCCTCTGGTAAGTTGCCCCTGCATTCTTCAGGCCGAATGGCATGACTTTATAGCAAAAGGTGCCCCAAGGTGTGATAAACGATGTTTTAGCTTTATCCTCCTCTCTCATGCGGATTTGATTGTAGCCCGAGAAACCATCCATAAAAGAGAATCGTTCAAATCCGGCTGTGCTGTCAACTAAGACGTCAATGTGCGGCAATGGGAAGTCGTCTTTGGGGCTAGCTCTGTTCAAGTCTCTGTAGTCTACGCAGATCCGGACCTTCCCGTCCTTCTTCATGACGGGGACGATATTAGCGACCCATTCTGGGTAAGCAATCACTTCGATGAACCCCACTTTGAGGAGCTTCATCACCTCCTCTTCAATTTTCTTTGCCAATTCGGGTTTTGTACGCCTGAGGTTCTGCTTCTTGGGCAAGATGCTGGGGTCGGTTGGCAAAGCGTGTTCCACGATACTAGGGTGTAAACCCGGCATATCCGCATATGACCATGCGAAGACATCTTGGTATTCTCGCAGGAGCTCAATTATTCTGGATGCTTCTGTCGGCGGTAGGCTTTCTCCAATCTTCACCTCCTTGATATTCTCTGGAGTCCCTAAATTCACCGAGGTAGTGCCCTCCGCAGTGGGTGGCTTGGAGTCTTCATAGCGTTCCCAATCAACTCTGATTCCCTCCTCGACCCGGTCGTCTTCCTCTCCCTTGATATGGAGGGTAGCTTCCTTTTGAGAGTTGGGATAACTTAACAACCTGCTATGCATGTGTGGAATGGTATGCCTAAAATGTCATGAAGATGGTTAGTTGACATATAATAGATACGGCTCATGGACGATGCAAGAACAAAGATTAAAACTGAAAACGTGAGATGGGGGCTAGTCCTCATATCATTGGACATCCTTGCCTCCCAAGATTTTGAAAACTGGGAGACGTGTGGGAAATCAGGTCTCAGGGCTTTTCTTTTCTTTTCAACTCTTCTTTTCTTTGCATCTTTTATTTTCTTCTCATTTGGATCATCATCGACCTGATTCGTGGTTCCCCCACATCCCGATTTTTGTATTTTATGAGGATTTTTTGATTTTTTTTTTGTTTTTATTTTGACGTAAAGACATAAAACAAAGGTGATAGTTCGAGGCATCTGATGTATATTCAGATGCATCAGAGGGGGGGTGGAAATTTCTTTACTCAATGACGGACGCGTCGTCGTCGATTCCCTCGATAATGACGTTGACAGAATCTTCCAGGAACAGGCTGGCCAACTGGGGGTCCTCCGTTGTAACGTCCACCTTCTCGTCCTTCAGCCATTGCCTCATCAAAGAAACGACTCAGGGGAGTTTCGAACATCTTTCCCTTGCCCTTCCATGTACTCGACCCTAGGACGCGGCCGCCACGGCCCCTACCTCTCCCATAACCTTCTGGTTGAGAATGTCGATTCGGTCCTCCTTTATAGCCCAGCCCTTGGCGGTTCTTCACTGTTGCCAAGCTAACTGGCTCTTGAATACCTTGGTGGTGCTTGCCTAAACCAAGGCCCGGGATAAAACCGTGTCGCGTCAGTATTTTTCCCGCCATGATCGAGGATTTGGAGCAATTTGGCGGCCTCATGGCTGTACCGGCTGGTACATGCATAATGTACATTCTCTCCGCAGCGCGAAAGCTTGATTCTTCTCCGGACGAAGGTTCCACCAATGGAATAGTGTCGATGTGGCTCGTTAAGTGATCAGCCTCTGAGTGTATGGTGATCAGTTTGTCGTGAACGACCATCCGGACCTTCTGGTGTAAGCTGGAGGGCACGGCGCCAGCCGTGTGAATCCAAGGTCTTCCAAGCAAAAACCCGAATGACGCTGGGATATCCATGACTTGGAAATTGATCAGGAATTCTATTGGGCCCACAAGGACAGGTAGTTCTATCTCTCCATTTACCTCGCCTTTAGCCCCATCGAAAGCTCGGATGGTGGACTTCGAGGTTTTGATTAAATCTTCTTTCACCCCGAGGCCTCTGAGCGTGCTTAAAGGGCATATGTCGAATGCGGACCCATTATCTATGAGGACTCGAGATACCCGCTTGCCATGGCACATTGCTGACACGTAGAGAGCCTTGTTATGTCCTCGCCCCTCTGGTGGGAAGTCTTCATCTGAAAATGAGACTTGATCTTTCAAGAGGATTGCCCCCACGAAGTCCTCCAACCGGGCCTCATTGATTGTTTCAGGCACGTGGGCCTCATCCAGCACCTTTAAAAGGGCATTTCGATGCTTCTCAGATGTTTTGAAGAGGTTCAAGAGTGAGATCTGTGCAGGCATCTTCCTCAGTTGTTCGACCACCTCGAATTCGCTAGTTCTAATGATGGCTAGGACCTGCTTGGCGTCGTCATCCGTTATTCCCTTCTTTTCAACATCTCCTTCCTTTTGGACTAGGCACCTCCCGGAGCGAGTAATGGCATCTACTTCACTGGTGCCGTAATTCCAATGCACTGCTTTGGGGTTGTAATTCTCTACTGCGGGGAGTGTAATTACCAAGGGTGTCACCCCGTCTTTGTGAGAACTGCTGGCCTCCCCAGTCGCCTCTACCTCGCTGTCACTACGATCTTCTTGTGTGAGGTTGAACTCAGCAAGGTTGATTACCAGCGGGGTCATACCCTCCACCATGCAGATTGATTCGCCTAGGCATGATTCCTCTGAGTCGTACAGATTTCTCCCAAGGTCTATATTGAACACCGCGTTTGTGGTATGGTCAAGTAGTGGATTCTGTTGGATGTTTGGATCTGCTCCATCAAACTTCAGCAAGTCACTGTCGATAAGGGCCTGTATGTCGTATTGTAGGGCCCGACAATTGTCTATGTTGTGTCCCTTTTCGCCCATGTGATATGCACAAGTTCGGCTCTCGTCGAAACCTATGAACCTTGGCGGTGTTGACCTCGGCGGCTTCTTGGCTAACAACCTTGCGTCTAGAAGCTTAGGGAGTAACTTTGACATCGGGACTGGGAGCGGGGTAAAAGAGGGAGGACCCCTTCCTCTTGGTGCTAAGATCCTCTGGGCCGTCCAAGAGGTGTTCCCCTGGGTCGGGGTGGAGTTTTCGAACTTTTTGGCTCTTGGTGGATTGGAAACGAAGGCAACCTCTGCAATAGATTCTCGTTCTTTCTTTGCGGGGAACGGTCGCTTCGGAGTCACTTCCGGCACACGCCTTTCTCTTATAGCCCACTCGTGTCTTTCCGCCACTTTGATTAAGTGCGCGAAGGTCTGACACCCAGAGGTGTTTAGTTTGTCAAAGTAGTCATACGGCAGCGCTTTCAGAAAGATGTCTACCAACTCTTCCTCCGGGATGTGCGGCTTCACCTGAATGGCGAGCGCCCTCCACCTTTGGGCGTATAAACGAACGCTTTCAGTCCTCCCTTTCGCGTTCCGCAGTAGGTCCTCTCTGGTTGGAGCAGTCAGTGCATTGAACTTATACTGGGATAGAAAGTCTCCTGCAAACTCGTCCCAGTCGTCATATCTTTGTATGTCTAACTCCACGTACCAAGACAGAGCGGCGCCAGCCAGACTCTCTTGAAAGGTATTGATCAGCAATGGCGTGTAATCTGAGTATTTGGCCATCTTGTACAAGTAGTACTTCATGTGGGTCTTGGGACAGCCTGTCCCATTATACTTCCTTGAGAAATCTGGTTCCTTGTAGTCCACAGGGACCTCAATCTTGGTGAAAGGCATGATTTTATCGTACTTTGACAACTCAAATCCCTGGCTGGTGAGACATTCCTCGATTTTGGCAATCCTTCTTACTCCCTCATCGACCTTGACAGACTTCTCACTCTGTTTCCCTTCTAGGTTGATGATGACAGGCGGGGCTCTTGGCGGTACTTCAACAGTTGGAGCCTGCTCAGTGCCAGGTGCAGCATTCGTCCCAGCGGGTCCACCTGCGTCGGAACCAGCAGGCGTGCTTGGGTTTGCAGCTTGGTTAAGATCAACTGGCAGAGTGGGCCTGGCGTTAGCCGCGATGAACATGTCCTTCATTTCAGCCAGCATCTGAGTCACTTGGTCTAATCGTGCTTCCAGAGTCCCGAGGCGGGCGTCAACCTGTTCGTGCTCCATACGGGCCTGAGAACGCGCTTGGGCTCGAGTCCTCGTGATTAAGAGTTACCTGGTCGGGAGATTAAAAGTTAGGCTTATGGATACGAGAGATAAATCATGTGCCGCAAAGTGAACGGCGGCCTGATCACGCTGGCGCGGTCTTGCCCCAGTTTGTCAAGGCAAGTATGTCGTTATGCAAAGAGTAATCTATGATAATTAGGATAAGTTCTTTTTGAAAAGATGCTTGGATAATGCATAAAAAGGGCTCCCGGAGGAGTTTGATCACAATGGGAAATGAAAATGCTTGACTATTCTAAACTCGATGGGAGGGCTGGCTCCTCTGTCATCCTCCGATATTGCTGGGAGCCGAGTCTTCAACTCTGGACTTCTTCGCCTTCAGGATAGGCTGGCGGTCCGACGTCTTCCGGTATGTAAGGCTCCACTCCTGGTACATATGGGACGATGTACTCTGGAACATATGGTTCGACTAGGGTCGGCCGGACTCTTTTGAAAGCCCGGATATATTCCTCGGAGGCCCGATGGATGTTCATCTCAGGGTCCAACTGATCCGGCCACTCCACATCCTGAGGCGGGGAGTCTTTCAGTGCCTGTTCTAGGTCATTGATCATCATCTGGAGGCGCGCTTTGGTCCTCTTGGTGATTGGGCCTTGGGGAATGTCGAAGGCGAATTCGTCCGGAGGACTTTGGGGTGGTATCTGCTGCAGCATGCCGAACTGTCTGACGACTCTGATCGGGTAGTATGACACGGCTCCTGTGAAACCCAAGAGAGGAATTGGCCCGCCGGTCTTGGTGGCGATGCGTGCTTTATGCATCTTCGGTCGCCTTAGCCGCCATCGGAGTTGTTCGGGTTCTAATTTTTCTAGGAGTTCGTACCAGTCGTTGAAAGAGCGGTTGGCAATGAGTGATTGGCACTTGAGGAAGGACTGGATAGGGTGGACGTCTTCATCGATTCGAGTGCATCCAGCGCGAAGGTTGAGTTTTTTAAGATGGGAAGTGATCCACAAGAAGAGAAGGCCATTGGAGGCTTGGAAAATGGTTTTCCGGGTGGATTTGGAATCATCCAGTGCGGCCTTATAGCGATTCAGGGATAACAAAGTCTCAGCAAGGATCATATAGGAATAATCCAGTTGGTCACATGCCTGCTGGACTATGTGGACAATGAGAGGGTTGAATGTGGTCCTGGATGTAGGGAATAGCACGAATCCAAAGAAGGCCAGGATGAAGACCCCTCCGGCCCTGTGGCCAGTGTCAGTGGGTAGGTTCGAGTAATTGTCGAATAGGAATGAGAACGGGAATCTGCCAGAGTTGGACTTGAGAATCCTTTCAATCTCGGTGGTCTTGAGCCGAAGGAACTTGGAGAGCAGCTTGGATGGGTCAAGGCCTAAAGGGGGACGGACTAATTGTCCTTTGAATTCGACTCCGATGACGGCTGTATATTCTTCCACTGTGGGTGTGACCTCCAATCCTTCGAAGTTGAATGTTAGCGTGGTGCGATCCCAGAATCGTGCTGCTGCTTGTATCAGTGCCGGTTGGTATTTGATTTTGATGAGGTCAACCAGATGCCCCAGCCTTTGCTTAACATACGCCTGGTTGGTCTTGTTGAGGCGTCCCCACCAGACTAGCAATTCTCTGCTTGGGACCGGCAGAATTTGGATATCACCTCTTCCCATCGAGTCTAGGATATGAAAATGTGATTAATTATCCATGGATTACTCGGACATTAGATTCGTTCAAATCATTATTTACCCGTGATGTGATGAGGGTTGAGTTCCCACATTTGGATAAAGGGAATGCCAAACTAGGGTTCCCATGCTAATCCCATCAATAAGCATAATGAATTGGACGAAAATAATGATGTTATGCAGATGATATGCTTATGCATGGCGTGGACCACTTCAGTCATACGTCGCATACACCATGAAATGAGAATTAGATCTTCGCACTTGTGTCGAACCAACCAAGCGTGAGTTCTAACAAAAATTTCAAACGGAAGCGACGTATGATTGAAACAGAAAAGTCCGAATGGTTGGGTGAAATTCCAATGTCGCATTCCGGTATTAAGACGCCTATGAACGACCCGGGAATTAAAGCGCAGGGGATAGGAGGGAGATCCACCGACGGATTCCCCTTACAGACTCAGAAGACTCAGAAAATCGAATAATTCTAAAACACCTCCGGAAAGCGACCCTAAGGAACCTAAAGAGATGCCCCAAGTCAGGTCGTCAGGCGATGTCAGGTGCCCCCCATTGTTCTGTCTAGGTCCAGGTCTCTTTCCTCATCGGATGAAACGGCTATGGGGTGGAAAGGTGACGAATGTCCTTCGGGAGACTCTTCTTCATCTGACGAGATCTCGATAACCTCCGGAGGGGGTGTTGGATTTGCTCGTATCCTGCTGAATATGTCCCTTAACTTCAGATAAATGTTCCACAACCTTTCCCTTTCGTACTCGAATTTATGTTCGCGTTCGAGTTGCTCGGCGGACTTGGTGTAGAAGCAGTCTGTTCCTCGGATAAGATTGCGTCCAGTAAGTGCCCTCCCTTGGATAAATCGGAAGGCGTGGAATCCGTTGAACGTCTCGGTGGCTTCATGACGGACGACGCGTCGCTCGTACTGAAATACCTCCGGGACCTTGGACAGATTTGGGGAGACCATCTCCACTTTATCTAAATTGTAGAATGGAATTAGACCCAACCATCGGACTCGATGAATGCAACATGTTGTGCAACAAATACGAGGCTGCAGGTAAATTAAACAATAATGGAAAGACCTTACCATAAGAGGTATCCAATGATTTTTTGGTTTTAGGTATACCAACCATCCATATGCATGCGCATGAGACAAGTGAGGCTTGACTCTAGAAATTAAAAAGGGCTTAGGTATGGAACCTAAAGGCTTCCCCCTATCCGAGTCGATAAATTCGTCCATGAGCGCAATCCACAACAGATGGATAAAAGTCTCGACTTGGATAGAGAGTGGGATCGAATATGGTCAACCCCAGCGCGATCCACGCTAGAGCGTTGCATATCGATCCCTGATCTATGGCTACCTGAAAAGGTGATTTCGCGGCCTGGGTTTGGGCGCTTTGTGCAAAGTGTCGTGATCCTCAAATATGCAGTGAATCATGCACAACAATTTATATATCAATCAGCGCTTCAAATCATCCATATGACATACATTCCTACGCCTATCCTGCATAAGACAATGTTAATCACAGACTACACCCCTTATCACTCCAATCTGCAAAAGCATATAACACCTATCGTGAGCGGACTTACCTCACCTTCAAGAGCGCCTGCAGGGTTAGAAAAATCACTCAACATTTTAATTACGGCCTAAGTCCACTTGAGGTCCAGAACCAAGTGTTCTAGAACAACTCCCCAGTGGAGTCGCCAGCTGTCGCGACCCGTCCGAAATCAACGGACGCGGCTAATGGATTACCGATCGCGGGCTTTGGATCGGCGCGGGCCCTCCCAGGCCCATACCAAATCGCGGCGGGAGTGTCTTTTGAGGGATTCGACAATAAGAGTCGATCGCTTTCGACCTTAGCGTGGTCGTGGTGGCATGTGCAACTTGTGCATGCATTTGGAGTCGCCACCGGTCTTTCTTGGAGGGTAGACCGGAAACCTTACTGACCGATTGGGAGAGATCGATCAGTTCTGCGGAACCAGAGATTTTAGGTTCGGGGACTTGGTTACGTCGGTGTCATTACCAACGCCCTTTCGGTACCTAACGCGAGTGATTTTCCTATTTAAGATTTCATGCAGGCGCAATTTTGGGTGAGATAGGTTTGATTCAGGGTTTCATGTAGATCGAAAGACTATTCCTATCAATCACAATCAATTTTAATGAAAGCGCAAGTCAAGTGCATAAATAAATCATGTCAATGCACATCAATTTCAATCATTGGCCTCCTAGTATAGCCATAAGGGCTTAGGGAAGGTGTGATTTAGGGCTAGGAGGTAAAATGGGAAGATTCGGGGAAAATTAGCCCGAAGGGCAAAATTGTCATTTTTTGGAAGGTTTGGATACCGAATTACCCAAAATATTCCATGGCCAGTTCATTGTGGCCATTTCCCATTTTTGAGAATTTTTTGGAATTTCTTGATTTTTCTTCAATTTTTGGAAGACAATTCGCCCAAAGGGTGAAATCGTCATTTTAAGAAGGGTCGGGGTTCAAAACACCTGGAATGAGTCTTGGCCAGTTGATTGTAGCCATTTCCTATTTTTTGGGATTTTCCTGGATTTGTTAGAATTTTTTTTGGAAGACGGTTTACCGGAAGGGCAAAATCGTCATTTTTGGAAAGACCGGGGGTCGAAAGACCCGGAACAGGTCATGGTCAGTTGAATGTGGCCATTTCCTATTTTCTGGAATTTTTTAGAATTTTTCTGAATTTTCCGAATTTTTTGAATTTTTTATGATTTTTCATTGTTTATTGATTTTTTGATTATTTTATTATTATTTATTATTTTCCGAATTTTTTAATATTTAAAAATATTTTCCAGGCCGGGTCAAACTCGGCCCACGCCTCTCGGGCGCTCGGCCCGACCCTAGGGGTTGAAACCGGCCTAAAACGACACCGTTTTATATTTTTAAATATTTTTTCTATTTTTTTAAACAATTTTTGGATTTTTTTATCTATTTTATTTAATTATCCGAAAATTCCCCGGATCGAACGGCCCGCGTCGTGCCACGTGGCTTCGTCTCGTGCGCCCGATCCTCCACTAGATCGGGCGACTCATAGAGAGCCACGTGGCTCGATCGCGACCGTCGGATCAAAAATCAATTTATTTTCTTTTTTAGAAAAACCCACAAATCGGACGATCAGAACTATGCCACGTGTCCGATTGTGGTGCGTCCGATCATGGTCAAGATCGGACGCTCCATAGAAGGCTACTTGGCACATTCTTGGCCATCGGATCGAATTTATTTAATATCCGAAATTCATTTATTTTATTTTCCCAAAATTACAGGATCGCGACACGTGTCGCGATCCGGACCGTTCATTTCATTTTATTTAAATAAGACTCAGACCGGCCCCACCCGGCTGACGTGGCGCCTACGTGGCATGCCACGTCATCCGTTGACCGTTGACCGGTCGAGGTCCCACCGGAGAAGACGCCGGAACAGTGTAAATTCCGGCAACTTCGCCGGAAATCTCGCCGGAATCTCGGGACCGAAGCCTAAAACTTAATATTTTTCATCCATTTCTTCGGCATTAAGCCCCACGCATTACCAGCATTAACAAACGACTAACAACACGGCAAGAAAAAGGCCGGAAAACTGTAAACCGGACCTCCACAGCTCCGGTTCCGGCGAGCGCTTGAAAATATTTTTTTTGCGACCAAGCTCGATTCCGTGCATTCGTATAACTTCTAAGGGAGGTTTAGTGACTTACCTGGGGTCGCCTAGTCCTCGAAGACCGCCGCTTGCGCCGGTGTAAGCTCACAGTCCGGTCGAGTATGGTGGAGCTCCGGCCACCACCTCCGGCACAGTTTTAATGCAAAAAGGGGGCCACAAGAGGCTTAGAGTCGACTCTAGTGAAGGTTCAAGACCAGGCTCACACGTAATGAGGTTCAAGATGGCACGACCGAAAGCCAAGGATTAACAGGTTCATTTGGACATTTTATCGAACACATGGTACGCACTTAAAAAATGGTGGTCGGAGAGGAAAAACTGACCTGCTCCGAGCTCGACGGCGGCCAAGAAGGCTTCGGTGATGATTGGTGGGGGTTGCTGAAGATCCAAAGAAGCTCCTCTCGCCCGGCGTCCGCTCCAAAAAATCCCCTCTCTCTCTCTCGGCCCCTGCTCTCCCTTATACCGGGCCTCCCCCTCGATTTCCCGTGGCCGACCGGCGTCCTCGGCGCGCACCAACCTCCCACTGACGAGGATGGGCCTCCGTGCTCCTGTCCCCCACGCCGGTTCGCCCTTTTCTTCAAAAAAATTGCAGCCCCATCTCGCCTCTGTCCTCCCCTGCCTCACTGTCGGCCACGGTCTGCAACAATGTTGCAGACCCGGTCGGACCGGGTCGGGTCGGGTCTGACCCGACCGGCCCGGTTCGACCAATTCGCTCAAATTGAGCCCCGATTCGACCTATTTTCGTGAAATTGATAGCATAATCGGACTCCTTGACACATTTTCTATCAAATAAGGGTATTTTCGCGAATCAATTGATTGAAATTTTGTGAAAACCCCAAATTGTCCCTAGGATCCGAAAGTTAATTTCGCCAAATCGAGGGTATAAACGATCAAATTATTCAAAATTGAGGCCACCAATGTATTCAGCATGATGAAAACTATTGGGTAGAGGTGTTTAATTTTAATAAGTGTGCCCGTGTGAAATTTAATTTCAAAAATTGTAAAACCGGGGACTAAATTGAAAGATTTTTATGCAATTAAGCCCTTTTGGCTAAAATTGATCAAATTGGAGGGCAAATTGACCCAATTGCACTTCAAGACTTTAGAATCCAATGTCATAGCTTATAAAAACCAAGAATTGAAAATTAAAAGACTCGAAAGTGATTTTTTAGGCTCGTTTCGGTTTTATGTTTGTGAAGGAACCCCATGAATCGAGCCAAATTTCCCTAATAAAAAGTGAAAATATTAAAGGGGAAATTAAAATAAAATTATTGAATATTTTTGTGTATTTTTCTGACCACGAGTGGTATTTTTTCTGATTTTTTGGGTATTTTTATAATTAAATAAATTCCAAAAAATATTAAAAAATTCAAAAAATATTTTTTGTTCAAAATTGGTTCCTAAGGCTAGGCTAAGGCTTCCAAAGTTGATTTTGCAATTTTTTGACCTTTTTTGCTATTTTAAATTAATTTTAAAAATAAAAACTAAAATAAAAGGTGGTCAAAAATCAGGTGTCAACATTCTTCCATTAATTTAAGATAATAATGAATAATTTCATATGGTCCAGGGACTAAATTGAACATGTAGCAAAAGTCTAGGGACCACATTGAACAAGCTAAAAGTTCGGGGACCATATTGAACATTAGACTAAAGTTCAAGGACCATATTGAACAAATTTAAAGTTTATAGACCACAATACATAATAGACCAAAGTTCATGAACAATTTATGTCATTTTCCCTTTTTGCAATGTTGTAGGCACGAATGCCGCAATAGACGTGTCGTGCTATGATTCGCTCAATGCTATTATATGACGCCACACATGCACCGCATCAGACAACATAATCGTAAACAAAATTGAAAAATGAGATATGGGGCCCATTGCAGCTGTCATAGTCTCGGCTCGAGCTCTGGCTTGTGGCAAGGGCAACCGTGGATGCTCAAGCTCAGGTTTGTGAATGCCATAGCCACTCGAGCTCATAGCCAAGGTTGCTGATTTGAGCTCGCAATGGCCATGGACGCCAGATTTTTCGAGTTGTGGAGCTCGCAATGGTCATGTCCGCTAGATCTTTTCAAGCCACGAAGTTCAAGGCCACCATGACTGCTTGACCTTCAAACTCACGGTAACCATGACTACTTTAATTTTGTGTCGCAAAGCTTGAGATCATGGCTGCTCGATTTGAGCTCTCGGTCAAGGTTGCTCAATTGATGATCGTTCGTAGATACGAACCGTAAATTGTCTTTTTTTTTTTTTAGGCTTTCTTCAAATTTTTATCATTTCCTTACTTTATTTCTATTATATTCCAAATTCAAGGAATCTCAATGTGGGATTAGAGGAAACCCAATTAGTGGGATTTTTATCCTGGGAAATCTAAAGGAAGAGAAGGCATCTTCTCTTTTTTAAGAAAGGTCGGTCCGTTAGGCATTTGTTTCTCTTTGGTTATTTGTTCCTAGTTGTTTGATTGGCTTTATTAGCTTTTGGAGCAAATGGTTGGGATCAAGTTTGAGAATTGAAATTGGATCGTGATGAATCTCTCTCCAGTATGCACGTGAGATACCTTAGGTGTGCCTAGACTTAAAAAGTGTTTTTCGGAATTTTTTTTTTTTTTAAATTCATCTGTTTGGTTCGCCGAAAACGATAAGTCAACCGAAAACACTTTTTAGTCAACAAAATTATTCATACGTAAAATCAGGAAAGTGAATTCACCAATTTGAAGAAAAACACTTTCGAAATTGATCTTCTCGGATTTTTTAATTTTCTTTTCTTTTTTTTCTTTTTTCGTTCTCTCAGCCAGGCACCAGGCCTCGGCAGATTTCTCGATTACACCCAAGATAAACCAACCAAATACCGCAGTTTCTCTCCTCGAGTGCCAACGCTACGTTGACTTCAGCAAGAGGTCATACGCACTTAACTTTATAGAGGAAAGGTTTTCGACCCCCCAAAAAAACATAAAAGTGAGGAAAGGTTCTTCCCAGATTTTTTTTTTAATTTTAATTTATATATTAATGGTAGTTCTCATTAGTATATTTGTACGATGACATGCTCATAAAAGAAAGAAACACTCAAGAGTCAAATTTTTCGAGTTTTATTGAAGAAATCTCATGCGCTTTCTAATGAGAGAAATACAAAGGGAAAATATCACAAATAGCCCTTGAATTTTGGCCCAATACGCAATATGATCCATGAAGTTTTAGTTTGTCCAAACTGGTCCCTGAACTTTTTAGCCCATTGTGCAAAATTGTCACTGAACTTTTAATTTGTTAAATGTGATCTATCAACTTTTTTTTATAAACGTTCAATTTAATCCATGAACTATATGAAAATGTTCAATTTAGTCTCTGGACTTGAATAAATCGAAGGATAGTATTGGATATTTTCATATTGTCTACAGATGAGATTAAACATTTACCAAAAATTCAAGGACAATATTGAACAAAATAATAGGGATAATATTACATATTAGGTTAAAGTTGAGGGACCACATTAGGCATATCAAAATATTAGGGACGACATTGCACATTAACCCAAAGTTCAGAGACTATTCGTGTAATTATCCAAAATATAAATTAATAGCCACTACTAAAGACTAATATAAAGAGACTCAATCGTCACAGTTTTCTGCGAACCCATTATCAATCTATAATGAACTGTCCGTAATTAATATGCCATCGCAATTCAACATAGACCCAAATCATTACAAACACTCCTCATGAATCGCTTTCCATTAGATCATACATACTATATTGGGGAACATGCGATAACCTGATTGTGTAATTTTGCTAGTAAGCAAATCAGTATCAACAAGTTGAAGTAATCAGCTTTTCCACGGAGAAATTAACTAATCAGTTCCAAATCTACTACATGTATGTCAATTCAATCCTAAATATTTTAATTTTGTCAAGTTAGTAGTAGATTTTTGTACGAAATTCTAATTTTTTTCCTCGGTCATTTCAGTTCCATAAAGCAATAAAAGATAAAGAACCGAAATGGCGACACTGAATTTTAGGGTTTTTTGTGCACCCATTAGACAATGTATTACGAGTACGAGACTGTAGCTCCCAATATACAAGCTATGCCTAACATTCTTTATCAATATATACAACCAAGATTGTACGACTTGAGAATTATTTAACATATGCACGATCTAAAATTAGAAAGATCTCCCCAAAGAAATCTTTTGTGGGTCAATTGGTCCCTCGTGCACTCATTGTAGTGGCAAATTACAAAAATAGTTTAAACTCAAAGCAAGCAGCAACTGAGCAATCTCCGAGTCTACTTCAGTCACTTTCTGGGATATGATTGTTGTTCAAAAGGACAGAGATTCGTGTTATTCCTTAATTAATCTCGAAAGGTCGTTCAAAGCTTTTTGGTTGGTCTCCCTCGAAAGCATAACTTCCATACTTAGACAAAGCCTCGAGGCTGGAAAAAAGGCTTAGTTGAAGCGTGCGCTGTGCATAAACCATGATCCTGCATCGCTAATATATGGCTTGAAAGCTGTGGAGAATATGTTGACGGTTTGTGATTAAATTTATCGTGGGCCTTTTGTATTATTTCCACTAAACTTCAAGATTTGACTGAGCGCTTTCAAGATTCTTGCCTTGTGGAGCCATCTTTACATCCAACCTTAAAAAATGGTGAATTATTCCTCGTCCTTGGAACAGGAAAGAATAAAAAAGGTATCAACCATCAAGTCGTTCAATCTTTGGGGGTGTCCAAGGGCGAAGATAGATTATAGTAATCAGCAAGTTGAAGCCGAATCTTCTATAAAAGCTCTTGACGATTTGCCATTTGAGTCCATTCATCCATCTAATTTTGAACAAAATTGCTGACGTGGACACTGATCGTCCTAAGTGACGCGACGGGTGCTAACATTGATAATTTTTATAATGTTTTTATGAATTTCTTATGATATTTTTGGTTTTTTTTTTATTTCTTCTCTTTAGTATTTTTTCAAGGGTTGAGGACCGACAAGGCACGCCGGTCAATCCTCGCCAGCCACTGGGCGAAGGCTCGTGGCCTGTGGTGAGAGCCCTTTGCCCCCACGTTGCCGACAAGGGCACGCGGCCCTCCGCCCAGATTTGGCAAGGACCATGATGCCCTCACCCAGTGCCGGCCCTAAGCCCAAATATTAAATAAATAAATAAGGAGAAAAAATTAAAATGTTAAAATATAATTAAGAAATGTTCATGCGCTACGTAGGATGACTGGCGGCCTGCATCCACATTAGCAATTTTCTATCAAAATTGTCTAGATTGAATCAATTGACAAATCATGAAAAAGTTTATAACTCAATTGATGTAATTGCAAGATTTATGACTCAATTGGCAAAAATACAATAGGTTCGGGATTTTTTTTGTACTTTGCCCCTAATCTTGGCCTTATTATATTGTTATTAGCAGTCTAATAATCTCTTTTTGAACAACTCCTTCCAAGTATAATAGTTTTATTCCTTATTCATATAATATGAATTTAATCTCTTACAACCTCGTGCGTGGTGCCATTAATCCACTCATCGACTCATGCTTCTAAAGAACTTGAGAGGAGATGTTTCGCCTTATTATTTACTCCGTGTCAAAATTGTGAAAGGCCCCAATACCAAGAACTTTCTTTTGGTCAACACCTTAATTTTTTTTTTTAATGAAAAACATGCTACTTTAATTCATAATCCGAAAGGATAACATTTGGCACTCCACATTCTAAGCATAAGAAAGACCAGAGGTAAGGAGGCGACTTTAAGAGCCACTTCGGATTGAGGGAATCAGGCGATTGAGGGAATCGGCGCGATGGGTTTTAGCCACCCAATCGGCAACTTGATTTGCGGTACCAGGACAATGGGCTAGAGAAACACGTTCAAGTTGGTTAGCGCAGTTGAGTAACTTAACTAGCTTCAAAGCAGAGAAACTTTTCAGATCAGGCCGCTTTGTAATTACAAATGATGTTACATTGGGTACGCGTCTATCCATCCATGACAATTACCCCAGGTTAAGCCACATGTTCTTCACAGGACAGAACACTATGACATCTTCTGATGTAATTCTTAGCACAATTTCCCTCCGTCTTTAGGACATCTGATCTCCAACATCTATTTGTCATAAAAAAAAGATTATACAACAAACCACTCTTCCCTTCTCGTTACTCTCTAGCCTTTCCTCTTTTCTACTTTTTTCTCCTTTATGTACAGATTGATGAACAATAATCAATGAGGACCGCTTCAACTAGTAGCATTTGTTCGGTACATATACACACCAGTGACATGAATGTGTGGCCACGACAAAAATGGCTCAACATATACAATGAACAAACGAGGGGAAATATTTGGAGCATACAACAAGCTCCTATAAAAGGATACAGAGACGGTATATACCTAGAGGGCACAAGCTACTCTCCAATAAGCAGCCTCAACACCCCTACAGAAGCATTTTATCTAGCAGCGCCTTCAATCACTGAGCAAGCAACATGAATCCTAGAGGACCGGGAACTCAAAACTTCCATGTCTCTGTATAAATAAGAGCATGTCTCAAACCGAAATCATCCTTTTACAGGACTTAGCCGAATGGGGAAGGTACAGGACCAGGACCTGCAAGAGCATCTGATCTTTTGATGCTTCCCATACCACATATGATGCATCCAGGAGTTGATAAAGCTGAGAATTTCGCTCCACAGAGATCACAGACATCATACCCAATAGTTGACAGACGACTTAGAGTGGCAGCACAGAACTGAGAGGGATCTTCCAAAGGATCGATAGATTTGTTGGTTAAACCCCTCTGAACACACATGTCAATTAGGCTCCTTAGCTCGTCCTGTTTGCTTGGAGGTGCTTTTGACAAGAGGAGATCAAGCATCTGCTTGGCATAAGCGAAGTTTTGAACATCCATGTTTCGTTTAATGGCGGTTCGAATGCAATTTATTCGGTGCTTTGCAAGTAGTGGTAAAGAACCCAAATGTCGGGACAGTCTGGCCATCTCATCTTTAGCACTGATAGCACTAGCACCTTGGACTTTTTGCAGGCGTCCAATTTCCTGTTGTATCAAAGTCAACAGAGGTAGATGTAGTCTGAAGAATCTCAAATAATGGGGAAAACAATAGAGGGGACTCCTCATTGATTTTGACTACTTTATTCTGGCACCAAATCCTCCCAAATGTTGCGCATTATTTATATTAACAAAATTTCATATCACAGTGGTGGCACTGACACGGGCATTCACTAACAAGAGAGAACATTGTGCAATTTCATAAAGTAATCACTTTCTGTGCACTGCTCGTAGAATGGCATAGTGAAATTTTACTCTGGCTTTATAAAGTTCTCGGATGAGGTTCCATGAGTTTTTCAGTAGTCAAATTCTCTAAATTCAGGACATGGCTACTCAACTAAAATGAATGCCAGAAGTCTCAAAAGTGGCGGTCATATATCGAAAACCCATAAGATTAGACTGTGCCTCCACAATAGTTTCCTTTGTGAGATGTGCTGTAGGTGTGCTGTGTCAATACAAAAAATTGAAATGAAGCAAGTTCGGGCAAAATGATATGGCCAAACCAGGGATTTCTAGAGAAAATATAGTCCACCTATTAAAATAAGTCATCACACTAGCATGTTCAACAACACTGACAAAATGAACAGAGTTTTTCCAGACTGAAACTGACTTGGCTTCAAAATAAAGATGAGCAATTCCTTAATTTACTGTAACTGATATAGAAATTACCCACACACACCTGAAGAAGAGTAACCGCAATTTTGTACTGAGCACAAATAGTGCCTTGTGCCTTAATATCAGCCCCACGTGACTGATCCTTCGCAAGTGCCAGGAAGGCTTCATCAAAACAAGACAATGCATCAGCCAGCTGATTCTGCTCAAGGTGTGCAAGACCAGTTTTAAAACATACTGATGCAGCAGCCCCACGTGGAACCTGTAAATACCAACAACATTAACATGCATCCCATGCGAGGACTAACAATCAGTTGTTGAAGCAGAGGGGGAGGGTATATTCAATGCGGCCACCAGCCGACTGATGCATAACCTCAATGCACAAATAATCTAATCATATATCAAGGAAAACTTTGACAACGTTGAGATTTCAAAATCATTGCAATGTGAAGAATGGAACAGGGTGCAACCCCACTTTGTTGTTCGTAACGAGGCTGAGACAGAATGGAGTTTTTCACGAAATTCAAAAAAAAAAAAAGATATACTCAATTAACCAATGTGTTAAAGTATTTTAAATTATATAATATAGTTCCAGAATCTAGCTCCTTGTTTCATGCTACAGCAACAGTATAATAAGCCATAAGCATTCATGCAGTCTAACACAACTTTCATACTGTAGCAAAAAGAGAGAAGCAAAGACTAGCCCATTACACCAGTATAGAACTTAGAAGCACCAAAACTAGACCCTTCATGGGGACCCAAATAGGTGACAACACTCCTCAATACTCAAAATTGCACAATTCAACAGACATCCATGTAGATAATTTATGTTCACCTGTCCAGGCCGCACGGATGCTGGTGGAGAAGCAGGATGGACTGGTTTTCCAGAATCTGTGGATGCTGATACTCCAAGAACGCTAAGATCAAGAGGTTGGGTTGAGATGGGCACAGGAGCCTGGGGCTGCGATGCTACCACAGCCTGAGCAGCAAATTGTGGTGGAATGCCACCATCAGGTAGTCCAATAGAATCAAGTGGGACAGCAGGTTGTTGAGAGGTTTGAGGGGGAACACCACCATCAGCAAGCCCTATATCAGCTACAGATACAGATGTATTGACCTGACTAGCTGTTGCTTTTCCAGTTTCAAAACCTCGAGCAGCTTCACCCATTTTCGAGAGATAAGTCCCAGGAGGAAGCAATTGAGATGCAACCTGCAGGGACGATACGGTATTCTGGAAGAAGTCTTCAGGAATGGGTCCAGCTGTCACCCCCATTCCTGTAGCGGCAGGACCAGGCTGTGCCGCGGCTGGAGGTTGTGATAATACATCAGTACCAAAAATATCTGCGGGAGCAGAAACCGGACTAAAACCTGTAGGGCCAGTAACCATTCCACCAGTTGAAGGAGCAGAAGTTTGTGACAAGCTCTGCCCAATATCCAATGACTTCGTCCTACTAATGGATGGAACTAAACCCTCACCTAGCTTGAATTGCCTGGTCGCCTCTTTGATCTTGTTAACGTCCACCGGAGAGGCAACAGGCTTATCTCTAATTCTTATTTGCAATTTCTTCGTTTTGGACACACCTTCCTCATCACTGCTGCTTCCCTCATCACCATACATTGTTTTCTTAAATTCTTCTTCAGCTTTGGCTTGTTCGTCAGCAGCAGTAGCAGTATATTGCTTTGTAAGGGTTTCCAGACCCATCAAGGATTCAGCCTTGGTGCCCTCGGCAACGCCTTTGGACTTATTAGACGTTGATTTCACCAAAGAAGTTTGTATTCCATTTGGCTTACTGTCACTTCCAACAGGAGTAAGAACTTTGACCAAGCTGTCTTCCCTCACTGCCACAATATTGCCCCTTCCTTTGATTGAACCCAAATACACACCAATATGATCTGCAATGATAGATGGAATAGCACCATCATCTGTTTTCATATACGGCATAACTTCTGCCGCAAGCTCCCACTGAGGTATGTCCTTCAGATTAGTAGGGGTCTTAATTTCCCAGTTTCCACCTCCCCATTCAGGTCCTTTAGGGACCATGCTCTCAGCAGCAAAATTAGCAAAAATTCCTTGTGTCCATCCTGTAGACCTGACTCTCAAAACTCGTTCACAATATCGCCTGATTTCTGAATCGCCACCATCTTCCTCCAATTTCTGAGCAAGACGTCGCATGGCACTGGGGTTCAAGTGGCATATAAAGAGATCCAGCATACTTTCATAGTCAGATATGACTTCAAAAGTCTCCTTTGCATAGTCAAACTGACCATACCTGCATGTCAATTCTCTATTAGCAAGTGAAGGCAGGCACCAGTAAATGACCCCGTAAGTACAAAATCATCCCTTCAATACACCATTCAGTATACACTTGAGGTCAAGTGTCAGCATATATTATATAGGGGACCCATTTGCTAAAGCAATGACTTGGACAAGAGTATGAATATTTAAACAAGGTTACTATCGCCAACCTAAATACATATATCATGGAATTCAACCATGTGACCCAATAAATACTACTCATAAGCTTGACAATAATCAATATCTAAGATCGCCCAAGACAGTATTCATGTTAATAAAACACACGGCAAATATTCGTCGATAAATAAGGCTTCCACAATGCATCAAAGCTTCAAAACGCTTTTCAGATATATTCTCGGAGAAATTCTTGAAGAATGAAATGTATCACCTTGCAATGACAAGATCACGTAGAAATTATTCCATGCATCATTTCATATAGCAGTGTTAAGTGTTATTTGGAGTAACGAAGGCTGCATATGTATGATATGTTTAGTAACATGCTATATGGAATATAACTAAAAAGGAATTAGCGATAATGTTAGAAAATCCAACCCAAAAACTTAAGCTTTTTAGAAAGTCCAACCCAAAAGTTTAAGCTATTAGGTGGAGGGAGACCACTTGAATATAAAAAGCATACAAGACCCATCACAAGCGATATGGACAACAACAAGTACTACTTCAACACCCCCTCTCATGTACAAGCCGGATTATGCGGCACATGGAAATTGACTAATGGGGAGTGGGCCCACATACGGGGAAGGAAATAATACTGGCTCTGATACTATGTTAGGAAATCCAACCCAAAAGCTTAAGCTATTAGGTGGAGGGAGAGCACATTAATATAAAGAGCATACAAGACCCATTCACAAGCGATGTGGGACAACATCTTCAACAAAGCTAATAAGTGGAAGGAGACTACATGAATATAAAGAGCATTTAAAACCCGTTGTCAAGCAATGTGGGACAAATTTCAACACTCCCTCTCACGTGCAAGCTGGATTATGAGCGGCACATGGAATTTTGACTATGCACATTCACATGGAATTTTACCACGCACATTCGCGAAAGGGTTAGCACTGGCTCTGATACTATGTTAAAAAATCCAACCTAAAAGCTTAAGGTAATAGGTGGAGGGAGACCACATGAATATAAAGAGCATTTAAACCCCGTTGTCAAGCAATGTGGGACATATTTTAGCAGATAACATCTCCTACTCAAAACCACTCCAAAATAAAAGCCACCCAACGTTTCACTTGTCACACTAATGGCAATCAAGCTCAACAAGCCAGTTCTTCCAGCACCAAATCTTCACTACCCAAACATACATTCCACACATTCCAAGTAACAACCTTATTCATGCCGATAGGATTTACAAATCCAAGCATGTGGACCAAAGAATAAACCAAGAAAACAATAGATTTCAACAGGAATCCCTTATGCATTACTGTATTAATTATTATTAATCTAGTGCATATAGGAGCTCATGTCGGATCAAGATAATAAAAAACAGAACAAGGAAACTGACAGTACAGGTGGACTATAAGAGTAGTAGAAATTGAAACAAATTATTAGGAATGACATGTAATCACACAGAACATTTTTCGAGGCAAATGAAGTTCCCAACTAGGTGAGTATGTCTACTCACTTGATACAGGCATATCCCAATTGTCGAAAACGATGGAACAAATGAGAAGTTGAAGGGCATTTGGGATAGTCTCTCGAACGTAAAAATTCATCCTTCAAGACTGATAGAGCCGTAGAAAATCGGAGGGCCTTAATTGCATATATACCCCTCAACACCTAGACAACAAAAACAGTAAATAAACAGGATAGATTCGAAGATGATTGATTATTATAAAAGTCGAACACCATCTATACCAAACCTGTGTGAATTGTGGACCTGACTGGGAGAGTGATACAGCTAAATCCCCACAAACAGGAGGACCTCTTGCGAGGATGTCAAGTGATCGTGGAGTTATGCGCAAGCTGTCAAACCTTTGTACCCATAAAAAAAAATTCCATGTCAGGCATCATTAAGATTCTCGTGCAAATTCATTTAGCAATACCATGTAATTTCCACTCCAGACAGTACCATCAGGGTTGAGTACCTTGACGTTATTTGATATAGTATCTCAGAAAGGTCGACTTTTTGCTCAAAGTGTTGTTGCATTGTGGCAAATCCAATGAGGAGAGGTTCAAGAAGTCCAACAAGGCAGCTCCTAATTTCAACTCCTTTCTTCTGTCTAGGATTTATTTCAGTAGGGGTAGCCAGCAACAGCCTATCATTCAAAGCACCTACCAGAACTGGAAAGGAAGATCATCCCAGTGTCAGAAGTACAGTGACAGTAACAATCAAAAGCTGAAATATAAATTTCAAAAAAAAAAACTGGAATCTCAAAACATGCTAAAAATACAAAACTCAGCACCTGCATAAGGCATACTGACAGAGAGAATGGTCCTTGCTTTCCCATCCCAGCCAAGCACGCTAATTGAACTGGCTGTGGAAAAGAGAAGTGCAGGCCCAACCCATAAAATAGATCTAAAGTATGGCCCAGTTAAGAACATACGTCACACCAGGAACAAAATTTTCATAATATGCAGACATGAAAACAATGAACAATTACCCAAAAAAAAACAAAAAACAAAACAATGAACCCTACTGCACATGTAGCCAAGAGTGAGACAGCTAATTGAAAAGCATCTAATTTAGGATATTGCAGGCATTCCTCTGTCAAATCTGGTAGAACTGGTTGCCAGCACATCAAGATCTACAGATACTATAAAAACCCTATGGGTAGTAAGTATTCCCGCAACAAAGCCTCTGAGAGTTTCCTGCCAATGCACCTGCCAAAGTTGGACCAACATCAGCATTTGAATCAGCAAACGCATTTATTCAATGTCATACATAAATTTGCAAAAGAAAAAGAATGCTAGCACATGTCAATAGGACTATCCACATTAAACAACACAACAATCAGGACATCAAGCCAGTATGATTTAGATGAGTTGAATTAAACAGACAACAGCAGATAGGATCACATCAAGAGGTGACAGCTATGTTGGTGATCCAGCACCAAGGTGGCAAAAGAAGTCGGACGAGAGGACATGAATCCTACGTGAAAATAGAGTGCATCATTTGGAACCGAAACTAAAAGCAAATCCAAACCACATTTCTCTGACGACGCACTTGCAGATTCTGAAGTGAAACAATAGAGCTTTTACATCTCTTCATTCTTAAAATTAGTTCACGGGTAGGGGAAGAGGATCAATTTTCTTGTTGAGATCTTCTCATTTCCCACCGAAAGTTACCAAAATACATGCTATAATACAGGCAAAAATGCAGTGTTATTCCTATCAGCAGCACCTCAACACACATTCCTCAAATGTAATTTAACAACGTTCATCCAGATCCACTACCTACAGAGCCCAGAATTGTCTTCCAAGTGCGCACTCAATTCTCAGATGCACGTGAACAATCTAAAGCCTATCATAGCTCTCAAAAGAAAATTTAATTCCAATTCATTCAAGTGTCACAAAGGGGATACCCCAACCCATTTGCAAAATCATTACAGGATAAAGAGTCCAGACAGCCTAGAACAGTCCTAGTTAACATTACCTGGAGAACAATCTCATTTACTTTCAGCTTGATTGACTTTTTCCCTTCTGCTTTTGTCGATATGTAATGGCCATTTGTAGTTGAAAGGCGGGATCCTTGGACCAGCTTGGCCAAACCAATGCTGTCCCCATGTGAAGCAAACATCAAAGTTGACTCTGCACATCAACCAGATCATGTAAGAGCATCTAACAAGCTATATGAATGAAAAAAGCAAATTTCACTATTCAGATACCTATAGGAGTCGTAAAAATTCTATCAACTTCAGTTTCAAACATGAATGGAAGTGGGCCTTGAACAGAAGGCCCAACGTTAGCATCTGCGGATTGGCTTTGCTCAGCACTAGAAGCTTCCTTCTTCTGGTTGTCGGCTTCTAGCAAAGTTCCCCCTGGAAGTATAAATAAAGAGAGTCCAGATTTGTCGTCATCAAGTACTGCAAATTGATTCTCATTCGGACCAACAAATGCAGCATCTAGACCTGAAAAGTTCAGAAATAAATGATCTAAGTCAGTCTATGGCTTTTATATCCATGTACATGAAGTAAAAGCTTTGGAATTGGAAAGACAAACCTTTGACCGAGCTCCCCTTACTGTTAGCAGCCTGACTAATAGTATTTTCCCAGTAAAGGAAAACTTCACTTGCAGCACCTCTTAACTCATAAACAATGAGAAAAAGATGCTGCTTTATGCTGTACATTATACGTGTTGGATAGTAATCTGCATTCCCAGGGATCTGCAATTAAAATTACATAAAACATCAATTATAAGACTACACGTTTCTCAGAGACATTAGCCTAAGACGATCGACAATTCAAAAGTATATTCCTGATGCCGGGGGTTTGCATTGCTTCTTACCGATTTTTGAAGTTTCTTGTAGATAGATTCTGTCCCAGAACAAAGATTGTAAGCCATGAGGTTCAGGTCATCTACATAAAAAGCTCGGACAGGATAGTGAAGGACTCGACTCGCTTTACTAAAGAAATTAATCTCCAAATGGAATGGCTGCCAAATGAAAATGGCTTTAGACAAAAATAGAATGAAAATAGATAGAGATGAAGGCTCCGTTTGTTTCACGGAAAATGAGCGATTTAGAAAATATTTTCTGAAAAGTGATTGCTTATATCGTTTAGAAAAATTAATCAATGACAAATGTTTTCATCGATAACAATCTATGCCTAACTATTTTCATAGGCGATGAAAAAAAATTCATTTATTCATTCTTTAAGAGATATAAACGATTACTTTTTGGAAAATATTTTTCAAATCACTCATTTTCCGTGAAACAAACAGAGCCGAAGTAGCATAGACTCAAAAGTTACCTGGCAAACAGGAATATCTTTCAGAGGATGTTTAGCATTGGAGACGGTAATAAGGGGTAATCGAGAAATAGGAGCACTTTTTGCATGACCTTCCATGAAATGCTGCAGCAACATACCATTGAGTAGTATGAAAAAAAATTAAATACGACAATTGAAATACCATGCTCTTCATCTGAAGAGAAAAATACAGACAGGCTAAGTAATGCTCTCTGATAGCGTGGACAAACACCTATTACAGAAAACATCAAATTATGCCCGGAAATACGAATTATTTTCCAGCGTGAAATGTAATAAGAACAGTTAGAACCATTTATTGGAAAAGGTAAAAATGTCATAATTTATTGATTAAAAAAATTGATGTTCAAGGGTTTTGTCAATACGAGTTTGAAGCATTTTAAGCAGCCCAGACTGATAAGCATTTCAATATGCTAAAAGCAAACACAGAAATTTAGAGCAGATTTCTTTGAGTTTCAAAAAAATTCCCAATCCAGGCCTACTAAAAGATGAATACTTCCTTGCATGGGTTACACTCAATGAAAGGTCTTTAAAGGTTCAAATTTTTGGCTATTTATCAAAGACAGTGCAGCCAACTGGCTTCTGAACTGAAATCTAATTTAAGTATGCCCCACTGAACTAAGGCAAAATTAAGTACATGTTCTCATTCATACTAGGAGACACTACATCTCGATTCAAAGTGCAAAAACACAAAATGCATCACTCAGATAAACCAACTTAGTTGATTTTGTGCTTTGGCAAATCTTAGAGAGTAGGATCTTTGATCTATGTCTAAAACTCTGATTGTGGTCAAATAGCAAAATGGCAAACACAGACATGACAAGCATCAGCCAACAATTACTACCACATGCATTTACCATCCTTTTCAAGTGCATAACATGACACACAAATAACTGGAAGAAAAGACAATTTAGTGGTCCAGTAAATGGTCGGAAAGATAACCATTTCCGAACATAGACAGTAAAAAAAAAAGGTGCTCCTTTTACATATTATAAGTTGGAATACTCGATATCAGTAGACTCGAAAAGCACATGTCACAACCCAGGAACTAAAACCCCACAAGGTAAAGACATATTGCTGCTCAATCAGAAGAACTGATAAAACTCATGGGAAGAGTTGTTCAAAGTTTGGACGTTGAGGTAATTTTAACCCCCGGAACGTGAGCACAGAAACATGAGCAAGCATTTTGAATCCACTTACGCAAGACACACCATTAATGGAGAAGGTAACAACCAACACAGGGTTTGGCTGTGTATCCAAATTAACATTTGGCAGGTGTTCATCCAGGAACTGTGGAGCATGCAGAGCCCAGATAAGAACACAATTACTGGTAATTGCAGTAATTGTATTCTTCCCCCGATCCACATGAGAAACCAGTAATTTGCAACCATGAAGCCCAACTAAACCATGAGCTAGAGATCATTGATCTTTCACTTGGGCATTGGGCCATGGTAGCTAGTACTCCACAAAATACAAGAATGTAGAGCAACACTCCTACACACAGAGCAGTATATACTACGCCATAGTGTATTTTGGATGCAAGAAGGTTTATATATTTAAAACCTCCACAACTCAGCCATACCCATATATGTAAAGAGTGATTACACAACCACATATGACTATGTTATACAGCACAACCATGGTTCAAAAATCTGGAAAGCAGAAAAGGACTCATGTCTCGACTGATACTTCTTTTCATCATACTGTGTAACTTGGAGATTGTAAATTCAATAACTTTGAATCAGCATTGTATTTTTTAACATGCTTTTCCTTTTGCTCTCTGCTCTTATGTATTCCTCATGTAGCGAACAATTTTTTCAATAAATGCATTGATTATAAAAGGACAGGCGAAGAAAAACAAAAGCCAAGGGCGAAGACTCCAACATGCAGGCACACACTGCTAAATTAGTTAGCTGAGGTAAAAATTCATTAGATATAAAGCACAAAGAACTGAGAAATAATCAACATCAGTCCACAATAGATTAAAGCAAAGAAGCAACATACGCTATAAAGAAACGCCTTCCTTGCAATGTCTGAAATTGTAAGGTGACTTTGACTGGAAGAAAGATCAAAAAAGAATTAATCATTCGACAAAGATACAGAATTGAATGAATGATTGCCATGAACAGATAAGCTCATGTAACAGGGATATTAAAAAATCCATGGTTGGAGAATTTTTGGACTCACCCTTTCAAGTGATGCTCTTGCAATTGGGCTTGAAGTTGATGCTCGGCCAAGATTCCAGAGGAACCCAAGGAGGAAAGTTTCTCTTTCAATACAGAGGCTGCACATCACTTTCGAATTATTAGCTCATACATTAAAGGGTAGAATAAATATACTAGCCATTACCAATGAAGATATTACACGATGGCAGTAAAAAAATGATAAATGATTAGATGTATTTTCAGGATGCACTTTAAGGATTTTAGAAAGTCGCTGACAACGGTTTATAATTTTACTAAAACATCCAAAAGCAAATATTTCAGAATGCATTGTTTGAAGATAAGTTCACTAATCCCACAGATGAAAATTGTATAACAATTAGTTTCCGTTTGTTTTGCCAAAAGTGAGACACTGGAAAATTTTCCAGAAAGTCATTTTCAAGGAAAACGACAATATGTTCCGGTGTTTGGCTAAAACCTGAAAATAAATAGGAAAATAGTTTCCACCTTTTGGTATGGAAAATCTGCATGTAGAAAATTACCGAAAAAATTCAAATTTTTCATTTTTTCCCCTTTTCTTTCCTTCTCTGCCAGTCGCCAGCGAGCTCATCCCTCTCCTGTGGCCAGTCATCGGCCGTCACCATTGCCGGCGACCGGCCAATAATTAAAAAGAAAAGAAAGGTGAAGGAGTGCAACGACAGAGGAAATCATTTTTGCCCACTTTTGAAGGTGTTTTTTTTTCCATTGACCGATAATGCTTTTCCCGGCTAGTTTATTTTCTGTGAACTAATGCCAGAAAATCCAGAAAACTTTGTCTTGAAAGTTGATTTCCGTGAAACAAATAGAGCCTTGGAACTAGAACTTAACAACAAATGGGACTCAGTTCAAACGGATGGAAGATTTGTTCAATCATCCCGCAGGGTGGCAGAGAGGGTCCTGTAACTGAACCTAAATCTGATGCCTAGAGCTGTCCACAGTAATTGCCAAGTAAGCCACTCCTTTTCTTCGTAAAAATCACACATGTTTCCTCAAAGAAGGAATTTAAACATTCAAAAGTTGTCCATAAGTTTAGACCAAACATTCATCAAAGAAGCACGTTGTCAATAAATATAGCTCGTTGACAACTAAATTGACCGAAAATGCTACAAAAGCATCAACACTATACAATATCTGAAGATGCAATAATAAATTGAGAGAAGCATAAATCAACTTATACACAGATAAGTGTATTCAGCAGTTGCAAGAAGATTGTAAGCTTGAGAATCTGCATTAGAATCTCAATGTATGGAATAACAAGAAAATAGGTCAAACGGTATATCAATGTTAAATATTAGAAATCACCCGAAGACCCCCTAGCACTTTGTAGAACTGCAAAGAGTTGCTTCCTTCCCTCCCGAGTATATGCAGCCCTACTTTTCGGGTTGTCAATGCTTGCCATACTCTGTCAATGAGAAAACGAGATTCATTTCACAAGTCCAATCACGAAACTTCAGCAGTAAATAAGTTGATGGCTGCACATAACTGCAAAGAGAAGAGTGGCCAAATTCAATTTGGGGTGCACTTCTAATGCTCTAATCCGTGGTAAGGGATACACCGTTTCTCCCCCTTGTTGAGACAAAATGTTAGGGATATCGATTGATTCAATTGCTGCAGCAAAAATCAAGAAGACCATGAGCCAATGCAGATCAGAATGAACATATGAAGGTAGATGCAGGTCAGAGGGGACTATAGAGCATCAGTTATTTCAGCTCCAGCACTACAACAGTTGACAACAGCATCAAAATTGCACAAGTTGAGAACTAATGAAGAAAATGAAGATACATCTGTGGAACACAGATTCAGTTTATAAAGACATTAGCAGTCTGGACTCTGGAACACTAAAGTTAATATTTTCGGCACAATATTGGTTAACTGTTAAAAATGCAATGTAGATTATGGAGCTTTTACCTATGACTCTTGCAAATTAGACTCTATGTGGTAGAGATTATTGCTATACTTTCCTCATGCAACTGATAATTTATAGATCGATACTGGATAATCCTATCATGCAGATAAGCACTCTCTGTTCACATAAAGAAGCAAACCACACTCAAGCTGACTTCTTATTGATGCGAATTTGGTGTATGGGTTAGCAGCTGGAAGACTTACAATTCAAAAACAAGGAACTTTCACCCACAGAATGGAGCATATTTTAGCAACCAGGGGGTCAAGAATCCATTATTTCAACATCCATGAGAAACAGCCTCTCCACAACTTTCAATATCAAAAGCTAGTTGACATGATGCAGGCAAAAAAAAAATACCCAGAATACTTATAGAGCTAGCTGCCAAAAAAGCCAGTGCAAATATTATCCACCAAGTAACAAAACACAAAGTTCAATCCACAACACAACCAGCATCATCCACCAGACTCCCACAATATTCAATAAATGCAAACTGAATTCCCAACCCAAATCAGCACATGGTTTCAATGATCAAGCTCTGTTGCATAATCTATCATTGCCAGCATTTGAAGAAGTGGTCTAAATAATTGCATGTTCCGCTATTGTGATGTTATGAAATGCATGAAGAACCCACATATCTGAAATACCTGCAGCTTCAAAAAAATTTGCTTGCATGGGGGGTCTGTTTGGATTAAGGTTCACACGTGTTCTCCAGACTTGAAAGTTCCCATCCTTTGAAAGTGTGACTAGCAGCCGCGGTGTTGAAAGCCAAGCAATTGAAATAATTGGTTGAGAACCCACCTGCGTACTGGTCGCATGTAATTGAAGTAACGCATCCACCATCAGAAGCTGTTACTGAGGCCAAAAAATTCTAAACAAAATGTTCCGAACGCAGTAAGATTTGTCACCACGAATCCAGAAAATACCACACGATCATGAATAAATTAGAATATAGTTTTGCAACATTGTTAAAATATCATGGAGGACCCCAGCATTTTTTTTTTCTTTGGCCTGGAGGACGATCATTTAAAAACGATATTTCTATATCAAATTACAAGAAGTCCAGATCATAATAACAAGTCGTGAAGCATTATACACCAGTTTCCTAGAGACACTAAATGTACCATGACTTTCTCATCCACACTCTAAAAAATTCCACTTAGCATATTATCCAGGAAATTATGCCCCTATCAAATTCTTCAAATATCAAGAGCTTCAATCTTTCCGAAAGCTAAGATTTAAGAAAATGTCTCCCTTCCATTGTGATTGACCGTCTGTACATAAGTGGATCTCCTTGGTGCCTCATTAATTTACCCATATAAAAGAACTACATTGATGTGATGTCTAAGATAGAATTTTGAAGTACCAATGGATAGAACTTTAATAAATTCATGGAGACAAATTGTACTGCTAACCAATAGGTATAAGCAAAAATATAACTCGCATATTAAATATACGAGTTCATATATAAGTAACAGGACCATTACTGCTTCTCCACTTCTACAGCTTGAAACATGCAAACTTAGCTAGTTTTGAGATGTTATAAACGAAAAGATTAGTCATTGTACATAATTTACATCATACATGTTCACTACACACATTGCAATAGGCTTTTGCTCCCGGTGTGTGATCATGCTTCATAAATGCCAACTTCTAGTAAATGCAGAGACCTAGAATTATACTCAATGGACTGGAATTAAGACCTGCTTCACTCAATGTTGCCCCAAAGAGGTAAAAAGATGCAAAAATCAATAAATGGAAAAGAATCAGAAGTTGAAGGTGGACCAAGGATGATTTTAACATTAGTGAATGACAAGACTGAAAAAAAAAACGTTGTTTTGATTTAGACCAGAGGTGCTCAAAAAATTGATATCCTACAACACAAATTAAATAAAAAGCATGGGTTCATCTATTGGATACTTTTCTACAAACTCATTGGATGCGTCTCCTTCATTGAGTTACCAAATTAATTATCCAAAAGAAACAGATATCCATGCATAGGGAGTATGAAATCTAACTTCCCTACACTTGATTGGTCCCTATAAAATGTAGTAGTAAGGGCGGAATGGATAATACAAGCTCATTAATCATTATTTGCAACCCTAACTGCCACTTATTTATCCTAGGTATTCTCCTTCCTCAATAAAATCCCATAATGTATTTCCCTGCTGCCAGTGCACATTGACTTATAGTCCTTGTCAACATGGTATATTTGTTTTAACTTGCAGGTTGTATGGTTCTACTTAGTTTCATGGGAATCTTAAGCTCCTTCATTCTAGGACTTCCCTTAGCAATTAATTTATCAAAATCTGTAATCTGTGACAAACTAGAATAACTGGTTAAGGTGATTTTACCGGTGCTTGGGGTTTGATTGGAATATTTAAACCCAAATATGTTACTAAAGGGAAACAGGTAAAAAGACGAGATGTCATGAAGGAAATGGATGTAATATAGCCCAACCGAAACCAACCACAAACAACCTAATTAAGATGCAATAGACAATTTTGACTATGATTATGACGACAGCAATGGTGATGGAGAAGGGAGATGAACTCAGAACGTCTTATTTCCGTTGCAGTATGCTTCCATGAAGCTGCATTATCTACCAAGGAGCAAGTAGACAAGTTGACTACCCAATGAGCCAGCCCAAATAACCAAACTGGTTGAAAACGCAACCAAAAATTTGGAGACCGTATGACAGTTTGATTTGTGTTCTCAAGCCTCCGTACTTTTCTAAACACCCCTAAAAGTCAGTCTCTCCTACTTTTCACATATTTCTGATAATATAAACGTGCCATTGAAAAGATGAAGCCCCCCAAAACAATTCAAATGACCCCAATGCACCACAAGTTGGTACTTACATTCCAATCATATTAGGTCTCTCCGTGGAGACATCCCATGCCAATAGTGTACCCCGTCTATCACCAACAAAAACCCATTCTAAAGTTGGATGAAAAGCAAAGGCACCGGCTCCAAGGAGCTTGATAGTATTATCAACTGCAACGAAAGCAAAGCCAATTAAAGCCACACTTTAAAATGTGAAAAGGACACATAGTGGAATGGGCACTCACGTTGTAATGTGTAATGAACAGCATATGTATGGATGTTGTAAGCTCGAATCAATCCATCTGCATAAGCTACATACTGAAGTTGGAAAAAAGAAAGTAAGTGTTCAGCATCAGCAGTACCTGGGAAGGACAAGGACAGGAAGATCTTTTAAATGAAATTAAAGAGAAAAAAAGGAAAACAAGATGTTACCAGGACAGGAAGGCGAGGATGGCAAGCAAGATTGACAATAGGTTTCTTCAAGTCTGTCTTTATTTTTGTTGGTGCCCTCCCTCCTTCAACAGTTCCAACAACTACAAGCATAAAAAACAACCTTATTATCTAGATCGATTAGTAAGGCCACAACAATGATTTATCTAATCTGTCCAAATCATAATATTAAAGAGTAAGACTAAGGCTCTGTGCAAATGATAGTTCTGCAGCTACAATTTGGAGATTATAAAGCTCGATAAGAAAGTAGCTCAGAAGTTAACAGAAGATTGTTTAGGTGGCATTTGTGCTTTATCTTCCTTTTGTTGCTTTTTTTTTGGGGGGGGGGACCTTTACCAAGATATTTCGAATAAAGCTCACAGAACCCAATTGGTGATGCCTTTTTCAAGGATCACAACTTCAGAACTGTTCCCTAGAATGCTTTCTGCTAAAGAACAAAAAGAGCAACATGATCCTTATACAACAGCTCAAAAACATATGCAACCATATATCCATGCAGCACTTCTGAAACTTTGCCAAGTACTTCTGTCATTCTTGCACATTATATCTCAGACAAGAATACAGCAAACGAACTTCCAGAATAAAAACCAACCAAAAACAATTTGTTTCCCCTGGGAAACAAATTCCACATTGGAGCATTACCAAAAAGCCACACAATAGAGCTACAAGACAGCATCTACTAAGATAACCATCCAATCTAAGTAGTGGCATCTCAACTCAAATAAAGTAGTATATAGGCTTTTCAACCATATTGAATTGAACTAAGTGATTGCATAATGTCAAATTTTTGTGCAGTAATTCTAAATGTAGTAGAGATATCCTGGTTATCAGTTTAATCAAATATAATCTTTTTTCCTGCCAACATCAGCTCATGGCTTCATGCCCACAACTGTGTTCCTTCCATCTCTTAATACCATTGGACTAAGAACCTTTTCTTTTCTGGATAAGTAAAGTGAAGATGAGAGAGGACAGAGGTGTAAGTGCTTATTGGCAGAGGCCCACTCAAGCATAATGAATGATGATGCATTACCTTACTGATTTGGAGGTATGCATAATGCATGCCTAATAAGGTTCTTCTTTTATTTCTTCAGCTCATCTTGCTCATCTTTCAGAAGATTTGTCTCTTCCAACTTCCACACCAGCCTCTTTATTCTCTACTTGCTATCTATACCCATCAAACCATCGTGACAGGGAATAAAACCTACCAATAGACTTAAAGCCACAGATAATCCCTCACAAACCGAAGCATAATCATTCATTAGTGGTTTATAGCTAAGATGTGGTCAGATTTTTTTGCTTCTACAATATGAAATATATTGTGGCAGGTTATAGAACAAGAGATTAAGCTTTGGAGGCAATAAGAGACCCCTTTAGTAAGAAAGTTCGACTTTCTTGTAGCTTTTTTTCCTAATTTGGGCTATAGCTCTTGAGAGAAAAAAGTTCCCTGTTAAGACATTTACAGATAGGTGGACGATAACTTTGTGAAATTGGCAGATCTCTGAGTTTCTCTAAGCCTTGCATTCTGTTTGTATTAAAATGCTTCAACAAATATGTTAGGCTCTCAGTTCCTTTTCTAGCTCTGAGGTTCTTTTGCACATGGATTTACATCCCTTGGTTCCTCAATAATGAATTATTCACCTTCTAACAAACTAATATAGACTGTGTATTATACCGTATAGGGGTGTGTGAAAAAGGAGGGGGGGGGGGGGGGTGTTGGGAGAGAGAGAGAACAAAACTAACGAATAGGAGGAAAAGCATAAGATGCAAAAACTAAACATTTCACAATGAATCAATAACTAAAGAAAATAAAGAGATCAACTAACCTGTCACACTCATCCTTCGATGAAAACCAAAAAACACAACAGGTTGCAGAGGGGTCAAAGCAAGATGGACTTCTGTGTCAGAGGAAATCTGCTCCATCCTCTTTTCAGGTGAATGTAACACACAGGTCTGTTCGGCGTCAAAATCACAAGATCGAATTGTGCAGTCCTGTGAAGTAAATAGATAGAAGCAGTGAGGGGAAAAGGAGTACAAGTGAAACAATACCCAGAAACAAAAAACGAAAACTGCTTCAAGTAGGTATCTGTTACAAACAGCACTTAAAGGTTAAGTGCTTAAAAAGAGAATCCAACAAATAAGACTGCAGCATGATTTATAGATAGAACTTAGAAGGTAACTACGAGAATGAGAAATTCACAATGACTAACTCGCACTGAGGGAAGAGGCAGGGTCTCCTCTCAGTAACTCATGCTCATCCATGAGTGAAAAAGAAAGGAAAAAAATCAGTAAAGCAGATACATTTGGTATATAGTAAATGTCAACAGCTAACTACTGGTTTCCTTCAAGAAAACTGAAACAGATAGAGCAATTGTAGATCACTCTATTGGATTTAGTTTTCAATAAGATGATAGTCAAAACACTGGTCATTTAGATTGTATCCTCACTGGGGACGCAAAAGTATCACTCCCTTCCATTGAGCTGGAAAAATTGGTCATTTACAGGAAAAACTTCCTTACTAATACAATCATGCGCTCCTATTTATCAAGTGAACTTTCCAAATATGTGCATCTGCATCCATGCATATGTTGTGTGACATGTGCAATTATAAAAAGTCACATGTAGACCATGAAAGAAAGGATCCTACACCTATATGCTCAAGTCATCATACCACCAGTCCCACACATCAAATAGACCATGTAAAAACAGGCATGCCAAAACATCCCAGCAATATATTATCATCATTTAGCAACTTACATATCCTAGATGCAGAAAGCCATCAAGAAACTGACCTCAAGGATAGCAATTACAGCATGCCCACTAGTGGGACTATACTGCATCCGAACAACGGGAGAACCGATATCAATTGAAGAGATCTTGCTTCCAGTGAGTGCATCAAATTCTGGTCGACACAAAAAATTTCAAAGATCATATTCACCACTGGTAAACAACATGCAGAGAAATGATTTTAGGAAATACAGACATTTTCCTGAACCGAGCAAAAGAAAAGTATTATGACGTGTAAAAACTTTCGTGACAAAAAAGTGGAAAATACTTGTAGAAGATTATTGACATGGCAGGCCTCATGAAGTTAATTGATGTTTTTGTCTCGTCAATGGAAGTTTTGCCAATTCTTCCAGCATCGAGGGAGTTTTGAAACATTGTAACTTGTAAAAACTAATTTCTTTAAATGAGCCTAATGTTCAAAACTAGTCAAGATGTCATCTTATTTGCTACAAATTACAGGATGGTTTTAATAAATCACTCCAGGGCATCCACAAAGTAATCTAGGAATCATTCGGTAGCTTTTTTTCAAAGTTAAGGCCAACATTAGACATTGACAACACCATAATCATAAAAAGTGTTAAAAGGATCCCACATCGCTTGTTTTTAAGGTTTCAATGGGCTAATATTCAAGTAGTGTCCCTCACTTATCTGCTTAAGCTTTTGGATTCGGCTTTTTAACATAATGTAATAACCTCACTTGTCCGATTTAATGTCTACCACTCAAAAAACCTGAATTAGACTAAGCACTGCACAATAAGTTGGCACCGTACATGTACTGTCAATTAATTGCAAGAATAGGAGGTGGGTCAATAGGATTGCCAAAATTGGGTATCAAGTACAAAATGGCACCAAATACTGTTAAAAGTACTAGGACCACGATTCACAAGAAGGTATAAAGATCCAAGGGAAACAGATCTTCTCATTTAACCCCTGAGGAAATAAAGAATAGTTCAACCAATTCAAACATTAAAAAGAACGCAGTAATTCTAGTCAACCACACCAATAAAAGGAGAAGGTAAAGTTGGAATCATGCTCAGCCAGCACCACAATCAAAACAATAGGGGCAAAAACTTAGTTTAGTGGTTAGAATGCACAGGGCCAAGCTTACATATTTCTAGTACCAAAGAAACTACCAAAGTCGTAAAGCTATGCTTTCGACCTATCTGAAAAATACAAACTATATACTTTCTATAAGTTAATAGGAAGCAATAGGCAATTAATGTAGATTGTCGCCCATCTTAATACATTACAATTGGCAAGTTGACTTTTTCTTGACCACACATGAGGGAGAATGCTACTCTCACCTCCACCCACTCCCACTTTCAAGCTTTTTTAGGAAAAAGACGCCTCTTTTATGTACTTTTCCCTGATTTCAATGCAATTGTCTGAAAAACTAATTCTCTATGTACCTTGCAATAATTGGTATACAGCATAACCATCATATGTTGCAATTCAAGATGTATGAAATTACAACTCAATTTCAACAAAGTAACAAATTTGGATTCACATTAATAGAGTTGGTGTATATATTTCTCACTTTATTTTTTGTCAATTTCCTGACATGTAATAAACAAACTGTGTTCCACAATTATTGCATGGGTATCAAAATAGTCTATGCTAATCTTATGTTCATTGGGTGTCTTTCAAGTTCTAAGTGCTTCCAATCTTAGAATATTAAAAACAAAAGTTTTTCCTATGACAAGTAGGTCATTAGCTAGCTACTCGCATATGTTTAGCTAACTACAGGTGTGAAGGCTTGTAATGGCACATCAAGTTATTTTCCAATCACAGTAGGCTTACACCAAGGTTCTGTTTTGAGTCCTTATCTTTTTGCTCTAGTTATGGATGAGCTAACAAAAGATATTCAAGATGAGATGCCGTGGTGTATGCTATTTGCAAACGATATTGTGTTTATTGATGAGACTAGGACTGGGGTTAACGCTAAATTAGAATTATGGAGAAGCACGTTGAAGTCTAAAGGATTTACGTTAAGTCCAAGTAAGACGGAATACCTGAAGTGTGAGTTCGACACGGCAAGAAGAAAGGATCAAGAAGCCGTAAAATTGCTCGGACAGGAGGTACCCAAGAAGGATACTTTTAGATATTTGGGATCAATATTGCAAAAGGAGGGTGAGATTGATGAGGATGTAAACCATAGAATCAGAACAGGTAGGATGAAATGGCGCAGTGCATCAGGATTTTTGTGTGATGGCAAAATTCCTCTTAGGTTAAAAGGAAAATTTTATAGAACAACAGTGCGACCTGCCATGCTATACGGAGCTGAATGTTGACCAGTATAGAGGAAACATGAGCATAAAATGAGAGTAACGGAAATGAGAATGTTAAGCTGGATATGTGGTCATACAAAGATGGATAAGATAAGGAATGAAGATATTCGACGAAAAGTTGAGGTAGAACCAGTAGCAGAAAAGATGAGAGAACATAGATTGAGATGGTTTTGGCATATTCCCCGAAGGCCCCTAAATACCCCGGTACGAACAGAAGTTTGCTATCGAGAGCATACCACGAAGAAAGAAAAAGGTCGGCCGAAACTTACTTGGGAGAAAATAACAAAGCAAGATTTAAGGGAGTGGGAAATAAATTGGCGTACGGTTTCTCTTAGGACGAAATGGAAGAAGGCTATTAGTATTGTGAAAGGGTAGTGTGTGTGTGTGTGTGTGTGTATATATATATTTGTTCATTTATTTTTACATATTGTTCTCTTTTCCCTCGATTTTTTTTGCTTTATTTTTATGAATCTTTGGGTTCATCAACCGCCGACCCCAACTAGTTTGGGATAAAGGTGTTGTTGATGTTGATGTTGGTGTTTTGAACTTCTTTTTCAATGTCTCAAGTATTAGAAAATTTACGCTCAAAAGATTAAAGAGAACGAATATATACTCGATGTGTATCCACTCATCTTGCTAATAGAGACAAGAATTCATACATGTTAATGATAGGTTCCCACAAATTACTAGACCTTTGTCGGTAAAAAACATAAAAAATAATAATAATAATGTTGGCCGAAAAAAGAAAGCATAAGAATTTGAGTTCATTATAGATCTATCACTTTCTCCCTCTTGATGTATATTAAACTATTACTAATGATATAACTGTTGATCTTAAAGAAATCTGGCTGAAATTATATGAAGTGTTGCTATATTCTCATCGTGCCAAAGGCATGGATTTATCACTAGTACACATCTGAACTAGTACTTCACTATATAGAAATCTACCCAAGAAACTCTTAAGAGACAAATTGAGAAATTTCATCTTCCTCAATCTGGTTGAGATAGTGAGGTACTTGACAAACTCATTGGTAACTCCAGCCTAGTCTATTTAGCAAGATAACATGACAACTTACCTCTCTCGTTAAGCGAATTCTAGAGGGTAGTGGGAAGGTAAGGAACTTATCATTGCATTTCCTCTGCTTCAGACCCTAGTCCAACTCCAACTCCAACTTTAACCTCTACCTTATTGATTGATAGATATGCCTAGTCAATCTAACAATTTTCGATAGAGGTCATCATTCAAATATACCATCATTTTTCAGGTACACCACATTTGCAAAACGGTTTTAAGTTGACATCTGTAGCCATGTTCTTAAATGTATAGAAGTTAAAATCACACTAGAGGAAGGTAGACGTGCCCCTCTTAGATGATGGCAATAAGAAGAATTGAATAAAGAGATGAAAGGGGATGGAAAATGGAAAAAATGTGTATACAAATATCCAAAACTCCACTAAATCACTCTGCAACACATGTGAAGTTGGACTCAGCCATTCTAAGTCAGAGAACCAAACAAAAAAACTCACAAAACCAATCACACGGAGTAGTTTGATCCCAACCAATCGCTAGAAAGCTGACTAATACTGGGATTTAGATGACTCCCAAACTACTGCAAAACGAGCATTAGAACTCGACAAAACTCACAAAGCGTCGTTCAGCACTTCCAACAACATAACGCAAAAACATGTCGCCAAAGCAGAGATAAGAAAATCGTGAAATTGACATTTACCGACTACATGGGTTCCAATAGCTGCGGCGACAATCGCCTGATGCGGATGGAATGCCGCGGCATGAGGTTGCAAGGGTTTGAGGCCTCTTCCTATGTGTCTCAGATCCAGATGCTGCACCGTGGACCACTCCATACCTATTCACCTGAAACTACAATTCGCCATTCTCAGTGTCGATTGCGAAAGAAAAAAAAAAAAAGAAAACGGACGTGAACGCACAGAAACAGCAATTACGAACATCAGCGCGCTTCTCCCTATGACCAAGCACGGACACATCACTGACATGATCGTCCCCATTAACCTCAATCTCACAGCCGAATCAGACGATGCCCCAGCTCAGAGATTGCAGCTATACCGTAAGAACTAGCATATGAACTACGACTAGCGTAACTCCGATCCATGAGCAAGCGTTTGCACAGAGAGAGAGAGAGATCTAGCAGCAAAGGAGTTCGATTGAAGAGAAGTTGTACAATTACCTGGAAGATCACTCGTCAGATTTGGCAGCGCATCCGAGGAACAATAAAAAGGAAGTAACATAAAGATCCCAGAGCGCGAGAGAGAAAAAATGAAGACCGGTGAAATTGAAGGAACGGAGCAGTTCTTCCTGTTTTTCTTCTTCTTTAATTTTCTTCTCTTTATTTTTTCTTTTTCTTTTTTGGGCCGGGCCAAGGGTCAGATCTGGGCACCTTTGGCATTGGTTCAAATCCTTATTTCTTGAGATATCACTCTGGACTCTGGGCTAACAGCAACACAAAAAACTTTAAAAAAAAAGTGTTAAAAAAATTTTAAATCTATTGTATTAGTGTCAATTCAGTCTTATACCTTTTATTGATGCCAATAGTCCTCAATTTTTTGTGTTTATGTCAATTGAGTCCTTCCGATTTTCGACCCAAAAAAAAAAAGTCCTTACGATTAATTTTAGCCAAAATTCGCTGACGTGGCTACCAATCGTTTCACATGGCATGACCGGCGCTGAAGTGAATATTTTTTTAATAATTTTTATACTTCGTTTTCTTTTTCTTTTTCTTTTTCTTTTTCTTTTTGTTTGTTCTCGTTTCCTCCCCTCTCCCGCTACTTCTGCGTTGCAAACTTGCACGCCGCAGCGGTTGGCCACCGCTCGGTCGCAAGTTTCACGTCGGAATGACTGGCCTCGCCGGGCCAAGGGCGAACACTAGCTAGGGCGAGCCACGCCATGGCCGACCCTTACTCAGACAAGGTGGCCTCGGCTAGCGTCGCCCGATCGAGGACAAGGCCCAAGGAGACTGTCCTCGCCTGGTCGAAGCCATCCTCGCCTGATCAAGGCCGCGACAATATCTCGCCATCGCGCCTCCAGCCTTCGTCAAACACCTGCCCCTCGCCACTAGAGTCGTCGTTGCCGTCCCTTGCTATCTTTCACCATTCACGAAGGTCGTAGGGTGGCATCGGCGGTGGCAATTAAACATGGCCACGAGTCGGTTTGGGCCCAAAACCTGCCCGTGGACTAACCATAACTGGCTCGTTGACCGGGCCCTTCGGTTCCGAATCGAAACCGGCCTAGCCCCCTTATGGGTCAATTACGGTTCTTCAATTTGTCAAAATCGGCCCTAAATTAGCAGTTCCGGGTCGGTTCCAACCGCCTTAGCCCAATGGCTATAAGGCCAAAATAAATAAATAAAAAAGAAAAATTGGCCAAAGAGCCATTTTGGCCGTTGCATTACAACAGTACTCCCCCCTTATTTTTTTTTTCCTTAATAACATTATATCCTAAATTTTCTATAAATACCCCTCCACCCCTTTCATATTTTCCTCACAATTTCTCTAAATTCTCTCATTCCACTCAAATCTCTCAATCTCGACTCGATTCTCTCAATTTTTTGAATCTGTTTTTCGCTCAATTTAAAAAAAAAATGTCAAGTGGAAGTGGAGCTGGTGGTAGGGGAAAGAGCCCTATGGAGATGGGGGAATCCGATTATCCTCAACCTCATCAATATGATCCTCGTGAGTTTACATATTTGGTAGACGACGATGATAATATCAACTATAATCCCAACGTCGAGCACGTCTCAATGCAAGAAAGTCTTCATCCTCCTATTGGTGTCGAAGAAACGTCAATAGCAAAGGAGCCGGAACGGCAGGCCCGAGAAGGTATATCCAACTTATGACAACTGATAACTCTATTTTATATAGAGTTTATTTATTATTTTAGACTTAATATTTGCTTAGTTTTAATTGAATTCGATATCTACTTATTTATTTTAATTGATTTTGTAGGTAACACAATCTTCAGATATGCAAATTTGAAATCAAGGAGAATCAAGCCTATCTTGGGGAAATATTCAAAATCCAAAGCTAAATTAGGGATGTGATTCAGATTTCTTTTTCTTGAAATAAAAAAGATATCGATATGAAGGAAGAAAAAGAAAGTAACGTGAGATTTTTAGAGAGGGGGGAGAAGCCACTTTTGAGAAGCCACTTTTCAGAAGACGCTCTGAGGACGACGTTCAGTTTTTCTGCTATTTTTCCTTTCAATGCCGGATGCGAAGTGAAGAAGAAGAAGACGAATTCAAAGTCCATCCTTGATTATTCTTGGTGCACTTGTTCTAGTTCTTCATCATGTTTAGTTTAATCATTCTTTTTTGTTTAATTTTCATTATGTTCTAGACTACTTTTTGTTAGAGCTATGATGTAACTTAACTATGATGGATTAATTTTTCATACTCGTTTATGCAATTCTAGAATTCATACGTGTGAGTTTTATATCATGTTCTTAATGCTTTTAAGTGCTTGATCACCACTTAAATGAAATTTGTTGTATGTATGAGACCGAAAGGAGATTACGTGCAAGTGTTTTATGATATATAGCCATGAATTCATCATAGATAGAGATATCTTATGATTTTTGTGTGGTTTCGGTAGTAGGTAAATCGAGGGTGGTTTATTGAATTCAAGAACGTTCATAGATCTTAATGCGTTTGGATTTACTTAAATTCACATGGATCAAGTGTGGGTTGCTAAATCTAATTAGGGTTGCTATACTGGACGAAGGATAGTAATTTACATTAGGAAATTCTACCATCACACTATAAATTCAATTTAATTGCATGATGAGATTGGTTAATTAATCTTGATTGGTTAAGTGAAATCGGATGCTCTAACATTTTTTCATTCTTGATAGAAATCCATTATTTGTTGCTTCTTTATATTCGAAATTTCTAATTTCTATTTTGGTTTGCTGCATTGGTTAATTTATTTTTCTTTAGAATTTTCGAGTGCTTTATTGGATCTTTAATTGGTTAGATAAATTTGAGAATTGTTCACGTTTAGTAAGTAATTTGATTGATTTGTCTACAATCTCCGTGGGAACGATACTTTTATTCATCACCTTATTACTTGTTCGATACATACACTTGCGTTGCTAATCAAGAGAGAACAAGTTTTTGGCGCCGTTGCCGGGGATTGTTTGACAATTGACAATTACTATTAATATCGAGCAATTTTTGGTTTAGTCTAACTTTATTTTATTTTATTTGATATTTTTTTTATTTTGTTTGATTTTGCAGAAAAAATAAGTAGACAAGAAATAGAGAGGACAAGGGTTCAGCGTCGACTGCAAACTCCCGTCACTCGAAGCCAACAGGGAGAACTTGAGAAGTTTGGTCCTGAAATTGAGTGCACTTTCTTACGGCGAAGACGAGAGCAAAACAACAAGATCATGGCTGACGAAAACGGAGAACAAAGAAGAACTTTAAAGGATTCCAAGGATCAACATCGTGCATTAGGAGGCCAACCATACAAGCTAACAACTTTGAAATCAAGCCTTCCCTGATTCAGATGCTTCAAAATGCAGTCCAATTTGGTGGATTGCCGAATGATGATCCTAATATCCATTTAGATGCTTTTCTTGAAATTTGTGACACCATAAAATATAATGGTGTTACTGATGATGCCATCAAGTGAGATTATTCCCTTTTTCCTTGCGTGACAAAGCTAAATCGTGGTTAACTTCCCTTCCTGCAGGATCTATCACGACATGGGATGACTTGGCTAAAAAATTCCTTAGTAAGTATTTTCCTCCTGCTAAATCTGCCAAGATGCGTAACCATATTTCTACTTTTGTGCAGATGGATGGTGAATCTCTATATGAAACGTAGGAGAGATTTAAAGAATTACTAAGGCGTTGTCCGCATCATGGTCTACTAGTTTGGATGCAAGTGCATACTTTCTATAATGGAGTGATGCCGAATTTGAGGTCTACCATTGATGCTGCAGCTAGAGGGACGTTGAACAACAAATCACCTAAGGAAGCTTTTGATCTTTTAGAGGAGATGGCGTCTAATAGCTACCAATGGCCAACTGAGAGGCTATCTGCTAGAAAGCCAAGTGGAATTTATGAAGTCGGTGACAATAATGTCATTGCCGCACAGTTCCCTGCTTTAAACAAAAGATCGACTCAGTTTTAAATATTCAAAGCCTGATTTGTGATTTTTACAATGGAAGCCATGCTAGCACCGAATGTCAGGTAGGTAATCCTTTTGCACATCCTTCTGAACATACTAACTTTGTTGGAAATTTTAGCAGGCCTCCCCAGAATAATCCTTACTCAAACACCTACAACCCTGGATGGCGAAATCACCCAAATTTCTCTTGGAGCAACCAAAATCAGCAGGCGATGAGACAACCACCATCATTTAGGCCTCCTAAGAAGAAACAACACAACCATCTTGAGGAGATGGTTACTAAACTAGCTCAAACAACTCAGGACTTTATTAAAAGTGCTGATGTGAGGTTCCAAAATCAGGAGGCATCCATTCGAAATCTAGAGAAGCAGGTTGGCCAATTAGCGAATCATTTGTCTGAAAGATCGTATGATACCCTTCAGGCATTCAACACATTGAAGGAGAAGTTAGTTTCGGCTCCTATCATGACTGCACCTAATTGGGATTTGTCTTTTGAGTTAATGTACGATGCTAGTGACTCGGCTTGTGGAGCCGTACTTGGACAAAGAAAGGACGGAATTTTTCGAACAATATACTATGCAAGTCGCACCCTGTCTGGAGCTCAATTGAATTATACCACAACTGAAAAAGAGCTTTTAGCGGTAGTATTTGCTTTTGATAAATTTCGCTCTTATTTGATTGGTTCCAAAGTCATCGTTTACACTGACCACTCTGCTCTTAAGTATTTGCTTGAAAAGAAAGATTCAAAACCTAGGTTGATTAGGTTGATCTTATTGCTGCAAGAGTTCGACTTGGAAATCAAAGACAAGAAAGGGACAGAAAATTTAGTGGCTGACCATCTCTCTAGATTGCCGAATGCCCCTATGGAAGAAAGACCAATCTTGGATGAATTTCCTGATGAGTCACTCTTCTCTGTAAAAATCGAAACCCCCTGGTATGCTGATTATGTTAATTTCTTGGTAAGTAAGGTTATCCCTCCTGAATTAACTTATCAACAAAAAAAGAAATTCTTTTCTGATGTTAAACACTATCTTTGGGAGGATCCTTTCTTGTTTAAGGTATGTGCTGATCGAGTCATTAGGCGATGTGTTCCTAATGAAGAAGTATCTAACATTCTTTTTCATTGCCATGATGGACTGGCATGAGGTCATTTTGGTGCCACAAAGACTGCAGCTAAGGTTTCACAGTCTGGTTTTTATTGGCCTACACTATTCAGAGATGCATATTCTTATGTTGCTACATGTAATAGGTGTCAAAGAACTGGTAATATATCTAGGAGACATGAAATACCTTTAAACAATATTTTAATCTGTGAATTGTTTGATGTTTGGGGTATGGACTTCATGGGACCCTTTCCATCTTCTTATGGTAATACTTACATCTAGGTTGCTGTGGAATATGTTTCTAAATGGGTTGAGGCCGTAGCTTTGCCTTCCAATGATGCTCGAGTGGTGATTAAATTTTTGAAAAAGAATATCTTCATCAGGTTTGGTACGCCTAGAGCGATTATAAGTTATCAAGGCACACACTTTTTGAATAAGCAAGTTGAGTCACTTTTGCATAAATATGGTGTGACACATAAAGTAGCCGCTGCTTATCACCCTCAAACTAGTGGTCAAGCTGAAATTTCTAATAGGGAGATAAAGAGAATATTGGAAAAGACGGTGAATCATAATAGGAAGGATTGGGCAATTAAACTTGATGATGCATTGTGGGCTTATAGGACTGCTTATAAAACTCGTATTGGTATGTCACCTTTTCGGCTTGTTTATGAAAAATCATGTCATTTGCCTGTTGAGTTAGAGCATAAAGCATATTGGGCATTGCGTTTTCTCAACTTTAATATGCAAGCAGCTGGTGAGAAGAGATTGTTGCAATTGAATGAGTTGGATGAGTTTCGTAATGAAGCATATGAGAATGCCAAGATCTATAAGGAGAGGACGAAGAGATGGCATGATAGACACATCTTAAGAAGGGAGTTTCATATAGGTCAAAGAGTTTTATTATATAACTTACGTCTTCGTCTATTTCCAGGTAAGTTGAAGTCAAGATGGTCTGGACCTTTTACCATCACGAAGGTTTTCCCTTATGGAACAGTTGAAGTTACTAATGACAAGGAGGGAACCTTTAAAGTGAATGGGCAATGTCTCAAGCCCTACTTTGGATGTCGTTTCGACTCATAGGCAGCCATAATTGCCTTACTTTCACCTACTTAGAAGAGTTTGAAGAGTTTGGCTGCAAACTATAAAGCAAGCGCTTCTTGGGAGGCAACCCAAGCATTTTAATTTTTTGCATTTTAGCTTTATTTTGTTCTATTCACACAAAAAAAAAATTGAATCCTCCTCATAATAATTTTTCCTAATTACTTGATTTATTTTTGTAGGGACTTTTCTCTAAGTTTTCTTCATGCTTTCTACCCCAACTACCCCTATGACAGGCGTTCATCATATTCCAGAGGAGTTTCTCTGTCCTTATTATTATTTTTTCTTTGCTTTTCAGCATTTAGGACACTGCTGCAATTTAGTTTGGGGGTGGAAGTTAAAATTTTCCCTAAAAATTTTTCATGAAATCTTTGCTTAATTTGGATGCAATTTTCGAAAAAAAAAATTCAAAATCAGGAAAGATGTGTGAGTTAGTCTTGATCTTGAACATGTAATCCATATTTTGAGCACTAATCCTTAATTTTGAGTCTTGTGTATCTAGAGAAGATTTATGTGAAGTATGTAATTTTCATAGAACTCACCAGATCTTAAAATTTTTCTGATTTTCTCTCGAGGCGAAATTCTAAGCTAAACTCAATTAAGAAAATGATTTAGGCATTCATTAGATCGTTTGAGCCTTTCAAGCTAACCTTGTTTATCTATCCTTAGTCACCCCATTGAGCCTAATATTGCCTAATTTCTTTGGATACCCTTGTATTGTAGCCTGAGCTTATTGATATCAATTTTCCCTATACCCTATGGACACATGTAATTCTTTATGATATCATAAACTCTGGATTCTTGACATGTTTGACAAAAAAATGAAAAAGAAAAAAAAGAAGAAGAGAAAAGTGTGCAAAAAAAGAAATATATGGATATTATTTTTTCAGTACTGCTTATACGGATCCCTATATCCAACTTTCAAATTGAGTGAGCCTTTTGGATACTCAATAGATTGGAATTGCACTATATAAGGAGGGACTCGGGAAGAAACTTCGCCGTAAAGCGTGGAAAGAGAAGCAATGAAAAAGAAAGAAGTTGAAAAAAGACAAGTTGAAAAAAAAATGCTGATTGTTGTTGAATCGAGAGAACCAACTAAGCTATGGATTTGATGTGTCTGTAGGGTAATCTGAACTTAAACATATCTTCGTCAAACCCTTAACCAAGCCACGTTACAAGCTTATTAAGACCCATTGATTCTTGGTTGAGTTTATGGCCTACATTAGTGGAGAGAGGAATGAACGACAAACTTATGAGATATGGTCACGTGGATTTTGAGTTTATGAGTTTTCATATCAACGTGGATTTATCTAGATTGCATGTGAGTTGAGAATTGACGATTTCACACACACACGAATTGCATGTTTAGGATTAGACTTAACTTGTCATTGATTCTTATGTTTTTTTCGTTGAGAATTCAAGCAACTATGGTTGATAAAAAAAAATTAGTTGTGGTTTTGCTCGAGGACTAGCAAAATGTTAAGTTTGGGGGTATTTGATAACTCTATTTTATATAGAGTTTATTTATTATTTTAGACTTAATATTTGCTTAGTTTTAATTGAATTCGATATCTACTTATTTATTTTAATTGATTTTGTAGGTAACACAATATTCAGATATGCAAATTTGAAATCAAGGAGAATCAAGCCTATCTTGGGGAAATATTCAAAATCCAAAGCTAAATTAGGGATGTGATTCAGATTTCATTTTCTTGAAATCAAAAAGATATCGATATGAAGGAAGAAAAAGAAAGTAACGTGAGATTTTTAGAGAGGGGGGAGAAGCCACTTTTGAGAAGCCACTTTTCAGAAGACGCTCTGAGGACGACGTTCAATTTTTCTGCTATTCTTCCTTTCAATGCTGGATGCGAAGTGAAGAAGAAGAAGACGAATTCAAAGTCCATCCTTGATTATTCTTGGTGCACTTGTTCTAGTTCTTCATCATGTTTAGTTTAATCATTCTTTTTTGTTTAATTTTCATTATGTTATAGACTACTTTTTGTTAGAGCTATGATGTAACTTAACTATGATGGATTAATTTTTCATACTCGTTTATGCAATTCTATAATTCATACGTGTGAGTTTTATATCATGTTCTTAATGCTTTTAAGTGCTTGATCACCACTTGAATGAAATTTGTTGTATGTATGAGACCGAAAGGAGATTACGTGCAAGTGTTTTATGATATATAGCCATGAATTCATCATAGATAGAGATATCTTATGATTTTTGTGTGGTTTCGGTAGTAGGTAAATCGAGGGTGATTTATTGAATCCGAGAACGTTCATAGATCTTAATGCGTTTGGATTTACTTAAATTCACATGGATCAAGTGTGGGTTGCTAAATCTAATTAGGGTTGCTATACCGGACCAAAGATAGTAATTTACATTAGGAAGTTCTACCATCACACTATGAATTCAATTTAATTGCATGATGAGATTGGTTAATTAATCTTGATTGGTGAAGTGAAATCGGATGCTCTAACATTTTTTCATTCTTGATAGAAATCCATTATTTGTTGCTTCTTTACATTCGAAATTTCTAATTTCTATTTTGGTTTGCTGCATTGGTTAATTTATTTTTCTTTAGAATTTTCGAGTGCTTTATTGGATCTTTAATTGGTTAGATAAATTTGAGAATTGTTCACGTTTAGTAAGTAATTTTATTGATTTGTCTACAGTCTCCGTGGGAACGATACTTTTATTCATCACTTTATTACTTGTTCGATACGTACACTTGCGTTGCTAATCAAGAGAGAACAACAACGCTTCAACAAGGTACATGTAGGTGGAGACAAATATAAGATAAACTGCAAATATTAGCCGAAATCATACAATTTTACTAAAGGAGACGGCTATGAAACAAGCCGTTGGCATCTGACGCAAAAACATGCAACACAAGCGGGGATCAACACCAGTCAACAGTAAATTTCCAGGTACGCCAATCCTAACACTTCTCTTTTATTTCGTTGCAATGATCAACTTTATAAAGAAACATTAGGTGAATATGTTTACATTGAACATTTGGCATTTACTACTGGTGAAAAATCCGATTTGAATTATTTAATAAACACCGCATATACTCTGCATGCAAAACCTGCTCCAAAAATTACTCTTAAATGCGGACTTTTTAAGGTTTATAAAAAAAATTTAAAAAATAGTTTGACGAACTTTTTTACGGATTTCAATGGACGCATGCATATATGTAGCGACATTTGGAGTGATCCTTGACAAATTCCTTATATGGGTATCACATGTCTTTGGATAGGTGACGATTGAAACATTCAAAAAAAAGTTCCTGCATTTTGAGTGTTTAATGATAGGCATACAGTCAATAATATTTATAGAATAACTAGGCAAGTTTTAGAAGAATATAATTTGATTAATAAATTTTTTTCAATTGGTTTTGATAATATCGTGATAAATACCGCTTCCATTCCCGAGTTAGAAAATATTTGTAAACCCTCTTTTGGCGGATAATTTTTTCATATTATATATGCTTTCCATGTTTTAAATTTATATGTGCAAGATAGCTTACGAGCTCTTGAGACTTTTCTCACCCAAATAAAGAGAGCAATTGAATTTTTATGGAGTCATCCCGAGCTATGAAAGAATGGAGCAAATTTTGTAAACAATATGGAAGAGCACCAAAATGATCTCCATAAGATGTTATGACTCTTTGGAATTCTATCTAAAAGTCGTTTAATCAATCTTTTTCTTATAAATATTTATTACGTTCGTTTATTTCGAATAATATTTTTTAAATTAGTTTATTGCCATAAGAGTGGGATATTTGCAAAAAAAAAATAGATTTTTTGAAAGTTTTTAATGATGCTACTTGTACTTTATCTGGTGTTCTACTGCACATTTATTTTTAATAGAGTATGTTAATATTGATGGTGTTTTTTATAATTATGAAAAATAAGTTGAATTAGCTCCGACTATTATAGCAATGCGAGAAAAATAGTTGAATTATTATGATAGCATTCCTCTTGTTTATTTGGTTGCTATTATTTTTTATCAACATACTAAATTAAAAGGTTTATATGATTATCTGGAGGACTATTATTATGATTGTTTACATTTGAATGCAGAAGTAGATATTAGAACCACACAATGAGAAGTTAAAAAAGCTATAGTAGCATTATATAATGAATTTTGTAGTAGATATGGTTTAGATGATAGTGGATTTTCCCAACTTGGTGCCTCACAAAACGAGGAGGGTGGTAGACTTTGTAGAGAGTACAATCTGCTCATTAGTAGGCAAAAAAGACAAAAGGGAGCAATAGGTAATATTTGTGAATTAGAAAACTATTTAACCATTACTTTTGAGTTTCGTGATTCCGAACACGGCACATATTTCAACATTCTTGAGTGGTGGAAGAGTCACCCAACCCAATTCCCAGTTCTTGCTCTCGTCGCAAGACAAATGTTAGCAAACCATTCTTCAATAGTTGCAGTTGAACAAACATTTAGCGCTGGATAATTAATTTTGGATGACCATCATTCAAGATTAAATCTGGATGATGTGGAGGCTCAAACTTGTGTCGATGATTGGACATAAGCTAGATTTCCACAACAAGAGCTAGATCGAGATGATGAATTCTTCAATGATGATGGTGGAGATACCACCGTCATGAATACCATAACAGGTAGCGATTGACGATGAAGTAAGTTGGGGTTATCAAAAGGTAAAAGAACTACATAGATTTTGATTCTCCTATCCCTAAGAAGATATGTAGACGCCTAATGTAACTCATTAAGTTCAAGCCCTTCATTTGATTACAATGTACAATTTGATTATAATTGATAATTTATTATTTTTATTTCATAATTTATTAATTTTTAAAATTAAACTTAAAAATCGAAACCGAAAATGGCCCTTAAACCGGCCTAGAATCGACGGTTCCAAACTGGAACCGAAACAGCCCCTTCAAGGGCCGGTTCCGGCTCAAGAATAGCCATGAATCGAAACCGCTAGTTCACGGCCCAAAACCGGAGGTTCCTAAACCATGGCCAAATCTAGTGGCAATAGAGGTCACATGGGTCGGCGTCACCAAATCTACCCTAGGGGCCTTACTCAGGCCAAATCTAGCGTCGCCGACATTCACCGGGCGTCACTAGTTCTGGCCTGAGTGAGGCTTGCCCAGGCCAGATCCGCCGATGTCAACACTCGTGGAGTGCCGCTGTGACATTCTAAAATTCGACCCTTTTCGAAGTATAAATGAATGAGATATCTCGTCGGTGTGCTTAAGTTAAATCTCACTCAGAGTTGGCCACTCTTGAGAAGATTAACCGATGGGGAAAGGCTAACTAGGATTTAAGTACGTGGGCCAAATGGCAACTTGACTATAAGGATTGCTGAGGGAATATTTTGAGCCATTATAGGCCGGTCCGAGATTGGTCCTAAAACGATTTGCCAGTGTTATACAATTGGATCACGGGTGATTCCGTTTGACCATCGTTTAATTTGCAAATTAACTTAAACTGATTCCTGACGATCGCGTCCTTTGGAATTGGCGATTTACCCTCGCAATTACATGACAACCAAGGTCGCCATGATTTGAATAACTCTTAAACGTGACTTTAATCACGGGTCGATAAGCGTAATTCCAAAAAAATCGCCCGTTAGTTTGAAACGCACTGGAATTAGAAATCGATCAAGTTTGGGCATGAATTGGACTTCGAGATTGAATATCGGATATTCAAGAATTTCAACGTTAATAAATTGGATGTCGCCTCGTCGAGAGCAATTAAGACCATGGTTCGCCCTAGAATGATCGAAAAAGTGAAATCTAGACTGAAAATGAAAATTACCATTTTACCCCCCAAAGAAATACATATGCCTCTAGAGAGTTAAAAGGGCATTCTTGTACTTTTGTGATCTTGCATTATTGATGAAGAAGAGACAAGAGTGACCTCAAAAGTCAAAACCCTAAAAAGCAAACATCTATCAAGCTTGTCAATCCATCACCTAGTCATTCCTTGTCTCCCTACTTGGTTGAAGCTTCTTAGACAAGCTTGGAAGAGCTCAAGCTTCCCTTCTTCTTCTTCTTCTCATTTGGGATTTCACTTTCCTCTCTCTTTCCCCCCCCCACGACTTCATTCTCTTTTCCTCTCTTCTTGGCCGAGAGCTCCCTCACGCCATCGTCACCACCAGATGCCACCACCACCATCATTCCGTCGCTGTCCTTGAAGCCGATGGAGACCGGACTGAGTTGCGATTTTGAGGGCTGACCTAGGTGCGTTCTTACTCATTTAAAAGGTATGTGGTCTCTTGAACATAGCTTAGAATGTTAGGAAGCTAATGGTTGAAGTTTCGAATGGATTTGAGGAAGTTTAGTGGATGATTTGTGGGTGTTCTTGAAGGAACTGAGCTAGCCGCTACAAACCGGTTCTGGCCGTGAACCTCGAGGGTAGTTTCGTGGGTTTTCCTTGCTTGAAACTCTTGGTAAGTTACTCTTAAACTGAGCCTAGGACTCTAAATTACTAATGGATGGTTTAGAGTTGGATTTGGTAGAGTTTTAAGGACCGTTCTGTGTGAAAAATGTGTAAGACCCTAGAGCCTCTAGATCCCGTTTTTCAGCTCGCACTAAAAGTAAAATGGCTTGTTCTAAGTCATCTGGAGTCCTAATTGAGCTCATTTTTCTCCCATGTGACCATAAGATCATGAAGAACATGATTCTAAGCTTGGATTGCTCAAAAAGTAAATAGAATTTTGTCAATTTTACTGGGAGTAATTCTGGACATGGAAATCGAATCTGTCATTTTTTTAGGACTGGTTGTGCTTGAGGTGTTCTTGGACAAAAATTGTGTTACCTCGGTTAACCTCATGAGTCTAATACCGGTCATGAGTGATTAGACGATATTGAGCATGAACTTATGATTATTTTGTGGACTTAATGGTCGGAATTGCCGAGAGTGATCTTGGAGACCGATTGGTGCAAGCTTGGGTCATGATTGGAATGAATGATTAAATTGACTAATCACGTCTCTTATGTTCGGCCATAATGAGTTGTTGTGAATTGTGTGATTAAGTCGAGCTAAACGACTATACCATTAATTAAGTGGCTAGTCGAGATGAAGATTTATCAATTATGCCTATGTGTGTTCGGCCTTGATTAGCCATTGTGAGATGAATGGCTAGATCGATTTATTATCCTTGTTATGTTTGGCCGTGTGATGTGAGAAAGGTTCAATTAGTTGAATTATGAAGTAGAGGCCGAACCATGATTGCCTCTTTGTGATTGTGTATCTTGATTTCACTTGGCAATTGATTGATTGAGAGATATATATTTGTATGAGATCACATATTAACTAATTAGGGTTAAAGTACGACCTGGAAGCCGTTGCTACGGGGAGTCCGGCCAAATTAAAGTACGACCTGGGAGCCGTTGCTACGGGGGGTCCGTCCAAATGAAAGTACGACCTAGGAGCCGTTGTTACGGGGGGTCCGGCCAAATGAAAGTACGACTTGGGAGCTATTGCTACGAGGGGTCCGGCCAAATGAAAGTGCAACCTGGGAGCCGTTATTAGGGTCCTACCTAGTGCAATATGATAGCCTAATGCGTTATGACGGGGGGCCTTGATATGTTGAATTGAGATTTATGATGTGAAGTGCCTAGAGTACGAAACTTGACCTTATCTTGGTGAATCATGACTTGAAATGTCTGCATCTTGATTGTGATTTCAATGTGTTATTATCTTTTTCTAGTTTAGCATATCGTCTCATTTAATGGATAGAAACACATGATAAGGTTTGATCCGAAGGATGGCATCGATGGATAGAATAGCTTGATAGGAATCGATCTGAAGAATGGCCTTGATGATTAGAGTTGCTTGATAAGGTGATCCGATAATTGACCTAGAATGTGGGAACTGCATGTTTAGGATTTGTCTTGAGGTACTATTGGCCTAATCTAGGTTTAGGAGTTTATTTGCTGAGATTTATTCTCACCCCGCCGTGGGATAACATTTTCAGGTCCCGAACAATGAAGCTTCGTGGATACTATTGAAGAAGTCTTTTGGAGTAGATAAGCATTTAACCTTATATTTCCCTATGTAGTTGGTAGGGTTAAGACTCATCTGCCTTTGGTTTATGGACGACTGTTGTAGCTTTTGAAATTCGAACTATATTTGTAAGGATATTGGCTGTATTGAGAAAAACTCTTTTGTCCATCCTGAATCATCGTGTTATTTATGTTGTATGGAGATTTATTCTCGCTTCCGCATGTGCATATCATTTCTCGCTTAAGTTAGCAGTCGCTGGATCTTGGGAAGAATTTGAATTTACAGGCCTTGGAGGGATAATTGCGTGCTCGCAAGGACATGGGGCGTGACAGTCGCCATCCACGGGCATGGCGAGGCTCACCCTTGGCTTGGCAAGGCCATTCGTCCCGGTGTACAGCTTATGGATGGGCGGTGGCAGGCCATAGCAGAAGACTACAACGTAGAAGTTGTAGAAGAGAGATAACAAAGATCAAAAAAGAAAGAAAGAAAGAAGAAGAAGAAGAAGAAGAAGAAGAAGAAGAAGAAGAAGAAGAAGAAGAAGAAAGGGAAAAAAAGAAAAAGAAAACAAAGTATAAAGATTATTAAAAAATCAAAATATATTAAAAATATATTTTAAAATGCCCACATCAATGCCAGCCATGCCACGTAGATGACCGGCGTCTACGTTAGCAAATCCCAGCTAAAACTGATCGAAAGGACTCTCAATTGGCACAAATGCAAAAGATTTAGGACTAAATTGACACCAGTAAAAGGTTTAGGACTGAATTGGTACTAATGCAATAGGTTTAAGACTTTTTTAATACTTTTTCCAAAAAAAGTTTACCCAATTTAAGTTAATTTGACCAAACACATTTCTGTTCCACGAACAGAAATTTTATGCAGTTACCAAATGCGTTCTGATTCTCCAAAACTCATCCAATGAACATAATCAGAGAAAGCCATTTTAACCAGAAGCACTTTTTTGGATCAAAATGGTTGCCATGTAGACCCTTGGAACAAAAATATCTTTGATAAATGCACATAATTTTTGTTCTTGGGAAAAATTGTTCCTCCTAATTTTTGCCATTTAAGTCAAATAATTACGTAGTTAATTTATGAAATTCCATTCTACATTTCGAATTAATCAAACATTAGTTCATGTTACTCATGATGATTCTTGATATTGATTTTTACATTTCAGTATGCAATATGTTATGTAAGAGAATCTAATCATCATGTGACATTCTGATTTTCCTGTCATTTCGAGACTTTTGACGGTAAGGAATCTGTCAAAGTATTTCAGATATGTCTTGCTCAGATTTGATCAATCTTGAGTTAATTAACCAAAGGGGAAAGGCTAACGCGTGATGAGATACATGGACCTAGGAAACTCGATTAGGAAACGGCGCTTTGACCATAAGGATCATCGAGGGAGTATTTAGAGCCGAGGCCAATCTAAGAACGATTAAGGAACACATTGCTAGTGTTATACGGTTGGGACGCGGGTGATACCGCTTAACCAAAGTATGATTTGCGAAATTTTCCTAAATCGATTTGTGACAATCGTTGCCGTCGGGGCTAGCGATAGATCCTCGCGATTACATGACAACCAAAGTCACTGTAGGTTGAGTTACCCTAAGTGTGATGAGAATCACAGAGTCGATACGCATAACGTCCGCAAGAGCCGCCCTTTAGTTCGAGACAAACTGGAATTTCGATCGACGGAACACCGATCACGAAATAGGATCTCGGAATTTGAAAATGGAAATGAAAGATTCCAATATTTGATAGGGATTGGACGCCGCCTTATCGAGGATGAAAATATCGAAAAACGAAAATTTCGGACGAAAGGTATGAAAAGATCATTTTGCCCTTGGAGAGTTAACCTTGCCTAATTGAATTGAGAAGGGCATTTTAGTCATTTGACATTCTTCCTTCTTCCCCAAGGCTGCCGAAAATTGAGGGGCATGAAGGTCGTTAGAAGCTTGGATATTGTGAGATTAAGGACAAGTGTCATTACTTGGTGTCGCGACCCTCTCGACGCTGGAGCGATGGGACTAATGGGCCGCCCGATGTTGCCTGATAGGACGCGGGCCTCTCCCAAGGTCCATTAACCAAATCGCAACGGCTGGATATACGTAGTCGACCTTCAGTACGGTCTAGTGACATGTGATATGTGTACATGCCAAGGAGTCGCCACCAATCGTTTCGTGGAGGGTACAATCGGAAACCCTATCGAATAGTTGGGAGCGATCTATTCGATTCTGCGGAAACCAGAGAAACGGGATCGGGGACTTTGTTACGCCAACTGCTAGAGTTGACGCCCTTTTGGCACCTAATGTTAAATGATTTATCTGATCCTAGGATTTCATACAGATGAGTGAGGTACGGATCCTAATTCTAGGAGTTCATGCAGACAAGATTGGCTACCCTATCACTCACAGTCAGTAAAAGTAAATGTGCAAATCAAGGATCCAATACATGCGGATAAAACACATGAAAGCAGCATGACATCCCTAATGAGGCCCTATTAGCCTAGAGAAGTATCAATCAAGGCTTAGGAGTAATTTGACATGATTCGCCCATGAGGGACAGAATCGTAATTTTGAGAAATTTGGAGACAATTTGCTTTAGAAGGGCAAAATCGTCATTTCAGATGAAGTATGCAGTCAAAAGATAGTAGAAATGGGATTGACGATCAAATCCTTCAATTTCCTATTTTTTCGGGAATTTCCAGGATTTTTCTGGAATTTAAAAGTGATTTTACCTTTGGAGGGGTAAAGTCGTCATTTTGGACAAAGATGAGAACTGAAAATCTCAAATACTAGGGTTGGTCACCCACCTGACCCAAACCCTAACTTTAAGCAATTTTCAGGACTCGATTGGAATAAGAAAGACGATTTTCCCATTGAGTGGCAAAATCGTCATTTTGACCCAAACCCAAGAATTCGTCGCCTAACCGACCCTAATTCTTACCTTGGCATTATCGGACTTATCTCGCATATACAGCAGAGTCGACTTACCCCTAAATGGTAATGTCGTCAATTCTTGGAAGAACGGATAAGAAACCCCAAAAATAGGGTTGACCAGTTGTCTGTGGTCAATCTTCGATTTTTGGGGATTTCTGGAGTGTCTAGGATTTTTCCACAATTTTTCCATTTTTTTTATTTTCTGTGATTTTCTAGCAATTTTTTAGATTTTCTATGATTTTTTTATTTTATTTTTTATTTTTAAAATTATTTTCTAATTTTTTTATTAAAAAATGTGGTTCGGACTGGGTCGACCCGACCCACTCGGGTCGGAACTCGGCCCAGACCCGGACCCGTGAAACTCTCGACCAAAAACGACACCGTATCACGCGTTTTTTATTTTCGGATTATCCGGATTTAATTCGACGACCCCTGATGGACCACGTGGCTAATCCACGATCGCCGGATGAGATTACTAAACCTTACGGTTCAGATTGAATGAAGACTTGACCAGGGCCGTCTGATCTGACTACTTAAACCTACGGCCAAGATTAAAACACAAGACTCGATCTAGACTGTCCATCCACACTAACCTAAACGACGTCGCCTGCTCACTAACCTAAACGGCGCCGTTTCAACCAATTCTGATATTCCGATTTAAAACTATTTTCGGATAATCTTAATTACTAATCGAACGGTCACGATTAGTTAGACTCGATTAACCTAGACCGTCCGATCTAATGCTGACTCACCCTAACACACTAACGATCGAGCTAACTCAGCGTTCACGTGGACCAATGGCCGAATGCCAACTAGGAGTTTGACTCGCTGACCACGCCACGTCAGCTTCGTCTTCAACCTCACGACTCCGGCGGAATGAACGACTGAGCTTCTCCGGTGATGATCTAATGGTGGAATCTCGACGAAATCACGCGAAACCAACGCCAATCGACTCGCAAGAACTTCTAGTTTAACATATCTAAGAATCGAAGCATCCTACTCGTAAAATCAAGATCACCACGCAGGATGCCGAGTACGGCCATGGAAGTTCAATTACTCAAACCACGTAAAATCAAAGCGATTCATTCACAGAATAGCATCAATCAGTGTTCAGGAGGCTTACCTCGAGCTCCGATTGAGCTCGCACGGCCTAGATTGGGCTAGGTAGAGATGAACAGTGGTCGGCTATGGAGGCTGAGTTCGAAGACTCGATTCGAGTTGTTCAGGTAAAATCGATGCAAAATCAAGATGCGGGTATGGTCAGTGATGTTCAAGGAATGAAACGCACACACTAATTGCAACAATGATCAAAAAATATGTGAGTCGCCATTGATGCTCAACGAAGAACTCGAGACTGTGACTCACCTATTTCCGCGGTTTCAGGCTGCGCGGTCGGCGGCGATCGCTTACTGGCACACTGGGCGAATTCCCGACGGTCTTCTTTGGCTTCGGTTTGGCCGGAGACGGCCCAATCAGTGCCTTCCAATCGAGCTCAAGTTCTCGACGACGGGGGTCGGAGAACGAGCTCTCTCTCGCGTTCTCTCTCTCTCTCGATTCAGTTTCTGAAACTGAATCAACCCTCCTTCTAACAGGAAGCCTCCGTAGGCTTATATAGCATTTTCAGTTTTGGCGCCGAATTGGGGAGCTGGGATAGGCGACATCCGCACGTGAAAACACATGCAAAATGGTCACCGGCGACCAGCCATTGACGGGCATTAAGTGGCCATTCTGTTCGGGACCTCCGATGGTCGCATTTGGCACGAATTGGGATGAATTTCTACTGAGCTTTTGAGGTGTTGACTTTCGTAGGTCCGCCGAATTGACCGGCCGATTACATCTTCTTCCGGCGACCCTTGGTCGCGGTCTTGGTGTCGATCGACGGGTAAATGCCTAAGGAACCAAACGCCCACCATTGTATCTTCAATTGTAGTCGATTGGACCGTCAATTTTGTCACCAAAATTAAGCTCGACACTGTTCATTTGCGCAGGAAACTGAGGAAGAAGAAGGCACTGTAGCGGACCGGTTCGACCGGTTTGACTGGCGGTCTAACCGGTTCCGACTTACAATTTTCGAAATTAAACCCAAATTAATGGGAAATTTTTGCAATTGGACCTCAGAATCGATTTTAGGGCATGAATTTTATCTAAAAATGTAATTTTGCCCAAAAGTTCATATCAATTTCTATAAAAAAAAAAAACCCCAAATTTTCATGTAATTGCGAATTGAGAAATTGTGCAATTGAAGGCTCTAATGATCAAATTGGGCCAAATTACCTATGCCAATCGATTCAAAATGGTGAAAACCATTGGGAAACATGTTTAATTTGCAATGATAGCCCTTGAATTGAAAGTAATTTCAATTATGCCCAATTTTCAAGGATTAAAAATGCAATTAAGTGTGCAATTTTGCCAATTTTATGCAGTTGAGCAATTTGTGTAAATAATTGGGCTAAATTGCAATAAAGGACAGTTAGATTAAATGTCAAGATCCTACAAAATGCCAAAATTGCAAATTAAAAAACTCAATCGATACTTTTTTATCAAATTCAATCATATGTGTTACAAAGGAACATGTAAAATTGAATCTGATTTTGGACTTTTTGTGAGGTCAAAAAGATAAAGGATTAAAAATAAAAATATTGGTTATTTTTCCATATTTTTGTGACCTCAAATGCTATTTTTCTTGATTTTTCTAATATTTTCCTAATTTCTGAAAATATTAAAAAATGTGAAAAATATGAAAAAATATTTTTTGTCAAAAATGGTTCCTTAGGCTTGGCCAAGGCTACCAAAGTTGAATTTTCTAAGAAATAACCAAAAAAAGGCTTATCCGAAATTAAGTGTCAACAGCTGCCCCTCTTTGAGAGGAATCTCGCGAGAGGTTTCTCTCAAAGACAGGTGACACCTAAATCTAGATCGGCTCTACTGGGAAATAGAAAAATGGATCTTGACATCTAATCTTTCTTGTCCCGCTGGTGAATGCTCCGCTCATTTCGTTTCAGCTGATGTGAGAGAGAGAGAGAGAGAGAGAGAGAGAGAGAGAGAGAGAGAGAGAGAGAGAGAGAGACGGGATAGAGACACTCACCTGTTACTTACCTGCCTGACGCTCGTGTGGCGTGCGCAGTCTATAGCGGGTTCAAGTGGATACCTAGGGACTCGTCTTTTTGAGTATCCTAAGGCGGTTAAACTCTAGCCTGTATGGTAGGCCGTACTAGAATGAGATTCATATACTTGACAGGAACCTATGAATGACGCACCCAGTCTCTTAGGAATTGGCCGGGGTTTTGATCCTTATGGTGGATCAGACCATGAATAGGACTCATTTCTGCTATGAACCTATGGATGACGCACCTAGTCTTTTAGGAATTATCAGACATTTTGATCCTTCAGGGGGATCAGGCCGCGAATAGGACTCATTTCTGCTAAAAACCTATGGATGACGTACCCGTTCTTTAGGGATTGTCGAACATTTTGATCTTATATTCTAAGGAATTAACTAGGGTCTATATAAATGAGGTGTACCTAACCTGCAGGCTTTACCAAATGAGCTATTTTGGGTTTAGGGATTACCTAGAACCTCACAGAAAGCTGGTTCTAAAAATTGTCCTTTCGACATGCGAGACGTTATTCTGGGATTAGGGGATTCCAAGTATCCTGCAGAAAACTTGAACCTGCAAAAACTTTGATAAGATTCTTCTGGGATCTAGGGGTTACCTAAAATCTCGCAGAAAGACGATCTTGAATATTGTCCTTTCGACATCGGAGGTGGCATTCTGGGATCTGGGGGCTCCAGGCATCCTGCAGAAAGCTCAAACCTGTAAAACTGAAATCTCACATAGATAAGATTCTGAAGATTGTCCTTTTGACATTGAAGGTGACATTCTGGGATCTGGGTACTCCAGGCATCCTGCAGAAAGCTCAAACCTGTAAAACTGAAATCTCACATAGAGATGATTCTGAAGATTGTCCTTTTGACATTGGAGGTGACATTCTGGGATCTGGGGACTCCAGGTATCCTACAGAAAGATCAAATCTGTAAAACTGAAATCTCATATAGAGATGATTCTGAAGATTGCTCTTTTGACATTGGAGGTGACATTCTGGGACCTGGGGACTCCAAGTATCCTGCAGAAAGCTTAAACCTACAAAAACTTTTCATAAGAATGTATCTTCCTGAGATATGGGGTTACCAGGGATCCTGCAGGAGAATAGACTTGAAAGCTCTTCTTCACAGAGCAAGGCATCCTTCTGGAATCCGGGATCACCATGAGTCCTAGAAGCTTAGACCTGAGAGTTCATTCCTCATTTGCCAAGATATTAGCCCTCTTGAGGTAATGACAATTACAATGTAGGTAAAAGGCTTCATTTTAACCTACGCAGTTTATGTAAAATGGCTTAGGACGTCGGAGGTTATCCAAACAACTCGAAGTATGCAAAGATGATCAAGAATCCTTGTGAGGAAAAATCGTTGGATCAAACAATTTGAAGTTTCCAACCAAAGCTTGCTTTCAAGCATTCTACTAGAATATCTGTGTGAGAAAGGTCTTCTCACCAGTTTTCTGATTTGGTCTTTTCACAATTATAGCACTCAAATTTCCTAATACCCTGTACCTGGATTTTCGAAGCCATTCGCAGTGCATACATTTAGATCAATCGGGAGGTCTTTACTGGATCGTAATGTCGGGCTCGGATATGGCTTCCGAATGGGGACTCATTGTCTGAGTCAGGTCTTTTACACACAAAATTTTCTTCATCTCCCTCGGGTTTACAAGTCAAGAACCCTGCAAAAATGAGAAAGAAATAATCTTACTCGAACTTCTTTGAGCTAAGCTTCAGCATTAAACCCTACGCTAACTCAAATGCTTTAATCAGAAAAGACTTCTCAGGGTTGTAGCATAGGTAGGATTGGGGACCGAAAAAGGCTTATTTTTGGCCTAGAACATGTGAAGGGTTTAATATTGGTGATCACTGCAGATTTGCTGCCGATCTGGTACCTTGTGGTTCAAAGAGCGTCTTCAGTCTTTTGAAGCGCATTGATCGTCTTTTGGAGAACCTCTCTCTCGTGCTAGTGTGTTGTCAGCGTCCGAAGGTAGCATCACCAATTCTCACTAGTGACCCATACACAGACATCATGCCATCTTTTTTTTTGGCATTTACCATATCAAATACATGATTCACAAATATGCAAATATTTGGAAGGGCATTGGCCTTGCTTTTACCAGGCACTTTACTTTTTCTTGATGCCCACAATTGTGTTTCTCTCTTTTTCCTTTGCTCTCTTTTGTGGGGTTCCTTCTTTTCTTTCTTTTGGGAACCAGGATTCTTCAAATGAGTGTGCTATATATACACTTTGGATCTCAGCACCAAGAATTTTTCACAAATCCTATCTTTTGAACTCTTCCGCTCTTGAAGTGACGTTGCTTCCATCTTGGAATATGCACTGATCACCAACGGGTTTATGAATCGAGTGTATAGGCTCAATTGGGATGTGCAAAAGGGTAAAAGTGTATAAGATAGAGAAACGGATGCTTTTCGTCATCTTAAAGTACCTGAATCACCATAGAAGTTAAAATGACAAACAACACATGAAGATTGATGCAAGTCTGAGTAAGAGGATTTCTAACCATTTACCTCCTGATACCGCTGGACGTACCTCTAGTTTGCCCCAATGTTGGGTGGTCCTTGACAGGGGTAAAGAATGAAACCACCGTTCAAATGGTTATCAATGGTCACCTGTAGTGTTTAGGATAGAAAAATGAATGCCTCCGTCTTCCCGATCCATGTAATCGATGCGAAGGGCCCTTGTATCCTCAGATTCGGATTTTCTTATTCTCACTCTTCTCTCATCTCTCGAGTGTATGTAGGACGTGTTTGGATCACGTTCGCCTTTCATTTGGAGGGATATTCATGCTAGATAGTCTAAGCAAGCCCTGTTTCTGGAAAGATGAGCTTGTTTTTCTCCGGGCGTTTTACTCCACAGGAGATTTCAATGATGCATCATGCATGCTTTGGACCATTTCCTGATTTTAACAGGTGTGCAATAAATGCAATGAATTCATTTTCAGAAATAATGTTTATTCTTGAGCCCAAGAATGCGAATGTTCATTCTCTCGTTCTTTTTATTCTTACATGAAGTGAGAGATACTTTACTGCGCTCTTCTTTTGCTGTCTTCCATCTTTATCACTCATTCTTGGTGCTTGGTGCCGAGGTCCCTCCTGTCCAGGGTTCCGCTTGAATGAATCCGATTTTGAGTTCGCTTCTTGGAACCTTGCAAAACTAAACACATGCTAGTGTATGCGTGGATGCATGATATGCTTATGCAATGATTGTCATGACGATTCGGATTGATTCTGGACAAGCTGTATGACCAAAATCTGATTTTATTTCAAGGGCAATACTTCTTCACAGCATCAGAGTTTACAGAGTGCCCCAATTCTTCTCCCTCAGAGCTTACCAAAATCAATGCTCCTCCTGTGAGAATCTTCTTGACAATATAGGGGCCTTCATAATTCGGGGTAAACTTGCCTCCCGGATGGACAGTACTCGGCAGAATTTTTCTTACTACCAAGTCGTTCACTTCGAATTTCTAGCTTTAACTTTTCGATTAAATGACTTGGCCACCCTCTTCTGGTAATTCTGACCATGACAAATTGCTCTGAGATGTTTCTCATCTATCAAATTTAGCTATTCATATCTGAGTTTGGAGTACTCTGATTCGGAGAGTTTACCCTCTGATAAGATCCTCAAAGAGGGGACCTTAACTTTCACGGGTAGGACCGCTTCCATCCCATACACCAGACTGTAGGGAGTTACCCCTGTAGAGGTCCTTATTGAAGTTCGATATGCCATTAAGGCAAAGGGTAGCCTCTCATGCCAATCCCTGTAGTTTTCTGCCGTTTTATCCAAGATCCTCTTGACGTTCTTATTGGCTGCTTCCACTGCTCCATTCATCTGCGGGCGGTAAGGGGATGAATTCAGATGTCGAATACCAAAGTGATCCAGCAGATCATCGACAATCTTGTTGTTCAGGTTGGATCCATTATCCGTAATGACTGCTTGAGGGGTACCATATCGAGAGATGATGTCTCTTTTAATGTACCTTGCCACGTTTCTCGCAGTGACATTCTTGTAAGAACTGGCTTATATCCATTTTGTGAAGTAATTAATCGCCACTAGGATGAAGCGATGACCATTTGAAGCCACGGGATTGATAGGCCCTATCATGTCTATCCCCCACATAGAAAAAGGCCAAACTTCAGACATTTGATGCAATTCATTCGGGGGCGCATTAATCTTATCACCATATATTTGGCATTGGTGGCATGACCTGACATGTTAACAACAGTCTGATTCGATGGTAATCCAATAATAGCCAAGCCGCATGATCTTCCTAGCGAGGAGGTGGCCGTTCATGTGTGGCCCACATATACCTTCATGGATCTCCTTCATGAGAATATTTGCTTCTTTAGCATCTACACATCTTAACAGACTAGAGTCAAATGACCTTTTATACAGAATTTGTCCACTGAGGAAGAACTTGCTGGCCATCTTGGTTATGTATCTTCGGTCTCCTGCCCGACATCCTTCAGGAAACTCCCTTTTTGAGAGATAATTCTTGATGTCATAGTACCACGGCTCTCCGTCAAACTCTTCTTCGATCAGCATGCAATAGGCTGACTTTTCAACTATGCCAATCCTTAGGGGTTCTATTTCCAATCCATCAGCCATTTGTAACATTGAGGCCAGGGTGGTTAGCGCGTCTGCAAATTGATTATAAGATCTTGGCAGGTATTCGAATGACACTTCTTTGAACTTAAGTATCAATTCTTCAAGGTATTCATGATAAGGGATGAGCTTTGCGTCTTTCATCTTCCACTCTCCCTATGTCTGCAAAATGATGAGTATGGAATCTCCGTAAACTTGCAGCTTAGGTATTCCCATGGTAATGGCTAATCGTAAGCCTAAAATGCACGCCTCGTATTCCGAGATATTATTGGTGCAAGGGAATGTCATATTCGCCGCAACAGGATAATATTGATCATCAGGGGATATCAGCACTGCACCGGTACCTGCTCCTGATAGATTAACAGCAACATCGAAATACATGATCCACTTATCCTCTGTTAAGTTCAGAATTTGGTCTTCTGCCTTTATTTCTCTAGAAGGCTCACAATTTGATGGATTTTCTACCAATATGTCAGCTATAACCCTCCCTTTTACTGATTTTTGCGGAGAACATTTAATGTCAAATTCAGACAACATCACCTGCCATTTTGCTAACTTCTCAATTAGCGCGGGTTTCTCCAGGAGGTATTTGACAGGATCATTTTCTGTTACGAGCTGAATATGGTGATGTAGGGTATACTGTCTCAATCTACGAAGTACCCATACCGTTGCTGCACAAGCCCTTTCAACTGGTATGTATTTTGCTTCAGATGGCGTGAACTTCTTACTCAAGTAGTAGATGGCTCTTTCTTTACCATCCATCGGGCTTGTTTGGGCAAGTAAGGCTCCTAAAGATTCCTGATGTATAGTCAGATACAAGGTCAATGGATGACCTGGGATGGGTGGCACAAGTACCGGTAGAGTGACTAGATAGTTCTTGATCTTTTGGAACGTCTGACTGCATTCTGCATCCCATGTCATTTTTGCGACTTTCTTGATTAATTTAAAAATTGGTTTAGCCACATCAGACAGCTAATTGATAAATCTGGCAATATAGTTCAGTCTCCCCAGAAGGCTTCTCACTTCTTTTACTGTGGAGGGAGTCGCTAGATCATGGATGGCTTGAATCTTTGAAGGATCAATCTCAATGCCCCTGTTACTGACCAAGAATCCAAGAAGTTTCCCAGATTTTGCCCCAAACACACATTTGTTAGGGTTCAACCTTAACTTATATTTGCGCAGCCGCTCAAATAACTTTCTTAACACCCGTATATGATCATGTCCTTTCTTGGACTTGGCAATCATGTCATCGACATATACTTCAATTTCCTTATGGATCATATCATGGAATAATGTGATCATAGCTTTCTGGTAGGTGCCCCCTGCGTTCCTTAATCCAAAGGGCATAACCTTGAAGCAAAAGCTTCCCCAGGGCGTGGTAAAAGCAATCTTTGGCTTGTCCTCCTGTTTCATGAGGATTTGGTTATATCCAGAGAATCCATCCATGAATGAGAACAATTCATACCCCGCAGTACTATCCACCAACACATCAATGTGAGGTAATGGAAAATCATCTTTTGGGCTTGCTCTATTCAGATCTCGGTAATCCACGCAGATCCGAACTCTACCATCCTTCTTCATGACGGGGATTATATTTGCAATCCAGTCCGAGTATGGGATAGCTTCAATAAAGCCTACCCGGAGAAGTTTCATGACTTCCTCCTTAATTTTGTCTTCTAACTCGGCTCTCATCCGTCTGCTGCCTTGTCTGACAGGTTTGACACTGGGATCCGTGGGCAATGCATGTTCCATAATTTTAGGATCCAAACCTGGCATGTCAGCGTAAGACCATGCAAAGACATCTTGATACTCCTTCAGTAATTCTGTGAACCTGAGTCTTTCATTTCGGGATAAATGTCCATCGATCTTGACTTTCTTAATATCCGTGGAGTCCCCTAAGTTAATAACAACTGGTTCTTCTGAATTAGGAGGCATTGATTCTTCGAAAGCGCTCCATTCTTTGCGAATAGACGCATAACCTTCATCCTCATCTTCCTCGATGCTGTAGGAACACTCCATGTGGTGATCCGAATCGCATAACAACCTAGTATGTATGTTTGAGATTACATGCCTGAAATGTCATGAGCATGGTTAGTTCGTACTCCATAAAAATGCTATGCATGATTGTGGAAAATCTTTTTGAAAGAGTTTTCGAAATAAGTACAGGTATAAACAGGACTAATCCTCATGTCATCGGATATCCTAGCCTCGTGAAAATCCTTTGGAAATTAGGAATCATATGGCAAATCAGGCCTCAAGCTTCCGTGCGGAAGGCTAGCATCATCATCGGGCTGATTCGTGGTTCCATATGTCCTTAATAAAACTTGTGTGATTTTATTGAATGCAAAATGGACCGCATTACAAGCTATGCTGTTTGGACCAACGGCCAAAGATCCAAAGGCGTTTTCCTACATCTATAACAAGGAATGAAAATGCAACAAAATGTAGAAAGTTCTAAGTGCAGTATTTAAAGAAGGAGATAAGCTTCTTTACTCAGAGGAAGTGGCTTTGTCGTCCAACCACTCTATGATGATATTCACAAAGTCATCTTTGAAAAAAGGGTTTGCCAGATCCGGTTCTGTTGATGAAGTCATATCCTCTTTTGACAACCATTTAGAGTTCTGGCTGAAGTGGGCGTTCAAAGGATTATTGAATATCTGTGACCTGTCTTTCCAAGTTAGAGAACCGATGAATGAACCTTTCGGGTTGTTCTGGCCTCCATGGGGTCCCAGGCTTTTGCCTCGGCCTCGGCCTGTTGCCTATGGGGCAGACTCGCCCATATAATCCTTTCGGTACCCCAAGCCCATCCTATGTTGGTTGGTTTTCAACTGCAGATGGGTACTCATTCCTTGACCATGCTTGCACAGGCCTTTTCCGGGATTATACCCATATGCCAATAGCATCTTAGCTGGTAAAAGATTGGCTTCAAAAATGTAGGGAGCCTTCAATCTTGTCCCTACTGGAGTGTGTACTGTCGCTACTAACTCCAGGGGATGATAGGTCGCTTCCATCTTAACTTTAGGTTCAATGTAGGGAATGGCACTGTTCTGGTATGTTTGGAGGTCGACTTCCCCATGCATAGTAATCACCTTCCCATCTACTACAAAACGCACTTTCTGATGCAAGCTGGACGGTATGGCTCATGCTATATGGATCCAGGGTCTTCCCAGCAAGAACCCAAATGCACTAGGTAGATCCATTACTTGAAAATTTATAGAGAATTTCGTTGGGCCGATGAACACTTCTAGCTCAATCTCACCTACCACAGTCTTCTTCATCCCATCGAAAGCTCTCACAGCTGTTTTGGAAGTCTTAATCGTTTCCTCATTGATCCCCAATCTTCTCAAAGTAGCTAAATGGCAAATGTTGAAGGTCGATCCATTGTCGATTAGTACGTGCGCCACTCTTTTCTCGTTACATTGCGCAGAAATGTATAAGGCCTTGTTGTGCCCTCTCCCCTCCATGGGAAAGTCTTCATCAAAGAAGCTTAGTTGATCTTTCAGGAGGATTGCCCCTATGAAGTCTCGTAACTGCACATTATTGATCGTCTCAGGGACGTGCACCTCGTTGAGTATCTTCAATAGTGCATCCTTGTGCTTTTCTGAATTGATGAATAAATCCAGTAAGGATATTTGAGCTGGCATTTTCCTCAGTTGCTCTATTACTTCAAACTCGCTGGTCTTAATGATAGATGTGAGTTTTTCAGTGTCCTCCTTCGAGACCTCCTTCTTTTCGGATTCACCCTCCCTATGAGCATAAAATCGTCCAGATCTCATTACTGCGTCTACTTCCTTCGTCCTATAGTCCTAGTGGACAGCTTTAGGATCGTACTCTTCTATTGGAGGGACTTGTATGGTTATTGTTGTCGGACCAGGTTCCTCTGGTTCAGTTGTATCGTCCGCCTCCTCTTTCGGCAATCGGATCACAATAGGTTTGATTAAGCAATCTTCCAACTCATTCAAGCTATCCAACTCTTCTAATCTAATTACCACAGTCGTAGCAACTTCGATAATTGACACAGTGTCATCAAAATGTTTCATAAAAGACTTTTCCATGCCCCTCGGGATCTCGAGTTGAGCGGGATCATCCATTCCTCCACATCCGTCTAGTATGATATCCTCCATTCTCTGATAGAAACTAGGAGGAGCAGAATATTTTACTTTAAAGTTATATCCTCCAGAATCCTGACCCAGGTTGTCTACAACTTTACCTATTTCAAGTGTGTTGGCCATAAATCTACGATCTGCTAGACTTCGTCTCCTGGCCTCCAGTTCGTCCCCTTCGAATTCCTCTTCTGGCTCCATGATCGACCCAAAGTCGCCTACCAGATCCTCATGCGCGACGTTCCACGTGCTATCCTGCTCAGTTTTGATCACGAAGTGACTTTCTTCTAAAGATAGAGAAGTTTCGACTCCCTCGAATCCTTCATCGGTAATATCGAACATTATCCCCAAGCTCATCATCTTGGTGATACATAGATTCTTTACGTCAGTAGGGATCTCCCCTCCTTTTGGGTATGATGAAGCGGTGACGAGAATGTTAGTCAGTCTAGACATGTCCACTTTCAGCTTGAGGTGGCCCTCTTCCTCTTCAATGAATATTGCCCCAATTGCTTGATGATCAGGGAGCGGGTTTTCTTGCACATTTGGAGCCACGTTGTCAAACTTCAGAATCTAACTGTCAATCAGAGCTTGTACCTTTAGCTTAAGGATATAGCAGTTATCCATATTATGTCCCCTTTCGCCCATATGGTAGACACAGGTTTGGCTATCGTCAAAGCCAGGATACTTAACAGGATTTGTCCTAGGTGGTTCCTTCGCCACCAAGTGTTGCTCTAGCAGCATCGGGAGCAACTTGGACAAAGGTCTCGGGAGCTGAGAGAACTGCTTTTGGGGTTGCCTTCTTCTAGGCTTTTGTCCCTTTGGGGCCGACCATGACGATCCTCCCTTGGTCTGATTAGAATTGTTGAACGCCTTGGGCTTATAGGGGTCTGGTATGAACGCTATGTCAAGCCCGGCCACTTTCTCCCTCTTTAGGGGATACTATTTTCTGGTAGAAGCTTCATGCTGCCTCCTTTCTCTTAAGGCCCATTCGAGCCTTTCTGCCACCTTTATTAAGTGTGTAAAGGTTTGGTATCCAAAGGTGTTTAATCTGTCGAAATATTCGTAGGGGAGTGCCTTTAGGAATAGATCAATCAGCTCGTCTTCGGGGATTGACGGCTTTACTTGGGTTGCCAAAGCTCGCCATCTCTGGGCATATGTTCTGATCAGCTCGCCCCTTGTCTTTGAGGTTCGTAGAAGGTCTTCCCTCGTTAGGGCTGTAGCCGTATTGAACTTGTACTGTCTAAGGAAATCCTCCGTAAGATCTTCTCATCTATCGTAATCATCTAGGTCCAACTCGATGAACCATGCCAGAGCGGCGCCAACCAAACTCTCTTGAAACATGTTCATCAGTAGTGGAATATAATCTGAATAGTGCGCCATCTTGCGCAGGTAATATTTGAGATGAGCGCGTGGACAGCCCATCCCATTATACTTTCTCACGAAGTCTGGCTCCTTGTAGTTAGGAGGAGTCTCCACCTTGACGAAAGGAGATATTTTATCGAAGTAGGCCAACTCATAACCCTGAATGCTTAAACATTCCTCGATCTCTTAGCCTCCACTTCGGTTTTTACAGTCTGCTTTCCCTTTTCATCCTTTTCATCCTTTTCAAGGTTGATGACAATTGGGGGTGCCTTCTGTTGTGACTGGATGTTCGGCATACGGACATCCTCCTCAGTACGTTGGGCATCGTCCGCTGTCTCTTTATCAGCTACATCTGGCGCGAAGGATGGATTTGAATTGTTTTGGTTAGGAGGCACTGCCTGTCTGGCTTAGGAGGCTTCCAGCATTGCCTTAATATCAGCCATCATGGTTACCATAGCAGTCATTTGATTTTCTAGCATGTCCACTCGCGGGGTCAGTTCTTGTTGTTCCATCCTCGTTTTTAGTCAAGTGCGAAAGCGATGTGTTGGCAATTCCGTGATTAGAGTGTACCTGTTTAAAAGGAATTCCAATGAGTATTTCTTTTATATTGACAAAATGAGGCACTTAATTCCTTTAGTTGCATGTTTTCTGTTGGCAAATGAGAAAAAGGACTACCTTATGAGCCTTAGTCTCATGGGAGTAGTTCTTTTAATCATTCGCCAAAAGAATTCATGAAATTAAAATAAGCATAATTTTTTACGATATTTTTTTTATGTATTTGTAAAATATGTCCACATTCATGCTCATGTATCCAAAATAATATCCAGTACAAATGAGAATGCATGAAAAGGCATCGCAATGTTTGCTTATTTTACACTTGACAGAATAGTCTATTCAAGTCTAGGACGCTTGAGGTCTAAGGTATCCTCATTGTCCCAATATGGATTCCTCTCTTCAGTCTGGGACTCTTCATCTTCTGAATGTAACGGCGATCCCATATCTTCGGGTATGTACGGCTCTATTCTAGGCACGTACGGTACAATATAATCAGGTGTATAAGGCTCAACAAAGCTGCGTCTGGTCGCCTCAAAGTGCTGGATGTACTCAGTGGTGGCCCTGTGAGTGTTCTCCTTGCGAGTTATATTCTCTGGCCAGCTTATATCTTTAGCTTGAGAGTTCTTCAAAGAGTGAATAATAAACGCCACTTTGGCTTCGAACTGTTTCTTCTTTTCTCCTAAGAGGGTCTCGTTTGGTATGTCAAAGGAAAAGACACCAGGTCGCGGTGGAGAATGGATCTCCTATAGTGCCCCAAACTGTCGGATAACCCTCTTCGGATAATATGCGGTAGCGCCTGTGAATCCTAGCAAAGGGACTAGATCTTCACCATTGCATGCTAGTCTGACTTTGCCTAGTGTTGGCAATCTTAGCCACCATTGGAGCTGTTCGGGTTTTAAAGCTCTAAGAAATTCTTTCCATTCTCTAAAATTGAACTTAGGAATGCGTGTATGGGTTCTGACGAAGGTTTTAAGGGGATGAGCATCGGGGCTAATCTCAGTGAAACCCATGCGGATATGGAATTGTTTTACATGAAATGTGAACCATAGGTACAAAAGATCACTAGAGGCTCTAAAGACTCCCCTCTTGTTTTTCTTGAAGCGATTTAGGGAAAGAAATGTCTCAGCAAGGATGATGTTTGAGTAATCCCACCCACAATAGACTTGTCTGACTACAACGGCCATAATAGGATCGAAGGTGACAGAAGAGATTGGAAATAGCACGAAGCTAAAGAAGGCCAATACAAAGGCTCTACCTGATTTAGCCTCTTTAGCGGCAGGGAGGTTAGGGAATCGATCTAGGAGGAATGATAGTGAAATTCGCCCAGAATTACTTTTGGCGCCGGCTTTGACTTCTTTAAGGCTAGTGTCAAGGAATTCAGCTAATTGACTCAAGGGTTCAAATCCTATGGGAGGTTGGACTAGCGAGTGAGTGAACTCAACTCCGATGACAGCGCTGTATTCTTCGATAGTAGGGGTAATCTCCAGTCCTTCCATGCAGAATGTAGCGGTGGTAGAATCCCAATAGAGCGCCATGGCTTGGATAAAGGCAGGTGGGCACTCAATCTTCAGCAGGTCTAATAGATATCCCAGTCTTGATTCAGCGTACTTCTGGCTAGCTTCACCAATGCTATCCCACCATGATAGGAGTTCGGCCTGGGGAACTTTGAACACTTGAATATCATTCTTTCCCATCAAGTCTAAAATATGCAAATGATTTTGAAAAGTCAATTGTCAAAAATTACTTTAAACATGTGATTATGCAGATGCCATGAAGTATGCATGGGCTAACTTAATCGCATAGTTCAATTAAAGAAATGGAAATTAGGACCTTTTTCAGGTCTCGAAGGCCAGACTTAAAGCCTAATTTGAATTTCAGGGAAGTGAATTATGCAATTTAGTCAGGTTCACTCCAGTGACTAAGGGAAACAACAATGTCATATTCCATTGGTCAATACATCAAATGAACAGAGTGGAATGGATTTCTTATTACAATCAGGACGCCTAATGAAAGAAAGGTAAAGAGAGACTCTTCAAACAAGAAAGCCATAAAAGGCCAATGGAATGTGAGGATCTAAATCACCCTTTTCCTAGAGGTCTACCCCTCTTCACAATGGAAGTCAGTCGGGAACCCTCCTCCAGTCGAGTGTGAGGGGTTGTATTCAATGCGTTGATCAAGGTATCTTAGCTCCTCTGGCCATTCTCTGGTCCATGGTATGATGACTTCAGGAGCTTTCTCGGGTTTCACCTTCTTGAATGTAATGCGTTTCGGCTTTGTCTTGGTCACAGGGCGTCTTCTCTTTCCCCAAAAAGTGATCATGGGTATGTCTTCTTTAGCCTGTCGTTCGGCTTTCCGACGGGCGTATGCCTCCCTAGCCAGGTGGTTGCGATACTGCCTCTTCATCTCCAAGTAATTCTCGAACATCTCATCTGCTTGTCGCTTAAACCTGAGGTTATCCACATAATAGCGGGTTTGGCAATCTTCGGCGTATCCCAATTTGCATCCAGTTATCTCTCGACCATACACAAACCTGGTAAAATGCAATCTTGTGTTTGGTCCAGGGCGAGTGACCTTCCTTAGGCACTCGAAGGTCACCAACTCTGTTGAACTTCTAGGGAAAAGCGAAATCCTACCCTTTATCATTGTTATTTCGATTAGTCACTTGAGTGATTTTCATAGTGTCAATGCATGTGGATGTATGTAATGCATGAGCCATACTATGGAACAGGAAATAGTGAAGTACATTGAAAGTAAATGCCTTACCAACCACACTTGGGGATGTGAAATGTCCCCCTATAACCATGTGCGGTTTTAGGTATACCAACCATCCATAGACATGCGCATGAGACAAGTGGGTATACTCTAGAAATCGAAAATCAGGTGAGGAACCTACGGCTCAAGCTCCCACGTTCCAAATGAGGCAGATTCCTCCCCAAGAGTACCCACTCAAGAGGGCTAGATATCTCCAATTTGGATTGTGAGCGGGAATGAACACGAAAATCTCAAGTGCCATCAAACACGAGATCCTTTCGTACCCTTTCCCTATCTAAGGTAACCTAAAGGGTGTTTGCAGTCGGGGTTTGACAGCCAGTGTGTGCGATGTGTCGTAATCATCACAATGCAAGTCTTGCACAACAGTTTGTATCAAACACCACTTCAATATGTGCATAATATAAACATACATTCCCAACTCCAACCCGCAGGAAAGATGTCAACAATCACTCCACCCCTTATTTCTCCAATCTACAAAAACATCTAACACAATAGTTAGCGTACGTACCTCACCTTCGAGGGCATCTGCAGAAAATAAGGTCAGATAAACAAAACAACTTTTAAATCGGCTCAAGTCCTCTGGTCTGCAAAACTAGAGATTCTGGGTTCGAAGACGGTCCCCAGTGGAGTCGCCAGTCTGTCGCGACCCTCTCGACGCGGAAGCGAGGGGGCTAATAAGCCGCCCGATGTTGCCTGATCGGACGCGGGCCTCTCCCAAGGTCCATTACCCAAATCGCAACGGCTGGATTTACGTAGTCGACCTTCAGTGCGGTCTAGTGACATGTGATATGTGCACATGCCAAGGAGTCGCCACCAATCGTTTCGTGGAGGGTACGATCGGAATCCCTATCGAATAGTTGGGAGCGATCTATTCGATTCTGTGGAAACTAGAGAAATGGGATCGGGAACTTTGTTACGCCAACTGCTAGAGTTGACGCCCTTTCGGAACCTAATGTTGAATGATTTATCTGATCCTATGATTTCATACAGATGAGTGAGGTACGGATCCTAATTCTAGGAGTTCATGCAGACAAGAATGGCTACCCTATCACTCACAGTCAGTAAAAGTAAATGCACAAATCAAGGATCCAATACATGAGGATAAAACACATGAAAGCAGCATGGCATCCCTAATGAGGCCCTATTAGCCTAGAGAAGTATCCATCAAGGCTTGGGAGTAATTTGACATGATTCGCCCATGAGGGACAGAATCGTAATTTTGAGAAATTTGGAGACAATTTGCTTTAGAAGGGAAAAATCGTCATTTTAGATGAAATATGCAGTTAAAAGATAGTAGAAATGGGATTTGCGATCAAATCCTTCCATTTCCTATTTTTTCGGGAATTTTCAGGATTTTTTTGGAATTTAACAGTGATTTTACCTTTGGAGGAGTAAAATCATCACTTTGGACAAAGATAAGAACTGAAAATCTTAAATATTAGGGTTGGTCTCCCACCTGACCCAAACCCTAACTTTAAGCAATTTTCAGGATTCGATTGGAACAAGAAAGACGATTTTCCCATTGAGGGGCAAAATCGTCATTTTGAGAAAAGGGACGAGACTCGAAAACCTAAGCCCAAGAATTGGTCGCCTAACCGACCCTAATTCTTACCTTGGCATTATCGGCCTTATCTCGCATATACAGCAGAGGCGACTTACCCCTAAAGGGTAATGTCGTCAATTCTTGGAAGAACGGATAAGAAACCCCAAAAATAGGGTTGACCAATTGTCTGTGGTCAATCCTCGATTTTTGGGGATTTCTGGAGTGTTTAAGATTTTCCCATAATTTTTCCATATCTTTTTATTTTCTGTGATTTTCTAGCATTTTTTTGGATTTTCTATGATTTTTTTATTTTATTTTTTATTTTTAAAATCATTTTCTGATTTTTTATTAAAAAAATTGGTTCGGACCGGGTCGACCCGACCACTCGGGTCGGAACCCGGCCCAGACCCAGCCCCGCGAAACCCTCGACCAAAAACGACACCATATCACGCGTTTTTTTATTTTCGGGTAATCCGGATTTAATCCGACGGCCCCTGATGGACCACGTGGCTGATCCACGATCGCCGGATGAGATTACTAAACCTTACGGTTCAAATTGAATGAAGACTTGACCAGGGTCGTCTGATCTGACCACTTAAACATACGGCCAAGATTAAAACACAAGACTCGATCTAGACCGTCCATCCGCACTAACCTAAACGACGTTGCCTGCTCACTAACCTAAACGGCGCTGTTTCAACCAATTCTGATTTTCTGATTTAAAACTATTTTCGGATAATCCTAATTACTAATCGAACGGTCACGATTTGTTAGACTCAATTAACCTATACCGTCCGATCTAATGTTGACTCACCCTAACAAACTAACGGTCGAGCTGACTCAACGTCCACGTGGACCAATGGCCGAATGCCAACTAGGAGTTTGACTCGCTGACCACGCCACGTCAACTTCGTCTTCAACCTCACGACTCCGGGGGAATGAACAGCTGAGCTTCTCCGGTGATGATCTAACAGTGGAATCTCGACGAAATCACGCGAAACCAACGCCAATCGACTCGCAAGAACTTCTAGTTTAACATATCTAAGAATCGAAGCATCCTACTCATAAATTCAAGATCACCGCGCAGGATGCCGGGTATGGCCATTGAAGTTCAATTACTCAAACCACGAAAAATCAAAGCGATTCATTCACAGAATAGCATTAATCAGTGTTCAGGAGGCTTACCTCGAGCTCCGATTGAGCTCGTACGGCCTAGATTGGGCTAGGCAGAGATGAACAGTGGTCGGCTATGGAGGCTGAGTTCGAAGACTCGATTCGAGTTGTTCAGGTAAAATCGATGCAAAATCAAGATGCGGGTATGGTCAGTGATGTTCAAGGAATGAAACGCACACACTAATTGCAACAATGATAAAAAAATATGTGAGTCGTCATTGATGCTCAACGAAAAACTCGAGACTGTGACTCACCTATTTTCGCGATTTCAGGCTCCGCGGTCGGCGGCGATCGCTTCCTGGCACACAGGCAGGGCAAACTCCTGACGGTCTTCTTTGGCTTCGGTTTGGCCGGAGACGGCCCAACCAGTGCCTTCCAATCGAGCTCAAGTTGTCGACTACGAGGGTCGAAGAACGAGCTCTCTCTCGCATTCTCTCTCTCTCTCTCTCTCGATTCAGTTTTCCCTTCTGAAACTGAATCAACCCTCCTTCTAACAGAAAGCCTCTGTAGGCTTATATAGCATTTTCAGTTTTGGAGTCGAATCGGGGAGCTGGGATAGGCGACCTCCGCACGTGAAAACACGTGTGAAATGGTCACCGGCGACCGGCCATTGACGGGCATTAAGTGGCCATTCTGTTCGGGACCTCCGGTGGTCGCATTTGCCACGAATTGGGATGAATTTCAACTAAGCTTAGTGAGGTGTTGACTTTCGTAGGTCCGTCGGATTGACCGGCCGATTACTTCTTCCTCGGAAGACCCTTGGTCGCGGTCTCGGTGTCGATCGACGGGTAAATGCCTAAGGAACCAAACGCCCACCATTGTATCTTCAATTGTAGTCGAATGGACCGTCAATTTTGTCACCAAAAATAAGCTCGGCACTGTTCATTTGCGCAGGAAACTGAGGAAGAAGAAGGCACTGTAGCGGACCGGTTCGACCGGCGGTCTGACCGGTCTGAACTGGTTCCGACTTACAATTTTTGAAATTAAACCCAAATTAATGGGAAATTTTTGCAATTGGACCTCAGAATCGATTTTAGGGCATGAATTTTGCCCAAAAGTTCATATTAATTTTTATAAAAATCCCAAATTTTCATGTAATTGTCAATTGGGGAATTGTGCAATTGAAGGCTCTAATGATCAAATTGGGCCAAATTACATATGCCAATCAATTCAAAATGGTGAAAACCATTGGGCAATATGTTTAATTTGCAATGATAGCCCTTGAATTGAAAGTAATTTCAATTATGCCCAATTTTCAAGGATTAAAAATGCAATTAAGTGTGTAATTTTTCCAATTTCATGCAATTGAGCAATTTGTGTAAATAATTGGGCTAAATTGCAATAAATGACAGTTAGATTAAATGTCAAGATCCTACAAAATGCCAAAATTTCAAATTAAAAGACTCAATCGATACTTTTTTATCAATTCAATCATACGTGTTACAAAGGAACATGTAAAATTGAACCTGATTTTGGACTTTTTGTGAGGTCAAAAAGATAAGGGATTAAAAATAAAAATATTGGCTATTTTTCCATATTTTTGTGATCTCAAATGCTATTTTTCTTGATTTTTCTAATATTGTCAAAAATGGTTCATTAGGCTTGGCCAAGGCTACCAAAGTTGATTTTGTAATTTTTTGACTTTTTATGGATTTTTCATGAATTTTCTAAGAAATAACCACAAAAAGGCTGATACGAAATTAGGTGTCAACACTTGGATGAAGGTCATTAAATTCTCACTTACTAATAATCTTCTAGAACTTTGACCATGGTTGATTGAAGCCTCATCACATCTGATGTTTCCCTCAAAATTTCGTGGACCAGCCCTTTTCTTCTTCATTTTTGTGCGTTTTCCCCTCAAGAGCAGACTGCTCCTCCCGACCAGCCGCTGTCGCCGTGCTCGCCCTCCACGATCACCACCTCCGGCCGCCGTTTTGCCTCGTGCCGATCACCCACCTGACCTTTAGCCTCTTGTCGACAACCTCCAAGTGGAAGCTCGGCCATTGGACACCGGTGGAACTCCGGCCAACCGTTTTCCCGAAAGCGGACAGATTTCGACGCAGCAGAGAGTAAGTCTTCGTTTGGCCTCCGTAGGACCTCGTTTTGCTTCAAACTTTTGGCAAGATTTTGTAGACATGTAGTACACTTGTATATTAAGCTGAGGTCACAAGTTGGTTAGAATTTGATGGAGTTTTGATGATGAAATGGTGTTGATTCCGCGAGCAGAATCTGATCGGCAGTAAGACTCGAAGAACCGGAGCTGTTTTGGGACTTCCGAGCGTCGACTCAGCCTCAAACTTCCGATGAGACCCTTATGCACATAGAACTATATGTTAGCAAGCGAATTAGATGATAATTTGAGGTTTAAGGATGAGTTATGGACTGATTAGTTGGGTTTAGGACGGAACCGAAAAGTCCCATGTTTCGGTTTGTGCAATTTGAGTTCTTGAGGGCTGTTTGAGGTGTCGCCATGCTTCTATTTCATCGTTAAGGCATACCAGAGTATTATTTGAGGTGTTAATGAGGGGTACGATTGGTGGAAATGAAGTTTGGAGAGTTAAATTGATTGAATCGGCGGATTGTTTCTAAGTTGCGGTGTTTGAGGTGTCGCCATGCTTCTATTTCATCGTTAAGGCATACTAGAGTGTTATTTGAGGTGTTAATGAGGGGTACGATTGATGGAAATGAAGTTTGGAGAGTTAACTTGATTGAATCGGCGGATTGTTTCTAAGTTGTGTTGATAACCTGTTTTGGACAGCAGTGAATTGAGTTTGAATCGAGTTTGACGAGGTATTTTCGGTGGATTTTGGCTAGCCGGACGAACGTAAGCGACCCCTAAACCTATACTTGGACATTTGGACGCAACTGGATAGTTTTATTGAAGAATCGACGGATTTTATTATGCTTGATTGAGTGGAAATTTAGTTGGCGACGTGCTTGTTGGCATGTCCTGCTTGCTTGTGTGGCCGTATGATATTCGGCTCTTGAATTACGTCGTATGATAAAGCACGTTCATTTTGGCAAGCAAATGATTTTTGATCGACTGTCTGAAATCTCTCATGAAAGGAAGGTGATTAAATGACTGATGTGATGAGTTTTAACCTGAGTTATTTGATGAGGTGAGTGCTTGAGGCCTGTGACACCCTGAGGCGTCTTAACGCGGGATGGTCGTTTGAATTATATCCTGATGCGTCTGAACGCGGGATAAGAATTTTACATGTCGACCTAATTTTCGAAATGAGCTATTAGACCTGAAGTGTCTTAACGCAGGTTTATTAGTCGTGTTAGCCTGAGCCATCAGAACGCTGTTGATACCTAATTTCGGATCAGCCTTTTTTCTAGCTATTTCTTAGAAAATTCATAAAAAAATTCATAAAAAGTCAAAAAATTACAAAATCAACTTTGGTGGCCTTGGCCAAGCCTAAGGAACTATTTTTGACAAAAAAAATAAGTTTTCATATTTTTCACATTTTTTAGTATTTATGGAAATTAGGAAAATACTTGAAAATTCAAGAAAAATAGCATTTGAGGTCACACAAATATGGAAAAATAGTCAAAATTTTTATTTTCAATCCCTTGTCTTTTTGACCACATAAAAAGTCCAAAATAAAATTCAATTTTACGTGTTCCTTTGTTACACATATGACTGAATTGGTAAAAAAATGTCAATTGAGTCTTTTAATTTATAATTTTGGCATTTTTTAGGATCTTGACATTCAATCTAATTGTCCCTTATTGTAATTTAACCCAATTGTTTGCACAGATTGCTTAATTGCATGAAATGGGCAAAAATGTATACTAAATTGCATTTTAGTCCTTGAAATTGGGCATAATTGAAATTACTTTCAATTCAAGGACTACCATTACAAATTGAAATCACTGTCCACTGTTTTTCACCATTTTAGATCAATTGGCATAGGTGATTTTGTCCGATTTGATCATTTGAGCCTTCAATTTCGCGATTTACCGAATTGCTATTAAGGATAAATTTGGGCATTCTATAGAAATTGACATGAACTTTTGGGCAAAATCACATTTTTAGATAAAATTCATGCCCTAAGTTCGATTATGAGGATTAATTGCAAAAATTCCCCATCGATTTGGGTTTAATTTGAGAATTTCAAGTCGAAACCGGTTCAGACCGGTCGGACCGATCGAACCGGTTCGCTACAGTGCCTTCTTCCCCAAAGCTTCCCGCGCCATTTGCAGACTTGGAAGGTGAACTTTGATGGCGAAATTGGACCATCAATAGGCTTCAATTGGTAAAATTGGTGGAGGCGTTTTGTTGGCCGTGAAGTCCTCTGTTGAACGAGATCGGTCCGACGACTTGGGTCTACCGGAGCATCGCCGGCAATGGCTGTGAAAGCGTCGGCCGTTTTCGACGCAAGGTGCAGTCAAAGGCACACTAAATTCACGCCAAATGTGATCACTGGAGGTTCCGAACGGATTGGCCATTCCATTCCCGTCGATTACCGGTCGTTGGTGACCATTTCGCACGTGTTTGCACGTGCGGAGGTCACCGACCCTCCTTTCCCCGATTCGGCGCCAGAATTCGAAACAAATATAAAGGCTAATTGATCTTCTAGAATGGTAGTTAGTGGATTCGATTAGAGAGGGTGAACAGAATCAACAGAGAGAGAGAACGAAAGGGAGAGAGCTCACCTTCCCTCACGGTGGTCGAAGGTTGGAGCTCGGATTTGCAGAGCGTCGGTTGGGCCTTCTCAGGCTAAACCAAAGCTCGACAAGGTCGTCAGGAGGCTACCCATACTGGGAGGAAGCGATCGCCGTTGACCGCGCAAGTTGAAATCGCGAAAACAGGTGAGTCTGGTCTTCAAGCTTTCGTGCTATGCTTTAATGGCGGAACTCGATTCCGACCTTGATTCTTCGAGTTAGGGTAGGCGTTTTACTCTTCAAGCATCCCTAACCATCATCACATCTTCATTTTGCATTGACTTCGCTTGAATACCTCGAATCGAGTCTTTGAACTTAGCTTCCACCGTCGGTCCCTGTTCATTCTTGCCTAGCCGAATCTAGGTCGCGCAAGCTCGATCGGAGCTCGAGGTAAGTGTTCTGAACCTCTATTGATGATATTCTATGACTGAATTTCCATGGTTTGGAGTAAATCGTGCGATCGAACTTCCATGGCCGTACTCGGCATTTTGCATGATACTCGTGATTTCGTGAATTAGATGCCATGATTCTTAGATATGTTAAACTAGAGACTGTTGCGAGTCGATTGGTGCTGGTTTCGCGCGATTTCGTTAAGAACCCACCGTTGGATCATCGTCGGAGATCCCCAGCCGTTTGTTCCATTAGAGTCGAGAGGTTGAAGATGAAGCTGACGTGGCGTAGTCAACGAGTCAAAGATCCAGGTGTCGTCCCGTGGTTGGTCCACGTGTTAGTCCAGTCAGCATGGTCGTTAAGGTCTGTTATTCGAATAAACAGATTGGACGGCTGAGATAAATCGAGTCTAAATTTTAGTGGCCTTCCGATTTTAATTAGGTTTATCCGAAAATGTTTTAAAATCAGAAAATCAAAATAAGTTGAAATGGTACAGTTTAGGTTAGTGGCAGTGCGGCGTCATTTAGGTTAGTGAGGGTGAACGGTCCAGATCGAGTCTTGCCTTCTAATCCTGATCGTAGATTTTGGTAGGTCGATCAGACGGCCCTGATCGAGTCTCCGTTCAATCTGGGCCGTAGATTTCAGTCAGATCATCCAATGGCTGTGGATTAGCCATGTGGTTCGATAGGAACCGTTGGATTTAGAGCAAATAATCAGAAAATAAAAAAGGATGATACGACGTCGTTTTGGGCGAGTGGTCCGCGCAAGTTCGGGTCTGGGCTGGGCTCCGACCCGAGTGGGTCGGGTCGACCCGGTCCGAATCATTTTTTTAATAAAAAATCATAAAATGATTTTAAAAGATAAAAAAAATCAGAAAAATCTAGAAAATCCTAAAAAAATACTAGAAAATCCCAAAAAAATATATAGAAAAATTGTGGGAAAATCCTAGACACTCCAGCAATCCCCAAAAATTGAGGATTGATCACAGACAACTGATCAATCCTATTTTTATGGTTTCTTATCCGTTCTTCCGATAATTAACGATATTACCTTTTAGTGGTAAGTCGCCTCTGCTGTGTGTGCGAGATAAGTTGATAGCGCCAAGATAAGAATTAGGGTCGATTAGGCGATCAATTCTTAGGCTTGGGTTCTTGAATCTCGCCTCTTTTTTCGAAATGACGATTTTACCCCTTTATGGGTAAATCGTCTTTCCTATTCCAATCGAGTCTTGAAAATTGCTTAAAATTAGGGTTTGGGTCAGGTGGACGACCAACCCTAGTTTTTGAGATTTTCAGTTCTCGTCTTCTTCCAAAATGATAATTTTACCCCTCCAAGGGTAAAATCACTTCTAAATTCCAAAAAAATCTGGAAATTCCCGAAAAATAGGAAATGGAAGGATTTGATCGCCAATCCCATTTCCACCATCTTTTGACTACACATCCCATTTGAAATGACAATTTTTCCCTTCTGGGGCAAATTATCCCCAAATTTCTCAAAATTACGATTTTGCCCCTCATGAGCGAATCATGTCAAAATCACTCTTAAGCCTTGATTGATAATTCTCTATGCTAATAGGGCTTCATTAGGGATGCCATGCTGCTTTCATGTGATTTATCCGCATGTTTTGGATTCTTGATTTGCGCATTTATTTTCATTGATTGTGAGTGATAGGATAGCCACTCCTATCTGTATGAACCCCTAGATTTAGATTCATACCCCCACTCATCTATATGAAATCTTAGTATTAGATAAATCATTCAACTTAGGTGTCGAAAGGGCGTCAACTCTGACAGTTGGCGTAACAAAGTCCCCAATCACATTTCTTTGGTTTCCGCAGAATAGGATAGATCGCTTTCAACTATTTGATAGGGTTTCCGATCGTACCATCCACGAAACGATTGGTGGTGACTCCTTGGCATATACACATATCACATGTCACCAGACCGCACCGAAGGTCGACCACGTATATCCAGCCGTTGCGATTTGGGTAACGGACCTTGGGAGAGGCCCGCGTCCGATCAGGCAACATCGGGCGGCCCATTAGCCCTCTTCCTCCCTCCCGAGAGAGGGTCGCGACAAATGCGGGCTAATCTCTGAGTGTGTGAAACTTGAAATTGTTCTAAGCTAGTACGGAAGCTTTGGTCACTTAGCTTGTGCTTGTTTTTGAATGGAGTTTCTTAGCAAAATTATGACATGGTACTATGAGTATAGATGTCACTTATTGTGTTACCGCTATTTGTTTGTCACTATGATTATTTTGGTCTGGTGGGACGGATGGCCTAGGTAGGGTTAAGCTAGCTTGCTGAGACGTAAGTCTCACCCCGTCGTGAGAACTTTTCTTTTCAGATCTCAAGCCCTGAAGATGCTACCTATACGTCATGGTGACCCGAAGGAAATGACAGCCTATTTTGAGGAATTTCCAAATGGTCGAGGTACGGTTTATATTAGGAAGAGTACAGTAGTATGGGTTGATGATGGGGAGGAACCTTGGAAGCCACATCGTTTTGAGGCTTGGTTTAGGAGAATTGGGAAAGTTACCACTGGTCTGTTAAAGGCTCGTGAGGTTCCGAGACGCGTCGTTCCATCGTGGTGTCACCCTACTCGAGACGAGATCAAGGTAGAGATTTCTGTAGCAGGTTCGAGGAATGTTCAAGAAGAAGCCCCGACAAAAGAGGAAAGCATTGAAGTGATAGAAATTTCTGACTCGGAGGATGACATGGAGGAGGACAGCATAGAAGTACGTTCTAAGACTTTTTTCAGAGTATGATCCCATAGAGGACATGAATCGAGCCGAAGATAGTAGTACCACTTAGTGGGCTCGACGTCACACGATATTTTGAATTATCTTTTGGAGGTGATGATCCTTTTTGGTGGGGCTTAGTAGTTGTCTTTTGTTCGCCCTTTTATCTTCCTCGACCCTAGTTTGTGGTGTTATCTAGTCCCTGATCCTGTTTGTATAAACTCGTTCTTTTGATATGTAATTAACATTTTCTTTATCCCGTGTCTCATTCTTTATTTTATTTTGGTTATCTTGCATGGAGATGTGTATTTTATATTTTTTTACTCTTCCGCATGGGAGTCTCATTTCTTTTTTGCCGTAGAGAGGAGTATCATGGGACTGAGTTTACGGCATGAGCGGGTGAGCGCACTCGTTAGGACGGCGGGGCGTGACACATCATAAGTCATTTACGCCATTTATTGTAGGGTTTCATCCAACTCTTTTGAACAAACGGATAACCAACACGAGCGACACCCTCATTTCTACAAGAAAAATGCATTGCACTATCCTGCATTGTGTTTAATTCATCTAAAACTTAAGAACGAGAGCTTACTAAGTGTTCACGCTGTTATTTTGTCTTTTTCTTGAATTTTCTAAAACTAGACTAAGTCTAAAGTATAAAAACCTACGCAACTCATGATCAATGAAATCAAGTGCACAATCAAGGAATAACGACATTGATGAATCGCATTATAAAAACTAAGGAAACCCTCGACGCTTAGAAAAATGTTGTTTGGGTTTAATTTCAAAGATGCTAATGATTTTTCTAAAAAAGAACAAAATCTATAAAATTTAGGAAATTTATGCCCAAATTTATGAAAATGAGGTCAAACTAACCTAATCTAAGCTTCTTCTATTTTTAGGGATTTTCTAACTTTTTTATGAAAAGTTTATTATAACGACAATGAAATCAAGTGCACAATCAAGGAATAACGACATTGATGAATTGCATTATAAAAACTAAGGAAACCCTTGAGGCTTAAAAAAATGTCGTTTGGGTTTTATTTCAAAGATACTTATGATTTTTCTAAAAAAGAACAAAATCTATAAAATTTAGGAAATTTATGCCCAGATTTGTGAAAATGAGGTCAAACTAACCTAATCTAAGCTTCTTCTATTTTTAGGCATTTTCTAACTTTTTTATGAAAAGTAACGTTATTATGTTTTGTGATTCTCAAAAGAGTTTCTTTTTCCAAAACTAACTTTTTTTGTTCTTAGTTTTGCTCTAAAACTAATTCTAATTCTTTAAAATTGATTATGGGATTAGAATCATTTACATTACCAAACAGTGCTCTCATCTTTTTTTGTTCTGGAAAACAAAATCAAAGAACCAGAATGGTTGTCATTCAGGCTTTAAGTGCCATAACATTTAGAAAACGGTTATCCCAGTGTTGCAAATCCGACATGGCATGATTCTTGTGGCGAACATTAATAAAGTGATTAGCAAAATAGTGATGGCATCGAAGTAAGCATTATACAAAAGTTATAACTCAAATGATCGAAAAAAATAAGAAAGTATCTGGATACATCAGTGGTGAATGAGGCCTTTGGTCGAATTGTCACAAAGAAAGCTGGACAACTTCCTTATGGAGCCCTGATCACTAAGCTATTTCGAGCATTGGAAGTTAAGTCTCCTTCGAAGATGAAGAATGAGATACTACCAAGTATGACAGTTGGGGCTGATACTCTGTTTAAAATGCACTTTACTATTACACCTGATGGTTGGATAGATAAGGATGGTAAGGTTATTAAGATAGGATGTGAACTTGATGACACGACAAGAAATTGGTGAAACATTGTTGAGTTTGAAAGGGAAGCCTAAGAGGAAGGCCTTGCTGAAAACAAGTGAGTTAAAGAAGAAAGGAAAAAGGGTTAAGAAGGACTCTGTCTCGTCTGACTCTGAAAATACTATATCTGGTGACGCCTCACCCCTCAGCAAAAAGTTTGATCAAGCTAAGTTAGAGGCACGAATTGAAGAGTCAATGGAAAAGGGAGAGATTACTCTAATGGAAAAAGAGTGCACAATTGGAGGAGAGCGCTACGAATTTGACAGAGGAACATGAGCAGGCCATCAAGAAAACTGAGGATAAAATTCGAGAACTAGGTACTCAGGCACGTGAGAAAGCTAGAGCAGAAGCAGAAGCACAGGCTCAGTTGGAAGCTGAGAACCATGCGAGACTGCTTGAAGAGGCAAAAACTCAAGCAGAAGCTGCTGCACAAGAAAAGGCAAAAGATGCAGCTTTGTCTGAGAAAGAAAGAATTGAGCAAGCACAACAAGAGGCCACGTCAGCAGTTCGTAAAGTAATTGAGGAAGAGAAGAAAAGGAAGGCTATAGAGCTAGCCGTAGCAGAGGAACAGAGAAGGAAGAAAGAAGAGGAACAAAGACAACTCCAAGAGGAGTACTTTGATGCCCTCAGAAGTGACAGAGCCAAAAGCACTGGGGACAATACTGTTCTGGTCGTAGAAATTGACCTTGCAAGAATTGCAGAAGGAGCAAACGTTCAAGGGGAGAATTTGATCAAAGTCCTAGAGAACTTTATGAAGCATATAACAAACATTCAACAGGGGCAAGAGAAAGTCTAGAGGCAGGTTAATATTCTCCGAGCCGAACTATTCAAGCAGACAAAAGCACTTCAAACAAGGATGAAAACTTTGGAAGATTGTCACCAAGAAGAAGTTAAGAAGGCACAAGACCAAGTATCAGGAGACTTGGTCAGGTTTGGACAGAATCAAGTCTTGTTGGCAAGGGAAATGAAGAATCTAACAGAGGTGTTTGACATGAGGCTGTGCGATTTGTCCACTTTCCACCTCGTTCGAGTCCCCTTCGACCTATACACTTCCAGACCCTCATCATATGCACAACCCCCTAAATGAACTTTTTCGAACTCCTATGTTTTTACATTTAAAGTTGTTCTCGTTATGCTTGCTCGAACTAAAGCAGTGTACTGTCGCACTATAAACCGCATGCTTAAATAAATTGCTATTTCTCTTGCATTATATCTATCACTTATATTTTGATGTTGACAAAAAGGGGGAGAAGCATGCCACAACGTTCAACATAGTAAATTCATTTCATAAGTTCATCTCACACAAAATTCTTTTCACTTTCTTTAAGGATAGTTTTGTCTCCATCAAAATAGGGGGAGATTGTTAGGAATATTATATTTGATTTTGAAGATAACAAAACTATCATGCTTTGATGAAAAGATTTTTGGATGAACTCAAATGATTTATATCTCACTGCTTTTAGTCTCTAACGTATCTATTTTGATAGAAGCAGGCAGACTATGTGGCAGAGGTACACAGGTTCGACATTCATGCCGACAAAATCCTTGAACATTAATTTATTCTCTTTGCTCAATCAATCTTATTTTTGGATTATCTTAGCAGATTTAATTTTCCCACTAACGGCCAATGATCTGGACAGTATTTCGAGACTAAGTCATACTATTTTTGTATCAATCAAATCGATCTTCCAAAGGTTTTCCTTAAACAATGAGATCTTGATTGATATTCAAAATCCTTAGACATCTACTTTGTTCGGATTTCTTTGTTTAAAAGGTTTTAAGATTTGTTTGTATGGGCAAATAAATCTTTCCAAATTTCTGATGTATCTTACCAAAAAATACTAGTGATCTTTTATCAATCAACCAACGCTAGTATTGATGATTGATCCTCGAAGTTGATCTATCCAGCGGGGAGCTTGGAGGACGATGACTATAAAGAGCACGAAGTTCAAAGAACGAGGATGACCAAGAAATTATAAACCTTATTCGAAGAAAACTTCATTGTTGTCTATGAGCGCATTATTCTGAGATCTTGTAAGAGAGCGAAACAAAAAAAAGTGTGTGGAGTCATGAGCCTTGATAGAGGCACAACTTACTTCTATTGGAAGTACTTGAAGTAAGTTGTTAGTGTGGGAGAGTGGACGTAGACCCTTAAAAGCCGAACCACTATAATCTCGTGTGCATTAGATTTTACCCTTTTTGCTTCTATTAATTGTCCGGCAAAAGCTCTACAATACTTTACTGTTACTTTTGTTCTCTCAATTTCGATTAATTTATCAATTTCGCATTATTTATCGAAATTCGATTGATACACCTATTCACCCCTCTAGGTGTACAGCCTAGCCTAAAACAAGCCAAAGTTACCAAACCATTTGTATCATTTTCCATTGCTTTTGCTATTTAGGGAGTTATGTGTTTCACATCAGGACATAAAAGAATGATTCAAGAAATATTTTCCTAAACATAAGCGCTTGTGTCGTTCACAAAAATGAAAAAACACAAACTATCTCCATCGTAAATATTCAAACATAAATTGTCATGAATAATGAAAATATTTTTCATCAATTAATTACTTCAAACTTGTATCATTAACAAGATAAATACAACACTCCAAGACCAGAAACTTCGCAAGAGAAAAGGTTTCCCTACTAATTAAAAACCCCACTAATGAACATTAATTTCCATGAGCGTGCAAGGTGTGCGCCTGCGTGAGAGAGAGAGAGAGAGAGAGAGAGTCCAGATTAAAAAAGGCAAGTAGGAGCAAGATACTTTGGGATTGTTGGTAAGTCAGCGCAGTCTAATATGTCAGAAAATCAGTTAACGATCAGTTCTTCTCTAAGCCAGTTGACTTTGAGAAATACTACGCACCTGCGATTTGACACACTCGTCTACAGCTCTTTACAAGAAGAAAACACAAATGCCTAAGCTTCATTTCTGACTGCACGACATCAGTAATATACTTCTGGTTATGCACACTCGTTGCATCTAAGACCGAAAAAATACTTCTGTCCAATCGAGTCAAACACCGCCAAACCCTATGCATCTTCCAATACACAGGGAGCGGCGTGCATTACCTCTCTGCAGGACCATTACTCTGTCACAGGAATCCTCAGGTATGGACATGCAGGCTTGAACTAAAAAATTTATATCTGCATATTAAGCTTTTGCAAGACTTCGACTCGAGACGCCATGCAACAATTTCAAAAAGCCGTGGAAGCTCAACTTTCCATCCGTATGTCTGATCCAATCGTGGAGTACAGCATACACGGGGACTGAACTGCTCACACCTAGTTCCTGCAACAGGATAAAAGATGTCAGGTGATGACGATATCCTGATACAGATTTCTGGAGTACGAGAACACATCGTTCATAGATAATGTGATCATGTACCATATAGAAAGCATAGAGTTGCCCCCCTTTCACATGTCAACATAAACTAGCAGGAATCAGGCTAGAATATCATTTTAAAGTCCGCATTTACATGGAAACAAGCAACAAAAAGAAATATAATGCATGGCTGCCTATATAGTTGACTAAATCTTGCAAAGTAGCAGAAAGTAACAACATACCGAAGCCAACTCATCAATGACAATAGCCCGGTTTCCTTCTTTTTCAAAAATTTCATAGGCAGAACGAGCAAGTTGTTCCCATCTATCAAGAGCTTCAAGTTGATGGACGCTTAGAGTAGCTGCACAAAACTCTTCAAAATCCATCCTCCTATATTGGAGTGCACTAAGCTGTCCCAAGGTAAAGAAGAACAGTTCAACATTCAAGATCTATGACAGAAACAGAAAATGGTAAAAATTTCACAAAGCTCGATGACGAGGAATATACTGATGTCAAGAAGTCTGGGACACGAGATTCTTTCATAGCATCCGTTGCATTTCTCATCAAGGCCTGGCAAGACCAAAGTGTGTAAGACCTCTATCTCATTAAAACCAGGGGAAAAAACAATGACACTACCGAAAGGTGATACCAACCATTTTAATGTTTTCAAATCCTATGGTACCGTTCTTGTTTGGTTCAAATAGAGCAAACTGCTCTTGCAGATAAAATAGCTCATCTCCAGTCAATGTTTTGGATAAAGCCTGTAACAACCACATGACCAAACTGTCAGTATAAACAGAGTATAATCTCTTCAATACAAGATTAAAGCATGCCTCAACATCCCTTTTTCTACATATTATCTCATCGTAGCTCCTTATCTTGCTTCTGTCCTAGATTCTCCTTCGGATTTGATGTCAGAATCCATAAAATAAGCCATTTTTACACTACCCTTCCTTTAATCATCCTTTGCCACTTATAACTCGACAAACTAAATCTAATGTAATCTAACATGCCCTAAACAATACAAATACTAAATAAAGGAAAACTAAGAGAAAGGGAGCAAAAATTAGCCACAGAAGATTGGATTCGACCCCAAGACTTTCATTTTGCTAAGAATGAACCCTCACTAGGCTAAGTCTTGCTCCAACGTTTTTTATACCACGCCAAGTTCCTTTCCTAGAAAATTTCTCCTAATCTAAACAAGAAAGTCTGTTGTAGCACACAATAGAACCAGCTTGAAGCACCGGAGCAAGGGCAAAAGCAATTTCAAAGGTACAACTATATAGTTAGTCTGAGCAGAAGAATCGGGATCTTGTCCAGGAAAAACTCAACACAGAGATGTGGCTAAGTTTTTCGATTTCCACTTCATTGTGAAGCAACAATAGATATGAAGTTACATTAAGTTCATTGCAACATGAACATCCTGTATGATAGTCAGTTGCTCCACGTTCCTAGAACCATGTCTAGAATTCTAATTAATTATGCCAGTTTATCCATGGAACTATTTCCAATTCCAGAGCAGACAAATTCAGATATGGCCAAGCTGCATTATTTTACATACCCTTAAAGCGGCTCTCCTGAGTGTGGATGAACGCATATATGCTTTCATGAGTTTGAATATAAGAATATCAAGAGGCACTTTGATATCTTTATAATTTTTTATCCACGGATGGCCTGACAAAGAAAAATGTTAGTATTACTTCATTAAAAAACCAGCACCTTCATTGGCAGATGAAACTTACTTAGAGCTTGAGCAGCTGTCATCCTTTTCCGGGGATCTTTAATTAACAAGCGCTTCACAAAGTCTCTTGCCTCAGAGGATAGAGAAGGCCAAGGTTGTTCATCAAAACTTGGATCAGCTTTTAAAACAGCTCGAAAGATCCCAGACTCACTTCGGGCCCAAAAAGGACGACTGCCACAGAGCAGAATATATGCAATTACGCCTATGCTCCAGACATCTGCCTCGCTAGTGTAAGCTCTATGGAGAACTTCAGGAGCTACATAGTACGCACTACCAACAATATCATTTAGCCTTTCATCTGTGTAACAATTAAACAATTCTCACCATTAGGTAATTTCCTGAGCCCTGAAATGAGGCGCAAAAGCTGCTATAAACTAAAGGGTTATGCACACCTGGTTTCACAAAATCTGACAAACCAAAATCTATGGCCTTCAATGTTGAGCTTTCATCCTTCGACGAGAAGAGAAAATTCTGATCAAGCAATTAGGCACGCTTCCATGAGAATAGGTCAATCCAAAATAATTTGAGAAAGCTGATGCAAAGTAGCAAAAGTACGGTTAACATTTCAAAAGAAATTCCTCCCTCTTATGGTTTATTTCTTTTTTCCATGGAAACGGAAATTGTTTAAAGTAAACATAAGATTGGGCCAGCAATCAGACTTAATACCTTTCCCTTGCTCAGACAATTTTTACATCAAACTCGATAGGATACAAATGAAGGAAAATGAACATTATTGCGAAAGAAGATAATTATGTGGAGGTAACTACGTGCAAGCACGAAACTGTTTTCAAAAGTATCTAACGTGCTATCATGCAACTCGTAGTTGTGCATATGGATATGGAAACATCATTTCAGAACAAGAAAAAAACATCATGCCTGCAATTCAAGCGTTCAACGAAAAAAGTTGACAAAATGTGAGTCAACAAATTTCAAGCACAGTTTCTAAAAGATCTTCTATATGATTTGTTGACTTTGCGACTCCTCTGAACTTTGGCATAAATGATCACATCAATCAAGGAAAAGATCAAATTGGAATATAGTTGGATGTCCTGCAATTTAGGCAACAATAATAAAGTAGATAGACCCATAAGGAGTACATTTCTCAAGCTTCTTAAGGCTAAATTTTAATTAGGACACACAGTCCAAAAACCGTTTGGGAAAGAAACAAAAGCTACAGAGCAGGATAGGAAGAGAGGTTGCTCTTTTGTAAAATGAAAATGAGACAACAAATTTTACGTGAGAGGATCCTCTGTACTTATGAAACAACCGCGCAAAATGAAAAGGAGAACATGACCACCTCAGGTTTCAGATCCCGATGCACCACGCCTTGCAGGTGGCAAAAAGCAACAACATTTAGTATTTGTATCAAAACAGCTTTTGCATCATCCTCCGAGTACTTCCCGCCCCTGATGAAATAAGACACCTATAAAATGAGCCTCTGGCAATAGAAGAGTTCCATTTTTATGGATTTTCCATCTACATAAATTCACCCATTATGTGCAGCTAGCATACAAGAAGCTAGCACAAAAGATTACCTCAAAAGTATTCTATCCAAGAGTTCCCCTCCTTCACATAACCTGAAAGATGCATGAAATCACCAAAGGTTTGAGTCAGTATGCAAACATCCAAAAAAATTTACACTTCCAACATGATAATAAAGTAGAAATAACTCAGATAAAGTCCAGCAGAGAGAGCTTACTCCATTACAATATAGACATTATCATGGTCTTCGCATGCGTCATAAAACTGCACTAGATTTTCATGTCCAGTCAAAGCTCTCAATATTTTGACCTCCCTTCTCACATCCTCAATAGCAATTGCTGTTGTCATCTACCAGGAAAAAAAATTATATATATATCAAGATCCATCAGAAAACAAAGAAACAGACAAGGGAAAAAAAAAATCTGGTACTTAGCAAAATTTCCCTGCTTTAACCAAGTAGAGAAAACTAAAATAAGGCAAACTAGAAGAGGGAATACTAGCAAATAGGAACATGGCACCAAAAAGATATGCTTCACCCATCTCTTCCAAGTAAAGCCAAATCCTCCAGAGACTAGAGCATACACTGAATCAGGAGAAATACCAAACGAGACGTGTATTTCTTTGCAATTTTATTCACCATAATTCTTGTGTACTTCCTTTTCCATTATCAATGAAACCTATTCTCCAGCAGAAAGTGACATTTTGGTCCCTTCTCAAAGACAAATGGATAACTGAAAAGAATTTTTTTTCATTAACAGAAAGAGGCAATGAGTACAGTGGCCACCACTCAGAGCAGTAAAGGATGGATCCCAAAAGGCTATCTCTAAGTCCTATGGGATGAAGTTGCATGCACAACTCCGTGTTTTAATTGAAGACATTTTGGTAGTGACTTGGTTGGTGCTACTGCTTTCTTTGCGACATAATGCTCTCCGTTAATCAATAAACAACAAGACCTTACAGAAATTAGCATAAATACACTGTAAGAGATAGTTGCTAAGTTCATGAATCAGGCCATTAGGTTCACCAATCGAACTACTTCCATCTGAATTTGAGAGCCGGCTAATTTATTTAGGCTTTCATTGTCACACGCGCGCGCGCAAAAAAAAAAAACAAAAAAAAAAGGAAGAGCAACACCAGTATGGAGATTATTGTCTTCATACACACTTTGAAGTGACAGAATTCCAGAAGAAAGAAATCAAACAGGAATCAATATTGTTGTTGTTGCGGAGGCAACAGTAAAGATGATCAAGGTCATTTTTGTCCTTCCAGATATATATTCTTCTAGTATAGTTGAATATGTATGTTAAAGTCCAAAAATTATAGACTATAGATAGAACTGCTTGTCCAACTTTATGCAATCGAAAGTGACATCCAATATTATCAACAAAACGATATGCCATGCAAATGACCTGGTGGAGGTGTTAAACAAAAAAGGGCAAGGACCACGCTTGGGCTGAGAGTTTGCATTCTTTATTCTGAACTTCTAGTTTGTCTTGCTTAACTTCATTTGACATCGCAACTAGCATTTTAATATGATAAATTCACCAATAAGAAAGCAACTCAAAATGGAACAACACTTTCGACCAAAAAAAAAAATGGAATACCACCAATTCCACTGAAATTTTTTAAGACAAAAGCCAAAAACAGGAAAACCAGACAAGTACCTCAGTAGGCTTGGACATCACCACCAACATTACAAACCGACCCAAAAAGAAATAAAAGATCAAAATCACCAAAGCACTAATGTGTCTCGGCTTGTAAGTAGTTGGCGGTTGAATTGCCTCTATTCTACAAATCAACTACCCAGGACAACATAATGCTCATCTATCCTAGGTGATTTAAGACAATACGATGAAACTCAAAGGCACCACATGAGAAAAGATTGCTCAAGTCACATCAGAATGCAATACGATACATACACGAGATCCTCCGACTTGTCAGGACTCGACATGATTCTTCACCTTCTCTCAAAAGAACCATTTCACATCGTATTGGTTTAAAGTTTCAGGAAGTCATACGAGAGGTATTCTCTAGCAACTACAGGGAATCACGGACGACAGGACCCCAACAAAAGACAGCACAAGGAAAATGAATTCCAAGCTCAACGAAACATTACTTACCCAGCGTCTATACTAACTTTTGAACTCAGAAAAACCTCGATACACAGAGAGGGGAACAAAGGAGAAGATCAAACCTTGGCTTTTGGTATGACTTTCACAGCAACCTGTTGACCCTTAAGCTCACCCTTCTTGGACCTTGCGTAGCAAGTATACCCAAAATGCCCTCTCCCAACCTCGTCCCCAAGCGCATACTTGCTCCCGAAGTTCTTCGAGAAACCGAAGCTCTTGTCGAGCCCGGTCACCCGCCCCTCGGCCCCCACCTCGCTCCCTTCCGGGATGGCCGCCTCGTTCGGCTTCACCGTCCCTCCGCGCCGCAGCGCGAGCGCGGCCTTAATGTGCTTCGCCGGCGACGGCGGGGGGAACGGGCGCTTGAAGAACCGGTTGGGCGTCGAATTCGCGCTCGCGTTGGCGTTCGCCGGAGATCGCGCCGGAGACTTCTTCGAGAAGAAGTAATGCCCCGGGCTGGGGCTGTAGAACGGGAAGAAAGGCGACTTCCTCCCGTTCTGGTCGCCTTCCTTCCTGTCACCCCCGGCCTCCTCCTTGGGGACGTGATTTCCGGGGTCCCGGCCATTGACGGAGCTCGAATTAGGGTTCCGCTCGTCCTTAGACGGGACCACGCCATTCGCGACGGCGATTCCCCTCTGCCCGGATGTGGGAGAGGAGAGATCGGGTTGGGAAGTAGGCTTCGAAGTGCAGAGTCCCATGCTCCTCCTCCTCCTCCTCCTCCTCCGCCTTCTTACCTCTCCTCGAACAACGAGAAATGCAGAGACGATTCGGAAGCAGTGGCTAAAGCATTGCGGATGAGAATTTGAATTCGGAGGGGAGAGCAGATGGCGCAGCTCGAGCTCGTCTTCTTCGATAACAGAGAAAAGCAAAAAAAATAAAAATTTAAAAAAACAAGGCTTTAGAGGGAGAGAGACTGTGTGTGATCTGCAGAAGGTGATAAAAAGGCCAAAAAAAAAAGACGGTGATGGAGGGAGCCGCTTTTGCTTTTCTGGGTTTGTCCCGATTTCCACCCAATTACAAAATGAGATAATTCGTAATCGTTGAGACTTTTTTTTTTAATTAAAGTCAATTAACCAATTAATAAATGAATTATAAATAAATAAAAAGGGAGACTAAAATGTGGCTTGACCCGTACTGGGAGGCGAACGGGGGCGGGGCGACGAGAACGTGTGTGGTCCTGCCGCGCGACAGCAGCGTGTGTCGCAAGGGATGTTCCTAGTTCCTACTCTTTTCTAACGAGATAATGTCGTTTCACTTTCATACCTTATTTTCTCTATAAAAAAAAAAAAAAAATGAGCTCCGTCAATGGAGGTTAGATCGTTTGTTATAAGTGTCCGGATATTAGCGTCGCTCGTTCGCAAGAGGTTGGACGGATTCGCGGTGAAAATCAAATCTTATTCGTGTTTGCCGACATGTATAAAATGCGAAAATATGATTTTTTTTTTTTTTTTTTTTTTTTGGGGAGAAGGCAAAATTCCAATGACAATATCTCACTGACCACAGGGAGTGGCGATCTTTGTCTGGTCTCTATGACTCGGCTAACTGTGTCATAATTAGTCGGTTACCTAAAAGAAAACTAGCATGTTACGTCAAGCCTTTACCGTAGGATGAATGAGGAAAGAACAACGAGAATGTCTTTTGTTTCTAGGTCAACCCCAAAATGGGATTAGGCGTAAAATCTAAGCACGCACCAAACGTATGATACATACATGCAAAAAGGAATTAGGCAACATCAAAATGATTTTGCGGGTGACATTATAGTCATATTGTCACTCTTGTCATACCCGCCGTCCTAATAAAATATAAAATTAATACCACGAAAAACTCCAAAGTTCAAACCGGCACGTTTGCGACAAATTTATCTCACATTATTTTTTTCACCACGAAAAATTTCAAACTGGTACACCAGTAACAAATTTACCCCAAGCTATTTTTTTTTACCTTAAAAAACCCTAAACTGTTACATACGTGACAAATTTACCATAAATTAAATTTTTTTTACCGCGAAAGATCCCAAACTGGTACACATGTGACAAGTTTACCGTTCATTAAATTTGGTTAAAACCACGAAAAATCTCAAATTGATACACTTGTGACAAACACTGAGTAAAAACCCTAAACTGGTACACCCATGAACTGTCATATGCCATCTAACTCAGTAATTTGACGGTTAATTTTAACGAAAACTAATGGATGGTAAATTTATATGTTTGAGGTAAAATTATGATTTTTTGTGATTAAAAAAATAATTTTGTGTAAATTTGTCACTCCACCCAACTTTAAAGTCGCTTGAACCATAATCCTATATGACACACTAGGCTATTTATTAGGATTTGACAAACAATCACAACGAAATAAAAGCTTAGCGAGAAAGAGAAAATCGAGACATGGGATTTTATTCTAATTCACCCTCAAATTAGGATTACGTCCAGTAAATGATTCCACTATAATTAGCACATCGCACTTCTCGTTACATCACTCAATTACAAGCGAAAAAAAGTATATATAACATTAATTATCCATGGATACAATCACAAACTACTAATGAAAAATTATGGGCTCAAACTATAAAAGTCATATGATATCTAGGGAGCACCATCCACTCAGCGTGGAGCATGACCCACGTGCTTTCCTGTTGTTGGGGAGTATGAACCACACCCCCAACACTATTTTCATCCACGACAAAATGATACCACGAGGTGATGCCATGTCATTAAAAACAATGTTGATCGTGGTTTATTTACTTCATAATGCCGTGTTTTTTATTTTTATTTTTATTTTTATTTTTATTTTTCCAAATGGTTGCTATTGCACGAAACATGACATATAATTATATAAACATTCAGCGCTAAGTACAAACTTGTACGGTTGTTGTTGTTCTTCTTCTTTTGGTGATAACACACGCGGCAGGGTATATAGTCAAACTGCAAATTTCCAAAAGCAAAGAGGAAATATCAATGTTAAGTTCATAAGATTGTTTGATAATTTGGATTTTTTTTTTGTCAGAATATTATTTGGACTTTACGAGATAACTTTATCTGGGTTATAAAATCTACTAGAAAAGGAAGCTGTTTCAAATTTCAAAATCCTGAGGAAGGGCTCATATATTTCTTTTCTTTTCATAGCTAGAAAAGAAGTAAATAAATTTTTTTCCTAAATATGCCAAAAAAAAGATATTATTCAAGCATTTGAAAATCAACGAAAAATCCTCCATAATGAATGTCTGGGATTTGTGATTTGAAAGCTCTTGCTCAAGTGTAATCAAAACACCTGTGGTAGGTATAAACCTATATGACACTAAATGTAATAGTCGTTACTAAAACAAAGGTGCCATAAACATATTCAAGTTCCATTTGCCCTAAAAAGGACGGGCAAGTATCATCGGAAGCTGGTTTGATTCTCAGTCTTGTTGCTATAAATCAAGATAGGATTTCCGATCGCCGGCAAAAGAAAAAAGAGCTACGAGAGAGTTTGTAAGGACTGAACACTCTTGCGATACTATCAACAGTAATTAAGAGACGGGAAATTCTAAAGAAATGTTGAGTGGTTGCAATCTTTATTGTATCACTTGTCTTACGGCTAACTTTTCTATCGATTCCTTTAGGAACCGTTACATTGGTCCCTCATACTAATTTTTTTTTTCATTGTTTGCCTCGTAACCATCCGATATATCTTAACCAGGATTGACGACATGTCTGACTCAAAGTATAATACTAAAATTCTAAGGTCCAAAATGATTGATTCTTGATACACACACAACCCAAAAAAACAAAAAACAAAAAAGAAGAAGAACAAAACAACAAAGAAATCACGTAAAATATCAATTTTGCAATGTATAGAAAAGGAGGGAGGAGCGGCCAGATCACAAGAGATAGATTGGGAGTTAATGAATGGATAGAGGGAAGGTATCATATTTATTGTCAATCCTACGATAGCGACATTTGACCTTCTCCCATTAAATGCCAATCTTTACTTACTTGTGTAACCTCCACCTAAAAATTTGTTACAAAAAAGCAGCATTTATCGACCCTTTTTCATCGGACCCATATGTAACGCAACCCAACACATGCACGATGTCCAATGTCGATTAACCTACGTTGATCACAAATTTAATCCGAAACGTGTTGGGTCCGCCAAGGGCGTAGAGAACGACATGTGTCCGTATTTTCGTGGTGAATAAGATTATTTTTTTTTTGCAATTGTGCCAATTCAGTCATAACTTTTTTTTTTACTAATCGAGCCATAATTCTTTTATAATTGTGCCAATCCAATTCATCATGCGGAAAAATCGCCCACATGAATGTTGACCGTCTAACAAGGCCGAGCCGTTGGTGACCTAGAAATTTTATAATAATATTTTACTTTTTAAATATTTTTTTATTTTTTTAATATATTCTCTCTCTTTCTTTTTTCCCCTTCTTCCTCTAAGCTTTGGCTAGACCTCAGCGATCGGCTAGAGGCGAGGGCTCAATCTCGACCTCGCACCTAATGACGACGAGGTCGAGCCTCGCCAAGGGTGGACAATGTCTGGACGAGGCCGACCTCGCCTTCAGGTCGACCCCGCCTCACCTTGCCTCTGGTTGGTTGCTGAAGTCCGACAATTGGCTAGAGTAATAAGAGAAGAACAAAAAAGAAAGAGAAAAGAAAAGAAAAAATAATTTGAAATAATATTAAAAATTATCCACCTCAATGCTGGCCGCATCTCATAAAGGCGATCAATGTTCATGTCAGTTATTTTCGATCACATGGATTGAGCTGACGCAAATACAAAATGTTTAGGACTTAATTGATTAAAAAAATATTTAAGACTGAACCGACACAATCGAGATAGGTTTCTGACTTTTTCGATAACTCTCTCGAAAATGGAACGTAAGAATCACCCAATGCGTGTCTTCCTTTGATTCTCCAATCGTTGATAGAGTGTCCTCTAGACATCTACTTTGATTTTGACGCACGAACCGTATATTACCCAAAATTGACCGATTCCATGTGATGCACGAACGGGGTCTATCTTTACGACATTGATAGTAAGGTGTGCAAATATATATATATTTTTATAGTAAAATACTATTAAGGTATGACTTGATGGGCAAGTAAACAAGTGGTGAAAAGAGGAAGCTTCTTGCTGTTCACGGAAGCCGAAAACGACTCTTAATTTTAGTCGGTGCACTTGTGAATGCTGCCGTCGTTCCTCGTAGAAAAGGTCTCCTACACATCACCCCATTGACTTTCTCAACTAGCCATGGAAATCTGCCAAAGCCATATTATTCCCCGTTAAAGGTGTGTACGCATGTAGAGTTCAGCTTTTGAATTATCAAATGTTTTTTTTTCTAGACATGTTCAACGTGTGCAATTACAAAATAAAAATCACAATAAATTAGGACAATTTCCATGGTCAAAGCGGAGAAAAAAAAAATCCAATCTCCACTTCTCTTTCCTTTTTTTTTTTTTTTTAATTTCTCTTTTTCAAAATTTATGTTTTGTTTCAAAGTGACAAAAGGGTGGGCCAAAAAAAAAAAGAATAATGGAAAAGAGGAAAAACGTTAATGGGCAAAGATATGAATACTTCATCGTTTGTGGCGGACACAATCAAACTGTACAAAGACATATGCGCAAGCAATCACTCCGAAAGCAGTCATTGAATTCGAAGTTGGCCAGTCTAATACTTGGTTTGGACTTTGAATGCGGTAAAACACTGTATTCGTACGTATCACGGGAATTTACTGCACTCGAGATAGCTTCCTGAGCCGGCACCTCGTGGATGGAGTCTAATCCGGTTTATGTAGATGAAGCGCTGGGTTCACCGGCCCCGTGCAACTTATTCGAGACAGTCGAGATTTCCATACTGCTGTTCTTACAAAAATAAAATAAATGAATAAGTATAATTATATATATATATATATATATATATTTTTATCGATGTTCATGCTAACATAGCTTTTTTTTTCCTTGATTCCGTCAATATAATTCGTATTTAACATGTTTCTCCTAGTTAAATAGAATTGTTTAAGCCGAGGGCTGCGATATTATAGTAATGATTTAACTCTACAAATTATAAATAAATAAATGTGGGAGCTTCATTATAATTTCTCCTAGGCCCACGAACTTTACTATAAAAAGTTGCAATACAATATAAAAGAAGTAATTTGACCGGCATTATTATTATTATTATTATTTGTTTTTTTTTTTTTTTTGCAATGCAGCCCCTCTTGACTTCCGAGGAGGCTTTGAAAGTCGAAGCTAATTAATAAATTAACCCCGGTTTTCATTATCAAGGCACGCTGGTCCTAAAATCACAATTCGTGGGATATTATTGTCAACTCTTCAAAACAATTCGAATCTTGTCCATTTTTCGTGGATAAATCGATAGAAGTACGAGGCGGAAGATTGACCGGTTATTGCCAAATCTCGAGTTGACCTGCGAAACCTGGGTGCAACGTGAAATTATTTTAGAAAATAAGGGGGCGAAACGTAAACAATCTTTATTTAAGGGTCACCCAATGACGTCATGCATGATGCAATTGCATTTTTCCCCATTTTGCTTTTGGGGATTGATACGATGAATTCTCTCACACGAGAGTCTCTTTGCCTCACGCGTTCAACCATTCGACATGATTTGTATTTTGCCCCTCCTGTTTTGGGATTCCATGGCAATCTATCGAGTCTCCTCCTCAGAAATTATTTATTTTTATTTTTATTTTAATGTTTGCCAAGTTTGTCCAACGACATGTCGTGCGATACATTGTAAAGGGGTTTTGCTTAGTTAATTACTTGATTCATTTCCATGAAACCGTGACACATAAGTCGCGAATTTACCTAGAAGATGTGCCAATTTGTTTCACAGGAATTGAATCGATTTGTTTAGATACGAAAACAGTTTCATCCTTCAAGGAAAATCTGGAGGAACCAAATTAGTAAGGAACGAAGTTGAAAGAGCACTCTTTTTGAAGCGGTTGAAAGCGGCGTTCCCGTCGACGAGGCCGTCTCATTAGTACACGCCCCCGACTCAGAAGAGTTTGGTGCAACCGAGCAATTGATAAAGTCGATGATACTCGTGGATAGGGGTGTCGAGAAAATCGAACCGAACTGAGTTGTTAGGGTGTAAGCTCGAACCAAATCAAATCTTGCCAGAACTGAATTTCTGAATTTGAACCGAACCAAAAATCTAATTCAATTCGGGTTTTCGATTTTTATTTCTTTTTCTTTTTTGGTTCAAAACTGGCGGGATCGCTAGCTACTTGCTAAGGGTCGTCGGCGAGGGGCCGCCACGCTAGATCTGGCCAGCAAGGGGCCGCACTAGCCCACGGCCAGCGAGGGCTTAGCGGGCGAGGCTGGACACCACCCACCCACCAACCCCCCCGGTTGGAGGAGTAAAATGTGACGGCTCGCCATACGCGTCGAGCTTCCATGAATCAGGTAAATGCAACAATAAACTTCTCCTTATAAGGCCGCCATCATCATCTTGCCCACCCATCCAACCCCTCCTGCCATAATTGCTCCTAAAGACTATCTGCATCTCATTCATGATTTTATCTGCTTTTCTTCTCCTAATTCAACTTAGACACGACACTCCAGCAAATCCAAAGGAAAAAAAAGGAAAGTTTGACATGAATGATCCCGGTTTCCAGATCTACTCGATTAAAGTTCTCATTAAGATTTCGCAGTTTGAACCATACTCTGCCAAATTTGATTTCGCATTCGGAGTACTAGTTTCGTCACAAGATCTACTCACTCCTACATGTAACCGCATTCCCGTCCGATGAAGGTCAGGAGTAATCGCCGGAGCCAGTTAGCTTAAACAAAAGCAAATCATCACTCTTGATTGACAGTACGAGTAACGGAATCTCACAAGTCGAACAGAGGAGCGTGCCTTCAGAATATATACTTCTAATGACCTGTATGTACATACACAAGCACAATCGTTTACCGAGGATACAACACCTTCATGTGCATTTTCAGACGATAGCTTCGGAAACGAAATCAATCAAATGCATGATGTTACTCATCGAAAATGGCAGACGTGGTCGATCGGACTTCACACAAAAACTATGCGTGTCCTACGAAATGAAAAATTCTCCAAATTTTTCTTTCCCGTGGAAACCCCTCTTACCCTTTTTTTTTCCTCATAACGGAGGAAGCCTTTTTGACTGACAACATGAGTTTGGGCACTCGTGCCCCCCACAAATTGTCTGGATGTCAGGTGCAAATTCATGAACTCGCACGTTGACATGAATCATGGCACTTCTCGCCACGCAAAACCGGCCGGTTTGACTTTGGATTACAATGATGGTGACACTGACCTTGTGATGATGCCGCCCTCTCCATCATCCATCACGTTCGGCCTTTGGCGCCCAAAGTCCTCTCCCGCCCGGCCATTATCCTATCTTCTCCCCGGAATCACGTCGACTGTTGTCTTATCTTTCCTAGTTGAGCGACTAGATTTCTCCCTTGCCCGACCATCGGCAGCACGATAATGCATCATTAGATCCGTTAAACAAGTGGGCCACGTCATGGATGGGTTTATCCAAATAGATCAATTTAAGCCATTTGTCACAATGCAAATCCATTGAACCACACTTAAGCCCGACCCATATTCCTAAATCGCTTGTATGTTCACAAACCAAGGTGAGAGTGTGAATTGAGTGAGCGTGAGATTAAGTAAGGTTGGAAAGAACGAAGAGAGAGACTCAAATATAGATGTGTGTTGGATATTTGATATAAGTAAGTTGCAAATCCTTTTACGATCCATTTAATACTTACATTATGTTTGGACCCATTTGCTACCCATTCATTGAACATAACTAACATATGCAACAACTAAGTCAATCACATATGGATTGCGAAATTGATTCACGACCTATTTTGATAGGTCCACGTGCGGTCGAGTCGTCGTCACACCACCGAAGGGATGAACTAGATTATACCGGCCGTAGTCGCCTTATTCTTAAATGTAGTAACGTCTTAACTTCATCCTCCACGGGAGGAAGAGCAGCCGATAAACAATCTTATGAAAAAAGTTCCACCGTTGTGGGTCTTAACGTGCCACTAGCTGAAATCAACGGATTTATTTACTTCCCCGCCATGGCTTTCGGTCCTTTTTCCGGTTTTAAATGATTTCTCAATTCTCATGTCTATGGCTTCTTCCCCATGTTATCTTTTCCGAGGTTAAAAACCAAAAAAAAGACGAAAGAAAAAGGAAGCTACCCACATTTGGCATGTCTTAAAAGGAATCGTTCGAACAAAAGTCAAATGATCCCCATAAATATAGAGGGACGAAATTCACTTTAAAAAAAAAAAAGGTAAGGGAAAGTAAAAGTGCTTCGTTCAAAACAAGACATCTTGTCGAATTGATATTTAAACCTTCTTTTAAATCCTGCTGGGGACTGATCCTATATGGTCCATCATGCGAATGGGGTTAAGCTAAAACCCCCTGAAACACGGGCCATGGGATCATTATTCATTACAACTAATGAGGTTTTTGACGTGTTTTGTTTCTCCATCAGACCCTACCCTTCTGTGAACTTCCATGACTATGATCCATTTTTAATCCGACATTTAGGCGATCGGAAGAAATCGAGAACGAATTTCCAACCTCATGGCCGTGCAAACTCGAACTCCTAGCTCATGGCCATGATTGTGGGACGAACGAGCGAAGCATTGACGAAATTATGGTGATAATTGGATTTGTGATGACATGTTAGTCGCTGATACGACTTCCTATATAAACAACCAACGGCAGGGGCATTGACATGAATGTTAAGTAAGCAAAGGCCTGGTTTTCTTTTTTTAACGCACAATGACAATCATTCATATTGCCCTCTGACCAAGCATTATTTTGTTTCAACCATCTGTTTTTCTTTTGTCCAATTGATTAGCTGAGTTTTCCGCTTTGGTTCCTGGCTAATTACACAATACCCACCTTGTTTTTTTTTAATCACTTTTATGAATGGAACTAAGAACACCACTCATCCTCAGTGGGCTCAATGCTCTGGACCAAGTAGCAGATTATAACTTTCAGTATATTATGAATGCGAACATGGATGCAACGAGTTACTGCCAATAGATAAGCCCAAAACTAGGAGTCCGTACAAAACGCGCTTGTAGAAAGATAGGCCCATGTTCAGATAAGGAAGGACCATTATACAAAATTAAAGTAACCGGGGATGCTTGTGCCCGTAACTAAGAGATTACGAAGCAGCAATCGATTTTCCAACCACATTGATGGGTTAAAAAAAGAAAAAGAAAATGGAAAAACCAATGAAAGATCGGGAAGGAAATAGATCTTCACGTGTAGAATGAGCAGGAAATGAAGGCTGGTAAGATTGAACTCTTTGAAGGTGATTTGCTTGAAAGTTGATGGCCGCTTTCTGATCTAGAGACCTCTCGAGGAGACTATAACTCTTTTGAGATAGCTTTTGCTGTTATGCGTGATCGGCTAGTGATGGTTCGACCGGTAACCTGCAGCCGAATGACCCGATCTATATCAAATGATGTTGATCCTGGACATCAACATGGTCAATGCTTGCTTGGAGAGAACATTATTCAGTAGAGCCGCGACCAACCGAACATTCGAAATTACTGAAGATACTTATGAAATATAACATAAATACCAGCGTTCCAACGTATTATATGGTGTCATATCCTATAAGGATACGAAAAATTAAAATGTTTTAGACTGTCCGAGTAACTGGACATGCTTGATTATGTCAAAGATTATCAAGCAAATGTCTAATGAGTGGGTCCCTTGCACAGTTTGGCCGAGTGACGATATGACCCTCCTGGTTCAGGTCCTCACTGTTTCACCATATATCTCAAATGCTAGTAGAGCTTCTCTTCTGTATGGGTGAGATGGCCGATATCGACCCAAGATTTTATGACCCAGTTGTCCTCACCAAACAAGTGAAAGATGCTGACGGAAGCGTTTTGGATCTTCGCTCCTGAGCGACCTCCATTCGGGCGAGCCTGCCGGTAGAGACACGCGAGAACGCTTCCATGAGTGACCACTACTACTCGCTCCCCTGCACGGCGAAGGGCAGGTTCGTTTTAGATAGCCCTATGTATTATCCAAGCTAAATTAGATCCGCATCTTCCTCCTCTAGGATTAAGTAGGAAGGAATTAGAAGGGAAGTGTGGGTTTGTAGTCGCTTCTCTAGTCCACAGGTTTATAAAGCATTGGAGCAGCAACTGGTTTACCTTTGTGCTTCAAGCCAATGTCTCTCAAGCAAGTCGTGCATCGCTGGTAAAGCTGATCCTTACTTTCACCACCACCCTGCGCGTAGCACCAATGAACGCGAAACCCTGATCAGACAATTCTCTTTTGATGAACCGAATTGAAGTTCATGTTCTCCCAGATTCTAATCTCCTTTTCTAACATAGGAATATGTTCTTTAGAAATGGGTTTAAGCCGAGTTTTGACTGATCTTAAAAGAGGGGGGGACAAAAGTGCCTTCTGCCCAGCATAATGAAAGGAACAGAAAAGGATGAGACTTAAGGACATTTGAGGATCTTATTAGCAATTAGCCGTTTAATTTATGGTCGAGCTCATACCGGGATTTCTTGATCCCTCGCGCGGGATCGATAGGCCTCATAAACCTGGGGGTAGACATTAGCTGCGTCACTTCTCTTAAGGCCTTGAAGAATTCCTGCATTTCGATCCCGTAGAGCCGGATCTTTGATAACCTGATGTTTGTTCAAGAATAGATTCAATGAGTTTCATTAAAGTGTTCAGCCACTTCTGTCTTACCAAAGGGTTAGAGATCTCTTTCGGAAGCATTCTAATTCGCATCACTTCAATTAGGCAGTGGGTCGCCTATTCCTAGGCAGTGACGGTTCTCTCACCGGATGGTTAAGCAAATAAACGTATGTCTTGAGTGCTCTAGATGCTGGTTACAGCACTAGATGGCGTTTATGAAAATGTTTCTAGCTGCATGAATTGCGGTTCGGTATCGTACTATTTGTGTAAACCGTCGAATAGCATTCATGCATATTTTTGTCCATGCGACAGGTAATTGGCAATACACATAATTCTAGACAAAAACATTCTGATACATTCATACCTCCACTCCACCACAAGCAATTGCAATGAATTCTGCTGTCTCGGTAGCTCGTTTTAGGTCAGACGAGTAAACTGCGGAGATTTCACCTTCTTTGGACAGTCGATCAGCTACCTTTTAGTGTCAAAGAGAGATATAAAAGTAAGAAGCAAGGGAGGCTCGTAAGATCATTCCAACTCCAAAGGGATGTGGGGGGGGGGGGGGGACCGAATCCCCTAACCTCAAGTTTGGAGGTTAGGGGAATCCCCACCATCCATTAAATCACCAAAACATTTCCCCCCTATCAATGGAGGGTGGGGATTCCCTAACCTCCAAACCTGAGGTTAGGGGATTCGGGTCCGATGTGGGGCGCGAGATAAGTCCCACTTACCGCATGTGCTTGCAGCCTCCCAACCTCATTCAATTCCACATCCAGATGGCCCTGCTCAAACGGACAAAATTATTAAATACTCTCTTCGGCCCACGCCATATTATTGGATCATGTGAGACCCACGTGATCTAAACGCGAGTGCGGAGTGAGCTAATGTGGTAAAAAAAATGGGGCGATTAGACTCTGATGGGTTGAACTTCTAAATAGGGTAGTCTTGGCCACGGTAGAATTCCGTGACGAATTGAAGGAGCCAAAATATTATACGCATCGCTCCTGTCCATGAACTCGGAATTGGAAAATGCGATTATGAAGATTGAGTCTGTCTGTGGTCCGTACCCGAATGATTTTCTCAACGTTCCACTCTGTTTGTCCGTGACGCACGATCACGATCTCAGCACGGCCTAAGCTGACGGGAACCGATTCACCGTCGCTGTCACGATTCAATTCAACAGCATCTCAAACCGAATCGCAAGTGTTGAATTGAGAGAGAGAGAGAGTGGATGGATCGTACCTAGGGTCTGAACAAGACGCCGCTACCTCGGCCGGTTTGACTGGGTGCAGCGCGTCCTCCATTGCAGCTGAACTCAAGATTCGGAGAGAGAGAGAGGGAAGAAAGAAAAACCTCTTTGACTGTGGAGGAGGAGAAGTTGAAAGACAGAGCCGCGTGGACCTGTTCAGTGTTCATGACGCCTTGGTCTTCGTCTAAGTCTTCCCAGAGTAAACGCTAAAAAGAAATGATGAACTGATCTTTCGTAGAAATGTTCATAAATGACCGATAATGGACAAAAGCACCTGTCATCTTTTCCTTCATGATCTGAGACCTATGTATTCCCCAGTCACATCACGCATAAGCTCTTCGAACTTTTTTTCCCACCGACGGGATGATGACGTTGTTAACTTAGATATATTGTTGTTGATTCTATAATTTGACAAATACTCATTGCTAAGGAATGTAATTAATATGTAACGGGTAATTCGACATTCTAACTTTGAATTAGTCCAATAGTGTAGCAATATTCTGTAGTTAATACGGTAATGTTTGTAGTTAATACCGTAACAAACTAATTTTGAATTAGTCATCCATGAATGTATTTATATTCTGTAATTAATATTGTAGCGGACAATTCAAAATACTTTGAATTAGTTCTTCTAGAAAAACTCTATAAATACAAATGCTATCCTAGAGTTAAGGACAAGTGAAATTCATTCTCAAACATTAAATATATTTCTTACATGGTATCAGACGACCGGTCGGATCCTCGAAAAACACCGGCATATTTATTCTTTTTCTACAATTTTTCCACCTCTCCTACTCACAATGTCATCTTCCACCTCTACTCCGGCTGTGCAACACCACTCTAGCCTCAAACTTTTCGGTGATAACTTTTTATTGTGGAAAACTCAATTGTTTCTATTGCTTCGTAGCCAATCCTTAATGGGATACCATGACGGCGTCATTATCTGTCCCAATCCAACCATCACCCCTACGGATTCCACTATTATAGCATCAAACCCTGCATATGATGAATGGATTCGAAAAGACCAACTTGTTCTTAGTTGGATGACGTGACATCTTCTCTTTCACATAATGTTCTACCATATGTGGTTAGATTAGATACTGCTGCTGATGTTTGGAAAGCTCTACAAACTGCCTTCGGATCCTTATCGCATACAAGCATTCTTCAACTTCATATGCAACTCCAGAATACATCTAAAGGTGACAAATTTATCTCAACTTATCTCCCCGAGGTAAAGTACATTTCAGATCAATTAGCTGCTACCAATCGCCCTCTAGGGAGTGAAGAATTAAATGCCATTGTCTTCTGTAATCTTAGCTCTGATTTTTTTGACATTGTTCCTACCTTGGCTACAAAACCTAATCCTATAACATTTCATGAACTGTATCGATTGCTCCTCAATCATGAGCTTCGAATGAAGTCTTCCACGATGCCTATAGAAGCGAATGCTATCACTTACTCCCCTCTATCATCCATCCCTCTTACTCAACCACAACCAATTTTCAATTTTCAATTTTCAACATTCTACCACTCAAAATCCCCAATATTGTGGACAAGGCAACCAACACAATTATGGAGGCAATCGATATAAAAACAAAAAAGATCGATGCCAAATTTGTCACAAATATAATCATATTGCTGCAAGATGTTATTTCAGGTATTCACAGTCTAATAATAGTGCTATTCAGCCTATTGCTAATATGGCTGGAATTCTTCCTGCCCTGTCACAGCAAGACTGGTTTCCAGATACTGCAGTTATTCACCATGTGACGCCTGACATTGCCAATCTGCAGATCTCTACACCATATAACGGTAACGAATCTCTTTGTGTAGGTAATGGAGCAGGTTTAGACATTGTTAATGTTGGTTCTTCCACTCTTAAAACCCATATCAACTAATAATTTAATTTCTCCAATATCCTTCATGTTCATACCATTACACCTAATATGCTTTCTGTTCACAATTTTACACATGATAATAATTGTTTCCTTGAGTTTCATCTATTTCACTTTGTTGTGAAGATTTGCAGACCAAAGTACCATTGCTCCAAGGTTTGCTTAAGGATGGACTATACCGGCTGTCGGATCTTTATGCCTCATCTCTATCTGCCAACACCATCTCACTTGATCTTCAGCCACTGTCATTACCTGGCACGCCCGAATGGGTCATCCCCAACAAATCAAAGTTCACTCGTTGATTCATTCAAACAATTTGCCATGTTCTATATTTGATTTCAATAAATGTGCTTCTTGTTTTTTAGGCAAATCTCATAAAACATCCCTAGCCCCTACTCATAGCATTAGTAAAGCACCTCTCGATTTAATATTCACTGATGTATGTGGACCTGTTCCGATTGATTCTGTTTATAGATATAAGTATTTTTCCATATTTGTTGATGAATTTTTCAAATATACTTGGTACTATCCGATTCAAAATCGGTCTGTAGTCCCCTTCATTTTCGAAAAATTCAAGACTATAGCTGAAAAATAATTTGAAAAAATCCATCAAAGCTGTACAGTCTGATTGGAGTAAGAATAGAGAACCCTAAATAAAATTTTGCCAAACAATGGAATTCTCCATCGGGTAGCTTGTCTACATACTCATGAGCAGAACGGAGTAGCTGAGCGAAACATTCGTCATATTGTTGATACCGGCCTTACATTATTGGCTCATGCATCTCTTCCTCTTGAGTATTGGCCTTATGCTTTTGAAACTACCATTTATCTTATTAACAGATTACCAACAGCACTTTTAAACAATATCTCACCTTTTCAAACACTTTTCAATCAAAAATCGAATTACAAAATTTTAAAAATATTTGGTTGTGTTGTTTTTCCTTTATTAATACCATACAATTCGCATAAATTTTCAATCCGTTCTACTCAATGTGTGTTCTTAGGATATAACCCATTGCACATTGGTTACCGTTATTTAATTACAAAACTGGACACATGTACATTGCAAGATATGCTCATTTTATTGAAAATATTTTTCTATTTGCCACACTTGGTTCACATCCTTCAGAAAAACTATTGCCATCACATCCTTGGCTGACGATCTCCATGGCTGATGTGTCCTCCCATGCGAATCATAATGTTAATGGTAATATCCTATCTTCTACCTCATCATCTAGCATTGCTCCACCCACCTTTGAAGAACCATAAATGATATTATAAAGTGATAATACTGCTTCAACATCTAACACTTTAGTTTCTAGTCCGTCTAATGCTGGTACAGGTTCTAATGAAAAAATATTTCATACGCCTCCCCGTAGCAGGCTATTGTGATACCTCAATAACTAGTTTATCAAGCGCCGAAGACCCATCCAATGCGGCTGCGTCAAAATCCAAAGCGCAACAGTAAATATCCATTACCAGATGTAAACTAGACTGAAATGAGTTCTAAAGAAGAGCCACGATGCTTCACCGACGCTAATAAACATGAAAAATGGAGGGAGGCGATGCTTTAAGAATTTAATGCTTTGTTGCATAATGGAACATGGGTTTTGGTTCTACCTAATCCCAAAGCAAATGTCGTAGGCTTCAAATGGGTTTATCGAGTCAAGACACATGCATATGGTTCAATAGACCGGTACAATGCCCACCTAGTAGCCAAAGGCTATAATCAGCAAGATGGTATTGACTATACGGAAACGTTTAGTCCAGTCGTTAAAGCAACCACAGTCCGTGCAGTTATTTCATTGGCGGTGATAAAGAATTGGAAACTTTGGCAATTGGATGTTAGCAATGCATTTTTAAATGGTAACTTGACTGAAGAAGTCTACATGGCCCAATCTCATGGTTTCGTTGACGAAGTAAAGCCAAACCATATATGCAAGCTATAAAAATACTTATACGGATTGAAGCAAGCATCGCGTGCTTGGTTCCATCGGTTGAGCATCTTTTTAGAAACATTAGAATCCATCGGATCAAAAATCGATATTTCCCTCTTCATACTGTATTGGTCCAATTTCTTCATTTATATGCTCATCTATGTTGATGACGTTGTTATTACAGGATCAAACTTAACATTTATTCAAGACACCATCAAATGCTTGAATAATGAGTTTTTCATACGGGACTTGGGTAACCTTAATTATTTTCTTGGAATTGAGGTGCTTAAACATCCATCTGAGCTCCTCTTGTCACAACAAAAGTATGTCATAGATCTCCTCCACAGAACCGGAATGGATGGTGTTAAATTGGTTCACACGCCCATGGCTACAAATACCAATTTAATAAATCAGGGTAAGCTACTTGAGGATACCAGTTTATACAGAAGCATTGTAAGAGCTCTTCAATATGCCACCCTTACTTGGCCAAATATCTCATATGCAGTAATAAAGTCTGTTAGTTCTTGAAAGAACCAATAGAAAATCATTGGAGTGTGGTGAAATGCATTCTACGCTACTTAAAGGAAACCATTTCGTATGGACTGCTCATCAGTTCTCAATCCTCCACAGAACTCTATACATACTAGGGGTGAGCAGAAAAATCACGATCCAACCAAACCAGACCGGACCGTATCTAACCGGTTGATTTTGGATGGTTTTTGGTGGGTACGGTTCGGTTCTCGATTTTAATTTTTCAGAACTGGTTTTATCGGTTCGGTTTACGGATTTGAATGCGAACCATCCAACCCGCCCATGAACCGGTCCCCTTATATAATATGAATGTACATTATTTTATCGGTTCGGTTCTTATTATTCTGCAGGTGCTACTCACCATGTTTTGCTGAGTTCTTTTATTTTGTCCTTATGCTTTCTTGGAGCATGATCCTATGGCTGCTTGCGATGGAATAATGTGAATTTGTTTCTTTGCCTATTTTCTTTTTTCCATTTTTTGCTCGGTAGAAACGTAACCGGAATATTACCGAAAATCGGACCAGACCGATGGTTCTGTTGGTTCACGGTTCATAGAAGAAGTGGTTGGTTCACTGTTCGCATTTTGCGGAATCGGTTCCTAACGGATGGCTCTCGGTTCTAGGGTAAAACCATCCATCTTGTGAACCGATCACCTCTAATACATACAATGATGCAGATTGGGCAAGTTGCCCCATTAATAGATGATCAACAAGAGGTTATGCAATTTATATAGGTAAAAATTTGATTTCTTGGTCAGCCAAGAAGCAACATACCATTGCACGTTCCTCAACTGAATCTGAGTATTGGGCATTGGCAAATGCCACGGCAGAAGTGGTATGACTTAGAGGTGAGCATGGTTCTAGGGTAGAACCGAGAACTGGAGAACTGAACCGACGGTTCTGGTCTGGTTCCCGGTTCTAATGTGTCCGGGACCGGTTCTCGGTTCTGCCTTTTAAGGAACTGCCAGTTCCAGTTCCGAGTTCCGGTTCTACCCTGGAACCGAACCGGAACCTAAATATCTAAACAGTAAACCCTAACGTTTCTAATTTCTATTTTCTACGCCGCATGCCTCTAAAGCCTATTTTCTTTTCTCGCTTCTTCATCTCACTTCCTAGCCCTTCCCTGCACGACGACGACCCTTCCCTATCTCTTCATCACCTCATCCTTGCCAGTCGGCACTCAGTCCCACACCTTCGAGTCTCCGACGGCGCCCTCCCTTTGACGGCCTCTCGGTGCCTTCCCTTGACGACAACCCTTCCCTCGCTGTCCCTCGAGAGGCCATCCCTCACCGTCTACTGGGCTTGGCTCCCTCCCCAGCCCTTCGATGAGTCGATGACGACCCTTCCCTCACCGTCAGGCGTCAATTGCATCTCCTCAGTACTTATACCTCCGAAATTATGGTTTTCATCCTATTGCGTCCGCGGGAATTATTTTTCCAGTGTTTAGTATTGGTTGTTGAAATGGATCAATTTCTCAATGGCATTCTACGGCTGAGCTCATGTAGATCTTTTGGATTTTTGCATTCACATGAATCTTTTCTTTTTCTCCTTGGAACTTCCATTGTTTCAGTGCGCAAATTTGTAGTTTCCTCCAACTTCTATAGATGTAGCGCTCATTCTAGAAATCTACTCTATTCCGTGCATTTAAAGTTCTTATTGAAATGCCTCAGTGGATAGTCATTCGGTACATTGGATTTCTGTTCATTCCTTGTGGTGCCTCCATCTAGAACGCGGTGATTGTCGATTGAAATCTTATACGTGCCTTGGATACTACGTGGGGATTGGCGAGCAGGGCAGCACAGTCCTTTGCTGATTTGAGCTTTACTCTTGCACATTGTTGCCTAATCCGTGAATTAATTTCCTTTTAGTTAATTTTATTGGCATACTTTCCCAATTCAAGATGGTTACTGGGTGTAATAGCACTATTTAGAAGGGATTAATTACTATTCAGATTAGCATAATTTGGTTTTGGTTCTCTTATTTCTGGTTGTTTACCACGCTTATATCCTAAATACTGTGTAACTAGTATCATTTTTGAGAATGAGCACAAGGAGACTGCAGTCTTATGTGGCCATTTGGTGATAAAGGATGTTATAGTATAAAAAGGTATTACTTCCCTTTGTGTTTGCAAGAAGTCCGAGTTGGTAAAAACTAACGGACTAGGTGTCTCGCTTGTTTGCTTCTTCCGGGGGAGAGTTGGATGTTGATTTTGCTACTTCCCAGCTGAGCATTATATAGTGGTTGTTTTTTTTTTTTTTTTTTTTTTTCGGGAAATAAAACTGAAGATGTTGATCTAGTTTAGGCATGTCGGTTCCTGTGTGTGAGCATTAAGTGATGCTATACATGGTAATAGGGGTGTCAATGGGTCGGGTCGGGTCGGGTTTCAACTATACCCGACCCGACCCGAAACACAAGGCCACTACGCTTGACCCGACCCGAAACAAGGTCCAAAGGAACATGACCCGAAAAATCGGGTCGGGTTATTTCGGGTCGGTCCGGGTCGGGTTCCATGTCTCAGACCCCTCCTCTTTTTAAAAAAAAGAAAAAAATTAACTACTATATGACGTGCTTCCAGAATGAACATTAAAATATTATTAGAAAGCTGTGCAAATGCTATTGACAGAATTTCAATCTCGCAAAAATACTAACATCTGATACTATATCAATTTGTGGCACAAATTTGGGCAAAATTACAATATCAAAATGTTCTATATAAGCAACTGCGATTAGCTCGATTTAAGACAACGAAAAAAAAAAAAGAACTTTCTTACAAAAAGACCATAATGGAAGGGGAAGAAATAAAACAATCAATCAAAAAACTTGGCTGTTTCTGCATCTTTAGAGCTTGTGGCTTCAACTTCCTCTTGGACCAAGGAACCTTCTTGTTGATTAGCAGTTGTAGTAGTAGCCTGAAGAAGAAATAGTCAGTAGGCATCATTAAAATAAAGGTGAAGCACAGCAATTTTGAACGAAACAAGCAAAACTTCAACAAGATAATCATGGCCTTATCATATAATCTACAATCCTATCATCAAGTCGGAAACCGAATAACCAAGATTTACCGCTAGGTGAGGTGCTGCTGCCATTGGAGAACTCTTCAAGCTCAGAACTGGCGTCCCCTGTTAAATAATAGAATGTGTTCAGTCACATATTATAAAGACATCAGAGTATTTCATATCCTAATTCCCAGACTCCAACAATCATGTGAAGCAAAGAAAAGGAAATGTCTGCCAGCTTCTAAACATAGTTACATTTGACAAACATGAAGACCTATCCACATACGCCATGTTATGAGTTTTTGAAATGGATTCAACCATTTCGCATTGATGGTTCATAGTACAGTATCTCAAAACAAAAAATAGAAAAAACATCATTCTGAAGCTTAAATATTAATAGCATGGACACTGCACCTTCAAGAGACCAGGAGGACCAAAGGTAACCAGCTCTTCAACTCCAATGGTAGTGAGTTATAAAATTCGTCTACATCACCAAATTCATCAAAGTCATCCTACAAGATAGTTGTCCAGTGTGAACAACCAAATGAATATATATCAACTTAAAGAGGACTTATTTGTCCGAGCTATATTAGAGATAAATAGAAAAATAAAAGCGCCCCACCTGCAAAACACCTTGAATGTGAACTAAAACTACTGTAGCAAATAAAGTTGCAGAGGTATCTGCAATTGTCTTATATAGAAAATGACTAGGCTCTAATGTCTCCAAACTAGATTGTTATATTAGAAAAGCATAAATCTTTATCAAGAAAAAGAAATGGCCGGGCTACTATTTCCCAAAAATTTACTTGACTATATGACATGAGTTGGCAGCCACAAATCAGACGGAAGTGCAATCAAATTGGACAGTGCATAAACAGTTCAGTAAATAATGCAAGCACTGCATACCTTATAATAGCTGGTGCTCCAGGGCTACATGTTTTATCAACAGTTCAGTGAGATGCATGCAGTACCACCTTGTAACATTAGACATGCTAATAAAAACATTTTGCTGCCCTGTTCTTTCACTTTGTTTTATTTTAAAGAAGAATACTGCATGAACTGGAGAAAGGATTGTTAGTTTAAACAAAAGCAAACTATTCTTAAATACTTTTCATAAAAAAAAAACTATTCTTAAATACAGTCATGCTGTTGCATGTTTAAAAGGATGCAGGTAATGAACAACAGAAGAAATTGAAAATTAATATGATTTCGTTCCACATAGCTGTCCAAAAAATCTTTGACATCATTAACTTGCTCAGTCAATTCATTATTATCCAGCAGCTTGCATATTTAAAAGGATGCAGGTAATGAACAACAGAAGAAACTGAAAATTAACCTGATTTCGTTCCACATAGTCGTCCAAAAGTCTATGACATCATTAACTTGCTCATGACTCAATTCATTATTATCCAAAAGCCGAGGCTGAAACATGGTAGGATGTCTTAGTGAACCTTATCGAATAAACAAGACAAGTCTAGCAATTGCCTTTTCTTCATGGATTGGCAACTCCACCTTGGATGCATGAGTACTGGCGACTCGCAAATACTCGGGACTATGTAGCTGCAATTGGAGAATGAAACAATTGGAGTGATAAGTAAACATGACAACACGATTTTTTTTTTTTGCCAGCAGTGATTATAACATCATTATGATATAACTTACCAAAAAAAAAAACATCATTATGACATCAAACTTCAGAATTCTAACTATTGATAACCAAGAAGGCTAAGAAACCATAGCTTATGCTTCTGGTGATTGACTTCTAAGTTCGCCACAGTTTAAAAAAACAAATTAGACCAATTTACTTGACTTAGCTAGGTTGAAAGTTGGAATTATTTAGTACAAAATTACAATACAAAGTACCTACAATTCTGCAACCAAAATAGAGGTATATGACCAAAACACTATGTAATTTCATTTAAGTCCAGTGGACATAAACTTCTAAAGCCTCTTTAAATACTGGTTCCTAAGAGTTTAACAACTCATCTCCGACTGACACCATTAACCGAAGCAATGATTTCAGCAGCTTGGTAAGCTCTCTAAGTGATAGAAGGCCAAATCCAACAATTCTTTTCACACACCCCCATCTCCTTCAAATCGAAAGCTGCCCGAACCATCTGCTTCTTCCGTTTCTCCGACAGTCTGCTATCGACCGACTCTTTGCAACCAGATTAATGTTGATTATCCCCAAGCTTTCATACTCAGATTCCCCTGCCCTCACCAAGATATACCTTCCCACAGCAAACCCACCAATAAATATACAGTTCGTGCCTCTAAACTCAATCCCTAACAAAAATGCAAGTAGAATTCTATCTAGTAAACTAAAAGGCATAGCTTCTTGAGACGTGAGAAATAGAGGACTTCAAGAACCAAAACAGCGTCAAGGAACACTAACATCAGCAATCCATAGCAAATCCAACACGGCGAGAAGAATGCAAATCAATAAGAAAAATCACAAATAAGGGTCACCCTCACCTATTGGTGAGCCGAGGATGCGGCATCTGGAAGAGGCCACGGGCATAGAAGAGGGGGTTTTGTGAGCCCAGGAGAGAGAGACGGGGTATAGAAGAAGCAGATGGTAGACATGAAATTAGAGAAGAGGGAGAGAGAGAGCAATTAACGACGGAACCCTCTCTTTGGCCCTTCTCTGGCTCGTCACAACGGAGCATTGACCGACTACGGAAATTGAACCAAGAAGGTAGGGTTTGGTTTTCTCTCTACAGCAACAGATTCTTCAAGGAGAAAATCGACGAAGGGAGAATTAACAATCGGAGTTGCAGATGAAGGGCGCGAAGGAAATGGCGATGGATCCTTCAAGGAGAGAGTCGACGATGGGGTTAGGGCCAATCGACGCTGGCGACCAAAGGGAGACCAAGATGGTTTCGATTTGCAGGGGCGAAGGTAAGAGATGATGGGCTTGTAGAAGGAGACGTGAATTGATACGTAGGGTTTTAGTTTTGGCAAAGCAATGTGTTTGTGTTCGGGTATTCCAATAATTATCTGAACACAAACAGGAACACGAACATAAACACTTGCTCCAATGATATACCTGAACACGTTATGACCCGAACAAGAAATGCAAGTAAATTTCGGGTCGGGTCGGGTCGGGTCTTGTTTCGGGTCGGGTAGCTTGTTCGGTATGGACACCCCTACTACTTGCAACACCCCCCCACACTCCCAAAAAATAAAAAAGCGTAATTTTGGTTTTCTCGGTTTTTTGTGTCTATTACATGCCTTCTGTTTTGCGGTTAATGATTTGATATCGGATAAGCGATCAACTGGGGCCACAAGAATGGGATGGTCATGATATCTGATTTTCTTGGGCAGGTGATTGGAACACGTATTTGAGCTCCTGATCGCATTGAGACTGGCAGTTTAACAACTAAGATTGAGGAGTGGAGTTCCAGGATGGTATTGCTTGAGTGGCTCATCTGCAGACGATCGCTTCAAGTGACCCGTCCCAGGCCAAGAGCTTTGAGTTTGAGTGGAAATGGAGCATTTTATTTGTCATCATCAAAAAAATTTCTGAGGCAATATATCAGAAGAGACCATGGCCATGGCAAGTATTACACGCAGGCCTTCTTCTATTGCTTCCTCCCCCACTCACTTCCTCACAGAATGGAAGAACCTGATTAGCAAGTTGTCTATTTTGGGGCGCTTAACCTGTTCTGGTACGTGCTTCAAGTTCATGATCATAAGAGACAAAAGTTGACTAGAAATATGTCCTGCCCGTGGTCAAAATAAGATCATTAAGCAAACTCTTTTAGAGAGAAGTGGTAGTGACATGTCCAATCAATTTTCTTCTTTTATCAGGAGAAGGTCCGGTCTAACTGTAAATTCGGCAGATTACTACTCTAAAGCTTTCCGGTCTCGTGCCAGTTACAGAATATCTGGCAGTTTATCCCAGAAAAGGAAAGGTAATTTTACATCCTCACTGGTCCCCTTGATTGCGGTTGGGATTTGATGTTGTATGCTCGGCTGACTTGACCTTGTGTTCAACCAAAGTGAGCCAAAAGCAGGGAGTGAAAGCCGATCATTTTTTCAAAACATGTCGGCCCATTACGGGCCGATTCGCATCGAGGGAGACTGAGTATTTGTTCGGTGCACGACCGTGTTTGCTTTAGCAAACCACAACAGCTTTAATACAATCTTTAGCATTTTGTTTTAATAAAAAAACAGAAGAATTTGGGAATTGAAGCAGTTAAAAACTGATTTTCAAGTTGTTCTCCGCAGCCGAAAAGGTTGAGGACATAGACCTCTTGAAGTGGGTCCAATTTTAGAAAACCCTCAACCCGGACGTCACATTTTAGGCCGTTGGATTTAGTGGCCCATCGATATCACGAACGCCCATCGCACTGACTTCGACTATGGTCAAATGGCTTTCTTCCTCTCCCTCAGCGCTGCTGCTAGCCTGCTACTACTACCCCAATTCTCAAGCTCTCAGGTCCGTGGTTGCTACAATGTCAGTCTTCTTCTCTTTGACTTAGGCCCACTGAGCTGCTCTCTCCCTCTCGATCCCAGACCGGCTACACCACTTACAACGCCAACCTCCAACCTGGATGTTCCGACGACCTCTTAACATGGGTCATTGTCCTCTGTCCAAAAACTCATGTGCACGGGGATTAGATCACAGGTACAAAAAAAAAAAAAAACCCCGCGTTCTCCAGGAACTCGACAGCCTGTTTGACAGCATGAATAATCATTTTCTTAATCTGCATCCCCCAAAAAATATTTATCAGAATATAAGTGTTACACTTCCAACAAGAAACTTTGAATCTTTAATTTACAACTCTAGGAGGTAATGCATGTTGAGAAGGCATTCTAACAGTAAAAATTTTCCCATGCATGCTAACATAGAACCCTATCTTTTGCTATGCCATCTAAGAGTCTTGTCAATGCTAACCGCAAATTCACCACAATTCCATCCAAAGTAGAGAAACCAAGCAGTTAATTTGCGGATGACGGTCTGTAAACATCAAATGTTGACATGTGGAAATGATTGCAATAATAGGGGGAAAAAAAGACGATACTGTCTCAACAAGGATGTTAGCAGGAAATACTCATATGAACTCTCACAAAATAATTAAAAGAAAATCAGACTTCTCTAAACATGAGATTTAATCGACAAATTATGCTTAAGTAGAAGTAACAAACCTCCGACTTGTCCTCCTTGGCTCGATGGTTTTTGGGAAGTAAAAGGGAATTCCTCTGTTAAGCGGATGCACTCACCAACATTTACAGCAGAAACGAAGTCAAGTGCAACCTTGATGCGCGACTGCCTAAAAAGAAAGAGCAGCGTAAGACATACTTGGAAAACTAAGATATCCATTGCCTTAAGAGAAGCCCAAACGCATTTAGATCAAAAAATTACTTTTTAATGTATTTTCTAAATACACTTTATCAAATACTATTTGAATTTCGAAAATCCTTTTTAATCCAAAGGTATTTGCATTTCACCAAGCTGAACCAAACAGGCCCAACAAACTGCTTGCGAACAAGATGGCACTGCTACAAGCAAATGGAGTCGGAGGTCTAGAATCTCAGATAGAATGGTTACCTTATGTATGAGCCTATATAAGAGGCCAAAGTGAAACATTTACAAGATCCTATGTAGCACCGACACCACACGCAATACGACACGTCATTTCTTAAAAAATTTAAAAATACCGACTCGTTGGGACACGTTGTATATTAAATATATATTCTTATATATACATGATAAATTATCATATATAAAAATATCAGCGATGAGTTTGGCCTTCTTCTGATATATTAATTTTTTTGGGGGGGGGGGGGCTGGATATATCACTTAAGAGAGAGAGAGAGAGAGAGAGAGAGAGAGAGAGAGAGAGAGAGAGAGAGAGAGAGAGAGAGAGAGAGAGTGAGTGAGTGTGTGTGTGTGTGTGTGTTGACCCTTGATTTATTGAAAACGCATAAAAATGACCCTGTGCATGCCGAAATAGCGTGTCGGGATACTGGATAATTATGTTAGAGTTGAGTCATATAGCTTCTCTATCTCTTTTTAATAAAACTGAAGAAACAATGTATGGTGAAATGTATTCCGGTAACGAACTATTTTATGCGAAATAGTAGCACCATATAATTTTGAAAAATCAAGAAAAAGGTCTTGGTGTTGGCGCCGTTTACCATTATAATAGGTGCCAAGTGAAAATGTCGTACAGCCGATCGTCATTCCTATATGGATAGACTGGTGCCTAGTTTCACTTCCATTTTGTTGGTAGCTAAACATAGCGGATGATTCACCTGCTAACGATGCAAATCTGGAGTCGAAACTTGCAAAGTAGTGTGAATAATGCCTTATGAAAAGGAATGAAAGTGAAACCTGTAAGTTGCGACTATAATCCGTATGCAGCGATCCAAGATCTCACGTATAGAAACACGAATCACACATACATAGATTAGAAGAATTGACGCACCTGTTTTTGGATCCATCGTTCTTGATGCGGAACTTGCGACGATTCGATGCTCAAGACATTCCCCTCTATGAACCCCATTTATCACTGGCTTCAAAGAGACGGCCCCTCACTATCGCTTCAGACAATTCTAGATGTGAGGTTATGTGGACATTAGAGTTTAGAGGAGGGACTTGAGCTCTATTTATAGAGAATGAAACATATCCTCTCATCAAAGATTAGGTTTATCTCGACCCATACTATCTAACTCCATATCCGACTAGAATTAGAAAAATGTATATATCTCTCTTTATTATACCAATTAATTTACAATAACAATTAATAAAGCCCACAATGAATATATTATAAAATATATTCTAACATTTTCCCACTTGGGCTATATTAATTGAAATTGTACTGTATATGCGCATCTTTATATCAGTCTAGAGATAATTCTCAATAGTCAATCCGATCCCATAAAAGGCTTTTTTCCAAATTAATTTTTTTTTAAAAATATTTACCAAAATAATAGTAAAAAAAATTAATTACCAAATTGGGTGCCAATCGGCACTTGGGCCGCCGATTGGCACCCATTGGACCCCAATCGACGGCCCAATTGTCGATTGGGGCAATTGGGCCGCCGATTGGGGCCCAAAATTGGTTTTGGGTCCCGAGTGCCGATTGGGGCCTAAAATTATTTTTTTTTAATTTTTTTAATTTTTCAATGGATTCCTCTCGAAAAATTATGCGAAATAAAAAAAAATCGTTCCAAACGGACACCCGAGCGATGAGATATGCAATTTCAAAGTATTATTAATAAAATTTTACTATTATTTTGGTAAAAGTATTATTAATAAAATTTATATATTTTATAAAAATAAAAAAATACTACATAATTCATATTATGTATTATTAATAAAATTTATATTTTTCATAAAAGTAAAAAAACTGCATAATAAAATTGCCTTTTAATTTATATTTTTTTTATAAAAGTTTTCAATTAAATAATAAATTATAATTAAAATTTTATTAATAATTTAGGCATCAATTGAAAACTTTTATAAAAGTATTATTAATAAAATTTATATATTTTATAAAAACAAAAAATACTACATAATTCATATTATGTATTATTAATAAAATTTATATTTTTCACAAAAGTAAAAAAACTACATAATAAAATTGACTTTTAATTTATATTTTTTTTATAAAAGTTTTCAATTAAATAACAAATTATAATTAAAATTTTATTAATAATTTAGGCAACAATTGAAAACTTTTATAAAAGTATTATTAATAAAATTTTACTATTATTTTGGTAAAAGTACTATTAATAAGATTTATATTTTTTTATAAAAGTAAAAAAACACAACATAATTCATATTCCACCATTAAAATTGACTTTTAATTTATATTTTTTATAAAAGTTTTCAATTAAATAATAAATTATAATTTAAATTTTATTAATAATTTAGGAAAAACTTTTATAAAAAATATAAATTAAAAGTCAATGTTAATTGTGGAATATGAATTATGTAGTGTTTTTTTACTTTTATAAAAAAATATAAATTTTATTAATAATACTTTTACCAAAATAATAGTAAAATTTTATTAATAATACTTTTATAAAAATTTTCAATTGATGCCTAAATTATTAATAAAATTTTAATTATAATTTATTATTATTAAGATTTATATTTAGGCATCAATTGAAAACTTTTATAAAAAATATAAATTAAAAGTCAATTTTAATTGTGGAATATGAATTATGTAGTGTTTTTTACTTTTATAAAAAAATATAAATTTTATTAATAATATTTTTACCAAAATAATAGTAAAATTTTATTAATAATACTTTTATAAAAGTTTTCAATTGATGCCTAAATTATTAATAAAATTTTAATTATAATTTATTATTTAATTGAAAACTTTTATAAAAAAATATAAATTAAAAGGCAATTTTATTATGTAGTTTTTTTACTTTTGTGAAAAATATAAATTTTATTAATAATACATAATATGAATTATGTAGTATTTTTTTATTTTTATAAAATATATAAATTTTATTAATAATACTCTTACCAAAATAATAGTAAAATTTTATTAATAATACTTTGAAATTGCATATCTCATCGCTCGGGTGTCCGTTTGGAACGATTTTTTTTTTATTTCGCATAATTTTTCGAGAGGAATCCATTGAAAAAATAAAAAAAATTAAAAAAATAATTTTGGGCCCCAATCGGCGGCCCAAGTGCCGATTGGGTGCCCAATTACCCCAATCGGCAATTGGGCCGCCGATTGGGGCCCAATGGGTACCAATCGGCGGCCCAAGTGCCGATTGGCACCCAATTTGGTAATTAATTTTTTTTACTATTATTTTGGTAAATATTTTTTTTAAAAAAAATTAATTTGGAAAAAAGCCCTCCCATAAAGTCTTAAGCACCGGACCATGTCAGTAACTACATCAGAAGACATAGAGCCATCCATGATCACGAATACACTTAACTTTACTGATATGGATTTGATATGGTAGTATGGCAAACGGTTAACATCTCAAATAACAGAGACACCTTATATGGTATCCTCCTTGTCAATCACCATTCTCTCACTTTATGTGTCACGAAACCGGATTGTCACGAGAGAACATCTTCACTGTTCCAACGAACCAATATATGTCAAACCTTTATAGTTAACTATACTTTATGTGTACCAAGACATATGTTTTTGGCCAAAAAATAAATACCACAACCATCACTCAAGGTAGGGGTGTGCAAACTTGACCGGACCGGACCAGGCGGGTTGGTCTGGTCCTTGAGGTGGATGGTCCGGTCCCCGGTCCCAATTATTGGGACCGAGGACTGGGCGGGTTGGTCTGGTCCTTGAGGTGGATGTTCCGGTCCCCGATCCCAATTATTGGGACCGGAGACTGGGCGGTCCGGTCCTCGGTTTCTTGTGTTGGGACCGGACCGGCCCGGCCCGGACCGAACCGCCAATAATATATAATTATTTATATATAAATATATATAATTACAAAAAAATTAAAACAAAACAGAATAATAATTTAAAGAAAAATTCCCTACCATTGATCATTAACCTAAAATTTATTGCTGGGATTGTATATTTGTTTTAATGGTCCGACAACACCATCGAACTATGTTCCTTTTATCTCACATCTTGATTTGAATTTTTTTCAATTGAACGTGGTCTATTAATGAGGATAGTATGTTACAGCATTTGGCTCTTGTACACCAACAATTCGTGAGTTGCATATGTTACAAGAAAGTCTCTGTAATGCCGAATCTTTCTTAGGCATTTGAGTTGTGCCTTGGAATGGAATCAACATGGATCAACCCAAAGAAACCACGAAGTTCTGTGCTAGATGTCAGACGTTTTGTGAAACTTGAAGGTGCTCATTTTCACTGTAGAATCCCATCCCATGCAAGAAGAAACAATGCTAGCTTCTGTTATCAAGCATTTGCTCCATATCTCACTCGGACCGCAGAGCTGAATTGCGACTGCCAGTGGTGGTCCAGTAGCTTTCCTTTTTTGTCATTTCAATTGAATAGGTCATACCGATTTTCGTGGACTTTTTATTCAGTGTGAAACTAGCCTCACGGTCAAAATAGTTAGTATGTGAGCACATTTTGGCTGAAATAGTAGTAGGCTTTATAGCGGTTGGTCCGGGACCGGGACCGGACCGGGACCGGACCGGACCGCCGGTCCTGGTCCTGTCCGGTCCCGGTCCGGTCCTTGGTCCCGAAATCATGGGGACCAGACTATTGGTCCAGTCCCCGGGTTCATGCCGGGACCGGACCGGACCGGCCCGGACCATGCACACCCCTAACTCAAGGTTTACACGATGCCTTGAGATTTTTAACTGATATATGTATTCAACTCCCTTTAATAATTATAGCTTTATTGCATGCAGTGGAGTTGATACATATCTAGATGTTATAAAATGTAACAGACACATATGTAAACTTTATTAGAGCAAATACCGAATACATATATTTCTTTATGAGTATGATTCCAAACGTAATTTTTAATCTTAATAGAACCATCACACCTGATGTCGAGGAGTTATTACAGATATGTACCACTCTTAGTAATAGACCAGATATAATTTCAAAGCCTCCAAAGCTTTCTTCATTTATTTAGCAGTGCAGTTAACTGGTAAAAATACTTTTCGAGTATTCTTTAATGGATCTTTTTATATCAATAAGTGAATTCGAGCGCTCTTTACCCAATAAGCACATAATGGATTTGAAAGTTCTTACTAATGAAAGTGAGAACTACGTGATCTTTCTTGACAAGAGCAGACAAATATTTGTCAATCCTTTATAAAGAGAAAATCCTCATTCATTTCTCAAAACTTGAACCCAGATAAATTTCAATTCTCAGTTTTAACAGAGTTGCCATTCACAAAACAGTGACGGTAAAAGAATCAATGTTTTCAATTAGCATAATGTGAAATTTCACCTTGAGAGATACATACATCATCATATAATCATATTTGGGCAGAAAACATGACATACTGTTGCATACTCCCCACATTACAGCGGCCATGAGAATTTATTTCAATCTTCGTTAATCACCACCTTTGGGTGTATGACGGCACTTAGACTAATCAATCCTCAACTATATGCTGTACATGTAACCCTTCATGCAAGAATATGCAATTACCTCATTTGGAAGTATAACTACGCATTAAAACAAGAGACATCCCCAATACTTCGTAAAATGTTCTTTATTAAACTCAATCATGTGTGCCACTTTGGCGGTCACAATCCAATTGAATTTGCTTGAATTTGTGATATAAACTTTATATTTCACATTTATCGTATGTATGTAATTTCAGAAATTAGGGGCAATTTTCCTCAAAATTATATGCCATGCTAATTATAATCTATACAACCAACAATACATGTCAAACCATAAACATGTAATCGACTGGTCCAACCGAACGGTCCGAGTCAACGGTCAACGAATCGGGTCGGGTCAACGCAATCGGGTCGGGTCGTATCAGCCGAGATGACGTCAGCCCTGAACGTGCCAAGCACGTGTGGGGCCCGGGTCCAGCGTGTGGAGCCCGTGGCGTCGAGCCCTTTCCGAATATGTAATTTTCTTTTGGTTTTAACAAAAACAAAATTTCGAAAAAACTCTAATAACGTGATTTGTGACATGATACACGTAGGCTCTAATACCACATGTAAGTTGCGACAATAATCCGTATGCAGCGACCCAAGATCTCACGTATAGAAATACGAATCACACCTACATAGATTAGAAGAATTGACGCACCTATTTTTGGATCCATCGTTCTTGATGCAAAACTTGCGGCGATTCAATGCTCAAGACCTTCCCCTCTATGAACCCCATTTATCACTGGCTTCAATGAGACAGCCCCTCACTATCGCTTCAGAAGATTCTAAATGTGAGGTTATGTGGACATTATGGTTTAGAGGAGGGATTTTAGCTCTATTTATAGAGAATGAAACCTATCCCCTGTTGACACCTGATTTTTGACCATTTATTATTGTGATTTTTATTCTTTAAAATTAATTAAAAATATCAAAAAAGGTCATAAAATCACAAAATCAACTTTGGAAGCCTTGGCCTAGCCTCGGGGACCAATTTTGAACAAAAAATATTTTTTGGTATTTTATAATATTTTTCGAATTTATTTAATTATAAAAATACCCAAAAAATCAGAAAAATACCATTCGTGGTCAGAAAAATACACAAAAATATTCAATAATTTTGTTTTAATTTCATCTTCAAGTGTGTCACCTTAAATCTTGAAAATTCGGCTCGGGTCACTATGTTTCTTCACAAACATAAACTCGAACCGAGCAAAAAATTCCTTTGCGAGTCTTTTAATTTTCAATTCTCACTTTATAAGCCATGACATTGAATCCTAAAGGCTAGAAGTGCAATTGGGTCAATTTGCCCTCCAATTTGATCAATTTTAACCAAAAGGGCTTAATTGCATATTTTTCTTTCAATTAGTCTCCGGTTTCACGGATCTTGAATTTCACACGGGCATACCCATTAAAATTCAACACCTCTACCCACAATTTTCATCATGCCCAATCCATTGGCGGCCTCAATTCAGGCTAATTTGGTCGTTTGGATGTATACATATGCTCTACGTATTTATACGTCATATGTATTTATACGTTATGCGTATTTATACTGTTTGGTAACCTCTTTAACTCTTGTAATAATAATAATGGTTATTATTTTTAACACCTTTGTTAGTGCTTTTTTAAATAGCATTTTTGTATTGTGAGTGCTATTGTTAGTGCTATTTTTAAATAGCATTTTTGTATTATAAATTGTAAGTGCAATTGTTAGTGCTATTTTTAAATGACATTTATTTATCATAAATTGTGAGTGCTATTGTTAGTGCTATTTTTAAATGGCATTTATTTATCATAAATTGTGAGTGCTATTATTAGATAGAATTTATAATTGTTAGTGCTATTTTTAAATAGCATTTTTGTATTATAAATTGTGAGTGCTATTGTTAGTGCTATTTTTAAATAGCATTTTTGTATTATAAATTGTGAGTGCTATTGTTAGTGCTATTTTTAAATGTCATTTATTTGTGAGTGCTATTTTTAGAAAGTATTTATTATTTGTGAGTGCTATTTTATAATACAATTTATTGGAAGGAATTTTTGGCTATAAAAGGATGGCAAGAGTTTTGAGGTTGAGGGGGAGACATTTTGTAGAGTATGCAAATTTTTGAGAGCTTAGAGAGAAGAACACAAACACTCTCTATATTCTCATAATCTTGAGTGAGCAAAATATACTAAGTTCGGAATATTGATTCCGCATATTGCTAGCACAATTGTTGTGGAGTTATTAGTCGTCTCCCCGTTCGTCAATTGGTGGTGCGTCCGAACTAGATGCCTAACACTTGTGGAGGCTGAGATCGAAGAACATCGAACCGACACCTCCGTTCAAGCACGCTACGAGAGGTAATCCATTTACTCCCTTTGAGGCTTTGTGATTTTTTTCGATTGAAATGCACGAAGTACGCCTCTGGAGATACATGTATGAGTTGTTATTTATTTCCGCTACGTGTTACGTGGATCCCAACAGTGGTATCAGAGCCGATCATTAGGTGTTTTCGTGCATTTAATTGATTTTTTGCAATTTTTGCAATACTATGGCCAATATGTATTAACGAATTGTTCGTCTTACATGGCTAATGGAGGTTGATTATTTTATATGATAAATTAATCAACGTAGCAAAAATTGAGACTAAATCAATTTTGAATCGAAAATTTATGGCTATCTTATTTTACTTAAAAATTCTGAATATGATTCAACGTAGAATTTTTATTGTGCCTTCCTAAGTTTTAAATTGTGAATTTATTACTTACGTGGAAGGGTGGTGATCATGGAAAAATCCATAATCAATGTGATTGATGTATGTATGAATGTATGGTGATTATTTATATATTTGGGGTTGTAATTATTAAATGGAGGCTGCGTACTCCTTTTATTTTTCATGTAATCTTTATTTTTAGCATAGTCAATTGTTGATGTAAATGCTACGAAGATTACGTGGAGGAGCCTTTTAAGTCGGCGAGCTCTTTGGGGCCCGATTCTTGAAGAGTTCAAGAAACCAAGAAGAAGAGAAGAGCGGCTCTCCGTTATTAAAATATTAAAATGATTAAATGTGGTCTCATTGGCTCGAGACCCATTAAATCATAATTCCATGATCACCACGTAGGATAGATGTTTATGTGATTGACATCTATTTTTTTTTTATGATTACGTGAGCATGTTAAACTGGTTAATGTGCAAAGTCAGACTTACCTCACCCAAAATTGCGCCTGCATGAAATCCTAGTTAGGGAAAATCACTCGCGTTAGGTACCGAAAGGGCGTTGGTAATGACATCAACGTAACCAAGTCCCCGAACTCAAAATCTCTGGTTCCGCAGAATTGATCGATCTCTCCCAATCGGTCAATAAGGTTTCCGGTCTACCCTCCAAGAAAGACCGGTGGCGACTCTAAATGCATGCACAAGTTGCACATGGCACCACGACCACACTAAGGTCGAAAGCGATCGACTGTTATCGTCGAATCCCTTTGAAAAATACTCCCGCCGCGATTTGGTATGGGCCTGGGAGGGCCCGCGCCGATCCAAGACCCACGATCGGTAATCCATTAGCCGCGTCCGCTTTCGGACGGGTCGCGACAGCTGGCGACTCCGCTGGGGACCGTGTTCTAGAACCTATGGTTCTAGACCCCAAGTGGACTTAGGCAGTAATTAAAACGCTGAGTGATTTTCCTAACCCTGCAGGCGCTCTTGAAGGTGAGGTAAGTCCGCTTATGATAGGTGTTATATGTTTTTGCAGATCGGAGTGATAAGGGGGGTAGTCTATGATTAACATTGTCTTATGCAGGTTGGCGTAGGAATGAATGTTTGTGTGTAATTTTTATAATGAAGCGGTGATTGTTAAATAAGATGCATGTTTATCGCTTTAGCACGACACCGAAAATACACACAACCGCGCCTAAAACCCCCGGCGCCGCCTATAGGAAAACAATAGAAGGGATTGAAAATGGAATCTCCGTGAGGAAAGACACGGGGTAATCCACTTTTCAATTCCGCTCATTTCGAACTATGGATCGAGCCCCAATGCAACGATAGTTGTGCAATAGAATCTGCTCTTTTTAGAACTCGAGGTGGGAACCTTGACCTTAGGTGCCAAATCCTTTGATTTTTAGAAGTTTTATCCTCACTTGTCTCATGTGCATGTCTTTAGTTGGTTGGTATATCTAAAACCACCTAAAAAAAAAGAAAAAATCGGTGATCCTGGAGTCACATCTCGAAGATTGGAACTGGGCATCTCCAAGTGTTCGGACCACATTCCTTTGATTGGTTTGGCATTTTTAGTTCTCTTGTATAAGACTAATTTTGCTGAGGTCATCTCTATCTCGTCCCTTAGAATGATTGTATTAGGGATCTATTTGTATTGTATACATCTCGATAAGGCTCAGGGGCAAATTCCCCAAACCCGTGGAGCATAGTGGAATTCGTCTCTTCAGTGCAAAATGCATTTGGCCGTAGAGCCACTCGTTTGGTGAAAGGACGTATCGTTCCTAATTGATTTTTAATCAGATCTGAGGATAAGTTTTTCTCCATTTTTTTTATCTCAGGTGATAAAAGAGACAATGCACCCAAAAGCTCATGCATTCAAATGACAAAACAGACGTCGCCCAGCTGGGGCAAATGAACCGTAGGCATTGCAAATACCTTCAAACACGGATGGAGGAATTCGATAGATGTTGTTCATATCAATATGCAACATCAAAACGGAATGCAAATCAAGTGTAAAAGGACGTATCGTTCCAAAACGATGATTTCCTTGATATGGGAATAATGCTTCCTTTCTTTTTCCTCTCAGATGATGATCAAGAGCAGAGGACGCAGGATGTAATGCTTTCAAATAACAAATAGGGAACATCAAATACCTCAAACGGCGACTGTGATCGAGAGAATCACCAAACCGCCACATGACGAACCCCAAGAATATCAGGCTATCTCGAGACAGATAAAATTGATCAAGGACTCTGACAATCGAGACGGATGATCAGAATCTGCCAAAAATCAATGGGAGCAGGTTCCTCCCCCATTTACTTTGAGGAGCCAAACCGGGGGCAAACTCTCATGATCCCCCATGAAAGCGCATCAAACCAGGGTCATCGAATCCAGAGATGACAAACAGCAAAACCATGCCTAACTGGGGCAAGTGAATCATTTGTGCGCCGGACAAAGAATGACGTTTCTCCTCTGGAAAAGTCAATGGACGCAATAACAGAGTCGTCCGCATTATAATCAAACACCAAGATACGAATATGGGTGAACGGTAACATTGTATCGTTCCAATTTGGTCTTCGAAGACCACATGCCTAACATGAGTTTTTACTCATTTTGCAGGAAGTCGTTGGCGCTGAAAGCCTCAAATGAAAAGAGCGCGCTAACAGGGAGGCGAATAGAATCATTGGCCTTAGAAGTCAGGATTCCAGGAGATGGTCTTTGATTATAAGACCTAGTGGATGGTAAAAAGTATCGCTCCTACGTCACATGCTTTGACATGCATTTTGATAAAATTTTCTTTTTCCCTTTAAGAAATGGTACCCTGGAAAATGGCGTAGAGTACGTCCAAAAGCATGAATTGATCCAGTGCAAATCCTTGAGAAGGATTCGTCGCCCAACCAGATGGGAGATCAAGGACACAAGATAGAGGGCCAAATTTTGCAAGCCGCGGGTTTTTGTTCATATGGAAACACAAAGCAAGAACAAGGCTGTATCGTTCCAATTTCCCTTGAATTTTGGAACGCAAACTGACACCTAATTCCCGTCTTTGACAGGGGCTCGCCATCAAGGCGAAACAGGTTTTCACATCCCATGTATTACCCATTGGAACACCTGACCAAGGGTAAGATGTATCGTTCTAATTTTTTGAAAAACTCATGAACGTACAATAACATGTTTTTTCCGCTTTTTCAGGGATCTCCAGCCGCGGGGGACAGGTAAGTATCCCTCTCCCCAATCCATTGAAGATGTTGAGATGTTGAATAAAAAAATAGAGAAGAAAAGAAAAGCTTTCAGAATCTAATGTCTAGAAAAGACATAGAATTCAAATTTTATTGGCATTCATGTTTTGAAACAGGAGGTTGTCTGAACATGAATAAGAACATGCATTGTGCACCATAAAATCCCCTTGACGAGTAAAATTTTTGGGAAAACGAAAGAGATTTTTCCAATCAAAAGATTGTTCAAAACTCTCAAAAGGACGTTTTCTCAAAAGACTAGAGGCAAAGCCTAGTCCAAACACGTCCTATACACACTTAAGAGAGAAGTGGAGCGAATCAGACAGCAAAATCTGGACCTACGGAAGTAGGGACCATTCGCAGCGATTACATGGGTTGGGACGACGGAGGCATTCGTTTCATATCCCCCGAACACTACAGGTGACCGTTGATAACCCCTTTGAACGGCGGTTTTCATTCTTAACCCTGTCAAGAACCACCCCACATCGGGGCAAAATGGAGGTGAGTCCAGCAGCACCAGGAGAAAATGGTTAGAAATTTTCTTGCTCGGACTAACATTAATCTTTGTGTGTTGTTTATATGGTAATCCAAGTGCCATAGGATGATGAGAAGCATTCATTTCTCTATCCCACACACCGAATCCTTTGCATAGCCAAGTTGAGCCTGCAAAATCATTTCATAAACCCGTTGGTGATCATTGCACATTCCAAGACGGATGCAGCATCACTTCAGAAACGAAGGAGTTCAAGACTTAGGGTTTGCAAAAAATTCCTAAGTTAATGTTTAACCTTGTTAGACCTTTGATCATAGGTCTAACACGATCCCATGAAGATGGGAAAAAGTGGGATTTCAAAAATGAATGAGAAAAATCCACGGCATCGAGAAAAAGCAAAGTGCCTGGTAAAAGCAAGGCCGATGCTCGTGTAAGTTGTTTGATCGATCCGCAATGAAGCCGGATGGGAAAAGAGGAAATCCCTAAAGGAGCCAGATCAAAAAGACTACTCCCCAAATGGTGTCAAGCGTGGAGTAGAGACGCAGACAGAGTCATCAGTCTCTTAATGCGACGAAACGCTCTCTGAAGAGCTGGTGCACACCTCAAGATCGGTTGCGCATCCCAAAAACTGAAGGTGCAGAGAGGAAAGGGCAGGTGGTAAATTTGCAATGATCACCAATGTCAAACCCTTCGTAATTTCTAGGCCAAAAACAAGCCTTTTTCGGTCCCAAATCCTACCAATGTTACGACCCTGAAACAGTCTTCTCTAACTAAGACACTTGGGTTAACATATTGCTTAGCTCGAAGAAGTACGAGCAAGACTATTTCTTTCTCATTTTGCAGGGTTCTTGACTTGTAAACCCGGAGCAGATGGTGAAAACTTTCATTCAATGGCCTCGACTCCAAAGCGGGTCCCCCTTGAAAACCAATATTCAAGCCCAACATTACGGTCCCGTGGAAGACCTCCCGACCGATCAAAATGTATGCGCTGCGAATGAACCTAAAACCTAGGCACAGGTTAGTAGGGAATTGAGTGCATCCCCTATAAAAAACCACTATCGCAAAACAGGTGAGAAGACATCCTTGTCGAGAAATATTCCAATTGATGTTTTGAACAAACTCTTTTTGGAATTTTCAAACTGTTGATCCAGATTTTCCGTGCAAGGGATTTGTGATCACATTTGCATGTTGCAAGAATGCTTTGGATAACCTCCAGCATCAAAATGCACATTTCATGATTAAAACTTAAATCATACGGTTTTGTCAAAATGGACAGCCGTAGTCTTCCCAAAGATTACTAACGTTTTCTTGGTGAAGAAAAATCTTTCAGGCTCAAACTTCTGCAGGATACCTGGAGAACCCAGCTCCCAGAATGTCGCTTCAACAGACTCAAATGAAGTTTTGTCAAAATAAAATCTTTCACTGCTTCAAAAAACTGAATTCCCGACAAACTTCGGGGTCTCCAAAAAAAAGAGGGGAAGAAAAACCATTTTAAAAGAAAAAGTCCTATCAGACGTGGAGAACCCTCGTCCCAGGACCCATTTTTTCAAAATATCAAACAGTCTCATCGGACGTGGAGAACCCTCGTCATGAGACCCATTTTCAAAAATCAAGCAGTCTCATCGGGCGTGGAGAACCCTCGTCATGAGATCCCTTAAAAAAATTTAGGCAGTCTCATCGGACGTGGAGAATCCTCGTCATGAGACCCCTTTTCTTAATTTAGGCAGTCTCATCGGACGTGGAGAACCCTCGTCATGAGACCCCTTTTCAAAGTCAAAACATGATGGTAGACACCGCCTGAAGGGTCAAATCAAGGTAGATACCGCCTGAAGGGTCAAACAAAGGTAGAAACCGCCTGAAGGGTCAACCAAGGGTAGATACCGCCTGAAGGGTCAAACCAATGGTAGATACCGCCTGAAGGGTCAAACCAAGGTAGATACCGCCTGAAGGGTCAACTCATGGTAGAAACCGCCTGAAGGGTCAACTCAAGGTAGATACCGCCTGAAGGGTCAACTCAAGGTAGAAACCGCCTGAAGGGTCAAAACTCATGGTAGACACCACCTGAAGGGTCAAATCAAGGTAGATACCGCTTGAAGGGTCAAACAAAGGTAGAAACCGCCTGAAGGGTCAACTCAAGGTAGATACCGCCTGAAGGGTCAACTCAAGGTAGAAACCGCCTGAAGGGTCAAAACAATGGTAGAAACCGCCTGAAGGGTCAACTCAAGGTAGATACCGCCTGAAGGGTCAACTCAAGGTAGAAACCGCATAAAGGGTCAAATCAATGGTAGATACCGCCTGAAGGGTTAACACAAGGTAGATACCGCCTGAAGGGTCAAACTCAAGGTAGAAACCGCCTGAAGGGTCAAACTCATGGTAGATACCGCCTGAAGGGTCAGCACAAGGTAGAAACCGCCTGAAGGGTCAATTCATGGTAGAAACCGCCTCAAGGGTCAACTCAAGGTAGAAACCGCCTGAAGGGTCAAACCAAGGTAGAAACCGCCTGAAGGGTCAACTCAAGGTAGAAACCGCCTGAAGGGTCAAACCACGGTAGATACCGCCTGAAGGGTCAAATATGGTAGAAACCGCCTGAAGGATCAGCCTAATGGTCCGATCCACCATACGGATCAAAACCTTGACAAATTCCAGACACGGAAAGAGTCGTTTCCCTAGGTAAACCTTACAGTAGGTGAACCATTTCTGGTTCGATCCACCATACGGATCAAAATCCTTGGCAAATCCCAAAGTGTGGGACGCGCCTTCCTTAGGTTCCTACCAGTTAGGAATCCCATAATGGTATGACCTACCATACAGGTCAGAGCTTAATCTCCCTAGGATATTCTGAATGACGAGTCCTAGGTATCTGCTTGAAAGTTGTCGCAACCGGCAGCATCTGACAGGTGAGCTTCAGGTAAGCCTCTCTCACTCCAACCCATGTTCAAATTGTTAAAGCAAACCGGGGATTAATTTGAGCTTTCATCAAAGGGCCTTAAGCGATCCAATGTCGTAGCCTTTCTTCTCTCATTTTCCCAGTTGAGTCGGTTAGAAATCAGGTGCCACTTTATCTTTGAGAGAAACCTCTAACGAGATTCCTCTCAAAGAGGGGCAGCTGTTGACACCTGATTTTTGACCATTTATTATTGTGATTTTTATTCTTTAAAATTAATTAAAAATATCAAAAAAGGTCATAAAATCACAAAATCAACTTTGGAAGCCTTGGCCTAGCCTCGGGGACCAATTTTGAACAAAAAATATTTTTTGGTATTTTATAATATTTTTCGAATTTATTTAATTATAAAAATACCCAAAAAATCAGAAAAATACCATTCGTGGTCAGAAAAATACACAAAAATATTCAATAATTTTGTTTTAATTTCATCTTCAAGTGTGTCACCTTAAATCTTGAAAATTCGGCTCGGGTCACTATGTTTCTTCACAAACATAAACTCGAACCGAGCAAAAAATTCCTTTGCGAGTCTTTTAATTTTCAATTCTCACTTTATAAGCCATGACATTGAATCCTAAAGGCTAGAAGTGCAATTGGGTCAATTTGTCCTCCAATTTGATCAATTTTAACCAAAAGGGCTTAATTGCATATTTTTCTTTCAATTAGTCTCCGGTTTCACGGATCTTGAATTTCACACGGGCATACCCATTAAAATTCAACACCTCTACCCACAATTTTCATCATGCCCAATCCATTGGCGGCCTCAATTCAGGCTGATTTGGTCGTTTGGATGTATACATATGCTCTACGTATTTATACGTCATATGTATTTATACGTTATGCGTATTTATACTGTTTGGTAACCTCTTTAACTCTTGTAATAATAATAATGGTTATTATTTTTAACACCTTTGTTAGTGCTTTTTTAAATAGCATTTTTGTATTGTGAGTGCTATTGTTAGTGCTATTTTTAAATAGCATTTTTGTATTATAAATTGTAAGTGCAATTGTTAGTGTTATTTTTAAATGACATTTATTTATCATAAATTGTGAGTGCTATTGTTAGTGCTATTTTTAAATGGCATTTATTTATCATAAATTGTGAGTGCTATTATTAGATAGAATTTATAATTGTTAGTGCTATTTTTAAATAGCATTTTTGTATTATAAATTGTGAGTGCTATTGTTAGTGCTATTTTTAAATGTCATTTATTTGTGAGTGCTATTTTTAGAAAGTATTTATTATTTGTGAGTGCTATTTTATAATACAATTTATTGGAAGGAATTTTTGGCTATAAAAGGATGGCAAGAGTTTTGAGGTTGAGGGGGAGACATTTTGTAGAGTATGCAAATTTTTGAGAGCTTAGAGAGAAGAACACAAACACTCTCTATATTCTCATAATCTTGAGTGAGCAAAATATACTAAGTTCGGAATATTGATTCCGCATATTGCTAGCACAATTGTTGTGGAGTTATTAGTCGTCTCCCCGTTCGTCAATTGGTGGTGCGTCCGAACTAGATGCCTAACACTTGTGGAGGCTGAGATCGAAGAACATCGAACCGACACCTCCGTTCAAGCACGCTACGAGAGGTAATCCATTTACTCCCTTTGAGGCTTTGTGATTTTTTTCGATTGAAATGCACGAAGTACGCCTCTGGAGATACATGTATGGGTTGTTATTTATTTCCGCTACGTGTTACGTGGATCCCAACAGTGGTATCAGAGCCGATCCTTAGGTGTTTTCGTGCATTTAATTGATTTTTTGCAATTTTTGCAATACTGTGGCCAATATGTATTAACGAATTGTTCGTCTTACATGGCTAATGGAGGTTGATTATTTTATATGATAAATTAATCAACGTAGCAAAAATTGAGACTAAATCAATTTTGAATCGAAAATTTATGGCTATCTTATTTTACGTAAAAATTCTGAATATGATTCAACGTAGAATTTTTATTGTGCCTTCCTAAGTTTTAAATTGTGAATTTATTACTTACGTGGAAGGGTGGTGATCATGGAAAAATCCATAATCAATGTGATTGATGTATGTATGAATGTATGGTGATTATTTATATATTTGGGGTTGTAATTATTAAATGGAGGCTGCGTACTCCTTTTATTTTTCATGTAATCTTTATTTTTAGCATAGTCAATTGTTGATGTAAATGCTACGAAGATTACGTGGAGGAGCCTTTTAAGTCGGCGAGCTCTTTGGGGCCCGATTCTTGAAGAGTTCAAGAAACCAAGAAGAAGAGAAGAGCGGCTCTCCGTTATTAAAATATTAAAATGATTAAATGTGGTCTCATTGGCTCGAGACCCATTAAATCATAATTCCATGATCACCACGTAGGATAGATGTTTATGTGATTGACATCTATTTTTTTTTTTATGATTACGTGAGCATGTTAAACTGGTTAATGTGCAAAGTCAGACTTACCTCACCCAAAATTGCGCCTGCATGAAATCCTAGTTAGGGAAAATCACTCGCGTTAGGTACCGAAAGGGCGTTGGTAATGACATCAACGTAACCAAGTCCCCGAACTCAAAATCTCTGGTTCCGCAGAATTGATCGATCTCTCCCAATCGGTCAATAAGGTTTCCGGTCTACCCTCCAAGAAAGACCGGTGGCGACTCTAAATGCATGCACAAGTTGCACATGGCACCACGACCACACTAAGGTCGAAAGCGATCGACTGTTATCGTCGAATCCCTTTGAAAAATACTCCCGCCGCGATTTGGTATGGGCCTGGGAGGGCCCGCGCCGATCCAAGACCCGCGATCGGTAATCCATTAGCCGCGTCCGCTTTCGGACGGGTCGCGACATCCCCTCATCAAAGATTAGGTTTATCTCGGCCCATAATATCCAGCCCCTTATTCGACTAGAATTAGGAAACTGTATATATCTCTTTTTATTAGACCAATTAATTTATAATAATAATTAATAAAGCCCACAACGAATATATTATAAAATATATTCTAACAAAACCAGGTAGACAATGGCTTAATTGTGTAGTGCCCTATATACCAAATGTTACTTCAGTGTTTCTGTGACCTCCTACGATGGATGTAAATAACAGACACAATTGACTCCATAGGATTGAGCGTTTGGTTCGGATGTATCAGAGTTCATGTCAAAAAATCAGAGTCCTCCACTCACACTAAGCCGCTTGTGCATCAATCCAGATTTTTGTTATTGGCCAATTTTCCTGGGAGCACGTCTCTGCCGCGTGCTCGCCATGTTGGGCACTTCACTGAAAAATTGGCTAGACTTAGCTCAAAGTGCATAATGAGCAGAAGATCAAAAGTTGGGCTTGATGGGCGATTGAAGTCAAAGTTCAGTTACTCGATTGCAAAATTTACAAAAGTTTATTGACCACCCGTTAAAATTATTGAAAAATATTTCTCGCTCAAATAATAGTTAGGACACAATATATGAAGAATGACCAAAAAAGTCCTAATCCTATTGTAATTGTGCCAATTCAATCTTAAACTTTTTATATTTGTGTTATTTCAATCCGTCCAACCAATTTTGGCTAGAAATTACTCATGTGGCACAACCGGCGCTAAAACGGCCAATTTGTAATAATATTCTAATATTTTCATATTCTTTCTTTTCTTTCTTTTGTCTCTTTTCTTCTTCTTTTTTCCCCTTCTTCCACTAACTGGTCGCCAGACCTCGATGATTGGCCAGACGCGAGGGCAGGTGAGGTCGACCTTGGTGATCGACTTTAAAATTAAAATCAAAATAAAAAAAATAACACAACTGCAATTTCTTTAAAATATTATTACAAATTATCCACATCAACAACTTACGGCCAAAATTGGCCGGATGGATTGAATTGACACAAATGCAAAAGATTTCGGACGCATTGGCAAAAAAATATATAAAGTCTATGATAGAAATGATACAATTACAGTAAATTTAGGACTTTTATAGTAATTTTCCCACACTATATCTCACTTCTTGATTCCGAAAGATCAAGCGCGTCTATCATGATTAAATTAACAAAGATCGTATAACTTCAAGCCGAGGTCTGGTGAGATCACAGTTCAAAGCAGAAAAAAATTGAGAACCTTAGCGAAGTTGAGAAGAAAATAACAAACAGGCCTGACAAGGAATTTGTGTCATCAGAGGCCTTTGAAAATGACCCATGATATTATCAATCGGAATCGAATGTTAACATCAACAAAGATCATTGTGAACGCGGGATCTAACAGATTTCATGGTTTTGATGAATACGGATAAACATTAACTACGGGGAAAACCGGATGGAACAAAGCAAAGCATCTTAGAAATAGCCATCTTGGATCGACAATGCGTACTGATGGCAATCCGGATACGACCGTGCTAAACAGGTTCTGCAACAGCAACGACTATGGAAGCAGTGATCCATACGCAGACAGCGTATCGTATGTCCTCAATGATATGGCGACCGTGACGGCGAACCACCCTCGCTACGACTACTACACCTATTCTCCTTATGCAGAAGCAATGGCTTACGGCCATGCTGTCTGCAATCCAGTGCTTTCCTATACCGATTGCGCTACTTGCGTAAGCTCTGCGAAGAGTCAAATACTCAGCAATTGCCCGAATAGCCTCGGAGTCCGAATGCTACTTCAGGACTGTACGATGAGATATGAAAACTACGTGTTCACAAATTAAAGACGAGGTCCCCAATACATTTCGGTCCGGCGTTTCCCTTTCAACGTTTTTCTTTGTTGATTATCGAAAAGAGCAATCTATCCCAGTTATGGAGCTAGTGAAAGCTTGTTCCTAAATACAAAGCTTAGACATTTGTGTTGTGTCGTTCAAGTACGGCAAATCGTTAGGATATGTGATGAATATTGGACTTGGTCTTGTCCGACCAAATGAAGAACAACATAACCTTTTTCTTCTTCTTTTTCCCGTTCAAAATTGCTTAAATGGGGGAGGGGGGGATTGTTGTCGTAAACGATGATATCTATATATAGAAAATGACTAAAGTTTCATGTTAAGAGATTGTCAATATTGCACCTAAGGGTGATTTTCAAGTAAACGTAATGGGTATATCAACAGTTAAATTGACAACTCCAAGAAAACCCACACTGATAAAGCCTAGTTGCACTAAGGCAAAGGTTGAAAATGATGATGATGTTCTATTTAATGACTTTGTGAAAAACATTGGGTTCAACATAGATGCAAACTTTTCTGATCCTCTGTTTCAAAGTCAAGCACATAAGGACAAGTTTGAGTCCTTGAAACAGAGAGGCATCATACCACACAAGGTGTTTAAACTGAAATACTTTGACAGGAATGGTATCCCTCTTCGGAAGCATCTTCAAAAGGTCAATTTAGAGAACTTCATAACCCAAATGAGTTATACTTTTCCTGATTTGGTAGCCTATTTTTACTCTAATCTTCATTTTGCCGACTTCAACTCTATGTTTTTCACTGTGCGTAGAAAGCAATATGTCGTGCATGTTGATGAATTGGCTTCCATTATGGGAACTAATAAAAGGGCTTTCAAACCCTTGGATATTACTGCTGAAGAAGTTTTTTTCTTTCTAACTGGAAAATCAAGTTTCTCCAGAGAGTCTAAATCTCATATTGCCTACAATGATTTCCCTCTGAAGTACACCATGATGCATAAGGTTGTCATTGAATGCCTCAGGCCAAAGGCAGCCTCAAAGACGGACATTTCAAAGTACAAGGCAAAATTGTTGTGGGGCATCTTGCAGGGAAAGAAAATCTCCTTTGCCCACACTGTCCTACTTCACATGTATAGGACAGTCCTCAAGCCCAAGGGACATCTACCTTATGCTGGTCTGATCTATAAAATAATATATCATTTTAAGATCAAGGTTTCTACAGATCTTATCAAACAAGAAATTTCTTTGATGACTGCTGGTGAAATTATGATGGGAAAGATGGGATTCAAAATGACTCATACTGGATGGAAGAACAAGAACAATGAGACAGTTCCTGTGGAGGTCGAGGATGAGTCAAAGTAGAAATCCCCAAAAAGGAGAAAGGTTATGGCTATCAAGGGTCAACAAGAAGACACATCATCTAATAATCATTCCAGAGAAAGTAAAGAAGAATCAGACTCTGAAGCTACACAATCTAAAGGTGCATTAGATGGAGTAAGCGAAATTGAGAGTCAAAGTGCGCAAAGCAATGAAGAAGAAGGAGATGTCGATGAAACACAGTCAACAGATACTGCTGTGTACATCTGTGAACTAACTGAGGAAGAATTCCTTACTATGTGGACTGAAGAGGATACTGCAAGAAAAGAGAGTGAAAAAGAGTATGGTGATACTCTCTTCAATTATTATTATGAGCAGTGGTCTGCACAAATACAAGCACAGTTGGCCTCAGAAGATCAGGTGGCAGAGCCAGATGATATTGAGGCTTATTCCATATCCTCTACCCGATTGACTGTTCACAAAGCCTCCTCAAGCTTGGAAACATCAATTGCACAAGAGGATCAACTTTCTAGTGCTCAGTCCATACCAATGGACATTGATGAAGAAATAGAATCTACACCCTGTACAAAGGCTAAAGGGAAAATGGCTATAACTCAGGGGGAGCCTTTACTTGCAACCTCTGATATTTTTCTGACAGAAGTTTTTTGCTTCTCAAGTCTTTCCCAAAGCTCAATCTAAGGGGAGAATGTGCCAAGAAAAAGGATTGTCTATACAAATCAAGAACAATCTTCACTAGCATCACATGTTGAAATTTAGAAGCAAATAGAGAATCTTCAACAAATCCTTATCCAGAATCTGGCTGCTATGGAAACTATGCTAAATCAGAAACTGCATAGCTTTGAACAGAAGATTGATGGGAAGTTGCAGGGTATGGCAAATCAGGTGACCAATCTAAAGAATTCTATTAACATGTATGATAGAATGTTTTGTGCTGAGATTGCCAACATGCCTTTATACACGCTGGTCAAGACTGACAGAGCAGCTTCAGGACTACCTACAACTCAAGATTTTAGAAGCCATGCTCAAAGAATGAGAGAAGGATATGTCGGAGCTTCTTCAGTAGAGGCTGACGCAGAGCCTGAAGATGTACCTTCTTCTTCAAAAATGCCCCTATATTCTGCTTCTTAATTTTTTTCTCCAATTACAAGGATTTCTTTTGTTCTGCAACATTTTTTTTTTACCTATTCTATTTCAATTGAATTGCTCTTATTCTTTGCAATATATATTCTTTTTGATGTTGACAAAAAGGGGGAGAGATTCTTCATATCTCCATTAACCACAGTGCAGGATATGAAATGCCAGATACTTTCTGAATATATTTGCTCACGTGAAGGATATTCTACTCTGATTATATTTGCCTGCAGGAGCAGATCGAGTGATTACTTTTATTTGTTACTGATCACAGTTTCACTCTTTACAATTCTTGATATATACTGTTTCATTAAGTTTTGTAGTTTTGTCACCATAAAAAAGGGGGAGATTGTTGTGGAAATTCTCCTTATATTTTTATTCTGACAAAACTATCAAAAGGATTTGTATAATGTTTTATGATGCAGAAAGAATGAGTAATCAGCAGATTGTTTGGATCTAATTCTGTCACGCAATCTCGTGGACGAAGGGTCAGAAGGAGTGCTTCTGGACGAAGGGTCAGAAGGAGTACTTCTGAACGAAGGGTCAGACGGAGTGCTTCTGAACCGAGGGTCAGATGGAGGTGCTTCTAGATCGAGGGTCAAAAGGAGTGCTTCTGGACGAAGTCAGATGGAAGTGCTTCTGACGAAGTCAGATGGAAGTGCTTCTGACGAGGTCAGATGGAAGTGCTTTTGATGAAGTCAGATGGAAGTGCTTCTGACGATGGTCAGATGGAGTGCATCTGAAGACCTTCAGATGGAGTTGCTTCTGAGGGTCAGGTTCAACATGATCTCCTATTTGAACATTTCGTGCAACGATCTATATGCAGTGACAGATGGACCTTATCAAATCTCCGAATTACCATTCCACTATAACTAATCAAATTCAGAAAATTCTTTGTGAAGACGAAACTTGAAAATAGTCAGTTTTTGCATTTCCAAAACATGAAGACCTACGAATGGCAGGTTTCCAATCAAGGCAAGGTTCCTTATGGAAGTTTATGATATTCGATTGACATGATGTCATTTCTATTCAATCAAGGGATTTTCTACAATTGGATGTTACCTTCCAAGAATATCTTTTCGGGGAGCAATACGGATTTACCACACTTATGAAAACTGGAGATTTAGTTGTATGGGCGACTGAATCAGAAGGGTTCAATATCTTCTTCAACGGTTTTCATATCTTCTAAGATACAGTCTCGTTCAATCACGATTGATGACGTCCAATCAAGGATTGAAGAGCGATCCCTTGGCCGGGTATCCAACGGCTAGTTTGGAGGCAGGGGAGTATAAAAGAAGAACCATGGTGATCTGAGAAGAATGACGAACAACAATCCAAAGTGCAAGCGTGATTCGAATTTTACTCAAAATATTCTGAGTGCTCAAAATCTCATTCATTGTGAGAATCTGTAAGAGAGAAAAATTGAGTGGTTGAGTGATTGTAATTCTCTTGATTCATCATAGTGAAATCCAACCGATCGGCTGTCATCGTGGGAGAGTGGACGTAGGCTTGACAAGCCGAACCACTATAAACTCAACGTGCTCATTTCTCTTCCCTACTTCATTGCTGTGTTTAATTTTTGTACTATCACCCATTGCTCAAATTTACTAATAGCATATTGAAATTATTTTTAATTCCGCAAGAAATTTCAATTTAGTTGTCGATTCATCTATTCACCCCCCCTCTAGGTGATATTGCTAGATCCAACACAAAATACATCATGGGCCAACGCACACCAACCAGAATAGGCCAAACAATGGCCGAAGAAATAGCAAACCAAAACGGGTAGCAGAGCAAAGTGAACGCGCAGCAACCCGAAGGCCAACATAGACGGCCAAAGCAACGGAAAAGGCCAGTAGCAGGGGGTCATCAAAGATGGCAGGAGAGATGCCCCCAACTCACTTGCAAACGCCTATTGTGGGGGGGTGTCTTCAATGCACCCTAAAGAGAGTCTTTTGTCTCTCACAACTTTGAGGAGATGCTTGAGGATACCTGGCACGAATAAGGTCTTGTGTCTGAAAAAGATGTGATTCCTCTCCGTCCAGATAATATGGCATAAAACCCAAAGAGAGAACATGGCAATACGGTGAGGGAAGCTTCGACCACCAATATGATGAGTGGTCCAATGCAAGAAATCTTGCCAAGAGTAGTTCCGCCACGACAAATTGCATTTGGAAGCCCAAAATAAAGCAAGAGAACCCGTGGTAGCACACCTAAAGAACAAGTGGTCAATGGAGTCCGGCCTAGACCGACAAAAGATGAAAATCTTATCGAAATTCAAAAAGATAATAAGAAAAAGAAAAAAGATAAGCCTAACAAGGAACGACTATTGTCAGAGACAAAAATGAAAACGAGACGAAAAAAAACTGAATTCAATGTTGAGATCAACAAAGATCATTGTAAACATGAGCGGCAAATAGTGATGGACGGTTTTGTTACCATGTGGTTGATTTGGGCATTGGCAAGTTCAACAGAATTTTCCGGCAATTGAGACTGAGACATATCTCCTCAATCAAATGTAGGGAAAAGATTTGTATTTCCAATTAAAATGTTTTCCAAAAAAAAATATCACTAATAACGCTTACAAAAACGAATGAACGAAAAACATTTTCGTCGTCCATGAAGATGTCTAGACATGAATTGTGGTCGGTAATAAATTTATTTTTCATCGACTAATTATTTCAAGCGATACCAACTATCAGTTTTAGGACAATATTTTTTTAGTGATTCATTTTTTTTTTGCGAGAAACGAAGAGCCCGATGTGTCTAATAGACGGTATTATTCTCATGAATACTGATAAAACTTACGTACATGGGAAACCGGATCAAAGAAAACATCTTACAAGTAGACTTCCAGGATCGACAAAACATACTATTGGATGTAATGTTCTATTATGCAAATTGTCGGAGGAAACAAAGCTAAATGCTTCCCTTTATAGGGTCTCACGGTTGAGCTCAAATCAGGTGCAAAGAGAGCAAAAAAGAAAGAGCACAGAAAGAGAGAGTTGGTAAGAAAGAGGAGATAAAAGCATAACTCATGGCTTCTGTTCGTCGATTCGCTCTCCCTCTCCTCGGTCTCCTTTTCGCGTTCACTTTCGTCCGAGGCGATCCAAATTTGGCGGCGGTAAACAAGATTTGCAATGGCGATTCTTATGGGAGCGGCGATCCTTACGCAAACAGCGTGTCGTACGTCCTCGAGGATATGGAGACCGTGACGGCGAACCACCCCGGCTACGACTACTACACCCGTTCTCCTTACGCCGAAGCAACCGCTTATGGCCATGCTTTCTGCAATTCATGGCTTTCGTATACCGATTGCGCTACTTGCGTGAGCTATGTCAAGAGCAGGATAGTCAGCGAATGCGGCAGCAGATTGGGAGTTCAAATGCAGCTTCAGGACTGCAAGATGAGATACGAAAATTACCAGTTCTCGGAGTAGAGAAGACTGAGAGGTCTTAAACACTTTCCGTCTACCATTTTCCTTTTTTTTCGCCGTTTCCCAATTATAGAAAAGAGCAATGATTATCTCAGATATGGAGATAGTCCAAGCTTACTTCTGAATAAAAAGCTTAAGACGTCTCTCCTGCTCCGTTCAATTACGGCAAATTGTTAGGATAAGTGATGAGTCTTGTACTTGGCGCTGTTCAACTGAATGCAGTACATCATCATCATCTGTTTTTTTTTTTTTTAAACCATATTGACAACTTCGAAACTATACAGCTTTTCTCCCCTTAAACCATATCTGCTCCTGTGGGAATGGAGCTGTTTTGTAAAATTAAAGAGAAGTTCATGGCGACGTTTATCACTATGCTAGATTCAAAAAGCAAATGCAGTGATTCGACCTTCCACTCGGGCTACATCTACTCCCGCCGGCTAACATTCTGAGACCAACAGCCAGCAATAAGGCGGAATCCGCTATTAAGTATTAGAGATATTACAGTTTATAGATGGTTCTACTTCTCTACACGAATCGGTAGATAACTCTACACATAGCCCTCTCAGAGATTAACAATCGGAAAAGAAGCAGTTTTTCACAAGAGCAAGCAGGAGATCCTGAACGATGGAGACACAATAGAAGTTCTGAAATTTCATCAAAGTTCCCAGCCGCTGTTGATCTTCTTAAAATGGCGGCAAACGTACTCTTTGGAGCATCCGGTCTGTTGTCCTTTGGCAAAGCAAAAAGTTTCCCCAAGCATAAGCTTCTCCTTCTGCAGGCTGTCTTAACTCCCTATACTGTCTGCACGAAAGATTCCGATCTTCTCCGGTCTCAATGAGTCACCCCCATCAATTAAGAGGTGCCTAAGATTGACCAATTCCTTCAAATCTCTTGGAAGCGTTGCACGAGATGTGCAATCGGAGAGTTTAAGAGTCTGTTAGTTCAGTAAATCTGTGATTGAATCGGGCAAGCTCTTAATGGAAGAATGAATTGAATCGAGAGAAGTAGCTCTTAATGGAAAAATAATTAAAGTTCGTGCTACTCACCCCAACTAATAATCTACCGGCTCCATTGGACCACTCGGTAATCGGACCAGACCAGACCGGTCGATCAGGTTCCAGTCCCAGAAACTGGGAATTGGTCTCGGTCCATGGGTGGGATCAAACTAGAGCAGACCGAGAACCAATAACCCCTAGTTAAGACATGTGATCCCTAGTGTGATTGGTTCTGTTCAACTAAATGAGGCACAACACCAAGTGTGCTTATAAACGAAAATGTCTTCATCGAAAATCATTTTCAGGAAAATAACTATTTTTCTGCTATCTGGTAATGTACCTCAAAACAAGAAGGAAGCCGATTCTGGATATCGGCTTGCAATTTTAGGGTCTGTATGGTAACGTTTTTGTTCTTGGAAACACTTGTGGAATATAAATACTTTTTTCTGTTTCTATTCTCGGCAATGATTTTTGGGAACAGAAACTCGCTTGGTAACTGCAAAAAAATTATGTTTTCTGAACAAAAAAAAAAAGAAAGAAAGAAAGAAAAGAAACACGCTTGATAACTGTAAAAAAATATTTTTAAATTTTTAATTTAACTAAGAGGACTATATATATAACTCACTAAATCAAATTAAATCTCATTTATTAAATTTATTAAATCAAATTAGACCAATATATGTATAAGTAATTTATGCACGATTTATCAAATTACAATATGGACGAGATCTAACTATAAAAAAATAAAATCAAAGAGAAGACGAATTGGAATTAGACAACGAGAACACCAAATATATTTTCTATAGATAGGAAAAATATCAATTGCACTTTGAGTGAAATTGGAGACTAAAATGAAAAATATTTGTGTCTTTTGGTCCTTTTAGTCCAAATGTGCATTTTTTTCGAACATGAGGACTAAAATTAAATACAGGATATCAAAGTCTCATGTCATGAATTTAAAAGTAAATTTTTTTTGGCTAAAATGATTTAAAAGAAATTTTTTTAGTCAATTTAGGATTATGCTCAATGAAGAGGCTGTTGGGTCTAGCAATAACACCTAGAGGGGGGTGAATAGGTGAATGGACAACTAAATTGAAATTTCTTGCGGAATTAAAAATAATTTCAATACGCGATCAGCAAATAGGAACAACGGGTGATAGTATAAAAATTAAACGCAGCAATGAAGTAGGGAAGAGAAAAGAGTACGCTGAGTTTATAGTGGTTCGGCTTGTCAAGCCTACGTCCACTCTCCCACGATGACAGCCGATCGGCTGGATTTCACTATGATGAATCAAGAGAATTACAATCACTCAACCACTCAATTTTTCTCTTTTACAGATTCTCACAATAAATGAGATTTTGAGCACTCATAATATTTTGGGTAAAATTCGAATCACGCTTGCACTTTGGATTGTTGTTCGTTATTCTTCTCAGATCACCATGGTTCTTCTTTTATACTCCCCTGCCTCCAAACTAGCCGTTGGATACCCGGCCAAGGGATCGCTCTTCAATCCTTGATTAGACGTCATCAATCGTGATTGAATGAGACTGTATCTTAGAAGATATGAAAACCATTGAAGAAGATATTGAACCCTTCTGATTCAGTCGCCCATACAACTAAATCTCCAGTTTTCATAAGTGTGGTAAATCCGTATTGGTCCCCGAAAAGATATTCTTAGAAGGTAACATCCAATTGTAGAAAATCCCTTGAATGATTAGAAGGGACATCATGTCAATCGAATATCACAAACTTCCATAATGAACCTTGCCTTGATCGGAAACCTGCCATTTGTGGGTCTTCATGTTTTGGAAATGCATAAACTAACTATTTTCAAGTTTCGTCTTCACAAAGAACTTCTTGAATTTGATCAGTTATAGTGGAATGGTAATTCGGAGATTTGATAAGGTCCATCTGTCACTGCATATAGATCGTTGCACGAAATGTTCAAATAGGAGATCATGTTGAACCTGACCCTCAGAAGCAACTCCATCTGAAGGTCTTTAGATGCACTCTATCTGACCATCGTCAGAAGCACTTCCATCTGATTTCGTCAGAAGCACTTCCATCTGACTTCGTCAGAAGCACTCCTTCTGACCCTTGGTCCAGAAGCACCTCCTTCTGACCCTTGGTCTAGAAGCACTCCGTTTGACCCTTCGTCCAGAAGCACTCCTTCTGACCCTTCGTCCAGAAGCACTTCGTCCGACCCTTTGTCCAGAAGCACTCCTTTTGACTCTTCGTCCTCGAGATTACGTGACAGACTTAGATCCAAACAACCTGTTGCTTACTCATTCTTTCTGCATCATAAAACATTATACAAATCCTTTTGATAATTTTGTCAAAATCAAAATATAAGGAGAATTTCCACAACAATCTCTCCCTTTTTGATGGTGACAAAACTACAAAACTTAATGAAACAGTGTATATCAAGAATTGTAAAGAGTGAAACTGTGATTAGTAACAAATAAAAGTAATCACTCGATTTACTCCTGCAGGCAAACATAATCAGAGTAGAATATCCTTCACGTGAGCAAATATAATCAGAAAGTATCCGGCAATTCATATCCTGCATTGTGGTTAATGGAGATATGAAGAATCTCTCCTCCTTTTTGTCAACATCAAAAAGAATATATATTGCAAAGAATAAGAGCAATTCAATTGAAATAGAATAGGTAAAAAAAAATGTTGCAGAACAAAAGAAATCCTTGTAATTGGAGAAAAAATTAAGAAGCAGAATGTGGGGGCATTTTTGAAGAAGATGGAACATCTTCAGGCTCTGCGTCAGCCTCTACTGAAGAAGCTCTGACATATCCTTCTCCTATTCTTTGAGCATGGCTTCTAACATCTTGAGTTGTAGGTAGTCCTAAAGCTGCTCTGTCAGTCCTGACCAGCGTGTATGAAGGCATGTTGGCAATCTCGGCACAGAACATTCTATCATACATGTCAATAGACTTCTCTAGATTATCCACCTTATTTTCAATACCCTGTAAATGCCCATCAACATTCTCTAGATTTGCCACCTTCTTTGCAATGCCCTGCAATTTTTCATCAAACTTCTGCTCAAAACTTGTCAGTTTTTGATTGATCATATTTTCCATAGCAGCCAGACTTTGAACAAGGATCTGTTGAAGATTGTCCAGCTGCTTCTGAACCTCTAACTGTGATGTAGTGGAGGATTGTCCCTGACCAGCAGAGTTAGGTATTCTTCTTGGCAAGTTCTCCCCCTCAGATTGAGCCCTAGGAAAAACCCGAGAAGCTAGTACTTCTGTCATAAATACATCAGAAGTTGCAGGAAAAAGCTCCCCCTGAGTTATAGCTCTTTTCCCTTTGGACTTTGTGCTGGGCGCAGATTCTATCTCTTCATCAATGTCCATTGGTATTGACTGAGCACTCGAAAATTGATCCTCTTGTGCAATTGCTGTTTCCAAGTTTGAGGCGGCTTTGTGAACAGTCAATCGGGCAGAGGATATGGAATAAGCCTCAATATCATCTGGTTCAGCCACCTGATCTTCTAAGGCCATCTGTGCTTGTATTTGTGCAGACCACTGCTCATAATCAAAATTGAAAAGAGTATCATCATACTCTGTTTCACTCTCTTTTCTTGCAGTATCTTCTTCAGTCCACATAGTAAGGAATTCTTCCTAAGTTAGTTCACATATGTATACAGCAGTATCTGTTGACTGTGTTTCATCGACATCTCCTTCTTCTTCATTGCTTTGCGCACTTTAACTCTCAGTTTCGCTTACTCCATCTGATGCACCTTTAGATTGTGTAGCTTCAGAGTCAGATTCTTCTTTACCTTCTCTGGAATGATCATCAGATGAGGGGTCTTCTTGTTGACCCTTGATGGCCATAACCTTTCTCCTTTGGGGATTTCTGTTTTGACTCATCCTCGAGCTCCACAAGAACTGTCTCATTGTTCTTGTTCTTCCAGCCAGTAGGAGTCATTTTGAATCCCATCTTTCCCATCATAATTTCACCAGCAGTCATCAAAGGAATTTCTTGTTTGATAAGACCTACAGGAATCTTGATCTTAAAATGATCTATTATTCTATAGATCAGACCAGCATAAGGTAGATGCCCCTTGGGCTTGAGGACTGTCATGTACATGTGAAGTAGAACCGTGTGGGCATAAGAGATTTTCTTTCCCTACAATATACCCCACAATAATTTTGCCTCGTACTTTGAAATGTCTATTTTTGAGGCTGTCTTTAGCCTGAGGTATTCAATGACAACCTTATGCATCATGGTGTGCTTCAGAGGGAAATCATTGTAGGCAATATGAGATTTTGACTCTCTGGAGAAACTTATTTTTCCAGTTAGAAAGCAAAAAGCTTCTTCAGCAGTAACATCCAAGGATTTGAAAGCCCTTTTACTAGTTCCCATAATGAAAGCCAATTCAACAACATGCACGACATATTGCTTTCTATGCACAGTAAAAAACATAGAGTTGAAGTTGGCAAAATAAAGATTGGAGTAAAAATGGGCTACCAAATCAGAAAAAGTGTAACTCCTTTGGGTTATGAAGTTCTCTAAATTGACCTTTTGAAGATGCTTCCGAAGAGGGATACCATTCCTGTCAAAGTATTTCAGTTCAAACACCATGTGTGGTATGATGCCTCTCTATTTCATGAACTCAAACTTGTCATTATGTGCTTGATTTTGGAACAGAGGATCAAAAAAGTTTTCATCTATATTAAATCCAATGTTTTTCACAAAATCATTCAACAGAACATCATCATCATCTTCAACCTTTGCCTTAGTGCAGCCAGGCTTTATCGATGTGGGTTTTCTTGGAGTTGATTTCGAACTAGGCCTTGCTACTTTCTCTTTTCCCTTTCTAGAAACAGATTCAGGTGCTTCAACAACAATCGGTTCAACAATCTTTCCAGGCAAATTAAAGTATTCTAGCAGTTCGCTCTCACTGGCTAACTTATGAAGATCTAATAGCTTTCGCAGTTCACCATCAAAATTCCCGATTGCCTTAATGCTATCAAACATGGGCTTAACAATATGTGCCATTGCTTCTTTTTCTTCAAAGTCAGATACAAACAAACATTTTGCTTGTCGAAGGGCCTCACGTTGCTCGTTGGTTTCTGCTACCGACGGCCCGGTGGGACTCGCATCCGGAGAGGAGAGTTTTCTCTTCATCTGAGTGAGATTCCTTGAGGCGGAGGCTGATTTCGGAGCCATGAAGATGAAAAAGTTTGAAACTTTGAAAGAGAATGTGTAGTGTCGAGGAGAAAAATTGAGAGCGAGAGAGATTTTGAACAAGTTTAGGGTTTCGAATAAAATCGATGTGAAGGTGAGAGATAGGAGTGACGGTTCGTGGTCTTATAAAGGTGGCGGTTATTTTTAGAAACAAAATCAAATTTTAAGAAAATAGGAAAGAACTTTTCTAGTAAGTAAATCAATTACTAGCATTCAAATATTTGTAGAAAGATATGAAAGACTTACCTTAAAAAGAATTTTAAGAAATAACTAACCTTTGATTTGTGAACTTTCTTTTCTTTTTTTTTTTTTTTAAAAGTGAAGATTTGCTTCTGACGTTCCTTCTTACTCTCCTTCTGAGTCTCCTTCTGACGCTTCTTCTGAGTCTTCTTCTGACGCTCCTTTTGGATCTCCTTCTGACGCTCCTTTTGAGTCTCCTTCTGACGCTCCTTCTGAGTCTTCTTCTGACGCTCCTTTTGGATCTCCTTCTGACGCTTCTTCTGAGTCTCCTTCTGACGCTCCTTTTGGGTCTCCTTCTGACGCTCCTTTTGGGTCTCCTTCCGACGCTCCTTCTGGGCTCTTTCTGGGTCTCCTTCTGACGCTCCTTTTGGGTCTCCTTCTGTTTTAAAATACACTTAAGACAAATAGTTAATGATGGCTAATTTATTTCTAATAAAATTAAAGGATTCCTTATCTAATGGTTTTGTGAAAATATCTGCAAGCTGATTTTTTGTATCAATATATTGAATGTTAACATCACCGTTCTGAACATGATCACGTATGAAATGATGTTTGATCTCAATGTGTTTTGCTCTTGAGTGAAGTATGTGATTCTTTGTAAGATTTATGGCGCTTGTGTTGTCACACTGAATTTCCACATTTGTATCTTCAACACCATAATCTCTGAGCTGCTGTTTTAGCCAAAGAATCTGAGCACAGCAACTTCCAAGTGATACATATTCTGCTTCAGCTGTGCTGAGAGCCAATGTACTTTGCTTCTTGGAATACCATGAGATAAGCATGTTTCCCATGAGCTGGCAAGTTCCAGATGTGCTTTTCCTATCAATTTTGCAACCTGCAAGATCTGCATCTGAGTAACCTCTTAGTGTAAAATCAGAAGTTGTAGAATACCACAAACCATAGTTGGAATAAGTCCCAATGTATTTGATTATTTTTTTGATGGCTGAAAGGTGTGATTCTTTTGGACTTGACTGAAATCTTGCGCACAAGCAGACACTGTATAAGATGTCTGGTCTTGAAGCTGTGAGATAGAGTAGTGATCCAATCATGCTTCGATATAGCTTGGGGTCAACTTCTTTTCCATCTTCATCTTTGTCGAGTTTGGAGGAGTGAGACATGGGAGTTTCTGTCTTCTTGCAGTTTTCCAAACCACACTTTTTCACTATTTTCAGTGCATACTTTTCTTGAAATATGAATGTTCCTTTCTGAGATTGATGAATTTGAAGTCCAAGAAAGAAACGCAATTCTCCCATCATACTCATTTCGAATTCATCCTGCATCACTTTAGAGAATTTCTTGCAAAGTAGCTCATTAGAAGAACCAAAGATTATATCATCAACATAAATTTGACCTAGAAGAATATACTTACCTTGTTTTTGAATAAAGAGAGTAGTATCTACATTACCTTTTATGAAGTTGTGTTTGGATAGAAAATTGCTCAACCTTTCATACCAAGCACGAGGTGCTTGTTTCAGTCCATAAAGTACTTTTTTTAAAACATAGACCAAATCCTTTCCTCTAGGTTCTTCGAAGCCATGGGGTTGCTTAACATAGACTTCTTCTTTGATATAACCATTAAGGAATGCACTTTTCACATCCATCTGAAAGAGTTTAAAGACATTGTAACAAGTATAAGCAAGTAGTAGCCTGAGAGCTTCTAACCTCGCAACAGGTGCGTAGGTCTCCTCATAGTCTATTTCTTCTTCTTGAGAGTAGCCTTTTGCTACAAGTCTTGCTTTGTTTCTTACAACTTTTCCTTTATCATCCAGTTTATTTTTGAATACCCACTTTGTTCCAATTACTGGACGATTTTTGGGTCTATTGACTAATTCCCAAACATTGTTAACTTTGAACTGATGTAGCTCTTCCTGCATTGCATTTATCCAGTTCTCATCTGCTAGTGCATCTTCAATTCCTTTTGGATCCAATTCAGACACCAATGCTATATTACTCATTGCTTGCTTAAACTTGGATCTTGCCTTGATGCCATCACTTATGTTTCCCATGACGAGTTCCTTTGGATGACTTGACTTATGCTTTCAGTTTTTGTCGAAGCAATCATTTGAAGAAATTGTGGGTTCATTCTGCTCAACTTCTGGCCTTTCTTCATTTGAGTGAGTTTTCTTCTGAACATTCTCCGAACTAGTGTTTGCATCTGAGTATTGCTTTTCTTCTGATTCTTCCTGTGAATCTGAGACTTGAGGAAGTATATGACTGGATTCGGGTTCATCATTCTGAAAATTTTCATCAAACTTGATGTTCACCGACTCTTCAACAGCACAAGTGTTTTTGTTGTAGACTCTGTAGGCTTTGCTCGTTGTTGAATATCCCAGAAAAATTTCTTCATCTAATTTCTCATCAAACTTTCCAATTCGATCATTAGCATTCTTTAGAATAAAATATTTACAACCGAATACATGAAAGTATGCAACAACAGGCTTTCTTTTTTTGAAAATTTCATAAGGGGTTTTCTTAATGAGGGGTCTGAGAGAAATTCGATTCAAAATATAACAAGCTGTGAAAACAGCTTCAGCCTAAAAATGAGATGCAATCTTACTCTCAATCAAAAGAGTTCTTGGCATTTCTTGCAAAGATCTGTTTTTCCTTTCTACTACCCCATTCTGTTGATGAGTATACGGAGCAGAGAAGTTATGCTGAATTCCAAATTCATTGCAAAAATCTGAAAAACTTTGATTTTCAAACTCTCCCCCACGATATGTTCTTAAGCTAGAAATGGTACAGCCTTTTTTCATTTTGAATTCTTTTTGCCAATTTTGAAAAAGATATAAAAGCCTCACTTTTGTGAACAAGAAATAACACCCATGTAAATCTAGAGAAATCATCAATAATAACAAGATAATATTTCTTACCTCCAAGGCTTAAGGTTCAAATTTGGTCCAAAGATATCCATATGAAGCAGCTGCAAACATTGCTTAGAGGAAACTTGATTTAAAGACTTAAAAATACTTATCACCTGCTTGCCTAGTGTGCATGCATGACATAGTCCTCTTTTTCAAATTTCGTTTGAGGTAACCCTCGAACAAGTCCATTTTTGGAAAGCTTTGACATATGCTTTACACTAATATAACCTAACTTTCTGTGCCAAAGATCAGATTCATCCTTAACAGAAATAAGACATTTTGTATTTTCAGGGTTAGAATCAATATCTAAAAGATAAATATTCCCATGCCTTTGACCCGTCAAGGATTGCTTCTTGTCCTTACTCATACCTGTGCACTTTAGGTCTTGAAAGCATATTTCATAACCAGAGTCATAGAGTTGACTTACAGATATCAAGTTGTAGTTCAGTCCTTTGACAAGAGAGACATCTTTAACTGTCAGATTTCCAATCTTGACATTGCCTTTTCCAATGACCTTTCCTTTGTTCTTTCCTCCAAATGACACACTTCTACCATCACATTTTGAAAGAGATATAAATACATCTGAATTTTCAGTCATGTGACTTGAGCATCCACTATCCATAAACCACTTGTTCTTCCTTCTCTTTGGTATCTACAAGAAATGAGCAACTCACTGTTTCTTTGGTACACATGCTTTCTTGGGTCCTTCTATGTGAGTAGGATTTGACCTTTTAACAGGTCTCCAGACTTTCTTGCAATAGTCCTTAGTGTGGCTAGGATCACCATAATTTACACAAGGTTGGTGTATGTGAGACTTGGAAAACTGTTTGTAAAAATGACTTCTATAAACAGTAATAGTAGGTTTGTGGAAATTCGTTTTAGAAAAATAATTTTTAAGAACACTTCCCTGTTTAAAACCCAAACCTGATCTATCATTAAAAGGTATTTGTTTAGAGATAATATTGTCCAAAGTCCTTGAACTTTGTGAAAACCTTTTTAAAGTCACATCAATTTTCTCTTTTAGAGAATCATTCTCTTTTAAAATGAGATCATGGCTTTCTTTCAACTGATGAAATTCGTGTTGTAGAAACTCAATTTTTTTCTTTTTGAGAAATATTTTGCTGTTTTAAAGAGGAGTTTTCCTTTTTCAAAACAGAAATTTTTTCAAGAGTTTCTTTGTAACTTTTGCAAAACTCATCAATATACTCCGTAACTTCATCAGGGAGATTAGATGGACGTACCTCAGTCTCTGAATCTGAGCTTGAATCTGATTCCGAATCTGACTTAACCATCAAACAAATGTTTGCGTAGTTATCTTCACTTTCATCAAAATCACTCAATGTTTCTGCCTTTAAAGCCTTCTTGTACTTCTCATACTTGAGCTTGTCTCTCTTTAACGTTGGACAATTCGGCTTGATATGTCCTGCTTTCTTGCAATGAAAGCATATCACATCTTTGCTTTCTTGAGATTCATTTTGAGAAGATTTTTTTATCACTTTTCTTCAAAGGTTTCTTTCCTTTGAAGTTTCTGGCTTTTCGAGCCATCTTTCTAAATTTCTTCACCATAAGTGCAAGTTCTTCATCATCATCATCTTCATCATCTGTGGTAGACAAACATTGAGCAATTTCAGTTTTCAATGCAATTGATTTCTTACTTTTTTGATCTCCCCTTTAGTTCCACTCGTCTGTGAGTCCTCCAAGTATCTTTCTCACTTGCTTCGCCTCAGCAACTGGTGCACCTTGTCTTGCAAGTCTACTTGCTAGACTTTGAAACCTATCTATCATATCAGCAATAGATTCGTCAGATTTCATATGAAATGCGTCATACTCACTCAGTAAAATGCTGAATTTTGTTTCATTCACTCCATTTGTTCCTTAAAAGGTGATATGAAGCCTATCCCATATTGCTTTGGCAGATTCTTCCTCTGAAACACGGTTATAAAGAGGAGTTGATAAAGCACAAAATAATGCATTGACATCTTTGGAATCCAAGCCTCGTCTTTTGGCTTTTTCAGTCTCAGTCATGGTCGTGGTAGGATTTGCTTCATTTCCAGATGTTGCACTTGCAGCAGCATTAGGTATGACACCATTTGTGACAACATCCCACATCAAATCATCATATGCCTTAAAGAACCATTTCATCTTGTTGCTCAACATATTATAGTCATTCCCATCAAAGTAAAGTGGCTTATTGGCAAAGTGCGAATCGCTTGCTCCTAAAGAGTGATTGCTAGACATAGTAAATCATTAGCTCAGAAGTCAATAAACACTTCGTAAATATGAGCAACCTGCTCTGATACCAATTGTTAGGTCTAGCAATAACACCTAGATATGGGTGAATAGGTGAATCGACAACTAAATTGAAATTTCTTGCGGAATTAAAAATAATTTCAATACACGATCAGTAAATAGGAACAACGGGTGATAGTAAAAAAATTAAACGCAGCAATGAAGTAGGGAAGAGAAAAGAGCACGCTGAGTTTATAGTGGTTTGGCTTGTCAAGCCTACGTCCACTCTCCCACGATGACAGCCGATCGGTTGGATTTCACTATGATGAATCAAGAGAATTACAATCACTCAACCACTCGATTTTTCTCTCTTACAGATTCTCACAATGAATTAGATTTTGAGCACTCAGAATATTTTGGATAAAATTCGAATCACGCTTGTACTTTGGATTGTTGTTCGTTATTCTTCTCAGATCACCATGGTTCTTTTTTTATACTCCCCTGCTTCCAAACTAGCCGTTGGATACCCGGCCAAGGGATCGCTTTTCAATCCTTGATTGGACGTCATCAATCGTGATTGAACGAGACTGTATCTTAGAAGATATGAAAACCGTTGAAGAAGATATTGAACCCTTCTGATTCAGTCGCTCATACAACTAAATCTCCAGTTTTCATAAGTGTGGTAAATCTATATTGGTTCCTGAAAAGATATTCTTGGAAGGTAACATCCAATTGTACAAAAATCTCTTGGTTGATTAGAAGGGACATCATGTCAATCGAATATCACAAACTTCCATAAGGAACCTTGCCTTGATCGGAAACCTACCATTTGTGGGTCTTCATGTTTTGGAAATGCAGAAACTAACTATTTTCAAGTTTCGTCTTCACAAAGAACTTCTTGAATTTGATCAGTTATAGTGGAATGGCAATTCGGAGATTTGATAAGGTCCATCTGTCACTGCATATAAATCGTTGCACGAAATGTTCAAATAGGAGATCATGTTGAACCTGACCCTCAGAAGCAACTCCATCTGAAGGTCTTCAGATGCACTCCATCTGACCATTGTCAGAAGCACTTCCATCTGACTTCGTCAGAAGCACTTCCATCTGACCTCGTCCAGAAGCACTCCTTCTGACCCTCGGTCCAGAAGCACCTCCATCTGATCTGACCCTTGGTCCATAAGCACTCCGTCTGACCCTTCGTCCAGAAGCACTCCTTCTGACCCTTCATCCAGAAGCACTCCTTCTGACTCTTTGTCCTCGAGATTACGTGACAGAATTAGATCCAAACAACCTGTTGCTTACTCATTCTTTCTGCATCATAAAACATTATGCAAATCCTTTTGATAGTTTTGTCAGAATCACAATATAAGGAGAATTTCCATAACAGAGGCATGTGGTCCCAAACTTAATTTTTAAAAATTTAACTAGCCAAAATGAAAAGAGAATTGAAATAAAATATGGACTATTTTTGCTGCATTTTTTTTTACCATGAATACTATTTTTGCTTATTTTCAGCTACTTTTATAATTAAAATAAATCCAAAAATGTTAAAAATTATGAAAAATATTTTTTTTTGTTCAAAATTGGTTCCTAAAGCTAGGCCAATGCTTTCAAGATTGATTTTGTAATTTTACGAATTATTTTGATATTTTTAATTAATTTTTTAAAATAAAATGATAAAAAATTATTCGTCAACATCGTACAAGAACAAAAGAGAATAGAGTACGTTCAAAAATAAAATTGTTCTCAACTCTTTCTAAAAAAAATGTTCCAAACATGTTTCTAAAAAGTGTTCTAAAAACACATAAACAATTTTTTTTTTGTTTCTTGTCTCTACTTCAAAAGTGTTTCTGTTTCTCAAAAGTGTTCTTAGAATAATTTGGAAACACTTTTTTACCATACACGTTTCTGTTCTAAAAGTATTCTGAAAATACTTTGGGAACAGAAACATTTTTTTCTGGAGTGTTACCATATAGACCCTTAACGCACGTGACGATGAGAGAGAGAAGCTTTCATAGTGTAGCACCAATCCTCAGCCATATTAGTTTAGCATCGTAGCTCCTTATTTGGAAAAACGATTTCCTCTTTTATCATTTTGCATATATTACGCTGGGCGATTTCCTTAGATCAAAAATGGTTTTTAAGTATTCATTTTCCATGTAACAAATACCACAAATTGACGAAATACGTTCTTCAAAAATGTACTTTTGGTGAAACAAACGTACCCATCATCTTTTCCTTTCTTTTTTTTTTTTCACTTGATAATGGCTTCGTGAAACACCATATTTACTAGTAAGACCTTTTCTCCGCCCATCTGGGAATGGAGCAATAAAAGTTTTGACAAACCAAGAGGAGTCCGAGGCGCCGTTTCTCATTAAGATAGGTGTAAAGTGGAAATGCAGTAATGTATGTAGTTAAGACAGTAATGTATGTAGTTAAGACGAGTCCTAGCTCGCAAACCAATGCACTTGAACCTCGCTAACTGTATATGACAGGATCAAATCCTGTTGGAGAAATGAATTCAATCGAGAGAGAAGTAGGTCATAGGGGAAAAAAAAAGACGTAGTTTTAAGTGTCATCTGTCATGGGTTTGCAAATGAATTGCTATCCCGCAATCAATGGGAAAGGTGAAAGTAGCACCATAAAATGATCCATTATAGAATATTCGTAATAATATCACCCAAATTGATTTCTTCTTTTCAAAATCATGAATAATTCTCCTAAAATACAACTAAACCTTGGCGCTTGGACTCGGGACTCCAATGCTCGATCCCGACAACCTAAGTACCTAGCTCCCGTGCCGGAGACCCTCAAAACCGTCTCCGGAACCCTTGCGACGAAGCTTGAGTCCCCTACGGCCAGGCGCAGGTCCATGGCGTCCTAACCCAGAATTTGAGGTTGTGCTCGAGATTATTCTTTTCTTGTCAAACGTGTATTAATCTGGAGAAAATGGCTAATGATTAATTTTCTCATGCAGTTTTATCTAATTCAAGCTGACTCCACTAGATATTCGAATGCAGATAGAAGCTGCTCAAGTTAGTAAGAAAGGAGGATTATGAACATCGTTATGGCTTCTGCTTGTCGGACTGCAATCACTGTCTTGGATCTCTTTTTCGCTTTCAATTTCGTTCGCGGCGGTCCCGATGTTAATCATAGCAAGCAAGATCTGTAGCGGCTATGTTTATGAACGGGACACGATCCCCTCTTGCGAACAGCGTACCTTGCATCCTCCAAGATGTGGCAACCGTGACGGCCGACCTCCCTAGCTGCGATTACTATAACCCGTTCGCCTTCCGCCGACGCGACTGCATATGACCAAGCTGCTGGCAGTCAAGAGCTTTCGTACGGCGATTGTGGACACGTGTAAGTTCCGCAAAAACGATTGATAGTCCTCGATTGTCCGAACGGTATCGGGGTTCAAAGATTATTCGATCGCGGATTAAACCAAGGATATGCAATACTTTAATCCTACCGTTTTCCTTTTTTCGATGAAAGCAATGGCAATCTCACATATGGAGATTAGTATAAGCTAGTTTCTAAAGTGAACAGCTAGCAATTAGGCACTAGTCCTCTCGTTGCTCAAGTACGCTAGATTGCTAGGATATGTGGTGAGTCTGGTGACACTCTTGTACATTTTCTTTTCCTTAGATTTAATGAAGTACTAAATTATAGAGAAACATAATGCATGTGAAAATCAACTTAATGGGGCTCTTCACATATTTTTCACTCATAAAAAACAGAGTACAAAAGTTTTTTTTTTTTAAGTCATATCTTTAACTCTCCTCTTTTTCTGACTTTTGCTTTACCTCTTGCGGAGCGCGGGAGTCGAATCCCATACTTATGATGCTAACGTTCCCCTAATCCCTTTATTAGTAGGATCGTATGCCTATTAGCCGGCAGTAATTTGATATCATGAGTATGGAAAATCCAAGCTTCTCCAAAATGGCCTAAATGAGAGCTAGCATGTGATTTGGGTAATTTTCCCAAAAACTAGTACATTCCCACCTTTGCTCAAATTGGGTCGGTCCTTACCTTCCAGTCATGCATTACTAATACAAAATATGAAATCGTGGTCTCGGGAATCACTCTTCATTTTATTTCTCAGTTGAGAAATAAATGAGACACATTCAACACTCAAACTATCGAGTCATTCAATGAAATGGTTATTCCTTGTAACAAATAGACACCGTTTGTTTCGTGGAAAATAAATAATTTAAAAAATAATTTTCAAAAAATGATCGTCTGTATCGCTTAAAATAATTAGCTAATTAAAAAATGTCGTTATTATCGACACTGATTTATATTCAAATATTTTCGCGAACGATGAAAATATTTTTTCGTTCATTCATATTTTATAAGAGATAAAATGGATCATTTGTAGGAATTATTTTCCAAATCATTTATTTTTTGCTAAAAAAATGCACCATTCAATAATTAAAAAAAAAAAAAGTGCAAGATTGTTCCTAGGAAATTTCCACAATCGGACTGCCTGCCTGATCCATTGTTGACTATGGTTCATTGAAGAGGAAGTTAGCGGGCTGTCCGTGTGGCAATGGCGATGGTGCCGGGCTTGTGGCAGTGGAGGCGAATGTCAGTGGCTGTTGCAAATCAATCAGTGTTGTCGGTCGAGTTTGGAGGTTCCAGTAGCGGTGGCAGCAGCCGAGTTCGGGGGTTGCCAAGTTGAGTCGTGGCGAACAACTAGGGAGAGTTCCTCATTTTAAGCTAGCGTTCTCGGAATCAATGAACAAAATCCGGAAGCATCCAATCTGAGCAAGGTGGATGATAACGGCAAACCAACGGGATTAGTAAGACGGCAACCTTGAATCAAGAATCTTGCAAGAATTTCTGAAACACACAAGTCTTGATATCTGGCAATTGGTATTCGCGTTCTACCCCGAAATACAACAGATCTTCAATAGGCTATCATCAAACAACTCCTAGGAGACACTATTAATGTTACAACATGGCCTGCACTTTGAATATACTTTCCTACGTGCGTCACTGGTCACAGTCATCGCCCATCAGAGGGCGCTTGAGGTGCGCCACAGCTTTTCTACACGCGATGTCCATTTTTGCAGGTTGTCCACACGCCAGCTGAATCGACAAGTTCATCAATTAGACCATACGTGAACTAAGCCACGGCGGTTACCGGTGTATATCTCGTTCCGCTCTTCGTCATAGAAAAGCGCAGTTATGTCCTCCAGGGCCTCTGAGACCGTGCTTCTCATCCTCTGAGTGTGGCTCGGCAGACTTGGCTTCTTCAACTTCCCGCCAAGCAGCTTCGGCTTCTTCAAGTTCTCACCATCACTGCTACAGTCGTCAACCTTTGGACTGCCATTAGTAGCATTTATCTTGGCCAGGCATTTCCCAGTCAAGATATTGCTGATATTGATCGAGCCAGCTGTACCGAAAGAGACACCAAATGAATCCTAGACACAAGCATCTAAAAATGTGAAGCCACATTGACAGTCATCCCAGACTATATATACATAGTAACGACAGAATATAAGGGTAAATTATAGAGAAGCATATCCAAAATTATAGACCAGCAAAGTCAATTTAACAAATACATCGACACCAGAATCATGCATGGCCCTTACTCAATGTCAATTTTGCAAAAAAGAATGCTTACCATTCCCTTCTGTCCAGTGATCATCAGAATCGGCCTTGCAGTAAGAAATTATAAGATCCTGATCGCTCGTTATGTAGATGTTATTAGTGTTGCAATCAGGATGCCACAAAAGGTGATCCTCAAATGAAGTCACGAGCTCCCCGCGGAAGTTCCACACCGAGACAGTTCTATTTCTAAATGTCAAGAACAGCTGATTCTCATAAAGAAAGATGAATGCTGATGGAGTCATAAATTCCGTCCGGCTAACTTCCATCACTTCAGCATTTCGAACCTTCAAGGAACAAAAACTAATCAGTTACCAGGATGTGAATGAAAAAGACTAAAAGAGATATTTAGAGAGATATTTTGTACATCAAGTATTTGGAGATTCTCATTTTCTTGCTTGACCAGAAGCTTCTCATTGAACTGTTCTATGAAGTCCACCTTCTTATTGCGATGAAGTAGGTGGTTGAAGGCCTTGAGGACTGTTCCATCCTCTATTGACAGTATCTTAAGAGGAACGTGGCTAGTAGATCTATTAAAAATCAGTAGCATGATACCTGGACTGTAACCAGAAAAAGTAGAAAAAGAAAGGCATTAGCAGTGTAAGATTCATATGTACTACAAGATGAGAAAGTGACAAGTCATAATATGTACATATTTTCTGGAAATCCCACTTGTTCAGTTCTATATTCAATTTGCAATAGACAGAAGATAACATGCTTACAACTGACAACTAGAAAATGTAGATATAGAGACTGAGTTTATGGTTACTGGCTACTGTAGTGATGGACACTTACATCAGCAAAGATGCTCTTAAAGAGGAGAAGGTTAAGTACGATTGTATAGTTAACGACTGCACGTGCGTTGTTATTTCTATTACTAAAGCATCTAGCTAAAAGGTAGTTGAAACAACTAGACACATGGAGAATAAATTTACTATCACCCGATTTACATAGCTGATGGCACAAAGTCAGCAATTAAACACTCTTAAGGAGCCTTATGAGTAGTTTAAAGAAAAGGCCGTGACAAGTGAACCACTATCACGACAAAGGTATTCCATCAATTAACAGATCCCCTACTTGTTCTTCGCTTCAAATGATTCATACCAAAATTCATATTGAAAATTGACCTTATCATTGTTCAAATTTGGAGGCACACACAAACAGAAGTGTCTCACAGAGAGAGGGGGGGGAACGGGAAGAGAGAGAGGATTACCTGATTTTTATTTCTTGCACATCCTTGTCCGAGATGGAATACAACATTGTATAGTTTTTCAAGTCGAAGACCTTGTATATACTGGTAACAAAGCGGGGAGAAAAGAGAGGACCAATCAAGGAGTGAGTCTACGGTAACAATCTACAATTTTAGCAAAGAAGTGTACCTATCTTGCGCTGAGTAAGTGAGAACCTTCCCATTTACATCATCGAACTCCACAAAGCCAGGCCACTTCAAGGATTCTGATTCAAAAAGAGCAAATCCAGCATCTGGTTGGCCCCTTCTTATGTATCTATCAGAGAGAATACAATACATTATGTCATGTACAAAATCTGCTTCCTTAAGTTGGAAGAAGAAGAAGAACTCTGATTAAAAAAAAAGAGTTGAAAGGAGAACAAACAAAAGGTGAACTGTACGCACTCGATCCTAGTGGATCTGCATTTCAAGGAGCTGAAGTTGTCAGAAGCGTATACTGAAACTGTAATAAGCGAATCATTGTTCTTGTTGTAAAACAAACTCCGAATGACTTCATCAGGAGTAACATTCAAGAAACATATCCTCTCATTTGATTCTGCATGAATAGCCAAACATGAACTGTTACATGCAGATTCTATTATGGAGTTGTGGGCATTGGATTAGCTCACTGCATTCTCGTGTAAAAGCTTCAGTCCTATATGGACAAATGAATCAAGTGTGTACCTCTGCTGAAAGCTGCACAAACACCTGAATGGTTAAGAGCGAAGACAATGTCATGTGCAGCCACTATCTCAATAACTTTTGTCCTGTTCATCAGGAAAGGCAATACAGGTGAACAATGTCCACTGGGGTCATGGGTGTCGTACTCCTCCTGAACCATAATAACATTACCCAATTAATAACAGTTGGTGCAAATTCTGTTGAGCTAAATATTCCAGCCATCTTGATGATAGTCGCACTGGTTAGAAAGGAGAAGTTAATAAATTTTCAGAAACTGTAATGGGAGATCTATTCTCTTCACTTCATTTTGAACCAATTTAATCTCATTTCACTGTTCATGATGAAAGACATTAGTGGCGAGAGATGATTGTCACCATCTAGTGGGACACCCATTGGGATAAGAACTGGCAGTTTAAATCCTGCTTCCCAACCCACACAATCATTTTAAACCAAAGACAAATACCGTTCCAAAGATGCTCGAACACGATTCTGTCCCAGCCGAAACTCCGCCATGTATACCCCAAAAGCATCAGATGCAGACAAATATACATGCTATGTCTAATTCCAAGATCTGCATTAGCCAGGTGCAGAGACATGGTTTGCTAGCTAATGAACTTGTCAAGTCTAAGCAATGAGCTTGTCAAATCTAAGTAACAAACTCATTCTCCTATATGATCTGATTGGAAGTAGCTAAAACCCACCCAAACGAAAATACTTTCCGTTAATATTGCAACTCCAACCTTGACCGAATAAGATAAGCAGAAAAGGAGAGGTGTAGTGCGTACACTGTGTTCAGTTAACAAGATGCTACTTCTCAATTTTTTTGGGGGTAAAGATGATGCTACTTCTCAATTGCACACTTCAATTCAGAACAATCGCTGCAAATTCAACATTCTTCTTTCTCAGTCCAAATCCGTCTACAAGCATTTCAATCAAGCTCTAACAGCTAGTAAATATCTCCAATCTCAGATTTAGAACGATTGCAAGCACGAATTAAGCATCCCGACTCTCAGAAGCTCTCTTTCTAAACCCATCTCAAGTACATCACGAATTACAACAAAGAGTACATAAGACTACATAGTACCTACAATACACAATCCAAAATCAAAAGATAGAATCCAAAGGTTCCAAACTGAACCCAAATAGGAAATCACACTGACCGTCAATCGCATGTTGCGAAACCTCTCCTGGGCATTGCTCATGCTGAACGAGCGATCCCTCTTGGAGCGAATCTCTCGCCTTTGCAACTTCTTCACGCTGTTCACGAACCCCTCGCCGCGCGGCCTCTTCTTGGCGACGACTCTCCGGCCGGAGCACGGCCTAGGGCTCGCCGATATCCTCCTCCCTTCAATCATCATCCCCACCACCAACGACACCCAGCACCAATTCAAGCTCGACCCAACGGGGGGAACATCATCCCCCTGCGGGATTCACCTGGAATCACCGATTCCGGTGACGAAATGGGTGTTCCCTCAGCAGAAAAGGGTGAAGAGGGAGGCACAGGGGAGAGATTTTGGGGATTGGGGTTGTGGGGGTCTGTTGATTTTTGATGCGGGGATTGAAAGTGGAATGGAAAGGTTGGGACTTTGGATCTTTAATGAGGTTTCGCCAAACGAAAACGATGACCTTGTGGAGCAAATGGAGCTACGACGACGAGGATTGATGAGAGCTCAAGTTGAAGCAAAGATGTCGGCCAGTCGGATTAATTGTTTTTTTTTTATCAAACAGTTGGATTAATTGTTGAATATCATAAATTCCAAATCCTCCATCAGTTTTTATTTTTTGAAAATGATCCGGGCGCGTTCTAAAAAATAACGACACCACAAATATAAAAAAAAAATCATTTTTTTGTCGAAGAATATCAAAATATTTTACCCACTTCATAATCGAGGAGTTTCTCAATCGATTACCTCTAAATTTTCAGAGTCCACTCGATACGAGGCTTCTGTTAATTAAAATTATGAGTTAATATCACTAAAAATCTCAAATAAGTACATCTGTGACAATTTTACCTCAAATTATTTTTTTGATTATGAAAAACCCCAAACTGATACATTTATGACAAATTTACCCCAAATCGGTACAGCCATGATAAATTTACCCTCCGTTAGTTTTCATTAAATTTTACAGACAAATTGTTAAGTTAGATGACACGTGGCTACTGTCGGGTGTACACGTTACCTTGCGTTTGCTATATGTGTATCAATTTGAAATTTTTCGTGATATAACTCAATTTAACGAAAATTTACAAAGGATAAATATGTCATATGTGTATAATTTTTTATGATAAAAAAATAATTTTGAGTAAATTTGTTACAGTTATACCAGTTTAGGGTCTTTGGTGGTTAAAAAAATAGTTTGGGGTAAATTTGTCACAAATGTAACAGTTTGGAGTTTTTGGTGGTTCAAAAAATAATTTGGGATAAATTTATCATAAGTGTACAAGTTTGAAATTTTTCGCGGTATTAACCCTAGAATTATTATGCCATGTAATTTTAAAGGCGTAGATGACTTGCTCGAAAAAAAAGCTAAGCATCTCAAATGACGTAATTTCTTTATTTGATAAAAAGCTATGGCGTCTCTTCATTGAAGTGTTGGGTGATGAGAAGTGAAAAAGAACGATGTATTGGATGATTTTTAGCCACCAGGCATGTCTTCGACTCTCTATTGAGAAGGCATCGTCCCAAGAGACCACATTGGACGAGGACACCTTACGATTACTTACATCTTAAATGTTGATGAGGTATTTGACTGACCAAAAAAAAAAAAAGCTTGGGTATTCGAATGTGATACTGCGCAAAGGTTCAGGTACTCTCGATGGCATTATCCTTACCTTAAAAGGTCCAATGTAACAAGGTTGCAGCGGTGGAGTTCTAAGTTGGACAACAAAATTGTAGTTTATATGGTGCTAAATAGGTGCTTTCCGATCACATATTCGAGATTGGGGCGCGTGCGTGCCCACACAATAGAGAGATTATATAGAGATAACGGCAGTGACTGTTGGCAAATGACTCAGATTAATCGACAAATTTATCAAATACAAGGTTGGCAAATAGCTCAGGTCATAAATTTGATATAACAATTTGTAACCTTATAATTTTGGTCAGCTATCTAAAAATACTTCCAACCCTAGATCAACCCTCCGACGAACTCACACACATCTTCGCGGCTTACATTTGATAAAATAAATACTGTGAAGTCTTCAACATCACGAATCACTTGTTCAGAATTCCTAGTATTCAAACAGATTTGAATTCACTTCTTTTTTGCCAAAAAATTGCTACTCTTATACCATATCCGTCTACACTTCGAAGTAATTTTTTTCATAGTATTTCAATAACTATTTATTTTTAAATGGTCATTTCTTTCTTTTTGGCAAATTTTCTAAAGGGTTAATATCATTAAAAACTTCAAAATAGTACACTTATGATTAATTTACCATAAACTAATTTTTAGTCACAAAAAAAAAATCTCAAACTGATATAGGCATGACACATTTACCTCCATTAGCTTCCATCAATTTTTACCATGAATTTGTTGAGTTAGATGACACTTAACAATAACTCAGTTGACGTGGCAAGTACATCTGAAAATCCATAACTCTCTCTTTCTCTCGAGTTAGCTCTAATTTGAAAATAAATAAGGCTGACTCTCTCTCTCTCTCTCTCTCTCTCTCTCTCTCTCTCTCTCAAACACGAAAAATCATAACTCATTTGATCTTTCATCGTTGTCTTCATCTTCGTAATTGTGCATCAAAACTCATTCGAGCAAACATTTATTTCTGCTAATCTTCTCGCCTTCGATTTTCTTTTTTCCAGATTCATTTGGCGAACTCAGCCAAATCATAGAATTAGGATGTCCAATAATGGCTATTGGAAGTGATTCCAAGAAAAGCGCGATCTAAAAGGGAAAACGAAGGCTAGAAGATTACCAAAGATAAAAGCGTGCTTGAACGAGTTTCGATATCTAATCACGGACACTAAGGCAACGATGAAAGAATGTGCTAGATGAAGACGAAGACCTAAGATTTTTCTTGTTTTGAGGGAAAGAGAGAAAAAGAGCCCTATTCGTTTTTTAAATTAGGGCTAATTGAAGAAACAAAGAAAAATTGTCAAAAAAGTTATAAACCTGTAGCACTTTTCCCAATTCAATTCTAAGCCTTCTTTTTACCAATTCAATCCTAAACATTTTGTATTTGTGCCAAATTAGTCCATCTGGCTAACTTGGGCAGCCGACATTGACATGGATGCCGATCGATGCTGACACGAACATCGATGCTGACATGAACATCGATGACGTAATGATACTAAAATATCTTATCGAAGTTTCTTATGTTTTTTCATCTCTCTTTTTTTCTTTTCTTCTCTTCTTATGAATATCCTGTGAGCCATGGAGACTGCTGGTCTTTTGTTCTCATGTGAGCCATTGAGAGGTGAACAAAAAGCAAAGGTAAAGTTAAGATTTCGAGCATGTTCTCGGACGAAATATTTAGGCTCTATTTAATTTACGAAAAATAAGTTACTATAAGTAATTGAATATTATTTTCATAAACATGATCACCTATATTACTTACAAAAATAAATAAAATGAATAATATTTTTACCGTCTAAACATAATTTATCGTCGAAATGAAAACATTTTTTTTTATCACCTTATTATTTTAAAAACGATACTTACTATTGACTTGAGCTATAAGCACTCGGTACATTTGCAAGGGAGTAGCATGGCGTGCAATTGGACCGCTTGGATGCAAAACAAATGCAAGGGACATCCACACCTCCAACCTTTCAATAGATTAGAGAGCTCCTCAGTCAATTACACTGAGAAACTCGGTCAGAGGCTCCACAGTCGCAAATCCACCTCGTTCAAGAAGAGAGAGGGCCAGCTCGCACTCGTGCCATCCCCACAAACCCCGGGCCAATCTCCCCAGCGTCTTGTGCTTCACTTCTCGAACCCACGCCGGCGCGAAGCTCACGACGAGACCCACCAAACAAGAGATGTAAGCCTTCCAGGTGACGGGATGGCACCCAAGGGACAAGTTCCCCTCCAACACCCCCGCCAGAAAGTCCATGTGAATCCCGATGATGTGAGATCTCCCAGAATAAGTCCATGGCGCTGCTCTCGCCCTAATGCCGCATGTGAATGCACATATCAAGTATACGAAATATGCCATTCCATATCCCTCAAACGTGCGGGATGCAAAACTTCCCTCGCCGTGTTTCTCTTCCCGACTTGTGAGGAGCCAGGTCGGAATGGTCTCCTGGAACAATTCTTGGGCAAGCTGCATCTTACCCGCCGAGCACAAGAGGCTGGCACCTAACAAGGCCACTTCCTTTATCCGGGCAGCCGCAAGGGACAAGGATGACTGACCAGATTTCAAACGGGCGGAACTTGTCTCGGCGCATCGGGTGGCTAATTTGGAACCATATTCAACCACTAGCCTTATGATACTGTCACTTAGGTATTGCTTGTCTTGGATGGACCTACAAGAGCGTAGATAAAGAAGTCCTGGAGCTATGGAAGGAGGAACACCAAGGGCTGCAATCTTGTCGCCCAGCAGCCCATTTAAGCAAGGTTGATTACTCAGTAGACGATTTAAATTATCGGGCGGTCCAAGAAACGATGCGAAGCAACTCCTAACGAGCTGGGCAAGGGCTTCTTTGTTTTGTTGGAAAACACAACGAGAACATGACACAACAATGTAATCATGCCACCGTCGGACCTTTTGCGTCCATAGAGAACCAATTATGGGCATGCTAGGCCCAGGGCAATATGACGCGCAATTCTCCATAGCTGGTCCAGCAACAGCGTGGATGTACTCGAGGCTCTTGTCAAGTTTAAAAGTGATGGTTAAACTAACCAGAGCTGCCATCGGAAGTGGAAGCATTGGCACGACACCTACAAAGCAAGCAGCCAAAGAGTTACTCAAAGGCGTGTACCAACCAACCATTTGATGCAAATAATCATTACTAGACAGTAGGAAGTTCAAGTTAGCACGCATAACATGCGTTTACACTTGCTTTCATATGTATAAATGAAGACCACCAAAACCACCGAAGGTCCACAAAAAACAAAAGAAAACAAAAACAAAAACAAGAGGTACGTTTCAAATCCAAAATAAACAGGATGTTGAGGAGCCCCAATGATAAAATACATGTCCAGTGTATCCCCAAAACACAAATATGGATCGCTATTTACCTGAGAACTCAATGGGGAGCATATAGCTACAAACATGCAAGTCGAAACACCCCTCTCTCAAGTTGCAAATCAGAAAGTAAAAACATAATTTTATCTAACTAATCCATGTAGACAGCAAGGATTAATTGCTGTAGCATGTAACTATTTAACATGAACAAGAAAATTTCCAGAACCAGAGTTGTTCCTCCCCTCCCCTCACTAACTGGATGACTGCATATGACAGCATAAACAGCAAAGCATCTTGTACAATTTTGACAACTGGTAAAACACGATTGTCTACCAGAGGGATAACTTGGTGTATTGACGCCTGCAGATGCAAGGATTTCATTGATCTCATATTCAACTGATTGAATATTTTGTGTTGGACTAGGCCAGTCAATTCCATTCATTGGAACCGGCCCCCAAATACCACGGGTGACTTCTGCAGAGAAATAGCTAATAATGGTGGCTAGTGATGCAGGTAGAAAGTCCACAAGGTCCCTCAGACCTGCGAGCGAAAAATTTCTTCAGAACTGATTTAACCCATGTCTTCTACACAAGTTCACGACTTTAAAGCTAACCTGTGGTCATGTCCCGGGAAGAAAGCCTCCCATAGGCACAGGCACTTAAAATTGCTTCCAAGACAAAAGGAATAGCTTCCAACACTTCCCATGCACAAAGCACAGGTCTCTGATAAGGTTCCTCTCCAGCAGATGTTGGAGACCCACCCACGCTGCTGTTTGGTGGTGTCGTTGAAGAATTACCAGATGAGGAGGTACTTCTAGTCATTTTCCAGTATATCATACTAAGAATTTTGTTTGCGACCTGATGGACAGGGCTATCACTACAGATGCCAGAAAGTGGTGAGGCTATACAAATTTTGTTTTGACAATACCAAGCTCGTAATCTCGGGTAGTTATCAATATATACGGGTTCATCTGATGTGGAAGAAGTCTGACTAATACTGGAGTTCACTTCATTCTGAGGAGCAGAATCATGTGACGCAAATGATTTGCGGCTGTTGTGCAAAAGCATAAGATACTCCAAAGTTAGCTCAGCTCCAATAGCTCCTCCTTCAATCGCTGGCTTATAGAATTTCCATAGACGGAGAAGAAATAGAAATGCAGCAGAGAAAACCATGTAGACTGAGGGCTCCTCACTGGCTCGTGATTCACAGCTTGACAAAGGATTTAGTGAACCATATACCTCACAAAGGGGCATCAAAGCTGCAGCAACTTCAGGAACCTGAATTAATGCAATCAACTAGAGCATCTAGATTTCAAGTCGAAACAGGTAGTTTTCATAATAAATGACAATTCAGTGTATGAGTCAAGAGATAATTAGCAGCAGTGGCAACAGATTAAATGGACGACTGACCATGAAACAAATGCAATCCTAGTATTCCAAACCCAAAAGTTTAAAAACTGAACAAACACCAGCTGCATAAACCAAAGACTAATTCTGCCAAAACCAGAAACACTTTCATAACTTTAGAAAAAAAGGAAAGGAAAACTCTGGATCAGAATTCAATCTTGAAAAAAAAAAAAAAAAGATTGCTGAGCTAAGAATATTATCTTTGACTGAATATGTGAAAACTAGTAAAAATTGTACAAATGAACTTCCTCAACTCCTTTACCCAAAAAAAAAACACTTCCTCAACTCCATATTCAACATTGATGATTAAATAAACAAGATGAAGATTTTCTCTGATATAGAAGATGCCATTCAAAATAAAAAAAAATAAAAACTATAAACTACCGGACGTTCGTTTTGATAAGATGTCATCAAAATCAAAAGACGTTGAGAATTAAACTAACCAAGCTAACGTGCCACCAGAACAGTAGAATTACTACACCAACTGCTATGTCAAAGTTCGCTGGAGGCCACTAAAGATCAATTACAAAAATTAGACAATACTAACATTTTTGCTGATATAGATGGCCTCAACATTGCAAAAAATTGACAAAGCATATGACACAGAGAATTGTTTGAACTATGGTGCCAATTGCTCCGTCATTCACAATATATGTAGCACCAAATATATATCGGAGTATTGTGCAAAAATAACTCTGCAATCAGAACTATAACTTACCACCCCATGCAAGGAAAGTATATGAACAGTATCAATTGAGGAAGCTCCAAATAGAATAGCAGTCAGCATGGGCATGTAATCCACGAAATGAGACTGCGGTCCATTATGACCTGCAGGCACCGGAGGAGAAAGAAGCTTGACCACGAATTTCACCACATGTTCCTGCCAAAGAGAAAAAGAAACATCATATGCTGATAAATTAGCTTTTCATGGAGAGATGTGTCCAGTAAAATCAACTTGATTTCTTCCTAAGTTCATAACTAGATACACTGATAAGGTTCTGAACTATGGAACCTGAAACTTGAACAAGAGACAGAGTGAAATTCAACATTAACAACATCAACATCAACAACACCTTTATCCCAAACTAGTTGGGGTCTGCTTTTGTATCACTCTGTCTAAATGAAAATTCAGACAGATTGAAATTCAACATGGAGCTAAATTTCTTGTATGGCTTTTGTTGACATCAGATGTTCGTACTCCATAAAGCTTAGGAGAAACGATTAAAGGACAGCGAAAAAAGAAAACTGAAAAAACAAAATAATGTCGGTGTTGGTAATTCCACAAACATCTCCCTACCACCAAACAAGGAATGCAACAATTTATGGAAGTAACAACTGAAGAAAAACAGAAAACTCAAAGATAATTTAGTGAGGTGAGACCTGAATGTTCCATCCACGACTGAGAGATGCACCACATATAATCCTTGCAGCTGCTGATTTCTCCTCATTTGACCCATTCAACGCAACACAGTATAATTTCTCTATCTCTGCAAAACTTGAACAAGCAAAGCAAAAGAAAATTAACCATTGCACATGAGGTGAACTCCTTTCATCAGTTCCTCTACTTATTTTGTTCCTTAAATAATAGTCAGGTAAAGTAAATTGAAACATCTTTTTGATACCTAGTAGCTGGAGTTGCAACAAGTGAATTTATTAGAGAGGCAGTCAGAGCACCGCCTTCCATAAAAGCTGACCAAGGAGACATTTCTTTCATTGAGGAATCAGGGATTGACAATACTGATGTGCCCACATAACCGGCCCAGAAATATGCGGATGTGTCCATTAGTCTTCTTGCAATGCAAGCTTCCACTATTAAGTGCCTCATATTACCACCTGAAAAGCACTAGAGGTAAGCGCCAAAATCACTGGCTGATATTCTCAAATTAGCTATTAGACAGTGAATGTACAGCATTACCGCATTTCACCAAAACATCATGATCCCCTACACCTATGCTATCGTTCCCCTTCATTTGTTTAGAAAAAAAATTTGCTGCTTTTGCAGCTGCACTGTTGGCTGCATCTTGGACTAGTTCTGGCGGGTGCAAGAGACCAGAAAATTGTCCTAGCAACTGAAGGGAGGATATAAGCCCATTTCTCCTCAATCCGTGGACTTTCTTATCTATCCTGTGTCCATGCCCTGGATCCGAAAGAATACACGCAGACGGATCACAAGAGGAGGTAGAACTCAAATCGATATCATCCACCAGAACACCAGCTATTGCCAAGGGGACAATACACAAAAGGATGCAAAGACGGGCCTGCAGACGCGGAATAGGACCTTCAATTGGATCACGTTCCTACAATTATGAAGGAAATTTTGAACTATCAGCTGTACTGCACGTTATAAGGGACGGAATCAATGAGATCGACTTAACTCTTTGCACAAGCCGAAGGGCAGAAAGCCAGAGAGCTAAGAATGTTTCCTGCCAACTTGCCCGATTTAAGGCTTGGAGAGAAAATATTGTTTCTGCAATTTGATATAAAGGGTAGATAAATCCTCCTAAGTTTAAAGGATGCTTCATGTCCCTTTAATAGAGAAACTATGAAATGATGAAGCACTAAAAATACAAGCTTAAGAAAAAATCTTTAAGGCCACCTGTAAGTACAGCAGTCGTTGAGGTTAGAGGAAGTTGTTTTGCATCCATTGCACTCTCCATGTAAATGTCAAAAGGTGCCCAACATGCAGACAGCGCAGATCCAGAGTCAGAGCAGGGTACACTCTTGATCGATCTGATGTCAAGAAACATCCCAATGAAACTCCTCTTTAAGTCGGATTCAAAATCCAAAACTTTGTGGATATTCGAAGACAATCTTGCCAGAACCTCCTTTGCAGAAATTAAATCTGGGGACAGTAACTTGCAGGTTTCAATAAACTGCAGCCTCTGAAGGAGCCCATTGAATTTATCAGGCCTATCAAAGGGGAAAAGAAAACCAAAAATGTTATCTACCAGACTGACACAATCAAATCCCAAAGATAGCTTATGTTTATAACAAGTGTAAGATCATATGAGATCATTAAGCACAGCCACGTCTACGACACCACAAACATACTCGGTCATCCACCATCAGAAATCAATGACCCATGGACGTTATCTAGTAAAGAATAAGGTGTTTTCATCTGATGCATTAAACAGTATAGAGATCGATATGCCATCCACAAAATGGGGGTAGATACGCACTATATGGCACAAAGTCTGTAATTTGGTATTCCATCAGAAACATTATCTTAAACCACATTCCCCTGTAAAGCCTTCTTATTGTGTTCCGATCTGGTTTTCTAAGATTAAGAAGAATCTAGAAAAATAGGGCTTGTTCATAGTAGTAAAATGATGAACATAAATGTGCTACGTTCTACAGGTCACAGTGGAGAACATATATACTGAAATAGCAGCTGCCAGAGGACACCATCACCAGTCACGGGTTAAAAGTTTTGTCTCGGGAAACAGGCTGAAAAGTGGTATGGACTGGAAGGCACATATTGTAAATAATGGGCATACTAAGAATTAAGTTGTACACTAACATCGTACAAATTTTCAAGAATGTGAAGCTGTTAAGAAAATAAAGGACGTAGCTCTACCTACAATCATTTAGAGAACTTGAATTGAGGAAAAGTTAGAGATAGATCAGGAAAAGAATGCAGTGCTTACATATTCATGTGAACGAGGCGAAGTAGAGCTAAAGCCTTCCTGCTTCGTGTTAGGTTCTCTAACACTTCCATGGCAATAAGTGAATTCATGTTCCTTATGTATTCACGATGTCCACTTCTCTTGTTATCTTGACTACTTATATCTACATTCCTTTGGTGGTGCTCCATACTTCCCAATGAGCCACTCTGTCCGCCCATATGTGCAATTTGTAATCCCCAATCATCCATTGTGCTGTCTATCAAACTTACTATAGTGCTGAAGAAGAAAATCACTAGTGTATGTCCAAGCTCCCCAACATTGATCCCATAAATTCGGGAGAGCTGAAGATTGGCATCGATAGCTCTTACAATCCTGCATACTTTTAAAGGTTTTCTGTTAGAATTTTCCATGCACCAGCAAGCACAATAACTAGCACTACATTACAAATTCAAAACAAAGTGAGCTGGTCACAAGCGGCAAAGCAAGGCTAGAAGACAATGATCTTGCTCCCCGTGGCACCCTTCAAATTTATTTATTCAGTGACGGCTATAAAGCAAAATGGTTGTATAAAGCACCTCGTACTCCGAGGTCGAGGAAAATGAATGGAACCAATCCAGATCAACCTTTGCTTCAAAGTAGATAGCTATGGCTTTTCTTATGCATCCAACCATTATGCAGTTCCACATTCTCCTTAAGTAGGGAGACTACGATGAGAAAAAAGTCTGCTTTTCTGTGAAGGAAACTTGCATAAAGCTCCAAGGAAAATGTGGAAAATGAACAAAAAAACCTCCATGTGAAGCTATACATAAATACTGAGAGCACTGCATGAAGTAATGTCTTCATGCATTTCATGAAAAATAATCCGAAGATTTACTTAAGTTGCATATCCATGCGATGAAGAAACTCAAAGCATAATTATTATCAGCATGCCAAGTTAACACTTCAAGTGCATGGTTCCATCTTGATCATCAACAAAGTGTGCCAAAGCCATTTCAACGTCTCCAACTTTGAGTGCTGCAAAAAGGGACATTGAGAAACCATACCCCTTTATCTAAACACAAATGAACTCTTTAAAAGGGTATAAGTACGCCGAAAGTTCTACAACTTATATAAAGTGCGTAATTGAGTGCTAAAATTTTCAATTGCTGCAATCAAGATCTAAACATATTCGAAAAAGGAACAAGTGGACAAGTCAAGGGGTCATCATCTTCTGATGTATCCGGCATAATGACCTCTAAATTGCCATACAAACAGTTTTTCCCACCAATTAGACATTTTCCAGCAGAAAAAGCACTTTTCAAAGTTCATAAAGTAGTTGCATCAACTAAACGATTTAAAATTCCATCGCATTCGGTATAAATAATAACACTTAGAACTACTCTCACAAATTCAGCAGGTGCCACATCATGAATGAAGGTGATAAATCTAGTATTGCACTGGAAATCAAGAAACTAAAACTTACTTATCTCTGGAAGCCTTTGAGGGAACATCTTCAAGGGAAAATGTATATCTAGCTAAGAGGTCGAGATAGAGTCTGTATGCTTCAGGTTGAGCCTGCCGAGAGGAGAGGACCCTGTTGCAAATGTGAGTTAACGGACGAGAAGCTTCAGCCGAAAATGCAGGATAGAGTTTCCAAAATCTCTTACACATTGGCGACAGATATGACTTAACAATCCATCTAATCATTGTCCAAGCAGAGATTTAGAGCAAAAGGCCTAAAAGCAGAGATAATCAGACAACTGCTTTTGCTTCTTGAACCGCCCTTGAACGAGCCATTAAACTTCTCGAAGAAATTAAATCACAAAGCAAGAGCAGAAGTTTGAGAATCAGTCATTTACAAGTACACGCGTAAAAGCAGTCCCGGCGATCATTCTTTCCAATCTTCATTGAATCGTATTAACGCGAAATCTTCCCTAAAAATCATCCAATCTATTTCCCTTTCGTTTTGCCATGACATTGATCCATCACAGACACAGTATTGCCTCCCGTTGCGTGCGTCATTTCTTCAATCACCGCATCAGATTCGAAGCTCCACGCCATTATAATTAATAGAAAACACACACACACTCTTAACGCTCGCCATTTTCCACTCCTGATCTCAGGCATTGGAACAATCTCTCCTACACTTCTGGATCGTCATTCTCGCAGTTTGTTTTAACTCGGCGCTCAGCGACACGAAACTAGAAAAAAAAAAATTCGCAGGCACATAGAGAGAGAGAGAGAGAGAGAGAGAGAGAGAGAGAGAGGGGTACCTGGGAGTGAGGAGACAGAGGACGTGGAGGGAGGAGATGAGGCGGGAGGCCATGGCGTGATCGAGGAACTTCCAGAGGGAGGGCTCGCCGAAGTTGGAGGAGAGGTGGGACACGAGGAACTGCCCCAGCTCGGCGCACGGCAGCTCGAGCCCCCGGGAGACGACGCAATTGGCGACCTCCGCCGACCACACAGCCGGAGCCTCCCCCCTCGCTCGGCACATTTTCATGGCCTCCGACACCAGCAACTCGAACTCCGCCGCCTCCACGCCACCGCAACCAGCGCCGCCGCTCTCGGTTCCCATCGCTCCGCCGCTTGCGCACGCCAGAGAATGGAGCGTCGGAAGAGAGCCCACGGAGAAGACGAAGGGAGGGAGAGGGAGAGGGAGATGAGGCAGGTGAGTCGGTGCATGGGCAAGAGTGATGCGATTTTGGAGGCCGTTTCGAATCGTTTCCGACATTTATGGGAAAAAACATAATAATATAGCAGAAAATCACAACTTTCTATATCTAGGCCTATCGAACGGTCGAGATCTGTTGAGTTATAATCTAATTCTAACGCTGAAATTTTTAAAATTTGTAACGAAAATATAATTGAATCATAAAATAAAACTTTGTGAAAATTTCAAAAAAAAAAGCGGTAAATCCTATCATTTTCTCAAATAAAGACATGATATGGTCATTATTTTAAGGGCTGAAGTGCCTTTTTTGTCTCAAATAAAGGCATAAAGTGATCATGACTATTTCAACTAAGGCTTGACCTCGCCGGTCGACTAGCCAAAAATTTCGATCGATCAAAGGCATTTTCGTCAAAATACAATTTTAACATAATTTTTAATTAAACTAAATTAAAAAAAAAAAGTAAAAAAAAAAGGGATACAAGCGGGAGGAGCTACCCTCTTGCCTATGGTCACCGCCCCACCGCCGATGGGGCCACAGCCATAGCCGGGGAGGTCGTCAGCGCCTCAGGGCTAGCCGACGACCTCGCCGACCAAAGGCGAAGACCTAGTGGCCCTTGCCAACCGACACCCAAATCCGATTGAGTGCCGCGGCTTACCCACGGACTTGGGCGAGGGTCGTCGGCCCTCGCTTGGGTTTGGAGGTGGGCCGCGGCCCACGATTGGACTTGGGCGCTAGTCACCGACCCTTTGAGACCGTCGCTCAAGTCCAGCCGAGGGTCGTGCCCCCTTCCCCCCCCCCAGACCCAAGTGAGGGTCGATGACCCTCGACTCGATCTGGGAGAGGGTCGCGGTCCTTGCCTCTAGTCGACGGGGTTGCCAACCCTCATCGAGGCGTCAACGACCCCAACGACCATCACCATTGCCCCAGTCTCTAGGGCAGGCCCTCTCGCCTATGTTTCTTTTTCACATTTTTTATTTATTTTAATTTTGAAAAACAAGTAAAAAATATACAAATAAAAAAATATAGAAAATATAAAAATGACGAAAATATCCCTAATCAATAGTGAGTCAGGCCCTTATTAAATATCGATATGGCCACTTTAGACTCTTACTTGAAACATTATGGACTTTAGGCCATTATTTGAGATAATGAGGGCATTTTAGGTCATTATTTAAAACAATATCAATTTCAAGCTCTTATTTGAGAAAATGAGAAAACTTGGGGCCCTTTTTTGAAATTTCCCTAAAACTTTCAAAAAGTACAACAAGTCATAAAACTTACCATGAAAGTGTTCTAAAATTTTCAAGAAGTACAATTATTTTCTCAAAAATGGGTATGAAATAAATCTTATTTCAAATAAGGGTCTAAAGTACCCAAATCAATTTCAAAGAAAGGTACCTCACTAGCAAGTTAAGGACATTTTCATCATTTACTTTTTTTCTTAAGCCGAATGTTTTATAATAAGAAAAAGCGCCGCCTCTAGGCCGTGGCTAGTGGCACGCGACCCTGACCTACCGTAAAAGAGGGCCTGCAAGCCCTTGCTCAAATCAGTTTGACGACCCCAATTGACCCTCGTCCCCACTATCGTGGGCCCTTTCGACGATGGTTTTGGTAATTGGAGGAGCGGCGGCTGCGACGACGAGAGCCTGTGACTTATATTTTCAAATTTAGTTGCTTTTTAAATTTATTTTAATTAATAAAGAAGAAAAAATGATAGAAATACCCTTAACTAGCTGGTGAGGTCAAGCCTTTCTTTGATACTAGTATGGTCACTTTAGAAAGAAAAAAAAAATTCACTTCAAGCCATTATTTGAGAAAATGAAGGTATTTCAGACCCTTATTTTGAATTCTCCCATGAATTTATTCATTATAATTATGATTATTTAGCTTAAAAAAACTCCTTTTTCTTTGCATTTCTATAGACATTAAGAATTTTCTCGAAAATATAATTGAATTGATTTTATTTATGAATCAACATATTTCAGATAAACACATCTTTAAATGTTTCAAGCACTTTTTTTTTTAATTGTAAAATCAATAAAGCGTGTACTTCGTAAAATTCTGAAAAAGGCAAAAAATGAAAAGTTATAAGAGCCACCCCCAAACTTTGTAATTGATGTGCCGTTCAAAAGGCTAATCCCATTGCGCCGCCGGGCCGCACGAGGTTTATTAAAGTAAGTGAATTATTATCACCTACTAATAGACTTAGCACACTTTTCCTCATCAATTTACAGTTTTCTGTAATTTTAAAAAAAAAATACCCAACATTTATATAAAGCAAATATGAGCAAACTGTGGAATCCAAGCCTTTTCGACCCAATTAATTCTGATGAACGTAATCCAACCATCTTGACCACTCTAATCTAAATGGGAAAGAGATCGCTTAACATTTTCCTTAGAAAGTTAGGCCTTAACCTTACAATTCGGGCCGTTCGTGTTTATAAATGGACGATCCAGATTATTACTAATAAAAATATATAAAAAAATTCAAAAATATTGCCTCCTAAAAACATGAGATCTGGGCCGTCCGTCCAAAAATGGACAGCTCGAATTGCAAGGTTATGTGCCTAACCCTTTGAGGAAAGGTCAGGCGATCCATGAGTCTAGAGGGCAAATCAGTGAGATCAACAGGCACGTGTCTCGGAAGTCTTTTAACAAAGCACCCATGATTCGAACGTGATTTTTTTTTTTCCTCTTTCGGATTAGACATCGAACCACTCGCGTCGGACTCCGGAGGATCAAATCGATCTCTAAACTGAGTCTAGAAGACCGATCTCATATCCAATCAATGCCCCCACCAACCCACTTTCCCGTCTTCTTCTTGTCACCTGGTGATCTAATTTCCGAGCTACAACCGCCTGCATGAATAGGTGGGGGGGGGGGGGGGGGGGGGGGGGGGGGGGAGGATTGTTCTTGATTCGGCTCAATGTCCATTCAAAGCATCGCTGGGCTAAGCTCTCCCACTCGCATGGACCACTCTTTGCTGTGCGGTGGTAGCTAAAGACTTGAAGGGTCGTCGGCGCGTTAGCTATCGTCCCGGCTGCGGGTGCCTACCCCTTCTCTTCCTGCGCTTTTTTACCTAACCACAACGCAACTCACGAGCCATCTTAGGGCTACTCATAGCCGCGTTGATTTTCGCTCTTCTCGTGTCGCGTTCATCTGTGCTACGGTGGCTCCACGTGATTTGGTCGGATTCGCTATGCAAAAAGCGACGTGGCGCGCGGGCGGGGAAGGACGGGGTTTCCTTGCCACGGGCTATCGATTAGGGTACACACGGGCACACGCACGGCATGACGAATTCGGATGCCGTCCTTCCGTGTAACCCGCGTTCTCGATCGGATCGTTCTTTCAGGATTGGCAAATGGGTAGTATGAACCATTCGTGTCGTTTAGCAGTCAAGATAAAATCCAGGCTTGTTAAAGACATGATATAAAGTCGGATATAAAAGAGATATAGCTCGGATAAAGGTGGACTTGATGGCTAATATCCATAATAGAAAAGCTTATTTCTCAAAATAACAAACTTATTAAATTAGGTAAAATAAAATGATCTTTGGATATAAGTAATATTTGAATTCTGATATATAAACTCTAGAATTTGAGAATTTCCTTTTTGTTTATTCCAACTTTTATTTACATGTTTGAATTTCTTCCTGTATTATGATGCAAATTCAGTATATAAATACGACAGTTGTCATGTATTTTGGTATTTTTGGTATATTAGCATAGTTTACTATTTAATTGACTAGCCTCCTAACCTTAGTCGAGGGATGAGCGTGTTAATAAGATCCGGATCCTCTACCTTAATGATAGAGGATCATTGAGATCCCCACACTCCATGTGGGGGGGGGGAGCCCACTCACATGGAGGGTGGGGATCATCCCGTATTAATAATGTTGCTCAGACCCTTCTGCTATCCTCCGTAGGTCCATGGAATGTTGAGAAAAAAAAAATCGATTCGAGCAAAAGAAAAAAAATCGAAAAAAAATGGCTGTCCAAGACGTTAATGTAAGAATGTACACGGTGTACGGAAATTAATGATGTGGCATCATCAAATGAAAGGATGTGCAGGTCCATGGAAAGCGTACAGTTTAGAAACAAATGATCTCCTCGGTGAATTACTTATGGAAAAAGACGCATCTTTAGCGATTCGATTCGAGTTAATAAATGTCAGATCATAGTCAAATTAAATTTAAAGTGTATTTATTTCACTAAAAACTTCATGATAAATGAGATTATTTTACACGGAAATTGTTTTAAATGAAATGGTTAAATTTCATTTGGTTGGTTATTTTGGAAGTGACTGCCAAAAGAGAAAGTCCTTTTCCTTAAGGCTGAGCATGACAGACTCGCCGAATAGAGAATTGCTTGGACCAGAGTCATAGTCAACCGAACGATTGGGTCTAGTGCTCAGGAGCTCCGGTTCGGTTCTCGATTCCATAAAATTTGAACAGGACTATTCGGACCTCATCGACTAATTTTTTTTTTTTAAAAAAAAAATCTAAAAGTAAACCTAAACTTAAACTTAAGATGCGAGGATGCTTAGTATGGCTTCCAGGCTTTGCGATAACTCAATACAATTAACAAGAGGTGGTCTAGTGAATCTGTCATTAAAAAGAAAAATTGAACGACAAATCCCAAAAAAAACACCGGTCCAATGATTGTAGCGCCCGGGAACCAAAACCCCAAGATCTTCCGACCCGGTTCCCAGTCCTTGAAACTGAGAACCGGTCCTCCCAATCCGCTTCTCGATTCCTGGGCGAGACCAGACCGAACCGAAACCTGTCGCCCCTACTTTTCCCCAATCTAAATTTGTTATTTTCGGTCCACGAAAGATATTTTCCACATATTAGTCATCCAAACACCGTAAAAACCGAAAAATGATTTTTCAGGAACAATCTTTCATTAAACAAAAGGACACTTGCTCCTTTTCCTTTTTCGGCAAAACCTAAATAAACCAATGAATCCAACATACCTATTTTCTTTGACTTTGTTTATTCGATTTCTACACACAACATGCGTCAATCAATTGGATGCTAGATGACAAATTTTCGAAAACAAACGGACGATTACTTCATTTTCCTTTTTCCAAACCAAAATTCAATGAAAACCAAGATACCGATTTTGTTTGACTAGCTTTATTCGATTTCTGCAAACAAAGACGCACGCATCGATTGGATTACCAAGCTATGGACCCTTGAGATAATATGTCGAATTCGATATCAAAATTAAGTAAAATGTGAGACCTGGTAAATATCGAATTGATGAAATATCTTTCGATACTTTTAAGGTAAATATCAGATTGATGATATTAGCTTTCTAACTTCTTTTAAAAACATAACTAAGCAAAATAATCAAACCCCTAAGAAGACGAGGATCATTGGTTGAATAAATTTTGGCAAATGTATAAACTCTTGCAAAGCTCACTCAGCTCATGCATGTTCAAACCGAAAAATGTAAAAATAAAAAATTCATGCATGTATTAGTCAAAATCCGACGATCCCAAATTGGCGCCTAAATGTGCTCGGCAACCAATCCGACGGCCGATACTGAGTCACTAGCTAAAGCATCGAATCCCCAATTTAGCCTTTGACCATCTTCGTCCTCATTCGGCCTGGATACCAACCAATAAGTTATAACCCTCCGTCTCTGCCTCCAGAGCCTTGAAATCCTCCTAGGCCTTAAAGGGCCTGTCCTAAAGCCTTCCTTAGCTTTTGGCGTCGTATCTCATGGAAGTGGCGTCGGCGCCTCCAATGCCCGTCGAGCAGCCGAAGGACGGTAAGCGGAGCAACAGGTGTAGGAACATCTGCATCGCGGTGTCGGTGGTCGCCGTGATCATCGCCCTTGTGATTTTGATATTGGCCCTGACGGTTTTCAAGGCCAAGAAGCCGGTGATCACGGTGAATTGGGTGAACCTGAAGAACCTCGATGTCTCATTCGACATGGCGCGGATGAGCGCCTTGCTGAACATGACGGTGGATGCGGACCTCTCCGTGAGGAACCCGAACAGGGTGGGAGTTGAGTACACGGACTCGTCCGCACTGTTAGGCTACCGAGGAGATCCCGTCGGAGAAGCTCCGATCCCTGCAGGCAGGATCTCAGCGGACAGCACGGAGGAGATAAAAATCGCGGTGACGGTGATGGCAGATCGCCTTCTGTCGAACCGGCGGGTGTTCTCCGACGTCATGGGGGGCGTGCTTCCTTTCACCGCCTCCACGAAGATATCGGGCAAGGTTTCCATCTTGAGCGTGTTCAAGATTCACGTGACGTCGGCCGTTTCCTGCGACATCAATGTGTTCATTTCCAATAGAACCATTGACGACCACCAATGCAAGTATGAGACGAAGTTGTAGGGTAAGACCAAAGGCAAATCCAGAATATCACGTACGCAGAAACGAAAGAGATGGAATGGAACAAGAGGAATGTTCAACTTTTTGGCCATAGCCCCATTGTTTTCATTTCCTGAAAAATGCTTCCTCTTATCGTGATCGCATCGGGGTCGGCTTCGTTAATGGCGGAGTCGTACAACTCATTGCTTGCTCGCCGTGTCTAAAGTTTTCCCGAATAACTCCTGATTGTTTTCATGTAAAGAAAGGCGAGGCTTCGATCTTGAGGATGGTGTTCTTCTTTTAAGCATCTTTTCGTTTCAAACAGCTTCTATGTTCTCATTTCAAACACATGAAAGAATTTGTTCCCTCAGGAGAAGGATTATATGGTCCAATCCGACTATAATGTTCATCCATAAGAACAGTGAAGATCATCAAACCAACAGCTCAAGAACGTTCAGATTAGTGAAATCTGGCTGGTTTTGCTTTGTATAAGCATTTGATTTTGGTTTTGTGATGAATCAATCAAAAAAGCCTGCATTGAGCTGAACCCATGGATTTATATTCAATGACTCAAGCTTAACAATGGAAAGTGAAGAGCATCAAAGGGGATTGACAAATATCGACGACTAATCTCGATATATTCGAAAAGAAACATCTCTTAAGAGGGAAAAACATTGTGCAGTCTTGTTTTTATCCTGTTCTCGAAGTTAACTTTCGAGTAAAAATAGATGATCGGGGTAACTTTGTGGAATTTGGCAGCGACTCATTGGACCATTTTAGCATGTAAGAGAGTAAACAGTTTGAACGAGCAAGACGACTCTAAGTTCTGATTACTTGCGGAAGAAAGCTAATCATCGGTCTCGAAGCTATGAAAGTCTGATGAACGAAAGGATGTGCAGAACATGGTTAAGGATCTCAGTTTGTTCTCAGTAACTTGACGAGTTTGTCCGTCATGGCATGTGATGTTGGTTCAGTTTAAAATTGCAGACAGATTGGTTTTGCTTTGTGAGCCATATGCAATCAAGACAGAGACAACAATTGACAGCCTGCTCTCATTTACAGAGGAAAGCACGAAATGCTTGAAAAGCACATGGTCGAAAACTTTCAGAAGCACTCCTAATCCCAAAGAAGGGGCTTTCAATGGCCCAAAAGAATTTCTGATTTCCTATCCAGAGGACAACTCAATCAAAACTGAAACTTTCTGCATAAACCTGAACCGACATTCCTCGATTGAGTCATGCGTTTTACAGGAGCTCCAGGACAACTTTCTACAGAGTCATTTGACCGTTGTACGGAAGGAGGCGTCCTGCAATTGCCGAAACCCAGCTTTGCCTCCGACTTTTCAGAGAGAAGATCCTCAGCCTTCTCGAGCAAAATCATCTCTAACAAATATTGGCAAATTAATTCGACCATCTCCTCGTCTGACAGCACGGCGAGATCCCTCTCACGAATTCCACCTCCCCTATCATTGGGGGAGGGGCCAAAATTAAGCTGCCGAGGAACACTGGTTCGCCATTCATCTGTATGGTTTAGCTTTTGATAAGTCATTTGTACATTGTCGCAACCATCAATGACCCTGTTGCCCAATGCATCATCCTGAAGCTTTCTGCATAAACCTGAACCGACATTCCTCGATTGAGTCATGCGTTTTACAGGAGCTCCAGGACAACTTTCTACAGAGTCATTTGACCGCTGTACGGAAGGAGGCGTCCTGCAATCGCCGTAGCCCAGCTTTGCCTCCGACTTTTCAGAGAGAAGATCCTCAGCCTTCTCGAGCAAAATCATCTCTAAAAAATCTTGGTAAATTAATTCGACCACCTCCTCGTCTGACAGCATGGCGAGATCCCTCTCATGAATTCCACCTCCCCTATCATTGGGGGAGGGGCCAAAATCAAGCTGCCGAGGAACGCTGGTTCGCCATTCATCTGTATGGTTTAGCTTTTGATAAGTCATGTGTACATTCTCGCGACCATCAATGACCCTGTTGCCCAATGCATCATCCTGAAGCTTTCTGCATAAACCTGAACCGACATTCCTCGATTGAGTCATGCGTTTTACAGGAGCTCCAGGACAACTTTCTACAGAGTCATTTGACCGTTGTACGGAAGGAGGCGTCCTGCAATCGCCGTAGCCCAGCTTTGCCTCCGACTTTTCAGAGAGAAGATCCTCAGCCTTCTCGAGCAAAATCATCTCTAACAAATCTTGGTAAATTAATTCGACCATCTCCTCGTCTGACAGCATGGCGAGATCCCTCTCATGAATTCCACCTCCCCTATCATTGGGGGAGGGGCCAAAATTAAGCTGCCGAGGAACGCTGGTTCGCCATTCATCTGTATGGTTTAGCTTTTGATAAGTCATTTGTACATTGTCGCGACCATCAATGACCCTGTTGCCCAATGCATCATCCTTAGGAGTGTGACAAATCATTTCTTTCTCCAATGCGATAAGGGGAGTTTCGAGATCGAGGATTGCATCTCTGGTCTCACCTTCAACATGCAAAGTAACTGGGCATTTAGCATACGGCTTGTCCCCCAAAACTGAATCAACTCGCTCTTTAACACCCTTCTTGGTGTCCTTAACACTAAAAGATTCTAACTTGTACACTGAATCTACACATCGACGCTCAACATCATCGAAAGACCCCGCTTTTGCTTCAGAACCCATGAACACGAGCATATAAACAGTACCTGAATAAGGGGAAAAAAGGAAGCACACAGCACCGTGAGTATTTGCTAGACAACAATACCTTACTCTATCCTAGCTCCAAGATTGAACCCAGGATCTTCAAAGAAACCAAAAAACCCCCAAGACTGAAAACCTAAGACGAAAAAAGAGGGAAAATCTAAAAAGGGTCCCTCCAAGGTTCAAAACTTGACGCGGAATACAAATTGGGTCCGTCAACAATTACATAGTCTAACGATAAATATTGAAAAAATCATCGAAAGAAGAAAGAAACGTGCAGCGAAAGGTGAAACGCGGGTCTAATCCCATGATTTTGCAGGTTACAGGGTCCTTACAGAAAACGTCCAAGATTGAACCTAGGAGGCTAGGATATTTAAAGAAACAACAAACCCACAAGAACGGAAACCTAAGACGAAAAAAGAGGGCAAATCTCAAAAGTGTCTCTTCAAGTTCAAAACTTGAGGCGGAATACAAATTGGGTCCATCAAAGATTACAGAGTCTAACGACAAATCTAGAAAAATATCATGGAAAAGTGCAAAAGCGGGTGTAATCCCACGAGAAATCAAAAGAAAACGACAAAAAAAGACGAGGGAGCTCGCAGGTTACAGGGGAAAGTACCTTTTGGCGATGTGCGAAAAAGGGTCTTGCTCTTCGCAAGGGAAGAAGAAGATGAAGAGCGAGTGCGAGAGGAGGCGAGCAGATCGAGAAGGACTCGCAGGAGCTTGCGCTAACTTTCGCCGGAGCTTTGAAGGAAAGAAGGGATGGGCCAAGGGCGGTGGCAGACAAGACTCCAAACTCAGGCGTCACTCCGGTCGAAGCACACGTCTCTCTAGTTTTAAAGGGGCAAAAGGCCAAATAAGCACAGGGAAAAATAAATAGCCGTTGGCTTCTCTACGTATATGAAAGCGTATAATCACTTGTCTTGCGTTGTGATATCTCCGCCCCCGTTGGAATTATTTGAATACCTTTCCTTTTTTGCACGCAAATTCTATTATGATTTGAAAAATCACGATGGAATCTCAACAACAAGTATTATAAATAACAATAAAATAAAATAAATAAATACAAAAAGTCGTGGCAAGACCCACTTCTAATATGTTGATGCAATTTCTTATGGGGGTGTTAAATTTCAATTTTTTTTCCAAATATTATTTTAAATTGTTTACGATAAAATAAAATTTAGTTTTGTTTATCTTTTCCAGTAAATAAACTTGCTTAAACTCATTTAACTTTATTCTTTTGGCAATTGATGCACTTTCGGCATCTTTTTGCTATATTCGTCCTGCTAAAAAAACAAAAATTAAAACTAAATTCACGATAAATCATGTCGATATTACAACACCTTTCCACGAACACGAACGAAATAATAAAGTCGAAATTGTAAAACAAGCAAAATACATAGTCAATTGGCTATGTACGAATGTGAAAATTTAGCCATTCAATAGTTATGCCATAGCAAAATATAATGTATTTTGATATAATCTTCAAAGTTGTTACCTAGTGGGCTTGCCATGGATTTGCTGCATATCTATTCCGTGAGGCATTGCTGTGCTCTGTGCAAGAATAGCGTATCATTAGTGGCAGCTTTCCTGTTGAATTGCATATAATGTTTTGACTCGGTGAGCTCCAAACGGAGCTCGTTAGGGATGGCTCGGTTTATGTTCTTAACTCGGTTTACATGAAGATTGCCACGTGGCATATTTTCCTAAAAGTGATTGTTTGTATCACTCGAAATAATTAGTTAATAAAAATTTCTTTCGTTTTTAGCAACAAATTATGCCTAAACATTTTGTGTGCGATACTTTCGGTTCAGCCATTTTTATAAGCGATACAAGCCACTGGTTTTTAGAAAATATTTTTTGAATGATTCATATTTTGCGAAACAAATAGAGCCTAAGTATCATTCTTAGGACCTCATGTGGCAGATATGCCATTGTAGGTGTGTTTCTTGGCACAGCAATGCCTAAGTCATCTACCGTGAGAAATATAGGATAATAATTGCCAAGTACATTTTGGATGGAAAATAGATCAAAAGATAGTGGGAATACATTAATTGCTATAGCACAAAACTAAGTGTATTGAGTGTTAAAACTAAAGTCTTTTTTAATTAATTGAGAATTTTGCGGTGGACGGTACTTGCGACCTAAATCGATGCTACAAGAACGAAATGACAAAACATATGGTACGTTATTTCACGTACAAAAGGAGGCGCGAGGTTGAGTGAAGATTACTAGCGGACTTCTCTTTACAGAGAATGAATAATACTAAGAATTATGGTTAGTATTAAGGCAATGTTAATGGTTTGTTTGTAGAGTGCAAAAGGTGCCTTGTCCCACATAGACTTAAAGTGAGGGTGTGGGCTAATATATAAGTGAAAGGCTATAGATGAAGAAACTGGGGCAAATGGGCTGAACCCTATTATACTGAATAAAGCCCTAAATTTATTAATTAATGTCAATTTAGTTATTAACCTTTTTTTGACAATGTCCATCCGAGGAAGGGGGTGGGATAAACCGAATTGGATAATAACCTATTTTTTTTTGTCAATAACTTAACAAGCCCCCTTTTCCAATGAAGGAGAGTTAAAAAAAAAAATGTTTGTTATGCTTAATATTTTTAGTTTGATCTTTAAAATGTTGAATCTCAAATTGTATCCCCATAAGGGGAATGCTGAAGTTGAAGCCTTGTTCTTTTGGAAGATCTATCTCGCATTTCGTACTTCATGGTGTTTCTTTTGTCCCTTCCAGGCGATCGAAGAATAAAGAAAAGGCAGGGCTAGTGACCGGAGTGAAGTCGTTACTGTTGGAGTTGGCGAATACTTCGGGAACCCTTGTTTCTCACACCGGGTACGCCCACGTGAGCTTAGGAAAACCAAAGTGTTATCCGACGACATGTAACATATGCGCGCGGGATGCGGGGACAACGCATAGGTCACATGTGGAAGAAGTCTGACTAATACTGGAGTTCACTTCATTCTGAGGAGCAGAATCATGTGACGCAAATGATTTGCGGCTGTTGTGCAAAAGCATAAGATACTCCAAAGTTAGCTCAGCTCCAATAGCTCCTCCTTCAATCGCTGGCTTATAGAATAAGATGAAGATTTTCTCTGATATTCAACATTGATGATTAAATAAACAAGATGAAGATTTTCTCTGATATAGAAGATGCCATTCAAAATAAAAAAAATAAAAACTATAAACTACCGGACGTTCGTTTTGATAAGATGTCATCAAAATCAAAAGACGTTGAGAATTAAACTAACCAAGTTAACGTGCCACCAGAACAGTAGAATTACTACACCAACTGCTATGTCAAAGTTCGCTGGAGGCCACTAAAGATCAATTACAAAAATTAGACAATACTAACATTTTTGCTGATATAGATGGCCTCAACATTGCAAAAAATTGACAAAGCATATGTCACAGAGAATTGTTTGAACTATGGTGCCAATTGCTCCGTCATTCACAATATATGTAGGACCAAATATATATCAGAGTATTGTGCAAAAATAACTCTGCAATCAGAACTATAACTTACCACCCCATGCAAGGAAAGTATATGAACAGTATCAATTGAGGAAGCTCCAAATAGAATAGCAGTCAGCATGGGCATGTAATCCACGAAATGAGACTGCGGTCCATTATGACCTGCAGGCACCGGAGGAGAAAGAAGCTTGACCACGAATTTCACCACATGTTCCTGCCAAAGAGAAAAAGAAAAATCATATGCTGATAAATTAGCTTTTCATGGAGAGATGTGTCCAGTAAAATCAACTTGATTTCTTCCTAAGTTCATAACTAGATACACTGATAAGGTTCTGAACTATGGAACCTGTAACTTGAACAAGAGACAGAGTGAAATTCAACATTAACAACATCAACATCAACAACACCTTTATCCCAAACTAGTTGGGGTCGGCTTTTGTATCACTCTGTTCGAATGAAAATTCAGACAGATTGAAATTCAACATGGAGCCAAATTTCTTGTATGGCTTTTGTTGACATCAGATGTTCGTACTCCATAAAGCTTAGGAGAAACGATTAAAGGACAGCGAAAAAAGAAAACTGAAAAAACAAAATAATGTCGGTGTTGGTAATTCCACAAACATCTCCCTACCACCAAACAAGGAATGCAACAATTTATGGAAGTAACAACCGAAGAAAAACAGAAAACTCAAAGATAATTTAGTGAGGTGAGACCTGAATGTTCCACCCACGACTGAGAGATGCACCACATATAATCCTTGCAGCTGCTGATTTCTCCTCGTTTGACCCATTCAACGCAACACAATATAATTTCTCTATCTCTGCAAAACTTGAACAAGCAAAGCAAAAGAAAATTAACCATTGCACATGAGGTGAACTCCTTTCATCAGTTCCTCTACTTATTTTCTTCCTTAAATAATAGTCAGGTAAAGTAAATTGCAACATCTTTTTGATACCTAGTAGCTGGAGTTGCAACAAGTGAATTTATTAGAGAGGCAGTGAGTGCGCCGCCTTCCATAAAAGCTGACCAAGGAGACATTTCTTTCATTGAGGAATCAGGGATTGACAAAACTGATGTGCCCACAAAACCGGCCCAGAAATATGCGGATGTGTCCATTAGTCTTCTTGCAATGCAAGCTTCCACTATTAAGTGCCTCATATTACCACCTGAAAAGCACTAGAGGTAAGCGCCAAAATCACTCGTTGATATTCTCAAATTAGATATTAGACATTGAATGTACAGCATTACCGCATTTCACCAAAACATCATGATCCCCTACACCTATGCTATCGTTCCCCTTCATTTGTTTAGAAAAAAAATTTGCTGCTTTTGCAGCTGCACTGTTGGCTGCATCTTGGACTAGTTCTGGCGGGTGCAAGAGACCAGAAAATTGTGCTAGCAACTGAAGGGAGGATCATTTCTCCTCAATCCGTGGACTTTCTTATCTATCCTGTGTCCACGCCCTCGATCCGAAAGAATACACGCAGACGGATCACAAGAGGAGGTAGAACTCAAATCGATATCATCCATCAGAACACCAACTATTGCCAAGGGGACAATACACAAAAGGATGCAAAGACGGGCCTGCAGACGCGGAATAGGACCTTCAATTGGATCACGTTCGTACAATTATGAAGGAAATTTTGAACCATCAGCTGTACTGCACGTTATAAGGGACGGAATCAATGGGATTGACTTAACTCTTTGCACAAGCCGAAGGGCAGAAAGCCAGAGAGCTAAGAATGTTTCCTGCCAACTTGCCCGATTTAAGGCTTGGAGAGAAAATATTGTTTCTGCAATTTGATATAAAGAGTAGATAAATCCTCCTAAGTTTAAAGGATGCTTCATGTCCCTTTAATAGAGAAACTACGAAATGATGAAACACTAAAAATACAAGCTTAAGAAAAAATCTTTAAGGCCACCTGTAAGTATAGCAGTCGTTGAGGTTAGAGGAAGTTGTCTTGCATCCATTGCACTCTCCATGTAAATGTCAAAAGGTGCCCAACATGCAGACAGCGCAGATCCAGAGTCAGAGCAGGGTACACTCTTGATCGATCTGATGTCAAGAAACATCCCAATGAAACTCCTCTTTAAGTCGGATTCAAAATCCAAAACTTTGTGGATATTCGAAGACAATCTTGCCAGAACCTCCTTTGCAGAAATTAAATTTGGGGACGGTAACTTGCTGGTTTCAATAAACTGCAGCCTCTGAAGGAGCCCATTGAATTTATCAGGCCTATCAAAGGGGAAAAGAAAACCAAAAATGTTATCTACCAGACTGACACAATCAAATCCCAAAGATAGCTTATGTTTATAACAAGTGTAAGATCATATGAGATCATTAAGCACAGCCACGTCTACGACACCACAAACATACTCGGTCATCCACCATCAGAAATCAATGACCCATGGACGTTATCTAGTAAAGAATAAGGTGTTTTCATCTGATGCATTAAACAGTATTAGAGACCGATATGCCATCCATAAAATGGGGGTAGATACGCACTATATGGCACAAAGTCAGTAATTTGGTATTCCATCAGAAACATTATCTTAAACCACATTCCCCTGTAAAGCCTTCTTATTGTGTTCCGATCTGGTTTTCTAAGATTAAGAAGAATCTAGAAAAATAGGGCTTGTTCATAGTAGTAAAATGATGAACATAAATGTGCTACGTTCTACAGGTCACAGTGGAGAACATATATACTGAAATAGCAGCTGCCAGAGGACACCATCACCAGTCACGGGTTAAAAGTTTTGTCTCAGGAAACAGGCTGAAAAGTGGTATGGACTAGAAGGCACATATTGCAAATAATGGGCATACTAAGAATTAAGTTGTACACTAACATCCTACAAATTTTCAAGAATGTGAAGCTGTTAAGAAAATAAAGGACGTAGCTCTACCTACAATCATTTAGAGAACTTGAATTGAGGAAAAGTTAGAGATAGATCAGGAAAAGAATGCAGTGCGTACATATTCATGTGAACGAGGCGAAGTAAAGCTAAAGCCTTCCTGCTTCGTGTTAGGTTCTCTAACACTTCCATGGCAATAAGTGAATTCATGTTCCTTATGTATTCACGATGTCCACTTCTCTTGTTATCTTGACTACTTATATCTATATTCCTTTGGTGGTGCTCCATACTTCCCAATGAGCCACTCTGTCCGCCCAAAGGTGCAATTTGTAATCCCCAATCATCCATAGTGCTGTCTATCAAACTTACTATAGTGCTGAAGAAGAAAATCACTAGTGTATGTCCAAGCTCCCCAACATTGATCCCATAAATTCAGGAGAGCTGAAGATTGGCATCGATAGCTTTTACAATCCTGCATACTTTTATAGGTTTTCTGTTAGAATTTTCCATGCACCAGCAAGCACAATAACTAGCACTACATTACAAATTCAAAAACAAAGTGAGCTGGTCACAAGCGGCAAAACAAGGCTAGAAGACAATGATCTTGCTCCCCGTGGCACCCTTCAAATTTATTTATTCAGTGACGGCTATAAAGCAAAATGGATGTATAAAGCACCTCGTACTCCAAGGTCGAGGAAAATGAATGGAACCAATCCAGATCAACCTTTGCTACAAAGTAGATAGCTATGGCTTTTCTTATGCATCCAACCATTATGCAGTTCCACATTCTCCTTAAGTAGGGAGACTACGATGAGAAAAAAGTCTGCTTTTCTGTGGAGGAAACTTGCATAAAGCTCCAAGGAAAATGTGGAAAATGAACAAAAAAACCTACGTGTGAAGCTATACATAAATACTGAGAGCACTGCATGAAGTAATTTCTTCATGCATTTCATGAACAATAATCCGAAGATTTACTTAAGTTGCATATCCATGCGATGAAGAAACTCGAAGCATAATTATTATCAGCATGCCAAGTTAACACTTCAAGTGCATGGTTCCATCTTGATCATCAACAAAGTGTGCCAAAGCCATTTCAACATCTCCAACTTTGAGTGCTGCAAAAAGGGACATTGAGAAACCATTCCACCCTTTCTCTAAACACAAATGAACTCTTTAAAAGGGTATAAGTACGCCGAAAGTTCTACATCTTATATAAAGTGCGTAATTGAGTGCTAAAACTTTCAATTGCAGCAATCAAGATCTAAACATATTCGAAAAAGGAACAAGTGGACAAGTCAAGGGGTCATCATCTTCTGATGTATCCGGCATAATGACCTCTAAATTGCCATAGAAACAGTTTTTCCCACCAATCAGACATTTTCCAGCAGAAAAAGCACTTTTCAAAGTTCATAAAGTAGTTGCATCAACTAAACGATTTAAAATTCCATCGCATTCGGTATAAATATTAACACTTAGAACTACTCTCACAAATTCAGCAGGTGCCACATCATGAATGAAGGTGATAAATCTAGTATTGCACCGGAAATCAAGAAACTAAAACTTACTTATCTCTGGAAGCCTTTAAGGGAACATCTTCAAGGGAAAATGTATATCTAGCTAAGAGGTCGAGATAGAGTCTGTATGCTTCAGGTTGAGCCTGCCGAGAGGAGAGGACCCTGTTGCAAATGTGAGTTAAGGGACGAGCAGCTTCTGCCGAAAATGCAGGATAGAGTTTCCAAAATCTCTTACACATTGGCGACAGATATGACTTAACAATCCATCTAATCATTGTCCAAGCAGAGATTTAGAGCAAAAGGCCTAAAAGCAGAGATAATCAGACAACTGCTCTTGCTTCTTAAACCACCCTTGAACGAGCCATTAAACTTCTCGAAGAAATTAAATCACAAAGCAAGAGCAGAAGTTTGAGAATCAGTCATTTACAAGTACACGCGTAAAAGCAGTCCCGGCGATCATTCTTTCCAATCTTCATTGAATCGTATTAACGCGAAATCTTCCCTAAAAATCATCCAATCTATTTCCCTTTCGTTTTGCCATGACATTGATCCATCACAGACACAGTATTGCCTCCCGTTGCGTGCGTCATTTCTTCAATCACCGCATCAGATTCGAAGTTCCACGCCATTATAATTAAAAGAAAACACACACACACTCTTAACGCTCGCCATTTTCCACTCCTGATCTCAGGCATTGGAACAATCTCTCCTACACTTCTGGATCGTCATTCTCGCAGTTTGTTTTAACTCGGCGCTCAGCGACACGAAACTAGAAAAAAAAAATTCGCAGGCACATAGAGAGAGAGAGAGAGAGAGAGAGAGAGGGGTACCTGGGAGTGAGGAGACAGAGGACGTGGAGGGAGGAGATGAGGCGGGAGGCCATGGCGTGATCGAGGAACTTCCAGAGGGAGGGCTCGCCGAAGTTGGAGGAGAGGTGGGACACGAGGAACTGCCCCAGCTCGGCGCACGGCAGCTCGAGCCCCCGGGAGACGACGCAATTGGCGACCTCCGCCGACCACACAGCCGGAGCCTCCCCCCTCGCTCGGCACATTTTCATGGCCTCCGACACCAGCAACTCGAACTCCGCCGCCTCCACGCCACCGCAACCAGCGCCGCCGCTCTCGGTTCCCATCGCTCCGCCGCTTGCGCACGCCAGAGAATGGAGCGTCGGAAGAGAGCCCACGGAGAAGACGAAGGGAGGGAGAGGGAGCTGAGGCAGGTGAGTCGGTGCATGGGCAAGAGTGATGCGATTTTGGAGGCCGTTTCGAATCGTTTCCGAGATTTATGGGAAAAAACATAATAATATAGCAGAAAATCACAACTTTCTATATCTAGGCCTATCGGACGGTCGAGATCTATTGGGTTATAATCTAATGCTGAAATTTTTAAAATTTGTAACGAAAATATAATTAAATCATAAAATAAAACTTTGGGAAATTTTCAAAAAAAAAAGCGGTAAATCCTATCATTTTCTCAAATAAGGACATGATATGGTCATTATTTTAAGGGCTGAAGTGCTTTTTTTGTCTCAAATAAAGGCACAAAGTGATCATGACTATTTCAACTAAGGCTTGACCTCGCCGGTCGACCAGCCAAAAATTTCGATCGATTAATTTTTAATTAAACTAAATAAAAAATAAAGTAAAAAAAAAAATGGATACAAGGGAGAGGAGCTACCTTCTTGCCTATGGTCACCGCCCCACCGCCGATGGGGCCACAGCCATAGCCGGGGAGGTCGTCAACGCCTCAGGGCTAGCCGGCGACCTCGCCGACCAAAGGCGAAGACCTAGTGGCCCTTGCCAACGGACACCTAGATCTGATTGAGTGCCGCGACTTGCCCACGGACTTGGGTGAGGGGCGAGGGTCGTCGGCCCTCGCTTGGGTTTGGAGGTGGGCCGCGGCCCACGATTGGTCTTGGGCGCTGGTCACCAACCCTTTGAGACCGTCGCTCAAGTCCGGCCGAGGGTCGTGCCCCCTCCCCCCTAGACCCAAGTGAGGGTTGATGACCCTCGACTCGATCTGGGAGAGGGTCGCGGTCCTTACCTCTAGTCGACGGGGTTGCCAACCCTCACCGAGGCGTCGACGACCCCAACGACCATCACCATTGCCCCAGTCTCTAGGGCAGGCCCTCTCGCCTATGTTTCTTTTTCACATTTTTTATTTATTTTAATTTTGAAAAACAAATAAAAAATATACAAATAAAAAAATATAGAAAAAATAAAAATGACGAAAATATCCCTAATCAATAGTGAGTCAGGCCCTTATCAAATATCGGTATGGCCACTTTAGACTCTTACTTGAAACATTATGGACTTTAGGCCATTATTTGAGAAAATGAGGGCATTTTGGGGCTAGTGGCTCGCGACCCTGGCCTACCGTAAAAGAGGGCCTGCAAATAATTATTCTTGACAAAGTATTTTTTAAATTTCTTTTCTGCGAAACAAAGGCATCTAAATTTAAGGGACAAGTACGTTGCAAGCCCTAAAACTTGTTATAAAAGTGCAATCGAGTCCTCAAAATTTCAAAAAGTGTAAATAAGTCATAAGACTCGTCAAAAAGTACAATTGGGCCTTTTTTTTTAAAAGTACAATCAAGTTCTAAAATTTGTCAAATTGGTAAAGTCAAGTCATTTCGTTAATTGCTCTTTTTGAAAGTTTTAGTACTTGACTGCACTTTCGTAACAAGTTTTATGACTTGATTGCATATTTTGAAAGTTTTAGGATTCGATTGCAAAATTTTGAAAATTTTAAGACTCGATTGCGCTTTCATGAAAAGTTCTAGAACTTTCAAGTTTTTGTTCCTAAATTTGACTAGCCTCCTAACCTTAGTCGAGGGATGAGCGTGTTAATAAGATCCGGATCCTCTACCTTAATGATAGAGGATCATTGAGATCCCCACACTCCATGTGGGGGGAGCCCACTCACATGGAGGGTGGGGATCATCCCGTATTAATAATGTTGCTCAGACCCTTCTGCTATCCTCCGTAGGTCCATGGAATGTCGAGAAAAAAAAATCGATTCTAGCAAAAGGAAAAAATCGAAAAAAAATCGCTGTCCAAGACGTTAATGTAAGAATGTACACGGAGTACAGAAATTAATGATGTAGCATCATCAAATGAAAGGATGTGCAGGTCCATGGAAAGCGTACAGTTTAGAAACAAATGATCTCCTCGGTGAATTACTTATGGAAAAAGACGCATCTTTAGCGATTCGATTCGAGTTAATAAATGTCAGATCATAGTCAAATTAAATTTAAAGTGTATTTATTTCACTAAAAACATCATGATAAATGAGATTATTTTACACGGAAATTGTTTTAAATGAAATGGTTAAATTTCATTTGGTTGGTTATTTTGGAAGTGATTGCCGAAATAGAAAGTCCTTTTCCTTAAGGCTGAGCATGACGGACTGGCCGAATAGAGAACTGCTTGGACCAGAGTCACAGTCAATGGAACGATTGGGTCTAGTGCTCAGGAGCTCCGGTTCGGTTCTCGATTCCATAAAATTTGAACAGGACTATTCGGACCTCATTGACTAATTTTTTTTTTAAAAAAAAAAAATCTAAAAGTAAACCTAAACTTAAACTTAAGATGCGAGGATGCTTAGTATGGCTTCCAGGCTTTGCGATAACTCAATACAATTAACGAGAGGTGGTCTAGTGAATATGTCATTAAAAAGAAAAATTGAACGACAAATCCCAAAAAAAAAACACCAGTCCAAAGATTGGAGCACCCGGGAACCAAAACCCCAAGATCTTCCGACCCGGTTCCCAGTCCTTGAAACTGAGAACCGGTCCTCTCAATCTGCTTCTCGATTCCTATGAGGGGCCAGACCGAACTGAAACCTGCCGCCCCTACTTTTCCCCCATCTAAATTTTTTATTTTCTTTCCACGAAAGATATTTTCCACATATTAGTCACCCAAACACCGTAAAAATCGAAAAATGATTTTTCAGAAAAAATCTTTCATTAAACAAAAGGACCCTTGCTTCTTTTCCTTTTTCGGCAAAACCAAAATAAACCAATGAATCCAACGTACCTATTTTCTTTGACTTTGTTTATTCGATTTCTTCAATCAATTGGATGCTAGATGACAAATTTTCGAAATCAAACGGACGATTACTTCATTTTCCTTTTTCCAAACCAAAATTCAATGAAAACCAAGATACCGATTTTGTTTGACTAGCTTTATTCGATTTCTGCAAACAAAGACGCACGCATCGATTGGATTACCAGGCTATGGACCCTTGAGAAAATATGTCGAATTCGATATCAAAATTCAGTAAAATGTGAGACCTGGTAAATATCGAATTGATGAAATATCTTTCGACACTTTTAAGGTAAATATTAGATTGATGATATTAGCTTTCTAACTTCTTTTAAAAACATAACTAAGCAAAATAATCAAACCCCTAAGAAGACGAGGATCATTGGTTGAATAAATTTTGGCAAATGTATAAACTCTTGCAAAGCTCACTCAGCTCATGCATGTTCAAACCGAAAAATATAAAAATAAAAAATTCATGCATGTATTAGTCAAAATCCGACGATCCCAAATTGGCGCCTAAATGTGCTCGGCAACCAATCCGACGGCCGATACTGAGTCACTAGCTAAGGGCTCCGATGCCATGGGGGGCGTGCTTCCTTTCACCGCCTCCACGAAGATATCGGGCAAGGTTTCCATCTTGAGCGTGTTCAAGATTCACGTGACGTTGGCCGTTTCCTGCGACATCAATGTGTTCATTTCCAATAGAACCATTGACGACCACCAATGCAAGTATGAGACGAAGTTGTAGGGTAAGACCAAAGGCAAATCCAGAATCTCACGTACGCAGAAACGAAAGAGATGGAATGGAACAAGAGGAATCTTCAACTTTTTGGCCATAGCCCCATTGTTTTCATTTCCTGAAAAATGCTTCCTCTTATCGTGATCGCATCGGGGTCGGCTTCGTTAATGGTGGAGTCGTACAACTCATTGCTTGCTCGCCGTGTCTAAAGTTTTCCCGAATAACTCCTGATTGTTTTCATGTAAAGAAAGGCGAGGCTTCGATCTTGAGGATGGTGTTCTTCTTTCAAGCATCTTTTCGTTTCAAACAGCTTCTATGATCTCGTTTCCAACACATGAAAGAATTTGTTCCCTCAGGAGAAGGATTATATGGTCCAATCCGATTATAATGTTCATCCATAAGAACAGTGAAGATCAAACCAACAGCTCAAGAACGTTCAGATTAGTGAAATCTGGCTGGTTTTGCTTTGTATAAGCATTTGATTTTGGTTTTGTGATGAATCAATCGGAAAAGCCAGCATTGAGCTGAACCCAAGGATTTATATTCAATGACTCAAGCTTAACAATGGAAAGTGAAGAGCATCAAAGGGTATGACAAATATCGACGACTAACCTCGATATATTCGAAAAGAAACATCTCTTAAGAGGGAAAAACATTGTGCAGTCTCGTTTTTATCCTGTTCTCGAAGTTAACTTTCGAGTAAAAATAGATGATCGGGGTAACTTTGTGGAATTTGGCAGCGATTCATTGGACCATTTTAGCATGTAAGAGAGTAAACAGTTTGAACGAGCAAGACGACTCTAAGTTCTGATTACTTGCGGAAGAAAGCTAATCATCGGTCTCGAAGCTATGAAAGTCTGATGAACGAAAGGATGTGCAGAACATGGTTAAGGATCTCAGTTTGTTCTCAGTAACTTGACGAGTTTGTCCGTCATGGCATGTGATGTTGGTTCAGTTTAAAATTGCAGACAGATTGGTTTTGCTTTGTGAGCCATATGCAATCAAGACAGAGACAACAATTGACAGCCTGCTCTCATTTACAGAGGAAAGCACGAAATGCTTGAAAAGCACATGGTCGAAAACTTTCAGAAGCACTCCTAATCCCAAAGAAGGGGCTTTCAATGGCCCAAAAGAATTTTTGATTTCCTATCCAGAGGACAACTCAATCAAAACTGAAACTTTCTGCATAAACCTGAACCGACATTCCTCGATTGAGTCATGCGTTTTACAGGAGCTCCAGGACAACTTTCTACAGAGTCATTTGACCGTTGTACGGAAGGAGGCGTCCTGCAATTGCCGAAACCCAGCTTTGCCTCCAACTTTTCAGAGAGAAGATCCTCGGCCTTCTCGAGCAAAATCATCTCTATCAAATATTGGCAAATTAATTCGACCATCTCCTCGTCTGACAGCACGGCGAGATCCCTCTCACGAATTCCACCTCCCCTATCATTGGGGGAGGGGCCAAAATTAAGCTGCCGAGGAACGCTGGTTCGCCATTCATCTGTATGGTTTAGCTTTTGATAAGTCATTTGTACATTGTCGCAACCAGCAATGACCCTGTTGCCCAATGCATCATCCTGAAGCTTTCTGCATAAACCTGAACCGACATTCCTCGATTGAGTCATCCGTTTTACAGGAGCTCCAGGACAACTTTCTACAGAGTCATTTGACCGTTGTACGGAAGGAGGCGTCCTGCAATCGCCGTAGCCCAGCTTTGCCTCCGACTTTTCAGAGAGAAGATCCTCAGCCTTCTCGAGCAAAATCATCTCTAACAAATCTTGGTAAATTAATTCGACCACCTCCTCGTCTGACAGCATGGCGAGATCCCTCTCATGAATTCCACCTCCCCTATCATTGGGGGAGGGGCCAAAATCAAGCTGCCGAGGAACGCTGGTTCGCCATTCATCTGTATGGTTTAGCTTTTGATAAGTCATTTGTACATTCTCGCGACCATCAATGACCCTGTTGCCCAATGCATCATCCTGAAGCTTTCTGCATAAACCTGAACCGACATTCCTCGATTGAGTCATGCGTTTTACAGGAGCTCCAGGACAACTTTCTACAGAGTCATTTGACCGTTGTACGGAAGGAGGCGTCCTGCAATCGCCGTAGCCCAGCTTTGCCTCCGACTTTTCAGAGAGAAGATCCTCAGCCTTCTCGAGCAAAATCATCTCTAACAAATCTTGGTAAATTAATTCGACCATCTCCTCGTCTGACAGCATGGCGAGATCCCTCTCATGAATTCCACCTCCCCTATCATTGGGGGAGGGGCCAAAATTAAGCTGCCGAGGAACGCTGGTTCGCCATTCATCTGTATGGTTTAGCTTTTGATAAGTCATTTGTACATTGTCGCGACCATCAATGACCCTGTTGCCCAATGCATCATCCTTAGGAGTGTGACAAATCATTTCTTTCTCCAATGCGATAAGGGGAGTTTCGAGATCGAGGATTGCATCTCTGGTCTCACCTTCAACATGCAAAGTAACTGGGCATTTAGCATACGGCTTGTCCCCCAAAACTGAATCAACTCGCTCTTTAACACCCTTCTTGGTGTCCTTAACACTAAAAGATTCTAACTTGTACACTGAATCTGCACATCGACGCTCAACATCATCGAAAGACCCCGCTTTTGCTTCAGAACCCATGAACACGAGCATATAAACAGTACCTGAATAAGGGGAAAAAAAGTAGCACACAGCACCGTGAGTATTTGCTAGACAACAATACCTTACTCTATCCTAGCTCCAAGATTGAACCCAGGATCTTCAAAGAAACCAAAAAACCCCCAAGACTGAAAACCTAAGACGAAAAAAGAGGGAAAATCTAAAAAGGGTCCCTTCAAGGTTCAAAACTTGACGCGGAATACAAATTGGGTCCGTCAACAATTACATAGTCTAACGATAAATATTGAAAAAATCATCGAAAGAAGAAAGAAACGTGCAGCGAAAGGTGAAACGCGGGTCTAATCCCATGATTTTGCAGGTTACAGGGTCCTTACAGAAAACGTCCAAGATTGAACCTAGGAGGCTAGGATATTTAAAGAAACAACAAACCCACAAGAACGGAAACCTAAGACGAAAAAAGAGGGCAAATCTCAAAAGTGTCTCTTCAAGTTCAAAACTTGAGGCGGAATACAAATTGGGTCCATCAAAGATTACAGAGTCTAACGACAAATCTAGAAAAATATCATGGAAAAGTGCAAAAGCGGGTGTAATCCCACGAGAAATCAAAAGAAAACGACAAAAAAAGACGAGGGAGCTCGCAGGTTACAGGGGAAAGTACCTTTTGGCGATGTGCGAAAAAGGGTCTTGCTCTTCGCAAGGGAAGAAGAAGATGAAGAGCGAGTGCGAGAGGAGGCGAGCAGATCGAGAAGGACTCGCAGGAGCTTGCGCTAACTTTCGCCGGAGCTTTGAAGGAAAGAAGGGATGGGCCAAGGGCGGTGCAGACAAGACTCCAAACTCAGGCGTCACTCCGGTCGAAGCACACGTCTCTCTAGTTTTAAAGTGGCAAAAGGCCAAATAAGCACAGGGAAAAATAAGTAGCCGTTGGCTTCTCTACGTATATGAAAGCGTATAATCACTTGTCTTGCGTTGTGATATCTCCGCTCCCGTTGGAATTATTTGAATACCTTTCCTTTTCTGCACGCAAATTCTATTATGATTTGAAAAATCACGATGGGATATGTTCACCACAAGTCCTAAAATTTGTCACATTTGTGCAATTGAGTTTTAAAACTTATAAAAGGTTCAATTAAGTCCTAAAACTTGTCACTTTGATCCAATCGAGTCCTAAAGTTAACTCCGTCCAACTAAGTAACGGAAAATGCTGACATGGCTTATTTTAATTGTTTCTCTCTCTTACGTGGCAACTTAAATCCGTCCAACTTGTCCACGTCCGCAAAAACGACCCCGTTTACTAAAGTCACTTTCACTCTTCATAACCGAGCGTCGTTTCCTTCTCAAACTTCATCTCCTTTCCGCATCTTCTGAAGAACACCAAACGCCAAGTGCATCGTCCTCGCTCGCACAGTCTTTTGCTTCCCAAATCGGAAGCCTCTGAATCCTAGCCCCGAACCAATGCATCGTCTCTCCCTCTGAACGAAGTTAAAACCCGTGCCCAGAACCCTAAGCGAACATGATTTGGAGTTGCTTTGCCATTTGGGTCGTCCCATCGTGATCTGGAGTAGTTCGAGTTTGAGTTCTGTTTTTCGTCGATTGCGATTTCGTGCAGTGGATCGAGCGACGTCGACGGCGACTATCTCCGTTTTGCTCCCGCAGGTATCGCTCTCTGCATCTCTGTTGTTTTTGTTTTTTTATTTTTTTTATTTTAAACTTTATTTTGGTCCTGCATCTCTGTTGTTTGACCGTAGCTTTTTGCAGTTTGTTTCCTCTATGGTTTCATTCGTCCATCAGTCCAAATCAATCGAAAAGATCAAGGTTCACTAAAACTCTGAGAGAGATCGACCCCTCGAAAATCAAAACTGAGAAGTGAGCTGTGGATATTTTTGCTTTGGTTGTGTACTACATAGATTGTTCTTACTAAGTGCATGTTTACATAGTGATAGCTTTGTTTGGTTGCATATCGTTGATTTGAATCGACACTGGCATTGTTATCCAAGTTGTGTTTTATGGTAATTTTGTCACTCTATTGTGCAGTAAACAGACGATGTTCGACTAAATTGACCTTACATTGAGAAAGTATTTTGGTAAAATAGATAATTCTGGCCTACGAGGGACTATTTTAACTGCTACTGAAAGTTAAAATACCGCAACGCTTTTGATTCTCTCCGTGTCGAATACATTTCAAAGTCTACACCGTCATTAAGCATTTTTGCGCATCTCCTGCCGTGCATGCTTGCTCCAGTACTAGGAACAAACTAAAATATTTCTACTTTACATCTTCTGTTCTCATTGCTAAAGCAATGTGAAGCGACTTCTATTTATCTACCCATCCAGTGCATAAGTACACTAGTGCTTGATTGTTCTCTATTTGTATATATTGCTTCACCGGACAATCTGTTTAAAGATATTAACAATATATTCATAGTAGGTTCTGATGAAGCTATCGTTATACAAGTAATACAGTTCTATTAGGTTAGCAACAGGTGTAGATAAAGAAATTAGAAGAGTTCAAAAGCATACACAATGGACAAGCTTTGCAGGCTTGTACATAGGACCAATTTCTTTCATTGTGGAAGGCACTTTTCATTAAGTAATTTGTTTTTGTTCTTCTGTTTTGTAGGTAAAGCTTGCGTGCTTAATATGACAATGAGAAAAATGAGGGTGCCAACATTTGAATCATTTGGCGTAACTCCTAATGAGGCCGATTTGAAGTTTACTGCAAAGACGAGGAAAAATGCAGGAAGATGGTGTCATGGATGTGCTAAGTTTAATGGTCCAAGTTCAATTTCTTCATGTGGGTTGACCTGCACATACCCGAACAAGCAAGGGATCATTGTCGACCTCCTCGAAAGAAATCAAGCACTATGTGAATCAAGTCAATCAAGGCGCGACGAGGTCTACGTGAACTCATTATTAGCTGAAATAAAAAATCAAAGGACAAAACAGAGACGTTTAAAGGAAGAGCTTGCATGAGTGAAGAGAGGAAAGATGCTATATCAATTGGCTTTCATTCTATGCATGTGTTGTGTAATGTGAAAATTTGTGGGAAGTTTTTATGAAATAGTTTGGATGGTTGTGGTTGTCAAGTTCTACAGATTGTCAGGTAATGACAATAGGCTCTTGAAAATGGTAACTAACTTTCTGTAATCCAAAACTAACTCACAAATGAAAAAGAGATATTGTGCAGCTAACAATCATGTTCAGTAATTATTTGGATTAACTCCACCATCACATAAATAAGCATCACAAAGTGCACATCAGTCTTAACATTAACATAATATCCAAGGCTCAGTTAACTTTAGCCACTAACAAAGCTACATGTCTGATACAAATAGCTAGCTCATAATCAACCTTACTTCACATAAAACCAACTATTTTCAACAAATATATCAATCCAAGTCCATGGTCTCCGGTGGTTTAGCATGTTCGACATTCACTTGATCCATAAGTCTGAGGCTTTTCCCAACAATAGGCTTCGGATGAGTTATTGTAGCCTGAGAGCACTGAGGTTGGGTTTATAGCAACATGCTTTTTAGGAGCAAATGACTGAGGCTGCGAACTGCCTTGGGGTTTTATTGGTGCCTTTGGCTTTACAACAACACGCTTTTGAGGAGCCGTTGTCCCATGAGATGACTGAGACTGCAAACTCTCTTGAGGTTGTCATGGTGCCTTTGGCTTTACGGCACAATGCTTTGCAGAATGTGCTTTTCACTGAGGTTGTGCAATGGTTCGGTGATATGCTTTTGCCTTTGCATTGGTTGAAGGTACTCCTTTATCTGGTAGGTTCAATAAGCTTGCACCAGTAGTGCCAGGCTGCATAAGAATGGGCACGTTTTTAGCTCACAGAGACTAGAACGGCATCATCACATTACAGATGTTCCGCTTTGGAAAAAGTTAAGGCAAAAAAATCAGAGACCTGGTAATGAGAATCCTTTCCTTTGAAGGCAGAGTAACGCTTGAAAATTTGAAGGTTTGTCATGGGAACACCAAATCCTACCATTTTCTTCTTCGGTTGTGATTGTCCTTGCATCATTTCCTTTTCAAGTGCAGGCCAGGCCTTTTAAACTGACAAAAAAAGTCAATGGACATGACAATGTAATTATAAAACATATCAGCCAATGGACAAGTCAATGTGTATGTTTTGGATTGAAGATATTTAAATGGAGTCTAACAATCAACATAGGGGAAACAAACTAGCAATGCCCAGCATAACCGCTTTACAGCTACCTGAGTGATAGGTCTCTACCCCAAATCTACGATTGCTTCATACTAGCAGAGATATTCAACTAACCTAAAAAAAATCTCTCATAAACTGATTGAAATGTTAGAGATAGATCGTTAATTACAAATCCCCATATTGTAGGGAAGCTTAATACGTGTGTTTGGAGAGAGCAATACTGTTGCGTTGAACAGTTCAAAAAACCACACATTCAAATCCCCACATTGTGGCCGCATTGAAGAGTTCAAAACATTACGGTGGAATAACACAGATTCAAAGAGCGATACCTGAGCGATGAGGACATAGGGTTGGAGATAATCGTCTTCGCTGTCGTTGACGACGCTCTAGTTTCAGCGAATTTTATCTTTCCGACTGATTTAGAGTGATGGACGAATGAAACCATAGAGAAAAAAAAAAAACTGCAAACAGCTACGGTCAAACAACAGAGATGCAGGACCCAAAATAAAAAACAACATTGATGCAGAGAGTGATACCTGCGCGAGTAAAACGGATGCTTGGAGATAGTCGCCGTCGACATCGCTCGATCCACCGCACGAAATCGCAATCGACGAAAAACAGAACTCAAACTCGAACTACTCCAGATCACGATGGGACGACCCAAATGGCAAAGGAACTCCAAATCATTGAACATGATTTGGGGCTTAGGGTTCTGGGCATGGGTTTTAACTTCATTCAGAGGGAGAGACGATGCGCTGGTTCGGGTTCAGAGGCTTTCGATTTGGGAAGCAAGAGACTGTGCGAGCGAGGACGATGTCTTTGGGGTTTAGTGTTCTTCAGAAGATGGGGAAAAGAGAAGACGTTCCCTTTCCTCCCAGGTTGAGAAGGAAACGCCGCTCGGTTATGACGAGTGAAAGTGACTTTGGAAAACGCCGTCGTTTCGCAGACGTGGACAAGTTGGATGGATTTAAGTTGCCACGTAGGAGAGAGAAAGGGTTAAAATACGCCATATCAGTATTTTCCGTTAGCTTAGTTGGACGGAGTTAACTTTAGGACTCGATTGGATCAAAGTGACAAGTTTTAGGACTTAATTGAACTTTTTACAAGTTTTAGGACTCAATTGCACAAATGTGACAAGTTTTAGGACTTGTGGTGAACATATCCCTATATGAAAGCGTATAATCACTTGTCTTGCGTTGTGATATCTCCGCCCCCGTTGGAATTATTTGAATACCTTTCCTTTTCTGCACGCAAATTCTATTATGATTTGAAAAATCACGATGGAATCTCAACAACAAGTATTATAAATAACAATAAAATAAAATAAATAAATACAAAAAGTCGTGGCAAGACCCACTTCTAATATGATGATGCAATTTCTTATGGGGGTGTTAAATTTCAATTTTTTTCCAAATATTATTTTAAATTGTTTACGATAACATAAAATTTATTTTTGTTTATCTTTTTCAGTAAATAAACTTGCTTAAACTCATTTAACTTTATTCTTTTGGCAATTGATGCACTTTCGGCATCTTTTTGCTATATTCGTCCTGCTAAAAAAACAAAAATTAAAACTAAATTCATGATAAATCATGTCGATATCACAACACCTTTCCACGAACACGAACGAAATAATAAAGTCGAAATTGTAAAACAAGCAAAATACATAGTCAATTGGGTATGTACGAATGTGAAAATTTAGCCATTCAATAGTTATGCCATAGCAAAATATAATGTATTTTGATATAATCTTCAAAGTTGTTACCTAGTGGGCTTGCCATGGATTTGCTGCATATCTATTCCGTGAGGCATTGCTGTAGCGTATCATTAGTGGCAGCTTTCCTGTTGAATTGCATATAATGTTTTGACTCGGTGAGCTCCAAACGGAGCTCGTTAGGGATGGCTCGGTTTATGTTCTTAACTCGGTTTACATGAAGATTGCCACGTGGCATATTTTCCTAAAAGTGATTGTTTGTATCACTCGAAATAATTAGTTAATAAAAATTTCTTTCGTTTTTAGCAACAAATTATGCCTAAATATTTTGCGTGCGATGAAATTACTTTCGGTTCAGCCATTTTTATAAGCGATACAAGCCACTGGTTTTTAGAAAATATTTTTGGAATGATTCATATTTTGCGAAACAAATAGAGTCTAAGTATCATTCTTAGGACCTCATGTGGCAAATATGCCATTGCAGGTGTGTTTCTTGGCACAGCAATGCCTAAGTCATCTACCGTGAGAAATATAGGATAATAATTGCCAAGTACATTTTGGATGGAAAATAGATCAAAAGTTAGTGGAAATACATTAATTGCTATAGCACAAAACTAAGTGTTAAAACTAAAGTATTTTTAATTGAGAATTTTTCCGTGAACGGTACTTGCGACCTAAATCGATGCTACAAGAACGAAATGACAAAACATATGGTACGTTATTTCACGTACAAAAGGAGGCGCAAGGTTGAGTGAAGATTACTAGCGGACTTCTCTTTACAGAGAATGAATAATACTAAGAATTATGGTTAGTATTAAGGCACTGTTAATGGTTTGTTTATAGAGTGCAAAAGGTGCCTTGTCCCACATAGACTTAAAGTGAGGGTGTGGGCTAATATATAAGTGAAAGGCTATAGATGAAGAAACTGGGGCAAATGGGCTGAACCCTATCATACTGAATAAAGCCCTAAATTTATTAATTAATGTCAATTTAGTTATAAACCTTTTTTTTGACAATGTCCATTCGAGGAAGGGGGTGGGATAAACCGAATTGGATTTTACCCTATTTTTTTTTTGTCAATAACTTAACAAGCCCCCTTTTCCAATGAAGGAGAGTTAAAAAAAAATATTTGTTATGCTTAATATTTTTAGTTTGATTTTTAAAATGTTGAATCTCAAATTGTATCCCCATGAGGGGAATGCTGAAGTTGAAGCCTTGTTCTTTTGGAAGATCTATCTCGCATTTCGTACTTCATGGTGTTTCTTTTGTCCCTTCCAGGCGATCGAAAAATAAAGAAAAGGCAGGGCTAGTGACCGGAGTGAAGTCGTTACTGTTGGAGTTGGTGAATACTTCGGGAATCCTTATTTCTCACACCGGGTACGCCCACGTGAGTTTAGGGAAATCAAAGTGTTATTCGACGACATGTGACCTATTCATGCGGGATGCGGGGGTTCGGGGGCAACGCCCCCGATAGCTGACCGGGCAGCGGGCGCGGCTTCCGCTGCCCGGTCAGCGGACGGCTGCCCCGCTCGCCGGTGAGCGGGCGGGGGTTCGGGGGCAGCGCCGCCGACACAGGTGTTCCGCTGCCCGAAACCTCAACGGGTTTGGGCTTTTATTTAAGTTAACAAGTATGTTGTGAGCTTAATAGAGGTTTCGCTTGGTTTAGATTTTGGGCCCGTTTAGGGCATATATATTTTGCTTGTTTATGCTGATCATTGTAACGAGTTGAGTGGCTGTAAACCGAATATCATAGTGAAATCTCTTGTAGGACGTAGCCCTATTCTAGGGTGAATCTGGGTGATCTCGTGCGTCAATCAATTTTTCTTGATTTCTGTGTGATCGTTCTGATTCGGTGTGCGATAAATCCCATCAATTGGTATCAGAGCCTTGTGTTCGAGGAATTATGGTTTATCTGAGATGTCAGGAGGGTCACAGATTGAGATCGAAAAATTGGATGGGACGCGGTTCGATCTGTGGAAGATGAAGATGGAGGATCTACTTTGTGATCGATATCTTTGGTCGGCAATCGTAACGGAAAGGCCTGATGCTGCGATGCCTGGTATCGTGATAAAGGAACCGGGGAAGAATGACGATTCATCATCCAAAAAGGCGGATCCAAAGGAGATTGAAGACTGGGATGGGATTGATCGGAAAGCAAAGGGTTTGATCAGGCTTTGTCTCACAGACTCGATTCTGACAAACATGATGAGCGAACCTACAGCCAAGGATTTATGGCAGAAACTGGAGTCGCTTTATCAAAGTAAGTCGTTGGTTAATAAGCTATTTTTGAGGAAAAGGCTGTATAATCTTCGCATGCACAAGGGCGACTCGTTTTCTGCACATTTATATAACTTTAACACGTTGATTAGTCGACTCGTATCAATCGGTGTTAAGTTTCAAGATGATGACAAGGCGATAACACTACTTTGTTCACTGTCGGATTCATGGGATAACCTGATTGTGGTGATCGGTGGTGGGGGATAAGGAATTATTGTATGAGAGTGTGTGTTCGGCCTTGTTATCAGAGGAGACACGAAGAAAGGGGTCAGGAAATTTCGATAAAGAGGCGTTAACTGCTAGGGGTAGGCCAGCAGAGAAGACTCTAAATCGGAGAGGGTCTAGATCCAAATCTCGTGGGCGATTGAAGAGTAGGGAGAGGAGGGTACAGTGCTGAAGATGTGAAGAGTGGGGCCATGTGAAGCGGAACTGTAAAAACAAATCAGTTTTTAAGAAAGAAGCTGAATCATCCTCGAAAAAGAAGGAGGTCGATGCAGGAGATATGTATTTGGCTGCTACTTGTATGGCGTAGTCAGACAATGATATTTGGTTGATCGACATCGGTGCTTCATACCACATGACGCCTCATAGACATTGGTTTTGTGAATATGAGAAATATAATGGTAGAGATGTCATGCTCGGAGATGATACTGCACTTCAGATTGTCGGGTGTGGCAAGGTGAAGCTGAGGATGAGTAATGGCATGGTGAAAACTCTTCCAGACGTGATGCACATACCCTTGATGAGCAAGAACCTATTATCAGCCGGTACGATGGCTGATTTAGGGGTTACTTTCAGCTGTGATAAGAATTCGTGCAAGATGACTCGAGGTTCCATTGTGATTGCACGAGGAGTCCGTTATGGGACATTGTATAAGCTGCTCGGGGAAACGGTGACTGTTGGTAGTGGTTTCGTCTCTGAAAAGACCAAGGAAGATAGATATGATACGTCCATGTTGTGGCATTAGAGGCTAGGGCATATCGGTGAAAAGGGACTGTCTACCTTAGCTTCGAGTCAAATGGTATAAGGAGTACCAGATTGCTCTATCGGCTTCGGGTTCTGTGAACACTGTCTTCATGGAAAACAGAACCGAGTTAGCTTCCAACACACCGGTACGAGAGCAACAGAGATTCTTGAGCTAATTCACAGCGATGTCTTCGGACCTACTCCGACTCCATCTATTGGAGGATCCAGGTACTATGTATCGTTCATAAATGGTTTTTCGAGATATAGTTGGATTTATTTTATTAAAAGTAAATCAAATGTATTCGAAAAATTTCGAGAATTTAAGGTTTTGGTTGAAAACCAATTGGGCAGGAAAATCAAGATACTTCGTACAGATAACGGAGGTGAATTCTGTTCGGACAAGTTCGAGCAGTTCTGTGTGGACAATGGTATTGCAAGGCAGAAGACGACCCCATATACGCCTCAACAGAATGGTGTGGCTGAAAGATTAAACCGGTCACTCATAGAAAGGGAAAGATGCATGCTGAGTTGGGCAGGTTTGGGGCACGAATTTTGGCAGAAGCTGTAGCCACGACCAGTTATTTGAAGAATCGGTCACTGAGCTCATCAGTGAAGGATCGTACACCATATGAGGCAGCGTTTGGGAAAAAGCCGAATCTGTCACATGTTCGGGTGTTTGGGTGTGACGCATATGTTCATATACCCAAGGAGAAACGGGGCAAGCTTGACAATAAGTCTGAAAATAACATATTTGTCGGGTACAATGAAGGGGTCAAGGGCTATAAACTGTGGAATCTAGAATCAAAGACCATTGTATACAGCATGGATGTTGTCTTTCGTGAATCACAATCTCAGATTGGCACACAAAAAGGTGATGAGCCCGAGAAAGTGGCAGTGCTTGAAGAAAGTTCTAAAGATGAAACGGTGGAGATGATTCCACAAGGTACGCCAGTAGAGTCTGATTCAGAATCGGAGCAAGGGAACTTGGTTAATGAAGTCGATGATGCAGATTCGGATGAAGACTCAGATACAGATAGCATGCCGGCTCTTAGGAGATCGACGCGGGAAAGAAAGGTACCACTTCGATACTCACTTAGTGCATTAAGTACGTTTCATGCTTTGAGCATTACCAGAGATGATCCTAGTTCTGTAAAAGAGGCGAGATCCATGGATGATGCGAATTAGTAGGAGCTCGCAATGATAGATGAGATGCAGTCACTTGATCATAATGAGACATGGGGCTTGTGTAAGTTGCCTAAGGATAGAAAGGCAATTGGGTACAAATGGGTGTTCAAACGAAAACTGAAACCGGATGGGACTGTAGAGAAGTACAAGGCTAGGCTTGTAGCCAAGGGGTATTATCAGATCGAGGGAGTTGACTATGATGAGATCTTCTCTCTCGTGGCGAAATTGACCTCGATACGGTTTGTTCTGTCCGTAGTAGCTGCATACGATCTTGAGGTGGAACAGATGGACGTAAAGACTGCTTTCCTTCATGGGGACTTGGAGGAGGAGATACATATGAGGTAACCAGAAGGCTTTGAAGTAAAGGAAAAAGAGAATCTGATGTGCAAATTGAAACAGTCCTTATATGGGCTGAAGCAGTCACCGAGGAAGTGATACCAGAAGTTTGACATGTACATACTCCAGCTTGATTTTGTGCGTTCAAATTCTGATCATTGTGTTTATGTGAAGAGGACGGGCGATCAGTTTGTCATTCTCATGCTATATGTGGATGACATACTGTTGATCGGGAATAGCGTGAAGATGGTGAGATATGTGAAGAGTTTGTTGGCCAAGAAGTTCGAAATGAAAGACTTGGGGCCTGCAAATTTTATTTTGGGCATGCAGATTATGAGGGACCGTGAGAAACGGAAGCTGTGGCTAGGGCAGGAGAAATACATCAAAGAAATATTGAAGAAATTCAATATGATAGACTGCAAGCCTGTTGGTACCCTTATACCTTAAGGGACCAAGCTATATGCGGAACAATGTCCTAAAACGGGTGAAGAAGCTGAAGAGATGGCCTGAGTTCCATACACGAGTGCAGTGGATAGCTTGATGTATGCTATGGTGTGCACGCGTCCGGATATAGCCCAAGCATTGGGAGTCTTGAGCAGATACATGTCTAACCCAGGTAGAGAACACTGGAATGCGATCAAAAGAGTTTTCAGGTATCTTCGTGGAACTTCAAATTTTTCTTTATGTTTTGAAGGTATAGGGAATGGAAACATGCTTGATATCGTAGGCCACATAGATGCTGATTGGGGTGGAGATATTGATAGCAGACGGTCCACTAGCGGGTATGTTTTCACATTGTTTGGGGCTGCATTGAGTTGGATGAGTAGAAGGCAAAGCGTGGTAGCACTGTCTTCTACGGAGGCTGAGTACATGGCTCTTACTCATGCTGGAAAAGAGGCCGTATGGTTACGACGGTTGTGCTTGGAGCTTGGTTTTGAGCAAGGTGCCGTAGAGGTGAGATGTGATAATCAATGGGCTATTTATTTAGCTAAGAATTCAGTATTTCACTCACGCACAAAGCACATTGATATACAATATCATTTCATCCGAGAAAAAGTGGAGAAGAAAGATGTTCAGCTTGTAAAGGTCGACACGGTGAAAAATAGTTCAGACTTCCATACTAAAGCTGTCATAGGTGCGAAGTTTGAATGGTGCTCTACTGTGATTGGATTGAAGAAGAATGATATCGGAAAGGCTTTCATTTGTGCGAAGTATCCACCAAGTGGGAGAATGTTGGAGTTGACGAATACTTCGGGGACCCTTGTTTCTCACACTGGGTACGCCCACGTGAGCTTAGAGAAACCAAAGTGTTATCCGACGACATGTGACCCATGCGCGCGGGATGCGGGGGTTCGGGGGTAGCGCCTCCGACACGGGTGTCCCGCTGCCCGGTCAGCGGGCGGCTGCCCCGCTCGCTGGTGAGCGGGCGGGGATTCGGGGGCAGCTCCCCCGAAACCTCAACGTTGGACTTTTATTTAAGTTAACCCGTATGTTGTGGGCTTAATAGAAGTTTCGTTTGGTTTAGGTTTTGGGCCCGTTTAGGGCATATATATTTTGTTCGTTTATGCTGATCATTGTAACGAGTTGAGTGGCTGTAAACCGAATATCATAATGAAATCTCTTGCAGGACGTAGCCCTATTCTAGGATGAACCTAGGTAATCTCGTGCGTCAATCAATTTTTCTTGATTTCTGTGTGATCGTTCTGATTTGGTGTGCGATAAATCTCATCAGTTACAAGGTAGCTTGTACAAATTGGATTAAGAAATAATCAAGTTACATACATATACAGATTGGTTGGATTAACCCCATTTTTCTGTAGGTTATATATTCACATATCTACCAATTCGACATTGATTCAAAATATTTTATCAAAAGCATGACCTATTCGGGAATCTCCGGATCTATGGAATACTAAAATATCTATTCACAAGAACTCTGCAGGTTTAGAAGGTGTACTTCGTGCAAAGCTTACTCCAACTAAAATAGACAAGATTTAGATAGAGCATAACTGGAATCGAACCCCGGGAGTTGTTGGAATAGAATGATTTTGAAAATCTAGATTGTTCAAACAGAGGGCCAGTGGACACGAACTCTGACCAGAAAAAGAACCTCATGTAAGTCGCGACGGAAGAAATTAGGAAGTGGCCTTCTCTCGGCTCTTACAAACAGAAATCAAAGGAAAGAAATATCTTTACATTTGCAGAGGGGCGCATTGAAATACCAGGTACTGCTAAAGGAAGCTCCTCAAAAGTTATCAGCAATGAGGAAACCGAAGGAAAATATGCCATAATTGATCTGCACAAGCTTTCATTTTCTTCAAAGGACATTCAGGATGACAATCAACATTGATAAAAATGAAAATCCACCATCAGAGGAAAGACCATCTCCCCATGGTAACAGAAGAAGGAAGCTTACATTGGTTCACTTTGCTCGGCAAAATCAACCCAGGAAAGATTTGTCGAGAAAAAAGATCTCCTCAAGCAACCGGCAATAAGCAAACCATGTCAGCATGAAGCTATTAACAGCCCAGCTATAGCCAAAACTAAGGACGATAGAGAACGTACTGGGAAGGGAACACATTCCCAAAAGGTTACGTTGATCGACAAGATGATTTCCCAAGTCCAACATTTCGAAGAACTCAGGTGGCGAGCCCCTCACCAAGTGCATTGATTCAGGAAGAAAGATGGTAATTTTGCGCAAGGAGAAGGAATTTTTTATGAGGAAGATATCTTCAGCCTCAAGAGTTTGCATTTGAGGACGCTGGATCTAGGGTGCCATCACTTGCGTGGTGGATAGCACATCCAGGTTATATCCGGACATTCACCAAATGTATGATGGGATTTTTTACAATCCGAAGAACAATCCGGAGGATTTCTACTCCCTCCTTATCCTATCCTATCCCAATCCATGTCCGGAAAACCAAATGCAGCCTTTGAGAATTCTTAGAGAATATCAGAATTGCTATTTGATATTCTCATTTAGAGACTTTGTTGCATCGTGGAGGATTTTTGCCGGTAATTATTAGTAATGTTGTGAGGCAAATAATTCCTTAAAAATAGCGTAACCATGTCTTAGAGTCCGATTCCATTTCTTCCCATTCATCATTATTATTTCCCAATAGGCACCACGTTCTAAAACTTGGACGAGCATAGAGAGTCACGGGTTGAAATGGACTGTAGTTGCAGTACACTGGTTCTGAGGACAATAAGCATAAGACAACTGCAAATATCATTATAATCGAAACTGATGAATAAGTACATAGAAAACATACACACCTCTCAAATATTTAACGGCAAAAAGAGAGAGAGTTCTTGATCAATCACTAAAGAAACACCTTACACGCCAAAAAGACCTAAAAAAAAAATAACTTTCTTGATCTTCAGAAAAGAAAAACAATAAACACAACTATACAAGCAAACATGATCTCCCAGAGCAAGTCAAGTCCTTATTTTATAGAAATAGATATACAAAGCCATCCGGAATTCCAGTGCAGTTTTAATGTTCTAGGCCAATGCGTAGCAGCGGAGGAACCAAAGAGAAGCAGCTCTTTATATATTGCCATCGAGTCATAAGCAAGAAATGAAGAAGGCGAAGAAGAAGGAAGAGGTGTTATGGCTAACTTACCAAGCTCTGTAGTCACTTTCGTTGGGTTCATTTTGATGTTCAACATGGTTTTAGGTAACCTAGCCTACACCTTCACATACCTCTGCAGCGATCAAGTTTATGAAAGCGGCGATCCTTATGGAGACAACGTAGATTTTATCCTCAACAATTTGGTGATGCTCACACAAGGCCAACAGCTTTTCAATTACTACACTAGGTCGCCTTCTCCTAGTGAGACCGTGTACGGTCATGCCACCTGCGACCCGTTGTCTTTGAATTACTATGGCTGCTATTCATGTCTCTTTTCTCTTAGGTATGAAGTACTTAAGGCTTGTCCTAATAGACTCGTGTACGAAGACGACTCCTGTACAATGCGATACGAAGAATACCAGTTTACCGACAACTAAGGAGTTAGCCATCATATCGTCCGATCTTGTTATCAAGGGTTCTTTTTGCATTACTGGTTATGTGGGTTATCAAGGCAATCTTCCAGATTGTGCAATTGAGATTGCATCTACTCCTATAGAGGTATGTGAAGGTGTAGGCTAGGTTACCTAAAACCATGTTGAAAGCGGCGATCCTTATGGAGACAACGTAGATTTTATCCTCAACAATTTGGTGATGCTCACACAAGGCCAACAGCTTTTCAATTACTACACTAGGTCGCCTTCTCCTAGTGAGACCGTGTACGGTCATGCCACCTGCGACCCGTTGTCTTTGAATTACTATGGCTGCTATTCATGTCTCTTTTCTCTTAGGTATGAAGTACTTAAGGCTTGTCCTAATAGACTCGTGTACGAAGACGACTCCTGTACAATGCGATACGAAGAATACCAGTTTACCGACAACTAAGGAGTTAGCCATCATATCGTCCGATCTTGTTATCAAGGGTTCTTTTTGCATTACTGGTTATGTGGGTTATCAAGGCAATCTTCCAGATTGTGCAATTGAGATTGCATCTACTCCTATAGGAGTCATTTTCAACGGTGAAAGATGTAGCAAGAAGTTTAGAGCGTAGCGGAAGAAATAGTTCTTATTCTTCCAACAGAGTTTTTCTTTGAGCGAGTCATCTAATTTATGAGAGGTCTAGATCCACAAATTAAAGTGAGAGATCCACCCTTGGGTGAAGTTGTAATCTCATTATTTGCTATAGTGGAAGTTTGGGTTTGAAGTGAACTACCGTCCCGTGATTTTTCCCTTTCACATTGGAGGGGTTTCCATGTTAAAATTTTTGATGTTCTTTATTTTTATCTTTACAACTTTCTATCGATATTTTTATCCTATTTAATTCTCACAGAAGTAGTAATGGGAAAATTATCTGGGGCTCTATCCGCAAATATCATCATTCTTTTTCCCTACAAGTGGTATCAAAGCAAGGTTCTTCTATATATCTTTTTTCTATGCAGAATTAAATGAAAGAGAATACTAGCAATATGATAAAATTGACCGCATTCAATTATGCGATTTGGAGACAAAAGATGGAGGATCTGCTATATATTAAAGATCTCTAGAAGCCGATCGTGAGGTCAATGGAGAAACCAACACCAGGGATCAAAATATCCGATACCAAAGCAAAAGACAAATTGATAGCATCAGACCATGTCCGAAGGCGAGTGGATGGTGCTCAATCGAAAATGCGCCGCTCAAATCCGACAATGGATCACAAAAGCATTTTTCAAAATTTTGCTAATGAACATGATGCTAATGTTCTTTGGCAAAAATTGAAGAAAATGTACGCAAGGACAACGGTGCAAAATAAAGAAAATCATATGCGACAACTCGTGAATCTGAAGTACAATGATGGGAGCAATGTCTCGAAACACATGAGCGAGTTCCAAGGTATAGTAGATCAACTCAACTTTATGAAGATGACATTAGATGATGAATTGCAGGCATTATTGCTGCTTAGCTCTTTGCCAAAGAGCTGGAACACACTTGTTGTGTTGGTCAGTAACTCTGCTCCCGACGATAAACTTACCATTGATATGGTAAAAGATAGAATGTTGAATGAAGAATCTCGACGGAAAGATAGCGAATAAAACCTGAGTCCGAGGCTCTTGTCATCAACCGACAAGATAATCAAGAACATAGAGGGAGGAGCAAAAGTCGGAACTTCCGAAACCAATAAAGAGGAAAGTTCCAATCCAATTTTAGACGAGACAAGAAGTGTCATCATTGCGGTAAATTGGGGTACTTTATCCGAGAATGCAGAAAGCTAAAGGCAGAAAGATCCAAGAATCATAGTATCAAAAAAAGTGATGAGAATCAGATGAACGATTCCGCAAATATTGTAAATGAGGTAATTATTATTCAAAGTGATGATTCCATTGATCTTGCATCCCAAGATTCGACATGGTAGTCGACACCGGCGCATCCTACCATATTGCGGCCCGTCAAGATATTTTTGCATCTTACACCAAAGGAGACTTCAGCTTTGTAAAGATGGGAAACGACGGTACATATGGGGCCAAAATCCTTATTATTTCTTGCCACGTTTCAACATGGTGTTGTGCTTGCAAGTTAGACCTATCATTATGGGGCCAAAGGCAGTGTTTCCTTCTATTTATTGAGGATTTTGCACTATCTTGCAAGTCCTCTAATTTGTGGGGAAAAGTAACCAAAAAGTCCTATACCTATACCAATTCATTCCTAAACCTTTCGTTTGAACTAATTTAACCATAAACCTTTTTATATTGATATCAATTAAGTATATCCAACCAATTTAGGCTTGAAAACCCTGAAATGGACGCCGGCTGTCCTACATAAGTTCAAACCTTGATGTGAAATACAAATTGGGTCCATCAACGATTACAAAGTCTAACGATAAATCTTGGAAAAGATCATCAAAAACAGAAAGAAACATGCAGCGAAAAGTGAAATGCGGGTGTAATCCCAGTTAGAAGTGTGCAAAGAAAATAAGGGAAATGCTTCTTAATGAATCTACAATCTCAATCGTAGATTTATAATTTATTTTGCATAAAGCACTCATTAATTGAGAGATCATGAATCATGTAGTCAGAAATAACTTATAGTACTTTCAGACTGTCAGGCTAGCAACTTTCAAAAAAAAAACGCGTGATCAAAGCTTTTCATCCTTTTATTTTCCAAAACTTCAGACTAATAGAGAATAGGAGGGAGTGAGAAGGAAAGGAGAGAGTTCGAACTTGGCACATAATGAGGAGGTTGCTGAAGCAGGAGTTCCTTCCACCGACTATGAGCAGATTATGTTCCAACAGTACCAGCATTGCCAGCAGAGTAATCGAACGGTATATGAGTACACGGCAGAATTTATGAGATTGGTGGAGCGAAATAATATGTCGGAGATGGAGGGACAGTAGGTGACGAGATATCTCGATGGGTTGAAGCCCTTCATTCGAGATAAAATTGGAGTACAGGTTTTGAGAAATTTATCTGAAGCGAAGAATGTAGCGATGAAAGCAGAATTGATGCAGCAAGAAAGGGGTAAGAGAGGCTACGAAAATTATAGAGGTAGCAATAGGCAGTTCAGTAGAGAAGAGTAGTTTCAACAATCGCTTTAACGCAGAGCGAAGTTAGGAAGATAAGGCAGTAAGAAAGCATCCTACGAACGAGGCAAAGGACAAGTTAACGCAAGTACAGAAAACTGCGAACCCAAATTCTTATGTTAAACCAGTAGTGATAAAGTATTATAGGCGTAGTCAGGTCGGGCAACGATCTAATAAATGCCCTCAGAGGAAGACAATAAACATGGCAGCGAGAGAAGAGGAGGAAGATGTATATTACTGTGAACAAAATGGAGAGAAAGAATGTTTTGAAGATGATAAAGAGGAAGAAATAAATTGCAAAGTGCGTAGGATGATGTTAGCCCAAAACCTATGTTACACAGACACGAGACACGACTCGCTACACGACACGACACGACACACCGACACGGCAGTTATCAAAAATTAGAGAATTCCGACACGCTGGGACACGTTATATATTATATGTTTATTTTTATATATACACGATAAATTATTATTTTTATGGTTTTAACAATAATAACAAACACCAGATTTACGTCCCACCGACCGGCTAAATATTCCTTCTAGAGACTAGAATGCGACGGGAAACATCAATCGGCGAAGACCATGAGGTTTAGGAGTCCGATCACGTGGCCTTGTTAAGGACAAGAAATGTGTGGAGACAAGAGACCTTCTAGAATAGAGGCATTGAATTTTCCAAATTTTGCTCCCTCGTCGAGTTGCTCCCACGTGATCCACCCCTCTATCTCCTCTCTTCTTCGGACATGTTTTTCTTTTTTTTCTCTGCTGGTTGACCCTTTCACTGTCCACCACAGCCGCCAGCCACCCTCACACCTCAGCCACCCCAACCTCACCATACCAGCCGCCTGTCAGCCCCGGCCCACGCCGCACCACCCAGTCCCATCATCGCCAAAACCCAAGCCGGACCCCCCAAAACCCGTGACCCTCCCGGCCGTTCTGTCCCCACCCGAGCCACCCACGACCCAGATCCGGCAAGCTCGGCCCCGATCCCTCTGTCCCGTTGCCGATGCCTTCCAACCCGAGATCCACAGCCGCGAGCAGAGGCCATCGATCAAGGCAGCGAGCCGACGGAAACCGGCGACCGTAAGAGGAGGGAGAGCTGAGGCCAGTCGCAACTTGCGCCGGCGGGGGGCGAGCCACGATGTGAGCCGGTGAGTCGCGAGAGGGAGAGCCGGAGAGGGAGAGGCGTCGGCGAGAGGGAGAGGGAGAGGTGAGTCGGGGCTTTCTGTCCATTTTAGCCTTTTAGGTCAAAACAAATTGGGCCTTCTGTCCATTTTAACGCCGGACAAGCGAGTCCGTCGCGTGTCCGTGGCGTTGACCCCCTGTCCGGACTCGGACACGCGTTGACTGCGTGTCCGAGGAGAGTCCGTCCGTGTCCGACACGGGAAAAAATTGCAAACCGACGTGTCCGTGTAACAGAGCCCAAAACAAGAAGATGATTCACATCGCCATCAACTAACCAGGTACACCATTATGAGTAAGATCTTTGATATGGTCATTGATAGTGGTAACATAAAGAATATTATCGAGATGGAGGTAGTAAAGAAACTGAGGATACCTGTGGAGAAACATTCTAACCTATATACATTAGGATGGATTAAATCTGGAGCAGAAAACATTCAGGTGACTGAACGATGCAAAATTTCATTCTCCATCGGTAAGTATCATGATGAGCTATATTGTGATATGGTAGATATGTATGTATGTCACGTGTTGTTTGGAAGACCGTGGCAATATGATGTGGATGTACAACATTCGGGGAGGAACAATCAGTATAATTTGGTAAGGGTGGAGTGAAGTATACATTGCTGCCATTAAAGAATAAGGAAAAGCAGGCTGTTTGGAATAATTTCCTTACCCTTACAAGGAAATTTGAAGCTTTGATTAAGGAAACTCGACAGATTCACGCGCTAATAGTGAAATAGGCATTTGAGATAGAAGCTGAATTAAAAGTGAAGGAGCATCCTGAATCAATTAAGTATTTATTGAATGAGTTTAGTGAGATGATGTCCGAAGAAATTCCAGATGGGTTGCCGTCTATGTGCGATATTCAACACCATATAGACTTAATTCTTGGTGCTAGTCTGCCTAATCTACCGTACTACATAATGAGTCCTAAGGAGAGTGGGATTCTAAAAGAGAAGGTGGCGGAGTTGCTGCGAAAGGGGCACATTTTGAATAGTATGAGCTCATGTGTTATTCCTGCTTTATTAACTCCTAAGAAAGATGAGAGTTAGATGATGTGTGTAGACAGCAGAGCCATCAATAAAATAACAGCGGGCTACAATTTTCAATTTCGAAATTGGATGACATATTAGATAGGTTGCACAGGGCTAAGTGATTTTCGAAGCTAGATTTGAAGAATGTGTATCATCAGATTCGTATTCGATCCGGAGATGAGTGGCAGACAGCTTTCAAGACAAAAAAAAGGATAGTACGAGTGGTTGGTGATGTCGTTCGGACTTTATAATGCTCCGAGTGTTGGGTTATGTCTCGAGTTTGAATTGTTTTGCGAAATCCAAACCGGTTAAAGTATGTAGTATGATTCGTGTTACAGGAAATTATATTCTAGTTCAAGATTATCCGGGAGAGCAATTTTGAAAGTTGTCGACATTCTTTTGAGGGCAAGAATATTATTCTATTGGAAAGAAATATCCAAGTTATCAAGATGGATTCTTGCAAGACCATTCAGTGCACGTGGACTCTCAAGTCACAAAAGATATCGCGTAGGTCCCAGTCAAAGCTAGGTTTGTTGACTTCTTCAAAAGGGCACAAATAAATGCGGAGGTTCTTTCTTCCGAAAAGTGAGCCACCCACCAACAGAATATAAAAAGGAAAGTCTTTGCGTTTACCAGATTGTGAAGCAATAAAACGAAGTGCGTTTAATTGAGGGCGTGGATTTTCTTCAGCAAAAGGAGCCGCACGAAGAATTCGTCCAGAGCACTTCTTCAAGCCACATCGAGAATGAAGAAAAGAACGTGAAGGGCGTTCTTTGTTCAGCCGTTTTCGAGAGCAAACAAGACGAGTATCGGTATTTCTTTGTGAGTCTTTTTGAGTGAGACTTCTGTGAGAGATTGTGAGATTACTTGTGGGTTTGCGTTTGGCTTAATCTAGGTGCGGGAAACACTCGAGTGCATGAGCCATTGTAAATCTGACTCTCCGAATATAGTGGATTATATTGCTGGCTCTCCCCGTGGACGTAGGTACCGATCTCGGACCGAACCACGTAAATATCTGGTGTCCTTTATTGTTAATCGTAATTTCTCTGGTAATTTCGTCTCGACTTATTTGTAAGATCCGTTAGCGTTTCCGCGTTATTAATCACAACAATTGGTATCAGAGCTTGGATCAGATATTCTGGATTGTGATTTGAGGCTTTTGCTTGTCTGGTTATTATCTGGAATTCTGTTGCTGCAATTATATCTGTGGTGAAAACTGAAATTGAGAAGTTTAATGGGAGGAACAACTTTGGATTATGGAGCCTCAAGATGGAGGCATTATTGACAACTCAGAGTTTGGCAGAAGCGTTGGAGGGCAAGGCTAAGTTGCCCGAATCAATGAAAGATACTGATAAGGATGTGTTGATGAGAAAAGTTATGAGTCAAATCCTGTTGAATTTATCGGATGAAGTGCTAATAGAGTTAGGCGGGGAGAAGGATACCGCAACATTGTGGGCTAAACTTCAGGCACTCTATGCTACGAAAGATTTGAAGAATCACTTGTATATGCTGAAGATGTTTCAGTTGCAGATGGTTGAAGGCACATCTATCAGAGCCCACTTAGATGAGTTTGATAAACTCATGAAGAACGTCAACGAGGCCTTGCCTGATGAGAAACAAGGTATGATATTGTTAGCATGTCTACCGGATTCTTTTGAGCACTTTATAGATTTATTACTGCAGGGGCGTACTGCGATTACCTTGGAAGAGGTAAAGTCCGCTTTATTATCTAAAGAGTGGCAAAAAAAATTAGCAGAAGATAACTTGGCGCAAGGTAGTGCGCAAGGTTTGTTAGTCCATGATAGAGATGAACATAGAGAATCTAGAGGTAACAGATTGAAGCGTCGTTCTAAATCGAGGTCCAATGTTCAGAACCGTCAATGTTATCTCTGTAATTTGATAGGGAACTATAGGAGAGACTGTCCGAAGTATAAGGGTAAAGGAGTTAAGATGGAGTCTGCATGTGATAGTAATATTGTTACTATAGTAGATAATAGTTCTAGTGATGCTGGTGAAGTGTTAACGGTTGTCACGAGTTCATCAGGTGATGAATGGGTGCTTGATTCTGGATGTTCTTATCACATGACTTCTCATAAACATTGGTTTACTACTTATCAATGCATGGAGGGTAGTAAGGTGCTTATGGGAAATGGTGCTGCTTGCGAAGTAGCAGGGATGAGAACAGTTCAGATTAAGATGCACAATGGAATGGTGCGAACGTTGACCGATATGAGGCATATACCAGAACTGAGAAAGAACTTTATCTTGTTGAGTGCTCTTGATAGGTTCGGATATCGGATTTCCACTATAAGTGGAGTTATAAAGGTCTCTCAAGGTGTGCTTACCGTGATGCGATGGAAGATAGACTGCGGATTATATCTCCTCTAGGGAAAGACAGTGATCAGCTCGTCTACTAGATTGTCGGATACTTCAGGTGATGATGCAACACAGTTATGGCATATGAGACTTGGACACATGAGTGAGAGGGAAATGATTGTTCTGGGTCAAAGAGGTCTACTGGGAGGTCATCGAATTGAGAAGCTGGACTTTTGTGATCACTGCGACATGGGTAGTCAGCGAAGAGTGAAGTTCAGTTTGGCAGCTCATCGGACCTCAGAGATTGTAGGCTACGTACACTCAGACTTATGGGGACCCTCTCTAGTTTCGTCCAAGGGTGGTGCCAGGTATGTTTTGTATTTTGTTGATGACGTTTCAAGAAAAGTCTGGATTTGTCTTCTTAAGCACAAGAGTGAGGTGCTTGGTCGGTTCAAGTCATGGAAGGCGATGATCGAAAAGCAGATAGGAAGAAAAATCATGGGCCTGAGAACCGATAAAGGGTTAGAATTTTGTTCTGATGAGCTTGGTCAGTTTTGCGCAGAGGAAGGCATGGTGAAACACCGCACTGTTGCCGAGTCACCACAGTTGAACGAAGTTGCAGAACTGATGAACAAAATTATATTGGAGAGAGCTCGCTCTTTACTCTCCAATGGTGGATTAGATGAAGATTTTTGGGCTGAAGCAGTTAATACAGCTTGTTGGTTAGCGAACAGATCATCATAACTAGAGATTGACTGGAAAACTCCTGAGGAAACGTGGTCAGTTAAGTCTGCTGATTACACCAAATTAAGAGTGTTTGGTTGCCCTGCTTATGCTCGTGTGAGTGATGGGGCGCTGGAGCCGAGGGAAATGAAGTGCATATTCCTAGGTTATGCGCATGGGATGAAGGGATACAGGATGTGGTGCTCAGAGGATGATTCTTCTGATTTTATGTTCAGCAGTGACGTTACCTTTGACGAGTTTGTTTGTCGCGACCCTCCCGAGCGGCATCGTGGCTAGTGAGGGTTAATGGGCCGTCCGATGTTGTATGATCGGACACGGGCCTCTCCCAAGGTCCATTACCCAAATCGCAACTGCTGGATATACGTGATCGACCTTCAGTGCGGTCTAGTGACATGTGATGAGTGTACATGCCAAGGAGTCGCCACTAATCGTTTCGTGGAGGGTACGATCGGAAACCCTATCGAATAGTTGGGAGGGGTTTATTCGATTCTGCGGAAACCAGAGAAGTGGGTTTGGGGACTTAGTTACGCCAACTGTCAGAGTTGACGCCCTTGCGGTACCTAAGCTGAATGGTTTATCTGATCCTAGGATTTCATACAGACGAGTGGGGTACAGTTCCTAAATCTAAGAATTCATGCAGATGTGAAATACTACCCTATCAATCACAATCAATAGAAATAAGTGCGCAAATAAAGGATCCAGTACATGCGGATAAAACACATGCAAGCAGCATGGCATCCCTAATTAAGCCCTATTAGTCTAGAGAAATATCAATCAAGGATTAAGAGTGATTTGGACATGATTCGTCCATGAGGGGCAGAATCGTAATTTTGAATAATTTGGGGAAAATTTACCCTTGAAAGGGTAAATTTGTCATTTTAGATGAATCGGGAAGTGAAAGGACAGGGAAAATAGGATTGGCTAACAATCCAATCCATTCCATATTTTTAGGGAATTTCCAGGATTTGTTTTGGAATTTAAAAGTGATTTTACCATTGGAAGGGTAAAATCGTCATTTTGGACAAAGATGAGAACTGAAAATCTTAAATATTAGGGCTGGTCATCCACCTGACCCGAACCCTAACTTTAAGCAATTTACAGAACTTGATTGAGACAAGAAATATGATTTTCCCATTGAGGGGGGCAAAATCGTCATTTTGAGAAAAGGGACGGGACTCGAAAAACCCAAACCTAAGAATTGGTCGCTTACTCGACCCTAATTCTTACTTTGGCATTATCGATTTTATCATACATACACAGCAAAGGCGACTTACCCTTAAATGGTAATGTCGTCAAGTCTCGGAAGATCGGATAAGAAACCCCGAAAATAGGGTTGACCAGTTGTCTGTGGTCAACCCTTGATTTTTGGGAGTTTCTAGAATACCTAGGATTTTTCACAATTTTTTGGAATTTTCTGGAATTTTCTGGCATTTTTTTTTTGGATTTTCTAAGATTTTTCTGATTATTTATTTATTTATTTATTTTATTTTTAAAATCATTTTCGGAATTTTTTTATTAAAAAATATGATTCGGACCGGGTCGACCTAACCCACTCGGGTCGGAACCCGGCCCAGACCCGGACCCGCGCGGACCGCAACTCTAAAACGACGTCGTCCCAGTCTTTTTTATTTTTCGAATTATTTGGATTTGATCCAAGGGTCCCTAATGCACCGCGTGGCTAGTCTGCGCCCATTGGATCTGATTACTAGAACCTACGGTCTAGATTGGATGAAGACTTGATCGTCGCCGTCTGATCAGACTACTTAAACCTACGGCTACGATTAGAACCTAAGTCTTAATCTGAACCGTCCGATCCTACTAACCTGACGACGTCGCCTCCTGGCTAACCCATACGGCACCGTTTCCACCATTTTTTATTTCCGATTTAAAATCATTTTCGAATTATCCTAATTTCTAATCGGACGGCCACTATTTGTTGGACTCGATTAACCTCGACTGTTGGATTTCCCCGTTCGAACAACAAACTCCAACGGCCGAGCTGACTCGACAGACACGTGGACCAATGGCCGAATGCCAACTAGGAGTTTGACCGGTTGACCGCGCCACGTCAGCTTCGTCTTCAACCTCCCAACCCCGGCGGAATGAACGGCTGCGCTTCTCCGGTGATGATCTGACGGTGGATTCTTGATGAAATCATGCGAGACCAACGGCAATCGACTCGTCTTATCATCCAATCTCATATATATGTGAATTGAAGCACATCGATCACTAAATCACGAATATCATGCACTGTGCCGAGTACGGCCATGGAGATTCAATAGCTCGATTCGTGACAAATCATGGCAATCCAGTCATAGAATAGCATCAGAGGGGGTTTAGAAGTCTTACCTCGAGCTCCGATTGAGCTCGCTTGGCCCAGATTTGGCTGGGCAAGGATGAACAGCGGTTGGCTATGAAGGCTAAATTCGAATACTCGATTCGGGTTGTTCGAACAAAAATCAAAGCAAAACCAAGATGCAGCGATGGTCAGTGATGTTCAGGGAATGAAACGCACACACTAATTGCATAAATGATCAAGAAATGCGTGAATCGCCATGAATGGTCAAAGAAGAACTCGGGACTGCGACTCACCTATTCTCGCGGGTTCCACGTGCTTGGGCGACGGCGATCGCTTCCGGGGACTCTGGGCGACCTTCTAGCAGCACCGTGAAACTTTGGTTTGGCCTGGGAAGGCCTAACTGGCGCTCTGCAATTTGAGCTCAAGTTCTCGACGACGGGGGTCGGAGAACGAGCTCTGTTTTGTGCTCTCTCTCTCGCTCTCGATTCTCCTCGTCCTCCACTAACCGAATTGACCAATCCTCTCAACAGAAAACGATCACAAGCTTATATAGCTCTTTGGATTTCAAGAAGCCTTTGCCGCCAATCGGGAGGGTCAACGAACTCGAAATGGCACGTGATTACACGGGCCATTAGGTCCAAACGGTGACGGAGGGAATGGGTGTCCCGTTTACGTCCGTTTACTTCTTCAGCAGCTCCTAATTCGTGCGAATTTAGCATGAATTTGCACTGAGTTTTGACTTTTGCAGGCTTGCAAGATTGACCGTCCGATTACTCTCCCCTCCGGCGACCATTGATCCTCATTTTAGTCCCAATCGACGGGAAATGTCCTAAGGAATCAAAAGCCCATAAGTGTGTCTTCGATTATCGCCGATTGGTCCGTCAATTTGGCCATCAAAGCTCGGCATTTTACTGTTCATTTGTGCAGACTCTCGGGGAAGAAGAAGACACTGTAGCAGACCGGTTCGACCGGTCAGACCGGCGGTCTGACCGGTCCGAACCGGTTCCAAATTGGGATTTTCAAAATTAATCCAAATCTGTTGGGAATTTTTGCAATTAAATTTCAGAATTGAGCTTAGGGCATGGATTTTATCCAAAAATGTGGTTTTGCCCAAAATTTCACCTCAATTTCTATAAAAACCCCAAATTTCTATTTAATTGCAAAATTAGGGGTTGTGCAATTGAAGGCTCAAATGACCAAATTGGGCCAAATTACCCATCCCAATCGATTCAGAATGGTAAAAATCATTGAGTAGCATGTTCAATTTATAAGGATAGCCCTCGAATTGGAAGTAATTTCAATTATGCACAAATTCAAGGACTAAAATGCAATTATGTTTGCAATTGAACAACTTGTCCGAGCAATTAGGTCAAATTGAAATAGGGGACAATTAGATTGAATGTCAAGATCCTAGAAAATGCTAAAAATGCAAATTAAAAGACTCAATTGGTATTTTTTTTCTCAAATTCAATAGTACGGGTTACAAAGGATCACCTAAAATTGAATCTGACTTTGGATTTTTTGTGATGTCAAAAATATAAGGGATTAATAATAAAAATATTTACTATTTTTCCATATTTTTGTGACCTCAAATTCTATTTTGCTTGATTTTTTAATTGTTTTTCTATTTTCTAAAAATACTAAAAAATATGAAAAATGTGAAAAATTATTTTTTGGTCAAGAATGGTTATTTGGGCTTGGCCAAGGATACCAAAGTTGATTTTGTAATTTTCTGACTTTTTATGAATTTTTTGTGATTTTTCAAAAATAAAAATGAAAAAGGCTGGGTCAAAAAATCAGGTGTCAACAGTTGCCCCTCTTTAAGGGGAATCTCGTGAGAGGTTTCGCTCAAAGACAGGTGAAACTTGAGTCTTGACCGACTCTATTGGGGAAAAGAAAAAACGAACCTTGACACTCAATCTTTCTTGTCCCGCTGGTGGAAGTTCTGCTGCTCATTCATTTGCTAACGTGAGAGAGAAAGTAAAGAGACCCACCTGTTACTTACCTGTTGATCACCTGCCCGATGCTCGTGCGGCATGCACGGTGTATAGCGGGTTCAAGTGAATACCCAGAGACTCGTCTTTTGAGTATCCTAGGGCGGTTAAACTCTAGCCTGTATGGTAGGCCGTACCAGAATGGGATTCCTATACTTGACAAGAACCTGTGAATGACGCACCCCATCTCTTAGGGATTGTCAGAAGTTTTGATTCGTATGGTGGATCAGACCATGAGTAGGATTCCTTTCTGCTAGGAACCTACGGATGACGCACCCAATCTCTTAGGGATTGTCAGGAGTTTTGATCCGTATGGTGGATCGGACCATGAATAGGACTCCTCTCTGTTAGGAACCTATGGATGACGCACCCAGTCTCTTAGGGATTGTCGGATATTTTGATCCTTCAAGGGGATTAGGCCAAGAATAGGACTCCTTTCTGGTAGGAACCTATGGATGACGCACCCAGTCTCTTAGGGATTGTCGAATACTCTGATCCTATATTCTAAGGAATTAACTAGGATTTATACAAATGAGGTGCGCCTAAACTTTAGGCTTCACCAAATGAGCTATTCTGGGTTTAGGGGTTACCTAGAACCTTACAGCAAGCAGACTTTGAAAATTGCCCTTTCGACATGCAAGGAGTTATTCTGGGATTTGGGGATTCCAAGTATCCTGTAGAAAACTTAAACCTGCAAAAACTTTGGTAAGATTCTTCTGGGATCTAGGAGCTACCTAAGATCTCGCAGAGAGACTATCTTGAATATTGTCCTTTCGACATTGAAGGTGACATTCTGGGATCTGGGAGCTCCAGGCATCCTGCAGAAAACTTAAACCTGCAAAAATTTGGTAAGATTCTTTTGGGATCTAGGAGCTACCTGAGATCTCGTAGAGAGACTATCTTGAATATTGTCCTTTCGACATTGAAGGTGACATTCTGGGATCTGGGGAGCTCTAGGTATCCTGCAGAAAGTTCTAACCTGTAACACTGGGATCTCACACAGGGAGATAATTTCAAACATTGTCCTTTTGACATGGGAGGTAACATTCTGGGATCTGGGTACTCCAGGCATCCAAGAGTGATACAAACCATTTCAGGAGCCGAAGTCATCAAGAATCTTGCAGAAGCTCCAATCTGAAAATTTTTCTTACCAAAGGCACATCAATGGTCTTTAAGTAATATCTGATGTCAAACTGACAGCACTTTATGACTTATATCATAGTCATGAAAAATTTCAATGAATGCATTACGATGCTGGAGGTTATCCAAAACACCTTGCAACATACGGGAGTGATCATAAATCCCTTGTGAGGAAAATTTGAATCAAACAATCTGAAATTACCCACAAGAGCTTGGTTAAAACGTCCATTGGAGTGTTCTTATCAAAAAGGACTTCTCACCGTCTTTGAGATGATGGTCTTTTTACCAAGAATGCACTCGAACTTCCTATCAAACCTACGCCTAGGGTTCAGGATCATTCGTAGTGAATACACATCTATCGATCAGGAGGACTTCCAAGGGACCGTAATGTTGGGCTTGGTCAACGGTTTTCAAATGGGGACTTGCGTGCAAGTCAAGGCTTTCGAAGAGAAGTCTTCGATGTCTGCTCCAGGTTTACAAGTCAAGAAACCTGCAAAAATGAGAAAGAAATAGTCTTGCTCGAACTTTTTCGAGTTAAGCTTAGACATTAAACCCTATGTTAATCCAAGTGCCTTAATCAGAAAAGGCTTTTCAGGGTTGTAACGTAGGTAGGATTGAGGGACCAAAAAAGGCTTGTTTTTGGCTCAGAATATGTGAAGGTTCTAACATTGGTGATCACTGCAGATTTGCCGTCATCTGCCCCCTTCTGGTCCAAAGAGCGTCTTCAGTCTTTGAAGTGTATTGATAGTTTTTGAAGAGCATTGTCAGTCTTCGAAGCGCACATTTGTCTTTAGAGAATATCTCTTTCATGCCGAGACGGCGTCAACATCCTGTCTATGCTTTCATCATATGGGTGTGACATGTTTGGGAGCATGTTTCGCAGTCCAGCTCCCTTGAGATTTTCTCGTACAATCAGATCTCACTAGTGACCTATACAAAGGTATCATGCCATCTTTTGGCGTTTACAAGATAAAACACATGATTCACGAGCGTATAGGTATTCGGACGGGCATTGGCCTTGCTTTTACCAGGCACTTTGCTTTTTCTTGATGCCTAAGATTGGATTTTTTTCTTTCTTTCTCTTTTTTTTTTGTTTTTTGTTGAAATCCCATCTTTTCCTTTCTTTTAGGAATTGGAATTTTCAAACGAGTGTGCTAGATATATAACTTGAATCTCAGCACCCAAACATTAATCCAGTGATTTTTCATAAATCCTGTATTTTAAATTCTTCTGCTTTTGAAGTGACGTCGCTTCCGTCTTGGAATATGCAATGATCACTAATGGGTTTTGCGAAACGAAATACAGGCTCAACTAGGCTGTGCAAAGGGTAAAAGTGTATAGGATAGAGAAACGAATGCTTTTCATCATCCTAAAGCACCTGAATTACCATAGAAGTTAAAATGACAAGCAACACATGAAGATTGATGCAAGTCTGAGCAATAGAACTTCTAACCATTTTTCTCCTGATACCGCTGGACGTACCTCCAGTTTGCCCCAGTGTGGGGTGGTTCTTGACAGGAGTAAAGAATGAAACCGCCGTTCAAAGGGTTATCAATGGTCACCTGTAGTGTTTATGATAAAGAAACGAATGCCTCCGTCGTCTCGATCCATGTAATCACTGCGAATAACCCCTACGTCCGTAGGTCAAGGTCTTACTATCCTTACCACTCCACTCATCTCTCAAGTGTGTATGGGACGTGTTTGGACCAGGCTTGCCTCTTGTCTGGGGAAACATCATTTTGAACGGTTCAAACAACTTTTGTTGGAAAAGTTCATTTCGCTTTCTCCAAAACTTACCCTCTAAGGGGATTTATGATGCACAATGCATATTTCAATCATGTTCAGATAACCTCTAAGTTTAAACATGAATGCCAATGACATGACTGTGAGAATTTTGCCTCTTTCTAGACATGAGATTTGAATGCATGCTATATTCCAAGAAGCCTTCAAATTCTAGCAAAAAGGGTTCTGACAGTCTTAAAACCTGAGAGATAGGGAAATGAATACTTACCTGTCCAGCGTGGCCAGGGATCCTTGAAAAACATAAAAGGAAACTGTCGGTATATGCTCTCGAATTTCAGAAAATTAGAACGATACACCTTACCCTTGATCATGCGCTCCAATGGAAATGGATAGATTCATGAAAATCTGCATCGTCTCTTAATAACACAAGATGATTAAGTTGTTCTAAAATTTCTTGAAATTCTCAGTCTTTGGAGAAATAGGACATGTACCTGGTCACCATGACAGTAAGTCGTCTTGATCATGCATTCTAATTGGCTTCATTCATTTTGGAACGTGCTCCTGTGCCTTTCTTTTGAAGTTTCCTGCTCTTCGTTTTGCTGTCTGCTGTCTTCATCGGACATTCTTGGTATTTTCCCTTGAGGACCTTGCTTCCTTGAGTCCTGCAATATTGAACACATGCTAATGTATGCATGGATGCATGACATGCTTATGCAATGACTATCATGAAGAGTAGGCTCAATTCGAGGTAGGGCATATGACCGGAATCTGATTTTATTTCAAGGGTAATATTTCTTCACAGCATATGAATTTACAAGGTGCCCCAATTCTTCTCCCTCAGAGTTTACAAGAATTAATGCTCCTCCTGTGAGGATCTTCTTGATAATGTAGGGGCCTTCGTAATTTGGAGTGAATTTCCCCCTGGAAGGGTAGTACTCGGCAAAACTTTCCTAATTACCAAGTCATTTACTTCGAAGTTTCTGGTCTTGACCCTTCGATTGAACGCCTTGGCTACCCTTCTCTGGTAAGTTTGTCAATGGCAAATGGCTTTAAGACGTTTCTTGTCTATTAAATTCAGCTGTTCATATCTGTGTTTGAAATACTATGACTCAGAGAGTTTATCTTCTGATAAGATTCTCAAAGAGGGAATCTTAACTTCTACGGGTAGAACTGCTTCTGTCCCATACACCAGACTGTAGGGAGTTGTCCCTGTAGAAGTCCTGATTGACGTTCGGTAGGCCATTAAGGCGAAGGGCAGCCTTTCATGCCAATCCCTGTAATTTTCTGCTGTTTTAGCCAAGATTCTTTTGATGTTTTTGTTGGTTGCTTCTACTGCCCCATTCATCTGTGGGCGGTAAGGAGATGAATTCAGATGTCGAATGCTAAAGTGATCCAGTAGATCATCGACAATCTTGTTATTTAGGTTAGACCCGTTATCTGTGATGATCGCTTGAGGGGTACCATACCGGGATATGATGTCTCTTTTGATGAATCTTGCCACATTTCTTGCAGTGACATTCTTGTAAGAGCTGGCTTCTACCCATTTTGTGAAGTAATCAATTGCTACCAAGATGAAGCGATGACCATTTGAAGCCACAGGATTAATAGGCCCTATCATGTCTATGCCCCACATAGAGAAAGGCCAAACTTCAGACATTTGGTGTAGTTCGTTTGGGGGTGCATTGATCTTATCACCGTATATTTGGCACTGGTGGCATGACCGGACATGCTGACAGCAATCTAATTAGATGGTCATCCAATAATAGCCAAGCCGCATGATCTTCCTGGCGAGGAGGTGACTGTTCATGTGAGGCCCACATATTCCTTCGTGGATCTCTTTCAAGAGGATATTTACTTCTTTGGCATCTACACATCTCAATAGAGTAGAATCAAAGGATCTTTTGTATAGAATTTGTCCATTGAGAAAGAACTTGCTGGCCATCTTGGTTATGTATCTTCGGTTTCCTGGCTGGCATCCTTTAGGGAATTCCCCTTTTGAGAGGTAATTCTTGATGTCATAATACCATGGCTCTCCATCAAATTCTTCTTCGATTAGCATACAATAAGCTGATTTTTCAACTATGCCGATCCTTAGGGGTTCTATATCCAATCCTCCAGTTGTTTGCAACATCGAGGCCGGGGTGGCTAACGCATCTGCAAATTGATTGTGAGATCTTGATAGGTACTCGAATGACACTTCTTCGAACTTAAGTATCAATTCTTCATGGTATTCGTGATAAGGGATGAGTTTTGCATCTTTCGTCTTCCACTCTCCTTGTGTCTGTAGGATGATGAGCATGGAATCTCCAAAAACTTGCAACCTAGGTATCTTCATGGAAATGGCCAATCGTAGGCTTAAAATGCACGCTTCATATTATGAGATGTTGTTGGTGCAAGGGAAAGTTATTTTTGCCGTCACAGGGTAATGTTGATCATCAGGGGATATCAGTACTGCCCTAGTGCCTGCCCCTGATAGATTAACAGCACCATCGAAGTACATAACCCACTTGTCTTCTGCTAAGTTGAGAATTTGACCTTCTGTGCTTGTTACTTCAAGAGACTCATCGTTTGACGGGTTTTCTGCTAGCATGTCAGCTATAGCTCTTCCTTTAACTGACTTCTGTGGAGAACAGTTGATGTCAAATTCAGATAGCATTACTTGCCATTTTGCTAATTTCCCGATTAAAGCGGGTTTCTCCAGGAGGTATTTGACAGGATCGTTCTCTGTTATGAGCTGAATGTGGTGGTGTAAGGTATACTGTCTCAGTCTGCGAAGTACCCATACCGCTGCTACACAGACCCTTTCGACTGGTGCATATTTTGCTTTAGATTGTGTGAATTTCTTACTCAGGTAATAGATGGCTCTTTCTTTACCATCTATCGAGCTTGTTTGGGCAAGTAAGGCTCCCAAGGACTCCTGCTGTATAGTCAGATATAAGGTCAATGGGTGACTAGAAATTGGTGGCACAAGTACCGGCGGTGTGATCAGATAGTTCTTGATCATTTGGAATGCCCTGCTGCATTCAGCATCCCATGTTACTTTCGCGCCTTTCTTAAGTAATTTGAAGATTGGTTTAGCCACATCAGACAGTTGATTGATAAATCTGGCAATATAGTTTAGTCTCCCCATAAGGCTTCTCACTTCTTTTACTGTGGAGGGAGTTGACAGATTGTGGATAGCTTGAATCTTTGAAGGATCAATCTCAATGCCCCTGTTACTGACTATGAACCCAAGAAGTTTCCCAGATCTCGCCCCAAACACACATTTGTTAGGGTTCAGCCTCAACTTATATTTGCGCAGGCGCTCAAATAATTTTCTTAACACCTGTATGTGATCCTGTCCTTTCTTGGATTTGGCGATCATGTCGTCGACGTATACTTCAATTTCTTTGTGGATCATATCATGGAATAATATAACCATGGCCTTCTGATAGGTAGCCCCGGCGTTTTTTAATCCAAAGGGCATGACTTTGTAGCAAAAGTTCCCCCAGGGTGTGGTAAAAGCAGTCTTTGGTTTGTCTTCTTGTTTCATGAAGATTTGGTTATATCCTGAAAATCCATCCATAAATGAGAACAATTCATAACCTGCTGTGCTATCCACCAACACATCAATGTGAGGAAGTGGAAAATCATCTTTTGGGCTTGCTCTATTCAGATCTCGGTAATCTACGCAGATCCGAACTTTACCATCCTTCTTCATGACGGGGACTATATTTGCAATCCAGTCTGAGTATGGGATAGCTTCAATAAAGCCTACTCTAAGGAGTTTCATGACTTCTTCCTTAATTTTGTCTTCCAACTCGGCCTTCATCCGTCTGCTGCCTTGCTTGACAGGTTTGACACCGGGGTCCGTGGGTAATGCATGCTCCACAATCTGAGGATCAAGGCTTGGCATATCAGCGTAAGACCATGTGAAGATGTCTTGATATTCTTTCAGTAACTTTGTGAACTCGAGCTTTTCATTTCGGGATAAATGCCTACCGATCTTGACCTCTTTGATATTCATGGAGTCTCCCAGATTAACAATGATTGGTTCTTCTGAAGTAGGAGGTGTCGATTCCTCAAAGGCATTCCAATCTCTGCGAATATACGCATAACTCTCGTCTTCATCTTCCTCAATGCTATAAGAATGGTTAATGGAGAAGTCCGAATCTCGTAACAACCTAGTATGCATGTTTGAGATGATATGCCTGAAATGTCATGAGTATGGTTAGTTCGTATTTCATAAGAACGACATGTATGATCATGGGAAGTCGTTTCGAAAGAGTTTTCGAAATAGGTACAGGTATAAACAGGACTAATCCTCATGTCATTGGATATCCTGGCCCCAAGGAAATCTCTTTGGAAATCAGGAATCATATGGCAAATCAGGCCTCAAGCTTCTATGCAGAAGACTAGTATCATCATCGGGCTGATTCGTGGTTCCATATGTCCTTAACAAATATGTATGGTTTTATTGCATGCAAGATGGGCCGCATTACAAGATGTGCTATTTGGACCAACGGCCGGAGATCCAAAGGCGTTTCCCTATATGTACAATAAAGAAAGAAAATGCGACAAAATGCAAAAAAAGAAGAAGTTCTAAATGCAGTATTTAAAGACAAAGGAAGAGGCTCTTTACTCAGAGGAAGTAGCTCCATTGTCCAACCACTCCATGATGACATTCACAGAGTCATCTTTGAGAAAATGATTTGTCAGATCTGGTTCTATCGGTAAAGTGACATCTTCTTCAGACAACCATTTAGAGTTCTGGTTGAAGTGGGCATTCAAAGGGTTATTGAACATTTGAGACCTGCCTTTCCAAGTTGGAGAACCGATGAATGAGTCATTCGGGCTGTTTCGGCCTCCCAGGCGTCCCAGGCTTCTGCCTCGACCTCGGCCTGTTGTCTTTGGGCCAGATCCATCCATGTTATATGTCTGATACCCCAAGCACATTCTATGTGGGTTAGCTTTTAACTGCAGTGGGGTATTTATTCCTTGATTGTGTCTGCCTAGGCCTTTTTCGGGGTTGAATCCGTATGCCAGTAGCATCTTAGCTTGTAGAAGACTGGCTTCTGAGATGTATGGGGTTCTTAGCCTTGTCCCTGCCGGGGTATGAACTGTTGCCACCAGTTCTAGGGAATGATAGCTCGCCTATGTTTTTACTTCGGGTTCAACATAAGGTATGGCACTGTTCTGGTATGTCTGGAGGTCGACTTCTCCATGTACAGTAATCACCTTCCCATCTACTGCGAAGCGTACCTTTTGATGCAAGCTTGAAGGTACATCTCATGCTGTATGGATCCAAGGCCTTCCCAACAAGAACCCAAATGCATTGGGCAGATCCATCACTTGGAAGTTTATAGATAACTTTGTCGGGCCGATGGACACGTCAAGCTCAATCTCACCTACCACAGTCTTCTTCATCCCGTCGAAAGCTCTCACAGCCGTTTTGGATGTTTTAACCGTTTCTTCATCGATTCCCAATCTTCTTAGGGTAGCCAAAGGGCAAATGTTGGAGGCTGATCCATTGTCGATCAATACGTGCGCCACTCTTCTTCCGTTACATTGCGCGGAAATATACAAGGCCTTGTTATGCCCTTTTCCTTCCATGGGGAAGTCCTCGTCAGAGAAGCTCAATTGGTCTTTTAAAAGGATCGTCCCCACAAAGTCCCCTACTTGTACCTCATTAATTGTTTCAGGGACATGTACTTCATTAAGTATCCTCAATAGTGCGTTCTTGTGTTTTTCAGAATTGATGAATAGATCTAATAGGGATATCTGAGCGGGTAACTTCCTCAGCTGTTCTATCACCTCAAACTCGCTGGTTTTGATGATCGATATGAGCTTTTCCGCGTCTTCCTTTGAGACCTCACTTTTTTCGGATTCGCCCTCCCTAGGGAAATAGAATCGTCCGGACCTCATTGCCGCGTCTACCTGTGTGGTCCCATAGTCCCAATGGACTGCTTTAAGATCGTATTCTTCTACTGGGGGGACTTTTATAGTTACAGTTGTCTGATGAGATATCTCCGATTTAGATGTGTCGCCTTCTTCCTCTTGCGGCAATTGAATCACGATAGGCTTGGCTAGGCAATTTTCCACATTGCTTGGGTTATCCAGTTCTTCCAACCTGATTACCACGGTCATGACGGTTTCGATCATCGATACGGTGTCGTCAAAGCCCTTTGTAAAAGGTTTTCCCATGTCTTTTGAGGTTTCTGGTAGAGGGGGATCATCCATACCTCCCCATCTGTCTGGTATGATGTCCTCAATTTTCTGATAAAAGCTGGGAGGGGCTGAATATTTCACTTTGAAGTTGTACCCCCCAGAATCTTGACCAAGGTTATCTATAATTTCGCCCTTCTCAAGTGCGTCGGCCATAAATTTGAGGTCTGCTAGACTTCGTCTCTTGGCTTCCAGTTCGTCTTCTTCGAACTCTTTCTCTAACTGAGTGACCGGCCCAAGACTGTTTACCAGATTCTCATGTGAGGTACCCTAGGTATTACCCTGCTCAGTCTTGATCACGAAGTAGCTACCTTCCAAAGATAAAGAAGCTTTGACTCCTTTGAACTCTTCGTTGGTGATATCAAACATTATCCCCAAGCTCATCATCTTAGCGATGCATAGTCTCTTTTGGTCAGTCGAGATAGCTCCTGCTTTTGGGCATGATGAAGCGGTTATTAGCAGGTCGGTCAGCTTAAGCACATCTACCTTCAGCTTAAGGTAGTCTTCTTCCTCTTCAGAGAATATTACTCCTACTGCTTGATGATCTGGCAGTGGATTTTCTTGTACATTTGGGGCCGCATTGTCAAATTTTAGAATCTGACTATCAATCAGGGCTTACACTTTCAGCTTAAGGATATAACAGTTATCCACATTATGCCCTCTCTCGCCCATATGGTAGGCACAGGTCTGGCTCTCATCAAAGCCATGATACATTGCAGGGTTTGCCCTCGGCGGTTCTTTCGCCACCAGGTGTTGCTCTAGCAGCATCGGGAGCAACTTGGATAAAGGCCTCGGGAGCTGAGAGAATTGCTTCTGGGGTTGCTTTCTTCTAGGCTCTTGCGCTTTAGGTGTCGACTAGGACGATCCTCCTTTGGCCTGGTTGGAATTGCCGAACGTCTTGGGCTTGTGGGGATCCGGTATAAATGCTATGTCGAGTCCGGCTTCTCTTTCCTTTTTAAAGGGGTATTGTCTTCTAGAAGCTTCATGAGGCTTTCTTTCCCTCAAGGCCCATTCTAGTCTTTCGGCAACCTTAATCAAGTGTGCGAATGTTTGACACCCGGAAGTGTTTAGCCTGTCAAAGTACTCGTAGGGGAGTGCTTTCAGGAATAAGTCAATCAGCTCCTCTTTTGGGATTGATGGCTTTACTTGGGTGGCCAAGGCTCGCCACCTCTGGGCATATGTCCTGATTAGTTCACCTCTTGCCTTTGAAGTTCGCAGAAGGTCTTCTCTTGCAGGGGCCGTAGCCGTGTTGAATTTGTACTGTCTGAGGAAGTCCTCTGCAAGATCCTCCCACCCATCATTATATTCTAGGTCTAGCTTAATGAACCAGGCTAGAGCGGCGCCAGCCAAACTCTCTTGGAAAGTGTTCATTAGTAGCGGAATATAATCTGAATAGTGCGCCATCTTGCGCAGGTAATACTTGAGGTGTGCTCGGGGACAACCTGTCCCATTGTATTTTCTTACAAACTCTGGCTCCTTATAGTCAGGAGGAGTCTCTACTTTAGCGAAAGGAGATATCTTGTCTAAGCGGGCTAACTCGTAACCTTGACTGCTCAAGCACTCCTCGATTTTGGCCAACCTTTTAGCCTCCGCTTCAGTTTTCATGGTCTGCTTCCCCTTCTCCTTATTCTCGAGGTTGATAACAACATGCGAGGCCTTTGGTTGTGATCGGCTGTTTGGTTCATGGACATCCTCCTCTGTATGTTGGGTATCCCTTGTTACCTCTCTATCTGCTACATCAGGTACCGAAGAAGGGCCTGAGTTGTTCTGGTTATGGGCTGTGGTTTGTTTAGCTTGGGTGGCTTCCAACATGGCCTTGATGTCGGCCATCATAGTTGCTAAGGTGGTCATCTGAGATTCCAACATGCCCACACGCGGAGTCAATTCTTGTTGCTCCATTCTTGTTTTAAAGCGAGTACGGAAACGATGTGTTGGTAGTTCCGTGATGAGAGGGTACCTGTTTCAGAAGGATTCCCAGTGAGTATTTCTTTTATTTTTGACAAAAGGAAGCAGCTAATCCTTTTAGTTGCATGCTTCTTACCAGTAGATGAGAAAAAGGACTACCTCGCGAGCCTTAGCCTCATGTAAGCAGTTCTTTTAATCATTTCTTTGATAAGAATTCATGAAATTAAAAGAAGCGTAATTTCTGATGATAGTTTTTATGCATTCGCAAAACATGTTCATATTCATGCTCATGTGTCCCAAAATAGCATCATATATAAATGAGAATGCATGAGAAGGTGTCACAATGTTTGCATATTTTACACTTGACAGAATAGCCTATTCAAGTCTAGGACGCTTGAGGTCTAAGGTATCCTCATCATCCCAGTATGGATTCCCCTCTTCAGTTTGGGGCTCTTCATCTTCTGAATATGGCAGCGGTCCCATGTCTTCGGGTACGTACGACTCTATTCCAGGTATATATGGTGCGATGTATTCGGCTACGTATGGCTCGACAAGGCTTCGTCGGGTCGACTTGAAGTGTTGAATGTATTCTGCGGTGGCTCCATGAATGTTTTCTTCACGAGTCATGTTTTCTGGCCAACTTATTTCTTCAGCCTGAGAATTCTTCAAAGAGCGTATGATGGATGCCACCTTGGCTTCAAACTGTCTCTTCTCCTCCTCTGTGAGGGTCCGGCTTGGTAAGTCAAAGGAAAAGATACCAGGTTGCGTTGGAGAAGGGATCTCCTGTAGAGCTCCAAACTGTAGAATCACCCTCCTTGGATAGTATGCGGTAGCGTCCGTGAATCTTAGCAAGGGGACTGGACCTTTGTCATCACAGGCCAATCTGACTTTGCCCAGCGTTGGTAACCTTAGCCGCCATCGGAGTTGTTCGGGTTTTAGAATTTTAAGGAAGTTTTTCCACTCTACAAAGTTGAACTTAGGAATACGTGTATGTGTTCTAACAAAGGTTTTAAGAGGATGTGCATCAGGGCTAATTTCAGTGAAACCCATGCGGATGTGGAATTGTCTGATATGGGATGTGAACCACAGATACAAAAGATCACTAGAGGCTCTAAAGATTCCCTTTTTATTTTTCTTGAAGTGATTTAAGGAAAGGAAGGTTTCGGCAAGGAGGATGTTTGAGTAATCCCACCCACAACAGACTTGTCTAGCTACTACATCCATGATAGGGTCAAAGGTGACAGATGAGATCGGGAATAGTACAAAGTTAAAGAATGCCAAGACAAAGGCTCTACCAAATTTGGTTCCTTTAGCAGCAGGGAGGCGGGAAAATCGGTCTATAAGGAAAGATAAGGAGATTCGTCCAGAATTACTTTTTGCATCTGCTTTGACTTCATTCAGGCCTGTGTCAAGGAATTCAGCCACCTGACTCAGGGGTTCAAATCCTATAGGGGGTCGGACGAGCGTAGAAGTGAACTCAACTCCAATGACGGCGCTGTATTCCTCGATAGTGGGAGTAATCTCTAGTCCTTCCATGCAAAATGTAGCGGTGGTAGGATCCCAGTAGAGCGCCATGGCTTGAATAAAGGCAGGTGGACACTCAATCTTCATCAGGTCCAGTAGGTATCCTAGTCGTGATTCAGCATACTTTTGGCTGGCTTCGCCCATGCTGTCCCACCATGATTGAAGTTTGGCCCGGGGAATTTTGAATACTTGAATATCATTCTTTCCCATCAAGTCAAAAATATGCAAATGATTTTGAAAAGTCAATCGTCAGAAATTACTTTAAACGTATGAACATGTAGATGTCATGAGGTATGCATGAGCTAACTCGATTGCATAGTTCAAATGAAGAAATGGAAATTAGGACCTTTTTCAGGTCTTGAAAGCCTGACTCAAAGCCTAATTTGAATTTCAAGGAAGTGAATTATGCAATTTAGTCAGGTTTACTCAGTGACTAAGGGAAATAGCAACGTCACATTCCATTGGTCAATACATCAAAAGAACAAAGTGGATTGAACTTTTATTACAATCAAGATGCCTAATGGATGAAAGGTAAAGAGAGATATTTCAAACAAGAAAGCTGTAAAAGACCAATGGAATGCGAGGATCTAAATCACTCTTGACAGTCAGTCGGGAACTCTCTTCTAATCAAGTGTAGGGGAGTTATCTTCTATATTCTGATCGAAAGGTCGTAGTTCCTCTGGCCATTCTCTGGTCCATGGTATGACGACTTCAGGAGCCTTTTCGGGTTTCACCTTCTTGAGTGTGATACGCTTTGGTTTTGTCTTGGTAGCAGGACATCTTCTTTTTCCCCAAAAGGTGATCATGGGTACACTTTCTTTGGTCAGTAGTTCGGTCTTCCGACGGGCATATGCCTCCCTGGCCAACTGGTTGCGACGCTGCCTCTTCATCTCTAGATAGTCCTTAAACATCTCGTCCGCTTGTCGCTTGAATCTAAGGTTATCGACATAGTAACGGGTTTGGCAATCTTCGGCGTATCCCAACTTACGTCCAGTCAGCTCCCGACCATGCACGAATGTAGTGAAGTGTAGCCTCGTGTTTGGTCCGGGCCGAGTGACTTTCCTTAAGCACTCGAAGGTCACCAATTCTGTCGAACTCTTAGGGAACAGCGACATCCTACCCTATTACCATCGTTGTTTCAATTAGTCACTTGAGTGATTCTCATGAAGCGAATGCATATGAATGTATGTAATGCATGAGTCATATTATAGAGCAGGGAATAATAAAATACAATGAAAATAAATGCCTTACCAACCATACCTGGGGGAATGTGGAATGTCCCCCTCTTATCAATGGGCGGTTTTAGGTATACCAACCATCCATAGACATGCGCATGAGATAAGTGGGTATACTCTAAGAAATCAAAAAATCAGGTGAGGAACCTACGGCTCAGGCTCCCACGATCCACACGAGGCAGATTCCTCCCCAAGGGTACCTACCCAAGAGGGCTAGATATCGCCAATGCAGATGGTAGGCGGGAACGAATATGAAAGTCTCAAGTGCCATCAAACACAAGATCCTTTTTCGCATCCCTTCCCTATCTAAGATAACCTAGAGGTGGTTGCAGTCGGGGTTTGACCGCCAGTGTGTGCAATGTGTCGTGATCATCATAATGCAAAGTCATGCACATCAATTTGTATCAAAACATCGCTTCAATATGTGCATAAAAATAAACATACATTCCCAACTCCAACCTGCAGGAAAAAATGTCAACAATCACTCCACCCCTTATTCCTCCAATCTGCAAAAACATCTAACACAATGGTTAGTGTACGTACCTCACCTTCGAGAGCATCTACAGCAAATAAGGTCAGATAAACCAAACAACTTTTTAATCGGCTCAAGTCCTCTGGAATTCGTAACCAGAGATTCTGGTTTCGAATTCTTCCCCAGTGGAGTCGCCAGTCTGTCGCGACCCTCCCGAGCGGCATCGTAGCTAGTGAGGGTTAATGGGCCGTCCGATGTTGTATGATCGGACACGTGCCTCTCCCAAGGTCCATTATCCAAATCGCAACTGCTGGATATACGTGATCGACCTTCAGTGCGGTCTAGTGACATGTGATGAGTGTACATGCCAAGGAGTCGCCACCAATCGTTTCGTGGAGGGTACGATCGGAAACCCTATCGAATAGTTGGGAGGGGTCTATTCGATTCTGCGGAAACCAGAGAAGTGGGTTCGGGGACTTAGTTACGCCAACTGTCAGAGTTGACGCCCTTGCGGTACCTAAGCTGAATGGTTTATCTGATCCTAGGATTTCATACAGACGAGTGGGGTACAGATCCTAAATCTAGGAGTTCATGCAGATGGGAAATACTACCCTATCAATCACAATCAATAGAAATAAGTGCGCAAATCAAGGATCCAGTACATGCGGATAAAACACATGAAAGCAGCATGGCATCCCTAATGAGACCTTATTAGCCTAGAGAAATATCAATCAAGGATTAAAAGTGATTTGGACATAATTCGTCCATGAGGGGCAGAATCGTAATTTTGAATAATTCGGGGAAAATTTACCCTTGAAAGGGTAAATCTTTCATTTTAGATGAATCGGGAAGTGAAAGGACAGGGAAAATAGGATTGGCTAACAATCCAATCCATTCCCTATTTTTAGGGAATTTCCAGGATTTTTTTTGGAATTTAAAAGTGATTTTACCCTTGGAAGGGTAAAATCGTCATTTTGGACAAAGATGAGAACTGAAAATCTTAAATATTAGGGCTGGTCGTCCACCTGACCCGAACCCTAACTTTAAGCAATTTTCAGAACTCGATTGAGACAAGATAGATGATTTTCCCATTGAGGGGGGCAAAATCGTCATTTTGAGAAAAGGGGCGGGACTCGAAAAACCCAAACCTAAGAATTGGTCGCTTACTCGACCCTAATTCTTACTTTGGCATTATCGATTTTATCATACGTACACAGCAAAGGCGACTTACCCTTAAAGGGTAATGTCGTCAAGTCTCGGAAGATCGGATAAGAAACCCCGAAAATAGGGTTGACCAGTTGTCTGTGGTCAACCCTTGATTTTTGGGAGTTTCTAGAATACCTAGGATTTTTCACAATTTTCCACAATTTTTTGGCATTTTTTTTTATTTTCTAAGATTTTTCTGATTTTATTTATTTATTTTTTTTATTTTTAAAATCATTTTCGAAATTTTTTTATTAAAAAATATGATTCGGACCGGGTTGACCCGACCCACTCGGGTCGGAACCCGGCCCAGACCCGGACCCGCGCGGACCGCAACTCTAAAACGACGTCGTCCTAGTCTTTTTTATTTTTCGAATTATTTGGATCTGATCCAAGGGTCCCTAATGCACCGCGTGGCTAGTCTACGCCCATTGGATCTGATTACTAGAACCTACGGTCCAGATTGGATGAAGACTTGATCGTCGCCGTCTGATCAGACTACTTAAACCTACGGCTACGATTAGAACCTAAGTCTTAATCTGAACCGTCCGATCCTACTAACCTGACGACGTCACCTCCTGGCTAACCCATACGGCGCCGTTTCCACCATTTTTTATTTCCGATTTAAAATCATTTTCGAATTATTCTAATTTCTAATCGGACGACCACTATTTGTTGGACTCGATTAACCTCGACCGTTGGATTTCCCCGTTCGAACAACCAACTCCAACGGCCGAGCTGACTCGACAGACACGTGGACCAATGGCCGAATGCCAACTAGGAGTTTGACCGGTTGACCGCGCCACGTCAGCTTCGTCTTCAACCTCCCAACCCCGGCGGAATGAACGGCTGCGCTTCTCCGGTGATGATCTGACGGTGGATTCTTGATGAAATCATGCGAGACCAACGGCAATCGACTCATCTTATCATCCAATCTCATATATATGTGAATTGAAGCACATCGATCACTAAATCACGAATATCATGCACTGTGCCGAGTACGGCCATGGAGATTCAATAGCTCGATTCGTGACAAATCATGGCAATCCAGTCATAGAATAGCATCAGAGGGGGTTTAGAAGTCTTACCTCGAGCTCCGATTGAGCTCGCTTGGCCCAGATTTGGCTGGGCAAGGATGAACAGCAGTTGGCTATAAAGGCTAAATTCGAAGACTCGATTCGGGTTGTTCGAACAAAATCAATGCAAAACCAAGATGCAGCGATGGTCAGTGATGTTCATGGAATGAAACGCACACACTAATTGCATAAATGATCAAGAAATGCGTGAATCTCCATGAATGCTCAAAGAAGAACTCGGGATTGCGACTCACCTATTCTCGCGGGTTCCACGTGCTTGGGCGACGGCGATCGCTTCTGGGGACTCTGGGCGACCTTCTAGCAGCACCGTGAAGCTTTGGTTTGGCCTGGGAAGGCCTAACCGGCGCTCTGCAATTTGAGCTCAAGTTCTTGACGATGGGGGTCGATGAACGAGCTCTGTTTTGCGCTCTCTCTCTCTCGCTCTCGATTCTCCTCGTCCTCCACTAACCGAATTGACCAATCCTCTCAACAGAAAACGATCACAAGCTTATATAGCTCTTTGGATTTCAAGAAGCCTTTGCCGCCAATCGGGAGGGTCAACGAACTCGAAATGGCACGTGATTACACGTGCCATTAGGTCCAAACGGCGACGGAGGGAATGGGTGTCCCGTTTACGTCCGTTTACTTCTTCAGCAGCTCCTAATTCGTGCGAATTTAGCATGAATTTGCACTGAGTTTTGACTTTTGCAAGCCTGCGAGATTGACCGTCCGATTACTCTCCCCTCCGGCGACCATTGATCCTCATTTTGGTCACAATCGACGGGAAATGTCCTAAGAAATCAAACGCCCATAAGTGTCTGTTCGATTATCGCCGATTGGTCCGTCAATTTGGCCATCAAAGCTCGGCATTTTACTGTTCATTTGTACAGATGTTGACACCTGATTTTTGACCAAGTTTTTTTACTTTTACTTTTGAAAAATCACAAAAAATTCATAAAAAGTCAAAAAATTACAAAATCAACTTTGGTGGCCTTGGCCAAGCCCAAGGAACTATTTTTGACCAAATTTTTTTTTTCATATTTTTCACATTTTTTAGTATTTTTAGAAAATAGGAAAATATTCAAAAAATTCAAGAAAAATAGCATTTGAGGTCACCAAAATATGGAAAAATATCCAATATTTTTATTTTTAATCCCTTGTATTTTTGACCTCACAAAAAGTTTAAAATCAGATTCAATTATGGGTGTTCCTTTGTAACCCGTACTATTGAATTTGAGAAAAAAATATCAATTGAGTCTTTTAATTTGCTATTTTGGCATTTTCTAGGATCTTGACATCCATTCTAACTGTCCCTTATTGCAATTTAGCCCAATTGTTTGTACAAATTGCTCAATTGCACGAATTTGGCAAAATTGCATACTAAAATTGCATTTTTAGTCCTTGAAATTGAGCATAATTGAAATTACTTTCAATTCAAGGGCTATCATTGCAAATTAAACATACTGCCCAAAGGGTTTCACCATTTTGAATCGATTGGCACAGGTAATTTGACCCAATTTGATCATTTGAACCTTCAATTGCATAATTCCCCAATTTGCAATTAGAAGGAAAATTGGGGTTTTTATTGAAATTGATGTAAAATTTTGGGTAAAATTACATTTTCTGATAGAATTCATGCTCTAGATTCGATTTTGAGGTTCAATTGCAAAATTTTCCCATTAAATTGGGATAAATTTGAAAAATCCTGTTCAGACCGGTTGAACCGGTCCACTACAGTGTCATCGTCTTCCTCAAGGATCCTGCGCAGATGAACAATGGAAGGTTGGATTTCGAGGACAAAATTGACCAAGCAATCGGCGGCAGTTGAAGAAGCGTTGGTGGGCGTCTTACTCCTTATCTCAAGACCTTTCGATCAAGACCGGCCCCATGACAAATGACCCCCGGACGTGCTCCGGCGAGGTCAGTCAAACCTTTGAACCTGCGAAAGTCAACATTCTCGAACGCAGGACAAATTCGTGTCAAATTCGTACGAAATAAAGCCCGCCGGAGGACCAAACGGAGTTGGACGGAAATGCCCGTCCTCCCCGGCGCCAATTGAACCTAAAAACACGTGCGGCCACGTGCCATTGAAGTCAGTTGGAACTCCCCAAATCGGCGCCAAAATTCGGAGATGCTATATAAGCCTAAAGGGGCTTTCAGTTAAAAGGGACGGTGGATTCAGTTGAGGGAGGAGAAACTGAATCGCGTAAGAGAGAGAAAACGCGAGAGAGAGCTCGCTCTCCGACCCCCGTCGTCGAGAAACTGAGCTCGAATTGCGGAGCACCGGTTGGGCCTTCCCAGGCTAAAACAAAGCTCCACGAGGCCTTTAGAAGGTCGTCTGAAGCGCCAAGAAGCGATCGTCGCTTGCCGCGCCCCGTGAAATTGTAAGAACAGGTGAGTCGCAGTCTCGAGTTCTTCTTTGAGCATTCATGGCGATTCACACATTTCTTGAACATTCTTGCAATTAGTGTGTGCCTTTTATTCCCTGAACATCACTGACCATCGTCGCGTATCTTGTTTGCATCGATTTTGTCTTAACGCGCCCAATCGAGTCTTCCAATCCAACCTCCATTGTCGAGCCACTGTTCATCTTTCCCCAGCCAAATCTGGGCCGAGCGAGCTCAATCGGAGCTCGAGGTGAGTCTTCTAAACCTCTATCGGCGCTGTTCTGTGATTGAATTGCTGCGATTTTAGATAAATTATGCGATTGAACTCCCACGGCCGTACTCGGCACTTTGCATGATTCTTGTGATTCTGTGAATAAAATGTTATGATTCCTAGATATGTTAAAATAGAGATCATTGTCGCGACCCGTCCGAAAGCGGACGCGGCTAATGGATTACCGATCTCGGGTCTCGGATCGGCGCGAGCCCTCCCAGGCCCATACCAAATCGCGGCGGGAGTATTTTTTTAAAGGATTCGACGATAAGAGTCGATCGCTTTCGACCTTAGTGTGGTCGTGGTGACATGTGCAACTTGTTCATGCATTTGGAGTCGCCACCGGTCTTTCTTGGAGGGTAGACCGGAAACCTTATTGACCGATTGGGAGAGATCGATCAATTCTGCGGAACCAGAGATTTTGGGTTCGGGGACTTGGTTACGCTGGTGTCATTACCAACGCCCTTTCGGTACCTGACGCGAGTGATTTCCTAGCTAAGAATTCATGCAAGCGCAATTTTGGGTGAGGTAGGTTGGCTTCAGGGTTTCATACAAATTGGAAGACTATTCCTATCAATCACAATCAATTTAAATGAGAGCGCAATCAAGTGCATAAATAAATCATATCAATGCACGTCAATTCACATCACATGGCCTCCTAGTATAGCCATAAGGGCTTAGGGAAGACATGATTTAGGACCGAAGTAAAATGGGAAGATTTGGAGGCGATTTAGCCCGAAGGGCAAAATCGTCAATTTTTGGAAGACGATTCGCCTAAAGGGCGAAATCGTCATTTTTAAGAATGATCGGGTTCAAAACACCCGGGATGAGCCTTGGCCAATTGATTGTGGCCATTTCCTATTTTTTGAGATTTTTCTAGAATTTTTAGAATTTTTTTGGAAGACGGTTTGCCGGCAGGGCAAAACCGTCATTTTTGGAAAGACCGGGGGTCGAAAGACCCGGAACAGGTCATGGCTAGTTGAATGTGGCCATTTCCTATTTTCTGGAATTTTTTTAGAATTTTTATAATTTTTTTTGAGTTTTTCATGATTTTCCAATTTTTTATTGATTTTTGAATTTTTTATTATTATTATTTTTATTATTATTAAAAATAATATATATATATATATATATATATATATATATATAAATTATCCGGACCGGGTCGGATGACCCGGCCCACGCCCCGGCCCGAGACCCATGAACCGGCCCGCCTCCCTCCAAGACAAAACGACGCCGTTTCACAGACTTCGGATGGACGCCCAAGATCGCGACACGTGGCATCACCACGACCGTCCGATCTGTTTCATTTTTTTATTACTCAACCGGCCCCCGCCCGCTGACGTGGCTGCTGACGTGGCAAGCCACGTCAGCGTTGACTGGTCAACGTCTGACCAGAGCCGCCGAAGAAGACGACCGGCGCCGGCGATTCTCGCCGGCGCCTCGCCGGAGACCCCAAACCGACGTGAAAACCCCCATTTTGCAGCGCGATTTTGACACGAACACGATCCCCATCGACTCCACATCAACCATCAACAAAAGCATGACCAAAGGGACGTCGGGAAAGCCTCAAACCGGCGGCCACCGAGCCGAATCCGGCGAGGTAATTGCAGAATTTTTTTTTGCCTTAATCTCTACTTCAATCGTTCAAATGGCATCCCATGATAGCTTAAAGACTTACCTGCAGCTCCTTGAAGGTTGACAGCCGCTTGAAGTACCTCGTTGAACTCCCGGTCCGAGCCGCGGCCGTCAAAGCTCCGGGCCGTGTCTCCCTCGCGGTTTTAATGCAAAATAAGCACATACAAGGATTTAGAGTCGGGTATATCTCAACTTGTAGGCTAGACTCGCACGAAATGAGGCTCGGGATGTCACGGCCGGGAGTTATAAAATGACACAGTCACTGCGGCGTTTCGTCGAACGGTTGGCGTGCGTGTGTGAAATGATGTTCGGAGAGGAAAACTGACCTGGTTTGGGGCTCGTCGACGATGGCTGGAGCTCCGGCGATGCTTCTGAAGGTTCGGGATGTCCACCACGCCTTGCCCTCGCTTCCCACTCGCTCGAACTCTCTCTCGGTCTCTCTCGGTCTTCCTCGCAGTTCCTCGCGGTCCAAAACCGAGAACCCGCCTTTTTTGTGGCCAAAACCGGCGCTCGCCCTGCACCTTTCTTTTCCACCCCGATTGTCCCCTTACCAGTTCCCTTTTGTCCCCCACCTTCACGTTCCTTTTCTTAAAAAACTGCCCTCCACCATGCCATGTTTTCCCTCTTTCGGCTGCGGTGGGTCTGCAACTAAGTTGCAGACCCGGTCGGACCGGGTCGGGTCGGGTTTGACCCGACCGGCCCGGTTCGACAAAATCCCTCTAATTGGTCCCCAAATAGACCTATTTTTATGAAATTGATGGCAAAATCGGACTCCTTGACATTTTTTCTATCGAAAATGGGTATTTTCGTGAATCAATTGATTGAAATTTAATGAAAACCCCAAATCGACCTTAGGATCCGAATTTGAATTTTGCTTAATCGAAGGTCCAAATGATTGAATTGGTCAAAATTGAGGCCATCAATGGATTCATCATGATGAAAAACATAGGGTAGAGGTGTTTAATTTCAATGGGTATGTCCGTATGAAATTTAATTTCAAAAATTGTGAAACCGGGGACTAAATTGAAAGATTTTTATGCAATTAAGCCCTTTTGGTTAAATTTGATCAAATTGGAGGGCCAATTGACCTAATTGCACTTCAATACTTTAGAATCCAATGTCATAGCTTATAAACAGTGGAAATTGAAAATTAAAAGACTCGAAAAGGATTTTTCACGCCCGATTCGGGTTTATGTTTGTGAACGAACATAGTGACCCAAGCCGAATTTTCAAGATTTAAAGTGACACACTTGAGGAGGAAATTAAAACAAAATTATTGAATATTTTTGTGTATTTTTCTGACCAAGAATGGTATTTTTCTGATTTTTTTGGGTATTTTTAATAATTAAATAAAATTCGAAAAATATTATAAAATACCAAAAAATATTTTTTTGTTCAAAATTGGTCCCCGAGGCTAGGCCAAGGCTTCCAAAGTTGATTTTGTAATTTTATGACTTTTTTTATTTTTTAATTAATTTTAAAGAATAAAAATCACAATAATAGATGGTCAAAAATCAGGTGTCAACAATCATCGCTCGTCGATTGCCGCCGGTCTCGCTCCAATCCGTTAAGATTCTACCGTCGGTTCATCGCCGGGGAGTCGTGGCCGTTCGTTCAGCAATGGTCGCGAGGTTGAAGACGATGCCAACTTGGCAGGTCAACGAGTCAAAGCCTTAGGTGGCGTCCGGCCATTGGTCCACGTCAGTGTCGAGTCAGCTCGACCGTTGGTTAGTTAGGACCAGTCAGCATTAGATCGGACGATCTAGGATTATCGAGTTTAATAAATGGTGACCGTCCGATTGGAAATTAGGATTATTCGAAAATGATTTTAATCGTAAAATCAATCAGAACGGAAACGGTGCCGTTTAGATGAAGGATTAGGCGACGTCGTTTTGGGTTAATGAAAATAGACGGTTCAGATCAAGTTCCACGTTCTAATCGTGGCCGTAGATTTAAGTAGTTAGATCAGACGGCCCTGATCGAGTCTCCGTTCAATCCAGACCGTAGGTTCTAATAATCATATCTAAGGGACGCGGACAAGCCACGTTGTTCAATAGAGGCCGTTAGATCAGATTAGGATAATCTGAAAAACGAAAACGCGATGCGGCGTCGTTTTGTAGCCGAGAGTTTCGCGGATCCGGGTCTGGGCTGGGTTCCGACCCGAGTGGATCGGGTCAACCCGGTCCGAATCACATTTTTTAATTAAAAAAATCAGAAAATGATTTTAAAAAATAAAATAAAAATCAGAAAAATTCTAAAAAATCCAAAAAATGCTAGAAAATTCCAAGAAATTCCAAAAAATTGTGGAAAATTGTGGAAAAATCCTAGACACTCTAGAAATCCCCAAAAATCGAGGATTGACCACAGACAACTGGTCAACCCTATTTTTGGGGTTTCTTATCTGTTCTTCCGAGACTTGACGATATTACTCTTTATGGGTAAGTCGCATTTGCTGTGTATGCAAGATAAAACCGATAATGCCAAGGTAAGAATTAGGGTCGGGTAGGCGACCAATTCTTAGGTTTGGGTTTTCGAGTCCCGCCTCTTTTCTCAAAATGACAATTTTGCCCTTCAATGGGAAAATTGTCTTTCTTGTCTCATTCGAGTTCTGAAAATTGCTTAAAGTTAGGGTTTGGGTCAGGTGGACGACCAACCCTAATATTTGAGGTTTTCAGTTCTCGTCTTTGTCCAAATGACGACTTTAACCCTCCAAGGGTAAAATCACTTTTAAATTCCAGAAAAATCCTGGAAATTCCAGAAAAATAGGAAATGGATTGGATTGATGGCCAATCCTATTTCCCCTGTCTTCTGACTTCCCAATTCTTCTAAAATGAAAGATTTACCATTTTTAGGGTAAAATTTCCCCGAATTATTCAAAATTACGATTCTGCCCCTCTTGGGCGAATCATGTCCAAATCACTCTTAATCATTGATTGATATTTCTCTAGGCTAATAGGGCCTCATTAGGGATGCCATGCTGCTTTCATATGTTTTATCCGCACGTACTGGATCCTTGATTTGCGCACTTATTTCTATTGATTGTGATTGATAGGGTAGTAATTCCCATCTGCATGAACTCCTAAGATTTAGGATCTGTACCTCACTCGTCTGTATGAAATCCTAGGATCAGATAAACCATTCAGTTTAGGTACCGAAAGGGCGTCAACTCTGACAGTTGGCGTAACTAAGTCCCCGAACCCACTTCTCTGGTTTCCGCAGAATCGAATAGACCACTTCCAACTATTCGATAGGGTTTCCGATCGTACCCTTCACAAAACGATTGGTGGCGACTCCTTGGCATGTACACTCATCACATGTCACTAGACCGCACTGAAGGTCGATCACGTATATCCAGCAGTTGCGACTTGGGTAATGGACCTTGGGAGAGGCCCGCGTCCGATCAAGCCAGCGATCGGGCGGCCCATTAGCCCGCTCCGCCCCAGCCTCGCGGGAGGGTCGCGACAGACTGGCGACTCCACTGGGGACTCTATTCTAAACCAGAATCTCTGGTTACGAATCCCAGAGGACTTGAGCCGATTAAAAAGTTGTTTGGTTTATCTGACCTTGTTTTCTGCAGATGCTCTCGAAGGTGAGGTACGTACACTAACCATTGTGTTAGATGTTTTTGCAGATTGGAGAAATAAGGGGTGGAGTGATTGTTGACATTTTTTTCTGCAGGTTGGAGTTGGGAATGTATGTTTATTTTTATGCACATACTGAAGCGGTGTTTTGATACAAACTGTTGTGCATGACCTTGCATTGTGATGATCACGACACATCGCACACACTGGCGGTCAAACCCCGACTGCAACCACACCTAGGTTACCTTAGATAGGGAAAGAATGCGAAAATGATCTTGTGTTTGATGGAACTTGAGACTTTCGTACTCGTTCCCGCTCACCATCTGCATTGGCGATATCTAGCCCTCTTGGGTAGGTACCCTTGGGGAGGAATCTGCCTCGTGTGGATCGTGAGAGCCTGAGCCGTAGGTTCCTCACCTGATTTTTGATTTCTTAGAGTATACCCACTTGTCTCATGCGCATGTCTATGGATGGTTGGTATACCTAAAACCGCCCATTGATAAGAGGGGGACATTCCACATTCCCCCAGGTATGGTTGGTAAGGCATTTACTTCCGATGTACTTTACTATTCCCTGCTCCATGATATGACTCATGCATTACATACATTCATGTGCATTCACATCATGCAAATCGCTCAAGTGACTAATTGAAACAGCAATGGTAATAGGGTAGGATGTCGCTATTCCCTAAAAGCTCGACAGAATTGGTGACCTTTGAATACCTGAGGAAAGTCACTCGCCTTGGACCAAACACAAGGCTACACTTCACTAGATTCGTGCATGGTCGGGAGCTGACTGGACGTAAGCTAGGATATGCGGAAGACTGTCAAACCCGCTATTACGTTGATAACCTCAGATTCAAGCGACAAGCGGACGAAATGTTTGAGAACTATCTGGAGATGAAGAGACAGCGTCGTAACCAGTTGGCCAGAGAAGCATATGCCCGTCGGAAGGCTGAATTACTGGCCAGAGAAAGTGTGCCCATAGTCACTTTCTGGGGAAGAAAGAGGCGCCCCACGACCAAGACAAAACCGAAGCGTATCACGCTCAAGAAGGCGAAACCCGAGAAGACTCCTGAAGTCGTCGTACCATGGACCAGAGAATGGCCAGAAGAACTACAGCCTCTCGACCAAAACACTGAAAACGACTCATTTACACTTGACTAGAGGAAAACTCCAGACCAACTATCATTTGGATAGACCCCTAGGAAAAGAGTGATTTAGACCCTCACATTCCAACGGTCTTTTATAGCTTTCTTGTTTGAAAGATCTCTCTTTACCTTTCTTCCATTAAAACACTTTGATTGTAATAAAAGTTCACTCCACTTTGTTCTTTTGATGTATTGACCAATGGAATGTGACGTTGCTATTTCCCTTAGTCACTGAGTAAACCCGACTAAATTGCATAATTCACTTCCTTGAAATTCAAATTAGCCTTTGAGTCGGGCTTTCAAGACTTGAGAAAGGTCCTAATTTCCATTTCTCCAATTGAACTATGCAATCGAGTCAGTTCATGCATATCTCATGACATCTACACGTTCATACGTTTAAAGTAATTTCTGACGATTGATTTTTCAAAATCATTTGCATATTTTAGACTTGATGGGAAAGAATGATATTCAAGTATTCAAAATCCCCCGGGCCGAACTCCAATCATGGTGGGACAGCATGGGCGAAGCTAGCCAAAAGTATGCTGGATCACGGCTAGGATACCTGTTAGACCTACTGAAGATTGAGTGTCCACCTGCCTTTATCCAAGCCATGACGCTCTATTGGGATCCTACCACCGCTACATTTTGCATGGAAGGACTAGAGATTACTCCCACTATCGAGGAATACAGCGCCGTCATCGGAGTTGAGTTCACTCCTACGCCCGTCCGACCCCCCATAGGATTTGAACCCCTGAGTCAGTTGGCTGAGTTCCTTGACACAGATCTAAATGAAGTCAAAGCAGATGCAAAAAGCAATTCTGGACGAGTCTCCTTGTCTTTCCTTATAGACCGATTTTCCTGCCTCCCTGCTGCTAAAGGAACCAAATCTGGTAAAGCCTTTGTCTTGGCATTCTTTAGCTTTGTACTATTCCCAATCTCATCTGTCACCTTTGACCCTATCATGGCCATAGTAGCTAGACAAGTTTGTTGTGGATGGGATTACTCAAACATCCTCCTTGCCGAGACCTTCCTTTCCCTAAATCGCTTCAGGAAAAATAAAAATGGAATCTTTAGAGCTTATAGTGATCTTTTGTATATGTGGTTCACATCCCATATCAGACAATTCCACATCCGCATGGGTTTCATTGAAATCAGCCCTGATGCACATCCTCTTAAAACCTTTGTCAGAACACATACACGCATTCCTAAGTTCAACTTTGTAGAGTGGAAGAACTTCCTTAAAATTCTAAAGCCCGAACAACTCCGATGGCGGCTAAGGTTGCCAATGCTGGGCAAAGTCAGATTGGCCTGTGGTGACAAAGGTCCAGTCCCCTTGCTAGGATTCACGGGCGCTACAGCATATTATCCGAAGAGGGTGATCCGACAGTTTGGGGCGCTGCAGGGGATCCCTTCTCCATCACAACCCGATACCTTTTCTTTTGACATACCAAGCAAGACTCTCACAGAGGAAGAGAAGAGACAATTTGAAGCCAAGGTGGCATCCATCATGCGCTCTTTGAAGAATTCTCAGGCTGAAGAAATAAGTTGGCCAGAAGACATGACTCGAGAAGAAAACACTCATAGAGCCACTGCATAATACATTCAACACTTCAAAGCGACCCGGCGAAGCCTTGTCGAGCCCTACATACCTGAGTACATCGTGCCGTACGTACCGGGAATAGAGCCGTACATATCCGAAGACATGGGACCACTGTCGTATTCAGAGGACGAGGAGCCCCAAACTGAAGAGGGGAATCCATATTGGGATGATGAGGATACCTTAGACCTCAAACGTCCTAGACTTGAATAGGCTATTCTGTCAAGTGTAAAATAAGCAAACACTGTGATATCTTCTCATACATTCTCATTTCTGTTAAATACTATTTTGGACACATGAGCATGAATATGATCATGTCTTTCGAATGCATAAAAACTATCGTCAGAAATTACGCCTCTTTTAATTTCATGAATTCATATCAGGAAATGACTAAAAGAACTACTTATGTGAGGCTAAGGCTCAGTGGTCAGCCACTTTTTCTCATCTACTGACAAGAAACATGCAACTGAAAGAGTTAAAACTGCTTCTTTTTGCCAAAATAAGCGAAGCACTCACTAGAAATCTTTTTGAACAGGTGCACTCTCATCACGGAATTTCCCACACATCGCTTCCGAACTCGCCTTAAGACAAGAATGGAGCAGCAAGAATTGACTCCGCGCGTGGGCATGTTGGAATCTCAGATGACTGCCCTGGCAACTATGATGGCTGACATTAAGGCCATGCTGGAGGCCACCCAAGCTAAACAGACAACCGCCCATAATCAGAACAACTCAGGCCCTTTTGCGGTACCTGATGTAACAGATAGAGAGGTAACAAGGGATACCCAACATACAGAGGAGGATGTCCATGAGCCAAACAGCCGATCACAATCAAAAGTCTCGCCTGTTGTTATCAACCTCGAGAGGGAGGAGAAAGGGAAGCAGACCGTGAAAACTGAAGCAGAAGCTAAGGCTGCGTATGGTAGCGTTTCTGTTCCAGGGAGAATTTTTTGAACAGAAACATTTTTTTGTGTTTTTGTTCAAAATTACGATTTTTAGGAAAAAAAAGCGTTTGGTAATTAAAAAAAACACTTTTTTCAGTCGCCGACCAGCGATCGGCGGCCGCCGGCGATCGGCGGCCGCCGGCGATCGGCGGCGGTCGGCGATGGGCGGCGGCGGCGGGCGATCGGCGGCCTGCGACCGCCGGCGACGGCGGCGGACGGCGACGGCGGCCGGTGGCGGCGCCGGCGGCGGACGGCGACGGCGGCCGGTGGCGGCGCCGGCGGCGGTGGCGGGCGGCCTGCGGGGCCGGAGACAGGCAGACGGCTGACGGTAACGGCGGCTGGCGGAAGGCAGCCGGCGACGGCGGAAGGCTGCCGGCGACCATCGACGGCCGGCTTTTAGGGAGGCGGCGAGTGGTAATCGCGTCGGCGACGATGGATGGTGGTTTCAAAAGTGTTCCAAAAAATGTTCCAAAATCCCAGAAGCAAGTTTTTTTTGTTCCTTCAAAAGTGTTCCCTAGCACAAAAGTGTTCCGCGAAACACTTTCGGAACATTTTTGAACCATACGCGTTTCTGCTCCAAAAGTGTTTCCGGAACACTTTTGGAACAGAAACAGTTTCCCCAGCCACCATCCATACGCAGCCTAAAAGGCTGGCCAAAATCGAAGAGTGCTTGAGCAGTCAAGGTTACGAGTTAGCCCGTTTCGATAAGATATCTTCTTTTGCTAAAGTAGAAACTCCTCCAGATTATAAAGAGCCAGAGTTTGTAAGGAAATACAATGGGACAGGCTGTCCCCGAGCGCACCTCAAGTATTACATGCGCAAGATAGCGCACTATTCAGATTATATCCCGTTGCTAATGAACACATTCCAAGAGAGTCTGGCTGGCGCTGCTCTGGCCTGGTTCATTGAGCTAGATCTAGAAGATTACGATGGATGGGAGGATCTTGCAGAAGACTTCCTCAGGCAGTACAAGTTCAACACGGCTACAGCCCCAACAAGAGAGGATCTTTTACGAACTTCAAAGGCGATGGGCGAATCAATCAGGACCTATGCCCAGAGGTGGCGAGCCTTGGCTACCCAAGTAAAGCCATCAATCCCAGAAGAGGAGCTGATCGACTTATTCCTGAAAGCACTCCCCTATGAGTACTTTGACAAGCTGAACACTTCTGGGTGTCAAACATTTGCACACTTGATAAAGGTTGCTGAAAGGCTAGAATGAGCCTTGAGAGAAAGAAGGCCTCATGAAGCTCCTACTAGGAAGCAGTATCCTTTGAGAAAGGAGAGAGAAGCCGGACTGGACATAGCATTTATACCAGATCCCCACAAGCCCAAGCCGTTTGGCAATTCCAATCAAACCAAAGGAGGATCATCCTGGTCAACACCGAAAGTGCAAGAGCCTAGAAGAAAGCAACCTCAGAAACAATTCTCCCAGCTCCCGAGGCCTTTATCCAAGCTACTCCCGATGCTGCTAGAGCAACACCTGGTGGCGAAAGAACCGCCTAGGGCAAACCCTGCAAGATATCATGGCTTTGATGAGAGCCAGACCTGTGCCTACCATATGGGCGAGAGAGGGCATAATGTGGATAACTGTTATATCCTTAAGCTGAAAGTGCAAGCCCTGATTGATAATCAGATTCTAAAATTTGACAATGCAGCCCCAAATGTGCAAGAAAATCCACTGCCAGATCATCAAGCAGTAGGGGCAATATTCTCTAAAGGGGAAGAAGACTACCTTAAGCTGAAGGTAGATATGCTCAAGCTGACCGACCTACTAGTAACAGCTTCATCATGCCCAACAGCAGGAGCGATCTTGACTGACCAAAAGAGACTATGCATCGCTAAGATGATGAGCTTGGGGATAATGTCTGACATCACCAATGAAGAGTTCGAATGAGTCAAAGCTTCTTTATCTTTGGAAGGCAACTACTTCGTGATCAAGACTGAGCAGGGTAATGTCTGGGGTACCTCACATGAGAATCTGATAAACAGTCTTGGGCCGGTCACTCAGTCAGAGGAAGAGTTCGAAGAAGACGAACTGGAAGCCAAGAGACGAAGTCTAGCAGACCTCAAATTTAAGGCCGACGCACTTGAGAAGGGCGAAATTGTAGACAACCTTGGCCAAGATTCTGGAGAATACAACTTCAAAGTGAAATATTCGGCCCCTCCCAGCTTTTATCAGAAAACTGAAGACATTATATCGGACGGATGGGGAGGTATGGATGATCTCTCTCAACCAGAGACCTCGAAGGGCATAGAAGAACTTGACAACACCGTATCGATGGTCGAAGTCGCTTCAACAGTGATAATCAGACTGGAGGAACTTGATAGCATGAACAGGGTGAAAGACTACCTAGTCAAGTCCGTTGTCATTCAACTGCCGAAAGAAGAAACAGACGACGCGGCTAAACCGGAGATATCTCGCCAGGCAACTGTAACTATAAAAGTCCCCCCCAACAGAAGAATACGATCCTAAAGCAGTCCATTGGGATTATGGGACCACACAGGTAGACGCGATAATAAGGTTCAGACGATTCTATGCCCCTAGGGAGGGCGAATCCGAAAAGAAGAAGGTCTCAAAGGAAGACGCGGAAAAACTCATATCGATCATCAAAACCAGCGAGTTTGAGGTGATAGAACAGCTGAGGAAGTTACCCGCTCAGATATCCCTATTGGATCTATTCATTAATTCTGAAAAACATAAGAACGCACTGTTGAAGGTACTCAACGAAGTATATGTCCTTGAAACAATTAATGAGGTACAACTAGGGGACTTTGTTGGGGCAATTCTTTTAAAAGACCAATTGAGCTTCTCTGACGAGGACTTCCTCATGGAAGGAAGAGGGCACAACAAAGCTTTATACATCTCCGCGCAATGTAATGGCAAAAGAGTGGCACACATACTGATCGACAATGGATCAGCCTTCAACATTTGCCCCTTGGCTACCATAAGAAGGCTGGGAATCAATGAAGAAATGGTTAAGGCATCCAAGACAGCTGTAAGAGCATTCAATGGCATGAAAAAGACTGTAGTAGGTGAGATCGAGCTTGACGTATTCATCGGCCCGACGAAGTTCTCTATAAACTTCCAAGTGATGGATCTGCCCAGTGCATTTGGGTTCTTGCTAGGAAGACCTTGGATCCATACAACAGGAGCTGTCCCTTCGAGCTTGCATCAAAAAGCACGTTTCGTTGTAGATGGGAAGTTGATTACCGTACATGGGGAAGTCGACCTCCAGACATACCAGAGCAGTGCCATACCCTATGTTGAACCTGAAGTGAAAACAGAGGCGAGTTATCACTCCCTGGAACTGGTAGCAACAGTTCATACCCCGGCAAGAACAAAGTTGAGAACCCCTTACATCTCAGAAGCCAGTCTTTTACCAGCTAAGATGCTACTGGCGTATGGGTTTGACCCCGAAAAAGGTCTGGGTAAACACAATCAAGGAATGAATGCCCCTCTGCAGTTAAAAGCTAACCCACATAGAATAGGCTTGGGGTATCAAAAATATCGCACAGATGGATCTGGCCCAAAGACAAAGGGCCGAGGCCGAGGAAGAAGCCTGGGACGCCTGGGAGGCCAGAGCAGCTCGAATGACTCATTCATTGGTTCTCCAACTTGGAAAGGCAGGTCTCAAATGTTCAAAAACCCTTTGAATGCCCACTTCGACCAGAACTCTAAATGGTTGTCCGAAAAGGATGTCACTTCACCGATAGAACCAGATCTGACAAATCATTTCCTCAAAAATGACGATGTGAATGTCATCATGGAGTGGTTGGACGATGGAGCCACTTCCTCTGAGTAACGAGACTCTTCTCTTGTCTTTAAATACTGCGTTTAGAACTTTCTGCATTTCATTGTATTTTCTTTCCTTATTGTACGCATAGGAAAACGCCTTTGGATCTCTGGCCGTTGATCCAAATAGCACATTTTGTGACGCGGCCCATCTTGCATTCAATAAAACCACGCATGTTTTGTTAAGGGCATATGGAACCACGAATCAGCCCAATGATGATAATAGTCTTCCACACAGAAGCTTGAGGCCTGATTTTCCATATGATTCCTAATTTCCAAAAGATTTCCGCGGGGCCGGGATGTCCAATGACATGAGGATTAGTCCCGTTTGTACCTATACCTGCTTCGAAAACTTTTTCGAAAAGACTTTTCATGATCATGCATGTCATTTTTACGGAATACAAACTAACCATACTCATGACATTTCAGGCATATCATCTCAAACATGCATACCAGGTTGTTACAAAATTCGGATCCCTCCATTAACCACTCCTATAGCATTGAGGAAGATGAAGACGAGGATTATACATCTATCTGCAGAGATTGGAATACCTTTGAAGAGTCGAAGCCTCCTACCTCAGAAGAACCAGTCATTATTAATTTGGGAGACGCCGTGAACATCAAAGAGGTCAAGATCGGCGGACACCTATCCCGAGATGAGAAGCTCGAGTTCACCAAATTACTAAAAGAATATCAAGACATCTTCGCATGGTCTTACGCGGATATGCCAGGCCTTGACTCTAAGATTGTGGAACATGCATTGCCCACGGATCCCGGTATCAAACCTGTCAAACAAGGCAGCAGGCGGATGAAAGACGAGTTAGAAGACAAGATTAAGGAAGAAGTCATGAAACTTCTTAGGGTAGGCTTCATTGAAGCTATCCCATACTCAGACTGGATTGCAAATATAGTCCCCGTCATGAAAAAGGATGGAAGAGTTCGGATCTGCGTAGATTACCGAGATCTGAATAGAGCAAGTCCAAAAGATGATTTTCCACTCCCCCACATTGATGTATTGGTGGATAGTACGGCCGGTTATGAGTTATTCTCATTCATGGATGGATTCTCGGGATACAACCAAATCTTCATGAAACAAGAGGACAAACCCAAGACTGCATTTACCACACCATGGGGAAATTTTTGCTACAAAGTCATGCCCTTTGGATTGAAAAACGCCGGGGCTACCTACCAGAAGGCTATGGTCACATTATTCCATGATATGATCCACAAAGAGATTGAAGTATATGTCGATGACATGATTGCTAAATCCAAGAAAGAACATGATCACATACAGGTATTAAGGAAGCTGTTTGAGCGCCTGCGCAAATACAAGTTAAAGCTGAACCCTAACAAATGTGTGTTTGGGGCAAGATCCGGGAAACTCCTCGGGTTCATAGTCAGCAACAGGGGCATTGAGATTGATCCCTAAAAAATTCAAGCCATCCACGATTTGTCAACTCCCTCCACAGTAAGAGAAGTGAGAAGCCTTCTAGGGAGATTGAACTATATTGCCAGATTCATCAATCAGCTGTCTGATGTGGCTAAGCCAATCTTCAAACTTCTTAAGAAAGGCGCGAAAGTAACATGTGATGCCGAATGTAGCAAGGCATTCCAAATGATCAAGAACTATCTGATCACACCGCCAGTGCTTGTGCCACCAATTCCCGGTCACCCATTGACCTTATATCTAACTATACAGCAGGAGTCCTTGGGAGCCCTACTTGCCCAAACAAACCCGATAGATGGAAAAGAAATGGCCATCTATTATCTGAGTAAGAAATTCACGCCATCTGAAGCAAAATACATACCAGTTGAAAGGGCCTGCGTAACATCGGTATGGGTACTTCGTAGACTAAGGCAGTATACCCTACACCACCATATCCAGCTCATAACAGAGAACGATCTTGTCAAATACCTCTTGGAGAAACCCGCTTTAATTGGGAAATTGGCAAAATGGCAAGTGATGTTGTCTGAATTTGACATCAAGTGTTCTCCACAGAAGTCAGTAAAAGGAAGAGCTATAGCTGACATGCTGGTAGAAAGCCCATCAAGCAATGAGTCCCCTGAAGTAATAAGCCCAGAAGGTCAAATTCTGAACTTAGCAGAGGACAAATGGATCATGTATTTCGATGGTGCTGTCAATCTATCAGGGGCAGGCACTAGGGCAGTACTGATATCCCCAAATGATCAACATTTCCCTGTCGCGGCAAAGATAACTTTTCCTTGCACCAACAACATTTCAGAATATGAGGCGTGCATTCTAGGTCTACGATTGGCCATTTCTATGAAGATACCTAGGTTACAAGTTTTTGGAGATTCCATGCTCATCATTCTGCAGACACAGGGAGAGTGGAAGACGAAAGATGCAAAGCTCATCCCTTATCACGAATACCTTGAAGAGTTGATACTTGGGTTCGAAGAAATATCATTCGAGTACCTATCAAGGTCTCACAATCAATTTGCAGATGCATTAGCCACCCTAGCCTCGATGTTGCAAACAACTGGAGGGTTGGATATAGAACCCATAAGGATCAATATAGTTGAACGGCCAGCTTATTGCATGCTAATCGAAGAAGAGTTTGATGGGGAACCATGGTATTACGACATCAAGAACTATCTCTCAAAAGGTGAATTCCCTGAAGGATGCCAACCAGGAGACCGAAGATACATAACCAAGATGGCCAGCAAGTTCTTTCTCAATGGACAAATTCTGTACAAAAGATCCTTTGATTCTACTCTATTGAGATGTGTAGATGCCAAAGAAGCAAATATCCTCTTGAAAGAGATCCATGAAGGAATATGTGGGCCTCACATGAACGGCCACCTCCTCGCCAGGAAGATCATGCGGCTTGGCTATTATTGGATGACCATCGAATCAGATTGCTGTCAGCACGTCCGGTCATGCCACCAGTGCCAAATATACGGTGATAAGATCATTGCACCCCCAAACGAACTGCGCCAAATGTATGAAATTTGGCATTTCTCTATGTAGGGCATAGACATGATAGGGCCTATTAATCCTGTGGCTTCGAATGGTCATCGCTTCATCTTGGTAGCGATTGATTACTTCACGAAGTGGGTAGAAACCAACTCTTACAAGAATGTCACTGCAAGAAATGTGGCAAGATTCATCAAAAAAGACATCATATCCCGATATGGTACCCCTCAAGCGATCATCACAGATAACGGGTTTAACCTAAACAACAAGATTGTCGATGATCTACTGGATCACTTTAGCATTCGACATTTGAATTCATCTCCTTACCGCCCACAGATGAATGGGGCAGTGGAAGCAGCCAACAAAAATATCAAGAGAATCTTGGCTAAAACAGCAAAAAACTACAGGGATTGGCACGAAAGGCTGCCATTCGCCTTGATGGCTTATCGAACGTCGATCAGAACTTCTACAGGGGCGACTCCCTATAGTTTGGTATATGGGATAGAAGCAGTTCTACCAGTAGAAGTTAAGATTCCCTCTTTGAGAATCTTATCCGAAGATAAACTCTCTGAGTCAGAATATTTCAAGTACAGATATGAACAGCTGAATTTAATAGACGAGAAACGTCTTAAAGCCATTTGCCATGGACAAACTTACCAGAAAAGGATAGCCAGGGCGTTCAATCGAAAGGTCAAGACCAGAAACTTCGAAGTAAGTGACTTGGTAATTAGGAAAGTTTTGCCAAGTACTACCCATCCAAGGGAAAATTCACTCCGAATTACGAAGGCCCCTACATTGTCAAGAAAATCCTCACGGGAGGAGCATTAATTCTTGTAAACACAAAGGGAGAAGAACTGGGGCACCCTGTAAATTCAGATGCTGTGAAGAAATATTACCCTTGAAATAAAATCATATTCCGGTCATATGACTTACCCCGAATCGAGCCTACTCTTCATGATAGTCTTGACATAAGCATATCATGCATCCATACATACATTAGCATATGTTCAATATTGCAGGACCCAAGGAAGCAGGGTAGCGATCAATTTGAATACATGGTCAAGAGGACTTACTGTCGTGATGGTCAGAGTTTCACGAATCTATCAACTCCCATTGGAGCGCATGGTCAAGGGTAAAGTGTATCGTTCTAATTTTCTGAAATTCGAGAGCATACACTAACATACTCCTTTTATGTTTTTCAGGAATCCCTAGCCGCACTGGGCAGGTAAGTATTCCTTTCCCAATCTTTTAGGTTTACAAGACTGTCAGAATCCTTATTGATAGAATTTGAAGGCTTCTTGGAATCTAGCATGCATTCAAATCTCATGTCTAGAAAGACGCAAAATTCTCACAGTCAAGTCATTGGCATTCATGTTTAAACTTGGAGGTTATCTGAACATGATTGAAATATGCATTGTGCATCATAAATCTCCTTGGAGGGTAAGTTTTGGAGAAAACGAAATGAACTTTCCCAACAAAAGTTGTTTAAACAGTTCAAAAGGATGTTTCCTCAGACAAGAGGCAAGCCTGGTCCAAACACGTCCCATACACACTTGAGAGATAAGTGGAGTGGTAAGGATAGTAAGACCTTGACCTACGGACGTAAGGGTTATTTGCAGTGATTACATGGATTGAGACGACGGAGGCATTCGTTTCTCTATCAAAAACACTACAGGTGACCATTGATAACCCTTTGAACGGCGATTTCATTCTTTACCCCTGTCAAGAACCACCCCACATTGGGGCAAACTGGAGGTACGTCCAGCGGTATCAGGAGATAAATGGTTAGAAGTTCTCTTGCTCAGACTTGCATCAATTTTCGTGTGTTGCTTGTCATTTTAACTTCTATGATAATTCAGGTGCTTTAGGATGACGAAAAGCATTCATTTCTCTATCATATACACTTCTACCCTTTGCACAGCCCAGTTGAGCCTATACGTTCGTTTCACAAACCCGTTGGTGATCATTGCATATTCCAAGACGGAAGCAACGTCGCTTCAAGAGCGGAAGAGTTCAAAATATAGGATTTATGAAAAATTTCTAGATTAATGATTGGGTGTTGAGATTCAAGTTGTACATCTAGCACACTCATTTGAAAATCCTGATCCCCAAAAGAAAAGAAAAGAAAAGAAAAGGTGGGATCCCGACAAAAGATGAGAAAAACAAAAAAGAGAGAAAAATTCAATCTTGGGCATCAAGAAAAAGAAAAGTGCCTGATAAAAGCAAGGTCGATGCCCATCCAAATACTTGTGTACTTGTGAGTCATGTGTTTGATCTTGTAGATGCCAAAAGATGGCATGATACCTTTGTATAGGTCACCAGTGAGATCGGATTATAAAAGAGAATCCCCAGGGAACTGGACAGTAAAGGATACTCCCAGATTACGTCACACTCAGATGATGAAAGCATAGACAAGATGTTGACGCCATCTCAACATGAAAGAGATATTCTCTAAAGACAAATATGCACTTCAAAGACTGAAGGCGCTCTTTGAACCAGAAGGAGCAAGATGGCAGCAAACTTGCACTGATCACCGATGTTAAAACCTTTCGCATATTTTGAGCCAAGAACGAGCCTTTTATAGGTCCCCAATCCTACCTACGTTACAACCCTGAAAAGCCTTTTCTGATTAAGGCACTTGGATTGACATAGGGTTTAATGTCTAAACTTAGCTCGAAGAAGTTCGAGCAAGATTATTTCTTTCTCATATTGCAGGTTTCTTGACTTGTAAACCTGGAGCAGACATTGAAGACTTATCTTCGAAAGCCTTGACTTGCACGCAAGTCCCCCTTCGAAAACCGTTGACCAAGCCCAACATTACGATCCCTTGGAAGTCCTCCTGATCGATCAAGGTGTATTCACTGCGAATGATCCTAAACCCGAGGCGTAGGTTTTGATAGGAAATTTGAGTGCATTCTTGGTAAGAGACCATTATCTCAGAGCGGTGAGAAGTCATCTTTGATGAGAATACCCCGTTGGACATTTTAACCAAACTCTTTTGGCTAAATTCAGATTGTTTGATTCAAACTTTCCTCACAAGGGATTTTTGATCACTTCCATATGTTGCAAGGTGTTTTGGATAACCACCGGCATCATAATGCATTCATTGAAATTTTTCATGACCATGATACAAGTCATAAAGTACTCAAAGACCATTGATGTATCTTTGAATTCCTGGCAAGCCCAGATCTCAGAAGAACACGACCTCTCTTGGACTCGTGGTAGCCCCAGGTCCCAGAATGTCGCCTCCCATGTCAAAAGGACAATCTTCGAAATCATCCCTCTGTGAGATTTCAAATTCATAGATTTGAGCTTTCTGCAGGATACCTGGAGTTCCCAGATCCCAGAATGTCACCCTCAATGTCAAAAAGGACAGTCTTCGAAATCATCCCTCTGTGAGATTTCAAATTTACAGGATGGATCTTTCTGCAGGACACTCGGAGCTCCCAGGTCCCAGAATGTCGCCTCCCATGTCAAAAGCACAATGTTTGAAGCTATCTCCTTGTATGAGATTCCAGTATTACAGGTTTGATCTCTCTGCAGGATGCTTGGAGCTCCCAGATCCCAAAATGTCATCTTCAATGTCGAAAGGACAATATTCAAGACAGTCTTTTTTGCGAGATCTCAAGTAGCCCCTAGATCCCGGAAGAATCTTATCAAAGTTTTTGCAGGTTTAAATTTTCTGTAGGAAACTTGGAATCCCCAAATCCCAGAATAACGCCTTGCATGTCGAAAGGATAATTTTCAAGATCAGCTTTCTGTAAGGTTCTAGGTAACCCCTAAACCCAGAATAGCTCATGTGGTAAAGCCTAAAGGTTAGGCACACCTCACTTCTATGAATCCTAGTTAATTCCTTAGAATATAGGATAAAAAACTGTTGACAAAATCTGCTTTCTGTGAGGTTCTAGGTAACCCCTAAACCCAGAATAGTTCATGTGGTAAAACCTCATGGTTAGGCACACCTTCTTTGTATAGATCCTAGTTAATCCCTTAGAATATAGGATCAAAATGTCCGACAATCCCTAAGAGACTGGGTGCGTCATCCATAGGTTCCTAGCAGAGAGGAATCCTATTCTCGGCCTGATCCCCCTGACGGATCAAAATGTTCGACAATCCCTAAGAGACTGGGTGCGTCATCCATAGGTTCCTAGCAGAAAGGAGTCCTATTCATGGTCTGATCCACCATACGGATCAAAACCCCTGACAATCCCTAAGAGACTGGGTGCGTCATCCATAGGTTCCTAGCAGAAAGGAGTCCTATTCATGGTCTGATCCACCATACGGATCAAAACTTCTGACAATCCCTAAGAAACTGGGTGCGTCATTCACAGGTTCCTGTCAAGTATAGGAATCTCATTCTGGTACGGCCTACCATACAGGCTAGAGTTTAACCGCCCTATGATACTCAAAAGATAAGTCCCTAGGTATTCACTCGAACTCGCTATACACCGCGCATGCCGCACGAGCATCAGGCAGGTGATCAACAGGTAAATAGCAGGTGGGTCTCTCTACTTTCTCTCTCACGTCAGCAAAAGAATGAAGAGCAGAGCATTCACCAGTGGGACAAGAAAGATTAAGTGTCAAGATTCGTTTTTCTTTTCCCCCAGTCGAGTCGGTCTAGACTCAGGTGTCACCTGTCTTTGAGAGAAACCTCTCACGAGATTCCTCTCAAAGAGAGGCAGCTGTTGACACCTGATTTTTGACCAAGTTTTTTTAGTTTTACTTTTGAAAAATCACAAAAAATTCATAAAAAGTCAAAAAAATTACAAAATCAACTTTGGTGGCCTTGGCCAAGCCCAAGGAACCATTTTTGACCAAAAAATAATTTTTCATATTTTTCACATTTTTTAGTATTTTTAGAAAATAGGAAAATACTCAAAAAATTCAAGAAAAATAGCATTTGAGGTCACAAAAATATGGAAAAATATCCAATATTTTTATTTTTAATCCCTTGTATTTTTGACCTCACAAAAAGTTTAAAATCAGATTCAATTATGGGTGTTCCTTTGTAACCCGTACTATTGAATTTGAGAAAAAAAATATCAATTGAGTCTTTTAATTTGCAATTTTGGCATTTTCTAGGATCTTGACATCCATTCTAATTGTCTCTTATTGCAATTTAGCCCAATTGTTTGTACAAATTGCTCAATTGAACGAATTTGGCAAAATTGCATACTAAAACTGCATTTTTAGTCCTTGAAATTGAGCATAATTGAAATTACTTTCAATTCAAGGGCTATCATTGCAAATTAAACATACTGCCCAAAGGGTTTCACCATTTTGAATCGATTGGTACAGGTAATTTGACCCAATTTGATCATTTGAACCTTCAATTGCATAATTCCCCAATTTGCAATTAGAAGGAAAATTGGGGTTTTTATTGAAATTGATGTAAACTTTTGGGAAAAATTACATTTTCTGATAGAATTCATGCTCTAGATTCGATTTTGAGATTCAATTGCAAAATTTTCCCATTAATTTGGGATTAATTTGAAAAATCCTGTTCGGAACCGGTTCAGACCGGTCGAACCGGTCCACTACAGTGTCATCGTCTTCCTCAAGGATCCTGCGCAGATGAACAATGGAAGGTTGGATTTCGAGGACAAAATTGACCAAGCAATCGGCGGCAGTTGAAGAAGCGTTGGTGGGCGTCTTACTCCTTATCTCAAGACCTTTCGATCAAGACCGGCCCCATGACAAATGACCGCCGGACGAGCTCCGGCGAGGTCAGTCAAACCTTTGAACCTGCGAAAGTCAACATTCTCGAACGCAGGACAAATTCGTGTCAAATTCGTACGAAATGAAGCCCGCCGGAGGACCAAACGGAGTTGGACGGAAATGCCCGTCCTCCCCGGCACCAATTGAACCTAAAAACACGTGCGGCCACGTGCCATTGAAGTCAGTTGGAACTCCCCAAATCGGCGCCAAAATTCGGAGATGCTATATAAGCCTACAGGGGCTTTCAGTTAAAAGGGACGGTGGATTTAGTTGAGGGAGGAGAAACTGAATCGCGTAAGAGAGAGAAAACGCGAGAGAGAGAGAGCTCTCCGACCCCCGTCGTCGAGAAACTGAGCTCGAATTGCGGAGCACCGGTTGGGCCTTCCCAGGCTAAACCAAAGCTCCACGAGGCCTTTAGAAGGTCGTCTGAAGCGCCAAGAAGCGATCGTCGCCTGCCGCACCCCGTGAAATTGCAAGAACAGGTGAGTCGCAGTCTCGAGTTCTTCTTTGAGCATTCATGGCGATTCACACATTTCTTGAACATTCTTGCAATTAGTGTGTGCCTTTTATTCCCTGAACATCACTGACCATCGTCGCGTATCTTGTTTGCATCGATTTTGTCTTAACGCGCCTAATCGAGTCTTCCAATCCAACCTCCATTGTCGAGCCACTGTTCATCTTTCCCCAGCCAAATCTGGGCCGAGCGAGCTCAATCGGAGCTCGAGGTGAGTCTTCTAAACTTCTACCGGCGCTGTTCTGTGATTGAATTGCTGCGATTTTAGATAAATTACGCGATCGAACTCCCATGGCCGTACTCGGCACTTTGCATGATTCTTGTGATTCTGTGAATAAAATGTTGCGATTCCTAGATATGTTAAAATAGAGATCATCGCTCGTCGATTGCCGCCGGTCTCGCTCCAATCCGTTAAGATTCTACCGTCGGATCATCGCTGGGGAGTCGTGGCCGTTCGTTCAGCAATGGTCGCGAGGTTGAAGACGATGCCAACCTGGCAGGTCAACGAGTCAAAGCCTTAGGTGGCGTCCGGCCATTGGTCCACGTCAGTGTCGAGTCAGCTCGACCGTTGGTTAGTTAGGACCAGTCAGCATTAGATCGGACGATCTAGGATTATCGAGTTTAATAAATGGTGACCGTCCGATTGGAAATTAGGATTATTCGAAAATGATTTTAATCGTAAAATCAATCAGAACGGAAACGGTGCCATTTAGATGAAGGATTAGGCGACGTCGTTTTGGGTTAATGAAAATAGACGGTTCAGATCAAGTTCCACATTCTAATTGTGGCCGTAGATTTAAGTAGTTAGATCAGACGGCCCTGATCGAGTCTCCGTTCAATCTAGACCGTAGGTTCTAATAATCAGATCTAAGGGACGCGGACAAGCCACGTTGTTCAATAGAGGCCGTTAGATCAGATTAGGATAATCTGAAAAACGAAAAGGCGATGCGGCGTCGTTTTGTAGTCGAGAGTTTCGCGGATCCGGGTCTGGGCCGGGTTCCGATCCGAGTGGGTCGGGTCGACCCGGTCCGAATCACATTTTTTAATTAAAAAAATCAGAAAATAATTTTAAAAAATAAAAAAAAAAATCAGAAAAATTCTAAAAAAATCCAAAAAATGCTAGAAAATTCCAGGAAATTCCAAAAAAATGTGGAAAAAATGTGGAAAAATCCTAGACACTCTGGAAATCCCAAAAAATCGAGGATTGACCACAGACAACTGGTCAACCCTATTTTTGGGGTTTCTTATCTGTTCTTCCGAGACTTGACGATATTACCCTTTATGGGTAAGTCGCATTTGCTGTGAATGCAAGATAAAACCGATAATGCCAAGGTAAGAATTAGGGTCGGGTAGGCGACCAATTCTTAGGTTTGGGTTTTCGAGTCCCGCCTTTTTTCTCAAAATGACAATTTTGCCCTTCAATGGGAAAATTGTCTTTCTTGTCTCATTCGAGTTCTGAAAATTGCTTAAAGTTAGGGTTTGGGTCAGGTGGACGACCAACCCTAATATTTGAGGTTTTCAGTTCTCGTCTTTGTCCAAATGACGACTTTACCCCTCCAAGGGTAAAATCACTTTTAAATTCCAGAAAAATCCTGAAAAATAGGAAATTGATTGGATTGATGGCCAATCCTATTTCCCCTATCTTTTGACTTCCCAATTCGTCTAAAATGACAGATTTACCCTTTTTTAGGGTAAGGTTTCCCCGAATTATTCAAAATTACGATTCTGCCCCTCTTGGGCGAATCATGTCCAAATCACTCTTAATCCTTGATTGATATTTCTCTAGGCTAATAAGGCCTCATTAGGGATGCCATGCTGCTTTCATATGTTTTATCCGCACGTACCGGATCCTTGATTTGCGCACTTATTTCTATTGATTGTGATTGATAGGGTAGTAATTCCCATCTGCATGAACTCCTAAGATTTAGGATCTGTACCCCACTCGTCTGTATGAAATCCTAGAATTAGATAAACCATTCAGCTTAGGTACCGAAAGGGCGTCAACTCTGACAGTTGGCGTAACTAAGTCCCCGAACCCACTTCTCTGGTTTCCGCAGAATCGAATAGACCACTCCCAACTATTCGATAGGGTTTCCGATCGTACCCTTCACAAAACGATTGGTGGCGACTCCTTGGCATGTACACTCATCACATGTCACTAGACCGCACTGAAGGTCGATCACGTATATCCAGCAGTTGCGACTTGGGTAATGGACCTTGGGAGAGGCCCGCGTCCGATCAAGCCAGCGATCGGGCGGCCCATTAGCCCGCTCCGCCCCAGCCTCGCGGGAGGGTCGCGACAGCAGACTCTCGGGGAAGAAGAATACACTGTAGTTGACCGGTTCGACCGGTCGGACCGGCGGTCTGACCAGTCCGAACCGGTTCCAAATTCGGATTTTCAAAATTAATCCAAATCTGTTGGGAATTTTTGCAATTAAATTTCAAAATTGAGCTTAGGGCATGGATTTTATCCAAAAATGTGGTTTTTCCCAAAATTTCACCTCAATTTCTATAAAAACCCCAAATTTCTATTTAATTGCAAAATTCGAGGTTGTGCAATTTAAGGCTCAAATGACCAAATTGGGCCAAATTACCCATCCCAATCGATTCAGAATGGTAAAAATCATTGATTAGCATGTTCAATTTATAAGGATAGACCTCGAATTGGAAGTAATTTCAATTATGCACAAATTCAAGGACTAAAATGTAATTATGTTTGCAATTGAACAACTTGTCCTAGCAATTAGGTCAAATTGAAATAGGGGACAATTATATTGAATGTCAAGATCCTAGAAAATGCTAAAACTGCAAATTAAAAGACTCAATTGGTATTTTTTTTTTCTCAAATTCAATAGTACGGGTTACAAAGGAACACCTAAAATTGAATCTGATTTTGGATTTTTTGTGAGGTCAAAAATACAAGTGATTAAAAATAAAAATATTGGCTATTGTTCCATATTTTTGTGACCTCAAATTCTATTTTTCTTGATTTTTTTAAGTGTTTTTATATTTTCTAAAAATACTAAAAAATATGAAAAATTATTTTTTGGTCAAGAATGGTTCTTTGGGCTTGGCCAAGGCTACCAAAGTTGATTTTTTAATTTTCTGACTTTTTATGAATTTTTTGTGATTTTTCAAAAATAAAAATGAAAAAGGCTGGGTCAAAAATCAGGTGTCAACACTGTTCTGTTTCAGAAAAGGAGTGAGGGGTCAATTAGGAAGAAAGATCTGGACGGTGTTCAGAAATAGGTGGAGCTTCAGGTAAAGCTTATAGATGTTCAGAGTACAGTAGATGTGACAAAGTCTGTAGAGTCACTAGATTCCATAGTAGTTGACAGTTGTTCCGAGGTCATAGATAATGAAGCTTCGAGGTGGTCAGCAGAGGTGGATGAGATAGAGGGACTGTTATATGCAGATGTTAAAATAGATGATTTGGGTGCAGCAGAGATAGCTTCGGGTATGGACATACAGAAAGAGACTTAAGGAAGAAATTCTATAAGTATCCTGCTTAATGCATATGATAAATTATCTTGTCTGTCACGGTGTACTTGGATGGAGGTAGAGCAATTGTCCAATGCCTTACATGCTAGTACTGTTGGTTGTCTGAATTATGCCATGGATAGTACTAGGCTTGATCTATCACATGTAGTCAGGAAAATGTACATGATTAATCCAGGTGTACTTTTGTGATGATGTGAAGTGGATCCTCCTGATTTTATCAAGGACGACAGTCGTTGGGTTATATTTTGGAGAATGCAATTCAGGTAGTGTGGCGGTAACTAGGTTTGTGAACCTGGGTCATGTAGGGAACCTGAAAGGTAGTCGATTTCTGAGCAGTTATGCCTTTAGTTTTGTCAGTTGTGCTATGAGTTGGAAAGTGCCGTTAGGAGACGTTATAGTCTCGTTGGTGACTGAGACTAGAAACATGGTAGCAACAGAAAAAGTTGAAGAGGTGGTATGGTCTAACGACTTGATTAGTGATGTAGACATAGGACATTCAATTGATGTGATGTTCGGTAAAAGTCAAAGATATCACTGGAAAATAGAGTACATTGGTGACCGAAAATTTTGCGTCAGATATAGCATGTCAATAGAGGATGTGACCAAGAAGAAGTTTCTTGCAGTGGAGAATCCTACGGACATGTGGATCGACTTGATTTCTCTAAATAAGTTTAGGCTCTGTTTGAGCTTGATAGACGTCTGTGGAGCGTGAGAGCCCACAGGGGCGTTGGGAGAGCAACATGGATGATGAGGTACTATGACTTGGCTCACCTTCACGAGGCTTATGAATCAGGTTCCGAAACCTTTTATTGGCAATTTCGTTGTAGTTTATTTTGATGATATCCTGATTTATAGCAAGACCGATGAAGACCACTTAATGCACTTGAGGGATGTGTTGACAGCATTGTAGGCTAATACGCTGTATATCAATCTTAAGAAATGTAGTTTTTTTAACTAATAAGCTGCTTTTCTTGGGATTTATTATTACTACCGAGGGAATAGAAGTGGATGAAACGAATGTGAAAGCAATTAGAGAATGACCTACTCTTAAAACGGTTTCTGAAGTTAGGAGTTTTAATGAGTTTGCTACCTTTTACAGGCAATTTATTAAGAATTTTAGTACTATCGCAACCCCAATTATAGAATGTCTGAAAAAAGGAAAATTTTTGTGGAGAGAGCAAGTCGAGAATAGTTTTGCTATTCTGAAAGAGAAGTTATGTACCATGCCTGTTCTTGCTTTGCCTAATTTGATAAGCTGTTTGGGATAGACAATGATGCTAGTGGAGTGGGTGTAGGAGTTGTTTTGTCTCAGGAGCGCAGACCAATTTGCTATTTCAGTAAGAAGCTTAGCGAGGCGAGGCAGAAGTAGAACACTTATGACAAAAAAAAATTATTCTATATTAAAAGATTTGAAGATGTGGGTGCACTATTTGATTGGTAAAGAATTCATGCTCTATTCTGATCATGAAGTTTTGAAGTATCTGAATAGTCGGAAAAGAATCAATAAGGATATGCGTGCACGTTGGTGTTAGTTCTTATAAAAATTCCCTTTCAGATTACAGCATAAATCGGGTGTGCATAATGTCGTATCAAATGTGTTGAGCAAAAGAGTTGGTTGTTGATTACACTAAGCCGGGACATTCTGGGGTTCAAGCAGCTGAAAGATTTTTATGCAGGTGATGATGATTTTAGGCAGATTTGGAAGACGTGTGCTACTGGTCAACCTGTGCAGGAGTACTGTATTCTAGATGGTTATTTGATGGGTGGCAATCAGCTTTGCCTTCCTCGGATACCCCTATGGGAGAAGGTAATTCGTGATTTGCATGTTGGTGGGTTGGCTGCACATTTGGGGTGTCACAAAACTGATGCTGCAGTCTATGAGAGCTTTTATTGTCCCTAATTGCATAGAGATGCCAGCGGGTATGCGCAGAAGTGTTATGTTTGCCAGACTACTGAGGGGCGGTCTAAAAATACGGGTTTGTATATGCCTTTACCTATCCTTGGAAATATATGAGAAGATCTATCCATGGATTTTGTACTTGGCTTGCCACAGACCCAAAAAGGCGTGGATTCTATTTTTATTGTGGTTGGTAGATTTTCCAAGATGGCGCACTTCGTTCCTTATAGGAAGACTTCTGATGCAGTAAGTGTGACCAGATTATTCTTTAAGGAAGTGGTTCGCTTGCATGGCGTCCCTAAGTCTATTACCTCGGATAGGGATAGCAAATTTCTAGGGCATTTTTGGCGGACTTTGTGGAGACTATTTGATTCATCTTTGAACTTCAGTAGCACAGCTCACCTACAGACTGATGGGCAGACAGAGGTGGTCAGTGAACTATGGGCAATTTGATTCGAAGCATTTGTAGAGATAAGCCGAAGCAGTGGGATATCATTTTATCACAATCAGAGTTTGCTTATAATAATGTAGTTTATATTGGCAGGACACCTTTTTCTGTTGTTTATACAAAGGCGCCTTAGCATACTCTAGATTTGATTCAGTTGCCCAAGCAAGCGGACAAGAGTGTTGCAGCAGATCATATGGCTAAGCAAATTGTTGAGGTGCATCAGACAGTCAAATAGAAGTTGGAAGAGGCTAATCATAGGTACAAAGCTGCAGCTGATAAACATAGGCGAAAATAGGTGTTTGCAGTAGGCAATTAAGTCATGGTGTTTTTTCGTAAAGAGCGATTATCAGTTGGCTCTTACAGTAAGTTGCAGCTAAGGAAATACGGACCTTACACTGTCAGTAGGAAGATCAACAATAATGTTTATGTTATAGGCCTTCCACGTAGCATGGGAATTTTCAACACTTTCAATGTTACTGATTTGTCATTATTTCATGAATCCACTAAGCCTTTATATCTTGATCCTAATTCTAATTTGATGACGAGTTTTTCTCGAGTGGAGGAGAATGATGTAGAGAGTATTAGCAGTGCGTTTTTGGACCGATTGAACAGGTAGAAATCCAAACGGAAGTCGAAGCGATGATGCACTTAGGACCGATGGGCCGGCGGACTATTTCGGATCGGGCTCAACTTCGGTCGGTTGAAGCGAAACAGCCTCCTGATCAATAGTCACTGCCTTTGGCTGTGAACTGCAATGGATTTTTGGCGATTATGGGTCGTTTAGATAAATTTTTCGTTTTTTAAGTATTTTTTGGGCTTATTTTTGCTGCTAGTGGCAATTTTGTAATTTTGGGTTTTGCTGTTTAGAACCTTAGTAGGGTTAGGTTTAACACCTTATATAAAGGTATTTTATGATGTTTAGGAGAACATAATGTATTTTTAATATTGAATTTGTGGTTTTCCCTCAAAGCAAAATTTGCTTGTTATTACTTGTTATAAACTGCGTCAACGTACTACGATGCAAGTGAGGGAGAGCAGCTGGTCGGATCATCAAGGAGGCAGCAACAACGGTGGGGGCTGCAATGTCGTTGTCCTGAATGCGGTGGGGCAGCACCTACAAGCTTCACGACCTCGGGGTTGCGAGAAGGCATAGCCAGAGCAGTGGCTTGACGGAGGGCTCGGCTAGGAGCGCACGGACAAGGGACACGACTGAGAGGAGTCTTCGGTCGTTTTTCGTAGCTAGTAATAGTAAGTTAGTAACCTAAATCGATGCTAAAAAAAACGAAATGACGAAAACACATGGCATGTTATTTCCGGTGCAAAAGGAGTAGCGTGAGGTTGCGTGAAGACTACTAGCGGACTCTTCTTTAGAGAGGATGAATAATACTAAGAATTCTTGTTGGCATCAGGCATCCTGTTCTAAATCTTGGATGAGCTTAGAGAGCCATAAGTTAAAATGGACAATAAGTATAAGACAACTGCAAATATCATCATGATCGAAATTGATGAATAAGTACGTAGGAAATACGCACCTCTTAAGTATTTTAACTGCAAAAGAGACCAAAAGTTCGTGATCAATCACTAAAGAAACACCATACACGCCAAACAGACCTCTTAAAAAAACGAAAAAAAAAAAAGGATTTTCTGGATCTTCAGAAAAAGAAAACAAACATGATCTCCCAGAGCTAGTTTTTAATGTTCCATGCGTAGAAGCATGTAGAAATAGACATACAAAGTCATCGGGAATTTCAATGTAGTCCTAACGTTCTAGGGTCATGTGAAGCAACAGAGGAACCAAAGAGAAGCAGCTCTTTTTATGTTGCCATCGAGTCACAAGCAAGAAATGAAGTTGTAGGGTAAGACCAAAGGCAAATCCAGAATCTCACGTACGCAGAAACGAAAGAGATGGAATGGAACAAGAGGAATGTTCAACTTCTTGGCCATAGCCCCATTGTTTTCATTTCCTGAAAAATGCTTCCTCTTATCGTGATCGCATCGGGGTCGGCTTCGTTAATGGCGGAGTCGTACAACTCATTGCTTGCTCGCCATGTCTAAAGTTTCCCGAATAACTCCTGATTGTTTTCATGTAAAGAAAGGCGAGGCTTCGATCTTGAGGATGGTGTTCTTCTTTCAAGCATCTTTTCGTTTCAAACAGCTTCTATGATCTCGTTTCAAACACATGAAAGAATTTGTTCCCTCAGGAGAAGGATTATATGGTCCAATCCGATTATAAGTTCATCCATAAGAACAGTGAAGATCAAACCAACAGCTCAAGAACGTTCAGATTAGTGAAATCTGGCTGGTTTTGCTTTGTATAAGCATTTGATTTTGGTTTTGTGATGAATCAATCAGAAAAGCCAGCATTGAGCTGAACCCATGGATTTATATTCAATGACTCAAGCTTAACAATGGAAAGTGAAGAGCATCAAAGGGGATGACAAATATCGACGACTAACCTCGATATATTCGAAAAGAAACATCTCTTAAGAGGGAAAAACATTGTGCAGTCTCGCTTTTATCCTGTTCTCGAAGTTAACTTTCGAGTAAAAATAGATGATCGGGGTAACTTTGTGGAATTTGGCAGCAACTCATTGGACCATTGTAGCATGTAAGAGAGTAAACAGTTTGAACGAGCAAGACGACTCTTAAGTTCTGATTACTTGCGGAAGAAAGCTAATTATCGGTCTCGAAGCTATGAAAGTCTGATGAACGAAAGGATGTGCAGAACATGGTTAAGGATCTCAGTTTGTTCTCAGTAACTTGACGAGTTTGTCCGTCATGGCATCTGATGTTGGTTCAGTTTAAAATTGCAGACAGATTGGTTTTGCTTTGTGAGCCATATGCAATCAAGACAGAGACAACAATTGACAGCCTGCTCTCATTTACAGAGGAAAGCACGAAATGCTTGAAAAGCACATGGTCGAAAACATTCAGAAGCACTCCTAATCCCAAAGAAGGGGCTTTCAATGGCCCAAAAGAATTTCTGATTTCCTATCCAGAGGACAACTCAATCAAAACTGAAACTTTCTGCATAAACCTGAACCGACATTCCTCGATTGAGTCATGCGTTTTACAGGAGCTCCAGGACAACTTTCTACAGAGTCATTTGACCGTTGTACGGAAGGAGGCGTCCTGCAATCGCCGTAGCCCAGCTTTGCCTCCGACTTTTCAGAGAGAAGATCCTCAGCCTTCTCGAGCAAAATCATCTCTACCAAATCTTGGTAAATTAATTCGACCATCTCCTCGTCCGACAGCATGGCGAGATCCCTCTCATGAATTCCACCTCCCCTATCATTGGGGGAGGGGCCAAAATTAAGCTGCCGAGGAACGCTGGTTTGCCATTCATCTGTATGGTTTAGCTTTTGATAAGTCATTTGTACATTGTCGCGGCCATCAATGACCCTGTTGCCCAATGCATCATCCTTAGGAGTGTGACAAATCATTTCTTTCTCCAATGCGATAAGGGGAGTTTCGAGATCGAGGATTGCATCTCTGGTCTCACCTTCAACATGCAAAGTAACTGGGCATTTAGCATACGGCTTGTCCCCCAAAACTGAATCAACTCGCTCTTTAACACCCTTCTTGGTGTCCTTAACACTAAAAGATTCTAACTTGTACACTGAATCTGCACATCGACGCTCAACATCATCGAAAGACCCCGCTTTTGCTTCAGAACCCATGAACACGAGCATATAAACAGTACCTGAATAAGGGGAAAAAAAGTAGCACACAGCACCGTGAGTATTTGCTAGACAACAATACCTTACTCTATCCTAGCTCCAAGATTGAACCCAGGATCTTCAAAGAAACCAAAAAACCCCCAAGACTGAAAACCTAAGACTAAAAAAGAGGGAAAATCTAAAAAGGGTCCCTTCAAGGTTCAAAACTTGACGCGGAATACAAATTGGGTCCGTCAACAATTACATAGTCTAACGATAAATATTGAAAAAATCATCGAAAGAAGAAAGAAACGTGCAGCGAAAGGTGAAACGCGGGTCTAATCCCATGATTTTGCAGGTTACAGGGTCCTTACAGAAAACGTCCAAGATTGAACCTAGGAGGCTAGGATATTTAAAGAAACAACAAACCCACAAGAACGGAAACCTAAGACGAAAAAAGAGGGCAAATCTCAAAAGTGTCTCTTCAAGTTCAAAACTTGAGGCGGAATACAAATTGGGTCCATCAAAGATTACAGAGTCTAACGACAAATCTAGAAAAATATCATGGAAAAGTGCAAAAGCGGGTGTAATCCCACGAGAAATCAAAAGAAAACGACAAAAAAAGACGAGGGAGCTCGCAGGTTACAGGGGAAAGTACCTTTTGGCGATGTGCGAAAAAGGGTCTTGCTCTTCGCAAGGGAAGAAGAAGATGAAGAGCGAGTGCGAGAGGAGGCGAGCAGATCGAGAAGGACTCGCAGGAGCTTGCGCTAATTTTCGCCGGAGCTTTGAAGGAAAGAAGGGATGGGCCAAGGGCGGTGGCAGACAAGACTCCAAACTCAGGCGTCACTCGCGAGAGGAGGCGAGCAGATCGAGAAGGACTCGCAGGAGCTTGCGCTAACTTTCGCCGGAGCTTTGAAGGAAAGAAGGGATGGGCCAAGGGCGGTGGCAGACAAGACTCCAAACTCAGGCGTCACTCCAGTCGAAGACTCGAAGCACACGTCTCTCTAGTTTTAAAGTGGCAAAAGGCCAAATAAGCACAGGGAAAAACAAATAGCCGTTGGCTTCTCTACGTATATGAAAGCGTATAATCACTTGTCTTGCGTTGTGATATCTCCGCACCCGTTGGAATTATTTGAATACCTTTCCTTTTCTGCACGCAAATTCTATTATGATTTGAAAAATCACGATGGAATCTCAACCATAAATATTATAAATAACAATAAAATAAAATAAATAAATACAAAAAGTCGTGGCAGGACCCACTTCTAATATGTTGATGCAATTTCTTATGGGGCTGTTAAATTTCAATTTTTTTTCCAAATATTATTTTAAATTGTTTACGATAACATAAAATTTATTTTTGTTTATCTTTTTCAGTAAATAAACTTGCCTAAACTCATTTAACTTTATTCTTTTGGCAATTGATGCACTTTCGGCATCTTTTTGCTATATTCGTCCTGCTAAAAAAACAAAGGGTAAAACTAAATCATGTCGATATCACAACACCTTTCCACGAACACGAACGAAATAATAAAGTCGAAATTGTAAAATAAGCAAAATACATAGTCAATTGTCTATGTACGAATGTGAAAATTTAGCCATTCAATACTTACGCCATAGCAAAATATAATGTATTTTGATATGATCTTCAAACTTGTTACCTAGTGGGCTTGCCATGGATTTGCTGCATATCTATTCCGTGAAGCATGCGGCAAATATGCCATTGTAGGTGTGTTTCTTGGCACAGCAATGCCTAAGTCATCTACCGTGAGAAATATAGGATAATAATTGCCAAGTACATTTTGGATGGAAAAATGATCAAAAGATAGTGGAAATACATTAATTGCTATAGCACAAAACTAAGTGTATTGAGTGTTAAAACTAAAGTCTTTTTTAATTAATTGAGAATTTTGCGGTGGACAGTACTTGCGACCTAAAGCGATGCTAAAAGAACGAAATGACAAAACATATGGTACGTTATTTCACGTACAAAAGGAGGCGCGAGGTTGAGTGAAGATTACTAGCGGACTCCTCTTTACAGAGAATGAATAATACTAAGAATTATGGTTAGTATTAAGGCACTGTTAATGGCTTGTTTGTAGAGTGCATAAGGTGCCTTGTCCCACATAGACCAAACGTGAGGGTGTGGGCTGATATAAAAGTGAAAGGCTATAGATGAAGAAAATGGGGTGAATGGGCTGAACCCTATTATACTGAATAAAGTCCTAAATTTATTAATTAATGTCAATTTAGTTATAAACTTTTTTTTATTTGACAATGTCCATCCGAGGAAGGGGTGGGATAAACCGAATTGGATATTAACCTTTCTTTTTTTTTCCAATGAAGGAGAGTTAAAAGAAAAATGTTTGTTATGCTTAATATTTTTAGTTTGATCTTTAAAATGTTGAACCTCAAATTGTATCCCCATGAGGGGAATGCTGAAGTTGAAGCCTTGTTCTTTGGAAGATTTATCTCACATTTTGTACTTCATGGTGGTTCTTTTGTCCCTTCCAGGCGATCGAAAAATAAAGAAAAGGCAGGGCTAGTGACCGGAGTGAAGTCGTTACAAGGTAGCTTGTACAAATTGGATTAAGAAATAATCAAGTTACATACATATACAGATTGGTTGGATTAACCCCATTTTTCTGTAGGTTATATATTTACGTATCTACCAATTCGGCATTGATTCAAAATATTTTATCAGAGGCATGACCTATTCGGGAACCTCCGGATCTATGGAATACTAAAATATCTATTCACAAGAACTCTGCAGGTTTAGAAGGTGTACTTCGTGCAAAGCTTACTCCAACTAAAATAGACAAGATTTAGATAGAGCATAACTGGAATCGAAGCCCGGGAGTTGTTGGAATAGAATGATTTTGAAAATCCAGATTGTTCAAACAGAGGGCCAGTGGACACGAACTCTGACCAGAAAAAGAACCTCAAGTAAGTCGTGACGGAAGAAATTAGGAAGTGGCCTTCTCTCGGCTCTTACAAACAGAAATCAAAGGAAAGAAATATCTTTACATTTGCAGAGGGGCTCATTGAAATACCAGGTACTGCTAAAGGAAGTTCCTCAAAAGTTATCACCAATAAGGAAACCGAAGGAAAATATGCCATAATTGATCTGCACAAGCTTTCATTTTCTTCAAAGGACATTCAGGATGACAATCAACATTGATAAAAATGAAAATCCACCATCAGAGGAAAGACCATCTCCCCATAGTAACAGAAGAAGGAAGCTTACATTGGTTCACTTTGCTCCGCAAAATCAACCCAGGAAAGATTTGTCGAGAAAAAAGATCTCCTCAAGCAACCGGCAATAAGCAAACCATGTCAGCATGAAGCTATTAACAGCCCAGCTATAGCCAAAACTAAGGACGATAGAGAACGTACTAGTAAGGGAACACATTCCCAAAAGGTTACGTTGATCGACAAGATGATTTCCCAAGTCCAACATTTCGAAGAACTCAGGTGGCGAGCCCCTCACCAAGTCCATTGATTCAGGAAGAAAGATGGTAATTTTGCGCAAGGAGAAGGAATTTTTTATGAGGAAGATATCTTCAGCTTCAAGAGTTTGCATTCGAGGAAGCTGGATCTAGGGTGCCCTCACTTGCGTGGTGGGTAGCACATCCCCACATCTAGGTTATATTCGAACATTCACCAAACACATGATGAGATGTTTTACAATCCGAAGAACAATTCGGAGGATTTCTAATCCCTCCTTATCCTATCCTATCCCAATCCTTGACTGGAAAACTAAATGCGGCCTTTCAGAATTCTTAGAGAATATCAGAATTGCTATTTGATATTCTCATTCAGAGACTTTGTTGCATCTTGAAGGATTTTTGCTGGTAATTATTAGTAATGTTGTGGGGCAAATAATTCCTTAAAAATAACGTAACCATGTCTTAGAGTCCGATTCCGTTTCTTCCCGCTCATCATTATTATTTCCCAACAGGCACCACGTTCTAAAACTTGGATGAGCATAGAGAGTCACGGGTTGAAATGGACTGTAGTTGCAATACGCTGGTTCTGAGGACAATAAGCATAAGACAACTGCAAATATCATTATAATCGAAACTGATGAATAAGTACATAGAAAACATACACACCTCTCAAATATTTAACGGCAAAAAGAGAGAGAGTTCTTGATCAATCACTAAAGAAACACCTTACATGCCAAAAAGACCTTAAAAAAAAGGACTCTCTTGATCTTCAGAAAAGGAAAACAATAAACACAACTATACAAGCAAACATGATCTCCCAGAGCTAGTCAAGTCCTTATTGTATAGAAATAGATATACAAAGCCATCCGGAATTCCAGTGCAGTTTTAATGTTCTAGGCTAATGCGTAGCAGCGGAGGAACCAAAGAGAAGCAGCTCTTTATATATTGCCATCGAGTCATAAGCAAGAAATGAAGAAGGAGAAGAAGAAGGAAGAGGTGTTATGGCTAACTTACCAAGCTCTGTAGTCACTTTCGTTGGGTTCATTTTGATGTTCAACATGGTTTTAGGTAACCTAGCCTACACCTTCACATACCTCTGCAGCGATCAAGTTTATGAAAGCGGCGATCCTTATGGAGACAACGTGGATTTTATCCTTAACAATTTGGTGATGCTCACACAAGGCCAACAGCTTTTCAACTACTACACTAGGTCGCCTTCTCCAAGTGAGACCGTGTTCGGTCATGCCACCTGCGACCCGTTGTCGTTGAATTACTACGGCTGCTATTCATGTCTCTTTTCTCTTAGGTATGAAGTACTCAAGGCTTGTCCTAATAGACTCGGGGCCCAGTTGTCCATGGAAGACGACTCTGGTACAATGAGATACGAAGAATAACATTTTACCGATAACTAAGGAGTTAGCCATCATATCGTCCGATCTTGTTATCAAGTGTTCTTTTTGCATTACTGGTTATGTGGGTTGTCGCGACCTAAAAAAAATCGGTTTTTTTTTTTTTAGGTTAATTGGATTATCAGGCAAGTTATCGAGAACTAACCTAATGCGGATCCTCCCAAACCCTACCGAATCGCAACACGGGAAAAATTAGAACAAATGAGGAGTCGCCACTAATCGTTCGAGGTAGGTCGATTAGAAACCTAGGTGAACTAGCGGGAGAACTAATTCACCGCCGCGAACCAGAGATTTTGGATCCGGGGATTTGGTTACGCTAATCGACTTTGACTAACGCCCTTTCGGTACCTAGATTCCTTTTGTTTTGGATTTTCCTTGAAAAGATCGATGATTCGGAAATCAACTCAAGGCTTTTACTTTTTTATTTTTATTTTTTTGTTTTTGTTTTTGTTTTTGTTTTTGTTTTTGTTTTTGTTTTCGAATAAAAGAAAAGTAAATGAATTACTGATGCAATGCATGACCTAAAACTATATGACATACGAAGAATTATTAAAAGATATAAAAACTCAAATAATCAAAAATTACACACAAAGAATCAATTGATTCGAAATAAAAAGCAAATTCGAAAATACGCCTTAATAATTCCGAAAATCCTAAAAAAAACTTAAAGGAATTTTCTCCGACGCTCTCGTCCTTTTGATCTTGCTGGGCTTGGGCCGCCGTCTAATCCTGGACATCTTTCTTCTTGCTAGGCCCACGCTTTGGAGTGATTCTGATAATCCATCGCCTCTTCTTGAAATTCCCTTTGACCCGACTCTATTAGGCCCATAACATTGGACTTTTCCTAATCTATCTAACCCTAATTAACTGAAAATTACATTATAAATCAAATGACCTGGGAAAATATGGAATGACATGCGAGATGACATGGCAATATGCAGGATGAAATGATCATTCATTTTTTTGGAAATTTGAGATTTGCCAACCAAAGACTGAGCTCGCCATTTTTATTCATTTTTATTTTTTTATTTCTTTCGAATTTTTTTTATTTACTTATTTTTAGCGAAAAAAGGCCTTTGATTTTATAGGTTCGCGAAACATGCAAAGCGATTAAACTAAACTAAATTAAATCAAACAGCCATGGCAAATCAGACAATTATCAACCAATAATCAATCAAAATAAGGATCGGAATTATACCTGAGCCGCGCTTCATTTCCCTCTTCGAGTTAAACACCTCCGAATCTGATTCGATGTCCATTTGAATAAGCTCGGGCAACCATGACACGGGCGGCGACGTTCCTCGAACTCGACGACTACAAAAGGGCGTGAGCTCGGGGTCGGCAAGGCAAGGCACGACACTGGCACGGGCTCAAAATCTAGGTCACTTGGGCCCGAGTTCCTGGCCACTCGGCCCACGGTCTTGGCCAATGGGCTCGGCCATGGCCCACAATATCGGCCAATGGGATCGGCCATGGCCTAGGAGATCGGCCCAGATTCTCGGCCACGATTGGGTCATAGCCCGGTCAGACTGGCATGCGGCCCAGGTCGAGAACAGGCCAAGGAACAAGGCACCAAAGCAGGGCACCAGGAATGTTCTCGTCTCTTTCGGGTGACAGACAATTGAAGAACGAGATCTTGGAGTTCGGGGGTCCTCGAGGTGATTTGGTTCTTGGCCAGCTGGATCCTCGGCGGCTCACGGCTGGTGGGATCACGAGGCTCAGCTCGGCTTCGGATCAGCTGGTTGTTGAGTCTCCAAGCCACGAGCAGTAAACCTGCGACGGCTGGTGGGTCGGCTGAAGCGGCTGGATGGCTGAATGGGTGAGGGCTGGCGTCGGGGACTCCGAGCTCACAGATCTGGTAGCGCGAGGTGGCGGAGTGGCGGCGCGAGCATGGGAAGCGGCGGCGATGGCACGAGGAGAAGGAGTGTGGTGTCGGGGCTATAAGTTGGGGGGCTATCGCACAGAGCTGAAGGGTTGGAGTTGTCGCGGGTCAGGCAGCGACCAAGAGCGTTTCGGGGCTCGAAGGGACGGGCCACGGCGGCTTCGGAGGTTACGGGTCGGCTCCGGGACACGGTCGATAACTCAAGCTCGGGTCTTGAGGGTCTATGGTTCACCAAGGTCACGGCAGCTGCGGCTCAAGGGCTGAGCAGAAGGTGGGATTGAGCGTCGGAGGGAGCTCGACCTCGCAACGGTTCGGGTGGAGGAGGATCGTGGGCTTGCGAGACTGGCTGCGGTTCAGCTCTGATGTCGTCGGATCTGGAAGCTTGGCGGCTGAACAACGCGGCAACAAGCCGCGACGCTACCGGGCAGAGGTGTGGTGTGGATGTCAGTCTTCAAATCTGTGGTGGCTCGTCGGAAACCGGAGATGAGTTGAAGCAGAACCACGAGCAGATGGGAAAGCTGATCCAGACCGAGAGAGAAGGAAGCTCTAATGGTTACGGGCGAGAGAGAGATTGGCCGAGAAGAGCCGATTCGCGAAAAACCCCTATCTGCCTTGGAACAGAATGTCGTTCTTCCCTGCAAAAGAGAGGGGGCCGATTCTTGTTTTGATTGACTCCCGGATTGCAGCTTCACGAAACGAACAGAAGCAAGCTCGGCACCGTTCAGCAGTGGAATCGGGATTTGAATCAAATATCAACTTTGATAATTGAACTTGCACGAGATTTGAGTATTGAGCTCGATCTTTCGGACGGCTTGGTAACGGACTCGTGCGAAGGAATGGTCCAACGAGACTAGTCAGCAACTCGACGGACGAAGGGCTTTGGACGAGTTGGATGGCGAACATGCGGACGCGGATGCGGCTGGTTCTTCGAGAATGGACCAAACGTCGTTCGGATAAAGGCTCGCGAGCAGGGCTGGCGTGTTGTGATAGAAATATGTAATCAACAGCAGCACGAGCAGGGCAGCGGCACGGCAGTCCTCGGGATGGTCGACGAAGAGGATGAGATATATGGCTGCGTGGTAATCAACGGCAACAATGATAGTAACGCGAGCAAATCGGAACAGTTGCGGAGGAAGTGAAACAGCAGGGCCGGCAGCGCAAGGACTTGGCTCGGACTGGGAAGAGGCGTCCATGGTAGATCCAAGGATGTCTGACTTTTGATAGACTGTTGGGATCACGGCCGAATGTGGTGTGCGATCCTGGACAAGCCATGGAGGAAGATCCGACAAAGAGTCGACGAAATCCTTTTTCCCGATTGTCCCCAAGCTACTGTGTGTGCCCCCACTTTTTCGACCATCTCCTCTCCTTTTGTATTTCAAAAGAATTCCTCGGATTCTTCTTTTCTTACCCTTTTTTTTCGGATGCTCTCGCCCACCGAGAAGGAATTCATGTTGGATCTTGGAAAGGAGTTTCTCCGTGACTCTAGAGATCATGCACTAAGAACCTTTTTCTATTTATTTCCCTATGCGAACCATAGCCATAATTCCTTCAGAAATGATGAAGGCTTGGGAAAAGTTCTCTCCCATCTCTTTAATGCTCTTGGGCCATTGAGTATAGCATTGATGAGGTTAGCCACTTTTGCATGGAGCGCCAGTTGCTTCTCATCCATTCCTGACATGTAGGCCTCCAAGAATCTTTGAAATTGGATCGTTAATTTTTCTTTGCCTACAATGCTTCAACTAGTTCAATTTCTAAAGCCAGTACTCTTTCTAAAGCATTGCCACCGCCTGACATCTCATTGAACAACGGAAATTTGTTGCTCAGTTCCTCATTTGCCTTATCTAATCTCATTAATTCCCTTTGCAATTCTGGAAACTTTGGATCAGCAACATGATCATCTTGAGAAAGAAGCCAGTGAATTAATCTAAGCGCGAATTATATAAAAATAATTTTTTTTTATTTATATATATATTCATTTTTTTACTAGGGACTAAGTTTAGTTCCTAATTTTTTATGCAATAAATCATTAAATGAGAAATCAAAATTTAGGTGTCAACAGCTGCCCCTCTTTGAGTGGAAGTTCGCAGAAGTTTCGCTCAAAGACTAAAAGTGGCACCTAAATTTTCATCTAAATCTAATTTTTTTTTTTAAATGATGCAATGCAAGACTGAAAATAACATGCGTCTAACTTCTTTTTTCAAAGAACTCGCACATGGGTCGCGTAAGGGGTATCTGTTTCTGCAAATACCTCATACGCTGAGGATTCCCTTAATCACCAATGCTGTGAGGATCTTAAGGTACTGGGCCCACCCGTCCTCAGGAATTTCTTTCTTCCTGACTCGGGGCGACGCAAGATGTCTGTAGGCCGAATTTGCGAGTTCTGGATCGCAAATCGGCAGTGCTTCTGCATCACGATCATCTGCTCATCACGCGAAACATTAGCTGTGAGAAAAACCTTCGAACCACGATCATCCGCTCATCACGTGGAACGTCAGCTAAGAATAAAGCTTTCAAACCACAATCATCCGCTCATCCTGTGGAATGTCAGCTGAGAAATGCCTCTGCATCACGATCATCCGCTCATCACGTGAAACATTGGCTAAGGATAAATTTTTCGAACCACGATCATCCGCTCATCACGTGGAACGTCAACTGAGAATTGTCTGAGAATAAAGCTTTTCGAACCACGATCATCCGCTCATCACGTGGAACGTAGGCTAAGAATAAAGCTTCTGCATCACGATCATCCGCTCATCACGTGAAGCATTAGCTGTGGACCGGATTTGCGAAATGCTGGTATCGCAATCTGAGAAACTCTGAATCATGTTCATCCTTTACATGAAACAGTGGACAGAATTGCGAAATGCTGGTATCGCAATCTGAGAAACTCCGGATATGGTGCTCGAGTTATGGATCGAGCGGGCCTGATTGTCTTCGGGGATCTTCCGTCTAGATCACCATGTTTAGCTTGATATCTGCAACATTGAAGATGCGGTCATCCAAGTCTGAAAGAGGGTCAGAAAACTTACCTGAGTTGACTGAAACCTGGCTTTTAGGATTCACTGAATTGGCGTGCTCAACCTGTTCAATTCATAAGAAAATGGTGCTTTGCATGAACCTTAATGCAAATGCAACAACTTGTGAGCTTCTACCTGCATTGTAAAGCTCCACTTGGGATTTTATCAATAAGGAAAACTGTCTGATCCTGAGGATTTGGAAAACTACTTGGTCGGCATTTGCCAGTAAGGTTTGCTCATTCAATGGTCCTTGGATGAATTTCGAGATTTTAAGAGGCAACTCGATCATCAGAAATATGCTACCTGCCAGACAATGTCAGGGGTAGCATGTGCAAACATAGTTGCTGAAATTCATCAATGAAATCATGCAAAATTACTCTGTTAATTTGCATTCTACATTTTGCTTATGACTCATCATGTGGTTCATGCATAACTATTCTATCAAGTTTGCATTACCAATTCTGTTCATGGAGGTTATCACATTGTGAATGCCTCGAATGTAACCTGAATGGGGGATTCCAGTTCGAAATGGCTTTCTCTCACTCTCGGGAAAAGCTGTATATCCCAACTGCAGGATTCAAAAGAAATCACTCAACTTTACCATCATCACATTCGATAAGGGTTCGAGTAATCTCGCAATTGGTACGACCGAGCCGATCTGGAGGTCTTGATAAGGACCACAATGAGGGCTAGGTCAGAGGTTTTCAAATGGGACTCCAATCGAGTCATGGCTATTGAAATGAACTTCTTCGTCATCTGCTTCGGGTTTACAAGTCAAGAACCCTGCAAAAATGAGAGAGAAATAATATTGCTCGAACTTCTTCGAGCGATGCTTAAAATCATTCAACTCTACGTTAACTCAAGTGCCCTAGTCAGAAGAGACTTTTGAAAGGTTGTAACGTAGGTTAGGATTGGGGACTGAAGAACGAGAAGGCTTGTTTGGCTCAGAAAATATATGAGAATGGCTTGATGTTGGTGATCATTGCTGCTTGTCACTGATCTTCGCCTTCAAATGATACCATCATTGCCTGAGAGATGATACAAACTTATGCTGAGGATTTGCATTTTGACATTTTCATAGATTTTTTTGTCAACCTCTTTGGCCCTTACAAGAGAATTATGGAATGACATTCAGCAGTATTTTGCAAATGAGCAAGAATTTGGACGGGCATTGGACTTGCTTTTACCAGGCACTTTGCTTTTTAAATGCCCCAGAATTTTTTTTTTTTTTAATCTTTTTAGAGATCAGCATTTTCTTTGCTCTTTCTCTTCTCTCTTCTTTTCTTTTTTTGTTTAATCTCGCTGGGCTGCTGCATTTTCTGCCTTTTGACGAGTTCTTTCGGGGATTTTCTATTGACCCGACTTTTCAACCTTTTCTGCTCAGAGATCAGCCATATTTGCTTTGAATTGAGCATATGATCACCAACATGGGTTTAAGAAATGAATTTGCAGGCTCAAGTGGGCTACACAATGGATGAAGTGTATAGGATATAGAAATGAATGCTCTTCATCATCCTAAGGCACTTAAATTAATGTTCGAGCATAAATGCAAAAGAACACCCGAAGATTGATGTTAGCCCGAGCAAGAGAATTTCTAACCATTTACCTCGTCCTGCTTCTGGAATTTTCTGTTTGCCCCAATGTGGGGTGATTCTTGACAGGGGTGAGAAATGAAAACACCGCCCAACGGGGTTAGCAATGGATAACCTGTAGTGTTTGAGATAGAGAAATAAATGCCTCTGTCATTTCGGCTATCATACCTTTCGCGAGAAAACCCTTCACCTCAGGGATGCGGAATATAGTTTTCGCTCAGCTCGCTTGGCAAAATGTGCGTGGGACGTGTTTGGAAAAGGGTTGCCTTTCATCATCTGTCGTGCCCCATTCTTGTACATTTGACGTATCTTGTATGGTTCACGCTCATTATCCAGAATTGATAAATTGAACATGAAGAATAACTATGCATAAACCATGAAATGTGTGCGCATTGGCCGATGATGTATAGAATTTTCAAATAGCTTGTCATGCATTTGCTTTGAAGAACAGAATATGCAAGCACAAGAAAATTCTCAAGGAATAGAGATTGGGATTCTCCCAATTTTTAGGGAAAGAGATACTTACCTATCCGACACGGCAATAATCCCCTTGTATGTACTCCAACAGATATACTTAACGACACATGATGGTTAAGTGTTCTGAAATTCCTTGAAGTTCTTGGCCTCTAGAGAGAAAGGATCATTACATGTCCACATGCTGGTAAGTCCCTGTCAAAATTAAACATCAAGCGTCAGTTTGTGTTCCCCAAATTTAAGATGATTTGGAACGATACATCTCAGTGAAAATCTGCATTTCATACGTCAGCCCTGATGGCGAGCACCTGTTAGAGACAAATAGGAAGTGTCAGTTTGCGTTCTGAATTTCAAGATAAATTGGAACGACACTGCCTTACTCTTGTTTTGCGTTCCTATTTGAACACAAATGTGCGCTTCGCAAAAATTAGCCATCTAGATTGTGGCCATGATCTTTTTGTCTGGTCGGGACATCGAATCCTTCTCAAGGATTTGCACCGGTGGAGATTCATTCATGCTTCAGGTAACCTTTGTCCGGCACAGCTGCGGATCCATGCAAATGTAAAAGAAGCATATCATTGTAGGCTCACGAATTTTTCAAAAATCGAAACGATACATCCTACCCTTGGTCATGTACTCTAACGAGTAGTATATGTGATGTGAAAACCTGTTCGTCTGTAAGGTGACCCCCCTGTCAAGGATAAACAATGAGTGTCAGTTCATATTCCCAAATTCAAGACAAATTGGGACGATACAACTTTACTCTTGGTTCTCATTCCGTTCTGATGTTGCGTATTGGTATGAACAATGTCTATCAAATCCGTTTGTCCACGCTCGGAATGTTTGCAACATCAATGGTTCATTTGCCTCCAGTTGGGCAAAGTCTATTATGTCATTTTAAAGCATGACTCCTTGAGTGATTTATCCATGTTTATCACCTGAGAAGGAGGATAAAGGAGGCATTACTTCGGTATTCGACTGAAGATCGTTTCAGAACGATACATCGCTTTACCAAATGGGTGGTTTTGTGGCCAAACGTATTTCGTATTGAAAGGGGTAGATCCCATTACGCTCCGCAGGTGATAGTCGTTGTTCATGGAATTTGCTCCATGGATTGAATGATTAATCTACGGCCCTTGGCTTGAGGATGTTCAAAGGGTAATGTTGACACTCAGAGCGGTCAGTTTTTAAACGCTAATTAAAAATGTTCCCGTGGGAACTTTACAACGAGATCAGTAACACATTCGTTTAAGGTATTCGCTGCTCACTCTCCTGAGTTTTTAGCCATTTAGCACATGAGCCTTGAATCTGATGCATGGTTGCCGGTACCGGTCACGACTGCAAAGATGCACCTGTTCTGAAATGCTTGACCCACAGGCCGAGTTGCTCATTTAGGAAATCATCTTACTGCTCGAGTCGTTGACATTTAAATCGCGCTTCCTTAATCGTTGGTGATGGATTTCTCTCACTACTCTCGGCATGAACAACCCGTTTCCTCGGGTTATGCTCGATCCATATTCCGAGTTGCTCACTGAGGAGATCACTTGTAATTTCGAGCCCTTGACGCCCGAGTCGGGCATCCTTGACTGCTAGCGATGGGTTCTTCATACTACTCTCGGCATGAACAACATGATTCCTCGAGCCAGAATCTCCGTTGTTGTTTCGCAAGATTGTATGTGCATCTCCTGTCAATGTTAAATCCGCTGTAGGACTAGCACTAACGGTCAATCGTTGCTCAAACCGGGGAATCCCTATTTGCTGAAATTGCGGTACATACTTCTGAGGGGCGCTAGGATAACCCAGGGGAGTACTCTGATTGATGCCTGAATAATCGCCCGTGTAATGGCCAGTCCTGTTGAAGTTGAAATGCGATTGGGCGTTTCCTGCTTCATGAGGATCGTGGTCACAGCCATGTGTATCGTTTGAACTTGGATCGTCCACATCCAGGTCTGGCGCCGCTTGTCTACCCCTCAACTGTCTCCTGTAGCGCCAAAGGTGATTCTTGACATTACCTACAGCCAGCCCTGGCACGTTCAGGATCTTGAGTATGCGCAGTGGGGTAGCCAAGCTGATCCCTAACTGTTGGACTGTATCGACAAATTTGCTATGAAGCTCCGAAGTCCAACGAAACCTTGTTTTCTTGCTAGCCGAAGTAGTGCTAGCAACTCGGCAGCTACCCTCCGCGGAATCCAGTAGTGTTGATAGTTGCTCTGGGGGGAATTCGGTGGTCTCAGATCGGCTGGTTGTGATGGTGAGTTGATCATTAATCGAATCTGACTTGTCATGACACACGTCTCCATCCACGACGGGTGTCGACTTTGACTTTGCAGCATTGATTTTCTCTTGTAGACCTTCGACGGCATCTGTCTGTTTCGGAAGATGTTGCGAAGGGCGTTGCAACAGATGAGCATTATAAACCCCTAGATCTGGCTCTTCGGTAAACACTTCGCCGTTGGGAATAGGGTTACCGCAATCGAGACAAGTAGCGATGCTTAGAGCTGTTTTATACCGAGTGTTTTTTATTCGAAGCTTTTCATTTTCCTCCCTCAGAATCGCTAACTCGTGCCGATCGCGTTGATATTTCAGCCGGGTTCGTTTGTTTTCAAACCAGCACCTGACCTTCCGAGGCTCCCACCCTAACTCCTGGCTCATTTTGATTTTCTGTTCCTTGTCTGGATATGGACATTCCCTGAAAAAAAACTCAAGTTTATCGGCTTGACCTGAAGCGTAGCGTTGGAGATGCTCCCCTTCCTGACGCCGATCACCGCCGTGGGTACTGTCCTCGTTAGCCAGGCCTCGGGTTTCATCATTGGGAGGGTTGGCCTCCATGGCCCTTATGTCAGGTTCGGTCCTGGGATCTTCAAATTCTTCCAGCAGCCCGAGCTTGGATACCTCTAAGTCTGGCGTTTCCAGTAAATGATAGAACCCTTTGAACATTTTGATCGAACTATCACTGCTTGATTTTCCGTTAACTCAGCTTTCTTTGTTCCTCCTTGGATCCTCACTTTCTCTGCAAATTCTGAAAGGTTAAAGGAGTCGGATCACCGTTCTTTGATCAAAGGTGATGGCTACCTGACGAGCGCTCCTATCAAGGCTTCGTGGTTCCCACTTCGTTTTTTTGTGCTCTTTTCTATGTGGACGGAGCCTGAAGATCTCTTTGCGATGATTTCGCTTTGTCAAGCACTACGCTTGTCGCTCTGGCCCAGTCCCTAGAGTAACAGGTCTGCCCACCTTTCGGCGCCATTATGTTTCGTAAAACCCGCGATCACAGGACGATGGTGGATCCGTGACTCATCGGGGATGCATTAACGAAACCCGCCTGGCTCTACTGCACATAAAATACTATTACCACTTCTCCCTGCTTACTCGAGCGTTTATAAGGTGATAGATTGACGTCAAGAAAATTAACACTTTAGCCTTATCAGATTCAGTCTCTCAAACACTCCTCACATTCTCATTCTCCTCCCCACCATTCCATCGCATATGGATTCCTCGTCTGTGCCTGCTGCCTTAGCTGAAGCTTCAACCCAATGGGAGAGGTTTTATCACCTCTTGGGTAGAGGTTATGGCTACATAAACAATCATCCTGAAGTTGAGGTTGAAGTTCGTACTCTGATTCCGGCCTTAGATACTGCGTGTATTGAAGGTACGAAACTGCAAAGGGAGTTTGCAATCTTCCCAACTCTCTTCAACAATTTCCTAGAGGCTTACGAAGTCGCTAGCCGGGAGGTCACTTTGGCTGGTATCGTGCGAGCCCGCTATCAGGACCGAACTGAGTCCCTGATGTTGGCCATGCTGATGGCCGATACCCATAAAAGGGCTGTTGAATACGCCCACGCCCAGGTTTCGATGCTGGTTCGTGAGAGGGGCAACTTGGTGGAGCGCCTGGCTCTTTTTGACACCGCCTTTAAGCAAGATCAGCACAACTTCGTGTTGAGGTTCCAGTGTGCCTGGTTGGGGGAAAGGCTTGAAGACCTGAGCATGGATATAGCTCGCGGGAGGGTGCTGGCTCATGACTTAGAGCTTGAGTTCGAGTATTATGAGACCAAGGTGAACGAACTTAAGGAGAAATGTCGTCTCCTTTTCTTCAAGCTTGTAGACCTCGATTCCCGGAGTGTGGGTTGTAAGCAAGGCATGGATAGCATGGAGAGTCAGTTAAGCTTTTTTGTGATGCTTGTCAGAACTCATTTTGGGTTTACTGTTCCCCCTCAGTGATCCACTTGTAAACTTTCCTGCTGAATGAAATAAATGCGAGTTTGTTTATATACGCTCTTTCATTCTGCATTGTTGACTAGCCAAGAAAGGTTTTTGCTTTCGGGTCTACGCGACTCCTTTTTCGCATGTGTCAACAGCTTGACTACGCATCATTCTCACAGCCCGACGCTTTATATTTGATTGACTTGAATGCCTCATGAGAAATAGATTTGTAGTTGCTCGAAACTCAAAGATTGCCCCTGATTTTGTGGTCATAGCGTTTGGGGCCGCTAGCAATCTTTCACTTTCGAGCTCGATCACATTCTGCTAGCAACTCATGCTATCAATTCTGCCTTCACGCGTCGGGGTTGATTTTACCTTGAACTTAATAACAAGGAATTATCGTATACACACGAGATGACGTTCGCAGAAAACATTATGCAAAATCAACTCTAGCTATTGAAGAAACAAACGCATGCACCGATGAGAACTTTACAACAGGAGATACATCCTTCTCACGTACATCCCCTTCTTTCTTTGGGCGTGTCCAATGACTAACCACTCTGGCCTTGGCTTCGGTGTGCCATTACCGACTGCAGATCATGGTTGCCAACCTTTAATAGCTTCCAACTGATCGAACCAGTTATCAAGTCCTTCATCGAAGAAATCATCTGATCCCTCGAACGATTGATGTGTAGGTTGAGCCGCATCGCCCGACGGGTTCTTCGAACTGGAACCCCCATCCTTGTCTGGGAATGTAAGAGGAGATTCGATCGATTGACTACCACAAGCATCTCCCACCTGGGAATTAGGGAAATAAGAATGCTCAAAGCATTCCTCCATCAGATCATCTGAAACCACATACTCCAATTGGACAAACTCTTGAGCACCGGGCGTAGTGGGTTGTTCTGCGACAAGATGAACACTGGCTAGCTGCTGCTCGGACGGATGAGTGTTTACTCGCTGCACTTGTGATGCGTGCTCTTGAGGAATATTGAAATGACTCGTGAGGATATCCTGATCAAATCCCCAATAGTCGTCTAGACTCGACCGGGCCTCTTTTGACATAAGGGTGCTGGGTTCGCAGCCGAGTCTATTGTTCGGATTCAGCTCTGCATAACGCTGTCCTAACGCCCTTCTGTAGCAACCAAGGTGATTCGCTACTAATTGCTTGGTAAGTCCCGGTACATTCATGACCCTAAGTATGCTTGTCGGACCTATGAAGTCGAGTCCTATCTGTCGAATTGCATCTAAGAACTTGAGATGAAGCTCTGGGGGCCAAATGAATTTCTTCTTCTCGTTGTCCGGAATAGCGTCGATGGCCTGCTGACTAATCTTTAACTCCTCTTGAACCGTGTCTGATCTTATCAGAAGTTGTTGTGCAGGAAATTCATGGACTTCGCTATAGTGACCCCAATCATAACGACAAGTATCCCCTTCTTCAGAAGGCACTGGTATAATCCTTGTAGGATCGATCTGCTTATGCGCGCCATCAACAGGATCTGATTGTACCGGAGATGGCTCAAGGGAGCAGGGGAACAAATGAACACCTTCCATCCTCGTAGAAGGCTCACCGGGGAACAATTTACTGAGGGTGGTAGGGCCACCGCAGTCAGGGCAGGTAATAGTACTGAGGATTTTCTCATACCGCATGTTTTCTCTTAGAAGGTTTTGGTTCTGATCTTCTAGGTCCGTGATCTCCCTACGCCTGTGTTGGACACCTAGTCTGAAACGTTTATCCTGAAACCAAAACTGGACTCTCATAGGATTCATTCCCAGCTTCCGGCCACACTCAATCTTTTGTTCCTCGCTTGGGCAAGGACATTCGTCGAAGAAAGCTTCAAGCTCTTGGGTTTCTTTCTGAGTGTAGCGCTGGCGATGTTTTCTTTTCAGGGGTAGAGCATTGTGGCCACTGCCGTCGTCGCCACTGCGATCTTGATGTTCGTCACTGGCAGTGTTGGGTTCCATGGCTTCGATGTCGAACTTGATTCTAGAGCTTTTGGGGTTTTCCAACGAACTCGTCACTCGGAGTTTTCTGTTCTCTTTTGTATACTCGCTCTTTCGATTTGTTGCCTCCTTTTCCTCGAAAGCTAGGTCTGTTCAGCGTTCTGTTTCTGAAACGACGGAACTGTTTACCTCCTGCTCAGCTTTCCGACACGATGGGATAACCAAATCCTTTCGCGGCTTCTCCGATAGTTGCGCCCGCCTTTCGGTTTTCCCCCCAAGAATCATGCTTGTTCAGCACTGTCTTCTTTTTTAAGTGACAGAACTGTTCACTCCCCGCCCAGCTTTATGTGTGATGGAACAACCCAATCCTTTCGCGGCTTCTTCGGTAGCTGCGCTTGCCTTTCACTTTTCCTCGATAGCCATGCCTGTTCAGCACTGTCTCCCTTTTTTAAGTGGTAGAACTGTTCACTCCCCACCCAGCTTTATGCGTGATGGAACAACCCAATCCTTTCGCGGCTTCTTCGGTAGCTGCGCTTGCCTTTCACTTAAGATCAATAATGGTGAGACCAAAGAATCTTTTGCAACTTTCACTTGGCAGGCCTGAAATCACGGACCGGGACGGAGCTGATGCTTCACGGGAAGAGTGACCCTTGCTTTACTTAATTATCCTGGCTCCACAAGCATTATTGCTGTGACTTTTCTTCACTCTCGAGACGCTATAAAGTGTGGAGTTAGTGTTTGGGAGATTAACGCTCTCATATAATTTGCTTCCATCTTTTAATCGCTCCATTACACCCCTCTCCGTCGAAAATGGCCTCTTCTCACGTTCTCATTTTCTCAGCCGAAGCTTTGGCTCGGTGGGAAGAGTTTTATAACCTCTTGGGTCGAGGTTATGCTCACATAGCTGATCATCCCGAAACCGAGGATGAAATCCGAATCATGTTCGGGGACCTGGACATCACCTCCCTCAAGGGTACTGCGTTGGGGGAGGGAATACAATATTTTTCCAATGCTCTTTACAAACTCCTTGGAGGACTACCGCGCTGCTCATCGGGGAGTTACCGTGGCTCGTGTCTTGCGAGCCCGTTATGAGGATCAGTCCGACCGCCTAGCGTTGGCTGACTACCTGGCCGATAGTCACAAAAAATCTGTTGAGTTCGCCAAAGCGCGGGTTTCGACATTGCTTCGCGAGAGGAGGAATCTGGTGGAGGATTTAGCCCTATCCTTGGCTACCTATGAGCACGATCGTCGTAATGCCCTGCTAAGGAATCGAAGCGAGTGGCTGGAAGAAAGGCTTGACGGCATAAATGCGGATATAGCTCGTGAGAATGGACTTGTTCGGGACTTGGAAATAGTCGCCGAAGATCACGAGACTCAGGTTGCTGCAGTCAATGACGAACGCAAACGCCTTCACCTCAGGCTTGCGGACCATGATACGCGGATTGGTGCGCACAAACAACGCATCCATAACCTGGAGGGTCAGCTGGGCTCCTTCGTGTCGCTGATTAGGGCTCACTTCTGCTTTACTTTTCCACCCCGATGAATTGTATGATCTGGTTTTGAAATCCTTCAATTGGGCAAGAATGAATGAAAGCTCCCGTATGTTTGTTTTAGTTTCTATATGATCCATTTCTTCGAGCATCCGAACACCTTAGACTTGGATGAGCCGATCCATAATAAGTCGAGCAAATATGTTCTGATTTTCTAACTCGCTCTCGATCAGAAGAAAGAATAGCTTCAGGCTTATCCAAGAAAAGATTTCTCTCTATCTCCTATATTTTACCTGCAAATAAAAAGACAAAATTAGAATGAATAATTTGAAAAAGAAAGCATAAACCCCTTTCAATCTTATGCTTGCTCGGGATCAATAAGGACAAAAAATTTTACAAGAGTCTTAATCTTGTGCGAAAAGTTTTTATCAGTATTCCTCGAAAGAAAGCATACTATTGAAAGGAATGTAATTCACAATAATCGCTTTTGATCAATTTCGAGAGGAACGAATTACTCAAAAGTGCAAGGCATAATAACGTGTTTTAAATTCAATTGAAGATATGACATCCAAATTAAGGTCGTTTGCTAAGAACGAGAGTAATTTGAATATCTATCTCGTCATTAAATTTGAAACAACGCCGATACTCTTGATCAATTATCGTGAATTACCAGTGGCGTACAACATGCACGAACCAATTCAAGTGTATAGTTCCTCCTAGCGGAATTGGGGTTGGATTACCTCATACGGCCAAAAGGTCGTACAAGACTTCCAATTTTAATTTCCTCTAAAGGAATTATAAACTTGACTTGGGAGTATTCGGATGATTAGAAAAAATGCCACTATCACATTCCAACGACCCGTCAAAAGAAATACAATTAAGTTCCATCTGAATGTATACACCAATAGATCCCTAATATAATCACTCTAAGGGGTGAGATAGAGAAAACCTCAGTAAAAATAATTCCTATACAAGAGGACTAGTAATGGAAAATGAAACAAAGGAATGTGATCCTAACGTTTAAGGATGCCCCAGTTTCGATCTGTGTCTCCAGGATCACTTGCCCCAACTCGTCATCTTCGTTGGATGATACCTTAATAATGTCCACAGTATGCTCCTTTATCGCACACTCGGTGTTCGTCGTGGGATATCACCCTCCTCGTCTTCTATCAAGGACGTTGAAATGGCATTTAATCTAATCACCGGAATGCATCGAATGAAATGTCTATATTTATATGAATAGTGATAGATTTGGGGGGATATATAGTCTTACCAACCAAACTCGTCGACTTATGTGCGATTTTAGGTGTACCAACCGCCCAAAGACATGCGCATGAGACAAGTGATGGTGAACTTCTAAAAATCAGAGGGTTTGGCACCTAAGGTTAAGGTTCCCACCTCGAGTTCTAGAAAGAGCCGATTCCATTGCACAACTATCGTTGCATTGGGACTCGATCCATAGTTCAAAGCGGGCGGAATTGAAAAGTGGATTACCCCGTGTTCTTCCTCACGGAGATTCCATTTTTAATTCCTTCTATTGTGTTCCTAAAGGCGGCGCCCGGGGTTTTAGGCGCGGTTGTGTGTGTCCATGTGTAGTGTCTATTCAACTAAGGCATGCACAGCAGGTTATATCAAAACAACGCTTCTATACAAACTCATATACATAAACTCCTTCAAACTGCAAAACAAGGGTTAGCAAACACTCGCCCCTTATAACTCCTAGCCTGCACAAAAAAGGTTAGCAAACACCTCCCCTTATCACTCCAAATCTGCAACAACATTTAACACTTTAAGGTGAGATTCAATCAATCCACTCAAAACATCCAGGGAATTTAAACGGCCTAAATCCTCTACAACTTTTCAATTTTCCGAAAGGTTCAAATAACTAAGTTAAGCATTCATATTTCTCGGAAAATAAAAAGTAAAATCCCCAGTGGAGTCGCCAAGCTGTCGCGACCTAAAAAAAATCGATTTTTTTTTTTTTAGGTTAATTGGATTATCAGGCATGTTATCGAGAACTAACCTAATGCGGATCCTCTCAAACCCTACCGAATCGCAACACGGGAAAAATTAGAACAAATGAGGAGTCGCCACTAATCGTTCGAGGTAGGTCGATTAGAAACCTAGGTGAACTAGCGGGAGAACTAATTCACCGCCGCGAACCAGAGATTTTGGATCCGGGGATTTGGTTACGCTAATCGACTTTGACTAACGCCCTTTCGGTACCTAGATTCCTTTTGTTTTGGATTTTCCTTGAAAAGATCGATGATTCGGAAATCAACTCAAGGCTTTTACTTTTTTATTTTTATTTTTTTGTTTTTGTTTTTGTTTTTGTTTTTGTTTTTGTTTTTGTTTTCGAATAAAAGAAAAGTAAATGAATTACTGATGCAATGCATGACCTAAAACTATATGACATACGAAGAATTATTAAAAGATATAAAAACTCAAATAATCAAAAATTACACACAAAGAATCAATTGATTCGAAATAAAAAGCAAATTCGAAAATACGCCTTAATAATTCCGAAAATCCTAAAAAAAACTTAAAGGAATTTTCTCCGACGCTCTCGTCCTTTTGATCTTGCTGGGCTTGGGCCGCCGTCTAATCCTGGACATCTTTCTTCTTGCTAGGCCCACGCTTTGGAGTGATTCTGATAATCCATCGCCTCTTCTTGAAATTCCCTTTGACCCGACTCTATTAGGCCCATAACATTGGACTTTTCCTAATCTATCTAACCCTAATTAACTGAAAATTACATTATAAATCAAATGACCTGGGAAAATATGGAATGACATGCGAGATGACATGGCAATATGCAGGATGAAATGATCATTCATTTTTTTGGAAATTTGAGATTTGCCAACCAAAGACTGAGCTCGCCATTTTTATTCATTTTTATTTTTTTATTTCTTTCGAATTTTTTTATTTACTTATTTTTAGCGAAAAAAGGCCTTTGATTTTATAGGTTCGCGAAACATGCAAAGCGATTAAACTAAACTAAATTAAATCAAACGGCCATGGCAAATCAGACAATTATCAACCAATAATCAATCAAAATAAGGATCGGAATTATACCTGAGCCGCGCTTCATTTCCCTCTTCGAGTTAAACACCTCCGAATCTGATTCGATGTCCATTTGAATAAGCTCGGGCAACCATGACACGGGCGGCGACGTTCCTCGAACTCGACGACTACAAAAGGGCGTGAGCTCGGGGTCGGCAAGGCAAGGCACGACACTGGCACGGGCTCAAAATCTAGGTCACTTGGGCCCGAGTTCCTGGCCACTCGGCCCACGGTCTTGGCCAATGGGCTCGGCCATGGCCCATAATATCGGCCAATGGGATCGGCCATGGCCTAGGAGATCGGCCCAGATTCTCGGCCACGATTGGGTCATAGCCCGGTCAGACTGGCACGCGGCCCAGGTCGAGAACAGGCCAAGGAACAAGGCACCAAAGCAGGGCACCAGGAATGTTCTCGTCTCTTTCGGGTGACAGACAATTGAAGAACGAGATCTTGGAGTTCGGGGGTCCTCGAGGTGATTCGGTTCTTGGCCAGCTGGATCCTCGGCGGCTCACGGCTGGTGGGATCACGAGGCTCAGCTCGGCTTCGGATCAGCTGGTTGTTGAGTCTCCAAGCCACGAGCAGTAAACCTGCGACGGCTGGTGGGTCGGCTGAAGCGGCTGGATGGCTGAATGGGTGAGGGCTGGCGTCGGGGACTCCGAGCTCACAGATCTGGTAGCGCGAGGTGGCGGAGTGGCGGTGCGAGCATGGGAAGCGGCGGCGATGGCACGAGGAGAAGGAGTGTGGTGTCGGGGCTATAAGTTGGGGGGCTATCGCACAGAGCTGAAGGGTTGGAGTTGTCGCGGGTCAGGCAGCGACCAAGAGCGTTTCGGGGCTCGAAGGGACGGGCCACGGCGGCTTCGGAGGTTACGGGTCGGCTCCGGGACACGGTCGATAACTCAAGCTCGGGTCTTGAGGGTCTATGGTTCACCAAGGTCACGGCAGCTGCGGCTCAAGGGCTGAGCAGAAGGTGGGATTGAGCGTCGGAGGGAGCTCGACCTCGCAACGGTTCGGGTGGAGGAGGATCGTGGGCTTGCGAGACTGGCTGCGGTTCAGCTCTGATGTCGTCGGATCTGGAAGCTTGGCGGCTGAACAACGCGGCAACAAGCCGCGACGCTACCGGGCAGAGGTGTGGTGTGGATATCAGTCTTCAAATCTGTGGCGGCTCGTCGGAAACCGGAGATGAGTTGAAGCAGAACCACGAGCAGATGGGAAAGCTGATCCCGACCGAGAGAGAAGGAAGCTCTAATGGTTACGGGCGAGAGAGAGATTGGCCGAGAAGAGCCGATTCGCGAAAAACCCCTATCTGCCTTGGAACAGAATGTCGTTCTTCCCTGCAAAAGAGAGGGGGCCGATTCTTGTTTTGATTGACTCCCGGATTGCAGCTTCACGAAACGAACAGAAGCAAGCTCGGCACCGTTCAGCAGTGGAATCAGGATTTGAATCAAATATCAACTTTGATAATTGAACTTGCACGAGATTTGAGTATTGAGCTCGATCTTTCGGACGGCTTGGTAACGGACTCGTGCGAAGGAATGGTCCAACGAGACTAGTCAGCAACTCGACGGACGAAGGGCTTTGGACGAGTTGGATGGCGAACATGCGGACGCGGATGCGACTGGTTCTTCGAGAATGGACCAAACGTCGTTCGGATAAAGGCTCGCGAGCAGGGCTGGCGTGTTGTGATAGAAATATGTAATCAACAGCAGCACGAGCAGGGCAGCGGCACGGCAGTCCTCGGGATGGTCGACGAAGAGGATGAGATATATGGCTGCGTGGTAATCAACGGCAACAATGATAGTAACGCGAGCAAATCGGAACAGTTGCGGAGGAAGTGAAACAGCAGGGCCGGCAGCGCAAGGACTTGGCTCGGACTGGGAAGAGGCGTCCATGGTAGATCCAAGGATGTCTGACTTTTGATAGACTGTTGGGATCACGGCCGAATGTGGTGTGCGATCCTGGACAAGCCATGGAGGAAGATCCGACAAAGAGTCGACGAAATCCTTTTTCCCGATTGTCCCCAAGCTACTGTGTGTGCCCCCACTTTTTCGACCATCTCCTCTCCTTTTGTATTTCAAAAGAATTCCTCGGATTCTTCTTTTCTTACCCTTTTTTTTCGGATGCTCTCGCCCACCGAGAAGGAATTCATGTTGGATCTTGGAAAGGAGTTTCTCCGTGACTCTAGAGATCATGCACTAAGAACCTTTTTCTATTTATTTCCCTATGCGAACCATAGCCATAATTCCTTCAGAAATGATGAAGGCTTGGGAAAAGTTCTCTCTCATCTCTTTAATGCTCTTGGGCCATTGAGTATAGCATTGATGAGGTTAGCCACTTTTGCATGGAGCGCCAGTTGCTTCTCATCCATTCCTGACATGTAGGCCTCCAAGGATCTTTGAAATTGGATCGTTAATTTTTCTTTGCCTGCAATGCTTCAGCTAGTTCAATTTCTAAAGCCAGTACTCTTTCTAAAGCATTGCCACCGCCTGACATCTCATTGAACAACGGAAATTTGTTGCTCAGTTCCTCATTTGCCTTATCTAATCTCATTAATTCCCTTTGCAATTCTGGAAACTTTGGATCAGCAACATGATCATCTTGAGAAAGAAGCCAGTGAATTAATCTAAGCGCGAATTATATAAAAATAATTTTTTTTATTTATATATATATTCATTTTTTTACTAGGGACTAAGTTTAGTTCCTAATTTTTTATGCAATAAATCATTAAATGAGAAATCAAAATTTAGGTGTCAACATGGGTTATTTCATGCTTGTTATGAATAAAGTACTTCATGCTTCGACCAAAAAAAAAGTACTTCATGCATGTTTTTTTTTTTGGGTGTAATAGTGTGAAAATGATTCAATCCTTTGAGCTCATATTGATTTAGTTTAGTTCAATCATATTTCTTTATGTTGTAATAGTCTCGAATTCATCATACCTGTTGAGTCCCCCACAATTAGAGAGGACGATGTAAAATATGTGTAGTAGATAACGTAAAAGAAAAAAAAAGGAGAAAAGGAAAAAAAAGGAATATCAGGGAAAATCAGGAGGAAAATGAAAGCGATCTCCCAAGTCATACAAAATCAAGAGGTAACGGGAGATAATCAAATGTGATCGTCCAAGTGATACGAATTCACGAAAAATTGAGAGATAAAGTGATCTTCCAAATCTTACGGAATTGGAAGATTATCAAGGCGATCTTCCAGATTGTGCAATTGTGATTGCGTCTGCTCCTATAAATAGGAGTCGTTCTCAATGGTGAAAGATGTAGCAAGAAGTTCAGAGCTTAGCAGAAGAACCAATTCTTATTCTTCCAAGAGAGCTTTTCTTTGAGCGAGTCATCTAATTTGTGAAAGGTCTAGATCCACAAATTAAAGTGAGAGATCCACCTTCCGGTGAAGTTGTAATCCCATTATTTGTTATAGTGGAAGTTTGGGTTTAGAGTGAACTACTGTCCTGTGGTTTTTCCCTTTCACATCGGAGGGATTTCCTCGTTAAAATTTATGTTGTACTTTATTTTTATCTTTACAACTTTTTTTTTCGATATTTTTATCCTATTTAATTCTCATAGAAGCAATAGTGGGAAAATTATTTGGGGCTTTATCCGCAAATATTATCATTCTTTTTCCCTACAAGTGGTATCAGAGTGAGGTTCTTCTATATATCTTTTTTCTCTGCAGAATTAAATGGAAGAGAATATGGCAATATGATAAAATTGACCGCATTCAATTATGTGATCTGGAGATAGAAGATGGAGGATTTGCTATATATTAAAGATCTCTAGAAGCCGATCGTGATGTCAATGGAGAAACCAACACCAGGGATCAAGATATCCGATACCATAGCAAAAGACAAATCGATAGCATCAGATGGTAGCAAAAACAACAACCATGTTCGAAGGCGAGTGGATGGTGCTCAATCGAAAATGCGCTGCTCAAATCCGACAATGGATCGACAAAAGCATTTTTCAAAATTTTGCTAATGAACATGATGCTAGTGTTCTTTGGCAAAAATTGCAAAAAATGTACGCAAGGACAACGGCGCAAAATAAAGCAAATCATATGTGACGACTCGTGAATCTGAAGTACAAGGATGGGAGCAATGTCTCGGAACACATGAGCGAGTTTCGAGGTATAGTAGATCAACTCAACTCTATGAAGATGACACTAGATGATGAATTGCAAGCGTTACTGCTGCTTAGCTCTTTGCCAAACAGCTAGGACACACTTGTTGTGCCGGTCAGTAACTTCGCTCCCGACGGTAAACTTACCATGGATATGGATGTTGAATGAAGAATCCCGACGGAAAGAGAACGGATAAAACCTGAGTCCGAGGCTCTTGTCATCAGCTGACAAGATAATCAAGAACGTAGAGGGAGGTGCAAAAGCCAGAACTTTCGAAACCAATGAAGAGGAAAGTCCCAATCCCAATTTTAGACGAGACAAGAAGTGCCATTAGTGCGGTAAATTGGGGCACTTTATCCGAGAATGCAGAAAGCTAAAGGCAGAGGAATCATAGTAGCAACAAAAGTGGTGAGAATCAGATGAATGATTCCGTAAATGTTGTAAATGAGGTAATTATTATTCAAAGTGATGATTCCATTAATCTTGCATCCCAAGATTCGACATGGGTAGTTGACACCGGCACATCCTACCATATTATGGCCCGTCAAGAATTTTTTACATCTTACACCAAAGGAAACTTCAGCTTTGTAAAGATGGGAAACGACGGTACGTATGGGGCCAAAGTCTTGATTATTTCTTGCCACGTTTCAACATGGTGTTGTGCTTGCAAGTTAGACCTATCATTATGAGTAATGGCAGTGTTTCTTCTATTTATTGAGGGTTTTGCACTATCTTGCAAGTCTTCTAATTTGAGGGGAAAAGTAACCAAAAAGTCCTATACCTATACCAGTTCATTCCTAATCCTTTCAATTGAACTAATTTAATCATAAATTTTTTTATATTGATACCAATTAAGTATATCCAACCAATTTAGGCTTGAAAACCCTGAAATTGATGCCGACTGTCCTACATAAGTTCAAACATTGATGTGAAATACAAATTGGGTCCATCAACGATTACAGAGTCTAACGATAAATCTTGGAAAAGATAATCAAAAGCAGAAAGAAATATGCAGTGAAAAGCGAAAAGCGGGTGTAATCCCAGTCAAAAGTATGCAAAGAAAATAAGGGAAATGCTTCCCAATGACTCTACAATCTCAACCGTAGACTTATAATATATTATTGCGTGTTTTGCATAAAGTACTCATTGATTGGGAGATAAGTGGTTAGAAATTACTAATAGTACTGTCAGGCTAGTAACTTCCAAAAAATAATGCGTGATCAAAGCTTTTCATCTTTTTATTTTCCAAAACTTCAGACTAAATATACTCTCCAGTTTCGAAGTGGCAAAAGGAAAAAACATCGGAAAACAAAATACATCGTTAGCTTCTCTATGTATATGAAAGCGTATAATCACATGTTTTGCGTTATGATCTCGCATGCACTGGAATTATTTAAATACCTTCCTTTTCTGTACGCTAGTTTTTTAATGGGGCAAATTTTATTTGTGGCTACTCATACGTTAATGCAATTATAATTTTTTTCCTTTCTTCCAATTATGGAAAATTTCAATGAGCCTCCCTTGGATAGGCGCAACACCCAAAAAAACCCTAGCATCTATCCCAATTGTATTCAAATTTCTTTTGTCTCATAAAAACTCCAATTTTTTACTTTTGTCCCAATTCTACCATTGGTAGCGTTTCGTCCATCATCACTTCTAGTTAATTTTACTTGGCATTTTCACATCGTTACTGAATTATACCTCAATAAAAAGTTGAAACGAAAAATCCTCCCACTTCTCTTTTGTTGTCTACTTCCCTTGCACATTGCCAGGAGATGCGATTGGATTCTCCCCATCACTTAACAACCCAAAAAACTCCTAGACATGGAGGTCTGATTATTTGGACGAACAATATCAAATCTCCTCGTCCTTGAAACCTGCTGTTCCCAAATTTTGAAGTTCATTGGTAAATTGGGCAAGAAACTTCGAGCCACGTAGGATTCACTGATGGTGATTGTGGATGGAAGGATGACGGTGGCAGAATTGGGACAAAAGTAAAAGTTGGCAGTCTTTTATAAGACAGACTAAACAAAACAAAATTTTTGGATAGAATTAGGACAGATGCTAAAGTTGGTTTTCTGGGTATTAGGCCGGTAGAATTAGGAGAAAAGTAAAAGTTAGGGGCCTTCCATTTTAGAAAAATGGTTTTGGATATAAATAAGACAGATGCTAAAGTTTGTTTTTTTAAGGTCCCTTTGGATGCTTGTCAAATTTTGTCCTTTGGGCACTTCATTGAAAAACTAATATTTACATTTGAAGTAAGTTATTTGTTAAAATGTATTGTCTTCATTTTGGCATTGCCCTAGAAAAAGTTATTTTTGCTTTTAGTTAGCTTAACAAGCGTTAAAGGGGCACTTACTAACAAGACCCTTCAATTTGGAAAATATTTGCTTGTATCGCTTGAAATAATTAGTCAATAAAAGACATTTTCATTTTTGATAACAAATTATGCCTAAACATCTTTGTGTGCTATAAAATTAATTTTTGTTCATCCATTTTTGTAAGCAATAGAAGTGACCTTTTTTGAAAAATCTTTTTCGAATCATTCAATTTTCTTGAAATAAATGGAGCCAAAGTATCATTCCTAAGACTTCAAGTGGCAAATATTGCGTGGTAAGTAGGTGTTTTGGCACAGTAATTCCCAAGTCATCTACCGTGAGAAATATGTTATACTAATTGCCAAGTGCATTGTGGATCAAAAATAGATAAAAAGATAGTGGAAATACATTAATTGCTATGGCACAAAGCCAAGTGTACGGAGAGTTAAAACTAAATTCTTTTTCAACTAATTAATGTTATAGAAAATCTCTTATGATGTTTTGAAGATAACAAAATAATCAAATGCTACAAATGTGTTTATTGGTTGCATGGAACCAGGTGAAAGAACCACAAGCCGTTATACATATGGTGTATTAACAAAATGTTCAAAGGTTATGAGTTATTTATCAATAGTGAGCAAAGAATTGAGCGTAGAGATGGTTACAAGTTTGAGATACCTAAATAGAAGGTGAACAAGCTTAGAAGGGGAAGTTCGGTCAAGCTCGAAAAGACCTTTGATAGGTGAACAACGAGATAGGACCGCAAGGGACTAGAAGATGGAGCTTAAGACTGGTTTCGTTTATGAAGACTGTTTAGACACGGCGACGTATTCAGATACAGAAGACTGCTTCTATTCTGAAGATTGTTTAGAAGCTACGAGATATATTGATTCGAGATTCTTAAGACCCACAGCTAACATATGTCCATTGTTACTGAGGTATTTATGGAAGTTTATAATTTTTGATTGACATGATTATTCTATAGTATGATTGAAAGAATATCCATAATTGGAATTTACCTTCCACGGGACAGGAAAACTTTCATATTTGAAGAACTCCACTTATGAAAATTGAAGATTTAGTTGTATGGGCAACTGAATCTGAAGGGTTCAAATTCTGCACTAACGGCTATCAAATCTCCCTAGATACAGTCTTGTTCAATCAAGATTGATCGTTCCAATCAACGATTGAAGAGCGATCCTTTGAAGACCTATCCAACGGCTAGTTTGGGGGTGAAGGATTATAAATGCAGATCCATGGTGCTACTGCGGTATAAGATTAGAATCATAAATTCCAAAGTGGTAAAGTTATTCGGATTTATTCTTGTCCTCGTGAGCTTTATACGACAATCATCAAGAGGCATTGTAAGAGTGATTGAGAAAGGATAATGAGACCTATCAAAGAGACTATCATCACTTGTTGTAAACCTCCATTGATTCATCTAGTGGAATCCAGCCAATCGATTGTTAGCGTGGGAGAATGGATGTAGACTTGATCTAAGCCGAACCAATATAATCGTTGTATGCAATATTCTCTATCTCTAAACTCTTATTATTTTATTTGATAGAATATCACATGCTGGTGCTCATATTCTGAATCTGCATACCCAAAAATTGCATACTCGTGTTCATAATTAAAATTGCACATATTTAGATTCATATTTAGATTCTACGTACATTTTGACTGGATTCATTTAATTGTTCATTTTCTAGTCAAAATTATTTAAAATCACCTATTCATCCCCTCTAAGTGATATTGCTAGATACAACAATTAAAAGTTTTTCCTTGGACAGTACTTGTGACCAAAACCGATGACAAAAACACGAAATGACCAAACATATGGTATGTTATTTCATGTGCAAAAGGAGTTGCGTGAGGTTGAGTGAAGATTACTAGCATACTTTTCTTTACATAGGATGTATACTACTAAGAATTCTTGTTAGCATTAGTGCAGTGTTGATGGTTTATTCATAAAACAATCAGAAGGTGCCTTGTCCCACATAAACACCTTTTTTTCTTGTCATTTGAGATATTATGTGAATGAACCCGGGGGGCGATATATAAGTGAAAGGATTTTCTAGTCTTACAAATGAAGAAAATGGGCTAGACCCTATTCTCTATTATTATTTATTTGATTTTGTTATTACAATAATATTGGTTGTTAGGGGCTCTTATAACCTTTGAAGAGGCGTGTCCACGCATAGAAAGTTGGGTTCTTTTTGCTAATATATATTTTGCGGGATCGAACCTCAATTGTAACAATTCGATAAACGGCTCATTGGGATAGATTTAGTTGAGAAATTAGAAGATATGTCTATATATGCAATTCTAATGTCAAATAGATCTATAAAAGCATTAAATCAAATAAATTAGACTATGATTATTTAATACATTTTTATTCTTCTTTTTCCAATTCCAAAAGAACACACTCAAGTTAAATAGCTCAAAAGAAAACCCATTCGGTTCAATATTCACAATTTGAACTTTGATTTTCGTTGTTTCTTTTTAAAAGGGATACATCCGTCTTTTCAATTGTTTCCCTTTTAAGAGTTCCTAGCGAACTATCAGAATTGCTATCTGATATTCTCATTTGGAGACTTTATTTTATCCTGGAGAATTTTTGCCGATAGCTATTAACAACGCTGCGGAGCAAATAATTTTTTTCATGAGAATCTCATCACGCATCAGAATTTGATTTCATCTCTTCCCATTCATTGATCGTATTTTCCCAATTAGGAACCACGTTCTAAAACTTGGACGAGCTTAGGGAGTCACGAGTGGAAACGGACTATAGTTGCAAGACAATGGTTCTGAGGACAATAAGTATAAGACAACTGCAAATATCAATATAATCGAAATTGATAAATAAGTACATAGAATATACACACCCCGTTAATTATTATTATTTTTTTTTTGGTAAAGTAAGTGAGTATATAACTAATCAACACGCCAAGTACTCACCCCGTTAATTATTTAACTTCAAAAGAGACAAAAGTTCTTGATCGGTCACTGAAGAAACACCTTACACGCCAAAATGACCTTTAAAAAAAGGACTTTCTTGATCTTCAGAAAAGGAAAACACGAAGCACAACTATACAAGCAAACATGACCTCCCAGAGCTAGTTAAGTCCTTATTGCATACGCAACCTTCCATGCGCAGAAGCATGCAGAAGAAGACATACAAAGCCATCTCGAATTTCATTTTAGTTTTAATGTTCTAGTGGAATGCGAAGCAACGGAGGAACCAAAGAGAAGCAACTCTCTATATATTGCCATCGAGTCATAAGCAAGAAATGAAGAAGGAGGAGGAGGAGGAGGAAGAGGTGTTATGGCTAACTTGCCAAGCTCTGAAGTCACTTTCGTTGGGTTCATTTGGATGCTTAGCATGGTTTCAGGTAACCTAGCCTACACCTTCACATACCTCTGCAGCGATCAAGTCTACGAAAGCGGCGACCCTTATGGAGACAACGTAGTTTTTGTCCTCAACAATTTGGTGATGCTCACACAAGGACAAGGTTACAACTTCCACACTTGGTCGCCTACTCCTACTGCGATCGCGTACGGTCATGCCACCTGCCAAACTGGGATGGATTACTACGGCTGCTATTCATGTCTGTTTTCTCTTAGGTATGAAGTACTTCACGCTTGTCCTAATAGACTCGGGGCTCAGTTGCACATGGACGACAACCACTGTTCAATGAGATACGAAGAATACCAGTTTACCGATAATTAAGAAGTCAGCCATCGTATCGTCCGATCTCGTCATCAAGTGTTCCTTTTGCATCACTGGTTATGTCGGTTCGATCCGGATTCCCTACCATGCTGGTAGGAAATCCTTAGCCATGTCGGTTCTGTCATGCTCATCTTTTTGCTATTAATGAAGTACCTAATGCATGCTGCCTTTTTTTTTTGGGTACTGCAATAGTGTGAAAATGACTCCATTAATCCTATTTGAGCTTATGTTGATTTAGTGTATCTCAATCATATTTCTTTATGTAGTAATAGTCTCGAATCCGTCTGATTGACTTCGAAGTTAGATGCTAAACTCTAGTGCAATCTTTATAACCGTAAGTCATGAATAGCCAAGAGACAAAATCACTATAAAATTTCAATGATGGATAAGTTGATAATGCAAATGAAGGGTAGCATCTTGCTTTGTATTTTGTCTTCAAGCTGTCGTGTTCTAAATTACGTTATCTCAAAGTTATTAAAGGGGCTTTTGTGAAAGCTGCTGCGAAAGTACTTCAGCCGAGAGTGCCACGACAGCGAGATCTTTATCAAACGCTTCCAAAAGTTAAGATGCCATGTTTGGCAACTGTTTATAATTCCTACTGGATAGACACCGTATCATACTCCACTAGTTCCCCGTTCCGAAATCGTATGTGTTTCCTCCTGTAATTTTTCAGCCACAGAACAACAAATGAAAGAGAAAGAGACCAGCTTCTCGTTGTAGAATTTCTCCGCTGCAAGCGGCCACGTCACCATCGGCACCTCCGCCGTCACTGCCTCCGGAATCGAGTTCCACCCGCAATGCATCACGAGCCACATGATTGCCTCATGATTGAGAATCAGCACCTAAGGAGCCGAGCCCTGTTGATGAAGCCCTTGTTTCGTATTCTTGATTCGTAATCTTCTACTTCGGCATTCAAGTGCATACAAAAGGCTATAAATATAACTGGACGCATCGAATAATTAACCTAGCAAGAAATTAGTAGAGTATGATGGGTACATTCCAAGAGCCGCACTTGCTCTAACTGAGCTCTTTTGGATCTTCAATTTTGCAGTAGGTGACGACCCAATCATGATGTATAGAGTTTGTTGAGGAAATCACCAAAAAAACATAAATATATTGTACGGCAGGTAATTCATTTATAAAATCTTTAATTTTGTCAATTTAGCTTTATAACTCTTGACGATTTGTCAATACAGTACTTCCCGCTAATTTTGATTGAAAATCATTAATATGAATAATGCTAACTATCTTACGTGGCACAACTAACGCTAATAAGAATAAGCTTTGCAATGTTTTTATTTTTCTGATTTTTTTTTTATAATTTTAATATCTTCTTTTCTTGTTTTTTTTCCTCTTCTATTTTATTTTTCCGCTCTAGGCTGGCGAGGACTTCAGCTAACCCTCCATTGGGTGGTCTAGGTGAGGGCATTACGGCCCTCACCAAGATCTAGGTGAGGAGCTCGTAGCCCTAGCTAGGGGTGAGTGGTTCTTGATCCGGTCCAGTTTCCATAAAAACTGGGAATCGGACCGGTGGTCCCGGTTCCCACTATTCTGAACTGTGGATTGGACCGGCCATCCATGGAGCCGGGAATCGGACAGGACCATCGGCCCCGTCAAGTTCCAAGCGGTTCCAATGGTATTCGGTTTGTGGTTTCAAAAAGTGGAGTTCCTTTTAAAAAATTGAATGCAAATCAGAATCAGTACACACATTTCTAGATTCATTGTGAAAAATGGCTCTTCTGATGTGTAAAAGCGCTCTATTAACACCTATATGTTCACTTTCATTGCTGCAAAGCTCTAAATGGGACATTGACATCACTTGTAAAGCTTTTGTTGTACCACCAAGTTGCGTTGACATTTCAGAAAACACACATGTTTCATAGAGCACACATTTAAGCAAACACACATTTCCTCAAGTGAAGTTCTCTTTGGACAGTGAAGACTGAAGATGGGCTACGCTGAAGCGTGAAGCAAAATAACCCTACAGGGCCTAAACCTAAACAAGCAAATATTATATTTACTTTTTTTTAAAGGATCTGTCCAGTCCGAGTATGGTCTTGGGCCCTAGAATCGGGAACCGGACTGCTCGATCATCGATCCCAATTTTCGGAACCGAGAATCGGACCAGATCCCCCTAAATCCGAGAACCGGACTAACCGGACCCGGTCCGGGTGGTCTTTTTTGCTCACCCCTAATTATACAGATCCCGCTTTGGTTTCACGTATAAACACAACGTACTTACTCATCTTTTTTTGACTCACTCTTCCATTCCTTGTAATTTTTCTTGAAGAGTGATCACCAAGACTCTGATGCTCCGGGAGGTGATCCATCTTACATGAACTTCATTCAATCTTGTCATTGCCGCACGAATTCTTCGGTTAAGTATACATCAAGTAAACGAATGCAGCTTGATTTTCTTTGAATGCATATTACATGAGAGACAATTGGAGAAGTGAGAGCAGTGCGTACAAAGCCTCCTTCAAATTGAACCGGTTCATTGGGCAGGTTGGATAGATCCCATTCGAAACTAGAAATCGAACTGGTACACACCGATTCTAGAAAATTTGAACTATCGAACCGTATCCACTAGTTACCATCCAAAATCAGCTAGTTGGGTACGGTCCAGTTTGGTTGGATCATGATTTTTTTGCTCATCCCTAACTCGTTATACACTGCATCAGATGGTATTAAAGCCTATGGCGACTGGTGATGGTCTTCGTGATGATGTTTAGGATACTGGAGCTCCAATCCTTGGGGATGACGTTCTGCAACGTTTGGAGCAACATTTTATGGAACGCCTAGATCAACGAATTGAAAACAGATTTCATTGCATCGAAGAACGATTTGTTGAATTAGCATATCGATTTGAAGTTATCGTCGTTGATAAAAACTGGAATAGACAGCAAGACAGAAGACCATGTGCAGTTGTGGCTCGTGGTGACCACCCTCTCAATAGATTTGTTCCTATATGCAGGCAGAATAATCCATTATTTTTGGAGAATTCGGATGAAGAGGAAGACAAGTTTCCTGACAAAGAACGTGCTGGTTATAGAGGCAAACAACGTTATGGAGGATTTTGAAGGGGTTATGATGGAAGAGATGGGTATAGATAGAGAAGGTAACGATTTTAGATTAAAATTTGATATACCTTATTTAATGGAGGTCTGGGAATAGAAGATTTTCTAGAGTGGAATGCTGATATTGATTAATTCTTCGACTATATGGAGACCCTTAGTGAGAAATGGGTGTGATCAATGGCCTGTAGATTGAAGCGGAGTGTCTACATGGTGGAGAGATTGCAGAATATGAGGGAGTGAGAAGGAAAGGAGAGAGTTCGAACTTGGCACATAATGAGGAGGCTGCTGAAGCAGGAGTTCCTTCCACCGACTATGAGCAGATTATGTTCCAACAGTACCAGCATTGCCAGCAGAGTAATCGAACGGTATATGAGTACACGGCAGAATTTATAAGATTGGCGGAGCGAAATAATATGTCGGAGATGGAGGGACAGTAGGTGACGAGATATCTCGATGGGTTGAAGCCCTTCATTCGAGATAAAATTGGAGTGCAGGTTTTGAGAAATTTATCTGAAGCGAAGAATGTGGCGATGAAGGCAGAATTGATGCAGCAAGAAAGGGGTAAGAGATGCTACGAAAATTATAGAGGTAGCAATAGGCAGTTCAATAGAGAAGAGTAGTTTCAACAATCACTTTAACGTAGAGCGAAGTCAGGAAGATAAGGCAGTAAGAAAGCATCCTACGAACGAGGCAAAGGACAAGTTAACGCAAGTACAGAAAACTGCGAACCCAAATTCTTATGTTAAACCAGTAGTGATAAAGTATTACAGGCGTAGTTAGGTCGGGCAACGATCTAATAAATGCCTCAGAGGAAGACAATAAACATGGCAGCGAGAGAAGAGGAGGAAGATGGATATTACTGTGAACAAAATGGAGAGAAAGAATGTTTTGAAGATGATAAAGAGGAAGAAATAAATTGTAAAGTGCGTAGGATGATGTTAGCCCAAAACCTATGTTACACAGACACGGGACACGACTCGCGACACGACACGGCAGTTATAAAAAATTAGAGAATTCCGACACGCTGGGACATGTTATATATTATATGTTTATTTTTATAAATACACGATAAATTATTATTTTTCTGGTTTTAACAATAATAACATACACCGGATTTACGTCCCACCGACCGGCTAAATGTTCATTCTAGAGACTAGAACGCGATAGGAAACATCAATCGGCGAAGACCATGAGGTTTAGGAGTCTGATCACGTGGCCTTGTTAAGGACAAGAAATGTGTGGAGACAAGAGACCTTCTAGAATAGAGGCATTGAATTTTCCAAATTTTGCTCCCTCGTCGAGTTGCTCCCACGTGATCCACCCCTTTATCTCCTCTCTTCTTCGGACATGTTTTTCTTTTTTTCTCTCTGCTGGCTGACCCTTTCACTGTCCACCACAGCCGCCAGCCACCCTCACACCTCAGCCACCCCAACCTCACCATACCAGCCGCCTGTCAGCCCCGGCCCGCGCCGCACCACCCAGTCCCATCATCGCCAAAACCCAAGCTGGACCCCCCCAAAACCCGTGACCCTCCCCGCCGTTCTGTCGCCACCCGAGCCACCCACGACCCAGATCCAGCAAGCTCGGCCCCGATCCCTCTGTCCCGTTGCCGATGCCTTCCAACCCGAGATCCACAGCCGCGAGTAGAGGCCGTCGATCAAGGCAGAGAGCCGACGGAAACCGGCGACCGCAAGAGGGGGGGAGCTGAGGCCAGTCGCGACTTACGCCGGTGGGGGGCGAGCCACGATGTGAGCCGGTGAGTCGCGAGAGGGAGAGCCGGAGAGGGAGAGGCATCGGCGAGAGGGAGAGGGAGAGGTGAGTCGGGGCCTTCTGTCCATTTTAGCCTTTTAGGTCAAAACAAATTGGGCCTTCTGTCCATTTTAACGCCGAACAAGCGAGTCCGTCGCGTGGCCGTGGCGTTGACCCCATGTCCGGACTCGGACATGCGTTGACCGCGTGTCCGAGGAGAGTCTGTCCATGTCCGGCCGTGTCGGGCACATGTCCGTGTCCGACACGGGAAAAAATTGCAAACCGACGTGTCCGTGTAACAGAGCCCAAAACAAGAAGATGATTCACATCGCCATCAACTAACCAGGTACACCATTATGAGTAAGATCTTTGCTATGGTCATTGATAGTGGTAACATAAAGAATATTATCGGGAAGGAGGTAGTAAAGAAACTGGGGATACCTGTGGAGAAACATTCTAACCTATATACATTAGGATGGATTAAATCTGGAGCAGAAAACATTCAGGTGACTGAACGATGCAAAATTTCATTCTCCATCGATAAGTATCATGATGAGCTATATTGTGATATGGTAGATATGTATGTATGTCACGTGTTGTTTGGAAGATCGTGGCAATATGATGTGGATGTACAACATTCGGGGAGGAATAATCAGTATAATTTGGTAAGGGTGGAGTGAAGTATACATTGCTGCCATTAAAGAATAAGGAAAAGCAGGCTGTTTGGAATAATTTCCTTACCCTTACAAGGAAATTTGAAGCTTTGATTAAGGAAACTCGACAGATTCACGCACTAATAGTGAAATAGGCATTTGAGACAGAAGCTGAATTAATAGTGAAGGAGCATCCTGAATCAGTTAAGTGTTTATTGAATGAGTTTAGTGAGATGATGTCCGAAGAGATTCCAGATGGGTTGCCGCCTATGTACGATATTCAACACCATATAGACTTAATTCTTGGTGCTAGTCTGCCTAATCTACCGCACTACATGATGAGTCCTAAGGAGAGTGGGATTCTAAAAGAGAAGGTGGCGGAGTTGCTGCGAAAGGGGCACATTTTGAATAGTATGAGCTCATGTGTTATTCCTGCTTTGTTAACTCCTAAAAAAGATGAGAGTTAGATGATGTGTGTAGACAGCAGAGCCATCAATAAAATAACAACGGGCTACAATTTTCAATTTCGAGATTGGATGACATATTAGATAGGTTGCACAGGGCTAAGTGATTTTCGAAGCTAGATTTGAAGAATGTGTATCATCAGATTCGTATTCGACCCGGAGATGAGTGGCAGACAGCTTTCAAGACAAAAGAAGGATAGTACGAGTGGTTGGTGATGTCGTTCGGACTTTATAATGCTCCGAGTGTTGGGTTATGTCTCGAGTTTGAATTGTTTTACGAAATCCAAACCGGTTAAAGTATGTAGTATGATTCGTGTTACAGGAAATTATATTCTAGTTTAAGATTATCCGGGAGAGCAATTTTGAAAGTTGTCGACATTCTTTTGAGGGCAAGAATATTATTCTATTGGAAAGCAATATCCAAGTTATCAAGATGGATTCTTGCAAGACCATTCAGTGCACGTGGACTCTCAAGTCACAAAAGATATCGCGTGGGTCCCAGTCAAAGCTAGGTTTGCTGACTTCTTCAAAAGGGCACAAATAAATGCGGGGGTTCTTTCTTCCGAAAAGTGAGCCACCCACCAACAGAATATAAAAAGGAGAGTCTTTGCGTTTACCAGATTGTGAAGCAATAAAACGAAGTGCGTTTAATTGAGGGCGTGGATTTTCTTTAGCAAAAGGAGCCGCACGAAGAAGTCGTCCAGAGCACTTCTTCAAGCCACATCGAGAATGAAGAAAAGAACGTGAAGGGCGTTCTTTGTTTAGCCGTTTTCGAGAGCAAACAAGACGAGTATCGGTATTTCTTTGTGAGTCTTTTTGAGTGAGAGTTCTGTGAGAGATTGTGAGATTGCTTGTGGGTTTGCGTTTGGCTTAACCTAGGTGCGGGAAACACTCGAGTGCATGAGCGATTGTAAATCTGACTCTCCGAATATAGTGGATTATATTGCTGGCTCTCCCCGTGGACGTAGGTACCGATCTCGGACCGAACCACGTAAATATCTGATGTCCTTTATTGTTCATCGTAATTTCTTTGGTAATTTCGTCTCGACATATTTGCAAGATCCGTTAGCGTTTCCGCGTTATTAATCACAACTATTGGTATCAGAGCTTGGATCAGATATTCTGGATTGTGATTTGAGGCTTTTGCTTGTCTAGTTATTATCTGGAATTCTGTTGTTGCAATTATGTCTGTGGTGAAAACTGAAATTGAGAAGTTTAATGGGATGAACAACTTTGGATTATGGAGCCTCAAGATGGAGGCATTATTGACAACTCAGAGTTTGGCAGAAGCGTTGGAGGGCAAGGCTAAGTTGCCCGAATCAATGAAAGATACTGATAAGGATGTGTTGATGAGAAAAGGTATGAGTCAAATCATATTGAATTTATCGGATGAAGTGCTAATAGAGTTAGGCGGGGAGAAGGATACCGCAACATTGTGGGCTAAACTTCAGGCACTCTATGCTACGAAAGATTTGAAGAATCGCTTGTATATGCTGAAGAAGATGTTTCAGTTGCAGATGGTTGAAGGCACATCTATCAGAGCCCACTTAGATGAGTTTGATAAACTCATGATAGACTTGAAGAACGTCAACGAGGCCTTGCCTGATGAGAAACGAGGTATGATATTGTTAGCATGTCTACCGGATTCTTTTGAGCACTTTATAGATTTATTACTGCAGGGGCGTACTGCGATTACCTTAGAAGAGGTAAAGTCCGCTTTATTATCTAAAGAGTGGCAAAAAAAAATTAGCAGAAGATAACTTGGCGCAAGGTAGTGCGCAAGGTTTGTTAGTCCATGGTAGAGATGAACATAGAGAATCTCGAGGTAACAGATGGAAGCGTCGTTCTAAATCGAGGTCCAATGTTCGTAACCGTCAATGTTATCATTGTAATTTGATAGGGCACTATAGGAGAGACTGTCCGAAGTATAAGGGTAAAGGAGTTAAGATGGAGTCTGCATGTGATAGTAATATTGTTACTACAGTAGATAATAGTTCTAGTGATGCTGGTGAAGTGTTAACGGTTGTCACGAGTTCATCAGGTGATGAATGGGTGCTTGATTCTAGATGTTCTTATCACATGACTTCTCATAAACATTGGTTTACTACTTATTAATGCATGGAGGGTAGTAAGGTGCTTATGGGAAATGGTGCTGCTTGCGAAGTAGCAGGGATCAGAACAGTTCAGATTAAGATGCACAATGGAATGGTGCGAACGTTGACCGATATGAGGCATATACCAGGACTGAGAAAGAACTTTATCTCGTTGAGTGCTCTTGATAGGTTCGGATATCGGATTTCCACTATAGGTGGAGTTATAAAGGTCTCTCAAGGTGGGCTTACCGTGATGCGATGGAAGATAGACTACGGATTATATCTCCTCTAGGGAAAGACAGTGATCAGCTCGTCTACTAGATTCTCGGATACTTCAGGTGATAATGCAACACAGTTATGGCATATGAGACTTGGACACATGAGTAAGAGGGAAATGATTGTTCGGGGTCAAAGAGGTCTACTGGGAGGTCATCGAATTGAGAAGCTGGACTTTTGTGATCATTGCGACATGGGTAGTCAGCGAAGAGTGAAGTTCAGTTTGGCAGCTCATCGGACCTCAGAGATTGTAGGCTGCGTACACTCAGACTTATGGGGACCCTCTCTAGTTTCGTCCAAGGGTGGTGCTAGGTATGTTTTGTCTTTTGTTGATGACGTTTCAAGAAAAGTCTGGATTTGTCTTCTTAAGCACAAGAGTGAGGTGCTTGGTCGGTTCAAGTCATGGAAGGCGATGATCGAAAAGCAGATAGGAAGAAAAATCATGGGCCTGAGAACCGATAAAGGGTTAGAATTTTGTTCTGATGAGCTTGGTCAGTTTTGCGCAGAGGAAGACATGGTGATACACCGCACTGTTGCCGAGTCACCACAGTTGAACGAAGTTGCAGAACTGATGAACAAAATTATATTGGAGAGAGCTCGCTCTTTACTCTCCAATGGTGGATTAGATGAAGATTTTTGGGCTGAAGCAGTTAATACAGCTTGTTGGTTAGCGAACAGATCATCATAACTAGAGATTGACTGGAAAACTCCTGAGGAAACGTCGTCAGGTAAGTCTGCTGATTACACCGAATTAAGAGTGTTTGGTTGCCCTGCTTATGCTCGTGTGAGTGATGGCGCGCTGGAGCCGAGGGCAAGGAAGTGCATATTCCTAGGTTATGCGCATGGGATGAAGGGATACAGGATGTGGTGCACAGAGGATGATTCTTCTGGTTTTATGTTCAGCAGTGAAGTTACCTTTGACGAGTCTGTTCTGTTTTAGAAAAGGAGTGAGGGGTCAATTAGGAAGAAAGATCTGGACGGTGTTCAGAAACAGGTGGAGCTTCAGATAGAGCCTATAGATGTTCAAAGTACAGTAGATGTGACAAAGTCTGCAGAGTCACTAGATTCCATAGTAGTTGACAGTTGTTCCGAGGTCATAGATAATGAAGCTTCGAGGTGGTCAGCAGAGGTGGATGAGATAGAGGGACTGTTATATGCAGATGTAAAAATAGATGATTTGGGTGCAGCAGAGACAGCTTCGGGTATGGTGTCGCGACCCTCTCCCTGCGGAGCGGGGAAGGCGGGAGCGGGCTAATGGGCCGCCCGATCGCTGGCTTGATCGGACGCGGGCCTCTCCCAAGGTCCATTTCCCAAATCGCAACTGCTAGAAATACGTGTCGACCTTCAGTGTGGTCTAGTGACATGTGATGAGTGTACATGCCAAGGAGTCGCCACCGATCGTTTCGTGGAGGGTACGATCGGAAACCCTATCGAATAGTTAGGAGTGGTCTATTCGATTCTGCGGAAACCAGAGAAGTGGGTTCGGGGACTTAGTTACGCCAACTGTCAAAGTTGACGCCCTTTCGGTACCTAAGCTGGATGGTTTATCTGATCCTAGGATTTCATACAGATGAGTGGGGTACAGATCCTAAATCTAGGAGTTCATGCAGATGGGAAATACTACCCTATCACTCACAATCAATAGAAATAAATGCGCAAATCAAGGATCCAGTACATGCGGATAAAACACATGAAATCAGCATGGCATCCCTAATGAGGCCCTATTAGCCTAGAGAAATATCAATCAAGGCTTAGGAGTGATTTGGACATGATTCGCCCATGAGGGGCAGAATCGTAATTTTGAATAATTCGGGAAAATTTACCCTTAAAAGGGTAAATCTGTCATCTTAGACGAATTGGGAAGTCAAAAGACAGGGGAAATAGGATTGGCCATCGATCCAATCCATTTCCTATTTTTTTAGGAATTTCCAGGATTTTTCTGGAATTTAAAAGTGATTTTACCCTTGGAGGGGTAAAGTCGTCATTTTGGACCAAGATGAGAATTGAAAATCTCAAATATTAGGGTTGGTCGTCCACCTGACCCAAACCCTAACTTCAAGCAATTTTCAGAACTCGATTGAGACAAGAAAGACGATTTCCCCACTAAAGGGCAAAATCGTCATTTTGAGAAAAGAGGCGGGACTCGAAAACCCAAATTTAAGAATTGGTCGTCTAATCGACCCTAATTCTTACCTTGGCATTATCGGCCTTATCTAGTATGCAAAACAGAGGCGACTTACCCCTAAAGGGTAATGTCGTCAAGTCTTGGAAAATTGGATAAGAAACCCCAAAAATAGGGTTGACCAGTTGTCTGTGGTCAATCCTCGATTTTTGGGGATTTCTAGAGTGTCTAGGATTTTTCCTAATTTTTCCACATTTTTTTGGAATTTTCTGGAATTTTCTATCATTTTTTAGGATTTTCCGAAATTTTTCGATTTTTTATTATTTTTTTAAAATCATTTTCTGATTTTTTTTATTAAAAAAAATGTTATCCGGGCCGGGTCGGGTGACCCGGCCCACGGCCCACGGACGTCCGGCCCGATCCGGGTCCGCGCGACCCGCGCCCACAACGACGCCGTTTCCATTTCTCCGGCTCAAATTTCAATTCCCGCCTAAATCAAATGAGCGGTCCTGATTGCGCCACGTAGCAGACCTACGGACGGCCTGATCTTCATGATGAACCGACGGACCAGATTAAAAGGCAAGATTGAACTATAGCCGTCCGATCTGAAGGATTTTTAATTTTTGAAAATCATTTTTAATTTCCGAAAAAGCGAGATCGTGACACGTGGCACGCCTATCACCGTCCGATCAAGTTTGTTATTTTTTATTCGGTTTTAAACCGAATGCGCTGACGTGGCTGCCACGTGGGCGCCACGTCAGCGACACATCAGCGTTGACTGGTCAACTTTCGTTGACCAGTCAACAGACTCGCCGAGGAAGACGATCGGCGCCGGCTCTGTTTCGCCGGCGCCTCGTCGGAATACATTTTCTCCACCTACAGGTCACCAAAGCTCGCGAAACCAACGCTATTCGACTCATCTCGTTCTCCTTTACAACATATCGAAGCCTTGATATAGCAGAATCAAAGTTGAACAACTCACCAACCTAGGCCGGAGCTAATTTCCGACGAAAGTCCGCCCTAGCCATTTCTAGCGATATCCGAGCCTATCAATCAATCAGGAAGCATCGTGGGAGATCGAGGAGACTTACCTGACCATCAGGGAAGGTCGACGTAGCTCGAGGCGAGCTCTCGAGCTCATATCCAGTCGCGGATAGGTGGAGGTCGACGCGAAGTTTTACACGATGAAAATGCGAAAAACGAGTTGGAGAATGATCAGGGAGGTGCAGGGAGTAATTCTAGATCGATAACTCGTAAAACAAACAAGCAGAACCCGAGTTGCCATTAACGACCGAGAGGAAGTTCGAGAAAGAGCCTCACCTGATTCTGTGATGAAACGAAGCTCCGCTTGATTCTGGACGTTCTTGGGGATGTCACGAAGCTCGGAGGATGTATCCGAGGCTTCGGTTCTGCGCCGGTTGCCGCGGTCGAGCCTTCGGAGCTCACGGGTTCTCCCTCCTATGGCGACGGCTATGGCCGTCCCGAGCTCTCTCTATCTCTCTGTATCTCTCTCACTCTCTCTCAGCGAACTCTTTGTTCGCTTCCTTCTCTCTCTGAGCTCGTTCTCGCTCTCTTCGTCCGTTCTTCGCGCGAACAGAACTCTCTCCCTCTCTGCGTCTCTCTCTCTCTCTCTACCCTCGCGCGAACAGAACTGCTTCTGTCGTCCCCCCGCGTCTGTTGGCGAACGCCTCTTTTAACCAACCTTCTCCTCTAACTGATTTCCCTTTTGCCAACTGATCTTTCTCTCTTTTTTTTTACTGACTTCCCCTCCGCCCTTTTCCGTTTGTGTGCGAAGGAAACAGAACCGAGTGGCTCTGTTCTGTTTTCTACGTTGGTCAACCGGGTTGACTGGGTTGGTCAACCCGACCCAGTTGACCCGGTTCTATTTTTTTTTGTTCAAATTGGATGTCCATATGTGTAAAGATCACAAAATTGATGCTAAAATTGGGTTCCATGGCACAGACTCCATCTAGAAATGTGGTTTTCGTGACAAATTCCTTTTGAATTGATTGAAAGCCCCAAATGTTGAATAAGGTCCGAAATTGATTTTTGTCAAATTGGGGTTCCTAATGGACGAATCGGCCCCAATTGAGTCCATCATTTGATTCAGTGGGTCAAAAACTATAGGGAGGAAGTATTAGAGTTCTATGGGTGTTCCTCAGAAAATTTTAATTTTGGATTTGGTACTTTAGGGACTAAAATGAATAGAATCTTTATGCAATTAGGTCCCTAAAGCCAAAATTGATCACATTAGCGCACAATTGAACCAAATTGAAATGTGGGGGAATCAATTCGAATGTCAAGATTCAGAAAATGCAAAAGATTGCAAATAAAAAGACTCAAAACACATTTTTTGACAAATTTAACCCTGTAAGTTACAAAGAAACACACAAGATTAAACTTGAATTTCGACTCTTGATGAGGTCAAAAATGACAAGGGATTAAAAATAAAAATATTGACTATTTTCCTATATTTTTGTGACCCCAAATTCTATTTTTTGTTGATTTTTCTAGTATTTTCCTATTTTCTAAAAATACTAAAAAAAAATGTGAAAAATATGAAAAATTATTTTTTGGTCAAAAATGGTTCCTTGGGTTTAGCCAAGGCCACCAAAGTTTATTTTGTAATTTTTTGACTTTTTATGATTTTTTTATGATTTTTTCAAAAATAAAACTGGAAAAGACTTGGTTAAAAATCAGGTGTCAACAGCTGCCCATCTTTGAGAGGAATCTCGTGAGAGGTTTCTCTCAAAGACAGGTGACACCTGAATCTAGACCGACTTGACTGGGGAAAAGAAAAACGAATCTTGACATTCAATCTTTCTTGCTTTGCTAGTAAACGCCCTGCTAGTTCTGCTTTGGCTACTGTGAGAGAGAGACGGGATAGAGATGCTTACCTGTTGCTCACCTGTTGATCACCTGCCTAATGCTTGTGCGGCATGCGCGGTGTATAGAGGGTTCTAGTGAATACCTAGGGACTCGTCTTTTGAGTATCCTAGGGCGATTAAACTCTAGCCTGTATGGAAGGCCGTACCAGAATGGGATTCCTATACTTGACAGGAACCTGTGAATGACGCACCCAGTCTCCTAGGGATTGTCGGGGTTTTGATCCGTATGGTGGATCAGACCATGAGTAGGACTCCTTTTCTACTAGGAACCTATGGATGACGCACCCAGTCTCTTAAGGATTGTCAGGGTTTTGATCCGTATGGTGGATCAGACCATGAGTAGGACTCCTTTCTACTAGGAACCTATGGATGACGCACCCAGTCTCTTAGGGATTGTCGAACATTTTGATCCGTCAGGGGGATCAGGCCGAGAATAGGATTCCTTTCTGTTAGGAACCTATGGATGACGCACCCAGTCTCTTAGGGATTGTCGAATATTTTGATCCTATATTCTAAGGAATTAACTAGGATTTATACAAATGAGGTGTGCCTGACCTTGAGGCTTTACCAAATGGGCTATTCTGGGTTTAGGGGTTACCTAGAACCTCACAGAAAGCAGATTTTGAATATTGTCTTTTCGACACGCGAGGCGTTATTCTGGGATTTGGGGATTCCAAGTATCCTGCAGAAAACTTAAACCTGCAAAAACTTTGATAAGATTCTTCTAGGATCAAGGGGCTACCTGAGATCTCACAGAAAGACTATCTTGAATGTTGTCCTTTCGACATTGGATGTGACATTCTGGGATCTGGGGACTCCAGGTATCCAGGGATCTTGCAGGAAAATAAATTTGAAAGCTCTTCTTCACAGAGCAAGGCATCCTTCTAGAATCTGGGGCTACCATGATTCCAAGAGTGCTGCAAGCCATTTTGGGAGCTGAAGTCATCAAGAATCTTGCAAAAGCTCTAACCTGAAAATTTTCTTACCAAAGGCACATCAATGGTCTTTAAGTGATATGTGATGTCAAACTGACAGCACTTTATGACTTATATCATAGTCATGAAAGAATTTCAATGGATGCATTACGATGCTGGAGGTTATCCAAAACACCTTGTAACATACGGAGGTGATCAAAAATTCCTTGTGGGGAAAGTTTGAAATAAACAATCTGAAATTACCAAAAGAGTTTGGTTAAAATGTCCGACGGAGTATTCTCATCAAAGAGGACTTCTCACCGTTTTGAGGTAATGGTCTTTTACCAAGAATGCACTCGAATTTCCTATCAAACCTGCGCCTAGGGTTCAGGATCATTCGCAGTGAATACACCTCGATCGATCAGGAGGACTTCCAAGGGACCGTAATGTTGGGCTTGGTCAACGGTTTTCAAAGGGGACTTGCGTGCAAGTCAAGGCTTTCGAAGAGAAGTCTTCAATGTCTGCTCTAGGTTTACAAGTCAAGAAACCTGCAAAATGAGAAAGAAATAATCTTGCTCGAACTTCTTCGAGCTAAGCTTAGACATTAAACCCTATGTCAATCCATGTGCCTTAATCAGAAAAGACTTTTCAGGGTTGTAGCGTAGGTAGAATTGGGGACCCAAAAAAGGCTTGTTTTCGGCTCAGAATATGCGAAGGGTTTTAACATTGGTGATCACTGCAAGTTTGCTGCCATCTTGCCCCTTCTGATTCAAAGAGCGTCTTCAGTCTTTGAAGTGCACATTTGTCTTTAGAGAATATCTCTTTCATGTTGAGACTGTGTCAACATCTTGTCTACACTTTCATCATCTGAGTGTGACATAATCTGGGAGTATCTTTTACAATCAGATCTCACTAGTGACCTATACAAAGGTATCGTGCCATCTTTTGACATTTACAAGATCAAACACATGATTCGCAAGTGCACAAGTATTTGGACGGGCATTGGCCTTGCTTTTACCAGGCACTTTGCTTTTTCTTGATGCCCAGGATTTGATTTTTTTTTCTCTTTTTTCTTTTTCTCGTCTTTTGTCGAGATCCCACCTTTTCTTTTCTTTTGTGGATCAGAACTTTCAAATGAGTGTGCTAGATGTACAATTTGAATCTCAGCACTCCAACATTAATCTATGAATTTTTTTACAAATCCTGTGTTTTGAACTCTTCCGCTCTTGAAGGGACGTTGCTTCCGTCTTGGATTATGTAATGATCACCAACGGGTTTGTGAAATGAACGTATAGGCTCAACTGGGCTGTACAAAGGGTAAAAGTGTATAGGATAGAGAAACGAATGCTTTTCGTCATCCTAAAGCACCTGAATTACCATAGAAGTTAAAATGACAAGCAACACATGAAGATTGATGCAAGTCTGAGCAAGAGAACTTCTAACCATTTATCTCCTGATACCGCTGGACGTACCTCCAGTTTGCCCCATTGTGGGGTGGTTCTTGACAGGGGTATATAATAAAATCGTCGTTCAAATGGTCATCAATGGTCACCTGTAGTGTTTATGTTAGAGAAACGAATGCCTCCGTCGTCTCAATCCATGTAATCATCGCGAATAACCCTTACGTCCGTAGGTTAAGGTCTCGCTAACCTTACCATTCCACTTATCTCTTAAGTGTGTATGGGATGTGTTTGGACCAGGCTTGCCCCTTGTCTGAGGAAACACCCTTTTGAATGATTTAAACAACTTTTGTTTGGAAGAGTTCATTTTGCTTTCTCCAAAACTGACCCTCCAAGGGGATTTATGATGCACAATGCATATTTCAATCATGTTCGGATAACCTCCAAGTTTAAACATGAATGCCAATGACATGACTATGAGAATTTTGCGTCTTTCTAGACATGAGATTTGAATATATGCTAGATTCCAAGAAGCCTTCAAATTCTATCCATAAGGATTCCGACAGTCTTGTAAACCTAAAAGATTAGGGAAGGAATACTTACCTGCCCAGCGTGGCTAGGGATTCCTGAAAAAACATAAAAGGAATATGTCAGTGAATGCTTTCGAATTTCAGAAAATTAGAACGATACACCTTACCCTTGATCATGCATTCCTATGGAAGTGGATAGATTCGCGAAAATCTGCATTTTTCTGACCACCATGACGTTAGGTCTCCTTGATCATGCGTTCCAACTTATCACGACCCTGCTTCCTTGGATCCTGCAATATTGAACACATGCTAATGTATGCATAGATGCGTGACATGCTTATGCAAAGACTATCATGAAGAGTAGGCTCAATTCGAGGCAGGGCATATGACCAGAATCTGATTTTATTTCAAGGGTAATATTTCTTCACAGCATCTGAATTCACAGGGTGCCCCAATTCTTCTCCCTCGGAGTTTACAAGAATTAATGCTCCTCCCGTGAGGATCTTCTTAACAATGTAGGGGCCTTCGTAATTTGGAGTGAATTTTCCCCCTGGATGGGTAGTACTTGGCAAAACTTTCCTAATTACCAAGTCATTTACTTCGAAGTTTCTGGTCTTGACCTTTCGATTGAACGCCCTGGCTACTCTCTTCTGGTAAGTTTGCCCATGGCAAATGGCTTTAAGACGTTTCTCATCTATTAAGTTCAGCTGTTCATATCTGTGCTTGAAATACTCTGACTCAGAGAGTTTATCTTCGGATAAGATTCTCAAAGAGGGAATCTTAACTTCTACTGGTAGAACTGCTTCTGTCCCATATACCAAACTATAGGGAGTTGCCCCTGTAGAAGTCCTGATCGACGTTCGGTAAGCCATCAAGGCGAAGGGCAGCCTTTCGTGCCAATCCCTGTAGTTTTCTGCTGTTTTAGCCAAGATTCTCTTGATGTTCTTATTGGCGGCTTCCACTGCCCCATTCATCTGTGGGCGGTAAGGAGATGAATTCAGATGTCGAATGCTAAAATGATCCAGCAGACCATCGACAATCTTGTTGTTTAGGTTGGACCCGTTATCTGTGATGATCGCTTGAGGGGTACCATACCGGGATATGATATCTCTTTTGACAAATCTTGCCACATTTCTTGCAGTGACATTCTTGTAAGAGCTGGCTTCTACCCATTTGGTGAAGTAATCAATCGCTACCAAGATGAAGCGATGACCATTCGAAGCCATAGGATTAATAGGCCCTATCATGTCTATCCCCCACATAGCGAAAGGCCAAACTTCAGACATTTGATGTAGTTCGTTCGGGGGTGCGTTAATCTTATCCCCATATATTTGGCATTGGTGGCATGACCGGACGTGCTGACAGCAGTCTGATTCGATGGTCATCCAATAATAACCTAGCCGCATGATCTTCCGGGCAAGGAGGTGGCCGTTCATGTGAGGCCCACACGCACCCTCATGGATCTCTTTCATGAGAATATTTGCTTCTTTGGCGCCTACACATCTTAACAGAGTAGAATCAAACGATCTCTTGTACAGAATTTGTCCATTGAGGAAGAACTTGCTGGCCATCTTGGTTATGTATTTTCGGTCTCCTGACTGGCATCCTTCAGGGAATTCCCTTTTCAAGAGGTAATTCTTGATGTCATAGTACCATGGCTCTCCATCACATTCCTCTTCGATTAGCATGCAATAAGCTGGCTTTTCAACGATACCGATCCTCAGGGGTTCTACATCCAACCCTTCAGTTGTTTGTAACATCGAGGCTAGGGTGGCTAATGCATCTGCAAATTGATTGTGAGACCTTGATAGGTATTCGAATGACACTTCTTCGAACTTGAGTATCAATTCTTCAAGGTATTCATGGTAGGGGATGAGTTTTGCATCTTTCGTCTTCCACTCTCCTTGTGTCTGTAGAATAATGAGCATGGAGTCTCCAAAGACCTGCAATCTAGGTATCTTCATGGAAAGGGCTAGTCGTAGGCCTAGAATGCATGCCTCATATTCTGAAATATTGTTGGTACAAGGAAAAGTTATCTTTGCCGCGACAGGGTAATGTTGACCATCTGGGGATATCAGTACTGCCCCAGTGCCTGCCCCTGATAGGTTAACAGCACCATCGAAATACATGATCCACTTATCCTCTGCTAAGTTCAGAATTCGGCCTTCTGTGTTCGCTACTTCAGGGGACTCACCGCTTGACGGGCTTTCTGCCAGCATGTCAGCTATAGCTCTCCCTTTTACCGACTTCTGTGGAGAACATTTAATGTCAAATTCAGACAACATTACTTGCCATTTTGCCAGTTTCCCAATTAAAGCGGGTTTCTCCAGGAGGTATTTGACGGGGTCGTTCTCTGTTATGAGCTGAATGTGATGATGTAGGGTATACTGCCTTAGTCTTCGTAGTACCCATACTGCTGCTACGCAGGCCCTTTCAACTGGTATATATTTTGCTTCAGATGGCGTGAATTTCTTACTCAGGTAATAAATGGCCCTCTCTTTTCCATCTATCGGGCTTGTCTGGGCAAGTAAGGCTCCCAAGGACTCTTGTTGTATGGTCAGGTATAAGGTCAATGGGTGACCAGGAATTGGTGGCACAAGCACCGGTGGTGTGATCAAATAGTTTTTGATCATTTGGAATGCCTTGCTGCACTCGGCGTCCCACGTTATTTTCGCGCCTTTCTTAAGCAATTTGAAGATAGGCTTAGCCACATCAGACAGCTGATTGATGAACCTGGCAATATAGTTCAATCTCCCTAGAAGGCTTCTCACTTCTTTTACTGTGGATGGAGTTGATAAATCGTGGATGGCCTGGATTTTTGAGGGATCAATCTCAATGCCCCTGTTGCTGACTATGAACCCAAGGAGTTTCCCGGATCTTGCCCCAAACACGCATTTGTTAGGGTTCAACTTTAACTTGTATTTGCGCAGGCGCTCAAATAATTTTCTTAATACCTGTATGTGATCTTGTCCTTTCTTGGATTTAGCGATCATGTCATCAACATATACTTCAATCTCTTTGTGGATCATATCATGGAATAACGTGACCATAGCCTTCTGGTAGGTAGCCCCGGCGTTTTTCAATCCAAAGGGCATGACTCTGTAGCAAAAATTCCCCCATGGTGTGGTAAATGCAGTCTTGGGTTTGTCTTCTTGTTTCATGAAGATTTGGTTGTATCCCGAGAATCCATCCATGAATGAGAATAATTCATAACCTGCTGTACTATCCACCAATACATCAATGTGGGGGAGTGGAAAATCATCTTTTGGGCTTGCTCTATTCAGATCTCGGTAATCTACGCAGATCCGAACTTTTCCGTCTTTCTTCATGACGGGGACTATATTTGCAACCCAGTCTGAATATGGGATAGCTTCAATGAAGCCTACCCTAAGGAGTTTCATGACTTCTTCCTTAATCTTGTCTTCTAACTCGGCTTTCATCCGCCTACTGCCTTGTTTGACAGGTTTGATGCCAGGATCCGTGGGCAATGCATGTTCCACAATCTTAGGATCAAGGCCTGGCATATCGGCGTAAGACCATGCGAAGATGTCTTGATATTCTTTTAGTAGCTTGGTGAACTCGAGCCTTTCATCACGGGATAGGTGTCCGCCGATCTTGACCTCTTTGACGTTCACGGTGTCTCCCAAATTAATGACAATTGGTTCTTCTGAGGTAGGAGGCTTTGATTCTTCGAAGGTGTTCCAATCCCTACGGATAGACGCGTAATCCTCGTCTTCATCTTCCTCAATGTTATAGGAGTGGTTAATGGAGGGATCTGAATTTTGTAACAACCTGGTATGCATGTTTGAGATGATATGCCTGAAATGTCATGAGTATGGTTAGTTTGTGCTCAGTAAAAATGGCATGCATGCTTATGTAAAGTCTTTTTGAAAAAGTTTTTTTCGAAATAGATGTAGGTACAGATGGGACTAATCCTCATGTCATTGGATATCCCGGCCCCTTGAAAATCTTTTGAAGATTAGGAATCATATGGCAAATCAGGCCTCAAGCTTCTATATGGAAGACCATTATCATCATCGGGCTGATTCGTGGTTCCATATGTCCTTAACAAAACATGTGTGGTTTTATTGAATGCGAAATGGGCCGCGTTACAAGATGTGCTATTTGGACCAACGGCCGGAGATCCAAAGGCGTTTTCTTATGCGTTCAATAAGGAAAGAAAATACAGTGAAATGCAGAAAGTTCTAAACACAGTATTTAAAGATGAAGGAAGAGTCTATTTACTCAGAGGAAGTGGCTTCACTGTCCAACCACTCCATGATGACATTCACAGAGTCATCTTCGAGAAAAGGATTTGTCAGATCTGGTTCCATCGGCGAAGTGATACCCTCTTCAGATAACCATTTGGAGTTCTGGTCGAAGTAGGTATTTAAGGGATTCTTGAACATTCGAGACCTTCCCTTCCAGGTTGGAGAACCGATGAATGAGCTATTCGGGCTGTTTTCGCCTCCACGGCGTCCCAGGCTCTTGCCTCGGCCTCGGCTTGTTGCTTTCGGGACAGAATCATTCATGGGATACTTCTGGTACCCCAAGCCCATTTTATGTGGATTAGCCTTCAACTGTAGCGGGGCATTTATACCCTGATTATGTTTGCCTAGGCCTTTTTCAGGATTGAACCCGTATGCCAGCAGCATCTTAGCTGGTAGAAGACTGGCTTCTGAGATGTAAGGAGTTCTCAACTTCGATCCTACTGGGGTATGAACTGTTGCTACCAACTCTAGGGAGTGATAGCTCGCTTCAGTTTTCTCTTCAGGCTCAATATAGGGAATGGCACTGCTCTGGTATGCCTGGAGGTCGACTTCCCCATGTACGGTAATTACCTTCCCATCTACAACGAAACGTACTTTTTGGTGCAGGCTCGAAGGGACAGCTCCTGCTGTATGGATCCAAGGTCTTCCTAGCAGGAATCCAAATGCACTGGGTAGATCCATTACTTGAAAGTTTATAGAGAACTTTGTCGGGCCGATGAATACGTCAAGCTCGATCTCTCCCTCTACAGTCTTCCTCATGCCGTCGAATGCTCTTACAGCTGTCTTGGATGCCTTGACCATCTCTTCATTGATTCCCAGCCTCCTTATGGTAGCCAAAGGACAGATGTTAAAAGCTGATCCGTTATCGATCAATACGTGTGCCACTCTTTTGCCGTTACATTGGGCAGAGATGTATAAAGCTTTGTTGTGCCCCCTTCCTTCCATGGGGAAGTCCTCGTCAGAGAAGCTCAACTGGTCTTTTAAGAGAATTGCCCCTACAAAGTCCCCTAGTTGGACCTCATTAATTGTTTCAGGGACATGTACTTCATTGAGTACCTTCAATAGTGCGTTCTTGTGCTTCTCTGAATTGATGAATAGGTCTAACAAGGATATCTGAGCGGGCATCTTCTTCAGCTGCTCTATTACTTCAAACTCACTGGTTTTGATGATCGATACGAGCTTTTCGGCATCTTCCTTTGAGACATCTCTTTTTTCGGATTCACCCTCTCTGGGGGCATAAAATCTTCCAGACCTCATTATTACATCTACTTGTGTGGTCCCATAGTCCCAATGAACAGCTTTGGGATCATACTCTTCTACTGGGGGGACTTTTATCGTTACAGTTGTCTGATGAGGTATCTCTGGTCCTGACGTGTCGCTTTCTTCCTCCTGAGGCAATTGAATTACGACAGGCCTTACTGGGCAATCTTCTACCTTGCCCAGGCTATCCAGCTCATCCAATCTGATCACCACGGCCGTGGCTACTTCGATCATCAATATGGCGTTGTCGAGTTCTTCCATACTGTTTGAGGTTTCTGGTTGAGAGAGATCGTCCATACCTCCCCATCCGTCGGGTATGATGTCTTCAATCTTCTGATAAAAGCTGGTAGGGGCCGAATATTTCACCTTGAAATTGTATCCTCCAGGATCTTGACCCAGGTTGTCTATAATTTCGCTCTTCTCAAGTGCGTCAACCATAAATTTGAGGTCTGCTAGACTTCTCCTCCTGGCTTCTATTTCGTCTTCTTCAAATTCTTCTTCTGATTGAGTGGCCGGCCCCAGATCGTTTGCCAATTTCTCACGTGAGGTACCACAGGTGCTACTCTGTTCAGCTGTGATCAAGAAGTGGTTTCCTTTCAAAGATAGAGATGCTTCAATCCCTTCGAATTCTTCATCAGTAATGTCGGACATTATCCCCAAGCTCTTCATCTTGTTGATACACAACTTCCTTTGGTCGGTTGATATCTCCCCCTCTTTTAGGTATGATGAAGCGGTTGTTAGCAGGTTGGCCAGCTTAGGCACATCTACCTTCAGTTTAAGGTAGTCCTCTTCTTCTTCAGTGAATATTGCCCCTATTGCTTGATGATCTGGCAACGGATTTTCCTGCACATTTGGGGCTGCATTGTCAAATTTCAAAATCTGACTATCAATTAGGGCTTGCACTTTCAGCTTCAGGACATAGCAGTTATCCACATTATGCCCTCTTTCGCCCATATGGTAGGCACAGGTCTGGCTCTCATCAAAGCCAGGATATCTTGCGGGGTTTGCCCTAGGTGGTTCTTTTGCCACCAAGTGTTGTTCCAGCAGCATTGGGAGTAGCTTGGATAAAGGTCTCGGGAGCTGAGAGAATTGCCTCTGGGGTTGCTTTCTTCTAGGCTCTTGTACTTTTGGCGCTGACCAGGATGATCCGCCTTTGGCCTGATTAGAATTGCCAAATGACTTTAACTTGTGGGGATCTGGTATAAATGCTATGTCCAGTCCGGCTTCTCTTTCCTTCCTCAGAGGATACTGCTTCCTAGTAGGAGCTTCCTGAGGCCTTCTTTCTTTCAAGGCCCATTCCAGCCTCTCAGCAACCTTAATCAGTTGTGCGAATGTCTGACATCCAGAAGTGTTCAGTCTGTCAAAGTACTCGTAGGGGAGTGCTTTTAGGAATAAGTCGATCAGCTCCTCTTCTGGGATTGAAGGCTTTACTTGGGTAGCCAAGGCTCGCCACCTCTGAGCATATGTCCTGATCGATTCGCCCCTCGTTTTTGAAGTTCGTAGGAGGTCTTCTCTTGTTGGGGCTGTAGCCGTGTTAAATTTGTACTGCCTGAGGAAGTCTTCAGCAAGGTCCTCCCATCCGTCATAATCCTCTAAGTCTAGCTCAATAAACCAAGCCAGAGCGGCGCCAGCCAAACTCTCTTGGAATGTGTTCATTAACAACGGAATGTAATCCGAGTAGTGCGCCATCTTGCGCAGGTAATACTTGAGGTGGGCACGGGGACAGCCTGTCCCGTTGTATTTTCTCACGAACTCTGGCTCCCTATAGTCAGGAGGAGTCTCTATTTTAGCAAAAGGAGATATTTTGTCGAAGCGGGCCAGCTCATAGCCTTGACTGCTCAGGCATTCTTCGATCTTGGCCAATCTCTTAGCCTCTGCCTCTGTCTTCACAGTTTGTTTTCCCTTCTCCTCTTTTTCAAGGTTGATGACAACAGGCGAGGCTTTTTGTTGTGCCCGGCTATTTGGTTCATGAACGTTTTCCTCTGTATGTTGGGTATCCCTGGTTGCTTCTTTATCTATTACATCAGGTACCATGGAAGGGCCTGAGTTGTTCTGATTGTGGGCGGTTGTCTGTCTAGCTTGGTTGGTCTCCAGCATGGCCTTAATGTCAGCCATCATAGTTGCCAGGGCAGTCATCTGAGATTCCAACATGCCTACGCGCGGAGTCAATTCCTGCTGTTCCATTCTCGTCTTTAGGCGGGTACGGAAATGATGCGTTGGCAATTCCGTGATGAGAGTGTACCTGATTAAAAAGATCTCTGTGAGTGCTTCGCTTATTTAGCAAAAAGAAGCAGCTAATTCTTTTAGTTGCATGCTTCTTGTCAGTAGATGAGAAAAAGGGCTACTTTGTGAGCCTTAGCCTCATGTAAGTAGTTCTTTTAATCATTTCCCGACAAGAACTCATGGAATTAAAAGAAGCGTAATTTCTGACGATAGTTTTTTATGCATTTGCAAAACATGCTCACATTCATACTCATGTGTCTAAGATAGTATTCCACAGAAATGAGAATGTATGAGAAGGCATCACAATGCTTGCTTATTTTACACTTGACAGAATAGTCTATTCAAGTCTAGGACGTTTGAAGCCTAAGGCATCCTCATCATCCCAGTATAGATTCCCTTCTTCAGCTTGGGGCTCTTCGTCTTCTGAACATGACAGTGGTCCCAGGTCTTCGGGTATGTAGGGCTCTATTCCAGGTACGTACGGCACGATGTATTCAGGTATGTAGGGCTCGACAAGGCTTCGTCGGATCGCTTTGAAATGTTGAATGTATTCTGTGGTGGCTCTATGAGTGTTTTCTTCTCGAGTCATGTCTTCTGGCCAACTTATTTCTTCAGCCTGGGAATTCTTCAAGGAGTGTATGATGGATGCTACCTTGGCTTCAAATTGTTTCTTCTCCTCCTCCGTGAGGGTCTGGTTTGGTAAGTCAAAGGAAAAGACACCAGGTCGCGGTGAAGAAGGGATCTCCTGAAGTGCTCCAAACTGTCGAATCACCCTCCTTGGATAGTATGCAGTTGCGCCCGTGAATCCTAACAAGGGGACTGGGCTTCCGTCATCGCAGGTCAATCTGACTTTGCTCAGCGTCGGTAACCTTAGCCGCCATCGGAGTTGCTCAGTTTTTAGGACTTTGAGGAAGTTCTTCCATTCTACAAAGTTAAACTTAGGAACACGTGTATGGGTTCTAGCAAATGTTTTAAGAGGGTGTGTATTGGGGCTGATTTCAGTGAAACCCATGCGGATGTGGAATTGTCTGATATGGGATGTGAACCACAGATACAGCAGATCACTAGAAGCTCTAAAGATTCCCTTTTTGCTTTTCTTGAAACGATTTAGGGAAAGGAAGGTTTCGGCAAGGAGGATGTTTGAGTAATCCCACCCACAACAGACTTGCCTAGCTACTATAGCCATGATAGGGTCGAAGGTGACAGTTGAGATTGGGAATAGCACAAAGATAAAGAATGCCAAGATAAAAGCTCTACCAGATTTAGTTCCTTTAGAAGCAGGAAGGCGGGAAAATCGGTCTATAAGGAAGGATAGGGAAATTCTCCCAGAATTGCTTTTCGCATCTACTTTGACTTCATTTAGGTTTGTGTCAAGGAATTCAGCTACCTGACTTAGGGGTTCAAGTCCTATAGGGGGTCGGACGAGCGTAGGGGTGAATTCAACTCCGATGACAGCGCTGTATTCCTCGATAGTGGGAGTGATCTCTAATCCTTCCATGCAAAATGTAGCGGTGGTAGGATCCCAGTAGAGCGCCATGGCTTGAATAAAGGCAGGTGGGCACTCAATCTTCAGTAGGTCCAGTAGGTATCCTAGTCGTGACTCCGCATACTTCTGGCTGGCTTCGCCCATGCCATCCCACCATGATTGGAGTTCAGCTCGGGGGATCTTGAACACTTGAATATCATTCTTTCCCATCAAGTCTAAAATATGCAAATGATTTTAAAAGGTCAATCACCAGAAATTACTTTAAATGTATGAATATGCAGATGTCATGAAGCATGCATGAGCTAACTTGATTGCATAGTTCAATTTGAAGAAATGGAGATTAGGACCCTTTTTCAGGTCTTGAAAGCCTGACTCAAAGCCTAATTTGCATTTCAGGGAAGTGAATTATGTAATTTAGTCAGGTTTACTCAGTGACTAAAGGGAATAGCAATGTCACGTTCCATTGGTCAACACATCAAAGGAGCAAAGTGGGATGTACTTTTATTACAGTCAAGATGTCTAATAGAAGAACGGTAAAGAAAGGTTTTTCAAACAAGAAAGCCATAAAAGACAATGGAACGTGAGGGTCTAGATCACTCTTTCTTCAGAAGTCTATCCAAATGACAGTCGGTCAGGAATTCTCCTTTAATCTAGGGTAGGGGAGTTATCTTCAGTGGTTTGGTCGAGAGGTTGTAGTTCCTCTGGCCACTTTCTAGTCCAGGGTACGATGACTTCGGAAGCCTTCTCGGGTTCTACTTTCTTGATTGTGATACGCCTTGGCTTGGTCTTGATCGCAGGGCGTCTCTTCTTACCCCAAAAAGTAATCATGGGTATGTTCTCTTTGGCCAGCAATTCAGCCTTCTTGCGAGCGTACGCTTCCCTAGCTAGCTGGTTGCGACGTTGTCTCTTCATCTCCAGATAATCCTTCATCATTTCGTCTGATTGTCGCTTGAATCTGAGATTATCAGCGTAGTAGCGGGTTTGACAGTCTTCAGCATACCCCAGCTTACGTCCAGTCAGTTCCCGACCATACACGAATCTAGTAAAGTGTAGCCTCGTGTTTGGTCCGGGGCGAGTAACTTTTCTCAAGTACTCGAAGGTCACCAACTCCGTCGAGCTCTTAGGGAACAGTGACATCCTACCCCATAATCATTGTTGTTCTCATTAGTCACCCGAGTAATCTTCATGATGCGAATGCACATGGATGTATGCAATGTATGAGTCATATCATGGAGCAGGAAATAAAGTACGTTTAGAGATAAATGTCTTACCAACCACGCTTTGGGGGATGTGGAATGCCCCCTGTATCAATGGGTGGTTTTAGGTATACCAACCATCCATGGACATGCGCATGAGACAAGTGGGTATACTCTAAAGAAAATCGAAAATCAGGTGAGGAACCTACGGCTCAGGCTCCCACGATCCACACGAGGCAGATTCCTCCCCAAGGGTACCTACCCAAGAGGGTTAGATATCGCCAATGCAGATGGTAGGCGGGAACGAATACGAAAGTCTCAAGTGCCATCAAACACAAGATCCTTTTCGCATCCTTTCCCTATCTAAGGTAACCTAAGGGTGGTTGCAGTCGGGGTTTGACCGCCAGTGTGTGCGATGTGTCGTGATCATCACAATGCAAAGTCATGCACAGCAGTTTGTATCAAAACACCGCTTCAGTATGTGCATAAAAATAAACATACATTCCCAACTCCAACCTGCAGGAAAGATGTCAACAATCACGCCACCCCTTATTTCTCCAATCTGCAAAAACATCTAACACAATAGTTAGCATACGTACCTCACCTTCGAGAGCATCTGCAGAAAACAATGTCAGATAAACCAAACAACTTTTTAATCGGCTCAAGTCCTCTGGAATTCGTAACCAGAGATTCTGGTTTAGAATAAGTCCCCAGTGGAGTCGCCAGTCTGTCGCGACCCTCTCCCTGCGGAGCGGGGAAGGCGGGAGCGGGCTAATGGGCCGCCCGATCGCTGGCTTGATCGGACGCGGGCCTCTCCCAAGGTCCATTTCCCAAATCGCAACTGCTAGATATACGTGTCGACCTTCAGTGTGGTCTAGTGACATGTGATGAGTGTACATGCCAAGGAGTCGCCACCGATCGTTTCGTGGAGGGTACGATCGGAAACCCTATCGAATAGTTGGGAGTGGTCTATTCGATTCTGCGGAAACCAGAGAAGTGGGTTCGGGGACTTAGTTACGCCAACTGTCAAAGTTGACGCCCTTTCGGTACCTAAGCTGGATGGTTTATCTGATCCTAGGATTTCATACAGATGAGTGGGGTACAGATCCTAAATCTAGGAGTTCATGCAGATGGGAAATACTACCCTATCACTCACAATCAATAGAAATAAATGCGCAAATCAAGGATCCAGTACATGCGGATAAAACACATGAAATCAGCATGGCATCCCTAATGAGGCCCTATTAGCCTAGAGAAATATCAATCAAGGCTTAGGAGTGATTTGGACATGATTCGCCCATGAGGGGCAGAATCGTAATTTTGAATAATTCGGGAAAATTTACCCTTAAAAGGGTAAATCTGTCATCTTAGACGAATTGGGAAGTCAAAAGACAGGGGAAATAGGATTGGCCATCGATCCAATCCATTTCCTATTTTTTTAGGAATTTCCAGGATTTTTCTGGAATTTAAAAGTGATTTTACCCTTGGAGGGGTAAAGTCGTCATTTTGGACCAAGATGAGAATTGAAAATCTCAAATATTAGGGTTGGTCGTCCACCTGACCCAAACCCTAACTTCAAGCAATTTTCAGAACTCGATTGAGACAAGAAAGACGATTTCCCCACTAAAGGGCAAAATCGTCATTTTGAGAAAAGAGGCGGGACTCGAAAACCCAAATTTAAGAATTGGTCGTCTAATCGACCCTAATTCTTACCTTGGCATTATCGGCCTTATCTAGTATGCAAAACAGAGGCGACTTACCCCTAAAGGGTAATGTCGTCAAGTCTTGGAAAATTGGATAAGAAACCCCAAAAATAGGGTTGACCAGTTGTCTGTGGTCAATCCTCGATTTTTGGGGATTTCTAGAGTGTCTAGGATTTTTCCTAATTTTTCCACATTTTTTTGGAATTTTCTGGAATTTTCTATCATTTTTTAGGATTTTCCGAAATTTTTCGATTTTTTATTATTTTTTTAAAATCATTTTCTGATTTTTTTTATTAAAAAAAATGTTATCCGGGCCGGGTCGGGTGACCCGGCCCACGGCCCACGGACGTCCGGCCCGATCCGGGTCCGCGCGACCCGCGCCCACAACGACGCCGTTTCCATTTCTCCGGCTCAAATTTCAATTCCCGCCTAAATCAAATGAGCGGTCCTGATTGCGCCACGTAGCAGACCTACGGACGGCCTGATCTTCATGATGAACCGACGGACCAGATTAAAAGGCAAGATTGAACTATAGCCGTCCGATCTGAAGGATTTTTAATTTTTGAAAATCATTTTTAATTTCCGAAAAAGCGAGATCGTGACACGTGGCACGCCTATCACCGTCCGATCAAGTTTGTTATTTTTTATTCGGTTTTAAACCGAATGCGCTGACGTGGCTGCCACGTGGGCGCCACGTCAGCGACACATCAGCGTTGACTGGTCAACTTTCGTTGACCAGTCAACAGACTCGCCGAGGAAGACGATCGGCGCCGGCTCTGTTTCGCCGGCGCCTCGTCGGAATACATTTTCTCCACCTACAGGTCACCAAAGCTCGCGAAACCAACGCTATTCGACTCATCTCGTTCTCCTTTACAACATATCGAAGCCTTGATATAGCAGAATCAAAGTTGAACAACTCACCAACCTAGGCCGGAGCTAATTTCCGACGAAAGTCCGCCCTAGCCATTTCTAGCGATATCCGAGCCTATCAATCAATCAGGAAGCATCGTGGGAGATCGAGGAGACTTACCTGACCATCAGGGAAGGTCGACGTAGCTCGAGGCGAGCTCTCGAGCTCATATCCAGTCGCGGATAGGTGGAGGTCGACGCGAAGTTTTACACGATGAAAATGCGAAAAACGAGTTGGAGAATGATCAGGGAGGTGCAGGGAGTAATTCTAGATCGATAACTCGTAAAACAAACAAGCAGAACCCGAGTTGCCATTAACGACCGAGAGGAAGTTCGAGAAAGAGCCTCACCTGATTCTGTGATGAAACGAAGCTCCGCTTGATTCTGGACGTTCTTGGGGATGTCACGAAGCTCGGAGGATGTATCCGAGGCTTCGGTTCTGCGCCGGTTGCCGCGGTCGAGCCTTCGGAGCTCACGGGTTCTCCCTCCTATGGCGACGGCTATGGCCGTCCCGAGCTCTCTCTATCTCTCTGTATCTCTCTCACTCTCTCTCAGCGAACTCTTTGTTCGCTTCCTTCTCTCTCTGAGCTCGTTCTCGCTCTCTTCGTCCGTTCTTCGCGCGAACAGAACTCTCTCCCTCTCTGCGTCTCTCTCTCTCTCTCTACCCTCGCGCGAACAGAACTGCTTCTGTCGTCCCCCCGCGTCTGTTGGCGAACGCCTCTTTTAACCAACCTTCTCCTCTAACTGATTTCCCTTTTGCCAACTGATCTTTCTCTCTTTTTTTTTACTGACTTCCCCTCCGCCCTTTTCCGTTTGTGTGCGAAGGAAACAGAACCGAGTGGCTCTGTTCTGTTTTCTACGTTGGTCAACCGGGTTGACTGGGTTGGTCAACCCGACCCAGTTGACCCGGGTTCTAATTTTTTTTGTTCAAATTGGATGTCCATATGTGTAAAGATCACAAAATTGATGCTAAAATTGGGTTCCATGGCACAGACTCCATCTAGAAATGTGGTTTTCGTGACAAATTCCTTTTGAATTGATTGAAAGCCCCAAATGTTGAATAAGGTCCGAAATTGATTTTTGTCAAATTGGGGTTCCTAATGGACGAATCGGCCCCAATTGAGTCCATCATTTGATTCAGTGGGTCAAAAACTATAGGGAGGAAGTATTAGAGTTCTATGGGTGTTCCTCAGAAAATTTTAATTTTGGATTTGGTACTTTAGGGACTAAAATGAATAGAATCTTTATGCAATTAGGTCCCTAAAGCCAAAATTGATCACATTAGCGCACAATTGAACCAAATTGAAATGTGGGGGAATCAATTCGAATGTCAAGATTCAGAAAATGCAAAAGATTGCAAATAAAAAGACTCAAAACACATTTTTTGACAAATTTAACCCTGTAAGTTACAAAGAAACACACAAGATTAAACTTGAATTTCGACTCTTGATGAGGTCAAAAATGACAAGGGATTAAAAATAAAAATATTGACTATTTTCCTATATTTTTGTGACCCCAAATTCTATTTTTTGTTGATTTTTCTAGTATTTTCCTATTTTCTAAAAATACTAAAAAAAATGTGAAAAATATGAAAAATTATTTTTTGGTCAAAAATGGTTCCTTGGGTTTAGCCAAGGCCACCAAAGTTTATTTTGTAATTTTTTGACTTTTTATGATTTTTTTATGATTTTTTCAAAAATAAAACTGGAAAAGACTTGGTTAAAAATCAGGTGTCAACAGGACATATAGAAAGAGACTTCTGGAAGAAATTCTATAATTATCCTGCTTAATGCATATGATAAATTATCTTGTCTGTCACGGTGTACTTGGATGGAGGTAGAGCAATTGTCCAATGCCTTACATGCTAGTACTGTTGGTTGTCTGAATTATGCCATGGATAGTACTAGGCTTGGTCTATCACATGTAGTCAGGAAAATGTACATGATTAATCCAGGTGTACATTGTGATGATGTGAAGTGGATCCTCCTGATTTTATCAAGGACGACAGGCGTTGGGTTATATTTTGGAGAATGTAATTCAGGTAGTGTGGCGGTAACTAGGTTTGTGAACCTGAAAGGTAGTCGATTTCTGAGCAGTTATGCCTTTAGTTTTGTCAGTTGTGCTATGAGTTGGAAAGTGCCGTTAGGAGACGTTATAGTCTCGTTGGTGACTGAGACTAGAAACATGGTAGCCACAGAAAAAGTTGATGAGGTGGTATGGTCTAACGACTTGATTAGTGATGTAGACATAGGACATTCAGTTGATGTGATGTTCGGTAAAAGTCAAAGATATCACTGGAAAATAGAGTACATTGGTGACCGAAAATTTTGCGTCAGATATAGCATGTCAATAGAGGATGTGACCAAGAAGAAGTTTCTTGCACTGGAGAATCCTACGGACATGTGGATCGACTTGATTTCTCTAAATAAGTTCAGGCTCTGTTTGAGCTTGATAGACGTCTGTGGAGCGTGAGAGCCCGCGGGGGCGTTGGGAGAGCAACATGGATGATGAGGTACTATGACTTGGCTCACCTTTACAAGGCTTATGAATCAGGTTTCGAAACCTTTTATTGGCAATTTCGTTGTAGTTTATTTTGATGATATCATGATTTATAGCAAGACCGAGGAAGACCACTTAATGCACTTGAGGGATGTGTTGACAGCATTGTAGGCTAATACGCTGTATATCAATCTTAAGAAATGTAGTTTTTTTTTTAACTAATAAGCTGCTTTTCTTAGGATTTATTATTACTACCGAGGGAATAGAAGTGGATGAAACGAATGTGAAAGCAATTAGAGAATGGCCTACTCTTAAAACGGTTTCTGAAGTTAGGAGTTTTAATGAGTTTGCTACCTTTTACAGGCAATTTATTAAGAATTTTAGTACTATTGCAACCCCAATTACAGAATGTCTGAAAAAAGGAAAATTTTTGTGGAGAGAGCAAGTCGAGAATAGTTTTGCTATTCTGAAAGAGAAGTTATGTACCATGCCTGTTCTTGCTTTGCCTAATTTGATAAGCTATTTGAGATAGACAGTGATGCTAGAGGAGTGGGTGTAGGAGTTGTTTTGTCTCAGGAGCGCAGACCAATTTGCTATTTCAGTAAGAAGCTTAGCGAGGCGAGGCAGAAGTAGAACATTTATGACAAAAAAAAAATTATTCTATTGTAAAGGATTTGAAGATGTGGGAGCACTATTTGATTGGTAAAGAATTCGTGCTCTATTCTGATCATGAAGTTTTGAAGTATCTGAATAGTCGGAAAAGAATCAATAAGGATATGCGTGCACGTTGGTGTTAGTTCTTATAAAAATTCCCTTTCAGATTACAACATAAATCGGGTGTGCATAATGTCGTATCAAATGCGTTGAGCAAAAGAGTTGGCTTGTTGATTACATTAAGCCGGGACATTCTGGGGTTTAAGCAGCTGAAAGATTTTTATGCAGGTGATGATGATTTTAGGCAGATTTGGAAGACGTGTGCTACTGGTCAACCTGTGCAGGAGTACTATATTTTAGATGGTTATTTGATGGGTGGCAATCAGCTTTGCCTTCCTCGGATATCCCTATGGGAGAAGGTAATTCGTGATTTGCATGTTGGTGGGTTGGCTGCACATTTGGGGTGTGACAAAACTGATGCTGCAGTCTAGAAGTGCTTTTATTGGCCCCAATTGCATAGAGATGCCAGCGGGTATGCGCAGAAGTGTTATGTTTGCCAGACTGCTAAGGGGCGGTCTAAAAATACGGGTTTGTATATGCCTTTACCTGTCCTTGGAAATATATGAGAAGATCTTTCCTTGGATTTTGTACTTGGCTTGCCACGGACCCAAAAAGGCGTGGATTCTATTTTTATTGTGGTTGGCAGATTTTCCAATATGGCGCACTTCGTTCCTTATAGGAAAACTTCTGATGCAGTAAGTGTGACCAGATTATTCTTTAAGGAAGTGGTTCGCTTGCATGTCGTCCCTAAGTCTATTACCTCGGATAGGGATAGCAAATTTCTAGGGCATTTTTGGCGGACTTTGTGGAGACTATTTGATTCATCTTTGAACTTCAGTAACACAGCTCACCTACAAACTGATGGGCAGACAGAGGTGGTCAGTGAACTATGGGCAATTTGATTCGAAGCATTTGTAGAGATAAGCCGAAGCAGTGGGATATCATTTTATCACAATCAGAGTTTGCTTATAATAATGTAGTTTATAGTTCTATTGGCAGGACACCTTTTTCTGTTGTTTATACAAAGGCGCCTTAGCATACTCTAGATTTGATTAAGTTGCCCAAGCAAGCGGACAAGAGTGTTGCAGCAGATCATATGGCTAAGCAAATTGTTGAAGTGCATCAGACAGTCAAATAGAAGTTGGAAGAGGCTAATCATAGGTACAAAGCTGCAGCTGATAAACATAGGCGAAAATAGGTGTTTGCAGTAGGCAATTAAGTCATGGTGTTTTTTTCGTAAAGAGCGATTATCAGTTGGCTCTTACAGTAAGTTGCAGCTAAGGAAATACGGACCTTACACTGTCAGTAGGAAGATCAACAATAATGTTTATGTTATAGGCCTTCCACGTAGCATGGGAATTTCCAACACTTTCAATGTTACTGATTTGTCATTATTTCATGAATCCACTAAGCCTTTATATCTTGATCCTAATTCTAATTTGATGATGAGTTTTTCTCGAGTGGAGGAGAATGATGTAGAGAGTATTAGCAGTGCGTTTTTGGACCGATTGAACAGGTAGAAATCCAAACGGAAGTCGAAGCGATGATGCACTTAGGACCGATGGGCCGACGGACTATTTCGGATCGGGCTCAACTTCGGTCGGTTGAAGCGAAACAGCCTCCTGATCAATATTCACTGCCTTTGGCTGTGAATTGCAATGGATTTTTGGCGATTATGGGTCGTGTAGATAAATTTTTCATTTTTTTGGTATTTTTTGGGCTTATTTTTGCTGCTAGTGGCAATTTTGTAATTTTGGGTTTTGCTGTTTAGAACCTTAGTAGGGTTAGGTTTAACACCTTATATAAAGGTATTTTATGATGTTTAGGAGAACATAATGTATTTTTAATATTGAATTTGTGGTTTTCCCTCAAAGCAAAATTTGCTTGTTATTACTCGTTATAAGCTGCGTCAACGTACTACGATGCAAGTGAGGGAGAGCAGCTGGTCGGATCATCAAGGAGGCAGCAACAACGATGGGGGCTGCAATGTCGTTGTCCTGACGGCGGTGGGGCAGCACCTACAAGCTTCACGACCTCGGGGTTGCGAGAAGGCATAGCCAGAGCAGTGGCTCGACGGAGGGCTCGACTAGGAGCGCACGGACAAGGGACACGACTGAGAGGAGTCTTCGGTCGTTTTCCGTAGCTAGTAATAGTAAGTTAGTAACCTAAATCGATGCTAAAAAAAACGAAATGACGAAAACACATGGCATGTTATTTCCGGTGCAAAAGGAGTAGCGTGAGGTTGCATGAAGACTACTAGCGGACTCTTCTTTAGAGAGGATGAATAATACTAAGAATTCTTGTTGGCATCGGGCATCCTGTTCTAAATCTTGGATGAGCTTAGAGAGCCATAAGTTAAAATGGACAATAAGTATAAGACAACTGCAAATATCATCATGATCGAAATTGATGTATACGTATGTAGAAAATACGCACCTCTTAAGTATTTTAACTACAAAAGAGACCAAAAGTTCGTGATCAATCACTAAAGAAACACCATACACGCCAAACAGACCTCTTAAAAAAACGGAAAAAAAGGGATTTTCTGGATCTTCAGAAAAAGAAAACAAACATGATCTCCCAGAGCTAGTTTTTAATGTTCCATGCGTAGAAGCATGTAGAAATAGACATACAAAGTCATCGGGAATTTCAATGTAGTCCTAACGTTCTAGGGTCATGTGAAGCAACGGAGGAACCAAAGAGAAGCAGCTCTTTTTATGTTGCCATCGAGTCACAAGCAAGAAATGAAGTTGTAGGGTAAGACCAAAGGCAAATCCAGAATCTCACGTACGCAGAAACGAAAGAGATGGAATGGAACAAGAGGAATGTTCAACTTTTTGGCCATAGCCCCATTGTTTTCATTTCCTGAAAAATGCTTCCTCTTATCGTGATTGCATCGGGGTCGGCTTCGTTAATGGCGGAGTCATACAACTCATTGCTTGCTCGCCGTGTCTAAAGTTTTCCCGAATAACTCCTGATTGTTTTCATGTAAAGAAAGGCGAGGCTACGATCTTGAGGATGGTGTTCTTCTTTCAAGCATCTTTTCGTTTCAAACAGCTTCTATGATCTCGTTTCAAACACATGAAAGAATTTGTTCCCTCAGGAGAAGGATTATATGGTCCAATCCGATTATAATGTTCATCCATAAGAACAGTGAATATCAAACCAACAGCTCAAGAACGTTCAGATTAGTGAAATCTGGCTGGTTTTGCTTTGTATAAGCATTTGATTTTGGTTTTGTGATGAATCAATCAGAAAAGCCAGCATTGAGCTGAACCCATGGATTTATATTCAATTACTCAAGCTTAACAATGGAAAGTGAAGAGCATCAAAGGGGATGACAAATATCGACGACTAACCTCGATATATTTGAAAAGAAACATCTCTTAAGAGGGAAAAACATTGTGCAGTCTCGTTTTTATCCTGTTCTCGAAGTTAACTTTCGAGTAAAAATAGATGATCGGGGTAACTTTGTGGAATTTGGCAGCGACTCATTGGACCATTGTAGCATGTAAGAGAGTAAACAGTTTGAACGAGCAAATACGACATCACTCACTAGCCTCTAAGTTCTGATTACTTGCGGAAGAAAGCTAATCATCCGTCTCGAAGCTATGAAAGTCTGATGAACGAAAGGATGTGCGGAACATGGTTAAGGATCTCAGTTTGTTCTCAGTAACTTGACGAGCTTGTCCTGTCATGGCACCTGATGTTGGTTCAGTTTAAAATTGCAGACAGATTGGTTTTGCTTTGTGAGCCATATGCAATCAAGACAGAGACAACAATTGACAGCCTGCTCTAATTTACAGAGGAAAGCACGAAATGCTTGAAAAACACATGGTCGAAAACTTTCAGAAGCACTCCTAATCCCAAAGAAGGGGCTTTCAATGGCCCAAAAGAATTTCTGATTTCCTATCCAGAGGACAACTCAATCAAACCAGCAGCCGGAAAATAACCTCAATGGCCTAATGGTGCATCAGGGTGTATATCACTGCAATATTACATGATATGCGATTAGATTACAAACTGCAGTCTCGAAAGGAAAGTCTGGCGAAAATATTTCACTCACTTCAATTGTTGAAAAGAAGAATAGAGGATGCATTGCATGCTTAAAAATTAAAATTGCAATTATATGACTTAGATGCAAAATGCTGCAGTTGTAGAAACACTCCCCTAACCCGAATAAAGAAAAACAATACATCCTGACTTAACACAAACTCAATCCAAACAGCAGACGAAGCCATTGTCCTCTTCTGAGAACAGAATGTTAAGGACACATTTCCCTGGAAAAAAAAATGCTTCTGCATGATCATGATATGAAGGAGTATATGTTACAATCTTCAATTAGCATATAATCGTCCTACCAAATGGAGAAGAACCTGTATAGGTTTCAACACACAACAGCACAGCAGTAAAAAGTATCAAAAATGAAGCTTTCTGCATAAACCTGAACCGACATTCCTCAATTGAGTCATGCGTTTTACAGGAGCTCCAGGACAACTTTCTACAGAGTCATTTGGCCGTTGTACGGAAGGAGGCGTCCTGCAATTGCCGTAACCCAGCTTTGCCTCCGACTTTTCAGAGAGAAGATCCTCAGCCTTCTCGAGCAAAATCATGTCTGACAGCATGGCGAGATCCCTCTCACGAATTCCACCTCCCCTATCATTGGGGGAGGGGCCAAAATTAAGCTGCCGAGGAACGCTGGTTCGCCATTCATCTGTATGGTTTAGCTTTTGATAAGTCATTTGTACATTGTCGCGACCATCAATGACCCTGTTGCCCAATGCATCATCCTGAAGCTTTCTGCATAAACCTGAACCGACATTCCTCGATTGAGTCATGCGTTTTACAGGAGCTCCAGGACAACTTTCTACAGAGTCATTTGACCATTGTACGGAAGGAGGCGTCCTGCAATCGCCGTAGCCCAGCTTTGCCTCCGACTTTTCAGAGAGAAGATCCTCAGCCTTCTCGAGCAAAATCATCTCTAACAAATCTTGGTAAATTAATTCGACCATCTCCTCGTCTGACAGCATGGCGAGATCCCACTCATGAATTCCACCTCCCCTATCATTGGGGGAGGGGCCAAAATTAAGCTGCCGAGGAACGCTGGTTCGCCATTCATCTGTATGGTTTAGCTTTTGATAAGTCATTTGTACATTGTCGCGACCATCAATGACCCTGTTGCCCAATGCATCATCCTTAGGAGTGTGACAAATCATTTCTTTCTCCAATGCGATAAGGGGAGTTTCGAGATCGAGGATTGCATCTCTGGTCTCACCTTCAACATGCAAAGTAACTGGGCATTTAGCATACGGCTTGTCACCCAAAACTGAATCAACTCGCTCTTTAACACCCTTCTTGGTGTCCTTAACACTAAAAGATTCTAACTTGTACACTGAATCTGCACATCGACGCTCAACATCATCGAAAGACCCCGCTTTAGCTTCAGAACCCATGAACACGAGCATATAAACAGTACCTGAATAAGGGGAAAAAAAGTAGCACACAGCACCGTGAGTATTTGCTACACAACAATACCTTACTCTATCCTAGCTCCAAGATTGAACCCAGGATCTTCAAAGAAACCAAAAAACCCCCAAGACTGAAAACCTAAGACGAAAAAAGAGGGAAAATCTAAAAAGGGTCCCTTCAAGGTTCAAAACTTGACGCGGAATACAAATTGGGTCCGTCAACAATTACATAGTCTAACGATAAATATTGAAAAAATCATCGAAAGAAGAAAGAAACGTGCAGCGAAAGGTGAAACGCGGGTCTAATCCCATGATTTTGCAGGTTACAGGGTCCTTACAGAAAACGTCCAAGATTGAACCTAGGAGGCTAGGATATTTAAAGAAACAACAAACCCACAAGAACGGAAACCTAAGACGAAAAAAGAGGGCAAATCTCAAAAGTGTCTCTTCAAGTTCAAAACTTGAGGCAGAATACAAATTGGGTCCATCAAAGATTACAGAGTCTAACGACAAATCTAGAAAAATATCATGGAAAAGTGCAAAAGCGGGTGTAATCCCACGAGAAATCAAAAGAAAACGACAAAAAAAAAACGAGGGAGCTCGCAGGTTACAGGGGAAAGTACCTTTTGGCGATGTGCGAAAAAGGGTCTTGCTCTTCGCAAGGGAAGAAGAAGATGAAGAGCGAGTGCGAGAGGAGGCGAGCAGATCGAGAAGGACTCGCAGGAGCTTGCGCTAACTTTCGCCGGAGCTTTGAAGGAAAGAAGGGATGGGCCAAGGGCGGTGCAGACAAGACTCCAAACTCAGGCGTCACTCCAGTCGAAGCACACGTCTCTCTAGTTTTAAAGTGGCAAAAGGCCAAATAAGCACAGGGAAAAATAAATAGCCGTTGGCTTCTCTACGTATATGAAAGCGTATAATCACTTGTCTTGCGTTGTGATATCTCCGCCCCCGTTGGAATTATTTGAATACCTTTCCTTTTCTGTACGCAAATTCTATTATGATTTGAAAAATCACGATGGAATCTCAACAATAGCAATAAAATAAAATAAATAAATACAAAAATCGTTGCAGGACCTACTTCTAATATGTTGATGCAATTTCTTATGGGGGTGTTAAATTTCAAATTTTTTTCCCAAATATTATTTTAAATTGTTTACGATAAAATAAAATTTATTTTTGTTTATCTTTTTCAGTAAATAAACTTGCCTAAACTCATTTAACTTTATTCTTTTGGCAATTGATGCACTTTCGGCATCTTTTTGCTATATTCGTCCTGCTAAAAAAACAAAAATTAAAACTAAATTCACGATAAATCATGTCGATATCACAACACCTTTCCACGAACACGAGCGAAATAATAAAGTCGAAATTGTAAAATAAGCAAAATACATAGTCAATTGGGTATGTACGAATGTGAAAATTTAGCCATTCAATACTTACGCCATAGCAAAATATAATGTATTTTGATATGATCTTCAAACTTGTTACCTAGTGGGCTTGCCATGGATTTGCTGCATATCTATTCCGTGAAGCATGTGGCAAATATGCCATTCTTGGCACAGCAATGCCTAAGTCATCTACCGTGAGAAATATAGGATAATAATTGCCAAGTACATTTTGGATGGAAAAATGATCAAAAGATAGTGGAAATACATTAATTGCTATAGCACAAAACTAAGTGTATTGAGTGTTAAAACTAAAGTCTTTTTTAATTAATTGAGAATTTTGCGGTGGACAGTACTTGCGACCTAAATCGATGCTAAAAGAACGAAATGACAAAACATATGGTACGTTATTTCACGTACAAAAGGAGGCGCGAGGTTGAGTGAAGATTACTAGCGGACTCCTCTTTACAGAGAATGAATAATACTAAGAATTATGGTTAGTATTAAGGCACTGTTAATGGCTTGTTTGTAGAGTGCAAAAGGTGCCTTGTCCCACATAGACCAAACGTGAGGGTGTGGGCTGATATATAAGTGAAAGGCTATGGATGAAGAAAATGGGGTGAATGGGCTGAACCCTATTATACTGAATAAAGTCCTAAATTTATTAATTAATGTCAATTTAGTTATAAACTTTTTTTTATTTGACAATGTCCATCCGAGGAAGGGGTGGGATAAACCGAATTGGATATTAACCTTTTTTTTTTCCAATGAAGGAGAGTTAAAAGAAAAATGTTTGTTATGCTTAATATTTTTAGTTTGATCTTTAAAATGTTGAATCTCAAATTGTATCCCCATAAGGGGAATGCTGAAGTTGAAAAGCCTTGTTCTTTTGGAAGATCTATCTCGCATTTCGTACTTGATGGTGTTTCTTTTGTCCTTTCCAGGCGATCGAAAAATAAAGAAAAGGCAGGGCTAGTGACCGGAGTGAAGTCGTTACAAGGTAGCTTGTACAAATTGGATTAAGAAATAATCAAGTTACATACATATACAGATTGGTTGGATTAACCCCATTTTTCTGTAGGTTATATATTCACATATCTACCAATTCGGCATTGATTCAAAATATTTTATCAGAGGCATGACCTATTCGGGAACCTCCGGATCTATGGATTACTAAAATATCTATTCACAAGAACTCTGCAGGTTTAGAAGGTGTACTTCGTGCAAAGCTTACTCCAACTAAAATAGACAAGATTTAGATAGAGCATAACTGGAATCGAACCCCGGGAGTTGTTGGAATAGAATGATTTTGAAAATCCAGATTGTTCAAACAGAGGGCCAGTGGACACGAACTCTGACCAGAAAAAGAACCTCAAGTAAGTCGCGACGGAAGAAATTAGGAATTGGCCTTCTCTCGGCTCTTACAAACAGAAATCCAAGGAAAAAAATATCTTTACATTTGCAGAGGGGCGCATTGAAATACCAGGTACTGCTAAAGGAAGCTCCTCAAAAGTTATCAGCAATGAGGAAACCGAAGGAAAATATGCCATAATTGATCTGCACAAGCTTTCATTTTCTTCAAAGGACATTAAGGATGACAATCAATATTGATAAAAATGAAAATCCACCATCAGAGGAAAGACCATCTCCCCATGGTAACAGAAGAAGGAAGCTTACATTGGTTCACTTTGCTCGGCAAAATCAACCCAGGAAAGACTTGTCGAGAAAAAAGATCTTCTCAAGCAACCGGCAATAAGCAAACCATGTCAGTATGAAGTTATTAACAGCCCAGCTCTAGCCAAAACTAAGGACGATAGAGAACGTACTGGGAAGGGAACACATTCCCAAAAGGTTACGTTGATCGACAAGATGATTTCCCCAGTCCAACATTTCGAAGAACTCAGGTGGCGAGCTCCTCACCAAGTCCACTGATTCAGGGAGAAAGATGGTAATTTTGCGCAAGGAGAAGGAAGTTTTGTTAGAAAAATAATACAATATGTATATTAATCTATACAATGACAGAACCAAACCATAAGCAATGAAATGAAAGATAGGTTTATAACAGACATGTCATGGACGATGTCATTTACCATAAGTCTCACTAATCTTCTTCTTTGAAGATCTGCAATCCACAAAGCTGTGATCTATCTTGTCATAGTTGAAGCATGTACCTTGATATCTGTACTTGGCCACTTTAACTTGCAATCATTTAAATTTCGAATCGCAATAATAAATATGACCAAGCTGCCTCAAACATGAAAACATTAAGTTGGCAGAAGCACAAAAATTGATCCTTCAGAAGCAGTATTCAAAAATCGACAGATGCAAAAAGTCATCAGATGCAACTGCATCTAAACCCGTCAGATGCAACTACTTCTGAATCCATCATATGCAGAAATTCGTCAGATGCAACTGCTTCTGAACCCATCAAATGCAGAAATTCGTCAGATGCAACTGCTTCTGAACCCATCAGATGCAACTGCTTCTGAACCCATCAGATGCAGTCCTTTTGGACCCGTCAGAAGCAGTCCTTCTGGACCCGTCAGAAGCAGTATTTCTGGACCCGTCAGATGGAGTTCCTTCTGACCCTTCTTCTGAGTTTCCTTCTGAGTCTCCTTCTGAGCCTTCCTTCTGAGTCTCATTCTGACCTTCCTTCTGACCCTTCCTTCTGAGCTTCCTTCTGACCTTCCTTCTGAGGCTCCTTCTGACCCTTCCTTCTGAGGCTCCTTCTGAGCTTTCCTTTTGAGCAACAAAATCCGAACGAAAATTTAACAATATAAATAAATTGAATTTAGATGGAATACCGAGGCATGTGTTCAACACAATTTCCTTAAAACAGATTCGTCCCCTTCAGTACGTGCTTTGAGGTTTCGTGGACGTCTGTCTCCCAGGATACAACGGTTGAACATCGATAGATGCTAGCACAGCACTCCAACGCTTTCGGCGAACTTGAACAACACGAGAACACTATCGAAAACAATGCAAATGCATAGAATCGGAAAAGAGGGAGAAAAGTGTTCCTTTTGAGATTGTAGTGTTTTCCTATCTCACTTCCTCTCTTTCAAACAGAATGGAAAACCACCTATTTATAGGCTAAGTGGGGCATTGCGGAAATAAATAATAACGGCTAAATTAATTCTGCCGTTTAGAGCCGTTATGTAATTAATTCTGTAACCACAGAATTATAACAACCGTTACTTAGTTAATACCATTTACACACCGGTAATTAACGTAAGCACGATTAACGGCTTGAGTTGGAAAAAATTAAAACAGAAGGCAAAAATGGGCTTGTCGCGAGGCCCACTTTTCTGTCCGGCATTCGCGTACGCAGGTCGTGCGCTCGCGCCCAAGTTCAACTTGTCGAGCCTCCGTCGGGGTCCGGGATTCGCACCCCCCTTGCGCGTGCGTGCGAGGCATAGTGCTTGTGCTATGATAGTTACCACTCAAAGAGAGTGTATCCATATATAAAGCACTTCAATGCCTTCTTCCTTTCCTATGTGGGACTAGTGCTTTGTCACTTCCCACTTCCAACTCAAGAGTGCTCTTTGAGAAACAATTTCTCATTCACTCACCATCAAAATACCTCATATTTCCAACAATCCCCCACATGAATGAAAATTGTTTTGGTTTTGACTCTGTGATAGTGTTCAACAAATGAAACCTGCATAGGATAGGTAGGTGTCACCCTTTGAACCTTCCCTTGTGAAAGTATATTTAATTTACCAGCTGTCCAGTAGACATGATGTCCTTGAACTGTCATGCTTTCTTAGTAAATGACCCATACACTTCACACAGGAATCATCAACGTTTGTTCAGTTCTCATGAGTATGTTCGTTTTGGCCATGAACATCGTCCTGGTTCTGCGAGAGTTTCTAAAGAATTCAGCCCTCAATAATTCTCCTTTGAAGCGGCCCCACTTCTCTCTCACATAGGTGATTACTTAATCTTGAGAATTAATTTACTCCACTTAAGAATCATTAAAGCAATAGTTGCTATCCTTTTCCTGATAAACCCCCACAGTAATTTGTTTACTCCACATACTTGGGGGATATCAAATCACTGTTTCTTTTATAGGAATGATTTGAGGGATAGACCCCCACAGTGATATCTTAAGTTCGTATACTTAGGTTGTCCCTTTTGAACCTAGATCTTGGGATCTCCAGTCAGCTAGGTTGGGTTTTCCGTTATACAAACTTTTCTATAATGGGCTGTAGTCCCATTCCTATTATTGATTTTCCAACTAACTCTTTGTTTAACCTTTTGGTTAGCAGATCTACAATATTATCCTTTGACTTTACGTAGTTAATAGAGATAATTCCAGTTGAGAGTAGTTATCTAATGGTATTATGTCTATGACATATATGTCTAGACTTACCATTATACATAAAACTCTGTGCTCTTACAATCGCAATGTATACAGATTGGTGGCACAGGTTTTTGCCATTTTGGAATATCCTCTAGGAAATGGCGTAGCCATTCAGTTTCTTCACTACATTTATCCAAAGCTATTACTTCGGATTCCATTGTGGATCTAGCTATAACAGTTTGTTTTCAGGATTTCCAAAATTATGGCTGCATATACTAATGTGATTCATATCCACTAGTAGATTTTGGAACAGCCACTTTTGCAAGGCACCCCCACACTTGTAAGCATTTATAGGATGGTCTCCTACCTTTCCATAGCTCATAAGAGGTTTTGTCCTCTTTATTTCGAGGTATTGCATTATTCTCACCTTAGGAAGGAAATAATGCTTCACAAGGTCAACAAATGACTTGTTATTGCCCTAATTCATGAAATCGTCAATCACATAAGTTGGGTTACCATCACTGTTGATTTTCTTCAACTGGCTAAGTCCCATTTCCCTCGAGGAATAGTCAGAGGATCGGCCGAATCCATTTCTGACTTCATATTATCAATGGACATAATTCCATTTTCAAGCAATTGCTTTATCACATCACTCCTCGAGCGAACATGTCTCTTTCTACCATTGAAAGTTTTACTCTTTGCAATGGCTATTGCCACTTGGCAATCACAATGTATAGACATGTAAAGTGCCGATTTCATTTCCTTGAGCAATCCTCAAGTCATCAAGATAAAATATTTCCTTCTTCTTCTCCTACTAAAGTGTAGGAGGATAAACGTTATATTTTCACAAATATGCTTGGTAGCATCTAGGTTTATCACCTATTATTTTTCGTTAGCCTCAATATTGGCTCGAGAAATGACCGCAACATTTTTCATAATCATCTGCTTCAACCAAATTGACTTTTGGTTTAGCAGGATTGTCATTTCCTTCAAAATATTTTGTTTGGTTGAGTTCCAAACTACAACATCCCACCAAGTATGAACATGTATCAAACAGTGGATATCGTCTCACAGAAATCACCAATTGGTGTTTCTCATTGCTTCTTATAGAGAACAAATTTCTCTTAAGAACTTCATATTTGCTTTTAAGCAAATACACATAGCATATTTAGTGCTATCATCGATAAAGTTAATAAAATATTTATTACCGCCTCTTGTTTGTATGAATTGCAAATTCACATACATCACAAATGAATCAATTCAAGAGGATCTGAGTTTCTTTTACACGCAGAGCCTCCATTGGTTCATCTATTTTGTACATAGAGCCTCTATTGGCTCATTCCTTTCGCGTGCAGAGCCTTTATTGAACCTTTTGTGTTCAAGGTTTCTATTGAACTTTTCGCGTTCAAAGTCTCTGTTAAGCGCTATTTTTGTTCAAGGCGCCACACATGTTTCAAGCGATCTCTTTCGCATAGGAAGGAAAGAATCGCTTTTCGAAACTTTGCCTCAGATGCCTCCCATGTCTTGATATGGTTGTCCTTATCGTTGCTCTTGATGCATCACCATAGCAACGCATTTTCCAAATACAAGGGTATGGTGTTCACACGCACCTTGTCATCTCGAGCTCCTTGGGTTTCTAATTATTGATTTTTCGCCCATAGGAAGATATCCACAATCTTGGAATTCCCCGAGCCTTTAAATTTCTCGGGTCGAAGAATGTTCAATCTAAGTGGTATGGGGCTTGCCCCGTTCACATGCCCAGAGTCCATCATAGCCATCTTGGCCTTTAGCTCAATCGATCCAGCATGCAACTTGGTCCAAGGATTTACTCAAGTACATTTTTTCAGCCTGAATCTTATGCAAGATCACTTGAATTTCTTGCACATGACCTATCACAGTCTTAGAGTCCATCATCAAATAATCAAGGAATCGTCCGACAACAAATTTCTTTGCTTCGGCATCCTTTGTTTTATATTTCCGGTCAAGGATTCTCATAATCCTTTGACGTCCTTATTGCACAATAGACATTGTACAAGGAGTCATATAAGCCATTCATGACATAATTCCTACATAGGAAGTCAGAATGCTTCCAAAGCCTCAACCTCGTTGAAGGCTTGCTTATCCGTTTCTCCATCGGATACCTTAGGAGGTTCCTCAGTCAAGAATCTCGCAAGATTCAAAATTGTTGAATAAACCAACATCTTTTGCTGCTACCTTTTAAAGTTCAATCAGTTGAACTTTTCAAGTTTCTTACCAAAGTGGATAGAAACAGCGACAGAGGTAGACGATGGTCCATACAGAAGCCTTTAGATAGCAAAAGAAGAACCTTTGGTGATGTCGTTAGCAGCCACATCAACAACTTCGTTTCCAATGGCAATCTGAATACTGAATATGTATTCTCTTTGTCTGCATGATTGACAGTACAAAAAACACAATAGTCAATCTGGACAAAAACCATAAGAAAGCAAATCTACCATTAGATTTTGTTGATGATAGGGCAAAGCACCACATCAAAGCCATAAATATAACTTGGTATCAGCCACTGATTAGACCGTTAGGGTCACGAACGAGAGTTCATTATGAATTGATGGCAACGCTTCAGACTTGCGATGACTCATGGGCCCTTGAGGCACATAGATACTTCTTGGAATGCCACAGACAAGGCTGGTCGTCGTAAGGAGTCCATCAAAGAATCTGTAAAAGACACCTAACATGCAAAGATGAGATTTGCATGACCTGTTGGTATTATTGACAAATTAAAAATTCGCCAATTTGGTCAAGGATTTATTGAACCGTTTGACAATTAAATCCGGTCCAGAATACTTCATGAGACTTCTCGCTTTTCGTCCATTCCTTTTATTCTCCTGCAAAAGACGTTTGATCCCAAAAATCAAACTGCACTTATGTGGAAAAATTCAGATATCATTGTTCCATCACAATCTTCAATCCCTAGGGGACCCCTCTCGAAAGTCCTCCTCGAATCTGCAGAATGAAGAATAGAAGACTTCTTTCCTTTACCATATCTATCATGTAAGTGATTAATCTTTTAAGAGAAGACTAATCTGTTTTAAGATTGTTAGAAAAATAATACAATATGTATATTAATCTATACAATGACAGAACCAAACCATAAGCAATGAAATGAAAGATAGGTTTATAACAGACATGTCATGGACTATGTCATGTATCATAAGTCTCATTAATCTTCTTCTTTGAAGATCTGCAATCCACAAAGCTGTGATCTATCTTGTCACAGTTGAAGCATGTACCTTGATATCTGTACTTGGCCACTTTAACTTGCAATCATTTAAACTTCGAATCGCAATAATAAATGTGACCAAGCTGCCTCAAACATGAAAACATTAAGTTGGCAGAAGCACAAAAATTGATCCTTCAGAAGCAGTATTCAAAAATCGTCAGATGCAAAAAGTCATCAGATGCAACTGCATCTAAACCCGTCAGATGCAACTACTTCTGAATCCATCATATGCAGAAATTCGTCAGATGCAACTGCTTCTGAACCCATCAAATGCAGAAATTCGTCAGATGCAACTGCTTCTGAACCCATCAGATGCAACTGCTTCTGAACCCATCAGATGCAGTCCTTTTGGACCCGTCAGAAGCAGTCCTTCTGGACCCGTCAGAAGCAGTATTTCTGGACCCGTCAGATGGAGTTCCTTCTGACCCTTCTTCTGAGTTTCCTTCTGAGTCTCCTTCTGAGCCTTCCTTCTGAGTCTCATTCTGACCTTCCTTCTGACCCTTCCTTCTGAGCTTCCTTCTGACCTTCCTTCTGAGGCTCCTTCTGACCCTTCCTTCTGAGGCTCCTTCTGAGCTTTCCTTTTGAGCAACAAAATCCGAACGAAAATTTAACAATATAAATAAATTGAATTTAGATGGAATACCGAGGCATGTGTTCAACACAATTTCCTTAAAACAGATTCGTCCCCTTCAGTACGTGCTTTGAGGTTTCGTGGACGTCTGTCTCCCAGGATACAACGGTTGAACATCGATAGATGCTAGCACAGCACTCCAACGCTTTCGGCGAACTTGAACAACACGAGAACACTATCGAAAACAATGCAAATGCATAGAATCGGAAAAGAGGGAGAAAAGTGTTCCTTTTGAGATTGTAGTGTTTTCCTATCTCACTTCCTCTCTTTCAAACAGAATGGAAAACCACCTATTTATAGGCTAAGTGGGGCATTGCGGAAATAAATAATAACGGCTAAATTAATTCTGCCGTTTAGAGCCGTTATGTAATTAATTCTGTAACCACAGAATTATAACAACCGTTACTTAGTTAATACCATTTACACACCGGTAATTAACGTAAGCACGATTAACGGCTTGAGTTGGAAAAAATTAAAACAGAAGGCAAAAATGGGCTTGTCGCGAGGCCCACTTTTCTGTCCGGCATTCGCGTACGCAGGTCGTGCGCTCGCGCCCAAGTTCAACTTGTCGAGCCTCCGTCGGGGTCCGGGATTCGCACCCCCCTTGCGCGTGCGTGCGAGGCATAGTGCTTGTGCTATGATAGTTACCACTCAAAGAGAGTGTATCCATATATAAAGCACTTCAATGCCTTCTTCCTTTCCTATGTGGGACTAGTGCTTTGTCACTTCCCACTTCCAACTCAAGAGTGCTCTTTGAGAAACAATTTCTCATTCACTCACCATCAAAATACCTCATATTTCCAACAATCCCCCACATGAATGAAAATTGTTTTGGTTTTGACTCTGTGATAGTGTTCAACAAATGAAACCTGCATAGGATAGGTAGGTGTCACCCTTTGAACCTTCCCTTGTGAAAGTATATTTAATTTACCAGCTGTCCAGTAGACATGATGTCCTTGAACTGTCATGCTTTCTTAGTAAATGACCCATACACTTCACACAGGAATCATCAACGTTTGTTCAGTTCTCATGAGTATGTTCGTTTTGGCCATGAACATCGTCCTGGTTCTGCGAGAGTTTCTAAAGAATTCAGCCCTCAATAATTCTCCTTTGAAGCGGCCCCACTTCTCTCTCACATAGGTGATTACTTAATCTTGAGAATTAATTTACTCCACTTAAGAATCATTAAAGCAATAGTTGCTATCCTTTTCCTGATAAACCCCCACAGTAATTTGTTTACTCCACATACTTGGGGGATATCAAATCACTGTTTCTTTTATAGGAATGATTTGAGGGATAGACCCCCACAGTGATATCTTAAGTTCGTATACTTAGGTTGTCCCTTTTGAACCTAGATCTTGGGATCTCCAGTCAGCTAGGTTGGGTTTTCCGTTATACAAACTTTTCTATAATGGGCTGTAGTCCCATTCCTATTATTGATTTTCCAACTAACTCTTTGTTTAACCTTTTGGTTAGCAGATCTACAATATTATCCTTTGACTTTACGTAGTTAATAGAGATAATTCCAGTTGAGAGTAGTTATCTAATGGTATTATGTCTATGACATATATGTCTAGACTTACCATTATACATAAAACTCTGTGCTCTTACAATCGCAATGTATACAGATTGGTGGCACAGGTTTTTGCCATTTTGGAATATCCTCTAGGAAATGGCGTAGCCATTCAGTTTCTTCACTACATTTATCCAAAGCTATTACTTCGGATTCCATTGTGGATCTAGCTATAACAGTTTGTTTTCAGGATTTCCAAAATTATGGCTGCATATACTAATGTGATTCATATCCACTAGTAGATTTTGGAACAGCCACTTTTGCAAGGCACCCCCACACTTGTAAGCATTTATAGGATGGTCTCCTACCTTTCCATAGCTCATAAGAGGTTTTGTCCTCTTTATTTCGAGGTATTGCATTATTCTCACCTTAGGAAGGAAATAATGCTTCACAAGGTCAACAAATGACTTGTTATTGCCCTAATTCATGAAATCGTCAATCACATAAGTTGGGTTACCATCACTGTTGATTTTCTTCAACTGGCTAAGTCCCATTTCCCTCGAGGAATAGTCAGAGGATCGGCCGAATCCATTTCTGACTTCATATTATCAATGGACATAATTCCATTTTCAAGCAATTGCTTTATCACATCACTCCTCGAGCGAACATGTCTCTTTCTACCATTGAAAGTTTTACTCTTTGCAATGGCTATTGCCACTTGGCAATCACAATGTATAGACATGTAAAGTGCCGATTTCATTTCCTTGAGCAATCCTCAAGTCATCAAGATAAAATATTTCCTTCTTCTTCTCCTACTAAAGTGTAGGAGGATAAACGTTATATTTTCACAAATATGCTTGGTAGCATCTAGGTTTATCACCTATTATTTTTCGTTAGCCTCAATATTGGCTCGAGAAATGACCGCAACATTTTTCATAATCATCTGCTTCAACCAAATTGACTTTTGGTTTAGCAGGATTGTCATTTCCTTCAAAATATTTTGTTTGGTTGAGTTCCAAACTACAACATCCCACCAAGTATGAACATGTATCAAACAGTGGATATCGTCTCACAGAAATCACCAATTGGTGTTTCTCATTGCTTCTTATAGAGAACAAATTTCTCTTAAGAACTTCATATTTGCTTTTAAGCAAATACACATAGCATATTTAGTGCTATCATCGATAAAGTTAATAAAATATTTATTACCGCCTCTTGTTTGTATGAATTGCAAATTCACATACATCACAAATGAATCAATTCAAGAGGATCTGAGTTTCTTTTACACGCAGAGCCTCCATTGGTTCATCTATTTTGTACATAGAGCCTCTATTGGCTCATTCCTTTCGCGTGCAGAGCCTTTATTGAACCTTTTGTGTTCAAGGTTTCTATTGAACTTTTCGCGTTCAAAGTCTCTGTTAAGCGCTATTTTTGTTCAAGGCGCCACACATGTTTCAAGCGATCTCTTTCGCATAGGAAGGAAAGAATCGCTTTTCGAAACTTTGCCTCAGATGCCTCCCATGTCTTGATATGGTTGTCCTTATCGTTGCTCTTGATGCATCACCATAGCAACGCATTTTCCAAATACAAGGGTATGGTGTTCACACGCACCTTGTCATCTCGAGCTCCTTGGGTTTCTAATTATTGATTTTTCGCCCATAGGAAGATATCCACAATCTTGGAATTCCCCGAGCCTTTAAATTTCTCGGGTCGAAGAATGTTCAATCTAAGTGGTATGGGGCTTGCCCCGTTCACATGCCCAGAGTCCATCATAGCCATCTTGGCCTTTAGCTCAATCGATCCAGCATGCAACTTGGTCCAAGGATTTACTCAAGTACATTTTTTCAGCCTGAATCTTATGCAAGATCACTTGAATTTCTTGCACATGACCTATCACAGTCTTAGAGTCCATCATCAAATAATCAAGGAATCGTCCGACAACAAATTTCTTTGCTTCGGCATCCTTTGTTTTATATTTCCGGTCAAGGATTCTCATAATCCTTTGACGTCCTTATTGCACAATAGACATTGTACAAGGAGTCATATAAGCCATTCATGACATAATTCCTACATAGGAAGTCAGAATGCTTCCAAAGCCTCAACCTCGTTGAAGGCTTGCTTATCCGTTTCTCCATCGGATACCTTAGGAGGTTCCTCAGTCAAGAATCTCGCAAGATTCAAAATTGTTGAATAAACCAACATCTTTTGCTGCTACCTTTTAAAGTTCAATCAGTTGAACTTTTCAAGTTTCTTACCAAAGTGGATAGAAACAGCGACAGAGGTAGACGATGGTCCATACAGAAGCCTTTAGATAGCAAAAGAAGAACCTTTGGTGATGTCGTTAGCAGCCACATCAACAACTTCGTTTCCAATGGCAATCTGAATACTGAATATGTATTCTCTTTGTCTGCATGATTGACAGTACAAAAAACACAATAGTCAATCTGGACAAAAACCATAAGAAAGCAAATCTACCATTAGATTTTGTTGATGATAGGGCAAAGCACCACATCAAAGCCATAAATATAACTTGGTATCAGCCACTGATTAGACCGTTAGGGTCACGAACGAGAGTTCATTATGAATTGATGGCAACGCTTCAGACTTGCGATGACTCATGGGCCCTTGAGGCACATAGATACTTCTTGGAATGCCACAGACAAGGCTGGTCGTCGTAAGGAGTCCATCAAAGAATCTGTAAAAGACACCTAACATGCAAAGATGAGATTTGCATGACCTGTTGGTGTTATTGACAAATTAAAAATTCGCCAATTTGGTCAAGGATTTATTGAACCGTTTGACAATTAAATCCGGTCCAGAATACTTCATGAGACTTCTCGCTTTTCGTCCATTCCTTTTATTCTCCTGCAAAAGACGTTTGATCCCAAAAATCAAACTGCACTTATGTGGAAAAATTCAGATATCATTGTTCCATCACAATCTTCAATCCCTAGGGGACCCCTCTCGAAAGTCCTCCTCGAATCTGCAGAATGAAGAATAGAAGACTTCTTTCCTTTACCATATCTATCATGTAAGTGATTAATCTTTTAAGAGAAGACTAATCTGTTTTAAGATTGTTAGAAAAATAATACAATATGTATATTAATCTATACAATGACAGAACCAAACCATAAGCAATGAAATGAAAGATAGGTTTATAACAGACATGTCATGGACTATGTCATGTATCATAAGTCTCATTAATCTTCTTCTTTGAAGATCTGCAATCCACAAAGCTGTGATCTATCTTGTCACAGTTGAAGCATGTACCTTGATATCTGTACTTGGCCACTTTAACTTGCAATCATTTAAACTTCGAATCGCAATAATAAATGTGACCAAGCTGCCTCAAACATGAAAACATTAAGTTGGCAGAAGCACAAAAATTGATCCTTCAGAAGCAGTATTCAAAAATCGTCAGATGCAAAAATTCGTCAGATGCAACTGCATCTAAACCCGTTAGATGCAACTGCTTCTGAACCCATCAGATGCAGAAATTCGTCAGATGCAACTGCTTCTGAACCCATCAAATGCAACTGCTTCTGAACCCATCAGATGCAGTCCTTTTGGACCCGTCAGAAGCAGTCCTTCTAGACCCGTCAGAAGCAGTATTTCTAGACCCGTCAGATGGAGTTCCTTCTGGACTCGTCAGATGGAGTTCCTTCTAACCCTCATTCTGAGTTTCCTTTTGAGTCTCCTTCTGAGCCTTCCTTCTGACCTTCCTTCTGACCTTCCTTCTGAGCTTCCTTCTGACCTTCCTTCTGAGGCTCCTTCTGACCCTTCCTTCTGAGCTTCCTTCTGAGGCTCCTTCTAAGCTTTCCTTTTGAGCAACAAAATCCGAACGGAAATTTAACAATATAAATAAATTGAATTTAGATGGAATACCGAGGCATGTGTTCAACATAGTTTCCTTAAAACAGATTCGTCCCCTCCAGTACGTGCTTTGAGGTTTCTTGGACGTCTGTCTCCCAGGACACAACGGTTGAACAGCGATAGATGCTAGCACAGCACTCCAACGCTTTCAGCGAACTTGAACAACACGAGAACACTATCGAAAACAATGCAAATGCATAGAATCGGAAAAGAGGGAGAAAAGTTTTCCTTTTGAGATTGTAGTGTTTTCCTATCTCACTTCCTCTCTTTCAAACAGAATGGAAAACCACCTATTTATAGGCTAAGTGGGGCATTGCGGAAATAAATAATAACGGCTAAATTAATTCTGCCGTTTAGAGCCGTTATGTAATTAATTCTGTAACCACAGAATTATAACAACCGTTACTTAGTTAATACCATTTATACACCGGTAATTAACTTAAGCACGATTAACGGCTTGAGTTGGAAAAAATTAAAACAGAAGGCAAAAATGGACTTGTCGCGAGGCCCACTTTTCTGTCCGGCATTCGCGTACGCAGGTCGTGCGCTCGCGCCCAAGTTCAACTTGCCGGGCCTCCGTCGGGGTCCGGGATTCGCACCCCCCTTGCGCGTGCGCGCGAGGCATAGTGCTTGTGCTATGATAGTTACCACTCAAAGAGAGTGTATCCATATATAAAGCACTTCAAGGCCTTCTTCCTTTCCTATGTGGGACTAGTGCTTTGTCACTTCCCACTTCCAACTCAAGAGTGTTCTTTGAGAAACAATTTCTCATTCACTCACCATCAAAATACCTCATATTTCCAACAAGTTTTGATGAGGAAGATATATTCAGCTTCAAGAGTTTGCATTCGAGGAAGCTGGATCTATGGTGCCATCACTTGCGTGGTGGGTAGCACATCCCCACATCCAGGTTATATTTGAACATTCACCAAACACATGATGAGATTTTTTACAATCTGAAGAACAATTCGGAGGATTTCTAATCCCTCCTTATCCTATCCTATCTCAATCCATGTCCGGAAAACTAAATGCAGCCTTTGAGAATTCTTAGAGAATATCAGAATTACTATTTGATATTCTCATTCAGAGACTTTGTTGCATCGTGAAGGATTTTTACCGGTAATTATTAGTAATGTTGTGAGGCAAATAATTCCTTAAAAATAGCGTAACCATGTCTTAGAGTCCGATTTCATTTCTTCCCGTTCATCATTATTATTTCCCAACAGGCACCGCGTTCTAAAACTTGGATGAGCATAGAGAGTCACGGGTTGAAATGGACTGTAGTTGCAATACACTGGTTCTGAGGACAATAAGTACAGGACAACTGCAAATATCATTATAATCGAAACTGATGAATAAGTACATAGAAAACATACACACCTCTCAAATATTTAACGGCAAAAAGAGAGAGAGTTCTTGATCAATCACAAAAGAAACACCTTACACGCCAAAAAGACCTAAAACAAAATGACTTTCTTGATCTTCAGAAAAGAAAAACAATAAACACAACTATACAAGCAAACATGATCTCCCAGAGCTAGTCAAGTCCTTATTGTATAGAAATAGATATACAAAGCCATCAGGAATTCCAGTGCAGTTTTAATGTTCTAGGCTAATGCGTAGCAGCGGAGGAACCAAAGAGAAGCAGCTCTTTATATATTGCCATCGACTCATAAGCAAGAAATGAAGAAGGCGGAGAAGAAGGAAGAGGTGTTATGGCTAACTTACCAAGCTCTGTAGTCTCTTTCGTTGGGTTCATTTTGATGTTCAACATGGTTTTAGGTAACCTAGCCTACACCTTCACGTACCTCTGCAGCGATCAAGTTTATGAAAGCGGCGATCCTTATGGAGACAACGTAGATTTTATCCTCAACAATTTGGTGATGCTCACACAAGGCCAACAGGTTTTCAATTACTACACTAGGTCGCCTTCTCCTAGTGAGACCGTGTACGGTCATGCCACCTGCGACCCGTTGTCTTTGAATTACTACAGCTGCTATTCATGTCTCTTTTCTCTTTGGTACGAAGTACTTAAGGCTTGTCCTAATAGACTCGGGGCCCAGTTGTCCATGGAAGACGACTCCTGTACAATGAGATACGAAGAATACCATTTTACCGACAACTAAGGAGTTAGCCATCATATCGTCCGATCTTGTTATCAAGGGTTCTTTTTGCATTACTGGTTATGTGGGTTATTTCATGCTTGTTATGAATAAAGCACTTCATGCTTCGACCAAAAAAAAAATGTACTACATGCATGCTGCCATTTTTTTTTTTTGTAATAGTGTGAAAATGATTCCATTAATCTTATCTCTTGAGCTCATATTGATTTAGCGTAGTTCAATCATATTTCTTTCGTTCTTTTTTGGTAGAGGTGGCAAATGGGTGGGGTTAGGTTGGGTCGAATATGGTCCGACCCATATTGACCCATATTTAATAACCCAAACCCGACCCGACCCGCGACTGACCCATACCCGACCCTACCTGTTTTGACCCATATTATTAAAACACAAGAAATAATTTAAGAAAATAATATTACTAAAATATTTCCCGACCCCGGTCCCTGCGCTGGCCCCGACCCTGGCCCTTGCCCCGGCCCCAGCCTATGTCTCGACCCCGGCCCGAGGACACAGCCCCGGCCCCAAGACCCGGCCCCAGCCTCGGCATAGGGACCCGAGACCCGGCCCCAGCCCCGGTCAAGGACTCGGCCCCGGCCCCGGCCCCTGCCCCGGCCCCGGCCCCTGCCCCGGCCCCGTCCCCGGCCCTGGCCCCGGACCTTGGACCCGGCCCCGGTCACGGCCACCGTCCCGGCTTCGGGACTCGGCCTCGGAACCCGACCCCGGCCTCAGGCCCCAGCCCCGAGACCCGGCCCCGACCCGGACACGACCTCGGACTCGGGACCCGACCTCGGGACCCGGTCCCGGTCCTGGCCCGTTGACCCAGCCCAGGCCCCGGTCACAGCCTCGGTCCCGGCCTAGGGACCCGGCCCTCGGCCCCCAACCCGGACCCGGCCCCTAGACCCGACCTGGGACCCGGACCCGGTCCCGGCCAGGGTCCTAGACCCTGCCCCGGCCCCGGGACCCGACCTAGGACCAGGCCCGGGGAACGGGCCTCGGGACTCGGCCCCGACACCCGACCCCAGCCCAAAGACCCAGACCCGATCCCGATCCCAGTCCCGGCCCCGAGACCCGGCCCTCGGTCCCGCGACCCGGACCCGGCCCCGGGACCCGACCTCGGACCCGGACCCGGACCCTGCCCCGGCCCTGGGAACCGACCTCGGGACCCGGCCCCGGCACCCGACCCAAACCCCAGGACCTGACCTCGGACCCGGCCCCGGGACCGGGCCTCGGGACCTAGCCCCGGGAGCTGGCCCCGGCCCCGAGACGTAATCCCAGCCCCGGCCCCAGCCCCAGCCCCGGTCCCGAGACGTAATCCCAGCCCCGGCCCCAGCCCCGGCCCCGGTCCCGAGACCCGGCCCCGAGACGTAATCCCAGCCCCGGCCCGGAGACTCGGCCCTCGGTCTTGCGACCCGGACCCGGCCCCGGCCCCGGTACCCGACCTTGGGACCTGGCCCCGACACCCGATCTCGGACCCGGACCCTGCCCCGGGACAAGGCCCCGAGACCCTATCCCGGCCCCCGTCCCCGGCCCATGACCCGGCCCCGTGACCCTGGCCCCGTGACTCGACCTCGGACCCGACTCCAACCCCGGGACCTGGACCCGGCCCAGGGGCCCAGGTCTCGGTCCCGTCCCCGGCCTTGGACTCAGGACACGGTCTCGGCCCCGAGACCTGATCCCGGCCCCGGCACCGAAACCCGATCCCGGCCTCGGGACCCGGCCATGGTCACGGCCCCGACCCCGGCCCCCGTCCCGGTCACGGCACCGGAACCCGGCCCCGGCTTTCGTCCCGGTCTTGGCCCCGGGACTCGGCCCCGGCCCCTATCACAGCCCAGGCCACGGTCACGGACCCTACCCCAGTCACGGTCCCGGCCCTGTCCTCTGGACCTGGGCCCGGTCCCGGTCACGGCCCCGGGACACAGCCCTGGACCCCGAGACCCGTTCCTAGCCCCCGGCCCCGAGATCCGATTCGGGCCCCGGTCCCGGACTCGCCACTGAGACCCGATCCCGACACCGGGACCCGAGACACGGCCCCGACCCCTGGCCCCGACCCCGGCCCCCGTCCCGGTCACGACCCCGGCTTTTGTCCCGATCATGGCCTCGGGACTCGGTCCCTGTCACGGCCCCGGTCACGAACCCTGCCCCAATCACGGGCCCGTCCTCGGGACCCGGCCTCGGCCCCAGTCCCGCTCTCGGTCCCATCACCATTTGTAACTTGTGAAAGGATGTTGTCCCGTGACTCGACCTCGGATCCGACCCCGACCCCGGGACCTGGACCCGGCCCAAGGGCCCAGGTCTCGGTCCCGTCCCCGGCCTCGGACTCGGGACACGGCCTTGGCCCCGAGACCTTATCCCGGCCCCCGGCCTCGAGACCCGATCCCAGCCCCGGCACCGAAACCCGATCCCGGCACTAAGACCCGAGACACGGCCCCGGCCCCGGTCCCTGCCTCGGGACCCGCCCTTGGTCACCGCCCCGACCCCTGGCCCCGACCCCGGCCCACGTCCCGATCACGGCCCCGGAACCCGGCCCCGGCTTTCGTCCTAGTCTTGGCCCCGGGACTCGGCCCCGGCCCCTGTCACGGCCCCGGCCCCGGTCACGGACCCTACCCCAGTCACAGTCCCGGCCCTGTCCTCTGGACCTGGCCCCGGTCCCGGTCCCGGCCCCGGTCACGGCCCCGGGACACGGCCCTGGCCCGCGAGACCCGATCCTAGCCCCCGGCCCCGAGACCCGATCCGGGCCACGGTCCCGGCCTCGGCACCGAGACCCGATCCCGACACCGGGACCCGAGACACGGCCCTGGCCCAGGAACCTGGCCCCGGGACCCGCCCCTGATCACGGCCCCGACCCCTGGCCCCGACCCCGGCCCCCGTCCCGGTCACGACCCCGGCTTTCGTCCCGGTCATGGCCCCGGGACTCGGTCCCTGTCACTGCCCCAGTCACGAACCCTGCCCCAATCACGGGCCCGTCCTCGGGACCCGGCCTCGGCCCCGGTCCCTCTCCCGGTCCCATGACCATTTGTAACTTGTGAAAGGATGTTGTCCCGTGACTCGACCTCGGACCCGACCCCGACCCCGGGACCTGGACCCGGCCCAGGGGCCCAGGTCTCGGTCCCGTCCCCGGCCTAGGACTCGGGACACGGCCTCGGCCCCGAGACCTGATCCCGGCCCCCGGCCTCGAGACCCGATCCCGACACCGAGACCCGAGACACGGCGCCGGCCCCGGTCCCGGCTTCGGGACCCGCCCCTGGTCACGGCCCCGACCTATGGCCCCGACCCTGGGCCCGGCCCCCGTCGCGGTCACGGCCCTGGATCCCGGCCCCGGCTTTCGTCCCGGTCTTGGCCCCGAGACTCGGCCCCGGCCCCTGTCACGGCCCCGGCCCCGGTCACGGTCACGGACCCTACCCCAGTCACGGTCCCGGCACTGTCCTCTGGACCTGGCCCCGATCCTGGTCACGGCCCCGGGACACGGCCCTGGCCCCCGAGACCCGATCCTAGCCCCGGTCCCGGCCTCGGCACCGAGACCCGATCCCGACACCGGGACACGAGACACGGTCCCGGCCCCGGGACCTAGCCCCGGGACCCTCCCCCGATCACGGCCCCGACCCATGTCCCCGACCCCGTCCCGGTCACGACCCCGGCTTTCGTCCCGGTCATGGAACCGGGACTCGGTCCCTGTCACGGCCCCGGTCACGAACCCTGCCCCAATCACGGGCCCGTCCTCGGGACCCGGCCTCGGCCCCGGTCCCATGACCATTTGTAACTTGTGAAAGGATGTTGTCCCGTGACTCGACCTCGAACCCGACCCCGACCCCGGGACCTGGACCCAACCCAGGGGCCCAGGTCTCGGTCCCGTCCCCGGCCTCGGACTCGGGACACGGCCTCGGCCCCGAGACCTGATCCCGGCCCCCGGCCTCGAGACCCGATCCCGGCCCCGGCACTGAAACCCGATCCCGGCATCGAGACCCGAGACACGGCCCCGGCCCCGGTCCCGGCCTCGGGACCCGCCCTTGGTCACAGCCCCGACCCCTGGCCCCGACCTCGGCCCCCGTCCCGATCACAGCCCCGGAACCCGGCCCCGGCTTTCGTCCCGGTCTGGGACCCGGGACTCGGCCCCGACCCCGGTCACGGACCCTACCCCAGTCACGGTCCCGGCCCTGTCCTCTGGACCTGGCCCCGGTCCCGGTCACGATTCCGGGACACGGCCTTGGCCCTCGAGACCCGATCCTAGCCCCCGGCCCTGAGACCCGATCCGGGCCCCGGTCCCGGCCTCGGCACCGAGACCCGATCCCGACATCGGGACCCGAGACACGGCCCCGGCCCCGGGACCTAGCCCCGGGACCCGCCCCCGATCACGGCCCCGACCCCTGGCCCCGACCCCGGCCCCCCGTTCCGGTCACGACCCCGGCTTTCGTCCCGGTCATGGCCCCGGGACTCGGTCCCTGTCACGGCCCCGGTCACGAACCCTGCCCCAATCACGGGCCCGTCCTCGGGACCCGGCCTCGGCCCGGTCCCGCTCCCGGTCCCATGACCATTTGTAACTTGTGAAAGGATGTTGTCCCGTGACTCGACCTCGGACCCGACCCCGACCCCGGGACCTGGACCCGGCCCAGGGGCCCAGGTCTCGGTCCCGTCCCCGGCCTCAAACTCGGGACACGGCCTTGGCCCCGAGACCTGATCCCGGCCCTCGGCCTCGAGCCCGATCCCGGCCCCGGCACCGAAACCCGATCCCGGCACCGAGACCCAAGACACGGCCCCGGTCCCGGCCTCGGGACCCGCCCCTGGTCACGGCCCAGACCCATGGCCCCGACCACGTCCCGATCACGGCCCCGAAACCCGGCCCCGGCTTTCGTCCCGGTCTTGGCCCCGGGACTCGGCCCCTGTCATTGCCTCGGCCCCGGTCACGGACCCTACCCTAGTCACGGTCCCGGCCCTGTCCTCTGGACCTGTCCCCGGTCCCGGTCACGGCCCCGGGACAAGGCCCTTGCCCCCGAGACCCGATCCTAGCCCCTGGCCCCGAGACCCGATCCGGGCCCCGGTCCCGGTCCCTGCCTCGGCACCGAGACCCGATCCCGACATCGGGACCCGAGACACGGCCCCGGCCCCGGGACCTAGCCCCGGGACCCGCCCCTGATCACGGCCCCGACCCCTGGCCCCGACCCCGGCCCTCGTCCCGGTCACGACCCCGGCTTTCGTCCCGGTCATGGCCCCGGGACTCGGTCCCTGTCACGGCCCCGGTCACGAACCCTTCCCCAATCACGGGCCCGTCCTCGGGACCCGGCCTCGGCCCCGGTCCCGGTCCCATGACCATTTGTAACTTGTGAAATGATGTTGTCAATATGGATCGAAAGTGGGTCAATATGGGTCGAAAGTTGATGTAAGTGTGACCCATTGTTGACCTATTTTTAGTGAACCATTTAAAATTTAATGACCCTTATTTGACCCATATTTGTATAATATGGGTCAAATATGGGTTTGTGACCCATATTGCCACCTCTATTTTTTGGTAAGTTATTCAATAATATTTATTTATGATGTTATATTCTCGATTTCGTCATATCTATTGAGTCCCTCATAATTAGAGAGGACAATAAAAGAAAAAAAAAGGAGAAAAAAAAGGAATATTAGGGAATATCGGGAGGAAAATCAAAGCGATCTCCCAAGTCGTACAAAATCAAGAGATATCGGGATATAATCAGATTAGATATTCCAAGCGATACGAATCCACGAAAAATTAGAAGATAAAGTGATCTTCCAAATCTTACGGAATCGGAAGATTATCAACGCAATCTTCCAGATCGTGCAATTGAGATTGCATCTACTCCTATAGGAGTCGTTTTCAACGGTGAAAGATGTAACAAGAAGTTCATAGCGTAGCGGAAGAAATAGTTCTTATTCTTCCAACAGAGTTTTTCTTTGAGCGAGTTATCTAATTTATGAGAGGTCTAGATCCACAAATTAAAGTGAGAGATCCACCCTTGGGTGAAGTTGTAATCTCATTATTTGCTATAGTGGAAGTTTGGGTTTGAAGTGAACTATCGTCCCGTGATTTTTCCCTTTCACATTGGAGGGGTTTCCATGTTAAAATTTTTGATGTTCTTATTTTTATCTTTACAACTTTCTATCGATGTTTTTATCCTATTTAATTCTCACAGAAGTAGTAATGGGAAAATTATCTGGCGCTCTATCCACAAATATCATCATTCTTTTTCCCTACAAGTGGCATCAAAGCAAGGTTCTTCTATATATCTTTTTTCTATGTAGAATTAAATGAAAGAGAATACTAGCAATATGATAAAATTGATCGCATTCAATTATGCGATTTGGAGACAAAAGATGGAGGATCTGCTATATATTAAAGATCTCTAGAAGCCAATCGTGAGGTCAATGGAGAAATCAACACCAGGGATCAAAATATTCGATACCAAAGCAAAAGACAAATTGATAGCATCAGATGGTAGTAAAATAACAACCATGTCCGAAGGTGAGTGGATGGTGCTCAATCAAAATGCGTTGCTCAAATCCGACAATGGATCACAAAAGTATTTTTCAAAATTTTGCTAATGAACATGATGCTAATGTTCTTTGGCAAAAATTGGAGAAAATGAACGCATGGACAACGGGTGCAAAATAAAGCAAATCATATGCGACAACTCGTGAATCTGAAGTACAATTATGGGAGCAATGTCTCGAAACACATGAGCGGGTTCCAAGGTATAGTAGATCAACTCAACTCTATGAAGATGACATTAGATGATGAATTGCATGCATTATTGCTGCTTAGCTCTTTGCCAAAGAGCTGGAACACACTTGCTGTTTTGATCAGTGACTCCACTCCCGACGGTAAACTTACCATTGATATGGTAAAAGATAGAATGTTGAATGAAGAATCTCGATGGAAAGATAGCGAATAAAACCTGAGTCTGAGGCTCTTGTCATCAACCGACAAGATAATCAAGAACGTAGAGGGAGGAGCAAAAGCCGGAACTTCCGAAACCAATAAAGAGGAAAGTCCCAATCCAATTTTAGACAAGACAAGAAGTGCCATTATTGCGGTAAATTGGGGTACTTTATCCGAGAATGCAGAAAGCTAAAGGTAGAAAGATCCAAGAATCATAGTATCAATAAAAGTGATGAGAATCAGATGAACGATTCCGCAAATATTGTGAATGAGGTAATTATTATTCAAAGTGATGATTCCATTGGTCTTGCATCCCAAGATTCGACATGGTAGTCGACACCGGCGCATCCTACCATATTGCGGCCCGTCAAGATCTTTTTGCATCTTACACCAAAGGAGACTTCGGCTTTGTAAAGATGGGAAACGATGGTACGTATGGGGCCAAAGTCCTTAATATTTCTTGCCACGTTTCAACATGGTGTTGTGCTTGCAAGTTAGACCTATCATTATGGGGCCAAAGGCAGTGTTTCCTTCTATTTATTGAGGATTTTGCACTATCTTGCAAGTCCTCTAATTTGTGGGGAAAAGTAACCAAAAAGTCCTATACCTATACCAATTCATTCCTAAACCTTTCATTTGAACTAATTTAATCACAAACCTCTTTATATTGATATCAATTAAGTATATCCAACCAATTTAGGCTTGAAAACCCTGAAGTGGACGCCGGCTGTCCTACATAAGTTCAAACCTTGATGCGAAATACAAATTGGGTCTATCAACGATTACAAAGTCTAACGATAAATCTTGGAAAAGCTCATCAAAAATAGAAAGAAACATGCAGCGAAAAGTGAAATGCGGGTGTAATCCCAGTTAGAAGTGTGCAAAGAAAATAAGGGAAATGCTTCTTAATGAACCTACAATCTCAACCGTAGATTTATAATTTATTTTGCATAAAGCACTCATTAATTAAGAGATCATGAATCATGTAGTCAGAAATAACTTATAGTACAGTCAGACTGTCAGGCTAGCAACTTCCAAAAAAAAAACGCGTGATCAAAGCTTTTCATCCTATTATTTTCCAAAACTCCAGACTAAATATACTCTCCAGTTTCGAAGTGGCAAAAGGAAAAAAACATCCGAAAACAAAATACATTGTTAGCTTCTCTATGTATATGAAAGCGTATAATCACATGTTTTGCGTTATGATCTCGCATGCACTGGAATTATTTAAATACCTTCCTTTTTTGTACGCTAGTTTTTTAATGAGGAAAATTTTATTTGTGGATACTAATACGTTAATGCAATTTTAATTTTGTTTTTCTTTCTTCCGATTATGGAAATTTCAAGGAGCATCACTTGGATAGGCCCAATTACCCCCCCCCCCCCCAAAAAAAAAACCCCCTAGCGTCTATCCCAATTGTTTTCAAATTTCTTTTGTCTCATAAAAACTTCAAATTTTTACTTTTGTCCCAATTCTACCATTGCTAGCATTTCATCCATAATCACTGCTAGTTAATCTTACGTGGTATTTTCACAACGTTATTGAATTATACCTCAGTAAAGCTGATATGAAAAAATCCTCCCACTTCTCTTTTGTTGTTTGCTTCCCTTGCACATTGCCAGGAGATGCGATTGGATTCCCCCCAGCACTTAACAACCCTAGACGTAGAGATCTGATTATTTAGACAAACAATATCAAATCTCCTCGTCCTTGAAACCTACTATTCCCAAATTTTGAAGTTTCATTGGTAAATTAGGCAAGAAAATTCGAGTCACGTAGAATTCACTAATGGTGATTATGGATGGAAGGATGAAGGTGGCAAAATTGGGACAAAAGTAAAAGTTGGGAGTCTTTTATAAGACAGACTAAACAAAACAAAGTTTTTGGATAGAATTAGGACAGATGGTAAAGTTGGGGTTTTCTGGGTATTTGGCCAGTAGAATTAGGAGAAAAGAAAAAGTTAGGGGCCTTTCATGTGAGAAAAATGGTTTTGGATATAAATAAGACATATGCTAAAGTTTGTATTTTTAAGGCCCCTTTGGATGCTTGTTAAATTTTGTCCTTTGGGTACTTCGTTGAAAAATTAATATTTACATTTCAAGCAAGTAACTTGTTAAAATGTAATGTCTTCATTTTGGCATTGCCCTAAAAAAAGTTAATTTTGCTTTTAGTTTGCTTAACAAGCGTTAAAGGGACACTTACTAACAAGACCCTTCAATTTGGAAAATATTTGCTTGTATCGCTTGAAATAATTAGTCAATAAAAGATATTTTCATTTCTGATAACAAGTTATGCCTAAACATCTTCGTGCGCTATACAATTATTTTTTGATCATCCATTTTTGTAAGCAATAGAAGTGACCCTATTTTGGAAAATCTTTTTCGCATCATTCAATTTTCTCAAAATAAATGAAGCCAAAGTATCATTCCTAAGACTTCAAGTGGCAAATATTGCGTGGTAGGTATGTGTTTGGCACAGTAATGCCCAAGTCATCTACCGTGAGAAATATGTGATACTAATTGCCAAGTGCATTGTGGATAAAAAAAATAGATAAAAAGATAGTGGAAATACATTAATTTCTATGGCACAAAACCAAGTGTATGGAGAGTTAAAACTAAATTCTTTTTCAATTAATTAATGTAAGAGAAAATCCCTTATGATGTTTTAAAGATGACAAAATAATCAAGGGCTACAAATGTGTTTATTGGTGGAATGGAACCAGGTGAAAGAACCACAAGCCGTTATACATATGGCGTATTAACAAAATGTTCAAAGGTTATGAGTTATTTATCAATAGCGAGCAAAGAATTGAGCGTAGAGATGTATACAAGTTCGAGATACCTAAGTAGAAGGTGGACAAGCCTAGAACGGGAAGTTCGGTAAAGCTTGAAAGGACATTTGATAGGTGAACAACGAGATAGAATTGCAATTGCCAATATGCTTGGAGGGACTAGAAGATAGAGCTTAAGACTAGTTTCGTTTATGAAGACTGTTTAGACACGGCGACGTATTCAGATACAGAAGACTACTTCTATTTCTGAAGATTGTTAAGAAGCTACAAGATATATTGATTCGAGATTCTTAAGACCCACGGCTAACATATGTCCATTGTTACTGAGGTGTTTATGGAAGTTTATAATCTTTGATTCACAGGATTATTCTATAATATGTTTGATAGAATATCCTTAATTGGAATTTACCTTCCACGGGACAGGAAAACTTTCATATTTGAAGAACCCCACTTATGAAAATTGAAGATTTAGTTGTATGGGCAACTGAATCTGAAGGGTTCAGATTCTGCACCAACGGCTATCAAATCTCCCTAGATACAGTCTTGCTCAATCAAGATTGATGGCTTCCAATCAGCGATTGAAGAGCGATCCTTTGAAGACCTATCCAACGCCTAGTTTGGGGGTGAAAGATTATAAAAGCAGATCCATGGTGCTACTACGGTATAATATTAGAATCATAAATTCCAAAGTGCTAAAGTTATTCAGATTTATTCTTGTCCTCATGAGCTTTATACGACAATCATCGAGAGGCTTTGTAAGAGTGATTGAGAAAGGATAATGAGACCTATCAAAGAGACTATCATCACTTGTTGTAGTCTTGAATGTGTTGAAGCCCCTTTTAGTAGTCATTGGGCTCATCCTCGATGAAATGAAATGGTTTTTCTTCTGACCCAAAAAAAAAAAAACCTCCATTGATTCATCTAGTGGAATATAGCCAATCGGTTATTAGCATGAGAAAATGGATGTAAGCTTGATCTAAGCCGAACCAATATAATAGTCGTATGCAATATTCTCTATCTCTAAACTCTAATTATTTTATTTGATAGAATATTGCATGCTGGTGCTCATATTCTGAATCTGCATATCCAAAAATTGCATACTCGTGTTCAGAATCAAAATTGCACATATTTAGATTCAGATTCTATGTAACTTTTGACTTGATTCTTTTAATTCCGCATTTTCTAGTCAAAATTATTTAAAATCACATATTCATCCCCTCTAAGTGATATTGCTAGATACAACAATTAAAAGTTTTTCCTTGGACAGTACTTGTGACCAAAACCGATGACAAAAACACGAAATGACCAAACATATGGTATGTTATTTCATGTGCAAAAGGAGTTGCGTGAGGTTGAGTGAAGATTACTAGCATACTTTTCTTTACATAGGATGTATACTACTAAGAATTCTTGTTAGCATTAGTGCAGTGTTGATGGTTTATTCATAAAACAATCAGAAGGTGCCTTGTCCCACATAAACACCTTTTTTTCTTGTCATTTGAGATATTATGTGAATGAACCCGGGGGGCGATATATAAGTGAAAGGATTTTCTAGTCTTACAAATGAAGAAAATGGGCTAGACCCTATTCTCTATTATTATTTATTTGATTTTGTTATTACAATAATATTGGTTGTTAGGGGCTCTTATAACCTTTGAAGAGGCGTGTCCACGCATAGAAAGTTGGGTTCTTTTTGCTAATATATATTTTGCGGGATCGAACCTCAATTGTAACAATTCGATAAACGGCTCATTGGGATAGATTTAGTTGAGAAATTAGAAGATATGTCTATATATGCAATTCTAATGTCAAATAGATCTATAAAAGCATTAAATCAAATAAATTAGACTATGATTATTTAATACATTTTTATTCTTCTTTTTCCAATTCCAAAAGAACACACTCAAGTTAAATAGCTCAAAAGAAAACCCATTCGGTTCAATATTCACAATTTGAACTTTGATTTTCGTTGTTTCTTTTTAAAAGGGATACATCCGTCTTTTCAATTGTTTCCCTTTTAAGAGTTCCTAGCGAAATATCATAATTGTTATCTGATATTCTCATTCGGAGACTTTATTTTATTCTGGAGAATTTTTACCGATAGCTATTAACAACGCTGCGGTTCAAATAATTTTTTAATGAGAATCTCATCACGCATCAGAATTAGATTTCATCTTTTTCCATTCATTGATCGTATTTTCCCAATTAGGAACCACGTTCTAAAACTTGGACGAGCTTAGAGAGTCACGTGTGGAAACGGACTATAGTTGCAAGACAATGGTTCTGAGGACAATAAGTATAAGACAACTGCAAATATAAATATAATCGAAATTGATAAATAAGTACATAGAATATACACACCCCGTTAATTATTTAACTTCAAAAGAGACAAAAGTTCTTGATCGGTCACTAAAGAAACACCTTACACGCCAAAATGACCTTAAAAAAAGGACTTTCTTGATCTTCAGAAAAGGAAAACACGAAGCACAACTATACAAGCAAACATGACCTCCCAGAGCTAGTTAAGTCCTTATTGCATACGCAACCTTCCATGCGCAGAAGCATGCAGAAGAAGACATACAAAGCCATCTCGATTTTCATTGTAGTTTTAATGTTCTAGTGGAATGCGAAGCAACGGAGGAACCAAAGAGAAGCAGCTCTCTATATATTGCCATCGAGTCATAAGCAAGAATGAAGAAGGAGAAGGAGGAGGAAGAGGTGTTATGGCTAACTTACCAAGCTCTGTAGTCACTTTCGTTGGGTTCATTTGGATGCCTAGCATGGTTTCAGGTAACCTAGCCTACACCTTCACATACCACTGCAGTGATCAAGTTTACGAAAGCGGCGACCCTTATGGAGACAACGTAGTTTTTGTCCTCAACAGTTTGGTGATGCTCACACAAGGACAAGGTTACAACTTCTACACTTGGTCGCCTACTCCTACTGCGATCGCGTACGGTCATGCCACCTGCCAAACTGGGATGGATTACTACGGCTGCTATTCATGTCTGTTTTCTCTTAGGTATGAAGTACTTCACGCTTGTCCTAATAGAATCGGGGCTCAGTTGCACATGGACGACAACCACTGTTCAATGAGATACGAAGAATACCAGTTTACCGATAACTAAGAAGTCAGCCATCGTATCGTCCGATCTCATCATCAAGTGTTCATTTTGCATCACTGGTTATGTCGGTTCGATCCAGATTCCCTACCATTCTGGTAGGAAATCCTTAGCCATGTCGGTTCTGTCATGCTCATCCTTTTGCTATTAATAAAGTACTTAATGCATGCTGCCTTTTTTTTTTGGGGAACTGCAATAGTGTGAAAATGACTCCATTAATCCTATTTGAGCTTATGTTGATTTGGTGTGTCTCAATCATATTTCTTTATGTAGTAATAGTCTCGAATCCGTCTGATTGACTTCGAAGTTAGATGCTAAACTCTAGTGCAATCTTTATAACCGTAAGTCATGAATAGCCAAGAGATGAAATCACTATAAAATTTCAATGATGGATAAGTTGATAATGCAAATGAAGGGTAGCATCTTGCTTTGTATTTTGTCTTCAAGCTGTCGTGTTCTAAATTACGTTATCGCAAAGTTATTAAAGGGGCTTTTGTGAAAGCTGCTGCGAAAGTACTTCAGCCGAGAGTGCCACGACAGCGAGATCTTTATCAAACGCTTCCAAAAGTTAAGATGCCATGTTTGGCAACTGTTTATAATTCCTACTGGATAGACACCGTATCATACTCCACTAGTTCCCCGTTCCGAAATCGTATGTGTTTCCTCCTGTAATTTTCCAGCCACAGAACAACAAATGAAAGAGACCAGCTTCTCGTTGTAGAATTTCTCCGCTGCAAGCGGCCACGTCACCATCGGCACCTCCGCCGTCACCGCCTCCGGGATCGAGTTCCACCCGCAATGCATCACGAGCCACATGATCGCCTCATGATTGAGAATCAGCACCTAAGGAGCCGAGCCCTGTTGATGAAGCCCTTGTTTCGGATTCTTGATTCGTAATCTTCTACTTCGGCATTCAAGTGCATACAAAAGGCTATAAATATAACTGGACGCATCGAATAATTAACCTAGCAAGAAATTAGTAGAGTATGATGGGTACATTCCAAGAGCCCCACTTGCTCTAACTGAGCTCTTTTGGATCTTCAATTTTGCAGTAGGTGACGACCCAATCATGGTGTATAGAGTTTGTTCAGGAAATCACCAAAAATACATAAATATATTGGACGGCAGGTAATTCATTTATAAAATCTTTAATTTTGTCAACTTAGCTTTATAACTCTTGACGATTTGTCAATACAGTACTTCCCGCTAATTTTGATTGAAAATCATTAATATGAATAATGCTAACTATCTTACGTGGCACAACTGACGCTAACAAGAATAAGCTTTGCAATGTTTTTATTTTTCTGAATTTTTTTTTATAATTTTAATATCTTCTTTTCTTATTTTTTTTCCTCTTCTATTTTATTTTTCCGCTCTAGGCTGGCGAGGACTTCAGCTAACCCTCCATTGGGTGGTCTAGGTGAGGGCATTACGGCCCTCACCAAGATCTAGGTGAGGAGCTCGTAGCCCTCGCTAGGGGTGAGTGGTTTTCGATCCGGTCTGATTTCCATAAAAATCGGGAACCGGACCGGTGGTCCCGGTTCCCACTTTTCGGAACTATGGATTGGACCGGCCATCCACGGAACCGAGAACCGGACAGGACCATCGATCCCGTCAGGTTCCGAGCGGTTCCAATGGTATCCGGTCTGCGGTTTCGAAAAGTGGAGTTCCTTTTCAAAAATTGAATGCAAATCAGAATCAGTACATACATTTCCATATTCATTGTGAAAAATGGCTCTTCTGATGTGTAAAAGCGCTCTATTAACACCTATATGTTCACTTTCATTGCTGCAAAGCTCTAAATGGGACATTGACATCACTTGTAAAGCTTTTGTTGTACCACCAAGCTGCGTTGACATTTCAGAAAACACACATATTTCATAGAGCACACATTTAAACAAACACACATTTCCTCAAGTGAAGTTCTCTTTGGACAGTGAAGACTGAAGATGGGCTACGCTGAAGTGTGAAGCAAAATAACCCTAAAGGGCCTAAACCTAAACAAGTAAATATTATATTTACTTTTTTTTAAAAAAAGGATATGTCCGGTCCGGGTATGGTCCTAGGCCCTAGAATCGGGAACCGGACTGCTCGATCATCGGTCCCAATTTTAGGAACCGAGAATCGGACCAGATCCCCCTAAATCCGGCAACCGGGCCAATCGGACCCGGTCTGGGTGATCTTTTTTGCTCACCCCTAATTATACAGATCCCTCTTTGGTTTCACGTATAAACACAATGTACTTACTCATCTTTTTTTGACTCACTCTTCCATTCCTTGTAATTTTTCTTGAAGAGTGATCCCCAAGACTCTGATGCTCTGGGAGGTGATCCATCTTACATGAACTTCATTCAATCTTGTCATTGCTGCACGAATTCTTCGGTTAAGTATACATCAAGTAAACGAATGCAGCTTGATTTTCTTTGAATGCATATTACATGAGAGACAATTGGAGAAGTGAGAGCAGTGCGAACAAAGCCTCCTTCAAATTGAACCGGTTCATTAGGCAGGTTGGATAGATCCCATTCGAAACTGGAAATCGAACCAGTACACACTGATTCTAGAAAATTTGAACCGAGAACCGACCCGTATCCACTGGTTACCATCCAAAATCAGCTAGTTGGGTACGGTCCGGTTTGGTTGGATCATGATTTTTTTGCTCACCCCTAACTCGTTATACGCTGCATCAGATGGTATTAAAGCCTATGGCGACTGGTGATGGTCTTCGTGATGATGTTTAGGAGACTGGAGCTCCAATCCTTGGGGATGACGTGCTGCAACGTTTGGAGCAACATTTAATGGAACGCCTAGATCAACGAATTGATCACAGATTTCATTGCATCGAAGAACGATTTGATGAATTAGCAGATCGATTTGAAGTTATCGTCGTTGTTATAAACTGGAATAGGCAGCAAGACAGAAGATCATGTGCAGATGTGGCTCATTGTGACCCTCTCAACAGATTTGTTCCTATATGCAGGCAGAATAATCCATTATTTTTGGAGAATTCGGATGAAGAGGAAGACAAGTTTCCTGACAAAGAACGTGCTGGTTATAGAGGCAAGCAACGTTATGGAGGATTTCGAAGGGGTTATGATGGAAGAGAAGGGTATATATAGAGAAGGTAACGATTTTAGATTAAAATTTGATATACCTTATTTAATGGAGGTCTGGGAATAGAAGATTTCTATAATGGAATGCTGATATTGATTAATTCTTTGACTATATAGAGACCCTTAGTGAGAAATGGGTGCGATCAATGGCCTGTAGATTGAAAGGGTGTGTCTGCATGGTGGAGAGATTGTAGAATAGGAGGGAGCGAGAAGGAAAGGAGAGAGTTCGAACTTGGCACAGAATGTGGAGGCTGCTGAAGCAGGAGTTCCTTCCACCGACTATGAGCAGATTATGTTCCAACAGTACCAGCATTGCCAGCAGAGTAATCGAACTGTATATGAGTACACGGCAGAATTTATGAGATTCGCGGAGCGAAATAATATGTCGGAGATGGAGGGACAGTAGGTGACGAGATATCTCGAAGGATTGAAGCCCTTCATTCGAGATAAAATTGGAGTGCGGGTTTTGAGAAATTTATCTGAAGTGAAGAATGTGACGATGAAGGCAGAATTGATGCAGCAAAAAAGGGGTAAGAGAGGCTACGAAAATTATAGAGGTAGCAATAGGCAGTTCAATAGAGAAGAGTAGTTTCAACAATTGCTTTAATGCAGAGCGAAGTCAGGAAGATAAGGCGGTAAGAAAGCGTCCTACGAACGAGGCAAAGGACTGTCGCGACCCTCTCTCGAGGGGTCGGCTAATGGGCCGCCCGATCGCTGGCTTGATTGGACGCGGGCCTCTCCCAAGGTCCATTATCCAAATCGCAACTACTGGATATACATGGTGGACCTTCGGTGTGGTCTAGTGACATGTGATACGTGTACATGCCAAGGAGTCGCCACCAATCGTTTCTTGGAGGGTACGATCGGAAACCCTATCGAATAGTTGGGAGCTGTCTATTCGATTCTGCGGAAACCAGAGACATGGATTCGGGGACTTAGTTACGCCAACTGCTAGAGTTGACGCCCTTTCGGTACCTAAACTAAATGGTTTATCTAATCCAAGGATTTCATGCAGACGAGTGGGGTACAGATCCTAAATCTAGGAGTTCATGCAGATGGGAATGGTTACCATATCACTCACAATCATTAAAAGTAAATGCGCAAATCAAGGATCCAGTACATGTGGATAAAACACATGAAAGCAGCATGGCATCCCTAATAAGGCTCTATTAGCCTAGAGAAATATCAATCAAGGCTTAAGAGTGATGTGGACATGATTCGCCCATGAGGGGGGCAGAATCGTAATTTTGAATAATCCGGGGATAATTCGCCTCGAAAGGGTAAATTTGTCATTTTAGATGAATTGGGAAGTCAAAAGACGGAGGAAATAGGATTGGCCATCAATCCAATCCATTTTCCATTTTTCGGGAATTTCCAAGATTTTTCTAGAATTTAAAAGTAATTTTACCTTTGAAAGGGTAAAATCGTCATTTTTGGACGAAAATGAGGATTGAAAATTTCAAACATTAGGATTGGTCGACCACCTGACCCAAATCCTAATTTTAAGCAATTCCCAAAACTCGATTGGAGTAGGAAAGGCGATCTACCCTTTGAGGGGTAAAATCGTCATTTCAGGGAAAATAATGAGATTCAAAAACCCTAGCAAGAGGATTCGCCACCTAACTGGCCCTATCCTAATCTAGGCATTTTCAACTTATCTCATAACACAAAGCAAGGACGAATTACCCCTAAAGGGCATTATCGTCAATTCTTGGAAGAACGGATAAGAAACCCCAAAAATAGGGTTGACCAGTTGTCTGTGGTTAATCCTCAATTTTTGGGGATCTCTGGAGTGTCTATGATTTTCCCATAATTTTTCCACAATTTTTTTGGAATTTTTTGGAATTTTCTAGCATTTTTTTGGATTTTCTAGGATTTTTCTGATTTTTTTTATTTTTAAAACCATTTTCTGATTTTTTTTATTTAAAAAAAATTATTATTCGGACCGGGTCAACCCGACCCACTCAGGTCGAAAACCCGGCCCACACCCGGACCCGCGTAAGACCCAAGCCCTAAACGACGTCGTGCCCGCCGTTTTTTTATTTTTGGATTATTCGGATTTAATCCGACGGCCTACATCGAACCACATGGCTTATCCGAGCCCATTAGATCTGATTACTAGATCCTACGGTCTAGATTGAACGATGACTTGATCGAGACCGTTTGATTGACTTACTAAGATCTACGATCAGGATTAAAACGTAAGACTTGATCTGAGCCGTCCATCCTTACTAACCTAAAACGACGTCGCCTAACCCTTTACCTAAACGGCACCGTTTCTGTTCTAAATGATTTCCCTGATTAAAATTATTTTCGAATTATCCTAATTTCTAATCGAACGGCCACCGTTTATTCGACTCGATTAACCTCAGCCGTCGGATTTACCTATTCGAATAACATATCTCCTAACGGCCTGCTAACTGGACAACCACGTGGACCAATGGCGAACTGACACCTAAGACTTTGACCGGTTGACCACGCCACGTCAGCTTCGTCTTCAACCTCGCGACTCCGACGGAATGAACGGCGGTGTTTCTCCGGCGATGATCCAACGGTGGATTCTTGATGGAATCATGCGAGACCAACGGCAATCGACTCTAGTTTAACATATCTAAGAATCGAAGCATCCTATTCACAGAATCAAGAGCATCATGCGAACTGCCGAGTACGGCCATGGAAGCTCAATCACACAGACTACGCGAAATCAGATCAATTCATTCACAGATTGACATGGCAGGAGGTGCAGAAGACTTACCTCGGGCTCCGATTGAGCCCACGCGGCCTAGATTGGGCTAGGCGAGTATGAACAGCGGTCGGCTATGGAGGCTAAGTTCGAAGACTCGATTCGAGTTGTTCAGATAAAATCGATGCAAAATCAAGATGCGGGTATGGTCAGTGATGTTCAAGGAACAAGACGCACACACTAGAAACAAGAATCATAGTTGGAAATGAAATCCGCCATTGAAGCTTAGTATAAGAGTTGAAGCTCTGCCTCACCTGTTTTCATGGGTTCCACGTACGCGGCAGACGGCGATCGACTCCGGGGACTTTGAACGACCTCGTGGAGCTTTAGTTTAGCCTGGGAAGGCCCAACCGGCGCTCTGCAATTCGAGCTCCAACCTTCGACCACAGCGAGGGAAGGTGAGCTCTTTCTCTCTCGTTCTCTCTCTCCCTCGATTCAGTTTTCTCTCATCGAACAGAATTTTCCAACCCCTTTAACTGAAAGCCCCCGTAGGCTTATATCGCCCTTCGAGTTTTGGCGCCGAATCGGGGAACGACCAACTGACTCCAATGGCACGTGATTTTAGGTCCAATCGGCGTCGGGGGCGATGGGCATCTCGTCCGATTCTGTTTGGTCCTCCGGCGGGTCTCATTCCGCGTGAATTTAGGATAAATTTGGTCTGTGTTTGGGTAAATGTTGACTTTCGCAGGTCCGCAGTTTGACCGGTCGATTGCTCCCTGCTCCGACGACCATTGATCATCATTCCGGCTCCAATCGACGGGAAATGGCCTAAGGAACTAAACGCCCACCATTGCGTCTTCAATTGAAGTCGATTGGTCCGTCAATTTCCCCGTCAAAGTTCGACCATTTACTGTTCATTCGCGTAGGTGCCTGAGGAAGACGATGATACTGTAGCGGACCGGTTTGACCGGTCCGACCGGCGGTCAGATCGGTTTGAACCGGTCCCGACTTGCAATTTTTCAAATTAAACCCAAATTAATAGGAAATTTTTGTAATTGAACCTCAGAATCGAATCTAGGGCATGAATTCTATCTAAAAATGTGGTTTTGCCCAAAAGTTCATGTCAATTTCATTAAAAACCCCAAATTTCTACTTAATTGCAAATTGGGGATTATGCAATTGAAGGTTCAAATGACCAAATTGGGTCAAATTACCTATGTCAATCGATTAAAAATGATGAAAACCATTGGGCAGCATGTTTAATTTGTAATAATAGCCCTTGAATTGAAAGTAATTTCAATTATGCCCAATTTCAAGGACTAAAATGCAATTTAGTATGTAATTTTGCCAAATTCATGCAATTGAGAAATTTGTGCAATTAGATTGAATGTTAAGATCCTAAAAAATACCAAAATTGCCAATTAAAAGACTCAATTGACATTTTTTTTTCTCAAATTCAATCACATGTGTTACAAAGGAACACCTAAAATTGAATCTGATTTTGGATTTTTTTTTTTGTGAGGTCAAAAAGACAAGGGATTAAAAATAAAAATATTGGCTATTTTTTCATATTTTTGTGACCTCGAATGCTATTTTTTTATTTTTCTAGTATTTTTCTATTTTCTAAAAATACAAAAAAATACGAAAAATATGAAAAATTATTTTTTTGTCAAAAATGGTTCCTTAGGCTTGGCTAAAGCCACAAAAGTTGATTTTGAATTTTTTTTTAACTTTTTAAGGATTTTTCATGAATTTTCAAAGAAGTAACCACAAAAAGACTGATCCGAAATTAGGTGTCAACAAGGACAAGTGAACGCAAGTACAGAAAACTGCGAACCCAAATTCTTATGTTAAACCAGCGGTGATAAAGTGTTACATGCGTAGTCAGGTCGGGCAACGATCTAATAAATGCCCTTAGAGGAAGACAGTAAACATGGCAGCGAGAGAAGAGGAGGAAGATGGATATTACTGTGAACAAAATGGAGAGAAAGAAGGTTTTGTAGATGATAAAGAGGAAGAAATAAATTGCATAGTGCGTAGGATGATGTTAGCCCAAAACAAGAAGATGATTCACATCGCCATCAACTAACCAAGTACACCATTCTGAGTAAGATCTTTGCTATGGTCATTGATAGTGGTAACATAAAGAATATTATCGGGAAGGAGGTAGTAAAGAAACTGGGGATACCTATGGAGAAACATTCTAACCTATATACATTAGGATGGATTAAATCTGGAGCGGAAAATATTCAGGTGACTGAACGATGCAAAATTTCATTCTCCATCGGTAAGTATCATGATGAGCTATATTGTGATATGGTAGATATGAATGTATGTCACGTGTTGTTTGGAAGACCGTAACAATATGATGTGGATGCACAGCATTCGGGGAGGAACAATCAGTATAATTTGGTGAAGGGTGGAGTGAAGTATACATTGCTGCCATTAAAGAATAAGGAAAAGTAGGCTGTTTGGAATAATTTCCTTACCCTTACAAGGAAATTTGAAGCTTTGATTAAGGAGACTCGACAGATTCACGCGCTAATAGTGAAACAGGCATTCGAGACAGAAGCTGAATTAAAAGTGAAGGAGCATCCTGAATCAGTTAAGTATTTATTGAATGAGTTTAGTGAGATGATGTCCGAAGAGATTCCAGATGGGTTGCCGCCTATGCGCGATATTCAACACCATATAGACTTAATTCTTGGTGCTAGTCTGCCTAATCTACTGCGCTACATGATGAGTCCTAAGGAGAGTGGGATTCTAAAAGAGAAGGTGGAGGAGTTGCTGCGAAAGGGGCACATTCTGAATAGTATGAGCTCATGTGTTATTCCTGCTTTGTTAACTCCTGAGAAAGATGAGAGTTAGATGATGTGTGTAGACAGCAGAGCCATCAATAAAATAACAGCGGGCTACAGTTTTCAATTTCGAGATTGGATGACTTATTAGATAGGTTGCACAGGGCTAAGTGATTTTCGAAGCTAGATTTGAAGAATGGGTATCATCAGATTCGTATTCGACCCGGAGATGAGTGGCAGACAGCTTTCAAGACAAAAGAAGGATAGTACGAGTGGTTGGTGATGTCGTTCGGACTTTCTAATGCTTCGAGCACCTTCACGAGGCTTATGAATAAGGTTTCGAAACCTTTTATTGGCAATTTCGTTGTAATTTATTTTGATGATATCCTAATTTATAGCAAGACCGAGGAAGACTGCTTAATGCACTTGAGGGATGTGTTGACAGCATTATAGGCTAATAAGCTATATATCAATCTTAAGAAATGTAGTTTTTTAACTAATAAGCTGCTTCTCTTGGGATTTATTATTACTACCGAGGGAATAGAAGTGGATGAAACGAATGTGAAAGCAATTAGAGAATGGCATACTCTCAAAACGGTTTATGAAGTTAGGAGTTTTAATGAGTTGGCTACCTTTTACAGGCAATTTATTAAGAATTTTAGTACTATCGCAACCCCAATTACAGAATGTCTGAAGAAAGGAAAATTTTTGTGGAGAGAGCAAGTCGAGAATTGTCACGCCCCGCGTCCCTGCAGGCACGCCAACATCGCCCTACTACCGTGCTATTCAACTGCTTTCCTAGGATCCAACAACACGCACTTACTACATGAAACTTATATGCACATGCGGAAGCGACTTACACAACTCCATACCATAAGTTTTCTTTTCCGAACATAATGACTCAGGATGAAAAGAGGGATTTAAAATTTGTTTCATATATTCCTTAAAAGCATCAAATACATTACAAGATTACAACTTGTCATTTCCCAAAATACAACTTCCTTTAATAAAACAACGGTAGATGAAGTTTAACCCTACATAGCTATATAGGCGTGTACAACCCAAAAATAAGAAAGCAGCTCTCTAAGACTTTAAAAAGAAACATCGTCGGGTAAGGTTAACGGTTCATCTACTTCAAAAGGATATCTTCAAAAGTCAGTCCACAGTACTCCAATGACCTCGTCATTCGGGACCTGAAAATGTTGGTCCCACGACGGGGTGAGATAAAATCTCAATAAGCTAATCATAAACTCAAACTAGGCACTCAGTACGTCCAGATGCTACCTAACACATGCAATAGCCAACAAGACCCAAAATGCAACAACTAGCATGAAACAACTCAGGTAAGCAAAGCTTTAACAGCAAATTTCAAAACTAGGCTAGACTTCGTACTTTGGCAATAGAACATTCATATCATAAACAGGGTGCTCACATTTAATATCCCCATAAATTCCATGACTAGGCCCGCGTCATATAGGTGCCTCAGGCATTTCCCATTACTTAGCCCGCGTCATAAAGGCGCATCAGGCATTTACCACATTACTCAATCCCGCGTCGTATAGGCGCATCAGGAATTCTTATTTCTCGAGCCCGCGTCGTATAGGCGCCTCAGGCATTTTCCACTTTGGCCAATCCCGTGTCATATAGGCGCATCAGGATTCCATTAACCAATAACGCGCATCAGGATTCCATTAACCAATCATGCGTCATATAGGCGCATCAGGATTACATGCTCACATAAATTCATCATTAAACACATATGGCCAAAGACAATCAATTGAGCACATTAACAATTCTAGGCATCCATTAATATTTTTGTCACGTGGTCATTATCATATTATTATAGCCAATTGCCAAATCAAATAATCCACGTGCCCAATATTCCACATAAATAATCCTCGTAAATATTCCACGTGCCAATTAATTCACATGCCAACTAATCTACGTGCCAAATACTCCACGTAAATATTCCACGTGCCAAATAATTCACATGCCAACTAATCTACGTGTCAAATACTCCCTGTAAATATTCCACGTGCCAAATAATTCACAAGGCCGAATATACCTAGGCCTCGATTTCGAATTCTAGATGAACCAATCATTAATTCACCCTCTTGGCACACGGTCTAGGCAATATTAGGAGCATTAATCATTTTAATTAGGCAAAACCCCCAAGATTTCCTCATGGCCGCACACTCCTAGGCCTCAATCAATCAATTAAATCAAATTTTTCTTACAATGAAGCTCACGGCCGAACACACCATGGGCGAGTCAAGCAATTAAGCAAATCACTCAAGCGATTTTTCATTAAAGGACACTCCTATGTAAGCTAGGCTTCCATGGTTCACTCTTATCCAAACCCCTAGCATCACAAGCCTTCAAATAGCAATGGAATCAAGCCGTAGGACGACAACACCACTTCCTTTCTTCTAGGGCAGATTCGGCCAGACACAATTCATCGGAGATTCAATCATGAACTTTGCTAAATAACTACTCTAACACATCCTTCGGTAACTCAAGGTCCTAATAAGGGTTTAGAGTTAACTTACCAAGCTAACAAGCAAGCTAGGATGGCGAAGGAAGCGGTGAAGCCCGGGGTTCAAATCTGTCCAAGGAGGAACCGAGCATGAATCTCACGAGTTAGCCACGGTTTTCATCTCAAAATCACACTAAACTTCCCTTACTAACTAGACAACCCAACGGAACAAGTCTTAGGGGAACCTACCTCGGCAAAAGAACTTGCGGCGCTCGCCAACGAAGCTTGAATACCGGCGTGGAGCGGCGGTGAGAGCGGCGGCCGTGAGAGGAAGAACGGCAGCGAGCGTGAGAGAGAGAGAGAGCCGAGAGAGTTTGAGGGAGAATGAGGGAAGAGGAAGGAAATGAGAGAATGAGGGGGAGAGAAAATGGTCGACCGAATGGGGAAGGAGAAGGAAGAGAATGGTGGCTTCATCCATTCAAAAATCCAAGAGAGGAAGAGAGAGATTGGAGTGGTTGGGGGAAGTACAATGAATAGTAGACTAGAATGACCTTTGTGAGAGAGTAGGTCAAGGGGTCAATCCATCAAGTCTCTTCCATGTCACCCTGTCAACTCACTAATCAAATAATTCAATAAGCCAAAATGACCATAAAGCCCTTCAATGATCGGCCAAGAGTGGAGATAGGCAAATGTCCATTTTGCCCTTGCCTATTTCTAAGAGGAAAAGCACTAACCTAAGGGTATAAAGGTAATTTCCTAATCGTCGATTCGAATTTCACTTTTCTAAATGCTAAGGACAAATTCTAATCCTAATGGCTCCCGATGAGACGGCGTCCAATTTATTCCCATTGGAATCCTCGAATATCCGGCCTCCAATCTCGAAGTCCAATCCATGGCTAAATTCAGTCGTCTGTCATTCCAGCGCATCTCGGACTAACGGGAGGCTCTTAGGAGTTACGCGTATCGACCCGCGACTGATGCCGCGTTTAAGAGCTACTCGAGCCACTGCGGCTTTGGTTGTCATGTAATTGCGAGGGTCAATTGCTAGTCCCGTAGGTTACGATCGTTGGGAATCGGTTTAGGTTAATTCGCAAATCATGCTATGGTCATACGGAATCACCCGTGAACCAATCGCACAACACTAGCAAATCATTCTAAAGCCATTCTTAGATCGACCTTTAGTGGTCTAAAATATTCACTCGACAATCCTTATGGTCAAAGCATCGACTCGTGGTCAAATTCTTTGGTCCACGTACTTTAATCCTTATCTAGCCATTCCCTTTTGGTTAGTCGACTCAAGAGTGATCAATTCTGAGCTAGATTTACTGGAATACATTGATAGACATTCATTCATCAACAAGCTTCGAGATATGGTCGAAATTCAGAATGTCACAAGAATAGTTTTGCTATTCTGAAAGAGAAGTTATGTATCGCGTCTGTTCTTGCTTTGCCTAATTTGATAAGCTGTTTGAGATAGACAGTGATGCTAGTGGAGTGGGTGTATGAGCTGTTTTGCCTCTGGAGCGCAGACCAATTTGCTATTTCAATAAGAAGCTTAGCGAGGCGAGGCAGAAGTAGAACACTTATGACAAAAAAAAATTATTCTATTGTAAAGGCTTTGAAGATGTGGGAGCACAATTTGATTGGTAAAGAATTTGTGCTCTATTTTGATCATGAAGTTTTGAAGTATTTGAATAGTCGGAAGAGAATCAATAAGGATATGCGTGCACGTTGGTGTCAGCTCTTATAAAAATTTCCTTTCAGATTACAGCATAAATCAGGTGTGCATAATGTCGTATCAAATGCGTTGAGCAAAAGAGTTGGCTTGTTGATTACACTAAGCCGGGACATTCTGGAGTTCAAGCAACTGAAAGATTTTTATGCAGGTGATGATGATTTTAGGCAGATTTGGAAGACGTGTGCTACTGGTCAACCTGTGCAGGAGTACTATATTCTAGATGGTTATCTGATGGGTGGCAATCAGCTTTGCCTTCCTCGGATATCCCTATGGGAGAAGGTAATTCGTAATTTGCATGTTGGTGGGTTGGCTGCACATTTGGGGCGTGACAAAACTGATGCTGCAGTCTAGGAGCGCTTTTATTGGCCCCAATTGCATAGAGATGCCAGCTGGTATGTGCAGAAATGTTATGTTTTCCAGACTGCTAAGGGCCGGTCTAAAAATACGAGTCTGTATATGCCTTTACCTGTCCTTGAAAATATATGAGAAGATCTATCCATGGATTTTGTACTTGGCTTGCCACGAACCCAAAAAGGCGTGGATTCTATTTTTATTGTGGTTGACAGATTTTCCAAGATGGCGCACTTCATTCCTTATAGGAAGAATTCTGATGCAGTAAGTGTGACTAGATTATTCTTTAAGGAAGTGGTTCGCTTGCATGGCATCCCTAAGTCTATTGCCTCGGATAAGGATAGCAAATTTCTAGGGCATTTTTGGCGGACTTTGTGGAGACTATTTGATTCATCTTTGAACTTCAGTAGCACAGCTCACCCACAGACTGATGGGCAGACAGAGGTGGTCAGTGAACTATGGGCAATTTGATTCGAAGCATTTGTAGAGATAAGCCGAAGCAGTGTGATATCATTTTATCACAGGCAGAGTTTGCTTATAATAATGTAGTTTATAGTTTTATTGGCAGGACACCTTTTTCTGTTGTTTATATAAAGGCGCCTCAGCATACTCTAGATTTGATTCAGTTGCCCAAGCAAGCGGACAAGAGTGTTGTAGCAGATCATATGGCTAAGCAAATTGTTGAGGTGCGTCAGAAAGTCAAATAGAAGTTGGAAGAGGCTAATCATAGGTACAAAGCTGCAGCTGATAAACATAGGCGAAAATAGGTGTTTGCAGTAGGCAATTAAGTTATGGTGTTTTTTTTTTTTTGTAAAGAGCGATTATCAGTTGGCTCTTACAGTAAGTTGCAGCCAAAGAAGTACGGACCCTTACATTGTCAGTAGAAAGATCAACAATAATGCTTATGTTATAGACCTTCCACGTAGCATGGGAATTTCCAGCACTTTCAATGTTACTGATTTGTCATTATTTCATGAATCCACTAAGCCTTTTTTTCTTGATCCTAATTCTAATTTGATGACGAGTTTTTCTCGAGTGGAGGAGAATGATGTGAAGAGTATTAGCAGTGCGTTTTTGGACCGATTTAACAGGTAGAAATCCGAACGGAAGTCGAAGCGATGATGCACGTAAGACCGATGGGGCGGCGGACTACTTCGGATCGGGCTCAAATTTGATCGGTTGAAGCGAAACAGCCTCCTGATCAATATTCACTGCCTTTGGCTGTGAACTGCAATGGATTTTGGCGATCATGGGTCGTTTAGATAAATTTGTCATTTTTTCAGTATTTTTTGGGCTTATTTTTATTGATAGTGGCAATTTTGTAATTTTGGGTTTTGCTGTTTAGAACCTTACTAGGGTTAGGTTTAACACCTTATATAAAATGTGTTTTATGATGTTTAAGGAGAACATAATATATTTTTAATATTGAATTTGTGGTTTTCCCTCAAAGCAAAATTTGCTTGTTATTACTTGTTATAAGCTGCGTCAACGTACTACGATGTAGGTGAGGGAGAGCAGCTGGTCGGGTCATCAAGGAGGCAGCAACAACGGTGGGGGCTGCAATGTCGTTGTCCTGACGGCGGAGGGGCAGCACCTACAAGCTTCACGACCTCGGGGTTGCGAGAAGGCATAGCCAGAGCAGTGGCTCGACAGAGGGCTCGGCTAGCAGCGCACGGACAAGGGACACGACTGAGAGGAGTCTTCGGTCGTTTTTCGTACCCACTAATAGTAACCTAAATCGATGCTAAAAAAACGAAATGACGAAAACACATGGCATGTTATTTCCGGTGCAAAAGGAGTAGCGTGAGGTTGCGTGAAGACTACTAGCGGACTCTTCTTTAGAGAGGATGAATAATACTAAGAATTCTTGTTGGCATCGAGCATCATGTTCTAAATCTTGGCTGAGCTTAGAGAGCCATAAGTTAAAATGGACAATAAGTATAAGACAACTGCAAATAACATCATGATCGAAATTGATGAATACGTATGTAGAAAATACGCACCTCTTATGTTGTAATACTAACGCGAAAACTACTAGGATCTTGCAAATACGTCAATGCGAAAGCTCAGAGAAAATAACGAGAAACGATAAAGGACACCACATATAACGTGGTTCGGTCCGAATGTCGGCACCTACATCCACGGGGAGAGCCAGCAAGAACAATCCACTATATCGGAGAATCGAATTTACAATCGCTCAATACGCTCGTGTTTCCCGCATCTAAATTATACCCAAACCCTAAGTGTTTACAAATAAAACAACTCAATTGAATATAATAACAATAAACTCACGAAGCACAAATCGATAACCGCGTTCAAGCTCTTCGTGCGACCCAAGACGAAGACGTCACCGATAAAGCTTTTATCTTCGTCGTTCGTCCTTCGGGTCGTGCGATCGCGGCTCCTCTTTTTTTTTTCTTCTGTGCGGTGCGGCTCTGTGTGCCAGAGAGAAACCACGAAAAAGTCTTCTCCTCCTTTTGTTGTGCACACCTTTTGCAGGAAAGGAAAGCAAATCCTTTTCTTTCCTTTTCTTCTTTATTCTCCCATGGGCCCCCATAATTTTATATCTAAAAGGATTGAGCCACGTATAGAAGAAAGAAAGTGGTGCTCCCTTCCTGCCAAGCTTCCTCTTTAATAAATAAGCATAAAATAAGTTATCCCCTTATTTTGTCTTGTAGCGCCAATGTACGTGCCGAGAAGAATTCGTCCAAATCCCCTGTTGAATCTCCTTCAACGGAAACAAATCTCCACGCATTAAATTCTAATCCCAATTAGAATTCATGGATTTATTTCTTGACAGATTCGGATCGATTCCAAGTTTAAAACTCGAGACATATTTAACAATTCTCCACCTTGGCTCGATGTTTGAAACCAAGTCAATAGTACTCATCATCCATGCTCTCTCCCATCGCCCCGAAAGGCGATCACTCTCCACAGACGCCAATAGTGCTCAAGCAAAGCTTGAGCTTCGCCAAAGGAACAGGCTTGGTCATCATGTCCGCCGGGTTCTCTGCTGTCGCTATCTTCTTCACAACAATCTTACCCTTCGCTAATATATCTCGGATGAAGTGGTACATGATATTGATATGTTTTGTCCGCTCGTGATAAACTGGATTATATGCCAGAAATATCGCACATTGGTTGTCACAGTGTATATCAACACTTTTCTAATCCAACCCAAAGTCCAAGAGCAAACCCTGTAGCCATATCGCATCTTTCGCTACAAAGGTTAGTGCCATGTACTCTGCCTCAGTAGACGACAAGGCCACGTGGTCCTGTAAGGACGCCTTCCAACTAACTGCACCACCTGCAAGCTTAAACAAGTACCCTTCTAAAGATCTGCACTCATCCAAGTCACCTGCACGATCAGAATCCACATAAATGTGGTTTCACTGCCATTATTGTTCTTCCGGTACACTATACCAACGTCTGATGTCCCCTTCAAATATCTGAAGATCCATTTCACAGCTTCCCAATGAGTTTTACCAGGATGCTTCATAAAACGACTAACTACACTGACAGCTTGTGAAATAGCAGGCCTAGTGCACACCATAGCATACATAATACTACCCACTGCACTAGAATATGGAACACGGGACATATGCTCCTCCTCTTCCTCAGTCTGCGGTGATGACTTAACTGAAAGTTTAAAGTGCTTTGCTAATGGTGTACTTACAGACTTCGCTGACTGCATATTAAAACGTGCTACAATCTTCTCAATATATTTCTTTTGAGACAGACGTAAAAATCCTGCAGTCCTGTCACGCAAAATCTCCATACCCAATATTTTCTTTGTAGCACCTAAATCTTTCATCTCAAACTCAGCACTCAACTGCCTTTTCAGCATATCAATATCAGACATATTCCTAGCTGCTATCAGCATATCATCAACATATAACAGCAAATATATCAAAGACCCATCATCCAGTCTCCTAAAATAAACACAACTATCCATCTGACTCTTAGAATAGTCCTGACTAGCCATGAAAGCATCAAAGCGCTTATACCATTGCCTAGGAGACTGTTTCAGCCCATACAAAGATTTCTTTAACAAGCAAACATGGTCTTCCTTACCCGGAATAGCAAATCCCTCTAGCTGCCTCATGTAAATCTGCTCCTCCAACTCACCATGAAGAAACGCCGTTTTCACATCAAGCTGCTCCTACTCGAGATCATGTGCAACAACTAAGGCAAGTAAAATACGAATAGAAGTATGCCTTACCACAGGAGAAAACACTTCATTGTAGTCAATGCCCTCACGCTGTGTAAACCCCTTCGCCACAAGTCTCGCCTTATATCTCGCTGCCTCGATACCAGGAATGCCCTCTTTCCGTTTTGTAGACCCATTTGCTTCCAACAATCTTCTGGCTCTTGGGTACTTTAACTAACTCCCATGTCTAATTTCGATGAAGTGATTCCATCTCTTCACTCATAGCCCCTAGCCACTGCGATGACTCAGAACTAGCCATCGCCTCAGAGTAAGACGAAGGCTCATCTGTCTCCACCTCGTCACCTACAGTCAAAGCATAAGCAATATCTGTATAACCATAACGTACCGGTGGTCTAATTTGCCTTCGTTGTCTGCCCCCAACTAGAGTCTGCTGCGGCTGTACTGGTTGTTCACTATCACCGACTTTAGGAATTGCGGCCTCATCTGCAGTCTCAACATTTGTTAACTCTGAGGTCTCTAGAGTCTTCACCTGAAACTCCACCTCACTTCTGACACCATGATCTGTCTGCTCTGCTGGTAGTGTCTCAGGACTCCTCTATCGAAGCATTACAGTCTCGTCGAAGATCACGTCTCTGCTGATTAGAAAACCGGGTGATCTGGGATCAGTGCACCACAACCGGTAGCCTTTCACCCCATGTGCATAACCCAGAAATATGCACTTCTTCGACCTCGGCTCAAGCTTACCATCACTAGCATGAGCATACGCAGGACATCCGAATACTCGTAATCCGGAATAATCAACAGTTTTCCCCGACCATACTTCCTCTGGAGTCTTCCACTCAATAGCAAATGATGGAGATCTATTAATCAGGTAACATGCCATGTTCACTGCTTCGGCCCAAAATTCCTTGCCAATTTCAGCATGTGATAACATGCTCCAAGCCCGCTCAAGTAGAGTTCTGTTCTTCCGTTCTGCCACGCCATTTTGCTGTGGTATCCCAAGTACTGTGCGGTGTCTAACAATACCTTCTCTCTCGTAGAACTCAGTAAAATCTTTACCACAGAACTCTATGCCGCTATCGGTTCTCAGACACTTGATCTGTTTATCTGACTGCTTCTCAATCAATGCCTTAAATTTCTTGAACCGATCAAACACATCAGATTTATGCTTCAGAAAGTATACACATACCTTCCTAGAATAATCGTCGATAAAGGTCAGCATATAACGGGCACCTCCTTTCGAAGGAACCGGAGACGGGCCCCAGACATCTGAATGAATATACTCAACCGGTTGCTTGGTCGAATGAATACCTGTAGTAAACTTAATCCTGCACTGGTTCCCAAAGATACAGTGCTCACATAAGTCTAACTTTCTTGTCTTCTGACCCTTTAACAACCCCCTATCACTCAGCATCGTCATACCTGCCTCACTCATGTACCCTAAATGCATATGCCATAAACGAGTCAAGTCAGAATCTGACTCACCTGATGAAATTGCAGCAGCTCCTGTCACGGTCTCTCCTAGTAGATGATAGAGAGAATTCGCTTTCTTCCCTTTCATCACTGTCATGGCACCTCGAGAGATCTTCAGCACTCCACCTTTAGCGGTGTACTTACACCCGATATCATCTAGTGTCCCCAAAGAAATAAGGTTCTTCTTGAGCTCCAGTACATGCCTCACGACTGTCAATGTGTGAACCACACCATCGTGCATCTGAATTCGAACTGTCCCAATCCCCACAACCTTGCAAGCTACGTTATTCCCCAACAGAACTCTACCACCATCTGCAGTCTAGTAAGTAGTAAACCGGTTCCTATGAGGCGTCATATGATAAGAACACCCCGAATCTAGCACCCATTCGTCTCCTGACGAACCTGTAGTCACACACAAAACAGCCTCTGCATCACTAGTGCTCTCCTCAGCAATATTTGCCACACTGACTGTGGCTTTCTGCTTATCACCTCTGTTTCTCAGTTTAGGACAATCTCTCCTAATGTGCCCCTCCTCGTGACATTCAAAGTACTTCACGCGCCCTTTGGATTTTCTATGGCGTGACTTAGACCTGCTTTTACCTCTGCTGCTACTGCACCCCCGATGTTGCTCTCTACCTCGAATCACTAGTCCCTGCGCTACATCCTGCGCCAGACTGTCATCTCGCAACTTTCTCTGCCACTCTTTAGAAAACAAAGCGGACTTTACCTCCTCTGAGATAATCGAAGTACGCTCCTATAATAGAGAGTCGGTAAAGTGCTCCCATGACTCTGGTAAAGAAGCCAACAACATCATGCCCTGTTCTTCATCTTCAAGAACCTTGCCGACGTTCTTCAAATCCATCATGAGTTTATTAAATTCATCTAGGTGGGTTCTGATAGACGTACCTTCAGTATATCTGAACTGGAACATCCTCTTCAACATGTACAAGCGATTGTTGAAACCCTTCTTTACATAGAGCGACTGAAGCTTTGCCCACAATGCTGCGGTATCCTTCTCCTTGCCTACCTCTATTAGCACTTCATCCAATAAATTTAACAGGATTTGACTCCTAGCTTTCCTCATCAACACATCCTTATCAGCATCTTTCATTGATTCAGGCAATTTAGCTTTGCCCTCCAATTCTTCTGCCAAACCTAGAGTTGTCAATAATGCCTCCATCTTGAGGCTCCACAACCCAAAGTTGTTCCTCCCGTTAAACTTCTCAATTTCAGCTTTCACTCCAGACATAATTGCAGCAACAGAATTCCAGATAATAACCAGACAAGCAAAAGCCTCAAATCACAATCCAGAAATCTGACCCAAGCTCTGATACCAATTGTTGTAATACTAACACGGAAACTACTAGGATCTTGCAAATACGTCAATGCGAAAGCTCAGAGAAAATAACGAGGAACGATAAAGGACACCACATATAACGTGGTTCGGTCCGAATGTCGGCACCTACATCCACGGGGAGAGCCAGCAAGAACAATCCACTATATCGGAGAATCGAATTTACAATCGCTCAATACGCTCGTGTTTCCCGCATCTAAATTATACCCAAACCCTAAGTGTTTACAAATAAAACAACTCAATTGAATATAATAACAATAAACTCACGAAGCACAAATCGATCACCGCGTTCAAGCTCTTCGTGCGACCCAAGACGAGGACGTCACCGATAAAGCTTTTATCTTCGTCGTTCATCCTTCGGGTCGTGCAATCGCGGCTCCTCTTTCTTTTTCTTCTGTGCGGCGCGGCTCTGTGTGCCAGAGAGAAACCACGAAAAAGTCTTCTCCTCCTTTTGTCGTGCACACCTTTTGCAGGAAAGGAAAGGAAAGCAAATCCTTTTCTTTCCTTTTCTTTTTTATTCCCCCATGGGCCCCCACAATTTTATATCTAAAAGGATTGAGCCACGTATAGAAGAAAGCAAGTGGTGCTCCCTTCCTGCCAAGTTTCCTCTTTAATAAATAAGCATAAAATAAGTTATCCCCTTATTTTTTCTTGTAGCGCCAATGTACGTGTCGAGAAGAATTCGTCCAAATCCCATGTTGAATCTCCTTCAACGGAAACAAATCTCCACGCATTAAATTCTAATCCCAATTAGAATTCATGGATTTATTTCTTGACAGATTCGGATCAATTCCAAGTTTAAAACTCGAGACATATTTAACATATTAAGTATTTTAACTGCAAAAGAGACCAAAAGTTCTTGATCAATCACTAAAGAAACACTTTACACGCCAAACAGACCTCTTAAAAAAACGGAAAAAAAAGGATTTTCTGGATCTTCAGATAAAGAAAACAAACATGATCTCCCAGAGCTAGTTTTTAATGTTCCAAGCGTAGAAGCATGTCGAAATAGACATACAAAGTCATCGGGAATTTCAATGTAGTCCTAACGTTCTAGGGTCATGTGAAGCAACGGAGGAACCAAAGAGAAGCAACTCTTTATATGTTGCCATCGAGTTATTGTAAGAGTGCGCAATCTTGCTAGATATATCACTCTCAGATATGCGGAAGCTTTGTGGTGATAATACGAGAAAAATGTAATAGACAACTCAAGATAAACTCGTTATACTAAACTGAAAGTATAACAATCAGAGATTATCTCATACAACTATTACAACCTATTCTCTCATACCACACACCACACTTGAAGTCTTTCTCTAGGTTGAGAAAGCTTAGAAAACAACATATAAGACTAGCCTATTTATAGAAGAAACTAAACACTCTAGAAGACAACCATACCTAATCAAACAAAAGAGAGTAATCACTCCTCCAAGCTAACCACCCCTAGTAATAACTCCTCCATGGACAAGACCTAATTAAATATTCCTCCAAGCTAACCACCCCTAGTAATAACTCCTCCATGGACAACACCCAAACAACATTTAAATACTTCAATACACTTATGGAGACAAGCCCTAAACTTGCATTTACTTCTCCTTGGTGCAAGTGTAATTAATTAATAATATTAGGTGTTGAACTTCAACACTCCCCCTCAACACCTAATACCCTTTACATCGTCTGCTCTAGGTTTTCGGTCTCCGGCTGCTGATTGCTCCGGTTCCTGACCGCCTAGGCTTTGATATGCTTCATGGCCTGCTGGCTCCAGGTTTACGATCCTCGATCATCCACTTTAGGTTCTCGGTCTCCGGCTGCTGATTGCTCGGGTTCCCGACCGCCTAGGTTCCGGCACGATCCTTGGACAACCTGGGCTCTGATACCAATTATAAGAGTGCGCAATCTTGCTAGATATATCACTCTCAGATATGCGGAAGCTTTGTGGTGATAATACGAGAAAAATGTAATAGACAACTCAAGATAAACTCGTTATACTAAACTGAAAGTATAACAATCAGAGATTATCTCATACAACTATTACAACCTATTCTCTCATACCACACACCACACTTGAAGTCTTTCTCTAGGTTGAGAAAGCTTAGAAAACAACATATAAGACTAGCCTATTTATAGAAGAAACTAAACACTCTAGAAGACAACCATACCTAATCAAACAAAAGAGAGTAATCACTCCTCCAAGCTAACCACCCCTAGTAATAACTCCTCCATGGACAAGACCTAATTAAATATTCCTCCAAGCTAACCACCCCTAGTAATAACTCCTCCATGGACAACACCCAAACAACATTTAAATACTTCAATACACTTATGGAGACAAGCCCTAAACTTGCATTTACTTCTCCTTGGTGCAAGTGTAATTAATTAATAATAGTAGGTGTTGAACTTCAACAGTTATAAGCAAGAAATGAAGAAGGAGAAGGAGGAGGAGGTGTTATGGCTAATTTACCATGCACCGTATCCACTTTCGTTGGGTTGATTTTGATGTTTAGCATGGTTTTGGGTGACCCCGTCTACATCTACGAATACATTTGCAACGGTGGAGTTTATGCAAGCGGCGATCCTTATGGAGACAACATAGATTTGGTCATCAACAGGATGTTGTGGGAAACACCAGACCAACCGGGTTGCGACTACTACACTCAGTCGCCTTCTCCGAGTGCGATTGTGTACGGTCATGCCACCTGCGACTCGTTCCGTTCCTACCTCTGCCATGCATGCCTCTTTCAAGCTAGCAATGAACTACATAAGGTCTGTCCTAATAGAATCGGGGCTCGAATTCGCACAAATTTCTGCACAATGAGGTACGAAGAATACCAGTTTACCGATAACTAAGGAGTTAGACACCGGATCGTCGGATCTCGTTACCAAGGTTTCCTTTTGCACCTGGTTATGTGGGTTATTTTATGCTCATCGTCTTGTTATCAATAACGTACTTAATGCATGCTGTCTTTTTTTTTTTCCCCCTTTTTTTGCATTGTAATAGTGTGAAAATGGCTCCATTAATCTTATCCTTCGAGGTTACATTGATTTGGTGCAGTTCGATCATATTTCTTTATGTAGTGATAGTCTCGAATCCATCTGATCGACTTTGAAGTTAGATATTAAACTCTAGGGCGAAATTTATACGAGTAAGTCATCGATGGCCGAAGACGAGACCATAGTAAAGTTCTGACGATGGATAAGTTGATAATGCAAATGAAGGGCAGTATTTTCCTTTGTGTTTTGTCTTCAAGCCGTCATGTTCTGAATTACGTTATCTCAAAGTTATCAGAGGCGCATTTGCGAAAGCTGCTGCGAAAGTACTTCCAGCCGAGAGTGCTACGACGACGAGATCTTTATCAAACGCTTCGAAGAGTCACGATTTCTATAACTCCACTACTTTCTCCTTCCGTAATTGCATGTGTTTCCTCCTGTAATTTTCCATCCGCGGAACAACAAATGAGAGAGAGCCTACTTCGTACAATAGTAGATAGAATAACTTAATTAACGCATCGAAGCTACTAGACGTTTAGCACGAAATATTAATTAGCAAATGATGGGTACCATTCCAAGAGACGTGCTTACTCTAAATGGGTTTCTTTTGGACCTTCAATTTTGCAATAGGTGAGGATCCAATCATGATGTATACCATATAATGTTTGTCCAGGAAATGACCAAAAAAAGACGTAAATGTATTGTACGACTGCTAATTCATTTATAAACTTTTCAATTTTATTATTTTAGCTATAAAATTCTTGATGATTTGCCAATGCAGTCCTTCGGCCAGTTTTGATCGAAAATCACTGACACAACGCTAGCTATCCTGCATGGATATGTTTTGCATTTTTTTTTCTGAGTTTCTTTGTAATTTTTATATCGTCTTTTCTTGTCTTTCTTGCTCTTCTCTTTTGTTCTTTCAATCTGGGCCGTTGAGGTTTTCGGTCGACCCTCCGTTGGGTGATCTGGGTGAGGGCATCCTGGCCCTCACCAAGATCCAGGCGAGGGGCTCATAGCCCTCGCCCAGATGTAGGTAAGGACCGCAACGCTCACCGTCCAACAGGCATGGCCCTCGCCTGGATCTGGGCAAGAGATCGATGCCCTTGCGTGTGGCCGGCAAGGGCGTCACCAATCGTTGTCGTTGTAGGGGCCCTGCCAGCTAGAAATCCAAGCAAGGAAAAAAGAAAAGGTAATCATCGAGGAAAAAAAGGGAAAATGGAAAAAAGAAAATTTAGAATTTTTTAAATTGCAAATTTTGTCCATGTCACTGTCGGTTGTGCCACGTAGGACACGTCAGTGATTTCGAGGCCACAATTGATTGGAAAAAGTAAATTGAAAAATCGATAAAAAAAAACGTAAAACTAAATGATTTATAATTGAATTGGCCATTGTATAATAAGTTTATGATTTTTTTGGCAATTTTCCCAAGTAACGTCTGACCAAAAAAAAAAATCATACCAAGTAACGTACTGTAATATTAATGTGGAAACGTAACTGGCAAATTTAATCAATACGAAATTACCAGCAAGATAAACGGTGAACGATAAAGGACACGAGAGATTTATGTGATTCGGTTTGAATATCGCTGCCTACATATCCACGTAGTGAGTCAGCAATAACAATCCATTATAATCAGTTAATCGAAGTTATAATTGCTTACAACATTCAAGTGTTTCTCACATTTAGATTATACTTAAGCCCAAAGTGTGCGAATATTACAACTCATTTTGGATGTGAACTCGCGAAGCACAAATCACCTTTTTCTCGCGGCTTCTCTTTCCGTTGCTTCTCGGCTGTTTTTTTCTTTTTATACGGCCACCGCAGGTCAGACCATAAAAGTTAAATTTTTTTTTAAAAAAAATCTTCTTTTTTCTGTATTTTTTTTTTCTTTCCCACCGACAAAGGGATTCGGATTCCATTACATACTCAAAAGTATGTCATGGTGACATACTTTGAATCTGAGCCGTCGATTTTATGTCGACGGTTCAAATGACGCCACACCATCTGATCTGGTGGGGAGCTAAAATTTGGGCGGCACTTCATTAAAATTTTTTTTTGCTTTTTTTCATTTTCAAATCGACCCTGTCTCTCCCCCTCTCTCTCTCTCTCTCTCTCTCTCCTCCGACCTCATTCTCTCTCAAATTTCCTCCGTCGAACCGCCGTCGACCTTCTCCTCCTCCTCTCGGTGACGGTCCCCTTCGACGCCAGCCTCCACGGGAACTGCCGTCGACCTTCCCGACACCAAATCCAGAGGCGCGTCAGTGGCTTCGACCCCGAGCACATATCCGTCTCTCTCCGCCGATTACGACTTCGTATGGATCTCCTGGGTTACAGGTTGGTGCTCGATCGATCTCCGCTTCTCTCTCACGCATCTACTAATTTTTTTCCAATGTATGCCGGGTACGTGTGAGATGCTTCGGATTTCCTGGTGGGGTTCTTCGATTGAGGCGATTCAGAAACTGAGCAGAGTTGTTTTATTTGGCGAGTAAATCGGTGTTGGCAAAGATTAGGGCTTACGAATCTGTGAAGCTTAGAGTTCTTGTCGTTGACTTGAGATGAAAATAATGGAGTTCTTGTCAGGCATACTTGTTCTGAAGAGCACGTGTGAGATATTCGATTTTCTTTTCTTTCTTCTATTTAGCAAAATCTGAAGGCGGCGGATCAGTAGGGCTTTATTTTGTGTGAGATATTGGATATTGTGTGGAATTCGTAGATACCAATCAGACCGGCAGGGCTTCATTTTGTGTTTCTTATACCTTTAAGGCTTACTTCATTATGCTTGATGTTACCAATTATGTTGTATTGCGATGAAAGCCACTGCAAAACTTTGTAGCTCAGGTTAGTTCAGATGTGAGGCAATGTCCTCATTTTTTTTTATCTCCTTTAGAACTGCTACTGCTTAGCTACTACTCTCTGTACCATCAGTACGTATCTGTGCTTCTTATTAACTCAAGGCCCATCTATTATTTAACCGATAAAGCAAAATAATGTCAGTATTGCCATGTTTTGCCTTAGTGTATCTAGTATTTAACCGATAAAGCAAAAGAATGTCAATATTGCTATGTTAGCTTGAAAGATGGAAGGATCGTGTGAAATTAATCTGCTCAAGAGGTAAATCCTTCTCATAGATACCCTTGTCATTGACTGCAGCTGAGATCTTCCTGGGGCATTGGGTTTCTGCAGTGTTGAAGAGGATATGGTGGATGGCTTCCCTTATGAAGTTCTTGAAGAATACAAGAATATGCCTCTCTTGAAAGGTACGGCTGCCGTGGATATGAAGGTGAAGATCTAGGACAGTCCCAACCTGGAGGAGTGTGTGTTTCGAATAGTCTTAGATGGTTACAATGCACCTGTCACTGCTGGGAATTTCGTGGATTTGGTAGAGAGGCATTTCTATGATGGCATGAAAATCCAGAGAGGTAAGCTATAGCATTCTAATCTTCTATTTAATCTTTCACTAAAAGGGGGAAAACAAAGCCTTTTGGAACTACTGTTGAACACGCTGCTTTCTTATTCAACTCAGATGGATATGGTCACAATAAAATATTAGAAATTTATTATCCTCATTGTTGCTTACATTCCAGTTAACTTCATCCTTCTTGGACTGGCAACATGTTCCGGAGAACTGCACTAACCCTGAGACTGGCTTAAGAACTAGCAGCAACAAATATGTTAGCTAGGATAATTAATAATCTGTAGCTAGGAGACATATCAATTTTCCTTGGATAGTCTGTTCTTATAGATGCTGATGTAAGACTTTTTCTACAGCCGACGAGATGAAGTTTGTCTAGTTGTATGACTGTTGTAACTCGATGTTTTTCATCTTACAGGAGCTTGGCCTTTACAAGGCTCAAACAAAGCTTCCATTTAATGCATTTGGGACAATGGCCATGGCCAGAGATGTAAGATTTACTACCTTTACATGGCTTTGCTCTACCATTTGGTCATTCCGATAAAGTCAGATAGAGTTTCAGAAAATTCATGTTATGTGTATTTTCTTATTTGACAGGAGTTTGAGAACAATTCTGCATCAAGTCATATATTTTGGCTGCTAAAAGAAAGTGAACTGACGCCAGTAATCCAAATATATTGGATGGGCGGTACATGGTTTTCGGTTATGTGACAGAAAACGAGGATTACTTAGCAAATCTTAAGGTCGGTGATGTCATAGAGTCGGTGCAAGTCGTCTCGGGCCTGGATAATCTGGCGAATTCTAGCTACAAGATTGCTGGCTAGGGTTCTCCCTTCTCTATCCTTATTCCAATATCGTTCGTTTGGACACTTACCATGTGAGCTCACATGACTCCAACATGTAGACGTTTAAGGATAATTCTTCTTTGCCTAATTCTCGTCATTTATGAGAGATAAATGTGTTATCCACATTGAGAATGTATTCTTTATTTTTTTTGGTAAGGAGAATGTATTCTTTTTTTGGGATTGCATTGGTACCAAATTCACATCTATTAGTGAAAGTTGACGTGAGTCACAATCTTAGGTGAATACAATTCGTGGGAACGAATTGCTGGATGAAACTGGCAGTGGCAAGCTTTCTTCTCATTGTTGAACAGGACATGACTCCTGGAACTCCGGTCGCAGTGATCTGATAACATAAGTTATGACAATCTCATTCAGCTTTTCGTTCCTTTTGTATTTCTAGTAACTTTTGCTTTTGGGGACTAGTTTGACCAAGGTTATACAAATAACAGAAAAAAAAGATGTTTTTTTTTCCTTTTCTTTTCTTTTCTTTTCTTTTTGTCCATAATTGGTTTATTGAAGAAGACAACTTGCAAATGTAAAAGAACTAGAGAGGTAGACAGACTGAACAAGGGACCAGCGGCCCCTGTTCCGGTCAAGGCCACGTGAGGCTTCACGTTCATAGCAACAGGGCGCAGAGAAAGAGCATTTTCTCTTCTTTATGCCTCCTCCCTTCTGCAAGAAAACAACAATTTACAGTGTGTTTCTCAACGTTTTTCCACACATCCAAGTATGCTGTTATAGAAATTCCTCGTGGAAGAAGCAAAGTTTAATTCTAGCTGCACCAGAAAATGACAGGAAGAAAAAAGAGAGTTCTTAATTGCATTCAGTACAGATCATACAAAAAGATGCAAAAAAATTACAGTCTCTCCCTCTCTCTTTTGTTTTTCTCTTTTTCTGCTGACTAAGTGGCTTTCTCACTTCCACACTCTCACGGCGGAAAACAGAGATGGAGTGGGGGAAAACAGGGCAAGGCTTCTCAAAACCCCAATTTACCTCTTTCAAAACAGCAGACATAAGCCTTCACAAAAAGAACAAAGGAACAAAACTTGAACAAAGATGAAACTCTGCAGTCTCTCAGCAGTAGCCTGTTGGGATTCACGTAACACGTACGGGCAAATAAAAATTAGTAAACGCAGCGGAAATAAATAACAACCCATACATGTATCTCCAGAGGCGTACTTCGTGCATTTCAATCGAAAAATCACAAAGCACCAAAGGGAGTAAATAGACTACCTCTTGTAGCGTGCTTGAAACGGAGGTGTCGGTTCGATGTTCTTCGATCTCAGCCCCACAAGTGTCGGGCCTCTAGTTCAGACACACCACCAATTGACGAACGAGGAGACGACTAATAATTCCACAACAATTGTGCTAGCAATTTGCGGAATCAATATTCCAAACCAACTTACGGAATCAATATTCCGAACTTGGTATATTTTGGTCACTCAAAATTATGAGAATATAGAGAGTGTTTGTGTTCTTCTCTCAAAGCTCTCAAAAATCTGCTCACTCTACAAATGTGCTAACCCCAGCCTCAAAACTCTTGCCATCCTTTTATAGCCAAAAACACCTTCCAATAAATTGTATTATAAAATAGCACTAACAAATAATAAATGCTTTCTAAAAATAGCACTCACAATTTATGATAAATAAATGCCATATAAAAATAGCACTAACAATAGCACTCACAATTTATAAATAGCACTCACATCTTATAATACAAAAATGCTATTTAAAAATAGCACTAATAATTATAAATGCTATCTAAAAATAGCACTCACAATTTAGCATAAATAAATGCCATTTAAAATTAGCACTAACAAATATAAATGCTATCTAACAATAGCACTCACAATTTATCATAAATAAATGCCATTTAAAATTAGCACTAACAATTATAAATGCTATCTAACAATAGCACTCACATTTTACAATACAAAAATGCTATTTAAAAAATAGCACTAACAAAGGTGTTAAAAATAATAATAACCATTATTATTATTACATGAGTTAAAGAGGTTACCAAACAGTAAAATATGTATAACGTACAAATACGTATAACGTACAAATATGTAGAGCATATGTGTACATCGTATATACACGTGCAAGTGACCAAAAAGAGAAATAAAATTAAAGCTCATTTAATTTTAATTTCAACCCAACAAATTGGTATAATTGCAAACAAATTTGTAATGTCGTCTTTCCACAATGCGTTGTCATGTATTGGTTAAGGTGTGTGACATTCCTAGGTTCATCACCGAGCTGGCAGTAAGACATGTACTAACATATTAGTACTTCCAAGAGAATTGATTGTCCCAATCATCCTCTAGGTCCTACAAGCCATGAGTGACATCTAGCAATATGTCATGGCTACCCAGACAGTGTGAATTCTTTTAAGAACATTATGAACCTGTCAGCTTTGGCTACATTGTAATTCAATCCTTCTGTCTAACTATGTCCCGATCGAACAAAGGCCATGGAATATTTGTCAAGCCACCAATTCGATCATATGTACAAATCTAACTTGACATGCATTTATATGAGACATGAACATTTCATTCTCAATCATAACCCCGGCTGAGGATTTCAATGCATTGTTACAATCAGATCACATAGGACATCATACCTTTATTAATAAGGAGACAGATTCCATATTGCGTACACATGTGACTTCGTATGTGCCTGAACTACGACCATCAAGTACAGAGACGAATCAACGACCCGCCAATATGCGCACTTGTGAACCATAGCCATTTATCACACAAGTCAACACTGTACCTCAGGTCTAAGGATTATTTACACAAGACCAAAGCATGAACGATTAGACATTGACCACGCAAAAAGCTTCCATGTCCCTAATCATTCAATGTGTGTCACGTTCAGTGAACTTGTCCGATACAAGCACCTATGTTCTAACTCGGATATCGCAATACCCAATGACTTGTGACTCATCATTTCCTTAAGTATCTGATACTTAATTATGAAGTTAAGAACATACTGACCTCAACAGGATCATTGATATCCATTCAATAATCCATTGATCGGGAACTGTTTTAAAGATTCAGTCTAACCGTAAACCTGTCACACATATTCTCAACGTCTTAAGAATAGGTTCGGCTACAACTGATCTTATGGATTTTATTCATTTATATTTGGACAAATGAATAAATACGTCTTTGCCACTGATAAGAAATCAGAAGTGCAACGGATTACCCAATATGTGACTATTACACAATTGCTTTAGGGCATATCTCTAACAATCTCTCACTTGCACTAAAGCCAACTAGTTTGGTACCTCAAACCCATTTTATCAAGGTGTCTTTCAAATAAAGACTGAGGTATTGCTTTAGTAAAGGGATCTGCCACGTTTTCCGCTGAGGCAATTTTCTGCAAGGCGATATCACCTCTCCCAACTATTTCTCTGATGAGATGGAAGCGTCTCTCAATGTGCTTGGATTTCTGATGAGACCGTGGTTCCTTAGCTTGAGCTATAGCCCCATTGTTGTCACAAAACAATGTAATCGGCTGCTCAATGGAAGGAACTACTCCAAGTTCAGAAATGAACTTCTTCATCCAAACAGCTTCCTTCGCCGCTTCAGAAGCAGCTACATACTCTGCCTCAGTAGTGGAATCAGCAGTAGTGCTTTGTTTGGAACTCTTCCAACTAACTGCACCACCATTGAGTGTAAAAACAAACCCAGAAGTAGACTTAAAGTCATTCGGATCTGATTGAAAATCAGAATCAGTATACGCTTCAACTTTAAACTCTCCTTCTCCGTATATCAAGAATAAATCCTTAGTCCTTCGCAAGTACTTCAGGATATTCTTGACTGCTATCCAGTGCTCTTCCCTTGGATCAGACTGATATCTGCTAGTAACACTTACAGCATGCGCGATATCAAGTCGCGTACATAGCATAGCATACATTATGCTTCCAACAGCGGATGCGTAAGGTATCTTTGCCATCCGCTGTCTTTCTTCAGGAGTGTTGGGACACATCTCCTTAGAAAGACGGATTCCATGCCTAAAAGGCAATAATCCTCTTTTGGAACATTGCATGTTAAACCGTGTTAACACTTTATCTATGTACGTAGATTGTGAGAGGCCAATCAATCGTCTCGATCTATCTCTATAGATCTTGATACCTAAAATATAGGTTGCCTCTCCCAAATCTTTCATAGAGAATTTCTGTGACAAGAATAGTTTGATCCATGATATCATCGGTACATCATTCCCGATCAAGAGTATATCATCGACGTACAAAACTAGAAATGCAATTGCGCTTCCGCTGACCTTCTTATATACACATGATTCATCCGGATTTTTAATGAAGCCAAACGATTTGATTACTTCATCAAAACGGATGTTCCAACTTCTGGATGCTTGTTTGAGTCCATAAATGGATCTCATAAGCTTACACACCTTTCGACTTTCTCCACAAGATTCAAAACCTCGTGGTTGTTCCATATAGATATCCTCCTCGAGGAAACCATTTAGAAAAGCCGTTTTGACATCCATTTGGAATATCTCATAATCAAGGTGCGCAGCTATAGCCAACATAATCCGAATAGATTTCAGCATGGCTACAGGTGAGAAAGTTTCGTCATAATCGATCCCTTCTTTTTGACGATACCCTTTCGCCACCAGTCGTGCTTTGTAAGTTCCAACCTGACCATCAGCGTTTATCTTCCTCTTGAAGATCCATTTACAGCCAATTGGTACAATACCATCAGGCAGATCAACTAGAGTCCAAACATCGTTGGAATACATTGAATCCAATTCGGTTTGCATGGCTTCTAGCCATTTACCAGAATCGATGTCCAACATCGCCTCCTCATAGGTGCTTGGATCACTCAATTGATTACTATCATTCATAATGAATAGTGACTCAATATTTTCAACCGAGTGTCCATAGAGAATAGGTATACGAGACGTTCTCGCACTTTTCCTAAGAGGTTGTGTATCAGAAGCTCCCACTGAATCAAAGATCGGTGTCTGAACTTGGTTATTAGATACTTCATTATTGTCTTCTTGTAAGACTATTTTCCGCCCAGCACCACCTTCCTGAACGAACTGATTCTCCAGAAAAGAAGCGTGCCTGCTGACCGAAACTTTTTGGTCATAGTGAAAATAGAAATAATATCCAAGAGTTTCTTTTGGATATCCAATGAAGCGACCATGTTCAGACCTTGCCTCCAATTTTTCTGTTCTCAGCTTCTTGACAAAAGCTGGACAACCCCAAATCTTGATATGATTAAGACTTGGTTTCCTACTATGCCATATCTCATAAGGCGTAGTTGGAACAGATTTGGATGGCACTCTATTCAGTAAATATGCAGCTGTCTCAAGGGCATATCCCCAAAGGGACATAGGCAAATCGGTGTAGCTCATCATAGATCGCACCATATCTAATAAAGTACGATTTCTTCTTTCAGATACACCATTATGCTCTGGAGTTGCAGGAGGTGTCCATTGTGATAAAATGCCATTATCTTTAAGATAATCCAAGAATTCAGTACTAAGGTATTCACCTCCTCGATCAGATCGAAGAGCCTTAATACTTTTTCCTATTTGTTTCTCAACTTCATACCTAAATTCCTTGAACTTTTCAAAGGATTCAGATTTATACTTCATTAAGTACAAATAGCCATACCGTGAACAATCATCGGTAAAGGTAATGAAGTAAGAATAACCATCCCTAGCAGTTTCATTAATTGGTCCACATACATCTGTATGTATCAATCCTAGTATGTCAGCAGCTCGCGCACTATGTCCTACAAAGGGCGCTTTGGTCATTTTTCCTAGAAGACAAGCATTACAAGTCGAGTATGGTTCAAAACCAATTGGATCGATATATCCATCATTACTCAACTTGTTAATCCTATCTTCTCCAATATGACTTAATCGGAGATGCCAAACATACTTTGGATTTGGAGTATCTCTAGGGCGTTTATTGGTTATGGCATTTACATCATGATTATTTTGCTTATTGGTAATCGTATTACCGGACATTGTAATGGTATAGAGATTATTCATTAATAATCCAGAACCAACAAACATTCTATTATAATAAATAGAACATACATCATCAGCAAAAGAAAATTCATAATTTTCTTTGCCCATACGAGGTATAGAAATGATGTTTTGTATAGCATTCTTATAATGCAAACAGTTCTTTAAAACCAAAACATGTCCTGAAGGCAAACATAAACGAAAAGTCCATATAGCAAATGCAGCAACTTTTGCCCCATTTGCAAATGTCAGGACAATCTCATTTTGCCCCAGCATCCTGCTTATTTCCAGATTCTGCAAAGACATACAAATATGTGGCGTTGCAGCAGAATCTAGAATCCATAAGCTGGATTCAGCACTAACCATAAGATTAGTTTCAATAATCATAGACACCATACCTTCACAAGGTTGGTTCTTTGGCTTGACCTTCAAGCTTGCGAGGTACTTCTTATAGTTCCTCCTCCAGTGCCCCATGACACCACAATAATGACATTTCTCTTTTTCAATTTTGGGTTTTGATTGCACAACAGCTTTCACAGGCTTCTTCCATTTCTTTTTCTTCAAAATAGTCTTACTATTTGAAGAAGAAGCCAAAGCCACAATATTTGGTCTTGTATTGTGCATTTCCTTCTCATAAATTACCAGCATGCTATGTAACTCAGCAAGAGTTTTTTCCATTTTATGCATGTGGAAGTTTTGAACAAAACTAGAGAAGGAATCGTGTAAAGATTGGAGGATCAAATCCACAGCTAAGTCATTGTCCATGACAAGATTCAGCCTAGCCAATTCTTCTATGTGCCAGATCATTTTCAAGACATGATCATTAACCGATGATTTCTCAGCCATCCTCATGCGGTACAATGCTTTAGATATCTCATATCTTGAGGTTCGACCATTCTCATCAAAGAATTTCTTTAGATGCAATATGATCGACCTAGCATCTACCATTGCTTCATATTTTTTTTTTGAAAATCATTATTCATTGAAGCAAGCATATATGACCTAACTTTTAAGTCATCGTCATGCCACTTATCATAAGTGATACGTTCCTCTTGGGTCCCACCCTCAGGAAAAGAGACTGGCATATTTTCATCAAGCACATACCCGAGTTTTTCAGAATTGAGAACAATTCTCAAATTCCTTACCCAGTCAGTGAAATTGAGACCAGTCAAACAATTCTTGTCGAGTATTGAAGCGAGCGGGTTTGTATTCACCATTTTTCAGAGTAATTTATATCTGTGCAGAAAATAAATTGTTAGCCATTGTCTTTCAAAATAACTATTTCATTTTGGCCTTTAAATGAAATAGATCCTCCCACTAAATTTATACACGGATCCCATACTCCTTAAAATGGGAAACGGTAATCTTTGTTGGGTAAAGATTACTAGTGGGGATTGGAGTACCACGAGCTCATAGTCCACCTCACCTAACAGTTATTGGTGTTCTATAAACTTAGTGAGTGAATCAACTTATTCAACGCATCATATGCGAGTCCCAATCATAACTTTGGCCTCTAGATCATGAAAGTCTCACCTGACAGTTATTGACTTCATAATCGTAGTTAAGTCTTACCCATCGTCTCATGTAAGTATTGAAAACACAAATGATCCCCTCACCTAACAGTTATTGGAAATCGTTTGGTCTCAACCCCACAACATCATATGGTTAATGGATTGGTCCACAATTATAAATGACAATTGACCCCTATGTATCCATAACCGGTCAATCAACCACTATAATATAGGATCAAACCACGACGATGGAAGGCCACGAGTCCGAAACCCGTCACGACTTAATATATATTAAAGGAGATTTTGAGTCGTTTATAGGTCTCACTTTGCACATTAACCGGTTTAACATGCTCACGTAAACAAAATAAATAAATAGATGTCAATCACATAAACATCTATCCTACGTGGTGATCATGGAATTATGATTTAATGGGTCTCGAGCCAATGAGACCACATTTAATCATTTTAATATTTTAATAACGGAGAGCCGCTCTTCAATTCTTCTTGGTTCCTTGAACTCTTCAAGAACCGGGCCCAAAGAGCTCGCCGGCTTAAAAGGCTCCTCCACGTAATCCTCGTAGCATTTACATCAACAATTGACTATGCTAAAAATAAAGATTACATGAAAAATAAAAGGAGTACGCAGCCTCCATTTAATAATTACAACCCCAAAAATATAAATAATCACCATACATTCATATATACATCAATCACATTGATTAGGGATTTTTCCATGATCACCACCCTTCCATGTAAGTAATAAATTCACAATTTAAAACTTAGGAATGCACAATAAAAATTCTACGTTGAATCATATTCAGAATTTTTACGTAAAATAAGATAGCCATAAATTTTCGATTCAAAATTGATTTAGTCTCAATTTTTGCTACGTTGATTAATTTATCATATAAAATAATCAACCTCCATTAGCCATGTAAGACGAACAATTCGTTAATACATATTGGCCATAGTATTGCAAAAATTACAAAAATCAATTAAATGCACGAAAACGCCTAAGGATTGGCTCTGATACCACTGTTGGGATTCACGTAACACGTACGGGCAAATAAAAATTAGTAAACGCAGCGGAAATAAATAACAACCCATACATGTATCTCCAGAGGCGTACTTCGTGCATTTCAATCGAAAAATCACAAAGCACCAAAGGGAGTAAATAGACTACCTCTTGTAGCGTGCTTGAAACGGAGGTGTCGGTTCGATGTTCTTCGATCTCAGCCCCACAAGTGTCGGGCCTCTAGTTCAGACACACCACCAATTGACGAACGAGGAGACGACTAATAATTCCACAACAATTGTGCTAGCAATTTGCGGAATCAATATTCCAAACCAACTTACGGAATCAATATTCCGAACTTGGTATATTTTGGTCACTCAAAATTATGAGAATATAGAGAGTGTTTGTGTTCTTCTCTCAAAGCTCTCAAAAATCTGCTCACTCTACAAATGTGCTAACCCCAGCCTCAAAACTCTTGCCATCCTTTTATAGCCAAAAACACCTTCCAATAAATTGTATTATAAAATAGCACTAACAAATAATAAATGCTTTCTAAAAATAGCACTCACAATTTATGATAAATAAATGCCATATAAAAATAGCACTAACAATAGCACTCACAATTTATAAATAGCACTCACATCTTATAATACAAAAATGCTATTTAAAAATAGCACTAATAATTATAAATGCTATCTAAAAATAGCACTCACAATTTAGCATAAATAAATGCCATTTAAAATTAGCACTAACAAATATAAATGCTATCTAACAATAGCACTCACAATTTATCATAAATAAATGCCATTTAAAATTAGCACTAACAATTATAAATGATATCTAACAATAGCACTCACAATTTATAATTAGCACTCACATTTTACAATATAAAAATGCTATTTAAAAAATAGCACTAACAAAGGTGTTAAAAATAATAATAACCATTATTATTATTACATGAGTTAAAGAGGTTACCAAACAGTAAAATATGTATAACGTACAAATACGTATAACGTACAAATATGTAGAGCATATGTGTACATCGTATATACACGTGCAAGTGACCAAAAAGAGAAATAAAATTAAATCTCATTTAATTTTAATTTCAACCCAACTAATTGGTATAATTGCAAACAAATTTGCAATGTCGTCTTTCCACAATGCGTTGTCATGTATTGGTTAAGGTGTGTGACATTCCTAGGTTCATCACCGAGCTGGCAGTAAGACATGTACTAACATATTAGTACTTCCAAGAGAATTGATTGTCCCAATCATCCTCTAGGTCCTACAAGCCATGAGTGACATCTAGCAATATGTCATGGCTACCCAGACAGTGTGAATTCTTTTAAGAACATTATGAACCTGTCAGCTTTGGCTACATTGTAATTCAATCCTTCTGTCTAACTATGTCCCGATCGAACAAAGGCCATGGAATATTTGTCAAGCCACCAATTCGATCATATGTACAAATCTAACTTGACATGCATTTATATGAGACATGAACATTTCATTCTCAATCATAACCCCGGCTGAGGATTTCAATGCATTGTTACAATCAGATCACATAGGACATCATACCTTTATTAATAAGGAGACAGATTCCATATTGCGTACACATGTGACTTCGTATGTGCCTGAACTACGACCATCAAGTACAGAGACGAATCAACGACCCGCCAATATGCGCACTTGTGAACCATAGCCATTTATCACACAAGTCAACACTGTACCTCAGGTCTAAGGATTATTTACACAAGACCAAAGCATGAACGATTAGACATTGACCACGCAAAAAGCTTCCATGTCCCTAATCATTCAATGTGTGTCACGTTCAGTGAACTTGTCCGATACAAGCACCTATGTTCTAACTCGGATATCGCAATACCCAATGACTTGTGACTCGTCATTTCCTTAAGTATCTGATACTTAATTATGAAGTTAAGAACATACTGACCTCAACAGGATCATTGATATCCATTCAATAATCCATTGATCGGGAACTGTTTTAAAGATTCAGTCTAACCGTAAACCTGTCACACATATTCTCAACGTCTTAAGAATAGGTTCGGCTACAACTGATCTTATGGATTTTATTCATTTATATTTGGACAAATGAATAAATACGTCTTTGCCACTGATAAGAAATCAGAAGTGCAACGGATTACCCAATATGTGACTATTACACAATTGCTTTAGGGCATATCTCTAACATAGCCTCCAGGTGTTTTCCCTCTGTCTCTCATCTCTGGGATGCGATTCATCTTGACCTTGGAGAGTCCCCAGCTCAGGCAGAGAAGAAAAGCAATGGAAGGAAGGGATCTAGTGATGAATTTACATTGGGGAAAGCCAAAAAAAAAAGTTGAATATTTACAGGATCCTGCCACTATCACCAACTCGGTAGTTTAACTTTTGGATTCGATTCAGGAGAAGGGGGGGATTCTTCTCTTTGTTCAGGTCAGATCAGCCAGTGAGTTTGTCTCGCCTCCATTCAGAATCCATGGATGCCCTGCGCATTTACAGTAGAACAAGCACTCTTGAGTATAAAGCAGGAGGACAAGAAAATTTTGAAGCTCAGATGTTTAATATCACTAACAAACTACAGTGGGGAAAAATGCAGCATCTTAAAAAGAATTTTGGATTTCGATCAAATGAACCAGAAGTAAATATTCAAAACCCAGATCCCCTTTCCCCTCTTCAACCATCTGATCGAGAAAAAATCAAAACTTCCTCGCCAATTTAGAAACCCAAACCGATCAAAAACTCGTAATCAAAATCCAAGGAAGAAAGAACAGAAAATGCCAATAAAAATCTCCCTTTTTAAATTCCAAAACTAACAGAACCCCTCCCCCAACCAAAAAAAAAAAAATCGAATATCTCACATGCTCTTCAGAACAAGTATGCCTGACAAGAACTCCATTATTTTCATCTCAAGTCAACGACAAGAACTCTAAGCTTCATAGATTCGTAAGCCCTAATCTTTGCCAACACCGATTTACTCGCCAAATAAAACAACTCTGTTCAGTTTCTGAATCGCCTCAATCGAAGAACCCCACCAGGAAATCCGAAGCATCTCACACGTACCCGACATACATTGGAAAAAATTTAGTAGATGCGTGAGAGAGAAGCGGAGATCGATCGAGCACCAACCTGTAACCCAGGAGATCCATACGAAGTCGTAATCGGCGGAGAGAGAGACGGATATGTGCTCGGGGTCGAAGCCACTGACGCGCCTCTGGATTTGGTGTCGGGAAGGTCGACGGCAGTTCCCGTGGAGGCTGGCGTCGAAGGGGACCGTCACCGAGAGGAGGAGGAGAAGGTCGACGGCGGTTCGACGGAGGAAATTTGAGAGAGAATGAGGTCGGAGGAGAGAGAGAGAGAGGGGGAGAGACAGGGTCGATTTGAAAATGAAAAAAAGCAAAAAAAAAAATTTAATGAAGTGCCGCCCAAATTTTAGCTCCCCACCAGATCAGATGGCGTGGCGTCATCTGAACCGTCGACATAAAATCGACGGCTCAGATCCAAAGTGTGTCACCATGACATACTTTTGAGTATGTCATGGAATCCAGATCCCGACAAAGACCTTTTCGCGCCAATCAATGAAAATGCAAATCATTACGTTGGTGAGCCCATTAGCTATTATCTTGCAAGGGGCTTTCTTTGGGGATGTTCATGTGCGGCCGTGCGTAGAGTAAAACAACCAATCAAATCTCAACATATATTTCCATATGCCCTTCAAGAGATTCTTTAGATTTCTTTCCCACGGTGTAACAAATCGTAAGCAACTCAAACTCGAGACATAAATTTAAGATAATGAATTAGAAAATGATGCAAATAAAGTTTGCGATCTCTGTAATATTGCGTAATTTTAAGATTTTAAGCAATTTCGTGATTTTAGTGATATTTTCGTAATATTGTATTTCTTAGGTTAATTAGGGATAGCACCTTATATAAAGGTGTTTAGGGTTCGTGGAAGGAAATTATTATAAATTTTTGATATTTTGTTGATTTTGATAAATCACAAGTGAGTAAACAGATTATTTTTCGTATCTATTCAAGTTCTTCTGTTTAGCCTATTTTCTATTACGTTACGTTTCGGCATCAGAAAACTCATATAACTGTGAAACGAATACTAGCTTAGGCGAAAAGATGCATCTTCTCTACGAAAAAAAAAAAGACTTTCTTGATCTTCAGAAAAGGTAAACAAGAAACACAACCATACAAGCAAACATGATCTCCCAGGACTAGTCAACTCCTTATTGTGTAGATAATCTTCCCTGCGCAGAAGCATGTGGAAATAGACGTACAAATCCCATCTGGAATTTCAACGTAATTCTAACGTACTAGGGTAATGCGAAGCAACGAATGAACCAAAGAGAAGTATTGCCATCGAGTCATAAGGAGGAGGAGGCCAAGCACTGTAGTCACTTTCGTTGGGTTCATTTGGATGTTCAACATGGTTTGCGGTGACCAACTCCCCACCTACGCATTCGTCCGCAAAACTGGAGTTTATGCAAGCGGCGATCCTTATGAAGACAACGTAGCTCTTGTCATCTCCCGTTCAATAGATTTAATCATTTAAGACTTTGTGGTAATTTTCTCGTGTTTCTACCGACTCAACCCTCCTCGCTTGCCATCTCCCGTTCAAGTGACAAATAGTCGATGGCAGATGGTTTTTTTTTTTTTTTTTTTGGCACAGTAATGCCTAACTCATCTCCCATGAGAAATACAGGATATTAGCTGCTAAGTGCATTTTGGATGGAGTACAGATCAAAAGATACTGGAAGTACATCAATTGCTGTGGCACAAAACCAAAGTGTATTGAGCGTTAAAACTAAAGGTCGTTTCAAGTAATTGAAAATTTTGTCGTGGACAGGGAACTTGCGACCTAAATCGATGCTAAAACAACGAAATGACGAAACATATGGTTTGTTATTTCGTGTGCAAAAAGGATTAACGTAAGATTGAGTGAAGATTACTAGAGGAATTTTCTTTAGAGAGGATGAATAATACAAAGAACTCTTGTTCTAAAATTTGGATGAGCTTAGAGAGTCACGAGTTAAAATGGACTATAGTTGCAAGACACTGGTTCTGAGGACAATAAGTATAAGACAATACACGCCTCTTAAGTATTACTATTTAACAGCAAAAAGATACAAAAAGTTCTTGATCAATCAATAAGGAAACACCTTACACGCCAAAAAGACCTCTAAGGAGAAAAGGACTTCTGGATCTTCAGAAAAGAAAAACAAGAAACACAACTATACAAGTAAACATGATCTCCCAAAGATAGTTAAGTCCTTATTATATAGACAATCTTCCATGCGCAGAAGCATGTAGAAATAGACGTACAAAGCGATCCGGAATTTCAATGTCGTCTTCATGTTCTAGGGCAATGCGAAGCAGCAACGGAGTAACCAAAGAGAAGCAGCTTTTTATATATTGCCATCGAGCCATGAGCAAGTAATGAAGAAGGAGAAGGAGAAGGAAGAGGGGGGTGTTATGGCTAATTCACCAAGCACTGTGGTCACTTTCGTTGGGTTCATTTGGATGTTCAGCATGGCTTTAGGTGACGAAGTCGACTTCACATACTCCTGCAACAGTGCAGTTTATGCAAGTAGCGATCCTTATGGCAACAACGTGGATTTTGTCCTCGAGGATATGGTGAATCTCACACAAGGCCAGCCGGACTACGACCTCCACACCAACTCGCCTTCTCCTACTGATGTCGCGTACGGTCACTCCAACTGCAGCAAGGCGCTTACTAGGAACTGCTGCTATGCATGTCTCTCTGCTGCTAGGTCTCTAATATTTAATTATTGTCGTAATACAGTCGGGGTTCGGATGGTGAGCTCAGACTGCGGAATCAGATACGAAAATTACCCGTTTACCGATTGGTAAGGAGTTAGCCGATCGTCGCATCTCGTTATCGAAGGTTCCTTTTGCATCTGCCTATGTGGGCTCTTTTGTGCTCGTCGTCTTGTGATCAATAAAGTTCTTGATGCATGCTGTCTTTTGTTTTCTTGTATTGTAATAACATGAAAATGACTCAATAAATCTTATCCTTTGAGCTTAGCTTATATTGATTTGGTGTGGTTCACTCATATTTCTTTATGTAGTAATAGTCTCGGATCCATCTGATCGACTTTGGACTTAGATGCTAAATTGTAGTGCAATCTTTACAAGCGCAAGTCATGAATGGCTAGACTAGAGACGAAATCACTATAAAGTTTTGATGATGGATAAGTTAATGATGCAAATGAAGGGTAAAATTTTCCCTTGTATTTTGTCTTCAAGCCGTCATGTTCTAAATAGAGCAGAAGAAGATAGGTTACATATAGATAGATCATCTATTAACAACAATAGCTGATCGGGTTAATACCACGAAAAAAATCTCAAACCAATGTACTTGTGATAAATTTATTCTCAAATTATTATTTTTATAACAAAGAACTTCGAACTAATACATATATATTGCGTTTTTTGGAAAGTCTCAATACATACTTACCTTACAAAAAAAAAACTAATACATATATGAAAAATTTACCTCAAACTATTTTGTTGACCAATAAAAATGCCAAACTAGTACGAGAATGTCCCTCGCTTGGATCTAGGCGAGGGATTGACACCCTAGCCTTTTGCCAGTCATTGCAGGGGCCGCGCTATCTAGAAATTGGAGGAAGTATAAAAGAAAAGGTAAATAGAAGAAAGAAAAAAGGGCAAAAGGAAAAAATATTCAGAGTTCTTTCTAAATTAAAAAAAAATTGCCTATGTCAAATGCAGGTTCTGCCATGTAGGACTACTGGTATCTACATCAATGGTTTCCGGTCACAATTGTTGGGAAAGACTAAATCCAAAAATTATTAAAAAAATTAGGACTAAAACAAACTAAAACGGTAAAATTAAAATGTTTATAACTGAATTGGCCACCTCATAATTGATCTAGGACTTTTTTGATAGTTTTTTTCATGTTTATTCATACCAACTAATGAATATACAACTACGGAAGGAAGATTAGGTTAGGTAGAAAGAAGCATCTCCTCAAATACACTAGTCATATTAAGTTAAATGGGCCAAATCCCATGAATGCTCGTTCGGGAGATTCTCCCAAAAAAAAAAATCAAATTCAAAAGCTTAAATTAATAAGTGAAAATGTACATAAGGAGCTTATGGATAGTTAGTGTTGAAATATATAAATATTAAATCACGCCTTTTTCTAATAGCTTAAGCTTTTAGAGCAGTTGGTAGTGGTCCCACAAAAATCTTTCATGGTATCAGAGCCACCAAGAGAGGAAGAACCAAACCCTAGCCATTTCCTTCTTTTGCCATCTTTTTTATTCATCTTGTTTTCAGTAAAATCTATATTTTGTCAACACTCAACAATGTTACCATGGAATTCGTTGTGGTACTCTCTTTTAAATGCGAGCATCGTAGACGACGAGCGGAGTCACCGTCAAATATCTAGGTAGCTATGAGCACCGGAGTTGAGCACACCTTTATCGAGCAGCAACAGATGAGCGTTGTAGGGTGATACAGTTTAGTTTGCCGCAATTTGAGTTGGGTTTCCACACTGTTCTATCAAGATTGTATGAGATAAATATGTAAATCTTCTGATTATGTGTTTCTTCAGCGCTTATCGAATCCGATGACGATGTGGATTATATTTAATTTGTCGTGTAAGGTCCGGCTGACACAATTATTGTTATTTTGAATCCGGTTTGATGTGTCCACATCTCTTGTTTAGTGTAAGGTCCGGCTTACACGGCGCTTGATCACAGACTTCGGATGAAAGTTGCACTTATGCAAGCGGGATGTTCCAGCTTGAGGGGGAGTGTTGAAAAATAATTATGAAAATTTCCCTGTCAGAGAATATTCTCGGAGATAATTGTTGATATTAGGGATATGATTGATATTATGTGATTTTCTACGATTCTGTTAGATTAGCTATTTCCTTTCATATGCGTATTGTTTTGAGTATAAATACTCTTCTCCAATGAAGTATAATGTAAAGTCGATTGAGTAAAGATGTAGCATTTCTTGATTCTCTCTCTCGAAGATCCTACGTTGTTTTACATGAAAAAGATTTTTGTGGGACCGCTACCAACTGCTCTAAAAGCTTAAGCTATTAGAAGAATGCTTGATTTAATATTTATGTATTTCAACACTCCCACTCACGCTTAGTCTGGTCTTTTTGCCTAGTACTAAGCGTGGACAAATTAATTGGGGAGGCAAATAGGGCTTGGAAAGATTTGAACTCATGACCTCTTGTTCTGATACCATGAAAGATTTTTGGGGGACCACTACCAACTGCTCTAAAAACTTAAACTATTAGAAAAAGACGTGATTTAATATTTATATATTTCAACCGTTAGCATCCCACTCATATGCAAGATAAGAATAATGTGGGAAGAGTGAATTGTGTAATTCTCCTATATCGTCGCAATGAAGACGGTACAAATTTTGCTTTACAGTAAGGCAATCTAAGATAATCAGATCAATCAAGAAACTGTATAATTAGACGGAAATATACAGAATTACGAACCATACAGATAATTAAGCAAAATATCTCGATCGTCGCAAACATTGCTCGAACCAAAGCACTCAAGGAGGGATTTTATCTTTTCATTTACGATGAAATCGAGTTTATTTCCGAGTACGAAGATTCTATCATACCTCAATCGAACAATTTTTCGTTCCAGATTGTTGTTAAATGTACTTCTGATCTGGCTTTGGTCATCAGACTCATCACCACGTGGTCCAAGTAACAAAAGCAAATCCTAAATATAATAAAGAAAATTCCGGCAAATATGATCGGTCAATAATTTCACATAGTCATGATCCTTTTCATTTCCACGTAGAAACTTTACAAGACACCAGCGGGAAAAAAAATTAAAAAAGAAATATACGATTTCCATATACGGAAAACCGTATTCAAATACCCTAAAAATGTACGTTGAATCAAGAACCGATCGTGGCAATGACGCCTCGCATCATGTCCTTGAACTCGAAGAAGTCGACCAGCCCGTCGTGGTTCCGATCAACCGACACGATCATCTGCTTGACCCGCGCGATCTCCTGCCCCTCCGGCATCCCGAGCTTGACGAGGACCGCCTGCAGCTCCGTTGCCGATATGAACCCATCGCCGTCCTCATCGAACACCTTGAACGCCTCCGACAGGTCGCTCTCCTCCTGCGAGGAGGAGGAGCTGCTGCCGCCGGCATCGTCGTTGCCGCCGCTGGCGTCGCCGTTCTCGCGCGGGGAGGGGAAGATGTCGTCGAGGGACCGGTGGAGGAGGGCGAAGTCATCGAACTCGAGCCCCGGGGAGCCGGCCTTGACGAAGGAGAGGACAGCGGAGTCAACCTCGGAGGGGCTGGCCTCGAGGCCGAGGGAGGCGAGGGCGTGGCCGAGCTCGCCGGCGGTGATGACCCCGTCGCCGTTCTTGTCGAAGAGGTCGAAGATGCGGCGGAGGCGGAGCGAGTTGAGGCTGGGGCTGTGGAGGCGGAACGAGGCCGACTTCTTGCTGAGGCTCCTCGCGCACGCCATCGCTAGAGGAGAGGAGGAGGAAGAAGAAGAAGACCCGAGCCTTGTGGAGGCGGCGACTTCCATGGCTTTCGGCGGGTCTCTCCTTCTTCGCTTTTAGAGAGAGAAGCGTCTAGAGAGAGAGAGAGAGAGAGAGGAACGTGCTTGTCTCTGTCTGCGCGCTTTTGAAGGTTAAATAGGAGAAGAGAGATGGAGAGGAGAGATTCACCAGAGAAAGAGGGAGTTCGTTGGTTGCTGACGTGGAATTATGAGTGGAATCTCTATTTTTTTTATATGGGGGTTTCTTATTTTTTACGAGGTATGCGCGTTTGGCGGCCGTTGGCCGTTGGCGCAGCCGTTGCGCGACTGCTTCCTGGTTTCTAGATCTTGACAAACCCTACCCCCACCCCACCCCACCCCCACGCCCCAACACTCATCACCCACCCCCACTCTCTCTCTCTCTCTCTCTCTCTCTTGCTGTCGGATTCAACGTTGAATTGGAGCGGACGGGAAGCATCGCTCGCATTAGAAAATTCACGAGGTTGGGCCCCACTAGAGGTGCCAATCACAGTCAATGTCAATCGTATGTGCCCAGTTAAATATGGGGCTTTTTTCCAAAATAAATTTTTCTAAAAAAATAATTACCAAAATAATAATAAAAAAATAAATAATTACCAAATTGGGTGCCAATCTGCAATGGGCTTGCCGATTGGGGCCCAACTCAATTTTTTTTAAATAATAATTATTTAATTTTAATTTATATTTTTTTATAAAAGTTTTAATTAAATAATAAATGATATTGGAATTACGAAAACTTTGAGGAAAAAAAAATAAGCACTACATAATTCATATTCCACCATTAAAATTTACTTTTAATTTATATTTTTTATAAAATTTTTAATTAAATAATAAATGATATTGGAATTACGTAAACTTTGAGAAAAAAAAAACAAGCACTACATAATTATTTAATTACAACTTTTATAAAAAAATATAAATTAAAAGTAAATTTGAATGGTGGAATATGAATTATGTCGTGCTTGTCTTTTTTTTTTCTCAAAGTTTACGTAATTCCAATATCATTTATTATTTAATTAAAACTTTTATAAAAAATATAAATTAAAAGTAAATTTTAATGGTGGAATATGAATTATGTAGTGCTTGTTTTTTTTTCAAAGTTTACGTAATTCCAATATCATTTATTATTTAATTAAAACTTTTATAAAAAAATATAAATTAAAAGTAAATAATTATAATCGACAGGCCCATTGCAGATTGGAGCTCCCCAAGGGTCCCAATCGGCAATGGGCCTGCCGATTGGGGCCCCAATTTGATAATTATTTATTTTTTACTATTATTTTGGTAATTATTTTTTAAAAAAATTATTTTGGAAAAAAACCCTTAAATATGGTCGGATCTATATTAACAATCTTAACTAGTTTTGATCCAGCACAAACGTAACGATTCATACTAGACTCGATTCTTGATTAAAAAAAAAATACTAGACTCGATTCATCTTATTTAAACACTTTTATATTTAAAACAAATCATGGACTATTTATAATTTTTTAATAAAAATAATATTGCTAAAACAAATACAAATTTAGTGGATCTTTTTTTAAAGTATTTTTTATTTTTATTATATTTTTTATTTTTCTCCAAAATCCTGCAATCGGCAGCGGTCGGCAGTGGTCGGCAGCGGATGACGGCCGAGGACGCGGCGAAGGATGGAGGCGATTGGCGGCGGCGGACGACAGCAAGGGGCGACAGTCATCGACGGCGTACGACATTCTATTTTTTTTTTAACAGTGTTTATATTTGAAGATTTTGTTTTTATTTCTTCTTTTACTTATAAAAATAAAAATATGAACACAAAATATAAACTAATTAATTTCACAAGCTAAGTGAATTGTAAATGAGTTTCGTTTGTCTAGCTAAATAATTTGTAAATGGGTTTAAAGACAAACTCATTTATAACCCATGTATAATTAGGCTTAAAATTCATATCGATCTAGACTAATCCACATTTGACCCATTTTATTGAATATGGGTTCTCAATCCACCTCTGGATCACACCGAGCGGCACGGCTACTGAAAAGCTAACCATATCGTATATTGTCTCTGTTCATCGTAGCATGAGGGATAAACACAAATTATGAAAAGAAAAAAAATATTTCGGGGCACGGCTAGACACGACGCACCGCACTCGCTCGTCGACACGGACATCGGTGCGCTTTCGCAGTGGGTCAATTATTTTGGCTTAATAAAATCGAGAGCACGGTGCTCTACGTATGATAATAAAAGTCAAACGGATGGTGGACGGAGACTTCCATAACGCGGCACGGACCGGTGGACTGCTCCGCCGCGTGCGAGAGCGTGGACCAGCAGCAAACCCCATTTGGGGGCGCGGAAGACTTGGAAGATGGAGCGATATATAGCACGAAGTCCTTCTAATAATCATCATAGGAACTAAAAAGAACCTTCGATTTGACTTGGAGTTCATTTGAGAAAAATAATAGGATTTTAGAGTCCCCCTTTTTTTTTTGCAAAAAAAAAATTATTAAGAAAATGTTTTTAAAAAATAATTGCTCATATCGCCTATAAAGAATAAATGAATGAAAAATAACTTTGCTTTGTGAAATTAATTGGACATAAATTGTCATCAATGATGGAAATATTTTCATCGACTAGTTATTTCAATCGCTATAAGCGATGGTAAAATGTTTTTTTTCACATCATTCTTTTTTCGCAAAAAAAAAAAAAGCGCCCGCGATCACTTTTATTTTGCGAAAAATAAAAAAAAAATTAGATAAATATTTTTGGTAAAGGGATGGGTTGTCTCGTCACGTTTTTATTGTCAATAAAAATTTATGCTTGGAATTTCATTGTTGAAGTAAATATATTCATTTTTATTTCATTAATTTTTTTGAGTCATTCATCACGTCTTTCAATAATTTACGATCACGACCATTCGATTTTAACACCCGCGAACTCTACAAAATTAGAAAAAACTTTTGCATTATATCACTGGCTATGTCGATGTAATGATAAAAATCTTGTTAAGCATTCTCATTTTACATCGTACTGAATAATTATACTGAAAGCTTATCCGTATATAAGGCGATTTAATTTGTCATTCAAAAAGCATAATTAAACTGGAACATATATGAAACATTTTAGCATTAGTGTGATATGATTTTAACAGATCGATAGCCGTAAAAATTACGCTCGAAATCACATCATTAAAGTACAAAGCAAGTAATTAGTATAGAAAAATTCACAAAAGTAATATAAAACATTATATAACAATAAATATTATACTATTAAATTCGTGCCACTTTTGATTAAATAAACGGGGACAGAGTATGAATTTTGTTCCTTGAGTTTAAGGTGATGAAATCACGATTTTATCATCTTAGGTGAGAACCTAAGGCGACGAATCTTAAGGAATTCGTTGCCTTTGTTACATAGCAAGGGTATTTTTGTTTTTGTTTCGGTTAAAGTGTTATAAGGGAATTGATTTTTCGGACTTTTAGGCTGCGTTTGGTAATGTTTCTGTTCCTGGGAACATATTTAGAACAGAAACATTTTTTTTTGTGTTTCTGTTCTCGGCTACGATTTTTGGGAACAGAAACGCATTTGGTAAGTTAAAAAAAATATTTTTCTCGCCAAAAGGAGGGATCGACGGCGACCGGCGGCTGCGGCTGCGGCGGCCGCGACCAGCGGGTGACGGCGACCACGGAGCTTTAGGACCAAAAGTGTTCCAGAAACAAAAAAACATCTTTTTTTGTTTCTTTTTTTAGGACCAAAAGTGTTTTTTTTTAAGTGTTCTTCGGAACTCTTTTGGAACATTTTTTTGCCAAACGCGTTTCTGTTCCAAAAGTGTTATGGAAACACTTTTGGAACAGAAACACATTCCAGGGAGCGTTACCAAACGCAGCCTTATTTGTTTGGCTTGTTGAAAATGACATAGGAAAAAAAACACTTTCTGTCAATGAAAAATTCATGCATAAAATTTGAATAGTGGATTCCTAAATTTAAAGAGATGAAAACACTCTAGAATTACACATTTCGAATTTTTTAATATTTTCACTTTCATTTTTTTTTCGTTTCATGTTTTATAGCTTATAGCTTTTAAATTTTTACTTTTATTTTATTATTTATTTTTCCTTCTTTCTTGGCTAGTGGCCAGCCATAGCGATGCCCCGCGACCAGCCATAGGCGAGGACGAGCTCGACCAAGGTTGACAAGGCTCGGCCTCGCTAGATTCGGTGACGTTGTGAGTCGCCAGCCGCTGCCGAGGCCTTGAGCTCGCAGGAATATGGAGAGGCCGAGCCTCGCCAGCCGTTGCCATGGCCATCCACTAGCCAAGAAAGAAGGAAAAAAAGAAGAAAAGAAAATACAAAAATAAAAAAAATAAATTTAAATATTTAAAAATTTAAGTACATTTTTTTCTCAGATGAAGTCATGAAATTGAAATTATTTTTCGATTGAGATCACATTACCAAAAGAAACTTTTTCGATTACATATCACCAAATATAAAAAAACTAACTATTTTTCTCAAAAATGATTTCTCCAAAGTACTTTTCTTTGTCAGAAGTTTTCCCCAACTGAACAGATTCGGTGAAGAATTTAAGAATTTGTCGCCTTGGGACGATAAGAACTATATCGAGTCGCCTCTGGATGACCTATGGTGACGAAAGTTAATTTTATCATATGAGGGGAATGCGATAAAATTTATCGTCGCAAAATATTTTTGTTTAATATATGTTGGCTCATCCGAGAATTCCGGGCTTCATTTTGTGTAATTCACATGACTCCGGTCCTGTTTGGTTCAGCATTTGAGATGGGCATTGGGGCTCTAAAGTCCCTTGGCCAAACACAAATGCATCTCAAATGCTCTCCAAAAACCTTTAGGCCAAGAGATGTACTTTGGGAAGTTGCATCTCAAATGCAACTAATTTTTTTTTTTTTGTCACATTTACTTGCCGCCTCCCGCCCGCAACCAGCCGCCGCCGCTCATCGCTGGTCGTCGTCGCCGCCACCCTTCGCAGGTCGTCAGACGTTGTCTGCCGCCGCCGATAGCCGACCACCGGTCACCGACCGTTGGACGCCTGTCGTCGACCGTCGCCGCCACCGCCGGTCACCGGCCACCACCGCCGCTTGTCTCCAGATGCCGGCCGCCATTGCCGATCGTCGGCCGCTGTACGCCAGTCGCCGGCTGCTGCCGCCACCGGTCGCCGGCTGCTGCCGCCGCCGGTTGCCGTCGTCACTAGGAGGTCGCCGCCGACAGTCACTAGTCGCAGCCCGTTGCCGGTTGCCACCATCGCCGGTTTCCCCGCTGTCGGTCACTGCTGCCACTTTTTATTATTATTAAAAAGTAAAAATACTTTACAAAGTATATTTTTCACCAAACGACATTTACGCCAAAGTTGCTTTCAAATGCGTTTCTAAAAAAATATTTTGCCAAACATTACTTGTATTTTGGAAAAGGCCTTTAGCCTAAAGGTATTTGCATTTCCTCAAAGTTCCTTGGCCAAATGCTGAACCAAACAGGCCCGGCCATGTCATGAACCAAACAGGCCCGGCCATGTCATGTCAGCAATTTGAGGGGAGTGGGCACGTGGTTTTCACGTGCTCGCCGGACGGCTGGTTTTCGGCATTTTCCGCTATTTCTTTTTATTTTCATTTACCCATTTCGGGATAGGCTCGTCGCCCCTCGGTTTCACTCTCACACTTGACGCCGCTCTCGCCCTCTCGCTCTTGTTCTCCTCTCTCGCCGATCTCAGCCACCAACGGCTAGACCCAGCGCCGCCGTGCGCCGCCGGAGCATTCGTCGCCGTCATCGCCCGCTTCTCTCCCGGTCGGTGCTCGTCGACGATCCCGCTCGAGACGGTCCCTGGTTTCGCCACTTTCGCCGCTCCATCAGCGATCTCCGTCGCTTTCGGTAGTCCGGACCGCTCAGGTTCCTTCTCTCTCTCTCTCTCTCTTGTGAATTCTCTCCGGCGTCACTGTTTAGCTCCTTGGTCGGTTACTACTTTGCTCGAAAGATTGGTGTTTGGGGAGCGGAATGCTCAAGTCTTTGTAGTTGAATTAGGAATAGCTGAGTCAGACATTTTTTTTGAAAGTGAATTTGATATGTGCCTAGAGACTCCGGAATCTAATTGATGACACTGACCTGTTTGTGCAATTTTTTCCCTGTTTATGTGGTCAGATCAAATTTCAGTTGTCAACTTAGGAGTAGAGTGAGTCAAATTCTTTGCCAAATGCTATACTTTATTCATAGATCACGCGCACTGTTAGATGTTCATTATCAAGTTATTATCTATCTGGCCATCCATAATCCTGCAAGTCTTAACTACTTGCGAGAGATATGAAACTGTGTACATGAATTCTCACTTCTTCGAACGAGAGAAAGGAAAACGTGATTTTGTCGGGGGTGGATTTACTGATAGTCCAATTTCGTCGTATGACAATATGCGGAATTGCTTGCTAGTTTTTAAGTTATAAGAAACTTCCGTCTTCCAAGCAGGAGACAGGCATATAAAGGGTCATGTTCGGGACAGCGATTAGGCTTTTTTCGACGAAGCCGAAACCGAAGATGAAACCGATTGAGCTCAAGATGCCTCCAGAGCAGACACAAACCATCACGAGGGTCATCTTTGACATATTGAAGGAGCATGGTCCTCTCACGATAGCAGACACCTGGGAACGTGTTCAAGTAATGTCCGTTTTGTTTTTAAAAGTTTTCAGTGCTTGCCAATTCCCATCCCTTATTCTTTGCCTCTGCTGTATAATGCATCGACGCCTTTGCTTCTCTTAGATATGATCTTATTGTCATCTTGGTGTGCTTAATTTGCTTATCATTTTGTCAAAACAATTCAGGAAGTTGGTTTAAGAGGACTGACTAGCAAAAGGCACATGAAAATCGTGTTGAGATGGATGAGAGAGAGACAAAAGGTGCGGCTCATATGCAACCATGTTGGTCCGAATAAGCAATTTCTCTACACAACTTGGTTCACAAAAGCGCGGCAAGAAATGGACAGAACAACTAATGCTGCTTCAAAACCTGAACATCCATGACATGTTGCAGGTAGGCCTATTGTAAACGTAGAAAGCACATGCAAATATGTCTCGTTTTGACTTTTGAGTCATCATGTATCTTAATTCTTCTTCCTACTTTTTATTTTTTGCTTGTTAGAAGAGCCGCACTTGCATTTGCGAGGTTGTGTAAATAAAGCTGAATGTTATGGTATGTGATTTGCATAATTATTGGATGCTTCTCGACTGAAGGGGAAGGGTATTTCAAAAAAAAAAAAAATGAAGGGGTTGCAACATTCTTGGGTTGGATAGATAATTTCTTTGCTTTGTGGTTGAATCATGATAAGTTGCATTGCTGGGGTTGAATTAGTCTGAGAATTCAGGATACTGCAGTTTTTCAGCTGCTTTTGACTTTAACATAACACATGAGCTTGATTAGATTGTTATCTAGCTCAATCAAGTCAAATAAGCAATTCTCTAAGCTTATTCCTATGCTTTTGCTCTAAAGGGTTACAAAGCTTCTTATCTCTAAATCAAAAACCTTCACTTTAGTGGGGAAATTTTTTTCTAGGCAAATCGCGAATAAGATACGACGATGAGTTTTTGCTTGCGCATTGTCATTCCAGTACAAATGTGCCAAATTTGCCCACTTGTCCTTGCAACACTTCTCTATATACAACCCCAAAGGCATCCACTTTTCTTCTTGTCAATCTGCCATCATCCCATGGATTGTGACTAGATTATACTTGCTCTCAAACCAATTTCAATTACCTTCACAATCTGGTGGAGCTTCTTCTCCTGTAGAGCAAAAATTTTGGGCAAAAATATTGTTCCCATTTTTTGCTGTTAGTGCATTATCTTCCACTATTGATCCTAATAATTACAATCAAGCTGGAATATTCGAGTACAGTGGAAAACTAGTCAGGTATATTTGTGTCTTTGGATAACACTAAATGTGGCCTCTTGCAACTTTTCTTCTGAAAAAGAACCCATTTTATGTAGACCGGTGTGCAAAATTAAGAGGTAATCAGATTATCATATGGTGTAAAGTGATATAAGGTGCACACAAATTGGTTGAGGGGTTGATTATCACCACACCTTTCGTCCCGTTGTGTGACTGGCCACTGTACGTGTTTTTCCGGTAGTTGGTGTTTTTTGAGTACAACTCGACGGTGCGATCTTTATTAAGTAGATTTGCAGATGCCTTCTTACGTAGCTTCCAACAGAGGAAGTTTATATTGTCATCCCTGCCTAGCAACAGAAAATTTGTTTCTGAACTATACTCTACTGCATTATTAGATGCGGATTTGGTTGGATCTTATGCTAATAATTCCATCGTGTTTCATTCATTAGCTCATCCTGTATTCATTTTGATCTTTGTTGATGACATGGATATCATTGAAAATGACCAGTAAGTGATCTTGCATGTGAAACCTTTTGGATTCCACAAATTCTGTTTTTGCGGATTTGGGTTCCGTGAAATATTCTTTTGGCATTGAAATGACTTTATCCTTGTCTGACATTGACGCAGTGTAATATGTTCTCGACCACCTTAATGATTTTGAGGCGTGATCCCTTTGCATTGAAATGACCTTATGCTTGTCTGCTATTTCTTGCAGAATTTCAACATCGTGTTGTGCGTGCGAGTTCAACATATAATTATATTGTAAAAATTCACAAGCTGCTTTAGCACGGTTATAACCATTAGCTTTTAGAAGTCAGTGTTTCCTTCTATTGATTTAGGCTTTTGGTTTTGCACTATCTGGTACTTCCTCTTATTTGTGTCTCCTAGTGCTGTTTATTGAAGACTCACTTTAGAGTCGAGAATAATAATAACAAATCCAATGATGTTAGTGTGGATTAGACACACGACGCAAGGTTTATTATTCGTACTAGTCATTAGCTTTTAGCTATTTGGATTTTTTTTTTTGTCATACTAAATCAAGTTTTATTTTGAGAACTTCAAAATTACAAAGAAGGCATGACTCCTATCATATTATTTCCCACAAAAGCAAACATGGCAACACGAACGGCAGACGACAGAAACAACCGCATACAATAGAACAAGTTTCTCTGGTTCAGTGCCAAAGTACTTAATCAGTAAATGAATAAATTTCATACCTCATACTACAATCTTCAAGCCCCATCTTGATGCCGATACTGTTCGGACAGTCTGCCAGTATTTGAGCCTTAGCAGCGCTAACGTACAAGCCGCAATTGCTGTAAGAAAGCTTCCGGTTACAGGTGGCATGACTATAGGCAGTCGAGGTGGGATAAGGAGACGTGGTGTAGTAGGCATAGTTCGCGTGATTCGGGGTCACGGTTTCCATGTCATCGAGGACATAAGCCACGCTAGTAGCATAAGGGTCGCCGCTCGAATAGGTATCTTCATTGCAACACCTATGAGCTATGCTGGCGTCCGGATCACCTTGTACAACAGAGAACGTTACAAGGTACCCGACTAGCATAATTACAACTCTTGAAGGAGCATCCATCGTGCTCAACCCTATTCGGCCCCTTGAGAGGCCCAAGACTATGTATAGTGGTTGTGCCCAACAGGTTTTCTCCTCCTATGATTAGCATATGAATCTTTCTTAGGTGGCACCAATGCATGAGCTGAGCAATCTCAAAAGCTTCTGTTTGTCTCGGGTATAGGACGGAAACAACGCAATTTGATCTGTTCGAGTCATTCAAATAATTTCTTAACTGTAGATATGTCATTTTTCACTTCGGCTAACTTGTCAATTTGCTAATAGGCCAAGAGTTGAATACAATTCAACATTCTAGATTCGAAAAAAACCTTAGATGAATACACAATGGTACAAGTCGAGCATCTATAAATTTGCCGCTCTCTTTTTCGAATCTTCGACAATCCTGGATTTCGTGTTTGGCAGTTTTAGCGGTTTTGTAACGTGTTTCATTAGTCTCCCAATGCTCTTTTGCTTGCTGTTTATGTTGCTTCCGTCCTTTTTCGTATTGCATTTACATATAAGACACTTCTATTTATCTGAAGAATCAAGAAGATTCTTGATGCCTTTCGTTGTTCGTTGCATTCTCGTTTTTGTTTCCCCCTTCCTATTCCGTCTACAATTCTCCTTGGATAACATTTGAACTATTCAGGTTGACTAGTACTCATGAATGTACTTAGATAGATGGCTATTCTCTAAGCAAGCTCTCGTGTATGACTTTATGTCTAATTGGATCTTTGGATTGTTAGACATATAGCCTTGTATAGCCTTGTAGTTTTTTTTTTCTCTTGCATTTCTCTTTAGTCCCACATAGGAAGAGCACTAAGCTTTTTGCCTCTTCTAAGCCTATATAAAGGCTTCTCATATACATTGTTTCATACACCATTATTTGAGAACAATACCATTCTCTCTTAATCATTTTTTCTTATCATGGTATTAGAGTCAAGATCATTGTCTTGAAAAGTATGCTCTGCGGTTGCCACAAATTGGATCTTCCGCATCAGAAATTAAGATAATGAGCTCATTATTTTTAAAAGTATGCTTTGCGGTTGCCATAAATTGGATCTTCCGCATCAGAAATTAAGATAATGAGTTTTGGGCTATTGAGCTGTGACCCTTGACTATCCATATATTCATTTATTTCGCTTCTCTTTTTCTAGAAGCTTTGCTCGCATCTCTAATTTGTGCTTCTTTCGCACCCCAACCTACTTTTCTAGCTTCGCTAGTGATTTTTCTATTGTCATGGGCGATTCTAGTGACCCCATCGATGTCAAGCTTGATGGTTCAAACTATTCACTTTGGAAACCATCGGCAATGGCGGCACTTGTTTATTGCGATTTATTTGAGCATGTTGAAGGTTTCCGTCTATGTCCTGATGCTCTTAAGGAAAGTGACTCATCTGAGGCGGTTATAAAGCGTACCACCGAAATTCGAGCATGGACAGTTGCTGATCGAAAGGCATAGGCTATTCTTTTTGGTTCTATTGATCTTGCTCTTCGCCCGCAATTTTCTCATATTGTTGGAGCGAAGCGTTTATGGGATCAACTCGCAGAGATGTTTACTCAGACTGGTGACATTCGGGTCTATCAGTTGGAGCAAGAAATTTATTGTGCTACGCAAGGGTCTCGCTCTATTCGAGACTTTTACAATTATATGCATTCCCTTTGGAGTCAATTAGATATTCTTGCTCCTGTTCTTTGCCCGACATGCTTGAACTGTACTAAGTGTCGATCTACTCGGCTTCAAACTCAAGATAGACACCGTTTACATACTTTCCTTATGAAGCTCTGCTCTCCTTATGAAGGTGTTCGCAGCCAGCTCCTCCATCGCTCTCCTAGACCGTCCCTCCTTGACGCTATCAAAGAATTGCAGTCTGAGGAAACTCGTCTGGGTCTACTTTCCTCCTCTGCAATTTCTGATTCCGCTGCTGTTTTAGCTGCTCCACCACGTGCTCCGCCTGCTGTTTTGGCTGCTTCACCACGACCTCTTCCCGAAGAAGAAACCAGAGTAATAGGTCGTGAGTGTGGAGATGTCACAGAATGTTGAATAGAACGCGGTGTCGCTGAAAGGCGTGAAGCATCCTTCTTCTTTTGCCAACAGTATGACTCCTCATGTCCAAGATGGTGACAATAAGTACATGAAAGGCGGCGAAAGCCACGTGCAGGAGGAGGTCGTAGTGAAGCAGCCAAAACAGCAGGCGGAGCACGTGGTGGAGCAGCTAAAACAGCAGCAGAATCAGAAACTGCAGACGAGGAAAGTAGACCCAGACGAGTTTCCTCAAACTGCAATTCTTTGATAGCGTCAAGGAGGGATGGTCTAGGAGAGCGATGGAGGAGCTGGCTGCAAACACCTCATGAGGAGAGCCGAGCTTCATAAGGAAAGTATGTAAACGGTGTCTATCTTGAGTTTAAAGCCGAGTAGATGGACACTTAGTACAGTTCAAGCATGCCGGTCAAAGAACAGGAGCAAGAATATCTAATTGACTCCAAAGGGAATGCATATAATTGTAAAAGTCTCGAATAGAGCGAGACCCTTGCGTAGCACAGTAAAATTTCTTGCTCCAACTGATAGACCCGAATGTCTCCAATCTGAGTAAACATCTCGGCGAGTTGATCCCATAAACGCTTCGTTCCAACAATATGAGAAAATTGCGGGCGAAGAGCAAGATCAATAGAGCCAAAAAGAATAGCTCATGCCTTCCGATCAGCAACTGTCCATGCTCGAATTTCGACGGTACGCTTTATAACCGCCTCAGATGAGTCACTTTCCTTAAGAGCATCAGGACATAGACGGAAACCTTCAACATGCTCAAATAAATCGCGATAAACAAGTGCCGCCATTGCCGATGGTTTCCAAAGTGAATAGTTTGAACCATCAAGCTTGACATCGATGCGGTCACTAGAATCGCCCATGACAACAGAAAAATCACTAGCGAAGGTAGAAAAGTGGGTTAGGGTGCGAAAGAAGCACAAATTAGAGACGCGAGCAAAGTTTCTAGAAAAAGAGAAGCGAAATAAATGAATATATGGATAGTCAAGGGTGACGGCTCAATAGCCCAAAACTCATTATCTTAATTTCTAACGCGGAAGATCCAATTTATGGCAACCGCAGAGCATACTTTTAAAAATAATGAGCTCATTATCTTAATTTCTGATGCGGAAGATCCAATTTGTGGCAACCGCAGAGCATACTTTTCAAGACAATGATCTTGACTCTGATACCATGATAAGAAAGAATGATTAAGAGAGAATGATATTATTCTCAAATAATGGTGTATGAAACAATGTACATGAGAAGCCTTTATATAGGCTTAGAATAGGCAAAGAGCTTAGTGCTCTTCCTATGTGGGACTAAAGAGAAATGCAAGAGAAAGAAGAAAAAAAAAACTACAAGACTACAAGACTATACAAGGCTATATGTCTAACATCCCCCCTCAAACTCAAGGTGGATCAAACAACGAGAGTTTGGAAAGAAGAAATTTAAAGCGTTGTGATGTGAGAGCCTTCGTAAAACAATCGGCAAGTTGGTTTTCTGTTCCAACAAAAGAAATAGAAATGGTGCGAGCTTGAATATTGTTGACACCTGATTTTTGACCATATGTTATTGTGGTTTTTATTTCTAAAATTAATTAAAAATATAAAAAAGGTCATAAAATCACAAAATCAACTTTAGAAGCCTTGACCTAGCCCTAGGAACCAATTTTGAACAAAAATTATTTTTTGTATTTTTTAATATATTTTGTTTCGAATTAATTAATTATAAAAATACCCAAAAAATACCATTCATGGTCAGAAAAATACACAAAAATATTCTGTAATTTTTTTTAATTCCCTCTTCAAATATTGAAAAATCGGTTTGGGTCACTATATTCCTTCACAAACATAAACCCGAATTGGGCATAAAAATTTCCTTTCGAGTCTTTTAATTTTCAATTCTCACTTTTTATAAGCTATGACATTGGATTCTAAAGTCTTGAAGTGCAATTGGGTCAATTTGCCCTCCAATTTGATCAATTTTAACCAAAATGGCTTAATTGCACAATTTTCTTTCAATTTAGTCATCGGTTTCACAAATCTTGAAATTAAATTTCATACGGGCATATCCATTGAAATCAAACACCTCTACCCTATAGTCTTCATCATGCTGAATCCATCGGGGCACAATTGAGACTAATTTGGTCGTTTGGACCATCGATTAAGCAAAAATCATTTTCGGATCCTAAGGGCAATTTGGGGTTTTCACTAAATTTCAATCAATTGATTCACGAAAATACCCATATTTGATAGAAAACATGTCAATGAGTCCGATTGTGGCATCAATTTCATGAAAAGATGTCAATTTGGGCCCCAATTTGAGCGAATTGGTCGAACCGGGCCAGTCGGGTCAGACCCGACCCGACCCGGTCCGACCGAGTCTGCAACTAAGTTGCAGACCCACCATGCCGAACAAGAGGCAGAAAACAGGGGGGATCGGGGCAGCGTTTTTTAAGGAAGAAAATGGACAAGCGAGAGTGGGGGACAAGAGTGGAGGTCGACATCCATGTTCTGTGAGGAGGAGGGGCCACGGCGAAGGCCGGTCGGCCATGAAAATGGAGCTCGGCAGAGAGAGAGAGAGCTCGGGTGATGGAGGAGGAAGAGAGTCCGGGCGAAAACTGAGAGGGAAGCGACGAACCAAGACCTTCAGCAACATCCAAGGATCGTTTTCGAAGCCTCCACAGCCGCCGACGGCCCTCGAACAGGTCGGTATATCCTCCCGACCTCCATTTTCTACATGCACGCCATGTGTTCGACGAAATGCCCGAGAGGGCTGTGATTTTCTTGGCTCTCAGCCGTGCCTTCTCGGGCCTTATCCAATACGAGTCTTGCCCTAAACATCCTCTAGAACTCGTTGTAAGCCCGACTTGCTCTTTATTTTGCATCAAATTGCGTTGAAAACGGTGTGCCGAAGCTCCCCGAACCATAGTCGAACCGAGAGTCCACACCGGCGAGGTTGGCGGTCGCTGAGGCTTAGGCGACCTCAGGTAACCTCTTAAACCACCATTGGATACTTTTGAATGATTGAAACAGAGTTTGGTCGCAAAAGTTTTTTTTCCTGCAAATTTTCGCCGGAGCCGGTTCGGCCGTCGCGCTTTCGGAGTGGTTTCCGACGTGTTGTATGCCATTTTTTGGTTGTATGTTGATGCTGAGATCGTAAGCAGTTGAATAGGCGAAGAAATGGGAGAAAAATATCGAGTTTTGGGCCCGGTTCGCGTTTTTTCCGGCAACCTCGCCGGAATTTTCACTGTTCCGGCGAGGCGCCGATCGTCTTCTCCGGCGAGCCTGGCGTCCGTTGACCGGTCAGCGCTAACGTGGCGTGCCACGTCAGCCCGGTGGGGGCCGCGTCCGAATAATAAAATGCCCAGATCGAACGGCCGTGGCTTCGCCACGTGTCGCAATCTGGAGTTTTTGGGTATTAAAAAATGATTTTCAGAATAAATAAGTGATTTTCAGAGATTAATAAAAAAATTGATCCAACGGTTGCTTTTGTGCCAAGTGGCGCTCTGAATACCGTCGGATCGACATGCTTATTTCAGATTATTAAAACCTCGATCGGACACACCAGAGAACGCCACGTGGCACATTATGGAGCGTCCGATAGAGGATTTTCGGCTAAATAAAAAAAAAGAAAAGAAGAAGAAGAAAGGAATCTTAAAAAATAAAAAAACGGTGTCGTTTAGGCCGGTTTTGACCCCGCCTGGAAAATATTTTTAAAATAATAAAAAAATTCAGAAAATAATAATAAAAAATCAAAAATCAAAAAATCAATAAAAAAATGGAAAATCATAAAAAAAATAAAAAAAAATTCGAAAAATTCAGAAAAAATATAAAAAATTCCAGAAAATAGGAAATGGCCACATTCAACTGGCCATCGCCTGTTTCGGGTCTTTCGACCCCCAGTCTTTCCAGAAATGACGATTTTGCCCTTCTAGCAAACCGTCTTCCAAAAAAAAATTTCTAAAAAAATCTAGAAAAATCTCAAAAAATAGGAAATGACCACAATCAACTGACCAAGACTCATCCCGGGTGTTTTGAACCCCGACCCTTCTTAAAAATGATGATTTCGCTCTTTGGGCGAATCGTCTTCCAAAAATTGAAGAAAAATCAAGAAATTCCAAAAAAATCCTCAAAAATGGGAAATGGCCACAATCAACTGGCCATGGAATATTTTGGGTAATTCGGTATCCAAACCTTCCAAAAAAAATAACGATTTTGCCCTTCGGGCTAATCGTCTCCAAATTTACCCATTTTACCCCTAATCCTAAAATCACACCTTCCCTAAGCCCTTATGGCTATACTAGGAAGCATTTGATGTGAATTGATGTGCATTGATGTGATTTATTTATGCACTCGATCGCGCTTTCATTAAATTGATTGTGATTGATAGGACTAGTCTTCCAATCTGCATGAAACCTTGAATCAGACCTACCTCACCCAAATTTGCGCCTGCATGAAATCTTAATTAGAAAAATCACTCACGTTAGGTACCGAAAGGGCGTTGGTAATGACACCGACGTAACCAAGTCCCAGAACCCAAAATCTCTAGTTCCGCAGAACTGATCGATCTCTCCCAATTGGTTAGTAAGGTTTCCGGTCTACCCTCCAAGAAAGACCGGTGGCGACTCCAAATGCATGCACAAGTTGCACATGCCACCACGACCACACTAAGGTCGAAAGCAATCGACTCTTATCGTCGAATCCCTCAAAAAATTACTCCCGTCGCGATTTGGTATGGGCCTGGGAGGGCCCGCACTGATCTAAAGCCCGCGATCCACACTCAAGTGCGGTAGAAAGGCCCGCGATCGGTAATCCATTCGCCCGTCGTCCAACAAAATTTAATCCCAGCTTGGAAGGGAAAATTTCGGACGGGTCGCGACAGCTGGCGACTCCGCTGGGGATAATTTGCTCTAGAACCTATGGTTCTAAACCTCAAGTGGACTTAGGCCGTAATTAAAACGCTGAGTGATTTTTTTTTACCTGTAGGCGCTTTTGAAGATGAGGTAAGTCTACTCATGATAGGTGTTATATGATTTTGCAGATTAGAGTGATAAGGGGGGTAGTTTGTGATTAACATTGTTTTATGCAGGTTGGGCGTAGGAATGAATGATTGTGTGGATGTTTTATATTGAAGCGGTGATTGTTGAATAAGATGCATGTTTTCCGCTTTAGCACGACACTGAAGGCACATACAACCACGCCTAAAACCCCGGGCGCCCCTATAGGAAAACAATAGAAGGAATTGAAAATGGAATCTCCGTAAGGAAAAACACGGGGTAATCCATTTTTAATTCCGCTCATTTCGAACTATGGATCGAGCCCCAATACAACGATAGTTGTACAATGGAATCGACCATTTCTAGAACTCCAGATGGGAACCTTGGCCTTAGATACCAAGTCCAAACTTTTGATTTTTAGAGTTAATCCTCACTTATCTCATGCGCATGTCTCTGGACGGTTGGTACACCTAAAACCGCACATAAGTGGACAAGTTTGGTTAGTAAAACTCTCTATCCCTCAAACCTATTACAGTTCATGCAAATGTGAGCATTCATTCATTACATAATTCCGGTGATTGGATTAAATGCCATTTTGAGGATAGATAAGTGTGTTTTCCCCCCCAATGTTCTTGATGGAAGACGAAGATGGTGTCATCCCATTATGAGCACCAGGTGGACAAGAAGAGCCTGCTATGGACATCATTAAGGTATCATCTAATGAAGATGGAGATTTGGGATAGGTGACCCTGAAGTCACGTCTCGAAGATCGAAATTGGGGCATCTCTAAGTATTACGATCACGTTCCTTTGTTTTATTTTCCATTTCTAGTCCTCTTGTATAGGATTTATTTTGCTGAGATCTTCTCTATCCCATCCCTCAGTTTGATTGTATTAGGGATCTATTTGTGTTTATATACATTCAGATTGAAATTTGTTGTATTTTTATTGACTTGTCATTGGAATGTGATAGTGGAATTTATTCTAATCACTCGAATACTCCCAAATCAATTTTATAATTCATTTGGAGGAAATTAAAATTGGAAGTCTTACACGACCTTTTGGCCGTATAGGGCAGTCCAACCCCAATTTCGCTAGAAGGAATTATAAACTTGAATTGGTTCATGCATGTTACGCATCACTGGTAATCCCCGATAATTCGAGAGTATCGGTGTTTTTCAAATTTAATGAAAAGATAGATATCCAAATTACTCTCATTCTTAGCAAACGACTTTAATTTGGATACCGTATCTTCAACTGAATTTAAAACACGTTGGAATTACGTCTTGTACTTTTGAGCAATTCATTTTCTTGGAGTTGATCAGAAGCAATTATCGTGAATTACATTCCTTTCAATGATATGCTTCCCTTCGGAAAATATTGATAAAAACTTTTCGCACGAGGCTAAAACCCTTTGTAAAAGTTATTATCCTTATTAATCATGAGCAAGCATAAAATTAAAAGGGGTTTATGCTTTTTGTTTCAAATTCTTCCTTCTGATTATGTGTTTTCATTTTCAGGTGAAAATCAAGTAGTAAAGGGAGATCTTTACGTGGATAAATTCGGGAGGATATTCTTTCATCTGATCATAAGCGAGTTAGCCAAACAAGACGTATTTGCTCGACTTATCAATATTAAGGCTCAGTTCACCCAAGTTGAAAGTGTTCCGGTGTTCGAAGAAATGAACCATACAGAAGTTAAAACGCGCACACACACACGAGAGCTTTCATTTATTTTTCTCAATCGAAGGATTCCAAAAGTGGATCATACAGATCAGCGAGGCGGAAAAGTAAAGCCGAAGTGAGCCCTAATTAGCGATACGAAGGAGCCCAGCTGGCCCTCCATATTATTGATTATCTGCCTACACTCACTACTCCGTATATCAAGGTCCGCAAGCTTGAGAAGAAGGCGTTGGCATTCATCCTTAAGCCCGGCAACCTTGGCTCTGTGATCTTCTGCGGTGAGTTCCATATCCCGAACTAGTTCCTTCCCACGAGATATGTCTGCAGTAACGCTTTCGAGCCTCTCTTCCAGCCACTCACTTTGAAACTTCAACATGGTATTATGACGGTCGTGCTCATAGGTGACCAAACATAAAGCCAAGCGCTCCACCAAATTTCCCCGTTCATGAAGCAACGTTGAGATCCGCTCGTTGGCAAACTCCATAACCTTATTGTGGCTGTCGGCCCCGAAGTTAGTCAGCACCAAACAATCACATCGGTCCTCGTAGCGGGCTCGCAAGACACGAGCCACAGTAACTTCCCGATGAGCAGTACGGTAAGACTCCAGCGAGTTTGTAAAGAGGGCCGGGAAAATTCTGTATTCCCTCCCCAACATAGCACCCTCGAGGGAAGTGAGGTCCAGGTCCCCAAACAAGACACGGATTTCATCCTCGATTTTCAGGATGATCAGCTATGTGAGCATAACCTCGACCCAAGAGGTTATAGAGTTCTTCCCATGGAGCCAGAACTTCAGTTGAGAAAGGGTGAATGGGAGGAGAGGCCATTTTTGTTAGGATTGTTTGAGAATGAGATGTGTATAATAGAGCGATTAGAAGGTGGAGGCCGATTACGCGAGAACATTACTCTTCCAGGCATTAACTCTTCATCTTATAGCATCTCGAGGGCGGAGAAAAGTCGCAGCAATAATGCTTGTGGAGCCAGGGTAATTAAATAAAGCAAGGGTCGTGCTTCCCGTGAATCATCAAACCCGTCTCGATCCGCGATTTCAGGCCTGATGAGTTTGGAAAGTCGTAAAAAAATTTTGTCAGTTTCACCATTATCAAGACGGAGCAGGAGTCGAGCGCAACTATCGAAGAAGCCGCGATAGGGTTTGGTAGTCTCGTCATGATGAAAAGCTGAGCAAGAGGTGAACATAGTCCGGTCTTTTAGAAACATAGTGGGGGACAAGTTCGGCTATCGAGGAAAGAAAAGTGATCCGGAATCCCTCCACAATGGAGGAGGATGGAAGACGACAAAGCAAGAAATTCGAAATCTTGAGGGGAGCGCTCGCCTGATGATCGTCTTCCGTTCTCGAGAAGCGTCTCCTGAACATACGAAGTCACTTGAAAGAAAGTTTAGAGAGAGTGAACATTCGAGAAAGATTACAAAGCCCTGAGTGAGTAAAAATCGAACGACCTCTTCCTGATCCAATATGTTTGGGAGTTACCGTTAGTTGTTAGAGGTGACTGACCCAAACGTCCTAGATAATGTTCAATTCGAAGACCTCGAAGGTTTCAAGATCGAGCCCGGTACCGAAGCTATAGAGCCCAACCTTCCCAGCAACGAAGTTCAAGATTGCGGTGACGACGACGACAATGGCAGCGACGGCCAACCTCGAAAAAGAAAAGGTCGCCAGCCCCATAGTAAGGAGGAAATTCAAGTGTTCGAAGCTACTTTCAAAGAATCCCCCCATCCAAGCATAAAGCAAATAGAGGAATTAAGCCAAAAGTTGGGGATGACGCCTGCGAGAGTCAAGTGTTGGTTTCAAAACAGGCGATCCAGATGGGTAGATCATTGCAGACGTCAAGAGCTTTCCACTCTGGTGGAAGAATACGACAAACTTCGGGCAGAGAACATATGGTACAAGAGAACTCTTGTCACTACCGTTTGCCTCAATTGCGGTGGCCCTATCGACCTCCGTAAATTGCTCCGTGACAATCCTTCCATGAGAGCCGCGAATGTTCGTCCGCAACCCCGCTCCCTCGAACCAACTTCTGAAGAATGGGATATGTGTCCCTATGCTAGGCCTACTCTTGCCCCCTGATCAGTTCGGAACCGATCAACTTCCTCTACAACAACTACCAGTCGTCGACGCCATGCTGAGACACCAAAAAAAGAAATTCGCTTGGTCCCCAAGGCTTCATCGCAAGTTCCTCGACGCGGTTTGGGAAGTAGGAATCAAACCAGCGTGTGCAGCACGCATACTTGAGGTCATGAATGAACCGGAAATCCCTATACATATAGTCGTGAACCACCTTCATAGTTACCGAAGGGTGCTAAGACGACGTCGTACCACGCTGAGCCTAAAAGAGCCCGATTGGAACTTAAGCGCCGGGCGTGACCGCGAACACGACGGCTGTGCGTCAAGAGAGGCCCGGCCAAATCTCGACACCAGCCGAGACAGCCATTCTACTGCCGATTGTTGGGAAATTGTTCAAGAGATCCCTCAAAGCCATCTCGATATTCCTCGAGAGTACGTATCACAAGTGCAGCAGATGCTCCATTCTCTATGCGAGCAACAGCCATCTGCCAGTGCTCTTTTTTTATCAAGGGCCCACCCGGCAGGGGCATATGACTTCAGACGATTTAATGGAAGAATGCTTTGAGCATTTTTGTTTACCCGATGCCCAGAAAGAGAACATCCTTGATGGTGAACCAGTCGACCCTCTTCTTGTATTCTCAAGCATGGACAGGAATTCCAGTTTGAAAAATCAGTCGGGCGATGTTGCTCAACCCGCATGTCAATTGTTCGAAGGATCAGATGACTTCTTCGATGAAGGACTTGAGGCCTTGTTAGATCAGTGGGAAGATAGCCAACATTCGCAGCCATGAACTGCAATCGGTAATCACACAACTGAGCCAAGACGCGAGGAGTTGGTGATTGAACAAACCCACAGAAAGAGAGGCATGTACGCGAGAATGATGTATCCCTTATTATTTTCATTGTAAAGTTTCTCAATGGAACATTTGTTTTCTTCTTTAACGATTAGAGCTGATGTCAGACAATACTGCCTCAAGCACCATGAACGCAAAATCAGTGGCAATCTTAAAATTTTGAACAACTACGAATCCATTTCTCAGGAGTCATTCAAATCGTTCGAATGAAAAACGTCAGGCTGTGGGAATAATGTGTAACCAAGCTGTAGGCACATGTGAAAAGGCAAATTACATAGATCCGAAAGCAACGGCCTTTCTTAGCTCGTCAACCATACGGAAGATAAAGAAACGTATACAGAAAACTCGCATTTATTTCACTCAACAGGAAATTTTACAAATGGATTATTGAGGGGGGACCGTAAACCCAAAATGAGCTCTAATGAGCATCACGAAGGAGCTCAACTGACTCTCCATGTTATCCATGCCCTGCCTGCAGCTAGCGCTTTGAGAATCAAGATCCGTGAGCTTGAAGAGAAGGATATGGCATTTCTCTTTAAGCTCGTTCACCTTGGTCTCGTGGTACTCGGATTCATGCTCTAAGTCCTGGGCCAGCGCTCTCCCACGGGCTATATCCACGATCAGATCGTCAAGCCTTTTCTCCAACCATGCGCACTGGAACCTCAGCATGAGATTATGCTGGTCTGGCTCAAAGACGGTTTGATAGAGAGCTAGATGCTCCACCAAGTTGTTCCTCTCACGGACTAACAACGAGACCTGGATGTTAGCGTATTCAACAGCTTTCTTATGGTTATCGGCCATCAGCATGGCCAACAGCAGGGAATCTGCCCTGTTTTGATAGCAAGCTCGCACGATGCAAGCCAAAGTGACATCTCGGCTAGCGACATGATAAGCCTCCAGGAAATTGGTGAAAAGAGTCGGAAAGATCACAAACTCACTTCGCAATTTCGTACCCTCGATACATACGGTGTCTAAGGCCGGAATCAGAGTACGAATTTCAGTTTCAGCTTCAGGATGATTATTTATATAACCATAACCTTTACCCAGGAGGTGATAAAAGCTCTCCCACTGGGTTGAAGCTTTAGCTAAGGCAGTATGTACATGAGAGGAAGCCATGTGCGATTGAATGGTAGAGAAGAGAATGAATGTTGGGGGAGTGTTTGAGAGACTGAATCTGACTAGACTAAAATGTTAATCTTCTCCACATCAATCTCTCACCTTATGATGCTCGAATAAGGAAGGGAAAGTTATAATAATTATTTATGTGCAGCAGGCTATGTAGCACCGATACCTCTATTAGGCAAGCGTATCGGTGTCGGACGGGTGTCGGACACCGATACACGTCCGATACGACCGGATACGCGTCCGATACGTGGTCAACGCGTATCAAAATTTTGACACCGGTCAGCGCTTCCGATACGCGTCTGATACGGGTGTCGGACGTGTCCCAACCGTAAAAGCCCTTTTGCAGCGAAGAGGAGCTTCCGGTCGAAGAGCAGGTAAACCGGCCGGATCTTGCCATTCTCGAAGACGGCGTAGACCGCGACCGGCGAACCGTCCGGGTTCGTGCAGGCGAACGTGAACTCGAACTCCTCATCTTCACCGCCGCCAACGTCGTCCTCACCACCACCGTCTTCTTCATGTTCTCCCTCCTCCTCCGCGACTTCCTGTCCCGAAAGCAGCGACCTTTTCATGTTCTCAGCTTTTGGGTCGTCGTCCCCGCGGCGAGAGACGGTGGTCCCGACCTTCGCTGTCGAATCTTCGCTCGCTTTACCTTGGATTTCGGCGCGCTCAGTGGAGGATCGCGGGTCGCTTGCATCGCCACTAAACAAAACTAAAAAATTCGTATCCTGGAATCGCGTCCATTTCGTCCGATGAAGGGGAGGAGAAATCGCGTGAGACACAGAGGAGAGAGAGAGAGAGAGAGAGAGAGAGAGAGAGAGAGAGAGAGAGAGAGAGAGAGAGAGAGAGAGAGACAGGTGAGATATTTTAAAAAAAGTAAAGAAAAAATGGGGGACAGGGAGGAGTCGGAGGACTCAAGACGCAAGCAAAAGGAGGAGAGAGAAAAGCGTTTCAAAATTTTTCCGTGGAGGGGAGGGCAAAGGCTAGGCTGTTTCAGGAGAGCTAGGGCACGCCGCACACCTATGGCTGTAATTATAATTTTTTTTTTGGGTAAGAGCTCTAATTATAATTTAATCTTCATTTTATTTTGTTATTTGCTTTTTTTTTTCTAAATTCTCTATTTTTATTTAAAAAATCTTAAATATATAAAAATATATATTTAATATAACATGTCCCCGATGTATCGGATTTTTCTATTTTTGAGAAATGGCGTGTCGACGTATCGTATCAGTGTCGGTATCGGTGTCGGTATCGGTGCAACCTAGGCAGCAAGGCTAAGCAGGTTTCATTAATGCGTCCTTGGTAAGTCACTGATCCACCAATGTCCTGTGATCTCGGGCTTAACAAAACATAATGGCGCCGAAAGGCCGGCAGACCTACTGCTCTGGAGACTGAGCTAGGGGGACAGGCGTAGTGCTCAATAAAGTGAGATCGACGCGAGAGATCTTCAAGCCCCATTCGTGTAGAAAAAGAGTACAAAAGGACGAGGGGAATCACGACGTCTCGAGAGGAACGCTCGCTACATGGTCATTATCTGAATCAGAAGGGCGGTTCTTGGAGCACGCTTAATCTCTAAAAGAGTTGCGAAGAGGGTGAGCATCCAAGAAAGAGTGAACAAAGCCAAGCGAACGAAAATCAAGCGGTGATATTTCGATCCAGCATGCCTGGGGGCTGCCGTTACCTGTCGAATTGCTTGACCTGAAAATTCCCGAACTTGAACTGCTGGAAGAATTTGAAGATCTTGGACCCGAATTCGGCACAAAGGCTACGGAGATCGGCTCTTCCAGCAAGGAAACCCAAACCCTCGGCGACGAAAGCGTCAGCGACCATGGTCGGAACTGGAATAGGAAGCTCCACCGCCACACTACGCGACAACTTCGAAAGCTTAATGCTTTTTTCAAAGAATGCCCCCATCCAACGGGGGAGCAGAGAGCTGAACTAGGTCGGACGCTGGGGATGGAACCTTCGAGGGTTAAGCTTTGGTTTCGCAACAAACGAGCCCGGTGGATGGATAAACTCAGACGTCGCGAGGTGCAGATTCTAAGGGAAAAAACTAAACAGCTCCGAGTGGAAAACACGAGATGTAAAGAGGCCCTGAACATGGCTGCTTGCCTCAACTGCAGCAAACATATCCCAATCAGCGAAACGTTCCTCGAGGAGCCATATCTGCGGGTTGATAATGCTCACCTGTCACATTGCCTTCCACAACATCCTCCGGAGCAGTCAGGTACAGTCCCGGGTTTACTTGAGCAAATCAACACTAGAAAGTTAGTGTCACCGCCTATTGGCGGATGGAGCCTGTATAATAACGAGTGGAGTCCCCTCGATGATGAGCTCCCTATCAAGACCGGTCAATCTAGAGACGGTGAACTCCTCTAGGCGCAACTCTCAGCACAACCAGATCTCGGAGAGGGCAACCGCCGAGTTGCTAGCGCTGCTCTGGGTAACATAAAAAGAAGGCTTTGTTGGACTCGGGAGCTTCATCGTAAGTTCGTGGATGCAGTTCAACAACTGGGAGTCAATTCGGCTCGCCTAGAGAACATACTCAAGATCATGAACGTAACAGGAGTTACCCAAAAGAGTGTCGCGAGTCACCTCAAATACTACAAAAGCTTGCTAAGAAAGGGCTTGACAACACTAGACCCAGATGGAGCCGGCTCAAGCCAAAACGCTAGACATGGCCATGACTACGATACTTTTCGGGAGTACATATCGTAACTCCAGTAAATAGGGCCTCCCCAATTTGAGCACCAACCTGTCGGTAATGCTATTCCTACAGCGAATCTAACATTGATAGAGGATGCACATACAACTGTGCAGAGTGACAATGAAAGTTCCAACTCGTTGAATCAAGTTGCTTATGGCGATGACAATAAAAAAAAAACCCTTCTCCAACGGGCGATTATGCCAGACTCGAGCGTCCGTGGCTCGAGGAACCTGGTGATTTCCTTGATGAAGACCTTTACTTATGGATCGATCAGCTGAATAATCCCCTGAGTTGTCTCAATACCCCTCAGGAGTGTGTACCACAATCTCAACAGGGCAACAATGGTGGTTCCAGCTCGAGGAGTCAGAACGCTCATGGCGAAAGTAATGAAAGAAATTCATCGCCAGCGGTCGGTGATGCCCGACTTGAGCATCAATGGCTCGGAGATTCGAACGATTTCCTTGGGGAGGAATTCAATTTCTGGCTCGATCAGTCTGAGGCTGCTGGACCCTCGCAATGGTGATACAAGGCCGACGATCTTGTGTCTGATTCAAGGCACGATTACTCAAAAGATGCTCAGGAAAATGGGTTAAATACTTTGAACGAATGTATTGATAACCTCATTGGAAAGTTCCTACGGGAGCATTTCTCATTTACGCTTGAGACTAATCGCACGAGGATCAACCTTACCTTTTGAGCATCTCCAGGCTCAAGTGCGTCTTTTCCTTAAGTCTAAAGTCAAAGGCCGTGTATTCATTATTTAATATGTGGGGGCAACCCCCCAAGCGATGGTTATCACCCACAGAGTATAATCGAATCCATGCAAAATGCATTGGGTTGCGGAGCCACCCATTTGGTAAACGGGCGTATCGTTCCTAAATGATTTTCAATTACATGTGGGAATAATGTTTCCTTTCTTTTCCTTTTCAGATGATAAAAATAGACAAGGCACCCAAAAGGCCACACATTCAAATGACAAAGCAGTCGTCTCCTAGCTGGGACAAATGAACCGTGGATGTTGCAAATACCTTCAAACATGGATGGAGGGAATCAATAGATGTTGTTCATATTAGTACGCAACACCAGAATGGAATGCAAATCGAGAGTAAAGTCGAATAGTTTCGATTTTTCTTGAATTTGGGAACGTGAATTGACACTTATTGTTTATTCTTGACAAGGGCTCGCCATCAAGGCGAACAGGTTTTTACATCCCATGTATTACTCGTTGGAATACATGACCAAGGGTAAGATGTATCGTTCCGATTCTTGCAAAATTCGTGAACATACAATAACATGTTTCTTTTACGTTTTTAGGGATCTCCAGCCACGGTGGACATGTAAGTATCCATTTCCCCAATTCATTGAAGATGTTAAATAAAAAAAAAACAGAGAGAAAAGAAAAGCTTTCAGAATCTGATGACTAGAAAAGACATAGAATTCTAATTTCATTGACATTCATATTTTAAAACAGGAGGTTGTCTGAACATGAATAGAACACGCATGTGCATTATAAAACCCCCTTGGGAGGAAATTTATTGGAGAAAATGAAGGAGATTTTTCCAATCAAAAGTGGTTTAAAACTTTCAAAAGGACGTTTTCTCAAAAGACGAGAGGCAAAGCCTAATCCAAACACGTCCTACACACACTGGAGAGATGAGTGAAGCGAATTAGATAGCGAAATCTAGACCTACGGAAATAGGGATTATTCGCAGCAATTACATGGATTGGGACGACGGAGGCATTCGTTTCATATCCCCAAACACTACATGTGACCATTGAATAACCAATTTGAACGGCGGTTTTCATTCTCAACCCTGTCAAGAACCACCCCAAACTTGGGGCAAACACAGGTCAGTCCAGCAGTACCAAAAGGTAAAGGGTTAGAAATTTTCTTGCTCGGACTAACATCAATCTTTGTGTGTTGCTTATATGGTAATCCAAGTGCCATATGATGATGAGAAGCATTCATTCCTCTATCCTACACACTGTTATCCTTTGTACAGCCAAGTTGAGCCTACAAAATTCATTTCATACAAACCCCGTTGGTGATCATTGCATATTCCAAGGCGGAAGCAACATCACTCTAAGAACGGAAGCGTGCTAAGATTTAAGTTGAATATCTAGCGCAATTGCCAAGAATCCTAGTTTCAAAAGGAAAGGAAAAGCAACAAAAAAGAGGAGAAAATCCCTAGGCGTCAATAAAAAGCAAAGTGCCTGGTAAAAGCAAGGCTGATGCCCATTCAAAATGTTTGTACTGATTCCCAATGAAGCATGGTTAAAAAGAAATCCCAAAGGAGTCAGATCAAAAGACTACTCCCTAAGCGGTATCATGCTCAGAACAAAAACATAGGTAGAGCTGACAGTATCTTAATGCAACAAGAGATGCTCTCTGAAGACTCTTATGCGCTTTAAAAGAGGAGTGTGCACGTCAAGAATTGAAGACATTCTTCGAAAAACAGGTGACAAATCTGCAATGATCACCAATGTCAAACCCATCATAATTTCTAGGCCAAAAATAAGCCTTTTTCGGTTCCCAATCCTACCAATGTTACAGCCCCGAAGCAGTCTTCTCTGACTAAGACACTTGGGTTAACATATAGCTTAGCTCAAAGAAGTACGAGCAAGATTGTTTCTTTCTCATTTTGCAGGGTTCTTGAGTTGTACACCCGGAGCAGACAATGAAGATCCTTCATTCAATGGCCTTGACTCAAAAGTGAGTCCCCCTTGGAAACCGATATCCAAGCCCAACATTATGGTCTCGTGAAAGACCTCCTGATCGGTCGAAATGTATGCGTTGCGAATGATCCTGAAACCTAGGCACAGGTTAGTAAGAGATTGAGCGCTTTCCCTATAAAAGATCATTATCACAGAGCGGTGAGGACCCCTCTTGGATGAGAAATACTCCAATTGATGTTTTGAACAAACTCTTTTTGGAAATTTTAACTTGTTTGATCCAGATTCGTCGTACAAGGAATTTATGATCGCCTCTGTATGTTGCAAGAATGTTGTGGATAACCTCCAGCATCAAAATGCATTTTTCATGACTAAAGCTTAAGTCATAGAAATTTTGTCAATTGGACAATTGTTGTCTTCCCAAAGATTACTAACATCTTCTGGGTAAAGAAAAATCTTTCAGGTTTAAACTTCTGCAGGATCTTTGGTAACCTCAAATCCCAGAATAGCCTTCAGGTGAACCTAAGGTTAGGTAAACCTCCCCCCGATGACCAGATGCGGCATCTTTAAGTGAAGCCTTTTAGTAGCCAAACCTTTCCTAAGGCTGATCCACAGAACGATCGAATCTCCGACAAGCGCCGAAAATCGGGTACGTCATCCTTTATCTCGAAGGTAGAAACCGCCTGAAGGGTCAACTCAAGGTAGAAACTATGTAGCACCGATACCTCTATTAGGCAAGCGTATCGGTGTCGGACGGGTGTCAGACACCGATACGCGTCCGATACGGCCGGATACGCATCCGATACGTGGTCAACGCGTATTGTAATTCCGACACTGGTCAGCGCTTCCGATACGCGTCTGATACGCGTGTCTCCCAACCGCAAAAGCCTTTTTGCGGCGAAGAGGAGCTTCCGGTCGAAGAGTAGGTAAATCGGCCGGATCTTGCCATTCTCGAAGACGGCGTCGACCGCGACCAGCGAATCGTCCGGGTTCGTGCAGGCGAACGTGAACTCGAACTCCTCGTCTTCACCGCCGCCAACGTCGTCCTCACCACCACCGTCTTCTTCATGTTCTCCCTCCTCCTCCGCGACTTCCTGTCCCGAAAGCAGCGACCTTTTCATGTTCTCAGCTTCTGGGTCGTTGTCCCCGCGGCGAGAGACGGTGGTCCCGACCTTCACTGTTGAATCTTCGCTCGCTTTACCTTGGATTTCGGCGCGCTCGGTGGCGGATCGCTGGTCGCTTGCATCGCCACTAAGCAAAACTCAAAAATTCGCATCCTGGAATCACGTCCATTTCGTCCGATGAAGGGGAGGAGAAATCGCGTGAGACACAGAGGAGAGAAAGAGAGAGAGAGACAGGCGAGATATTTTAAAAAAAGTAAAGAAAGAATGGGGGACAGGAAGGAGTCGGAGGACTCAGGACGCAAGCAAAAGGAGGAGAGAGAAAAGCGTTTCAAAATTTTTCCGTGGAGGGGAGGGCAAAGGCTAGGCTGTGTCAGGAGAGCTAGGGCACGCCACACACCTATGGCTGTAATTATAATTTTTTTTTGGGTAAGAGCTCTAATTATAATTTAATCTTCATTTTATTTTGTTATTTGTTTTTTTTTTTTCTAAATTCTCTATTTTTATTTAAAAAATCTTAAATATATAAAAATATATATTTAATATAACGTGTCCCCGACGTATCGAATTTTTCTATTTTTGAGAAATGACGTGTCGACGTATCGTATCAGTGTCGGTATCGGTGTCGGTATCGGTGCAACCTAGCCTAGATCTAGTTCGTACGGTCAACAAGGAAGTAAAAGCCAATATGGAAGTAGAAGTTCTTATCCACCAGGTCCAACAAATCCTAGCCCGGCTCCAAAATGTTTCCGTGGCCCATTGCAAGAGAAGGGCAAATCATGCAACCGACTGGGTCGCCAAGATGCATCGCTCTAATCGTGTTCTGACCCATCAGGTTTCTTTCCCGCCTCAATCCTTTTGGGAGTTATTATGTGCTGATGCCCCATTTGGGCATTTTTGTACGAAACTCTAATCACCAGTAATGCGAGTTATTTTCCGACCAAAAAAAAAAGGTGTCCCGACAAATTGTGAATAATTCCAACATCAAAATAACGATGAAATTACGAATATCATGCATTGTTGGATTACCGTTTTTCCATGCATGAATGACATGCAAAATAAAAGTTGTTCAATCAGAACCGTCATTGACCATGAAATTGTGGAAGAATTTCTTCAGGGCTATCTATTTCACGTTTCTTGTTTCCCGAGAGCTCTTGAGATGACACTGACAGGCCCGGCCATGCTCTTCTGGTAAGGAGCAATGAATCTCTCTCTCTTCGCTCCACCGTCCAGTCTCAAGCTCTATCCTTCCCGCCAAAACCTCTCCCCCTCGCCCCTCGACCGCCGCCTCATTGCCGACCTCGATGGCGGCCACCTCCGCCGTGCAATCTCGCACCTCGACCTCATGTCCCGTGACGGGTCCCATCCCGACCTCCTCACCTTCTCTCTCCTCCTCAAGTCCTGCATTCGCTCCCGCGCGTTCGCGCTGGGGAGGCGCGTCCATAGCGCGCTCGCCCGGTCTCGGCTCGAGCCCGACTCGGTGATTCTCAACTCGCTCATCAGTCTGTACTCAAAATCCAACGACTGGGCTGAGGCGGAGAGGATTTTTGGGGACATGGGTGATAAAAGGGACTTGGTTTCTTGGAGTTCCATGATCTCCTGCTATGCCAATAATCACATGGAGTTTGAAGCGGTCGATACGTTCGTTCATATGCTTGAAGATGGTTTTTTTCCTAATGATTATTGTTTTGGGGCGGTTATTCGGGCTTGTTCGGTTCCAGAGAATGCATTAATTGGTGATACAGTTTTCGGGTTTGTAATCAAAAGTGGCTACCTTGATTCTGATGTGTGTGTTGGGTGTGCATTGATTGACATGTTTGCAAAGGGTAGTGCTGATTTGGTTTCAGCTTGTAAGGTGTTTGAAAAAATGCCTGAGCGTAATGTGGTTGCTTGGACTTTGATGATGACAAGATGTACTCGGTTGGGTTGTCCAAAGAAAGCTGTTGATTTGTTTTTGGATATGCTGGTGAGTGGGCCTGTGCCAGATAGATTTACACTCACGGCTGTTTCGTCGGCATGTTCTGAATTGGAGCTACTATCGCTTGGCTTACAATTGCATTCCTGGGTTATACGGTCTGGGTTGGCTTTGGATGTTTGTGTTGGATGCAGTTTGGTGGACATGTACGTGAAGTCTGTAGATAGTGGATCGGTTCATGATTCGAGAAAGGTGTTTGATCGGATGCAAGAACACAATGTGATGTCTTGGACAGCTGTAATCACAGGATATGCGCACGCTGAAGAGAATGAGGAGGCTATTAAACTCTTTTGGGAAATGACAAAAGGTCCTGTGAGGCCCAACCATTTCACATTTGCTAGTGTTCTCAAGGCATGTGGAAGTATTTGTGATGTAGATATGGGGATTCAAATATATGCCCTAGCTATAAAATCGGGCTTTGCCTGTGATACTTGTGTGGGCAATTCTCTTATTAGCATGTATTCCCGGTCGGGCCACATGGAAGATGCTCAGAGAGCTTTTGATGCACTATTTGAAAAGAATTTGGTCTCCTATAATACCCTTGTGGATGCCTATGCCAAAAGTCTGGAGTCTGATGAAGCCTTTAAACTACTGCATGAGATTGAGGAGAGAGGGATCGGAACGAGCGCTTTTACATTTGCCAGCCTTTTAAGTGGAGCTGCCTGTGTCGGCGCTGTTGATAAGGGGGAGCTAATCCACACGAGGATGGTAAAATCGGGGCTCGACTCAAATCAGTGCATTTCCAATGCTTTGATCTCTATGTATTCCAGGTGTGGAAACATAGAAGCTGCTTTTCGAGTTTTCAGCGAGACAAGAGAGAAAAATATTATAACTTGGACTTCAATGATCACTGGTTTCGCAAAACATGGATTTGGGACGAAAGCTCTGGACACATTCCATAAAATGCTTGATGCTGGTGTGAGGCCAAATGAGATCACCTATGTTGCTGTGTTGTCCTCTTGTAGTCATGTGGGTTTGATTTCTGATGGATGGAAACACTTTAGGTCAATGTACACAGAACATGGAATCGTGCCCAGAACCGAACACTATGCATGCATGGTGGACTTATTGGGTAGGTCAGGATCCCTTGTCGAAGCCCTTCAATTTATAAATTCAATGCCTTTCAAGGCTGATCCACTGGTCTGGCGTACATTTCTTGGAGCTTGCCGAGTTCACGGCAATGTTGATCTTGCAAAACAAGCTGCAACAATGATTTTTGAGCAGGAACCAGATGACCCCGCTGCTTACATTTTGCTATCGAATATGTATGCCTCTGCTGGTCTATATGAAGATGCAGCAGCAATCAGAAAGAAGATGAAACTGAAAAATCTTACAAAAGAAGCCGGTTGTAGCTGGATTGAAGTGAAAAATACAGTTCACAAGTTCTATGTGGGTGACACTTCACACCCAAAGGCACGGGAGATCTATGACGAACTGGACCGATTGGCTAGTCGAATAAGGAAACTGGGTTATGTTCCGAATACTGAATTTGTTCTTCATGATGTGGAGGAGGAACAAAAGGAACAATATTTGCTCCAACACAGTGAGAAAATTGCTGTTGTTTTTGGCCTTATAAGCACGTCCAGTCAGAAATCTATCAGGGTATTTAAGAATCTTCGCATATGCGGAGATTGTCATTCGGCAATCAAATATATCTCCATGGCAACTGGAAGAGCTATAGTCGTAAGGGATGCAAGCAGGTTCCACCATTTTATGGATGGAACATGCTCATGCAATGACTATTGGTGACGATGCTTTCTCGACCCATTCATTGGAGTTTGTCGGGCTGATATTGCTTCGAAAGTTGGAAGATTCCAAATACTTGACAGATATTGTGAATAACACTAATCTAATAAAAGGTATGTGTAATGCTGGAAAGCTTGACTATGCTATGGGGCTGTTCAATTGTTTGCACGCTCGAGCCTGGAACGTGACGTGTGGACGTATAGTATTGTCATGTGCGTATTGTGCAAAGGAGGATGCCCAGAGGAGGCATATCAGCTGCTGAAGGAGATTGAAAGAAATGGGTGCTTTCCAGATGGTGTCACTCATAGCACGATAACCCACGGACTACTAAGAAATAAGGAAAACACGAAAGCAGCACAAGTAGTTGGTGAAATGGTTGGAAGGGGTTTTTCTGCAAGTGTAGCGATGATGGAGTTGTGGATTAAATATCATCACAAATGGAACTTCTTCCCGTTTTAATTGAACTCCCCATTGTCTCTGAGGTCTGTCTAATTTTTCTTCTGAAAGGTGATGAAGAGTAAACTGGAATGACTGGCAAGTTTTGTTCCACACATCATCTCATTGAGTCCAATGTCCCATTAATGGAGTTGTTTTTAGTCTGGGAGACTTTCTCTTGCTTCATTATAAGGCTTTTGGAGGGATTGAAGGTGGTTTTTCTCATATACCTAGGATCTGCAAGAAATCTCTGTATTTATCTGGTGCATGTACCCGTCGGTTAGTGCTTCATATAAATGATCAAACGGTGTAAAATAGATATTAATGCCAATAAATTTTTTTTGGTCAAAATACCAGTAAGTTTACGATACACAAAAATCTCTCTTCTTTTTTGTTTGTTGATTTCACCAATTCTAATTAGCCTATTATGTATGTGCTTTGAGGGAGAGATACTGGTTTTCCTTTATACTCTTTTCCTAACACAATCTGATTCCTTCAATGTCCTACTTACTGTAGTTACGTCGGAGAAAATGGCTCCTTGAATGTCAAGTGATATGTGATCATGGTGATGGGCACTTTGAATCAATAGTGGAGAATATTTGTGGCGAGCTGGGTGCTCAGATTATCACCGCAGGTCGATTATATATGGGGGGTTATTTGCTCTGCTTCTTACATGCAAATGACAGCAAAGTTTGAGAGACTGCTGGCTGTCTAAGTATTTGGCTGCAAGTGTATGTGAACTACTTGCATTATCTTCTCCTTTCAACTGCGAGATGTTTGTGAAAAGCATCTGCTGATGGGTGAACATAAAGGCCGTCGACAGACATTCCCAATGCCAAAGCACGTAGACGTCTGGAGCGACGCCAATCAACTTCATCACAGAGGCCCAGATGATGTAACTTTCCATTGTCTTTTCTGCCTCATTAATTGAATTACTTTCCTGCTGAATACGGTTGGCTCTCAATGGATGTACATCCCTTGCCATTTTTTTATATGTCTCAATTGCTCACTTTGGAACACTTTTTTTCTGTTTGTTTTTGCGTGTTTTAACTTACGACAACAGTGATTGCCCAGACAGTTCTGCCTCTCCCACGCTCTCCGCTCTTTGTTTCCTTGACACACAGTAGCGTGCAAGCACCTATCGGAGACTGCTCTTTGAGGTAAAGTTCACGTGTGTATATCGTGGCCGGCATGATCAATTGTATTCAGAAAAAGGAACTGTCAAGCAAAAGGAACAAATAGAAGTTCAGCATTTCTAACAAGAGGATCAACTCAGCTGTCTCTGTTGTTCATATCCTGATTTGAAAAGCAGGTTCGTGGGCTTAGCCACTGAAGCAAAGCCTCTTTAATTTAACTTATTTTGTCATTTCCCCCGGACTAAAGCCTTGTGCAAGTACAGGGTTTTCAAAAGAAACTTGAGGTCTTTCTTTTGCTGGAAATCCAGATCTTGCTGTCGGGAGCATTGCGTAAATCCAACTACAAGGCGTGTGCCGCTTTGCGCGGGGCTATACTACATAGAATTAGTAAAGTACTCTTTGAGTATATTGGGTCGTGATATGCTAAGAAGCAACACACAGAGAACAAGAGAATGTCTCGTGTGTGTAATGAAGACAAAATTGAAGCCATCCTTGAACTAAATAATGCCGTAAAATCGTGAGGGAATTGGGCACAGCTAATTTTTAACGTGTTAAGCTGGGAAACATTGTGATCCGACTCTCAGGCCAAGAGGCGCTCGAACGCTTGTTGCAGAGCTCCAATTGGAATCAGAGTCGCGGGCTCACAGCCTCGATGGACCGGAGTGTGGGCAGCGGGATCCAAGGCCCGACCTGGATGGACCCGATGCGGATGTCGGGATCTATGGCCCAACCTAATTGGACCCAGGTTTGAGCGATGGGGACTTGGTCCCGCGAGATCTCGGCCTCGATGGACCCAGGTGCGGCGGCCGAGGTCGCGGTCACAGCCTAGATGGTCCTAAGCTCGGCTTCGATGGACTCGGGCTCGGGCACAGGGGACCCGGCCTACTGACAGGGGCTCGGGAACAACAGTTAAGAGTTCTTACTTCTTGTGCCCAAGTGCAGTGTTGCCGGCAATACCTAGTCTTGAAATAGTATTTTCGTTTTTTTAAATGGTAAATCATTATTATGAATTTAAGCTTTGATAGGAAAAGATCTTCGGGTTGTTTTGAAGCTTTGTGCCCACCCTATTTGATAACTTGGTCACAGGGTTTAATCGAATTTTTTTTTTTGGTCGGATAATAAAAGTTAAATGGAAATGATATGCGCTTGCGAACGAAATTTATTGTCGGAAAGTAGCATTTTCCCTGGTTTAATGAAAATACATTGATTTACCATCCCACCCTCACTTATTACATATAATTCCGTTTTTGCCCATTTGCAAACAAAATCCTGAAAAAGGCACCCCTCTCTCTTGCCTCGTGACTCTCTCTTTCCCTCAAGCTCTCTCGCCGGACGCCGCTTTCCTTGCGCCCTCGAGACGCCGTTTTCTCTTCGTCACGCACGCCGTCGCGCTCGTCTCTCTCTTCTCAGGTAGGCTTGTTGTTCATTTTGAGGTTTTTGGGCAAACTGAATTTGAGGGTCCGATTGACGAACTGAATTCTATTGGCAGACTTAAGGGTTCGATTGGTTAAACTGCTGGTCACTTCTCAATTTGAGGTTCGATTGACAAACTCAATTCCTTTATCTGGGTTCATTTGTTATCAATCGTATACTTACATTGGTGTCTCAGTATGTGCTGATGAGTGATAGAAGATTCAAGAAATGCAGTTGATGTTAGAAAATGTAGTAACAGCACCCAAAAGTTTCTGCACATATTATTCTTTATCTTGTTGGGGGGCTGGTCCATGTCAGCTGCTCTGCCCACTTGATGAAATTCACCTAAAGTAACCAAATAAAGAAAAATGTGTTACATCAAGCTCCTTTTGAATCTCGATGTTGGAAAAATCTCTCCTTTGTTCCGGTTTCACTGATCAAAACCCAAAAAAGGCAAAGGCAGAGAAACATAGGCACAAGAAATGTTTGCTGATTACGACAAAGACCTCTTGAGTTTGTACTTAATCACCCTCGAAATTTTATTATTATTATTTTTTTTCTGGAAAACCTTGGGGAAATGAGTGGTCTGGTCTGGTCTAACGTGAAAATAATGGTGCTGATGTAAAATCTGCACATTCTCTTCGGGAATTATACTCAAGTAGAATCCGTTGGTGCTGATGTTGATTACTTTGCTGGACTTCTCTCTTGTCTTGATTATATGTAACAGCTAATGCTCTTGCATTTTTTAAATCACGTGCGATTAAATATGGCAAAGTTTTTTAAGTGAAGTTGTCTTATTAGAACTCAAGTACATTTTTGGTACAAGTTTTACAAGGTGCACTTATCCCCAAGTTATTTTGGCATTCACTTTATTTTTCCTATAATTTTGTGTTTGGCTTAAAGTCGCCTTTGTACAGGCCGGCGCTCTTCAAGCTCTTCAGTTTTCAGATTCGTCAGCGGATGAAGCGTTCGTGTCTTTATGGTGCTTCTATCTTCCTTCTTCGTGCTCCAGTTGTGATCTCCAGCCAGTCATCCCATTCCCTTCTCTATCTCCCTCATCTCTCTTGTGTCCCTTTCTCGTTATGCGGTCGTTGGGGGTTTTGTTCGATGCCAAACCCTAATTTCGATGACTTGAACCAGCTGTTGAGTTATGTGAGGAAAAATTGCAGAAATGGTGGTGTGTTTACGAGTGTCGATGATGCCCTGCGTTGCTTCGGTAAAATGATAAACGCGAGCCCTTTGCCTTCCGCCAAGGATTTCAGTCCACTATTGGGTGCTACAGTGAGGATGAAGCAATACTTGACTGCGATTCAGTTTATTGAGCAGCTGCGCTCCTTGGGGATTGAAGATGATCATGTTTTTCTGAATATTTCCCTAAATTGCTTTTGCTGGTTAAACCGGGTTGATTTGGGTTTGTCCATCCTGGGTAGGATCTTGAAGAGAGGGTTTCACATTGATGTGGTGGCATTGAGCACTCTAATTGATGGTCTCCTTATTAAAGGCAAAACTAATTTGGCACTGAGGTTCCTCGATGATATGGTTCTAAATGGCCCAGCACCTGATGAGATGACGTATGCAATAATCGCGAAGGGATTATGCAGGGCAGGTAACACCAGGTTGGCGATGGAATTGCTAAGGCACTGGGAAGAGAGAAGCTGCGATATCAATTCCTTCACATATAGCATTGTAATTGATAGTCTTTGCAAGGAGAGATTGATCATAGAGGCGTTGAGACTCCACAAAAGTATGAGCAAGAAAGGTATCAAACCTGATGTTGTTACTTATAACGTCTTGATCCATGGTCTGTGCAATGTAGATCAGGTGGAAGATGCTCTCGTATTGTTGAAAGAGATGACCAGCAAAGGCATCCAACCCGACATATTCACTTATAACTCCTTGGTTCATTGCTTATGCAACCTAGGGCAATGGAAAGATGCTACAGTCTTTTTGGAGAAGATGATGAAGGCAGGAATTGAACCGAATGCCATTACCTATACCTGCATCATTCAAGGAGTTTGCAATTCCGGCCAATTGAAAGAGGCTGGACGACTGCTGAGTGATATGGTGCAAAGAAGAGTAATGCCGAATGTACAAACCTTCACTATTCTGGTGGATGCACATTGTAAGGAGGGAATGCTTGTAGAGGCAGAGAACATAGTCGACCAGATGATTCAATTAGGCAAAATGCCTGATAGTTTCACTTATAATACATTGATAAATGGTTATTGCTTGCAAAATAGAATGAACGATGCTATGAAAGTGCTTAATTTGATGGTTGAAAGAGGCTGCTCACCTAATGTTGTTTCTTACTCCACATTGATTAATGGATACTGCAAAGCAAGAAGAGTTGACAAGTCAAAGATGCTATTGGGAGAAATGCTGCAAAGGGGCTTGACTCCTGATGCCATCACGTACAACACACTCATAAACGGATTTTGCCAGGTTGGGAACCTTCAAGCCGCGGAGGAGCTAGTTAACGATATGCAGTCTTGTGATCTCTCTCTAGATCATTATACATTGAATGCTTTCCTGGATGGCTTCTGTAAAATGCAGCAGATTGACAAGGCCATGATATTGCTTCGAAAGATGGAAGGTTCCAAATTCGTCCCTAACATTGTGGCTTACAATATCCTAATAAGTGGCATGTGTAATGACGGAAAGCTTGACGATGCAAAGGGGCTGTTTAATTGTTTGCATGCTCGAGGCTTGCAACCTAGCGTGTGGACATATAACATTCTCATGCATGGGTTGTGCAAAGGAGGATGCACAGAGGAAGCATATCAGCTCCTAAAGGAGATGGAAGGAAATGAATGCTTTCCAGATGGGGTTACTTATAACACAATAATCCAAGGACTACTAAGAAATAAGGGAACTACGAGAGCAGCGCAACTTGTCGGTGAAATGGTTGAAAGGGGTTTTTCTGCCGATGTAGTGACGATGGAGTTGTGGGTTAAATATCTTGTGACAAATGGAACTTCTTTCTGTTCCAGTAGAACTCTCCATTGTCTCTGAGATCTGTCCACTTTTTCATCAGAAATGTGATGAAGGGAAAAATTAGATTCACGGCAAGTTTTCTTGCAAACATGGTCTCATTGAGTCCCATGCCCAATTATGAAGTTGTTTTCAATCTGGGAACAATTGAGTGAATCGAACTGCCCGGCGCCCAGGAAGGCAAATATTTGGAGGGGTGCAAGGTGGATTTTGCTCCTTTTATACCTAGGTTTGGCACAAAATCTCTGTATTTAACTGGTATGTGTGCTCGTTGATTAGTGCTGCTGGTGCTTAATGTTTTTCAATCAGTTGAAACTCATACAAATTATCAAGTGGTCTGAGGATGATATTGAATTAAATTGATGTTAATATTAATAACTTCACTGCGTAATAAAAAAATTATGTCATAAATCCTGATTACCCTGTTGTATATATGTGCTTGAGAGAGAGATGCTTGTTTTCTGTTATACTCTTTTTGTAGCACCATCTGATCCTTTCGGTGTCCCATTTACCATAGATATTTTAATGAAGATGCATAAATTGAAGTGGATGGTATTTGAATTGGTAGTGGAGAATGTTTTGGTCGAGGGTGCTCAGATTATCACCACAGGTCGATTACATATTATCTCTGCATCTTACAGGCAAATAAACGAGAACATTGAGGGATGGCTTGCTGACTAAGAATCATGGCCGCAGATGTATGAAAACTACCGGAAGAATCTTCCCCTTTGCGCTGCGAGGGATTTTCCGAAAAAGCATATGATGATGGGTGAACATGAACACCGTTGACAGACATTCCCAATGCTAGATTTCTTGTACCAACACCAATCAACTTCATCCCAGTCAGGCCCAGATGATATAAAATTTCAATCTGTCTTTTCCACTGCATCAATTGAATTGCTTTCCCAGTCATTAGGGTTTGCTCTCAACTGAGGTACAGTCCTTGCCATTTTTATCTATTTCAATTACTGACTCAGTTCGACCCCAAAAAAAAAAAAAAATTACTGACTCAGTAACACATTCGGTTTGTTTTCAGGTGTATCACTTAGGAGGATTTGCATGGACAGTTTGCCGCTCTCGTCATGCCCTCTACTCTTCTTTAGCTGACACAATCATAGTAGTGTGCAAGCGTTTTGGAGAACAGTCTTTGGGCTAACTTCACGCATGGATACTGTGACGGACATGATCAATTGAACTCAGGAAAAAGAACCTCTCAAGCAGAAAAGATCAAATTGAAGTTCTGCATATATCACAAGACGATCGACTCCTCAGTTGTCTCTTTTCTCCATTTCCTGATTTGAAAAAGCAGGTTCATGGGCTCAGCAACTGAAGCAAAGCCACTTTTACGATGAAATGTAAAATCTTCGGAGAAAGTTGGTTTCTGAAGTACCCCCTCTTCCATTATAAGTTGCTGGTTTGGTTCAATCTTATGTTGATAATTCCATTGTGTTTCATGGATTAGAATCGTCCCTCCCTTTTTTTTTTTTTTTTTTTTTGCAGATGACACTTGCATGATTGGGAATGACTAGTAATTGGTTTGACATGTGAAAGGGTTACCTACCCTAGGTCATCTTTGCTCATTTGGCTTCTTTGAAATATTTTCTTGGTATCCAAATGACCGGATCCTCGCGTGGCATCTATCTTGTATTGTGTAAATTTGTTTTTTACTTCCTTACTGGTTTTCGAGTCGCGATCCTTATGCAGATACCAGGGACAAAGTCAAGGTTTTGTCTTTTTTGGAAATTCAACGTGGACTCGTGCTTCGACTTCAACATATATGGTAAATTCACAAGCGGCTTTAGCAAGGTCATAACCATTTCATTTAGCCTTTAAGGCAGAGTTACTTTCTGTGCATCTAGACTTTTGGTTTTGCACTATACTCAGTGAAGAGGGTCAATCAATGCTCGAGTATTTCTGAAGCTGGAGGCATGATAATTATTCCTTTTGCATTTAGATTCTCTTGAAAACTCACTCAAGTATCAAAATAACAAACCCAACTTAGATTGGAAATCGTTTTGAGAAATTTAAAATAAAAATTGCTATAAGGAAGCACTTGGCTACAATCGGCGTGACTATAGGCAGCCGCTGCGGGACAAGGAGACGCGGTGGAGTAGTCGTAGTTCGCATGATTCGGTGTCACGGTCACCATGTCCTCATGGACATAAGCCACGCTATTTGCATAAGGATCGCTACTCAAATTGCAACAGGTATTCCATCGGTAGTAGACAAATTAATTGAGAAGATTCTTAATATGCCTTTCCTTAATCGTTGCATTCTTGTCTCTTATTTTCTGTCCAATTTCGCCTAAAATCTTTTCTGGGATAAGTTTTGAACTTCGGTTCAGTCTAAGTTTTTTTAACTATTTTTTAATCTTCAATTTGATCCTTATTTTCAATAAAAGATTCTAAATTAACATAAAAACCATTCACTAAATACAATCAAGGGAGAAAAACCGTTGCGCCGTATCTGTTCTACAACACCCGTTTTAATGCCAAAACTTTTAGAGTGATCAATTTAAATCGAATTTTTTTTTCTTACGAAAATTCTGTCGTTGCTCACCATAGTCGCTTAAATAGATGCTTTTTAAAAAGTTTTGGTACTAAAGTAGTTGTGTTCAAAGCACCGAACAACATCGTTAAATGCATCAATTTTTTTACACATGGAGATATTGGGGTTAAATTGGTTCCCAAACTCTAGTATTGATTGAGAAGTAGTCCCTTTTCATAAGGTTACTTGCTCTAGTACTTCCCTTCTTTTCTCTTTTTCTTTTTTTTTTCCTTCTAGAGGAAAACAAAAACATCTTTGTGATTTTAAATCAAGTTATTTTAAGAGAATCTTTCCTCGATTGTTTTTCTTTATAGCGTAACAAACAAAGGAAAATAGTAATTGGAATATTTGCTTTGTGATTTTTACTTTTGGCTCACCTCACCGTTTTGTCAAATTTATAACTTCAAAAGTTTTAGGGCCAATATTTCACAAATGATATATACTATCCAAACTTTTTAAAAACATCCGTTTAAGTGACTCCGGGAATTAAGTATGTTAATTTTTTTGTAAACTATGTCACTTACTTGACTGCTTGTTAAAAGTTGTAGCACTTAAATAATCGTATAAAAACTTTTAACACCAAAGTGCATGCCATACAAAATTCATTACACCGTTGTTATCCTTTTCCCATACAAATAATTTCTTCTTCTTTGTTGAACTCACAATTGGACCTGTGAAAAAGAATCCATTCTTGTTACTAATAATTTTCCTTATTCTTCTTCTCCTGGTGCGAATTTTTCGGACTACTTAAAATCACTATTGAATGGAGTTTGGCGAATGTGAATGTCTTTTAATTGATTGAGCAAAGAAAAATTCGTTTGATTTAAATAAATAGTTCAAATGAACTAGTATAATATCTAATACTCTAAAATAATTTAGTGGACCCAATTGAATAAATAGGGAGTTTATGGATGACATTACACACAACATGAAAGTTCTTAGACTTTATATATCGATCGTAATTATAATGGTAACTTCATGGATTCGCATTATACAAAAGTAAAGGCCTATCGGTGTCATTAGCCCTTTTCAAAGTTTTACATATATCCATTATAGTTTTGTATCCATTGGTATAAAAAACATGAAGGTCACATGATTTCTTAGTTCAATTATGCATTTGGAAATGGAGTATGACTTACAAATTCGATTTATTTTAAAACTTTAAACTTTTCAAGGAAGAAATTTAAGCCTAGGGAACCGTCAAGGCGATGACAAGCTATTAAAGTTGCCTTGGTATAGACTGGTGTTCTTTAAGAGAGAGATTCCATAATATTTTGGAATTTCGAGAAAAGCCCATTCTAAAGGGGTCTTTTAGGAAAAAACATTGGACGGGTATTTTGGCATCTTTTTTCTCAAATTTTTCTAGGCTAATACAATTAAAATTTTCAAATTGATAATTCATGACACGTATGCTACATAAAAACTCAAAATTGGAATTTCTAAATAAAATTCATATGTGATGCTATCTTGTCAACACATGTGGCGGACGATTATGAAGGTGGAAAGTTTGACATGAAGTATTTAAAAGATTGTCTTTGATTATGCAAACTCAAAACTTCCCTTCTTCTCTTTGATTGATCGTTGATGCTAGCTGGCCCATCTGCGTCTCCAACTTTACAATGGATTGAGTGTGTGAATGGAGAAGTTGATTTGAGGCTTCAAGTCCTTGCAAAGCTTGCAATACCTTCTCTTCAAAAAATTGTGCATTCGATGTTGGTTGAGGAGCTTGCGAGGCCTGCACATTAAAAGGAGCACGATTAGTAAAATTACTTACTTGAGATCTAAAAGAGTTACCTTGTTGTTCCGGTAGTTGCCTCCAAGAAAAGTTGGGATGGTCTCTCCAACCGGGATTGTAAGTATTCGAGTAAGGATCGTGATCGGCCGTGTTAAAATCTTAAGCTGCCTGAACTTGCTCTTGTGCAAAGGCCGCTTCTTGCGATGAACCTTCACTTGAATATGTTGAATCTAAAGCATACACCTCATGTTGGGGTTTCTGTCCTGGAAGTAATAATTGGTCAAATCGCTAGGTCAAGGTTGTTGGGTGGTCTTGGGCCTCTTTCAACACAAAAGCTAGTTCAAAGGTTGAGGCTCTCCCTCACACTTATAAATCGACCACCAGCCCCTTCCACAACCAATGTAGGACAACTCCAACAATCTCCCCCTCACACATCAGGCCATGGGTCGGGGGGAGCGACAGCCCGTATCTCTCCCATGTGACTATTGGGTCCAGACTTGTTGGTAACTTGAGCTCTGATACCACTATGTTGGGAAAAACAGACAGCAGATAAAATTTTCTCTCTTTGACTAAACCTGTGAAAAATCGATTCGAGCACAACTAATGAAAATATGCAAGTTGAAAGAAAAACCAACACCAAAATTTTAACGTGGAAAACCCCTTCAATGCGAAGGATAAAAATCACGAGACCGATCACGGAGTCTACCCGAATCTCCACTATATATTAATCGTTTGGGTACACAAACTCGCTGAATACAACGACAATAAAATCTCAAATCTATAAGTGGAGATCAAGCAACAACACCACCTTAAACGAGAGAGATAGATGAAAATCACCCCCAAAATTGCAGTTTGAAAAACGTCCACAAAAACCTACAATAGAAACCTTCAAATCACGATCCAACCGTACAGAATCAAGAATAAAAAACAACGAGTATTGAAGCTGCTGTCAAAATTCCAGCCCAATCGGACCACGGATTGACCTTCAATCATTGATTTGATCACCGCCTAACGCGCAGAAAAACTGCTGCGTTTTTCTCTCCTCTCGGTACTGTTCTCTCTCTCTCTCTCTCTCTCTCTCTCTCTCTCTCTCTCTCTCTCTCTCTCTCTCTCTCTCTCTCTCTCTCTCTCTCTCTCTCTCTCTCTTGTGTGTGTCTACTTTTGCTGCATTCCAGTTGCTGCGCCACTCTAATTTCTCTCACGGTGGCTGCTATATTTTTGTTGTTGACTCTTTCGGCAACCCCCAATTTTTTTTTACGCATGCGTGTGTTGCTTTAGTGCTATCTAGGTATAGCACATGGGCTGGACTAGGCCCAAAGCCCAACAAATCTCCCCCTCCAGCCCATTAAGGGAAATCCCGACACAAAAGAATTCATCAGAAATTCATGCCGGCCTGACGCCGACAAAATTCATACTTCTCTCTAGTGAGAGCCTTTGTCACGCCCGACTCTCGAACTCGCGACATCCCTTGCCAAATCGCCACTAGGTCACGAATGATAGCGTCCCAGGCGGACTATCGACCTACTAACATATGGCGCATGCGGAACGTGCAACTTCCAAACGGATAAGATCAGCATGGGATAGAGAAGCAGAAACAACCAGCCAGATAAAACAGAAGCACTAAACAGATGAGAATAGATGATCCATGACCTTACAGAGCTAACAGCTAATATGTACAACCCCATGCTTCGGGGTGGCCCTCTAAGACTCTCAAAAAGATACAGGAGTCGGGGTAAGGTCAACTCACATCTACTCCAAAATGGTACCCCCACAAAAGATCCGCCAACAGACCAAAAAGATCACAGTACAGACTAGTGATCACGGCGGCCCAAACGGAGGAGCCGGGTTGTTGGGATCATCATAAGAACTATTACTGGACTGTACAGAAGAGGCTACAGACTCCTCGGGCTCGACCTCAGGCTGCGTGCCGGGTTCGGGATCCACCACCTCCCCGTCAAGCGTGTCAATGTCCATTGGGTCCCAGGCGGGGGCATTAGCGACCCCCTGAATAGGCGGTCCCTCAAACCCACGAACCGGGCCGTAGAGATCAAACCCGTCACGAAGATACCAGGCCTTGAAGAGATGAGCCACCAGATGTGGCATCCCCTCATCGACCCATATCGTCGTGACGTGACGCTCACAGACCTGATCCGTACCTAGAACCAGATGAGACGTGACATCGTGAGACGAGTGGGTAGGGGTACCGAATCGCACGGGCCTTTCCATTACTTCGGACCTGAAAGGTTAACCCACGACGGGGTGAGAAATAAATCTCAGTGAATCAAGCCTAAGCTCAGTTAGGACATTGATTCGCCCAGAATATACTAGTCACCACAACCAACATACAGTTCAGTCATATAACTCAACAAGATATAGTCATAACATATTAAACAACCCATCAAGGCATCACAAATCAAGTGTACATCAAGCACCACACAGTTCACTTATATCAGATGACCCACGCCACTGGCGTGATCAAATTCCACAACGCGATCCAGCACTTTAGTGCAATCTAGCGTCCTTCCGGTAGAACCGGACTACGTCTCATTTCCCTCTCAACGACGGCTACTACAGGCGGTGTATCCAGTGCACCCAGCACGGCACCAGCCCGCAGGCATCCCTAGACGGGGCGTCGGTCCATCACAAGCAGCGACCGGCATCCGATAATTCCTTAAGACCGTACGTCTGGCACGAGGCATGAATTATCGTGCTTCCGACAAGTCGTTTACAATAGGTACGGTAAGTGCACAAACAGTACCAAACGAACTTGCCAGGTAATCGTCATCTATCCCTCATGTGACCACACAATTCACACTTGGCAATCGACTCATTAATTATCTTTGATTAATGCCAAATATTCATACAGACATGCAATCAGACTCGGCCCACGGCCAATCAAGACATTCAGTCAGGCATATCAACGAGGTGATCAAACCCATGAGGTTAATGACTAATATCACGAGCAATCAATTCAATCAGGCAATATCAAGCTCAATTCGTGCCATGACAATTATTAACCAGATTGATTTAACACTCCAATCGTTTGCTCGTAATCGAACCACAATCTACAAATTATCACCCAATCAATCAATCACAAATTTTATCACAATTATCCACAGATAATAAAATTACCTCAATTAACCAAAATGATCGGCCATTTAACCTAACCCAATTTCTAACTAAACCGGCCCCGATCGAGTACCCAAATTTCACAATCGACTAATTCTAGGCGCAATTAGCGCCCTAACTAAGGGTTAGGGTCAACTCACTGAGAGAGTGAGCTCGGGCGGTCCCGACGGTCGACGGCGACGGCGGCGGCGGCGGTTCTTGAGAACCAAAAAGGATAACCGTGCGACAACTCGGACCCAAACCTCGGGAACACCTCAGCAAGGTCCCACGAGGTCGCCGGGACAGGTGGCCGGCGACAGAGCTCCGGCGAGCGGCGGCTGGCGGCGAAACAGAACCTGTCTAGTGCACAAAACAGGGGAAACAGGGCGGTTAAGGGTGGTTCTCAATCCCACGAGCCACGGCGAGGTCGGCCAAGGATACTAGACTTACCTAGGGGTCGGAGGGGCTCAGCTAGGACCGGCGGAGGGCGGCGGAAGGCGGCCGACGGCGGCGGTCCAGCCACGAACAGAACCGACAGGAAACAGAGTGTGTCGCGGCCGAGAACAGGAGAGGACTTCGGGGCTTCCCGCGAGCTCCACCGGCGACGACGAGCTACCACGAGCTGGGGAAAGTAAGAGGGGAGTCAGGGGAGTCTATTGGCGGTGGTGGTGAGCGGCGGGGCCGTCGAAAACGGCCGGGGTCGAAGAAAAACCGAACCGGGCTCAAAACAGATCACCGGCGGTTCCAAGACTTACCGCGGCGGCTCCGGCGGACGACGAGCGGCGGGGCTGGTTCGGACCGATCGAGGGGAGGTTGGTGGTCGGTCGTGAGGCGGTGGCCGGGCCTGGTGGCGTCGCAAGCGGCCGGGGTAGGAACTGGACTCCTCGGGTCAAGAAACCCGAAAACAGGGTCTGGTTTTGCAGAGCTTTCCCGCGGCTGCCCGGCGGCGAACGGCGGCCGGGGCTGGGTGACGACGACGGCAGGGAGTGGCTAGGCGAGGTGGCAGTCGGCTTGGGGGTGGTGGTCACGCCAAGGATGAAGAACGAAAGAAGATTGCCGCTCAGCCATGGGTAGTCGCCAAAACCAAAAGAAAAGAAACAGAAAGGAAGAAGAGCAGCGGGAGGAGAGAGAGAGAGAGAAGGGACGTGCATTGATGGATGCATGGGGAAGAGAGAGAGTGGGGTCCAAATGAAGACTTTGGGGTCTTCTTATCTCTTAGGTTTAATGGCCTTGTCCTATGCAAATTAGGGTAGGGCAAAATGGTAATTGGCCATGCCGGGACTGAATGAAAATTTGGAGCACTGGGCGGACGGAAAAATTTTGAAATTTCACTGGTCGGGATTAGGTTCGGGCGCGAAATCGAAAATCTAATTTAAAACGACTAAGAAATCGATCCCTAATCTAAAACGATCAACATTTCGAAATTCGTCCGATTTATCGTCACTTCGGTCCTGACGGTCCAAAATAATTGTCGACTATAATTCCATATAGCATTCTTATATTGACTTCTGAATCTTACAGAAATTAGGATTTCCAGGACGTCACAACTCTCCCCCACTTAGGAAATTTCGTCCTCGAAATTGCAGCACTGTCCTAACTATTCAAAAAGATAAGGGTAACTACTCTTTACAACTTCCTCGCTTTCCCAGGTAGCTCATTTGGTACCATGATGTTGCCAAATCACCTTGACCAACGGGATCGTCTTGGTCCGGAGTACTTGTTCTTTCCTATCCACAATCCTAACTGGTCGTTCCACGTACGAGGCTCGCTCGTCCAGATCAATCTCTTCATAACTCAGTACATGAGCGGGGTCCGGTTCGTACTTCTTCAGCATCGACACGTGGAAGACGTTATGCACTTGGGCAAGTCTCGGCGGCAATGCAAGATGATAAGCTAAATTTCCAATCCGCTCCAGGATTTCGAACGGTCCTACGTATCTTGGGCTCAATTTTCCTTTCTTGCCAAAACGGGATGTCCCTCTCATAGGCGACACTTTCAGGAAGACATAGTCGCCTACCTGAAATTCCAAAGGTCTGCGCCTCTTATCTGCATAATTTTTCTGGCGACTCTGCGTTGTCTTCAGTCGGTCTCTAATCACCTTAATCGCTTCCATTGACTGTTCCACTAGTTCAGGGCCGGTGATCTTTCGTTCACCCACTTCTTCCCAACAGACTGGCGTTCTACAAGCTCTGCCATACAATGCCTCGAAAGGTGCCATCTTTATACTCTGCTGGTAACTGTTATTGTAGGCAAATTCAACCAAATGCAACTGTTCTTCCCAACTACCCTTAAAATCCAAAACACATGCCCTCAACATGTCCTCTAAGGTCTGAATTGTCCTTTCAGACTGTCCATCTGTCTGCGGGTGATAGGCCGTACTAAACTGCAGCTTTGTCCCTAAGGCAGTTTGCAGACTCTTCCAAAACGTGGCAGTGAACTTAGGGTCTCGATCAGAAGTGATCGTCACTGGCACTCCATGTAACCTCACAATGTGTCTCACATACAGTTCTGCATATCTGTCTAGAGCAAAATCCTTTCTCACTGCAATGAAGTGGGCTGACTTCGTCAATCGGTCCACCACTACCCATATTGAATCGTGCCCTCTCTGACTCCTTGGTAATCCCATGACAAAGTCCATCGTGATATGCTCCCATTTCCACTCCGGAATCTCCAAAGGCTGCAGCAATCCTCCAGGCTTACAATGCTGCGCCTTGACCTGCTGACAGGTCAAACACTTAGCCACATGCTTGGCTATGTCCGCTTTCATGCCATTCCACCAATAATGCTGCTTCAGGTTCTGATACATCTTTGTACTCCCGGGATGAATACTATAATTACTACGATGTGCTTCCGACAAGATCTCTTCCCTTAGATTCTCATCGGCAGGCACAACCAAACGTCCTCTGAACTTCAGTATTCCATCCTCAGCTACTTGGAAATCGACCCTTCGCTTAGCTGAATCCTCCTGAATGATCTTTTGAATGACAGGATCTGAACACTGTAAGGTCTTAATCTTAACCTGAACTTCTGGCTCGATTCTCAAAGTTGCCACAAGACTTGACAAGTGACTTATCTCAAACTTGAAATCTGAATCTCTTACTTGTTCTAGCAAACGCCACTCACGAACACGTAATTGAGCAATCACTGACTTTCTACTCAGGGCATCTGCAACCTTATTAGCCTTACCCGGATGATACAGAATCTCGCAGTCATAATCTTTAAGTAATTCCATCCATCGGCGCTGTCTCATGTTCAACTCCTTTTGAGAGAACAGATACTTCAGACTCTGGTGGTCAGTATACACTTGAAAACTTTCACCAATCAGATAGTGTCTCCAGATCTTCAAAGCAAACACGACCGTAGCCAACTCCAGGTTGTGTGTGGGATAATTCAACTCATGAGGTCTCAATTGACGAGATGCATACGCTACTACTCTACCATGTTGCATCAGGACACAACCCAATCCTCTAAGCGAAGCATCGCTATAAATCTCATAACCACCAGGACCAGACGGAATTGTCAGAACAGGAGCCGTAGTTAGCCTATGCTTAAGCTCCTGAAAACTACGCTCGCACTTGTCTGTCCATTCGAATTTCGTGTCTTTCTTCAGCAGCTTAGTCAAAGGCGAGGCTATAGCTGAAAACCTCTCCACAAATCGTCTGTAATAGCCTGCCAAACCCAAGAAACTTCTAATCTCTGTAGCGGTCGTCGGTCTTGGCCAATCCATAACTGCCTCGATCTTAGCTGGATCCACAGCAATACCTTCACCAGAAATCACATGGCCTAGAAATGCCACGCGAGCTAGCCAAAACTCGCACTTGCTGAACTTAGCATACAACTGATGCACTCTTAGTGTTTCCAGGACTACCCTCAAGTGTTGTTCATGATCTTCAGCATTCTTTGAATACACTAGGATGTCGTCTATAAACACAATCACGAAACGATCCAAGAATTCGCTAAACACCCTGTTCATTAAATCCATAAAAGCGGCAGGAGCATTTGTCAAACCAAACGGCATCACAGTAAACTCATAATGTCCATAGCGTGTTCTAAATGCCGATTTCGGTATATCCTCTTTCCGGATTCTCAACTGATGGTATCCCGTCCGTAGATCGATCTTAGAGAATATCGACGCTCCTTGCAACTGATCAAACAAGTCATCAATCCTCGGTAGTGGGTACTTATTCTTAATCGTCACCTGATTCAACTGCCTATAGTCGATACACAATCTCAGAGATCCATCCTTTTTCTTGACAAATAGCACAGGTGCTCCCCAAGGCGATGCACTAGGGCGAATGAACCCTTTATCTAACAACTCTTGCATCTGTACCTTGAGTTCCTTCAACTCCGACAAAGCCATCCTATATGGCGCCTTAGAGATTGGCTCCGTCCCAGGAGCTAACTCTATAACAAATTCAATTTCCCTTTCTGGTGGCAAACCAGGTAATTCCTGAGGAAAAACATCTGGGAATTCACACACGATAGCAATATTCTCCAACTTCAATTCCTCACTAGTCGTATCAACCACAGAAGCCAAATAACCTTGGCAACCACTTTCTAACAGTCGGGTCGCCTCAAGCGACGATATCATAACAGTCGAGGTTCCCCCTCGATTTCCACTAAATTCAAAGCTAGCACCTACCATCGGATTAAACCGAATCACCTTATTAAAGCAATCCATCGTGGCCCTTTGCTTCATCAGCCAATCCATCCCCACAATTAAATCAAAGTCATACATTTCCAGAACGACCAGGTCTATCCTACTCTCATGACCATCCACAACCAGTCTACAATCAGGACAGCTTACTGTAGCTACTACACTATCCTTTAAAGGCGTAGAAACTTTAAACATAACATCCAAAGGTACCAAGTTCAATTCAGATAGCTTAACAAACTGATCGGCAACAAATGAATGCGTAGCACCCGGATCAAACAAAGCATAAGCTACTTGGTTATGCAAGAGGACCGTACCTGTAACGGTTGGCGAATCCTTCGCCGCTTCCCGGGTGACAGCAAACACCCTTCCTTGCGCTGGTGGACGGTTCTGCAAATTCGGTGGCGCGGCTCCTCTCGGTGGTCCTCCCTGTTGTGGCAGCGCCTGTCTGCCTTTCCTCTGTGGGCAGTCCTTCACTTGATGACCCAGCTGGCCACAACCAAAACAGGCACCACTTCCAAACGGGCAAGGACCAGGTCCATGCCTCTGGCGGCGCAGATTGCACCACTCGTGCTGACGAAACATTGGCTTGCTGATCGCCCCTCGGCGATTAGGTGGAATGCGATTCCTGTTGCTAAACATGGGTTTCTTCCCTTGCCTCCTGTCAAAACTATTCGGGGGCGTAAACCGCGATCCAGATGCGGTAGACTTCTCTGCCAGATGTCGTTCCACCATCTGCACTCTCTCATAGATTTCATTGTAATCCTTCAGATAGAGAGGTACTAGCTAGCTCTGAATCTCAAGTTTCAATCCGTCCATAAACCTTCTCGCCTTATCCTCGGGGTCAGTCACCATCCTCGGTGCATACTTAGAAAGTTCGGCGAACTTAGCCTCATACTGGTCTACGGTCAGCTGGTTCTGGCGTAGGCGTTGGAACTCATCCATCTTCTGTTTCCTCGCAGTATGTGAAAAGTACTTGTCATTAAAAGCTTGCACGAAGGCACCCCATGTCTGGGCCGTACCTTCTGGAAAAACTCTGTCCTTTGAGGCTCTCCACCAGAAGCTTGCATTCCCTTGCAATTGATAGACAACTAAAATGATCCTTTCCTCTTCGGTACATCTCAAAAGGACGAACGCCTTTTTCAACTCCTCGATCCACAAGGTTGCAGCTTCGGGATCTCCACTTCCAGTAAACTTAGGCGGCTGCATCTTAAGAAACTGCTCTATTAACCACTGGGCCTGACGCCCTTCAGTCACTTCCCTAGCATGAGGGTTCACTGGTTGAGTTGCAGCAGCAGCAACGGCAGCAGCGTTCATATCCCTCACCTGCTGCCCCATGAGGTCCCCAATTGTTCCAAGTGCTAACATAACCTCAGCCATTGTCGGCTCCTGCCCAGATGGTCCAGCAGCTGCGGGCGTTCCACTACCACCCACGATCTCCTCAATCGGTCTGACAGGTCTCGTTCGCGGCGCTCGGGGCGCTCTCTTACAGCGTCCGCTCATTATGCAGAAATGATACGGAGTCCTGCTTACCCCATAGCAAACGCGGTCAGAAGGCAACCCCAATACTTAAAGCACAAAAGCAATCACAAGCACAAAGTTCATAAATCTACTAACTATCCCATTTTCCCAACGCTCCTTATCACTCCAAGCCAATGACCAGGCGGATCAGGCTGACCTTGCTCTGATACCACCATGGGCGGGGATGTCACGCCCCGACTCTCGAGCTCGCGACACCCCTTGCCAAATCGCCACTAGGTCACGAAGGATAGCGTCCCAGGCGGACTATCGACCTACTAACATATGGCGCATGCGGAACGTGCAACTTCCAAACGGATAAGATCAGCATGGGATAGAGAAGCAGAAACAACCAGCCAGATAAAACAGAAGCACTAAACAGATGAGAATAGATGATCCACGACCTTACAGAGCTAATAGCTAATATGTACAACCCCATGCTTCGGGGTGGCCCTCTAAGACTCTCAAAAAGATACAGGAGTCGGGGTAAGGTCAACTCACATCTACTCCAAAATGGTACCCCCACAAAAGATCCACCAACAGACCAAAAAGATCACAGTACAGACTAGTGATCACGGCGGCCCAAACGGAGGAGCCGGGTTGTTGGGATCATCATAAGAACTATTACTGGACTGTACAGAAGAGGCTACAGACTCCTCGGGCTCGACCTCAGGCTGCGTGCCGGGTTCGGGATCCACCACCTCCCCGTCAGGCGTGTCAATGTCCATTGGGTCCCAGGCGGGGGCATTAGCGACCCCCTGAATAGGCGGTCCCTCAAACCCACGAACCGGGCCGTAGAGATCAAACCCGTCACGAAGATACCAGGCCTTGAAGAGATGAGCCACCAGATGTGGCATCCCCTCATCGACCCACATCGTCGTGACGTGACGCTCCCAGACCTGATCCGTACCTAGAACCGGATGAGACGTGACATCGTGAGACGAGTGGGTAGGGGTACCGAATCGCACGGGCCTTTCCATTACTTCGGACCTGAAAGGTTAACCCACGACGGGGTGAGAAATAAATCTCAGTGAATCAAGCCTAAGCTCAGTTAGGACATTGATTCGCCCAGAATATACTAGTCACCACAACCAACATACAGTTCAGTCATATAACTCAACAAGATATAGTCATAACATATTAAACAACCCATCAAGGCATCACAAATCAAGTGTACATCAAGCACCACACAGTTCACTTATATCAGATGACCCACGCCACTGGCGTGATCAAATTCCACAACGCGATCCAGCACTTTAGTGCGATCTAGCGTCCTTCCGGTAGAACCGGACTACGTCTCATTTCCCTCTCAACGACGGCTACTACAGGCGGTGTATCCAGTGCACCCAGCACGGCACCAACCCGCAGGCATCCCTAGACGGGGCGTCGGTCCATCACAAGCAGCGACCGGCATCCGATAATTCCTTAAGACCGTACGTCTGGCACGGGGCATGAATTATCGTGCTTCCGACAAGTCGTTTACAATAGGTACGGTAAGTGCACAAACAGTACCAAACGAACTTGCCAGGTAATCGTCATCTGTCCCTCATGTGACCACACAATTCACACTTGGCAATCGACTCATTAATTATCTTTGATTAATGCCAAATATTCATACAGACATGCAATCAGACTCGGCCCACGGCCAATCAAGACATTCAGTCAGGCATGTCAACGAGGTGATCAAACCCATGAGGTTAATGACTAATATCACGAGCAATCAATTCAATCAGGCAATATCAAGCTCAATTCGTGCCATGACAATTGTTAACCAGATTGATTTAACACTCCAATCGGTTGCTCGTAATCGAACCACAATCTACAAATTATCACCCAATCAATCAATCACAAATTTTATCACAATTATCCACAGATAATAAAATTACCTCAATTAACCTAAACGATCGGCCATTTAACTTAACCCAATTTCTAACTAAACCGGCCCCGATCGAGTACCCAAATTTCACAATCGACTAATTCTAGGTGCAATTAGCGCCCTAACTAAGGGTTAAGGTCAACTCACTGAGAGAATGAGCTCGGGCGGTCCCGACGGTCGACGGCGACGGCGGCGGCGACGGCGGCGGCGGCGGTTCTTGAGAACCAAAAAGGATAACCGTGCGACAACTCGGACCCAAACCTCGGGAACACCTCAGCAAGGTCCCACGAGGTCGCCGGGACAGGTGGCCGGCGACAGAGCTCCGGCGAACGGCGGCCGGCGGCGAAACAGAACCTGTCCAGTGCGCAAAACAGGGGAAACAGGGCGGTTAAGGGTGGTTCTCGATCCCACGAGCCACGGCGAGGTCGGCCAAGGGTACTAGACTTACCTAGGGGTCGGAGGGGCTCAGCTAGGACTGGCGGAGGGCGGCGGAAGGCGGCCGACGGCGGCGGTCCAGCCACGAACAGAACCGACAGGAAACAGAGTGTGTCGCGGCCGAGAACAGGGGAGGATTTCGGGGCTTCCCGCGAGCTCCACCGGCGACGACGAGCTACCACGAGCTGGGGAAAGTAAGAGGGGAGTCAGGGGAGTCTATTGGCGGTGGTGGTGAACGGCGGGGCCGTCGGAAACGGCCGGGGTCGAAGAAAAACCGAACCGGGCTCAAAACAGAGCACCGGCGGTTCCAAGACTTACCGCGGCGGCTCCGGCGGACGACGGGCGGCGGGGCTGGTTCGGACCGGTCAAGGGGAGGTTGGTGGTCTGTCATGAGGCGGTGGCCGGGCCTGGTGGCGTCGCAAGCGGCCGGGGTAGGAACTGGACTCCTCGGGTCAAGAAACCCGAAAACAGGGTCTGGTTTTGCAGAGCTTTCCCGCGGCTGCCCGGCGGCGAACGGCGGCCGGGGCTGGGTGACGACGACGGCAGGGAGTGGCTAGGCGAGGTGGCAGTCGGCTTGGGGGTGGTGGTCACGCCAAGGATGAAGAACGAAAGAAGATTGCCGCTCAGCCGTGGGTAGTCGCCAAAACCAAAAGAAAAGAAACAGAAAGGAAGAAGAGCAGCGGGAGGAGAGAGAGAGAGAAGGGACGTGCGTTGATGGATGCATGGGGAAGAGAGAGAGTGGGGTCCAAATGAAGACTTTGGGGTCTTCTTATCTCTTAGGTTTAATGGCCTTGTCCTATGCAAATTAGGGTAGGGCAAAATGGTAATTGGCCATGCCGGGACTGAATGAAAATTTGGCGCACTGGGCGGACGGAAAAATTTTGAAATTTCACTGGCTAAGCTTGGTCGGGATTAGGTTCGGGCGCGAAATCGAAAATCTAATTTAAAACGACTAAGAAATCGATCCCTAATCTAAAACGATCAACATTTCGAAATTCGTCCGATTTATCGTCACTTCGGTCCTGACGGTCCAAAATAATTGTCGACTATAATTCCATATAGCATTCTTATATTGACTTCTGAATCTTACAGAAATTAGGATTTCCAGGACGTCACAGCCTTCGTCATCAAATCTGAAGTATTATCTTCTGTGTGTACTTTCTCAAGTTCTAACCCTTTGGATTCCAGAGTTTCTCGTATCCAGTGATACCTCACAACAATATGCTTTGACCTGACATGAAAAGTGGAATTCTTTGCAAGATGTATAGCACTTTGATTATCACAAAGTAAAACATACCTCTCTTGAGTGAAATCAAGTTCCTGCGTGAACTCTTTCATCCAAAGCAATTCCTTACATGCTTCGGTTGCTACAATGAACTCTGCCTCTGTCGTCGACAAGGCAACACATTTTTGCAACCTTGACTGCCAAACCACAGCTCCCCCTGAGAAAGTAATCAGATAACCCGAAGTAGATTTCCTTGTGTCAATATTACCTGCCATGTCAGAATCAGTATATCCAACAAGAATCGGCTTATCACTCCCAAATGAAAGTCTCAAACTCGAAGTGCCTCGGAGATATCTCAGTATCCACTTCAATGCATTCCAGTGCTCTCTACCTGGATTTGACATAAAACGGCTAACCACTCCAACTGCATGAGCTATATCTGGTCTTGTGCAAACCATTGCATACATCAGACTACCCACTGCAGAAGCATAAGGAACTTTTTCCATATCTTTCAGATCTTTCTCAGTTGACGGACATTGTTTATGACTAAGCTTAAAGTGTGTAGCAAGAGGTGTACTTACATCTTTAGCTTTGTCCATTTTGAACCTTGGAAGTACTTTCTCTATGTACTTCTCTTGAGATAACCATAATCTCTTCGCTTGTCTGTCGCGAGTGATCCTCATACCAAGAATCTGCTTAGCCGGCCCCAAGTCTTTCATTGAAAAAGACTTGCTCAAATCTTGCTTTAACATGTCAATCCTGAAAGCATTCTGACCAACAATCAACATGTCATCAACATAGAGCAATAAGATAACAAAATCACCTTCAGAGAATTTCTGCACAAATACACAATGATCGGAAGTAGTCTTCTTATAGGATTGCTCCCCCATAAAAGACTCAAATTTTCTATACCATTGCCTCGGCGCCTGCTTTAAGCCATACAAGCTTTTCTTCAGTTTGCAAATATAATTCTCTTTACCTTTTACCTGAAAGCCTTCAGGCTGCTCCATGTATATGTCTTCTTCCAAATCACCGTGAAGGAAAGCAGTCTTCACGTCCATCTGCTCAACCTCGAGATCAAGGCTAGCTGCTAAACTCAAAACAACTCGAATTGAAGACATTTTTACAACTGATGAGAAGATCTCATCATAGTCAATTCTCTTTTTCTGATTGAAGCCTTTAACAACCAATCTTGCTTTATATCGAGGACGCGAAGTCGTCTCATCTTGCTTCAATCTGTAAACCCATTGGTTCTTTAAAGCTCTTTTACCCTTAGGTAATGCCACCAACTCAAAAGTGTGATTGTCATGCAATGACTTCATCTCATCATGCATTGCATCAAACCATTCCTTCTTATTCTTATCTTCTACTGCTTCTTCAAAAGTTTCAGGCTCATCTGCATCTGTCAACAGAACATACTCATTAGAGGAATATCTAGTAGATGAGGTGCGGTATCTGGTAGACCTCCTTAAAGTAGTAGTTGATGGAGTTAATGGCGCAATCTCTTGAGCATCAATGTCATCTGAATGATGTTGATCACCCTGAGCCTGATCTTCAACCGGCTGATCATTCTGAGTCTGACCATGAACCTGCTGATCTATTATCTGACCTTGAACACCGTCTTCAACTTGATCATGCAACTGTTCTTGCAACTCAAAAGGTGAGATTGAGCTAGTATCAACTAACATATCAGAATCATGGGAATCTGTCTTCTTCATCTTCTCAATATCACAATTGGTCTCATTCTCAACGAATACTACATCTCGACTTCTGATAATTTTCTTTGCAACTGGATCATAAAGCCTGTAGCTAAATTCATCAGAACCATAACCAAGAAAGATGCACTCTTTTGTCTTAAAATCTAACTTAGACCTCCCATCCTTTGGAACATGAACAAAAACTTTACAGCCAAACACCTTTAGATGATCATATGAAATTTCTTTTCCAAACCAAACTCTGTTTGGAACATCACCATCTAAAGCAACAATGAGAGAAATATTAAGAACATGTACCACTGTACTCAAAGCCTCTCCCCAAAAAGATTTTGGCAATTTTGCATCTGAAATCAAACATCTGACTCTCTCAATCAGTGTTCTGTTCATTCTTTCCGCTACGCCATTTAACTCAGGCGGTTTAGGAGGTGTCTTCTGATGTCGAATTCCCTGTTGCCTGCAATATTCATCAAATGGCCCGATGTACTCACCACCGTTATCTGAACGAATGCATTTCAACTTCTTTCCAGTCTATTTTTCAACTGAAACTTGAAACTGCTTGAATGTATCTAACACTTGATCCTTCGTCTTTAAGAAATAAACCCATAATTTTCTTGAATGGTCATCAACGAAGGTCACAAAGTATGTTGCGCCACCAAGTGTTAGTGGTTTAATTGGACCACAAACATCTGAATGTACTAGTTCTAGCAACTCTGATTTTATCGAAGGCGGATGACTCTTGAAAGAAACTCTTCGTTGTTTTCCTGCTAAACAATGTGCACACTTCTCAAGTCTTGCACTCTTTATTCCATAGAGTAAACCCTTTTTAGCTAATAAGCCAATTCCTTTCTCACTAATGTGACTAAGCCTCTTGTGCCATAATGCAGTTGCATTCTCATCCTTCACAACATTACACATGTCTTTGGAAATCTTAACTTGAAACAAATATAAGGAAGATTGTTTCATACCTCTAGCCACAACTAATGAGTCTCTGGTGAGTTTCCACTGTCCATGGTCAAAAGTACTGCAAAATCCTGCATCATCAAGTTTTCCAGTCGAAATCAGATTCAAACGAATATCAGGAACATGTCTGACATCTTTCAGAATTAGTTTTGCTCCGGTACTAGTCTCCAAGCATACATCTCATATGCCAACAACAGTAGCCAAACCGTCATTACCCATCCTTAAGGTACCAAAATTTCCTGACCTGTAGGATGTAAAGAACTCTTTCGTGGGGGTAATATGAAGAGAAGCTCCACTATCAATAACCCAGTTTGAATCATCACATACAAAATTAACATTATCATCATAGCAAACAATAACAAATTCATCAGTAGTAGTTGCCACCCGATCATCACCACAATTATTTTTTCTCTCGTTATTTTCATTGCCATTTTTCTTCTCATTCCTCATCTCATTTTTCAGCTGGAAGCAATTTTTCTTTATATGACCCATCTTACCACAATAATGACACTCAATAGTCTTCTTCCATGATCTTGACTTGCTTCGGCTCTTGTATCTACCTTTCGGACTTCTACTCTGACTTCTGCCCCTGTTTTCAACAACTAGAGCTTCCGAATGAGAGGAAGAACTATCTGTTTTTCTTCTCATCTCTTCATTCAGAACATCACTTTTTGCAAAATTCATGGTAACAATACCATCAGGTGCAGCATTAATTAAAGACATACGAAAAGTCTCCCAAGATTCCGGCAAAGTACATAGCAACCAAAGTCCCTATACTTCATCATCAAATTTAATATTTATAGCAGAAAGTTGATATATCACTCCTTGAAACTCATTCAAGTGATCTGATATAGATTGGTCATTTCTATAATGCAACTCCATAAATTGTTTTATCAAACATATTTTGTTGTTGCCAGTCTTCCGTGCATATAATGACTCCAGCTTATTCCACAATGTCCTAGCATGCGATTCTTTGCTGATGTGATTCAAAATATTATCATTGACAAATTGTCGAATAAATCCACACACAATTTTGTGCTCAAGATTCCAATCGGCATCGCTCATATTATCAGGTTTAATATCAGCAAACATTGGTAAATGCCACCGTTTCACATATAGTAGATCTTCCATCTTTCCTCTCCATACATGATAATTCTTTCCATTCAAACTAACCATTCTGCTCACGTTCGGTTCCATCGTTCAGTCAAAAACAATGCTCTGGTACCACTTTGTTGGGTGGTCTTGGGCCTCTCTCAACCCAAAAGCTAGCTCAAAGGTTGAGGCTTTCCCTCACACTTATAAATCGACCACCAGCCCCTTCCACAACCGATGTGGGACAACCCCAACAAATGTATCAATCTTGAAGCCCGCACTTGCAACCTTCGCGTTCACCTCCATAAATTGACCTACTTCAAACAAGGACTCCATTTTTGTGGTTCTTGAGTGGCCCTACTTTCTTGATGAAGAGACATGATGCATAGAATTCTCACTTAGCATCTCAAACAGTTGCCATGCCTCATCTTCATTCTTGTGCAAAAAGGTTCCTCCACAAGATGCATCCACCATATGTCGATGCCTCTCATGGAGTCCATCATAAAAGCTCTGCACTAGTTGCCACTTGGGAACTACATGATGTGGGCAAGAGCGCGACAAATCTTTCAATCTCTCCCACGTCTCATGAGACTGCTCACCGTCATATTGACTGAAGCTAGTGATTGCCCTTCTAATTTCAGTAGTACGCCCAATGGGAAAGTATTTCTTCAAGAATAGGCACTGCAAATCTGCTGAGGTAGTAACTACTGTATCCAAAGAATTAAGCCAATGCTTGGCTTTATCTTTTAATGAAAAAGGGAACAGAATAAGCTTTAGTGCTTCATCAGAAAAGTTCTGCAACTTCATAGTAGAGCAAATCTCCAGAAACTCATCCAAGTACTTATAAGGTTCTTCATTGATGAGACCGTGGAATGAGGGTAGCATTTGAATGACACTTGACTTAATTTCATATTGTGTTGCTGCAATTGTTGGGATTCGTACCTGCGAATTAGATGTGTATGTAGGAGGAGTGAAGTGATCACTCAAAGGTCTCTGCTGTTCGGCCATTGGCGGAGTGTTGTTTTCTACTAACTCAACCTCCTCTGCCTTCAAAACTTGTTCTTTCGTAATTTCTTGATCCAAATCTGTCAGAGTTGGATGTACCGAGTGACGCCCGTGCATAACTTAGCTAAAAAAAATAGCAAAAATAAAACAACGTTAGCAACAACAACAAAAAAATACTAAAAAATAAAATAAAATAGTAAAACTAAACTACTCATGCAAAAATAAAGAATCGTGCCTTAAAATTCCCCGGCAACGGCGCCAAAATTTGATCGTGTCTTAGTATGACAAAAAATAAACCCTAATTACTAACTGTAGATAGTGATAAGAAGGGGTCGAACCACAGGGAAAAATAAGGACGAATTTGAATTTTTTACTAAGTAATTTAGTCTAACGCTAGAATTCAGTTAATTAAAATAAAGTGTAAACAATCATGAGAAAACTATCTCATTTGAGTCTCGAATCCACGATACGCTCTTATTTGATAAATATTTTTGTTTGCACTATCAAACCTAACAAGCTATAAGCTTGCTATAGATTATCATCAGCCTTGATCATAAATTGCAATTAAAATTATTGGTTGGGTATGAAGTTAGAATCACAGAAACTAAAATCATAAATTGGCTTTAACAATAAAATTCTTGAATAGAATAGATGAAAATGTAATCTCTCCCGAACAATCAAGTGCAATACCAAAAACTAAATAGAAAGTTTATAATCCAAACAAGAAATGTCGTTTCATCTACACTCAAAGACGACAGAATAAATTTAGCTACTTATGGAGGTGATTGACGAAGAAGAAGCCATAGCCGAAGTGAATTTTCTCCACGTTGCTCCCTTTGATGCCCATCGCTTTCTTGCTTTCTGTCTCTTCTTCTTTTTCTCACGTTCGTCGTCTTCCCTTTTTTTTTTCACGTTCGTTCTCTCTTTGTTTCTAGTCAGGGATTTCTTTGTGATCCCTCTTTGATTTCGGAATATCCTCCCTATCAATCCAGAGCTCGTGGAAATTCAAACCTGCTAAAGATGCGATTTTTGCCAAAAATTCATAAAAGATCTCAAATTTTAGAAGATATCATGTTTAACCAAATCTTTGCAGCTAGAGAATATTCCAAATTCGATCTCTCATAAAACTCATCCGATAATCAAAATATTAGACAAATGAACTAATTTAATTAATAATATTTATTTGAAACCCATAAATTAGATAAACTTTTTAGGCATAAAATATAGACCGATCGATAGGGTTGGCTCTCGAGGGAGGTACATTCCTTGCCATTTTTATCTGTTTCACATTTTTCTGTTTGTTTTTAATGGTCTCACTGACAGGAGGATTTGCCTGGACAGTCTGCCTCTCGTTTACGCCCCCTCTATTCTTGGTTTGTACATGATGATAATAGCGTGCAAGCATTTCAGAGACCAGTCTTTGAGCTAAGTTCACGTGTGGATATGGTGGCAGCCTTGGTCGATTGAACCCATGTAAAAGAACCTCTCAAACAAAAAGATCAAATTTTTAGTTCTACATGTATCACAAGAGGGTCAACCTCCTCAGCTGTCTCTTTTCTCCACTTCCTGATTTATAAAAGCAGGTTCATGGGTTTACCAACTAGAGCAAACCCACTTTTATGATGAAACGTAAAATTTTCAGGCAATGTTTTTTTTTTTTGGTAAGGGATTTTCAGACAATGTTGATTTCTGAAGAATCTATTGCGTTATTAGATTTTGGTTTCGTTCACCTTATGCTGTTAATTCCATTTTGTGTCTCATGGATTAGCTCATCCTCTGTCTTCGTTTTGGCTTACGTTGATGACACTTCTACCAGTAATTGGTTTGACATGTGAAAGGGTTTCGATACCCTAGGACTCATCTTTGCTAATTTGATGTCTTTGAAACTTTTTCTTAGTATCGAAATGACCAAATCCCCACGTGGCTTCTATGTTTTATGCAGTTGATATTATCTTGACCTCCTTACTGATTTTGGAGTAGCGATCCTTATGCAAATAGTGGCACAAAGTCATGGTTATCTTTCTATATTTCAACATATATGGTAAATTCTCAAGCGGCTTTAGCGAGGTTAAAAACCATTTCTTTTAGCCTTTAGACAACGTTTCCTCCTATTGACTTTTGGTTTTGCACAATGTTTAGTGAAGATGATCGATGCTCGAGTATTTCTGAAGTTGGAGGCACTATGACGATTTCGGTTTGGACCGATGTTGATCAGCTTTTACTCTTTTTCGCTCTCTCACGAACTGATTTTGTATTTAGATTCTCTTGAAGATTCACTTCAGTGTTACAATAACAACTTTTCTGGTCATGAAAAAATCAAAATCAACACTTTTAGAACTTTAATATATCGATCGCTATAAGAAAGCGCTCGGCTACAGGCGGGCATGACCATAGGCAGCCGCTGTGGGATAAGGAGACGCGGTGGAGTAGTCGTAGTTCATGTGAATCGGTATCACGGCCGCCATGTCTAAGGGGACATAAGCCATGCTGTTTGCATAAGAATCGCTGCTCAAATAGGAACCGGGGTACTCCAACTGTAGTAGAAAAATTAAATAAGAAGATTCTTGATGCCTTTCCTCATTCGTTGCATTCTTGGCTCTTCTTTTTGATCCAGTTTCATCTGCCCTTTTTTCTTGGAAATTTTTTGAATTTCGGTTCAACCAAGTTTTTTTGAACAATTTTCTAATTTGCTTGTTCTGGAACTTCCCTGTTCTTCTTCTTCTTCTTCTTTTCCTTCCTTTTTTGGAGGAAAGCAAATACATCTTTGTGATTTTAAATCAAATTATTTTAAGAGAATGTTTGCTCAATGGCTTTACTTTTGAGTGTGGTACGTGTACTCGCCGGGTACCACTTCTGGTGCCTAATGTTTTTCAAACAGGTGAAATTCATACGAATGGTCAAGCTGTCTGAGGATGATATTCAACTAAATACATGTTAATAACCATAACTTTACTGTGCAATAAAGTAAATTATGTCATAAAACCCTGATTAGCCTGTTGTATACGTGCTTAGAGAGAGAGAGAGAGAGAGAGAGAGAGAGAGAGAGAGAGAGAGAGATCCTAGTTTTCTATTATGTACTTTTTTTAGCAAATTTTGATCCTTTCATTGTCCTATTTACCGTAGTTACTTCAAAGAAGATGTATACCTTGAAGTGGATGGTATTTGAACAAGCAGTGGAGAATATTTCGGTCGAGCTAGGTGATCCGATAATCACCACTGGTTGATTACATATTTGGATTATTTGCTCTGCTTCTTACATACAAATAACAGTGAAGTTTGTGGGACGGCTTGCTGATTAGGTAATATGATTGCAAGGGCCTACATGACAACCATTCTGGTTCTCTAATGTTGTTTTCCGAAGCAGAAAAAGATGAGAACCCTATTTGATAATGTGAATGATTCTGATTCGAATTTTGTTCTCAGAATCAGTTTTAGAGAATTAAAATCAGTTTTAGAGCAAAAACAAGAACAAAAAAATGTTGATTCCGAAAAAAAGAATCACTTTTGAGGATCACAAAACAGAATGAAGTCACTTTTTCATCAACCTAAAGCAGAACAATGAGGTCTTATTATTATTTTTTAAAGAGATAATAAAAATAAAAATAAAAAATTCGAAAAATTGGAAAATTTCTAAAAAATGACAAAAATTTTAGAAAATCCCTAAAAGTAGAAAAAGTTTAGATTATGCTAGTTTGACCTCATTTTCATAAATGTGGGTGTAAATTTCCTATATTTCATAGATTTTTTTTTTAGAAAAATCATAAGCACCTTTGAAATTAAACTCGAATCACATTTTTCTAAGTCCTAAGGGATTCGTTAGGGTTTTATGATGTAATCCATTAATGTCATGATTCCTTGATTTTGTGCACTTGATTTTATTGATTGTGATTCGCACAGGTTTATGTACTTTAGAATTAATCTAGTTTTAAAAAATTCTAAAAAAGACAAAATAACCAGTGTGAACACTTAGCAAGCTCTCGTTCTTAAGTTTTGAAGAATTAAGACTACAATTTGATTTCCTTGAACCAAAAACGCACACCAATGCAGGATAGTGTAGTGCATTTTCCTTGCAGAAACAAGAGTGTCGCTCGTGTTGGCTATCCGCTCGCTCAAAAGAGTTGGATGAGATCTCACAATAAATGACGAAAATGACTTGTGATGATTCTTGATATTTATTTTTACATTTCGATATGTAATATATTATATAAGAGAATCAACATGAATTAATCTTCGATTAATTCGAAATGTATGATGAAATTTCACAAAATAGCTACATAATTATTTGACATAAATAACAAAGATTGGGAAGAACAATTATTTCGAAAAAAAAGAAATTATGTGCATTTACCAAATACATTGATGTTCTAGGAACAAACATTTTATGCAGTTACCAAACGCGTTCGGATTTTCTAAATCCCATCCAGGAAAGAGAATCAGAAAAAGTCACTTTACTCAGAATTATTTTTCCGGACCAGATTGGTTGCCCGAAGTGTACGAAAACTATTTGAAGTATATTCCCCTTTGCACTAACGTGGGATTTTCTGAAAGGCATCTGATGATGGATGAACATGACCGCCGTTGACAGATATTCCCGATACCGGACGTCTTGAGCGAACGACAATCAACCTCATTGCCAGTCCTAGATGGTGTAAATTTCCGTTGTCTTTTTCCACTGCATCAATTGAATTACTTTCCTGGTCAATAGCGTTTGCTCTCAACGGAGGTACATTCCTCGTCATTTTTGTCTGTTTCAATTACTGACTCAGGATCACGTTCTTTCTGTTTGTTTTACTGGAGGATTTGCCTGGACACTACTCTTCGTTTGCTGACACAATCATAGTAGCACGCAAGCGTTTTGGAGACCCCTCTTTGAGCTATAAGTTCAACTGTGGAAACCGTAGCCGACATGATCAACTGAACTGAGAAGAAAGAACCTGCAAAGCAATAGGATCAAGTCGAAGTTCTGCGTATATCACCGGAGGATCAACTCCTCAGCTGTCTCTTTTGTCCGTTTCCTGGTTTTTTTTAATGCTTTTTTATGCTTAGCAACTGAAGCAAAGCCACTTTAATTATGGAACTTAAAATATTTTGCGAAGTTTGGTTTGTGAAGTATACCCTCCTCCATTATTACTCATTAGATACCGGTTTGGTTCAATTGTATGCTCTGATAATTCCATTTTGCGTTTCATGCATTAGCTCTGATTACACTTACACAGGTATGATCAGTAACTGATTTGTCATAATTTCTTATTCACGGATTTGGGTTCTTTGAATTGAATTTATCCTCGGGTGGCATCTATCTTGCATGGTGTAAATATGTCCTCTACCTCCTTAATGATTTCCGAGTAGCGTCCTTATGCAAATAGTGAAGACAAATTCAAGACACGGAGCTGTGCTTTGAGTTCAACATACATGGTATGTTCACAACTGGCTTTAGCAAGGTTGCAGCCATTTCTTCAGCGTTTAGGCAGCGTTTCCTTCTATTGATTTAGGCTTTTGGTTTTTGCTACTTTGCACATCCCTCTAACTTGGCGTATCCAACTTCTGTTTCTTGAAGACTCGCTTTAGTATCATAGGAACAAACCCAATGATGTCCGCGTGAAATTAGATATACACAATGGAAGTTTTATTTTTTTTATACTAGCCATATATTAGCTTTTAGCCATTTAGGTTTTCTCGTGATAAAAAAAAAATCAATTTGAGAACTTTAGGAATATTACAAGAAGTATAGGAAACGCATATCAGTATTATTTCCCACAATAAACATGACATCATGTCAGGCTGAAACAACAAAACATCATAGAAGTTCGGAGGATGCATGACTAATGCATGTGTTCTTCAACATGCTTGAGCAATGCACGTCCCCACGTTGTCACCACCTGAACAAGGTTCTCTATGTTGGGCGCCAAACTACACTTCACCAGTGAAAAGAGTAGTTTTTGTACCTCATTCTCCAATTTTCAAGCTTCACTTGAGCGCCCCCACTGATCTTTTATATGCTATAATCGCTAGGGGTGAGCGGTTCCAGGTTCCGGGTAGGTTTCACCTAGAACCTGGAACCTACCCTCGGGTACATATTCCTCATTTTTCGAAACCTAGAACCTACTCTGTGTTCCCAGAAACCTACCCTGCCACAGGTTCCGGATCCGGTTCCAGGGTACTCTAGAACCTGCCGAGTCGCAAGAAAAGATTTTTTTTATAGGAATATACAAGCTCAAATGTGAAGTAATACCTTTTTATACTATAGCACAATTAATCATTTCAATGAATCGTAAGGGAAACAACTATAGGAAATAGAAGTAGATAATTAACTATTAACAATGCACAATTGAGGAAAGTTCAAACACTAATATGGGAAATTAGGATTTTTATTTTATAACATATACAGTTCCGGGTAGGTTCCATAGGGGAACCGGGAATCGGAACCGGAACCGCCGGTTCCTCAAAATGAGGAACCGGGAACCGAACCGGAACCGGCGGTTCGATTCTTCGGTTCCCGGTTCTACCCGGGAACCATGCTCACCCCTAATAATCGCGGTAAGAATGCGCTTGGTTGCAAGCGGCCGCGCCACGATAAGGAGATGCGGTTGAGACTTTCTTGCGAGACATTCGCGGAGTCCGTGCCTCGTTATACCCTTTAGACCTCTATCTCTATTTTCAAACTAGTTTTTTCACGGGCATTAAAGTTAATTAATAATCGTGGTTGGTGTTATTCGATGTCGCTTAAATGGACATTAAAAAAAAAAAGAGTTTTGGCACTAGATTAATTATTCATAAAATTTTTACAATAAAGTGGACAAAAGTTTTTATACAAACATTTTAAAATTGCGAGCGATGTGTAATTTATATATTTGATCAATAGAGAGAGAGAGAGAGAGAGAGAGAGAGAGATGCCTAAGCTCTTAACTTCAGAGATCCATCGTCGGCTGATGAAGCGAGCCAGTCTCTGCCCTGTTTCCGTCTTCCTTCTTCCTGCTCCAGCTGTGATCTCCAGCCAGTCATCCCTTTCCATTCTCTATCTCCCTTTCCCGTCTTGCCTTCCTCGGAGGTTCTGTTCGATCCCTACCCCTAATTTGGACGACCGGAACCGGCTCTTGAGCTACGTGAGGAAAAATTGCAGAGCTGGTGGTGTGTTTACGAGTGTCGGTGATGCCCTGCGTTGTTTCATCAAAATGATAGAGGTAAACCCTCTACCTTCTTCCAAGGATTTTAGTCTACTGTTGGGTGCGGTTGTGAGGATGAAACAGTACTCCACTGCGATCGGGTTGATTAAGCAGCTGCATTCTTTGGGGATTGAAGATGATCATTTTTTGCTGACGATTTCCCTCAATTGCTTTTGCCGGTTGAGGCGGGTTGATTTGGGTTTTTCTATCCTGGGCACAATCTTGAAGCTTGGGTTTCCCATCGATGTGGTGACATCCAACACCTTAGTTGATGGTCTCTTTATTCAGGGCAAAACTGATGAAGCACTGAGGTTTCTCGATGATATGGTTCTAAACGGCCTGGAACCTTTTGAGACCACGTATGCGATTGTCGCCAAAGGGTTATGCAGGGCGGGTAACACCACATTGGCCATTGAATTGCTGAGGGACTGGGAAGAGAGAAGCTTCAGCATCAGTTCCTTCACATACAGCATAATAATGGATAGTCTTTGCAAGAAGGGATTGGTAACAGAGGCATTGGGACTCCACGAAAGTATGAGTAGAAAAGGCATCCAACCAGATGTTGTTAGTTATACCTCCTTGGTCCACGGTCTGTGCAATGTAGGCCAGATGGAAGATGCTCTCGCATTGTTCAAAGAGATGACGAGCAGAGGCATCCAACCCGACATAGTCACTTATAGCTCGATGGTTCATTGCTTATGCAACCTAGGCAAATGGAACGATGCTACGGTCTTGTTGGAGAAGATGATGAGGGAAGGAATTGAACCGAATGTCGTTACTTATACCTCCATCATTCAAGGAGTGTGCAATTCTGGCCAATTGAAAGAGGGTCGAAGACTGCTGAACCATATGGTGCAAAGCAGAGTAATGCCGGATGTTCAAACCTTCAATATTCTGGTGGATGCACATTGCAAACATGGAATGCTTTTGGAGGCAGAGGCCATAGTCGACCAGATGATTCAATTAGGTGAAATGCCTAATAGTTTCATTTATAATACATTGATGAATGGTTATTGTTTGCAAAATAGAATGAAGGATGCTATGGAATTGCTTAATTTGATGGTTGAAAGAGGCTGCTCACCTGATGTCATCTCATACAACACTCTTGTAAATGGATTTTGCCTGGTTGGGAACCTTGAAGCTGCGGGGGAGCTAATTAACAAGATGCAATCTTGCGAACTATCTCTAAATCATTATACCATGAGTGCTTTCCTGGATGGCTTGTGTAAAATTCAGCAGATTGACAAGGCCATGATATTGTTTCGAAAGATGGAAGATTCCAAATTCGTCCCAAACATTGTGACTTACAATATTCTAATAAACGGCATGTGTAATGCTGGAAAGCTCGATGATGCTAAGGGGCTGTTCAATTGTTTGAATGCTCGAGGCTTGCAACCTAATGTGTGGACATATAGCATTCTCATGCACGGGTTGTGCAAAGGAGGATGCATGGAGGAAGCATATCAGCTGCTAAAGGATATGGAAGGAAACGGATGCCTTCCAAACGAGGTCACTTATAACACAATAATCCAAGGACTATTAAAAAACAACGAAAATACGAGAGCAACTCAACTTGTCAATGAAATGGTCGAAAGGGGTTTTTCTGCAGATGTAGCTACGATGGAGTTGTGGGTTAAATATCTCATGACAAATGGAACTTCGTCCTTTTCAAGTTGAGCTCTCCATTGTCGCAGAGATCTGTCCACTTTTTCATCTGAAATGTGATGTAGAGTAAATCAGAAAGGTGGCAAGTTTTCTTCCAAACATCATCTCATTGAGTCGCATGTCCAATTAATAAAGTTGTTTTAAATCTGGGAGAGAATTGACTGAATCGAACTGCCCAAGAAGGAGGATATTTGGAGGGGTGGAAGGTGGATTTTGGTCTTTGTGTACCTAGTTCGTCACAAAGTCTGTATTTAACTGGTACGTATGCTCATATCCTTTAAACCTGTTACGTGTGCTCATCGGCTAGTGCTTCGAGTGCCTAAAGATTTTCAAACAGTTGAAACTCATACAAATGATCAAGCGGTCTGAGGATGATATTTAATTGAATAGATGTTAATAGCAATAACTTTATTTTGCAATAAAGTAAATCATGTCATAAATCCTGAATAGCCTGTTTTATATGTGCCTTGAGAGAGAGAGAGAGAGAGAGAGAGAGAGACTAGTTTTCTGTCATACTTTTTTTTAGCACAATCATTTTTTCAATGTCCTATTTACCATAGGTACTTCAAAGAAGATGTATACCTTGAAGTGTGTTGAAGTTGTTGTTGTCCCACATCGCTTGTAAATGAGTGTTGTATTCTCTTTATATTCATGTGATCTCCCTCCACCTAATAGCTTAAGTTTTTGGGTTGGACTTTCTAACATGGTATCAGAGCTAGTGTTATTTCCTTCCGCGTATGTGGGCCCACCCTCCATTAGTTAATTTCCACGTGCAGATTGCTTGCACGTGAGAGGGGGTGTTGAAGTTGTTGTTGTCCCACATCGCTTGTAAATGAGTGTTGTATGCTCTTTATATTCATGTGATCTCCCTCCACCTAATAGCTTAAGCTTTTGGGTTGGACTTTCTAACAAAGTGGATGGTATTTGAATCGGCAGTGGACAATATTTTGGTCGAACTGGGTGCTCATATTATCACCACATCGATTAGATATTAGCGCTATTTGCTCTGCTTCTTACATGCAGGGATGGCTTTTTGACCAAGGATCATGGCTGCAACTGTATGAAATGTACTTGGAAGTATCTTCCCCTTTGCATTGCATGGGATTTTCTGAAAAGCATCTGATGATGGGTGAACATGAACACCGTTGACAGAGATTCTCAATGCTGGACGTCTTGAGCGAACACCAATCAACTTCATCGCAATCAGGATCATATGGTGTAAATCTCGGTCGTCCTTTCCACTGCATCAATTGAATTACTTTCCCGATCAATAGGATTGGCTCTCGAGGCAGGTACATTCCTTGCCATTTTTATCTGTTTTAATTTCTCACTCAGGAACACATTTTTCTGTTTGTTTTTAAGTGTGTCACTGACAGGAGGATTTGCCTGGACAGTCTGCCTCTTGTTTACACCCTCTCCTCTTGGTTTGTATATGATGATAATAGCGTGCAAGCATTTCAGAGACCAGTCTTTGAGCTAAGTTCACGTGTGGATATTGTGGCAGCCTTGGTCGATTGAACCCATGTAAAAGAACCTCTCAAGCAAAAAGATCAAATTTTTAGTTCTGCATGTATCACAAGGGGGTCAACCTCCTCAGCTGTCTCTTTTCTCCATTTCCTGATTTATAAAAGCAGGTTCATGTGTTTAACAAATAGAGCAAACCGACTTTTATGATGAAACGTAAAATCTTCAGAGAATGTTGGTTTCTGAAGAATCTATTGCGTCATTAGATTCTGGTTTTGTTCACCTTATGCTGATAATTCCATTTTGTGTTTCATGGATTAGCGCATCCTCTGTCTTCGTTTTGGCTTATGTTGATGACACTTATATGATTGGGAATAACCAGTAATTGGTTTGACATGTGAAAGGGTTTCGATACCCTAGGACTTATCTTTGCTGACTTGGTGTCTTTGAAACTTTTTCTTGGTATCGAAATGACCAAATCCCCGCGTAGCTTCTATGTTTCATGCAGTTAATATGATCTTGACCTCCTTACTGATTTTCGAGTAGCGATCCTTATGCAAATAGTGGCGCAAAGTCATGGTTATGTCTTTCTATATTTCAACATATATGGTAAATTCTCAAGCGGCTTCAGTGACGTTATAACCATTTCTTTTAGCCTTTAGACAGTGTTTCCTCCTATTGATTTAGACTTTTGGTCTTGCACTATGTTTAGTGAAGATGATCGATGCTCGAGTATTTCTGAAGTTGGAGGCATTATGACGATTTCTCTTTAGACTGATGTTAATCAGCTTTACTCTTTTTTGCTCTGTCACGAACTGATATTGTATTTAGATTCTCTTGGAGACTCACTTAAGTATTACAGTAACAACTTTTCTGGTCATGAAAAAATCAAAATCATCACTTTTAGAACTTTAAAATAATAGTCAATGTAAGAAAGCGCTTGGCTACAGGGGGGGCATGACCATAGGCTGCTGCTGTGGGATAAGGAGACGCGGTGGAATAGTCGTAGTTTGTGTGAATTGGTGTCACGGTCACCATGTCTTCAAGGACATAAGCCATGCTGGTTGCATAAGAATCACTGCTCAAAAAGGAACCGGCTTCTCCAACTGTAGTAGACAAATTAATTAAGAAGATTCTTGATGCCTTTCCTCATTCGTTGCATTATTGGCTTTTCTTTTTCATCCAGTTTAATCTGTCATTATTTCTTGGTTAACTTTTGAATTTCGGTTCAATCAAGTATTTGGACTATTTTTTAATGTACAATGTGATTGTTGTTTTAAATAAAAGCTACTAAAATTCATTAAAAAAAGATGCCATTCACTAAATATGAACAAGGGAAAATTCAGTGCTCTGAATGTTCTACAATTCTCATTGTTGCTTGTTCTGGTACTTCCATGTTTTTTTTTCCCCTTCTCTGGACTGGAGGAAAGCAAATACATCTTTGTGATTTTAAATCAAATTATTTTAAGAGAATGTTTGCTCAATGGCTTTTTATTTTTGTTATATTCTATTTTATTCTATTTTTCTTTTTTGAGTTCATCGACCGCCGACCCCAACTAGTTTGGGATAAATGTGTTGTTGATGTTGATGTGTTGTTGTTTGCTCAATGGCTTCACTTTTGAGTGTGGTACGTGCACTCGTCTGGTAGTGCTTCTGGTGCCTAATGTTTTTGAAACAGGTGAAATTCATACAAATGATCAAGCCGTCTGAGGATGATATTGGACTAAATACATGTTAATAACCATAACTTTAACTTTACTGTGTAATAAAGTAAATTATGCCGTAAATCGTGATTAGCCTGTTGTATACGTGCCTAGAGAGAGAGAGATCCTAGTTTTCTGTTATACACTTTTTATAGCACAATCTGATCCTCTCAATGTCCTATTTACCATAGTTACTTCAAAGAAGATGCATACCTTGAAGTGGATTGTATTTGAAGCAGTAGTGGAGAGTATTTGGGTCAAGCTGGGTGCTCGGATAATCACCACTGGTCGATTACATATTTGGATTATTTGCTCTGCTTCTTACATGCAAATAACAGTGAAGTGAGGGACAGCTTGCTGACTAAGGAACATGACTGCAAGTTTATGAAAACTACTTGAAGTATCTTCCCCTTTGCACTCGTGGCATTTTCTGAAAGGCATCTGATGACGGGTGAACATGGACGCCGTTGACAGACATTCCCCATGCCGGACATCTTGAGCAAACACCAATCAACCTCATCGCCAGGCCTAGATGGTGTAGATTTCAATTGTCTTTTCCACTGCATCATTTGAATTACTTTTCGAGTCAATAGGGTTTGCTCTCAATGGAGGTACATTCCTTGTCATTTTTATCTGTTTCGATTACTGACCCAGGAAGATATTTTTTCTGTTTGTTTTACTGGAGGATTTGCTTGGACAGTCTGCCTCTCATTTACGCCCTCCCCTACTCTTTGTTTGCTGACACAATCATGGTAGCTTGCAAGCATTTTGGAGACCAGTCTTTAAGCTATAAGTTTAAGTGTGGAAACCGTAGCCGACATGATCAATTGAACTGAGGAAAAAAGAACCTGCCAAGCAATACGATCAAATCGAATTTCTGCATATATCACAAGAGGATCAACTCCTCAGCTGTCTCTTTCGTCCGTTATTAGATGCTAGTTTGGTTCAATTGTATGCTGATAATTCCATTTTGCGTTTCACGCATTATTAGCTCATTCTCTGTACTTATTTTGGCTTATCTTGATTGCACTTACATGTTATGACCAATAACTGATTTGACATAGTTTTTGATTTGCGGATTTGAAATTGACTTTTATCCTCACATGGCATCTATCTTGCATGCATGGTGTAAGTATGTTCTTTGACCTCCTTAATGATTTTCGAGTAGCGTCCTTATGCAATTACTCGGGACAAAGTCATGGTTGTTTCTTTCGGAAATTTAACACGGATTTGTGCTTTGAGTTCAAGATATATGGTATGTTCGCAACCGGCTTTAGCAAGGTTGTAACCATTTCTTCAGCCTTTAGACAGCCGTTCGTTCTATTGATTTAGGCTTTTGGTTTTGCACTATTTTGCAGGTCCTCTAACTTGCATCTCCAGCTGCTGTTTCTTGAAGACTCGCTTCAATATCATAGGAACAAACCCATTGACGTCCGCGCGAAATTAGATTCACGATGCAAGTTTGATTTTTTATACTATCCATTAGCTTTTTGGTACTCGGGTTTTCTCGTGATGAAAAAAGTCAAATTGAGAACTTTAAGATTACAAGAAGTATAGGAAACCCATATCAGTATTATTACCCACAATAAACATGACATCATGTCAGGCTGAAACAACCACATCATAGAAATCTAGGATGCAGGACTAAAGCATGGATTATTCAACACTCTTGAGCAATGCCCGTCCCTGTGTTGTTACCACTGGAACAAGGTTCTCCATGCTGGGCGCCAAACTACTTCGCTTGTGAACGAATTGTTTCTGTACCTCATTCTCCAATTCTCAACCTTCACTTGAGTGCCCGACTGATCGGACAGATCGCCATTATTTGAGCTTTAGCAGAGCTTATATATATGCCACAATCGCCATAAGGAAGCGGTGTGACCAAAAGCAGTTGCTGCGCGATAAAGAGAGACGGTTGAGACTTCTTTCCATAAAAGGGCGCGCGGAGCCCGTGCCTCATTATACCCTTTACACCTGCTATCTCTGTTTTCGAACTAGTTTTCTAACAGGCATTAGGATTAATAGTCGTAGTTTGTGTCGTTCGGTGACGGAAACAAAGAGTCACTTAAATGGACGTTTTGAAAGAGTTTTGGTACTAATTTGATTATTCATAAAATTTTGTTATTAAAGTGATCGTTTTTTATCAGACCAAAAAAAAAAAGTGATCGTTTTTAAAATTTTTATATGACCATTTTTAAATTGCGTGGTGTAATTTATATATCGACCAATGTAGAAAAATGCATGAATTTTTCACGCCCTGATATGAAGTTCCTTGCGCTGATACTTTCGCATCCTCTAGAATCAAAACATGACATCTGTTTGGAGGAGAGATATATATATGCTGGAGCTTTTTACTTTTTAGATGGGTCGCGCTTTTTCTACTCCCAATTTGGCTTAAACACTCCCTCTCATAATGTACTGACCATATTGCCCCTAGCTTTTTCCTCCTTTAGAATTATATATCAGCAAAGACTCAAATGTGGGGCCCATTTATGTTCTATTTTATTTGTTTCTTATTTTTCTTCCACTTCTCTTTTTTTTTGTGGTTTTGTTTATTATGGACTCCCGACTTTGAGGATGACGCCGCCTCCCTTAATCTGAGGATGAACGACAAGAAAAAAATCAACCAATACGATAAAATAATTGTATCGACTCCAAACATATTGTTTTTGAATTATTCAATAATTACTAGAGATGAAAAGTCGTATTCTTCACGTGAATGAGACTATTTCTAGAATGATTTTGTTGATATAGTCTTTGATGCTTTCGTGATCAGGTTGTTTTTTTTTTTTAATCTAGATGAGTAATCTCAAAGAGCTGTTAATTCTGGTAATTCCAAGCAATGAGATATTCGACTGAATTCATAAACATTCGTAGCAAAAATGACTTCTCATTCGCATTCTAAAAATCACGAATGGATTTCTCATATCACTCCAACCGAGTAATTATGGAAGTCATCGAGATATTCTAATTTCAAAGGCGTTCCACTTGAAACCTATTCGTTGGTGTGCATAGAGATCTCAGACGAGGAAGATAAAGAAATGTGCGATACACTTCAATGCAAGTGAGAACAAGAAAAAGGAAAGTGGACGAAAAAAAGAAAAGAAAAAATAAAATGGGTCCCACATCGAAGGATAACATAGTCAATACATTGTGAAAGGGAGTGTTTAAGCTATGCAAGGAGTGGAAATAGCGCCGCCCTTTCAAATTCATCATCATCTGATGAAGCGAACGAGTCTCTGCCCTGCTTCCGTCTTCCTTCTTCCTGCGATCTCCAGTCGCTCGTCATCCCTTTCCATTCTCTCCCTTGCTTGTCTCGCCTTCGTCGAAGGCTCTGTTCGATCCCTAACCCTAATTTGGACGACCCGAAATGGTTCTTGAGCTACGTGAGGAAAACTTGCAGAGCTGGTGGTGTGTTTATGAGTATCGGTGATGCCCAATGTTGCTTTGATAAAATGATCAACACAAACCCTTTGCCTTCCTCTAGGGATTTCAATATACTGTTGGGTGCTATAGTGAGGATGAAGCATTACTCGATTACGATCGAGTTGATTAAGAGTGCACATGAGAACATGAGAACACTTATGGTAGGGAAGCCGATTTCTAGCAAAAAGTTGATTTTTCTACTTTTTGATCAGATTGACTTCTGACCAGAGAAATTTATTTGGTAACGATTAAAAATTTCTATTTTCGAAACATTATTAAAAAAATGTTTGATGGCGGCAGCGGTGGGCCTCCGGTGGCTGCGACCGTTGGTCGCCGGGGTCGGCGGCGGTGGTCGGCTGTCGCGAGAATGACTTCCGGAGGTCGGAAGTAAAAAATATTTACTTCTCGAAGTTGACCAAAAATCTTGCCAGAAGTCAATTTCTTTACCTAACGCATTTCTACTTCAGATTTGGTTTTACTAAACGAATTTCCCCGCTAGATCGACTTCTGGCAGGGAAATTAGAAATCAGAAGTGATTTCATGCACACCCTAAGCAGTTGCGATCGTCAAGGATCGAGGATGATGTTGTTTCACTAGTGATTTCCCAAAACTGCTTTTGTCGATTACATCGAGTTGATTTGGGTTTGTCTATCCTGGGCACAATTTTGAAGCTTGGGTTCCACATCGATGTGGTGATATCAAGCAACCTCAGGGCAAAACTGATGAAGCACTGAGGTTTGTCGATGATATGGTTCTAAACGGCTCGAAACCTAATGAGAACACGTATGCCATAATTGCCAAAGGTTTATGCAGGGCAGGTAACACTAACACCACACTGGCCATTGAATTGCTAAGGGACTGGGAAGAGAGAAGCTTCAGCATCGATTCCTTCACATACGGCATAATAATTGATAGTCTTTGCAGGAAGGGACTAGTAACTGAGGCCTTGAGACTCCACGAAAGTATGTGTAGGAAAGGCATCCAACCAGATGTTGTTACTTATACCTCCTTGATCCACAGTCTGTGCAATGTAGGCCAGATGGAAGAAGCTGTTGCATTGTTCAAACAGATGACATGCAGAGGAATCCAACCCAACATAGTCACCTATAGCTCGATGGTTCATTGCTTATGCAGCCTAGGCCAATGCAAAGATGCTACGATCTTATTGGAGAAGATGATGAAGGCAGGAATTGAACCGAATGTGTTTACTTTTACCTCCGTCATTCAAAGGATGTGCAATTCTGGCCAATTGAAAGAGGGTCGAAGGCTGCTGAACCATATGGTGCAAAGCAGAGTAACGCTAAATGTTCAAACCTTTACTATTCTGGTGGATGCACATTGTAAAGAGGGAATGCTTGTAGAGGCAGAGGCCATAGTCATCCAGATGATTCAATCAGGTAAAATGCCTAATAGGTCACTTATACTGTCTTGATGAATGGTTATTGTTTGCAAAATAGAATGATGCTATGGAAGTGCTTAATTTGATGGTTGAAAGAGGCTGCTCCCCTAATGTTGTTACTTATAACGCGTTGATTAATGGATACTGCAAAGCGAGCAAAGTTGACGAGTCAAAGATGCTTTTGGGAGAAATGTTGTAAAGGGGCGTGAATCCTAATGTCATCACATACAACACACTCGTAAATGGATTTTGCCAGGTTGGGAACCTTGAAGCTGCAGAGGAGCTAATTAACGAGACGCAATCTCGCGATCTTTCTCAAGATCATTATACCTTGAATGCTTTTTTGGATGGCTTGTGTAAAATGCACCAAATTGACAAGGCCATGATGTTGCTTCGAAAGATGGAAGATTCCAAATTCGTCCCAAACATTGTGCCTTACGTTATCCTAATAAATGGCAGGTGTAATAACGGAAAGCTTGACGATGCAAAGGGGTTGTTCAATTGTTTGAATGCTCGAGGCTTGCAACCTAATGTGTGGTTGCATAACATTCTCATGAACGGGTTTTGCATGGGAGGATGCATGGAGGAAGCATATCAGTTGCTAAAGGAGATGGAAGGAAAAGGATGCCTTCCAGATGGGGTCGCTTATAACACAATAATCCAAAGGACTATTTAAAAACAACGAAAATACTAGAGCAGCTCAACTTGTCAATGAAATGGTTGAAAGGGGTTTTTCTGCAGATGTAGCAACGGCGGAGTTGCGGGTCAAACATCTCGTGACAAATGGAACTTCTTCCTTTTCCAGTAGAAATCTCCATTGTCTCTGAGCTCTGTCACAGTTTTTCATCTGAAATGTGATGATGAGTAAAGCAGATGGATGGCGAGTTTTCTTCCACACATCATCTCATTGCGTCCCACGTCCCATTAATGAAGTTGTCTCGAGTCTGGGAATTGTGATCTCTTGCTTCCTCGTAAGGCTTTTGGAGGGGTGGAAGGTGGATTTATTTCAAGTATACCTAGGTTCTGTAAGAAGTCTCTTAAGTGGTACGTGCACATGTCGGTTAATTAGTGCTTCTGGTGCCTAATATTCTCCAACAAGTGAAATTCACACAAACGATTTAAGTGGTCCGAGGCTGATCTTGAAATAAATAGAAGTTAATGGCGACTAACTTCACCATGTAATAAAGTAAGTTAATTCATAAATCCCTGTTGGCATGTTTGATTCAATCTTATGCTGATAATTCCATTTTGTATTTTGTGCATTAGCTGCTCCTCTGTATTTATTTTGGCTCATGTTCATAACTGATTTGACATAGTTCTGGATTTGCCAATTTGGCTTCTTTCTTGACATCAAAATGACTGAATCCTAGCATGGCACCTATCTTGCACGGTGCAAATATGTTCTCGACCTCCTTAATGATTTTCGTGTAGCGATCCTCATGCAAAAGACTGGGGACAAAGCCATTGTTGCGACTTCCTAATTTCAAACGCCGAGTTGTACTTCGAGTTCAACATATATGGTAAGTTTACAATCGGGTTTAGCAAGGTTGTAATAATTTCTTTTAGCCTTTAGCAATGTTTGCTTCTATTGATTTAGCTTTTTGGTTTCGCACTATCTAACTTGGCCTGAAGCTTCGAAGCTTTCTCTTTTTTTTTTTTTTTCTGTGAATATCGTTCCTCCAGCTGGAGCTGTGGCAACTTCTTCACCCCTAATAAAAAGCCTATCATGAGAGCCACGAGATATGAAAAAGACAAAAAAATATATTAAAAGTAGAATTTACTTCTCCACACCAAATCTTTATTTTTCAGTAAATAGATAATAAAACGGCCAATTGAAAATGGCTGCTTTCGAAAAAAGAAAAGAAAAAGAAAAGGGAGAGGCTATATGACCACAAATACATATTATTCTGTTTGGGGTTGGGCCCCATGCCCACCCTACAAAAAAACCGAAAGGCCCAGGCCCATTAAGAATTTAACGGTGATGGTGCTGTGCTTCTATTTTTGTCTCCCTACAACAATCCCATTTATTATACAGAATTTTATATCAAGATAATGTTTTTCGTTCTTCAAATCAAAAGAAAAAACGCAAGATAGATTCAGAATATTGCAGAGTGAACTTTTCACAACGTTTTATAGTTTTTACTCTGACTAACTTAGAAGATCAAAAGCTGTGTTTGATCGTCAGGATATCCTATATTTAATCGTTGTCCAGGATATGATAGAGGAAATATATTTCAGGGGAGAGGGTGGGATATACCAATATAGGATTTCTCAAGAGAGTAGACATGAAGAGAATCAAATTTTTCAACAACCACTACCTCTTATCCGCACTAGGCTGCATCTTTGCCGCACTAGGCCATCTCTCTAGCAGAGGACCACCTCCTCGGCGGCGGCGACCGTCAAGTGTAACTTCCTTTCCGGTGGTGCCAGGTTGGGGTACCCAGTAACAAAGTCGAGAATCTTCACGACCTTTTCTTTCAATCGATTTTTTTTTTCATAATATGGAATGATGTCTCTTGTTCTTTAACCACTTGAATATTTTCAATATTTAAAAGGGATCTTGACATGTTATGAGGAACTCAAAGTTAATCATCAACTTCCAAGGTAGCCCTCTTGAACGACTTGTAAGAGTGCAATAGGTTTAGGACTTTTTTGGTAATTTTCCCGGAACTTTGAAACAGCTATTAACATGGGCACTAATGAGAAGTAATCCCGCCAATGATTCAAGATCTTTTGAGGAGCGCCAAACGATGTGAAAGTTGCCTTGGCGGGAGGATAATTGAGGCAGATAAGGCTAGAGCAAGCCCCCAAGAGTAGGGATCCAGATCCCCTGCCCTAAAAGCAGGGGATCTTAATTTTTGGGCCATTGGATCTCTCCCCCTTTTATAGGGGGGAAGATCCAATGGCTTATTTGGATTAAGATCCCCTGCCTTTAAGGCAGGGGATCCTGACCCCCAAGAGTAGTTCAAAGTTGGTGTGTGTGAGAGCCGTGGCTCCCCAGGCATGCCACCTTACAAAATCGTGTTTTTCATTTTATTATAATTTCAATTGATTAGCGCAAGCGAAAGAAGATTAATATTGGCTTTGCATCAAAAGGAACGGACATGTAAATTCACTTAAACATAATACTCCATTCATTGAGACTTAAAAATATAAACAAGTTCGTACCCAAGCCATTGCCGAATAATATACTACCATCTGAGGCATCCGAGGAATGATCTAACCTACTTGGAGAAGGGCACAAAATGGATCCTACTCCCTTCTATCAGGCGATTTCAAGCAACAAAACTTGTCCAATACGCGTGGACACTATACCCCCATACGCCCATACATACACAAACGTATATATGCATCTACTGCCAAGTCATCTACCACTTCCTTTAGATCGCTCTATGCCTCTGGTTCGCCGCCGCCATCTCCGTTGTTGTCACCTCTATTGTCGCCATCGTCCATGAAGCGCAAGGGTCCTAATGCGTGACCACCTTGCGCTTACACTATACGTTTCATATGCTTCCCGCCTAAAATTCATTTAACACATGCAATTCTAATATATCGCGTCAAACAAGACATTTATTAAGATCAGCATAAACGTTCTTTTTTTTTTTATTTCAAAGTGGAAAAAAGTTTTATTATTATATTTACAAAAGCGACTTCCGAGGATCGGACTCTGGTTGTCTACGGACTTTTTCCTTCCCCATACCACAGCACCAAGGCACTAGCGGTGTCAGATAGTGTTTTTTTCTTTTTATTTATATTACATGGCACATGATTTAATATTGTCTAATCGCTATCCAGGACAAACACAAAACACACGTCAAGTATTCGAGCTGATGAACATCACATCGCATGAAATATGCTATGCACTTACAAATATGCATATGATTTTTTATGGGATTTATCGCACACCGAATTAGAACGATCACACAAAAATCAAGAAAAATTGAATGACGCACGAGATTACCCAGGTTCACCCCAGAATAGGGCTACGTTTTGCAAGAGATTTCACTATGATATTCAGTTTACAGCCTCTCAACTCGTTACAATGATCAGCATAAACGAGCAAAATATATATGTCCTAAATGGGCCCAAAACCTAAACCTAGCGAAACATCTACTAAGCCCACACCATACGGGTTAACATAATAAAAACCCAAACCCATTGAGGTTTCGGGCAGCGGGACACCCGTGTCGGGGGCACCCCCTCATCCCACGCGCATGGGTCACATGTCGTTGGATAACACTTTGATTTTCCTAAGCTCACGTCGGCGTACCCGGTGTGAGAAACAATGGTCCCCGAAATATTCGCCAACTCCAACATTCTTCCACTTGGTGGATACTTCCAATATCATTCTTTTTCAATCCAATTGCAGTAGAGTACCATTCAAACTTCGCACATGTGACGGCTTTAGTAAGGAAGTCTGAACTATTTTTCATCGTGTCGACCTTTACAAGCCGAACCTCTTTCTTCTCCACTTTTTCTCGGATGAAATGATATTGTATATCAATGTGCTTTGTGCGTGAGTGAAATGCTGGATTTTTAGCCAAATAAATAGCCCCTTGATTATTACATCTCACCTCTATGGCACCTTGCTCAAAACCAAGCTCCAAGCACAGCCGTCGTAACCATACGACCTCTTTTCCAGCATGAGTAAGAGCCATGTACTCAGCCTCCATAGAAGAGAGCGTTACCATGCTTTGCCTTCTACTCATCCAACTCAATGCAGCCCCAAACAATGTGAAAACATACCCGCTAGTGGATCGTCTACTATCAATATCTCCACCCCAATCAGCATCTATATAGCCTACGATATCAAGCATGTTTCCATTCCCTGTACCTTCAAAACATAAAGAAAAATTCGAAGTTCCACGAAGATACCTGAAAACTCTTTTGATCACATTCCAGTGTTCTCTACTTAGGTTAGACATGTATCGGCTCAATACTCCCACTGCTTGGGCTATATCCGGACGCGTGCACACCATAGCATACATCAAGCTACCCATTGCACTCGCGTATGGAACTCGAGCCATCTCTTCAGCTTGTTCACCCGTTTTAGGACATTGTTCCGCAGATAGCTTAGTCCCTAAAGGTATAGGGGTACCAACAAGCTTGCAGTCTATCATATTGAATTTTTTCAATATTTCTTTGATGTATTTCTCCTGCCCTAGCCACAGCTTCCGTTTCTCACGGTCCCTCCTAATCTGCATGCCCAAAATAAAATCTGCAAGCCCCAAGTCTTTCATTTCGAACTTCTTGGCCAACAAACTCTTCACAGATGTCACCATCTTCACGCTATTCCCGATCAACAGCATATCATCCACATATAGCGTGAGAATGACAAACTGATCGCCCGTCCTCTTCACATAAACACAATGGTCAGAATTTGAATGCACAAAATCAAGCTGGAGCATGTACGTATCAAACTTCTGGTACCACATCCTCGGTTACTGCTTTAGCCCATATAAGGACTTTTTCAATTTGCACACCAGATTCTCCTTTCCCTTTACTTCAAAGACTTCTAGTTGCCTCATATATATCTCCTCCTCCAAGTCCCCATGAAGGAAAGCCGTCTTTACATCCATCTGTTCCACCTCAAGATCGTATGCAGCTGCTATGGACAGAACAAACCGTATCGAGGTCAATTTCGCCACGGGAGAGAAGATCTCGTCATAATCAACTCCCTCGATATGAGAATATCCCTTGGCTACAAGCCTAGCCTTGTACTTCTCTACAGTCCCATCCGATTTCAGCTTTCGCTTGAACACCCATTTGCACCCAATTGCCTTTCTATCCCTAGGCAACTTACACAAGCTCCATGTCTCATTATGATCAAATGACTGCATCTCATCTATCATTGCGAGCTCCCAATGATTCGCATCATCCATGGATCTCGCCTCTTTTACAGAACTAGGATCATCTCCAGTAATGCTCAAAGCATGAAATGTACTCAATGCACTAAGTGAGTATCGAAGTGGTACCTTTCTTTCCCGCGTTGATCTGCTAAGAGCCCGCATGCTATCTGTATCCGAGTCTTCATCCGAATCTGCATCATCGAATTCATTAACCAAGTCCCCTTGCTCCGATTCTGAATCAGACTCTACTGGTGTACCTTGTGGAACCATCTCCACCGTTTCAGCTTTAGGACTTTCTTCAAGCACTACCACTTTCTCGGGCTCATCACCTTTCTGTGTGCCAATCTGAGATTGTGATTCACGAAAGACAACATCCCTGCTGTATACAATGGTCTTTGATTCTGGATTCCACAGCTTATAGCCCTTGACCCATTCCTTGTATCCGACAAATATGTTCTTTTCAGACTTATTGTCAAGCTTGCCCCGTTTCTCCTTGGGTATATGAACATATACGTCACACCCGAACACCCGAACATGTGACAGATTCGGCTTCTTCCTAAATGCCGCCTCATATGGTGTACGATCCTTCTCTGATGAGGTCGGTGACCGATTCTTCACATAAATGGCCGTGGCTACAGCTTCTGCCCAAAATTCATGCCCCAAACCTGCCCAACTCAGCATGCATCTTGCCCTTTCTATGAGTGACCGGTTTAATCTTTCAGTCACACTATTCTGTTAAGGCGTATATGGGGTCGTCTTCTGCCTTACAATACCATTGTCCACACAAAACTGCTCGAACTTGTCCGAACAGAATTCACCTCCGTTATATGTACGAAGTATCTTAATTTTCCTGCCCAATTGATTTTCAACCAAAACCTTAAATTCTTGAAATTTTTCGAATACAACTGATTTACTTTTAATAAAATAAATCCAACTATATCTCGAAAAATCATCTATGAACGATACATAGTACATGGATCCTCCAATAGATGGAGTCGAAGTAGACCCGAAGACATCGCTGTGAATCAGCTTAAGAATCTCTAATGCTCTCGTACCGGTGTGTTGGAAGCTAACTCGGTTCTGTTTTCCATGAAGACAGTGTTCACAGAACCCCGAAGCCCATAGAGCAATTTGGTACTCCTTCTACCATTTGACTCAAAGCTAAAGTAGACAGTCCCTTTTCACCGATATGCCCTAGCCTCTGATGCCACAACATGGACGTATCATATCAATCTTCCTTGGTCTTTTCAGAGACGAAACCACTACCAACAGTCACTGTTTCACCGAACAGCTTATACAATGTCCCATAACGGACTCCTCGTGCAATCACAATAGAACCTCGAGTCATCTTGCATGAATTCTTATCACAGTTGAAAGTAACCCCTGAATCAGCCATCGAACTGACTGATAATAGGTTCCTGCTCATCAAGGGTATGTGCATCATGTTTGGAAGAGTTTTCACCGTGCCATTACTCATCCTCAGCTTCACCTTGCCACGCTCGACAATCTGAACTGCAGTATCATCTCCGAGCATGACATCTCCACCATTATATTTCTCATATTCAAAAAATCAGTGTCTATGAGGCGTCATGTGGTATGAAGCACCGGTGTCGATCAACCAAATATCCTTGTCTGATTGCGCCATACAAGCAGCAACCAAATACATATCTCCTGCATCGACCTCCTTCTTTCTCGATGATGATTCAACTTCTTTCTTAAAAACTGGCTTGTTTTTACAGTTCCGCTTCACATGGCCCTACTCTTCACATCTCTAGCACTGTACCATCCTCTCCCTACTCTTCGATCGCCCACGAGATTTGGATCTAGACCCTATCCGATTTAAAGTATTCTCTGCTGGCCTACTACCCCTAGCAGTTAACGCCTCTTTACCTGAATTTCCTGACCCATTTCTTTGTGTCTCCTCTAATAAAAAAGCCGAACACACACTCTCATACGATAATTCCTTATCCCCACCACCGATCACCACAATCAGGTTATCCCATGAATCCGGCAGTGAACAGAGTAGTGTTATTGCCTTGTCATCATCTTGAAACTTAACAACGATTGATACGAGTTGACTAATCAACGTGTTAAAGTTATATAAATGTGAAGAAAACGAGTCGCCCTCGTGCATCCGAAGATTATATAGCCTTTTCCTAAAAAATAGCTTATTAACCAACGACTTACTTTGATCAAGCGACTCCAGTTTCTACCATAAATCCCTGGCTGTAAGTTTGCTTATCACGTTCGTCAGAATCGAGTCTGCGAGACAAAGCCGGATCAAACCCTTTGCTTTCCGATCAATCCGATCCCAGTCTTTAATCTCCTTTGGATCCGCCTTTTGGGAGGATGAATAGTCATTCTTCCCCGAATCCTTTATCACGATACCAGGCTTCGCAGCATTAGGCCTTTCCGTTACGATTGCCGACCAAAGATCTCGATCACAAAGTAGATCCTCCATCTTCATCTTCCACAGATCGAACCGCGTCCCATCGAATTTTTCGATCTCAATCCGTGTCCCTCCTGACATCTCAGATAAACCCTAATTCCTCGAACACCTGGCTCTGATATCAATTGATGGGATTTATCGCACACCGAATCAGAACGATCACACAGAAATCAAGAAAAATTGAATGATGCATGAGATTACCCAGGTTCACCCCAGAATAGGACTACCTCCTGCCAGAGATTTCACTATGATATTCAGTTTATAGCTCAACTCGTTACAATGATCAGCATAAACGAGCAAAATATATATGTCCTAAACGGGCTCAAAACCTAAACCTAGCGAAACATCTATTAAACCCACACCATACGGGTTAACTTAAATAAAAGCCCAAACTCGTTGAAGTTTCGGGCAGCGGGACACCCGTGTCGGGGGCGCTGCCCCGAACCCCTGCATCCCGCGTGCATGTGTCACATGTCGTCGGATAACACTTTGGTTTCCCTAAGCTCACGTGGGCGTACCCGGTGTGAGAAACAAGGGTCCCCGAAATATTCGCCAACTCCAACAATTTTAAGCCATGTTTCATTTCATATTCCGCAATTCCTCTTGCCAAGACCTACGGATTTCAACCCAACATCCGCGCAGGGCACTACCAAGCTTTACACAATTGGGCATCTCAACTCCTGTGGCTTCCCTAATCACACAGCATAGGCTTCCCTTATACACAACGGGACATCACAAACCACCTGGGCCTCCATTGGAACCTTTGTCGATGGGAAATTTCAAATCTTTTCAGTCCATACTCATGCACACATGTTATTATATTATATGTCACGTAAACAATCCATGCATGATTCAGTTAGTCTATCACTAAGCAAAGAGACATATCAAATGTAAATACCTAACATAGCATCCAAACAAGTGGTTCAATTCAGTGCACAACTAATTACTGGCAGATTTAGGCTCGATTGCCAACCTCAACTAAAATTAACAAAAAAATCCGTAAAATCCTAAAAATTCACATAACAATAGTTCAAAGTGTGGTGAATAATTTTCATTTGAAGCTTGTTTTCATTTGACCCACAGAACAAAGAGAATTCCTCGAAATTCATGACTCTCTCATCTTGAGAAAAGTTCACGCACTGATCGAAATCACAACTTTTATCTAAATAGATTAACTCCTAAAATCACAAAATTTTAGTATGTTGTAGGCAAAACCTTGCTCTACCACTTTCATGCGAAGTGCGAAGTCTAGATCTATTTTTATAAATCACAGTAAATCAAAGAACTAGTGGGAAAAAGTCAGTCCAGTAAGATTGAGTGAAATTGAAAGCAAGTAATGTGCATATGAGGGGGAGGGGTTCGGTCACATGAAGAGGAAAGGAAGAAGAAGAGTGAGATTAAGTGATAGAGTGAAATAAGCAGGAATTATCATTGGGCACAATGAGTGGCCAAAATAGTAACTTAGGGTAAATCCATGATGAATAATTAAGTGAATTTTGGCTCAATTTCCGAGGGGGTGGCTGGCCATAATAGGGTACAAAATTATTCCATTATGTCCTTGGTAATGTAATTATGTGCATTAGACTCTAAGTTAAGCTATAATTTGTGCTATAGTTTTAGATAATCTAACTTTAGAGGTCAAATTAACTATTTGTGGCCTCTTGATTTATTCAATTAGTGACAATCAATATTTAATCTACTGCCATGATCGCAATTATTCTGTTAAGAAGAATTCCGGATGTCACGTTTGTACTATGGTCACTTGGTATTCCTCACTCTAGAGATTAAATTAGTATTATCCCCCCTAGCTAGGCGAAAATCAAGATGTCACATTGGGAAACATGGAGTGACATGACATACCCCAGACGATCGAAAGAAAGCAGATGTCTTATCGACAATTACTAGGATTTCTGACTTCAAAGGCCCAAGAAGTGAAAAACGTGAGCACGACCAAACTTAATAAAAGGTTTAAATAAAGGTGCCAACATTATCAGTTATTTGAAGTTAAATAACGGCTCGAAAACAAGGTCAAAATGATTTGAAGAAGCCAAAGAATGCGGCAAATTTTGGCGCGCTAGAACTACAATCGCTAAAGAGCCTTTACCATTCTAACCATTATAAATACAACCAGGCGACCACAGAGGAAGCCCCCACCCCCAAACGAATCATCAAATTTATCTTGCATTTACTTATTGCACTTCACTTTACTTTTATTGGTTCTAATTTTCAGATTCTATTCCTCGAGTCAAACTCTAGCGTTTATCGTTATCTAGATATTGCGTTATCGAGTCAAACTCTAGTGTATTATGGAAGCGTATTCAAAGCTTTGTCATTGAATCAAACTCTGACACTATTTTGGATGCATTGGTTCGTCATTTCTTGGAAGAAATTATGCCTGCTAAGCCAACCCATCAAGTCAAAATCCGATTTGGTCTACGTTTGGATAATTTCTTTAATTTTTATCTTTATCGATTTCTTTTGAGTTGTACTTACAGAATCCCTCCATCGAGTTAAACTCTAGACGTGACAATATTTGTATCACTCTGCTGAAAACTCGATAAAATTTTTCGTGTTAATTTTCTGACTCTTGATATTTCTCCTCTCCGAGATCAACACAAGACCCCTTATGACATTTAAAAAGCTGAAGAACGAATTTCGATAAGAGATCAATAATAGGATATGACAAAATCTCTGAATTTCTTATCCAGTCCTATCATGATTAGAAATCTGGATGATCAAACACAGTCAAAGTGGATCTATTCCTCCTTGATTGCTGGGTCAAACAAGACCTAAAACCAAAAAGCTGTTCACTAACAAGCAAAACCACATTAAGGCATCTCTAATAACTTTTCATTATAGGCTCTATTTTTAAAATTTTAGGATCTTCGTTCCTGTTGTGCTATCTTTCAAATTTTAATCATCCATAATATAAATATTTACATGCATACACACGATTACGACTTACGAGAAGCCAATTTGCTATTACAATTCAAAAAAAGACCGATTAGAGAAAGGTCTTCAAGCACATCATTGATTCTTCGACGACTTGTCCAAGGAGATACCTTCCATTCGATACAATATGTATAAATCAATGCAGGGCATAGAGTACGCGGTCAAACAAGTTATATTTATTAGGAATGATCGGTTCCCATAACAGTACGGTCCCATCCAAGAATTGGGAGCCGGACCAAAGGAACCGGTTCTCGAGCTGTTGAATGAAAGCCGCCGTAAGTTCTTGAAACACATATTCACATTTTTTTTTGGTCCAAAACACATTTAAATTTAAAATGTGTGGAAATACCCATAATAATTTAAGAATTTAAATAATTCTTCAAAAAAATTTAAGAAATAAAATTAAAACTGAAAAAAGAAAAATTGTTGGTCCACTCCAACGTCTAGTTCGGCGGCTGCTTTCACCCCTGAAATTGGGAACTGGATCAGCACTCATCGGTTCCGTTTTTTATGGAACTAGGAACCGAGCCCATGCCCTCAGAATCGGACCAAACCGGCGGCGGGTCCAAGCGGTTTCCGGTCCAATTGATTCTGTTTGCCCACCCCTAGTACTTATGGACAAATCAACCTTAATTTAAGGTCCTTAAAAAGGGGGATTTATCGAAAGAAACTGTATCTATGCATTGATTAAGAAACAAGAGTCGACAAAGATAGTGGAGCCCCATGGACATTGAGGTGGTTCGGAGGCTCCTTTCAGTTTTCAGCATCACATGCACATACAAAATATAACATCATGGGATTCTGTTCTTGTACACATGTCTTGATTTTATGGTTGATCTAGTCTTATGGTCCGTTTGTTTCGCAAGAAATTAATGATTTGAAAATATTTTCTTAAGAATGATCGCTTGTATCGATCGACTGAAATAATTAGACCATTAAAAATGTTTTCATTGCCGATAACAATTTTTTCAGTGAAGCCAAAAATTTCATTCGTTCATAAATTATTGTGAGCTATACAAGCCTATGTAGCACCGATACGATACGGGACACGAGACACGATACGCCGATACGTCGTTTTTCAAAAAATAGATATTTCCGACACGCTGGGATACGTTATATATTAAATGAATATTTTTATATATACACATCACATATATGTCTAAATGTCATAGTTATTTCATATTTGATGAAAAATGTTAGTCAAAAACTAGAAAAATGTTCAAATGCTTCATAAATTGTATTAACAAGCGAAATACGTCATAAATTAGGCCCAAGATTGAGAGGGTTTTATGGTCTTGGGCCAGAAATACTCCAATTTATTATAACTTGGAATCCGAATTTGAAGTCAACGAGCCCAAACGCAATTTTGATTTGATGGGGATATGTTCAGACACACGTGTCCGGGTCGTTGACTAGGCGGACACACGTTGACCGCCTGTCCGAGCGTATCGGATACGCCATCGTATCCGATACACAAAAAATCCCCAAATATACGTATCGGTGCTACATAGATACAAGCTGTCATTTTTAGGAAGATAATTTTTAGATCGTTTATTTTTGGCGAAACAAATAGAGTAATGATATGAAATTTTTCCTTGTCTGTGATATTAAAAACATGAATTAAGAATTCATTGAGAAACAAGACTCTGATGAGAAGAATAATCAAGGCTAACGATAACTTCCAAACCACACTTCTGGACGCTGGCCATTTAAAAAAGGACGACTAATCGTCGTTACACGGACCGCCTCAATCTTATTTAAATGTAGAAGTTTAAATAGTTACATGTGCTGTGTAGCCAATTGATAGTCAATTTCTTGAAAGATATGTTTTAAAATTTAAGTTTGAAAATATTTAGTTTATTGCCAAAATAGGATTAAGAGTTATTAAACAGTAAAATGACTGAAAATTCACAAATTGAAGGACTGTTCTCAAAAGGCCAATCGAAATATTAAATTTAATTACAACGGTTCTTTTAATCAATTCTTTAATCATATTTTGATGTTTCCCAAAATTGAACGGATACATGCGGAAATAATTAGTTGATGACAAAACTATGAAAGATGTGCATTTCTTATATTTCTAGTGAAAATTTCAAATAAGGGCTTCAAGTGGTCAATCTTAAATAAAGACTTTTGGCCGGTGGCGAACATGTCACTATTTAAGCTGTTGGAGAAGAGGCATTTTAATAATAAAAAAATAAATATATTTTTTTAAAAAAATTATGATTTTTTACTTTTTATTTATTTTCTTTTTCTTCTTTCTTTCTTCTTTCCCCTCTTCCCCGCCCCGGCCATCGCCAGGCTTCGTCGATGGCTGTTAGCCTCGTCAATGTGGGCTTTTTTATGAGACTGATGTTGCCACTTCAGGCCCTTATTTGAAATAAAATTTACTTCAGGTCCTTATTTATAATTTTTCTAAATTTTATTTAAGAATTTATAAATGAAATATCTATTTATTTATGATGATTTCAAACAACGCACTCGATATAAGGCGGAATTTCTGTTCAAGGGAGTGGAAGAAAGATAAACTAATGATCAAGAGCGGCATACCACCAAAATTATTCTTTCTTTTCAAAAGAGAAAGGAGAATTATATGAGCTGACTTATTGAGACTTAACATCAGACTTTAGACTAATCAAACGTTAATCAATATCAATTAGGCGTGGGCTCAGACGTCATATTCAATGGCATTGAAAAATCATGGAGAAGACAGAGGCAACAAATTTGCATACGTGAAGATATATATATATACCAAGAATAAAATAAGGGAACCAAATATTGAATCACGGAGTTGCGGGGTAAGTGGTCAAGAGTCAACCTAGTGGACGGTCCAAAAAATTAAATCAGTAATCGACCAAAGTTTTACAATTAATTAGAGACCATGCAATGATTTTTGGACTTACAAAACCCTAACTTTATTATTTCGTGTTTGCATATCCATTTCAATCCGATGTTGATATGCTAAAAGCCTTTTTATTCATGCCAATCAGCTCTTATGTGGTGTGATCTTCTGAAGCATGAGTTTGAAAGAGCAGGATAAGCTAGAAGATCGTCAAGAGAGCTTCTCCTTCAGCAACTATGACTGCTCCTCCTCCTCCTTCGGCGCCGTCCTGTCCGACGGCGAGGACAGCGACGAGTCATACATCGAGATCGAGCTCGAGCGAGCCAAATCCTACAGGACCGGAGGCGACGTGCAATCCGACAGCGAGGACAGCGAGATAGAGCTGCGGATCTCGATTTCGTCCCACACCCCCTTTCCCCAGCTGTCAATTCCGAGCTTCAGCCGGGCGACCGATGGCTCGGAGAGCGGAAGCAGCCAGTCATCTTCGCCTGCCACAAACGCCAATAAGACTTCTTGGTTTTGGTCGAAAGCGCGCGACCACAACAAGAAGGCACCCAGATCGAAGGAATTTCCTGGTGGTGGGAGAGGCACGACGCAGTTTCCGGCCATCAGCCGGCTACTGAGTATGCTCATATCGAGCTTGAAAGTCCCGCAGGAGATTTGCCAAGAAAACATTGTTGCTTGTAGCAATGAAAAGCAAGATAGGAAGACGGAGATGCCGCGCGAGAGGTACTGTAATAAGCTTAGATTCAGATGCGTCATCTTGTCCTTGAAGTTGTCCTAAATTCATGACATGAATTATGCACCTGCCTTGATTCAATTTTTGCTGAATTTAAAAGGAAGCCATCATCGAAGACAAGGACAACAATGAACGGAGGCATCACGAAGTTCTTCATCAAGCTCCGAGCCATGCAAGCGAAAGCCCTCTTGGCCCCGATCATGAAGACCCGCGACGCGACCGTGACCGTGACCGATCCCAAAGGCAAGAATAGGACTTCAGGCAGAGAAAGGAAGCAAAAACTGGAGGAGACGCTCGAGTTCTACCGGAGGATGTCCACTGGCAAAACCGCCAAGAATTGGTCGTCATCAACATCAGCTGGGAAAGACCAACGTTACAACAAGAGCTCGTCTGTGAAGATGAACAGCAAAAAGAGTGTGGCGGAGGCTTTGAACGGTGGCCGGTTTGAAAGAACATCGTCATCGGCGAGTTGTCCAAGCTCCATTAGGTGCTCTCCTCTTCATGCCGGAGAGAACTCCATCCAGGCGGCGATTGCTCATTGCAAGAGCTCGTTTGCTCCCTTCCCTGGATTCTACTTTTGATCTTCACTGTAAGGTAGATCGGCAACATGTATTGGACTAGCAGTAATAATAATAATAGTGGACTTCTTTTGATCTTCACTTTATATTTCTATGGTCATATGGAATATCTATGATTGCTGAGTTAAAAGATAAGGATCGCATTCACATGCAAACTTACCCGTAACTATGTTTATGTTTGCAGCCTGCCAATTAGACAACTTTAATGTTGCGTTTGGTAAGACAGAATGGTAGAATGGAATGAAATGATGATTCAAAATATTTTTGTTTAGTAACCTGCTGAATAGAATAGAACGAGGACTCTCATGTTTGGTTGTAAGAAAAATGTAACGGGGAAGGAATGGAAAATTTGTCACAAAAGTCTTAAAAATATCATAGGGCCTTCAATTCAGTCATAAACTTTTCAATTTAGTCAATTTAGTCTTAAAAATTTTAACGATTTTCCAATATAGTTCATCTAGCTAATTTTTAGGTTGGAAATTACTGATGTGACGATCTAATTGGCGTCAACATGGCATGGCTAACGCTTACATTGATAATTTTTTTCCAATTTATTTTGAATTCTTTGTTTTTTCCTTTTCTTTTTCTTTCGTCCTTTCAGTTTTTTTTTCCTCGATTATGTTCATCTTTTTCCTCCACCGGTTGCCGACCAAGGGCAAAGGTTGCGATGCCTCGCCAAATCTGGGCAAGAGAGTCATGCCGGCGAGCGCAGGCCCTCGCCCAAATCTAGGCGAGGGTTAATGGCTGGTACAAGCAACTTTTACTAACACTACCGAGGCCTAGTAATGGGCGGACGAAGAAGTTGAACAAGAGAATAAAAGAAAGAAAAGAAGGGGAAAATGTATTTCAAATTTGAAATAAAATTGCAAAAATCATCCAAGCTGCACGTGAGACGGTTGACACCAGTGAATTCTGGCCTAAATAGGCCGGATGAATTACATTAGAAAATTATCAAAAGGTTTACGATTACATTGGCAAAAGACTGAGTTAACGGCCATACAGTAGGCTTAGAACATTTTTGGACAATTTTTCCTGAAGAAATTAAATTATAAATAGACTTAAAATGTATGAACCTGCATTAATAGTATAATAGTTGATAATTCTTAAGTATAACTATAAATCATAATTAATAAACTATATAACGCATGACGTTTCTCAAAATTTGAAATGATTATCCAGTCGAATACAATAATTAATTAAAGCACGAAATCTAATTTGGAATTATTAATTACTTGAAATGAATCAATGCAAATTAATTACATTTCATATTTTAGTTATACTGATTATGATTAATACTTTTTTTCTATTTTTAGTGAAGTTGTTAAATTAACTAAATTTTTTGTTTAAAGAGAAAAGAATAGAATGGTCATTCCTCCACTTACGGGGTAGAATTTACCATTTCTTCTTGCAATGTCCCTCATCAAACAAAACATTTGTACTGATACTATACAACTGAATTTCGGAAGATGATGCCGACCCTTCAAACGACTCTTCAGGCGCAAGAAGTCTCTTCTGAATTGCTGTTACTTGTTTAACGAATTCTCTGGCTTCTTCTCCTTTTGATTTTTTGCAATTGGACCCTCTAAATTGCGTACTTTTTGTTCGAGTTACTCATTCTATTAAAAAAGACAAGGAAATGCTAACTTGGTGGTTATGGGTGTGCATGGCAACACTTCTGCTTCAGAAATACCACTAGAAGCAAAATTCCATCAAAAGCAGAAGCTGATTTTTCAACTTCTCAATCAAAAGTTGATTTCTGATCAAAGAAATGTGTTTGATAAAATTTCTACTTATGAAATTTCTACTTTTGAAACATTATTAACAAAATCTCTAGTGGTGGTGGTCGGTGGAGACCGGCGTCAACGGCACCGGTGACCAGCAACCGGAGGTCGGTGATCGGCGGTGGCAACCGGCGGCGGCCGGTGACCAGTCACCAGAGGCCGATGATCGGCGATCGGCGGCGGCGACAGCTGGTGATTGGCGGAGGCGGTGACGGCGGCGACAGGCGGCCGGAGACCAGTGTCGTCCGGTGACCAGAGGCTGCTGGCGGTAGGGCGGTTCCGGCAGGCAAGCGTTGGTCGGCGAAGATCGGTGTAGTTGAAGAAGTGATTTCTGAAGCTGAGAAGTTACAATTTTTAACTTCTCAAAGTTGGCCAAAAATCCAACCATAAGTAGAAATCTCTTCCAGAAGTAGAAAATCTCAATATTTTTACCAAACGGATTGCAGCTTCAGAAGCACTTCTGAAGTGTCTTTACCAAACGGATTTCACCTTTAGAAGCACTTCTGAAGTAGAAATTCTGCTTCTGAAGTGTTATCATGCGCGCTCTAGTAGCCGTTAATAAATTACAATATGGCATCTTACACGGCTTTAAAAAAATTAAAAAAAAAAAGAAATGCATTATTAAAACATTAAAAGATAAGATAATTACTACAAAAAATTATAATATATATTTAAAAGCAACTCTTGAGAGAGAGAGAAAGAAAAGTGTGTTCACATCCAAGAATTCACTTAGCTCCTGAATGGGGCATGAATGGCTGATTAAAACCATAGTTGGCAGGGCGAATCTCGCTCCTAAACAGGTGGAATAGAGGGCAGGGGGCCGCCCGACATGTGAACAGGTTCGCCCAACCCCGGTGAGCAACGATCGGAGTCTCATGTAACGAATTGAGATTGGAGGCCAAACCTGGCTCGCCCTGGGTTGCGAGATCCCGGCGACCTCCGGTAAGGGATCGGTCGCCCTTGGCGTGTGGGTGGCTGCCACCTCCACTCCTTGTCGCCCAACGCCGTGTTCCCTCTTTTTTCTCTCTCCCTCTTAGCCTTACTGTTTGTTCTTTCATAAATTGGAATGTCTACATTATCAAATCAGCGTTGCTGCACAGGTGTACAAGTCCACGTCAACATTTTTTTTTCGGAAGAGTTGACTTGACCAAAAAAGTATTTAGTTGAAGGATCCAATTTCACGGAAATAAATGAGACTTTATTGAACAATATAATTTCTAGTAGTTGAGGAACTTCTTTCATTCTTCCTTTCAAAAAGTAGAATGTTTTTGACAAAAAAAAATAAATAGAAAAAGAACAAAGAAGGGAAACGGACGTTTCATTTTATATACAAAGAGCTCCACGAATGCCTTCCTTATTTTAACGTGCCGATGCCTGCATGCCATGCACCCTCAATTGCAAATCAAATATTTTTCTTTCCTGAAAGGCAAGGAATACCCCCGAAATTTAATGTCCTAAGTTCAGACGAAGTAGTTCTTGAAGTAGATATGCTATTCCCAACTCACAGCTCCTTGGCCAATTTTTTTAGAGGACTGTCTTTTAGCTTGGAGGCTCAATCTTGAAGCTCAACTCTTAAGATGTGAGAAATTTCTAATTTACAAGTTCCACACCAAGGTGGCAAGTGAAGAGCATACTGAACCATATCGTACTGCTGAATTAACAAGAGGATTCTAGAAGTCGTGGAACCATGCTTGGATGAGAAAAGGGATGAAAACTTAGAGACTCATGATGTAGAAAACTTCACACTGATATTAGAGGGAGGCTCATTTTACCTCATTACACAACAAAGGGGCCTTACATAGGCGGGGAAAACAGAAACAAACAAGCATAAGCATTGGATATGTAGATCCACCGACACGGCAACAACAGTACATGACACAACTTTTGACCACCTAGGGGCCAATTATTAAAGGAAAGGCACATACATATGTCCTGCAAGGGTTTCATGATTAGTAACGACGAAACCTTGTTGACATATGATTTTTTATCAATCTTTTTCGAGTTTATTTTTGGAAAATTCATAAAAAAAAATCTATAAAAAGTTAAAATATTGCAAAATCAACTTTGGTAGCATTGGACAAGCCTAAGGAACCATTTTTGATTAATTTTTTTTTTTCATATTTTTCGCTTTTTTTTAGTATTTTTTGGAAAATAAAAAAATACTTGGAAAATCAAGAAAACTAGCTCTTTAGGTCAAAAAATATATAGAAAAGTAGTATATATTTTTATTTTAATTCCTTTTTTATTTTAACCTCATGAAAGGTCAAAATTCAGGTTCAATTTTATGTGTTCTTTTGTTACACATAGGATTGAATTTGGTTAAAAAATGTCATTTGAGTCTTTTTATTTGCAATTTTTGCATTTTTAGAGTCTTAATATTCAATTTAATTGCCTTGAATTACAATTTAGTCCAATTGTTCACTGAAATTGACGATTGCGCGAATTGGGCAAAATTGCACATTTTTATTGCAATTTAGTCCTTCAATCTCACCAAAAGCGAAATTACTTTTAATCTAGGGACTGACATGCAAAGGTAAGACCTCTACCTTATGTTTTTTACCCTTTTGAATCGATTGGCATGGTCATTAAGGGTTCCAATTTAACAATTTCATAATCAGATCGTTAGATCAATTTGGGGTTTTCATGCAATTCCAAGCGCATTTTTCGTAAAAAAATACATTTATGAAGAGAAGTCATAATGGAAAAGCCATTGGTAAGTTCAATTTTGTGAAAAAAAAGGACAATTATGAGCTCAATTTGGCCTTATTTTCTCGCGAATCGGGTCTGCTGGGTCGAGCGGATCCGACCCAGCAACCTGGCACTATTCACTTTCGTCTTCCTCAGATCTCACACGCGCACAATAGAGAAGGTCAGCTGATTTTTTATTGTTGGTTCGATGGAGAGGGCTTCTAGAAGGCCTTCGATCACCCCCAAGGGGTGATCGAAGGCCAAGGAATACAAGAACTAGGAGAAGTCGGCCATTTTTGGGAGAACTGAACAGAAAAGGATATAACACAAAAGAGGACTGAACATATTCCTTTATAGTGCAAGGTGTATGTTTTATGAGCTATTTGATAGATCTGATGAGCAAAAATGATAAGGGTTTTGAGAAGGCAGAGTAAGGATTTATTGGAGGAAGCTGAGTTTTCGAAATCTTGCTATCATCACTAAAGTAGGCTACCTCATATAAGTAATCCATCTTTAAAGCTGTAGATTTTCGAAGTTCTGGAGGAGAGGCAAGAGACATGGGAGATTCAAAGTGAACAAGGGATAGCATATCTGCTTCAGGTTCAGTCTTGTCTTCAGTTCCTTCCTGATATCAGAGCTATTCATTGTTAAGACTAAGTTAAGATTAGTATTCTAGATCAGGATTTACATGGTGAAAAGAACTTCACAATGATTGAAGGGGAATTTTTTTTGACAAAAAACATAAAGAGAACAAAGAAGGGGAATGGGCGTATTTCATTTGAAATTCCCTTCTATTCTAACGCATACGATTGAAAAGAATGGGAATAACAAAAAGGAAAAAGAAGAAGACATAATGGGGATCCCGTTTCATACCAATATTTTTAGCCAAAAACAATATTAATTCTTATAGATATACTAATTTGGAAATTCATGTAAAACCTTCAAACGGCAATATTCTTAATATGAAAAAAAAGCCAACCAAAAAGTATGAAAATAAATAAAGAAAAGTTAAATACTATTAATGAAAATTTGATATACTTGAGCAGTTATTTATATAACGATTTATCAATTTTTGAAATCCCTATCCCTGTTTTCTTGCTAAATACTCTCTCACATTCATCTCTGATTGGGTGCTAAAGAACTCGTATAAATTTGGTTGCATACTTTTACATTCTTTTATGGAAAATTGTAAACAAGAGCTTGAAGTGCAATTATTTTCTCAAATAAAGGTTTGAAGTGGATTTTTTTTCAAAAGCAGGTCAAAAGTGCCCTAATTATTTCAAAAAATGACCCGATCAGGAGTTTTTTTGTCATTATGAACGGCCATTGATGAGGTCTGGGCGGCCATGCCATCGCCAAAGGGAGGAAAAAGGGAAAAAAAATCAGAATATGAAAATGACAAAAATACCCTTAATGGGGTCATTCTTTGAAATAAGGTCCACTTCATGTCTTTATTTGAAAAAATAAGAATACTTTATGTCCTTATTTGAAATTTTGCATTTTTATTATTATTTATAATAGAGTAATCGTGTAATACTAAGGATTGAGCAAGGCATTGGAAATTACGCTACTAGTTTAAGAGAGATAGAAGTATTAGCGACAAGAATGAAGAGGGTGATGACTAGGCAATTTGGCAATATGAATTCTAGATTTTTTTTGCAAAATAATAAGGGATTAATATATTTTTGGAATGGTTCTTTTGAGATATTTATTTTGGAAAAAGGAAAATGGATTTTCTTTTCTTTCTTTTTTTTGGCGAAAATAGACACGTTTAAGGGAGGGGACAAAACCCTAGCAAAACCAAGCTCAAACGTTCGCCCTCTTCAGGCTCACCCTCCTCTGGAAAGCGGAGCGAAGCGCAGTACATCCCCGTTCACGTTAATCCTCTGTTTCGAGACTCACAGCCACTCTCTCTCTCCCTCTCTGTGCGTTCGAAGCCACCAAGCGATCAAGACCATTGAGGTATGCTTTACTGTTGAAGCTGGCTTCTGGAATCGCTTCTTCAGAACCATTAGACTTAGTTTCATGAAGCAAAAGTTGATCTTTATGCCGGACCAAGATTTTGTTGGCAGGTGATGATATTGTTCTTTCGGCATTGGGCGTGTGTCGGGATGTTCTTTACTCATATGGGTGCCTGTCGGTGCTGTTCCATTACGTTCCTTTGCCTAGCCGTTATTTGACTAGTCTTTCGGTGATAGGGAGTGTGAACTGATGTTTTAAGCGGTTGTTAACTGCTGTTTGAATGGCTAAACGGGTTGTTTGATTGGGGATTTTCGTTTTCGGGGTGCATTTCGATATGTCCTAGGACAGAGTCTTCATTGGTCTTTCCGCAAATACAAGTTTTTAAGCTTTGAGCCCTTCGGATTTCTCTAGAAAAATGTACAATAGCCTGCAGTTATTGATAAAGCTTGTGGATTACTCGTGCTGTTCTTCTGTTTTGTGTAGCTGATCAGAGTCACGTCACTCATTTGACTCGTCGTTTTGTTTGCAAAAACTTGGCTGTAAAGAATCTTTTGTCGGCATGTGATTAGCCGTGCGGGTTAGTTCATGTTGGGTATGAGAGGACGATAATGGAATGCATCTGGTCGTTCGGACAAATTATTAAAGGGGAAGTCCTCTGCTCAGAGTTCGCTCCAAAACTCCCTCACAATGGCTTAGTCTTACCCGAGAACCATGCTATCATGATTGGATCAATTACTTTTTGCTCCTGATCATGTGAGTCTTTCTTCTTCCTTTTTTTCCCAACAGGTTCTTGCATTGGCTTGACGGCTGCTGTTATGACTCTTCTGGAGCTTATAACCAAGGCCACGGGTGGTCACGACTCGACAGATTCTGAGTCAAACTATCCAGTGACCCTGAACCCAGACCATATTCTTCAGAATTTGAAGCCTAAACAAGAAGACGGAGATCCTCTATCTCTTGTTTGCCCCGTGACAGGGTGGCAAGTCTCGCAAACTGATTCCCAGCTCATTGATTTAGTCAGCAAGTTCTCTAACAACTTAAAGCAAAAGCTCGAGGATGCTAACAAATTTGACAGGAGTGAGTTTTTGGGAATTTTGGAACCTTTTCTTGAGAAAGTTCTTCAGATTGTCGGAATTTCAGTGGGGGTTTCTCGAAACCATAGGAAGTATACAGAGGTTTTGATTGAGAATGTGGGTACTCTCGCGGGTAAAGACATCATGTCCTTGATTTTGGAAGCATGTGTGGCTCTGAATTTATGGGAACTGGTGGGATGCATGATTATTTGTAGGATCGTTGATCATTCATGCTATTCGAAATTGATATTCAATCTATTGCTGAAGAGGAGGTCGGATTTGGTTTGTATTTGCATTAAGCATGCCCCGGTTCTTCATGTAGATGAGCTGGTTTGCATCTTGAAGTACTTCCTTTGTCCACCTAAAGATGCCTTGGATAGCATGGTAACTGTGAGGAAAGAATTGGAAAGCCAGGGCATGTCAGCTATTGCGAAGGCGAGTGATAATAATCTTACAGAGAAAGAATGTGCAATTGCGAGGGATGCTGCAATTCTGCTTATGGTCGCTCATGATGGTTTTACCATTTCCGAGCTTTGTTTGCATCATCTGTTAGCATTGGCGAATGTCGATGAAGTGATGTTGTCGTCTGCCATAAGCAAATTGAATGGAGAAGAGATGGCGAGTTTGCTCAGTTATTTGGAGAAGTGGCTGAAGAAGTATGAAAAGTTTCCTCAAGCATGCCCGTGTCCGCAAGCGTCGTCCATGTTGGGATTGTGGTCTTGTGATTTGATTCCTAAACTCGAAGATGTTGTCAGATGCCTCAGCCTGGTGCTGGACACAAACTTCTCCTCCTTGGTGTTGCATCCGGAGTTCCACAGTCAATTGACATCTATGGATGGCCTCGTGTCTTCTTTGGCTGCCGAAGCGAGACTATGCTGTTCGTTGGACAATGCCGTCGAGAGTTTGATGAATGCAAGTCAAAGTTGCGTGCTGTAGAATCTGTTATTAGTTTTGCATCATTGATCATTCGGTCACAGTGGCATCATTGAGGGATCTCCTAGGGTGGAGTCCAGTGATACGAGTGTGATTCAGATGTAGAAAAATGGAAATTGTATGTTGAGATTTCTTAGTCATTATAACTTATAAGATACATTCTGTGGTTCAATCTTTCCATATATTTGTTGCTCTCTCCCTCTCTTCCCTCTCCCTCCCGGATGATGTTCCTGCCACCTGATCATTTGTAAAAGAAAATTAGGCAGGTTCCAGTTTCCATATGGTAGAGGCTAGCCAGAGTTGATTCTTTTGCAAATTCATCCTCGGTCAGTATTTGGCTTGAGCACTCTCTCCAATTTAAGGATTTTCGCCAGAATAAGTCAGTTGAAAACCATGCCCGGTCCGAACTCATCAGGTCGGAGATCTGTAAGGATGATGAGAACTTGACCTGAACCAAGGAAATTGGCCTTGGCCAAATCAACCCGGAACTTAGAAACAAAAAATCCGCATTGCAGGTTACAGATCACTGTTCTTTCCAGTTAGTATTCTGAAATCAATGATATAATCCAGTTGTTAATTAATCGAATCAAAAACCGACAACCTGGGGTGATTTAATGTCCACATCATTCCATGACTGCGTTGTCCAAATCTTCCCAGAAGCAGAAACATAGCAAAGCCAAATTTGGTATTCATATCACCAAAAATGTAACAGACACAAACATTTCTCTTTCTGACCTCTCCTCACTTCCACTTCACACCCACGTCCATCTATATAATCTGTTGAGCTGAAGAACCAAGCCTCGGAAACCCAGTCACTCACTTTCTTTCTTCTGTTTCAGAAAGTTGGAAATTTTCTCTCTTCACAAAATTACAACAATGTCCAGGTTTGGTTCATCATTCATCGTGTAACTTCATTAAAGAATGACAATTCCCATTTTGTTCCTCTTTTCTTTTCCTCTTCACTTGCTTCAGATATCTGAGTTGATATGTAAATGTAGTTGGTGTGAAAAAGAAGGCCCTAGTTTCTTTATGTTAACTTAATTTCTGGTGCAGTAGAAAAGTGCAGGTGTTGAAGTGGAGAGAGGGACAGAGGCGGAAAAACCCGCGAGTCTATACCTTGGACACGTGCAAGTCACAGGGATCAAATCGTGCGGATGACTCTGTTTGCATTTTGCCACAAAATGATACTGCTGAGAAGAGAAATGACTCCCAGGACCAGGAGGAGGGACCAGCTTCCAGGACCAGAGCCAGGAACAAGAGAAAATTGCCCATCCCTCATGACGACGACACATCAGTTAGTCCTCTAACCTCTTACTTTGCTAACAAATATCAACCCTATATGCAATGTGCATGTCTTTTAAAAGATTCGATTCGGAACTATTATATGTCCAAGGTCCAATATTGAAATAATTTCAAAGGTATTTCCCTATTGATTCATTGTTCTCTGTCATTAGTAAGAAATTTACATCCAATTATGTTTTGATGAAGCATGTGTTTTGAGTCACGGAGAAATTTAGGTCCTCTTGTAGTTGAGGTGATCATACTCTTCTCCAAGTTACTGGGTTCTTTAGAACCGAGAGGGTGCCGCTCTTTTGACTGTTTATGTGACACTTCAGAATTTTCTTTCTTGCTTTTGTTGGAAATCTTAATACAGGTTAGAAGCCGAAGAAGACATGAAGATCATGAAGTCGATAGTGGTGAGCCTTTTTTGCACCGGCAAAACAAATGAACTACAGTATTACTTCATAACTGTGATTGTCCTGAATTTCACTGTGTTCAACCTTTTCAGATGAGCAACAGGTGATGCAGGACCGGGCAAAGTCTAAACTTGGAGATTGTGATGAGAGCAGAAACAATGGTTGGTTGCCTCAGTTCAGTCATCTAAATCTGCAATCTATATAATCCTGCTTTAGCAGAACGAGTCATCTAACGTAGATACTCGATCCTGTTTTCTTCAGGCCAGCAATCAGCTCAATGTCTCAAGTCATCCCCAACACCGGAGATCCCGGAAAAGCGCGTGCTAGAACTCGTTATCGACACTTTACAAAGGTGGGATTCTTATGACAGTTGATTTATGACAAACTCTGTCAATTAGAGTTGGTAAATTGACAAATGTGCTGAACATATTTTGCCAATGTCGTTCTGTTTCTGATCTCGTGTTCTTTACTCAGGAGAGACACTTACGAGATATTTGGTGAACCAGTTGATCCGACCGAGGTATTTGTCTGGTCTTGTACGTCATGACATCATTTGCTTCTACACATGCGTTTCTCCTTATGCAACTGACCCCGCCTTTTCTCTGTTTCTTTTTCCATGTAAGGTTGAGGATTATTACAAAATCATTGAGGAGCCTATGGATTTCGGAACCATGAGAGCTAAACTTCATGAAGGAATGTATGGCAATCTTGAACAGTTTGAGGTATAGTCCTTTCGTCTTCTGACAAATTTGCTTTTTGTCCTTCTCCAGTAGCTACTATCTGTCGATCCATTAGATTTATTGGCCGAAGGTAGGATCCACTGTTTTACGGCACTGCAACATTGTAATAGCATCCGGTTGGAATAGGATAATAGACTTGCTGTAATTTTGTTTCCGATTTCTGACTGAAATTTGTTTCGATTATCGATGGACATCCCGACGTCTTATGCAGTATGAAATATACTACAATAAACAGAGGCATATACTGCCATAAGCTTGAAAGATAGTAGCTCCTGATTTTTCCTTGTAGTTTTAGTTAGGATCGGTCCTGTCATTATTACACGATGCCGGTGTCATAGATTTTCGTTTCCATGCTCTACATTAAGTCTTTTTATCATCCCAATGACACATACACGTTACCGTCGAGTCGAGGATAAAACAGCAACTGAATTGAATTGAAATGTAAGAGAGGATCACTGTCATGCAAAATTCTCGACATCATCTGACTATTTGTTTCTTTTCTCTTTTGCTATGTCCCGCGCAGCATGATGCCTTCTTAATTACCAAAAACGCAATGCATTTTAATCCGTCGGGAACCACTTACTTTAGACAGGTATGTTTCGCTTACTCTAACAATAGATACGAAAATCCGAGAATGCTCAACAAGTTAATTCTCACATGGTTGCTCAGGCTCGAGCCATCCACGAACTAGCAAAGCAGGTCTTTCATCTCCTTAGAACCAATCCGAATGACTTCGAATTGCAATTCTCGGAGACAAGACGAGTGACTAGGAGATCTCAGGCGGAAGTTAGGGGTCAAACTAACAGTTCTTACAGGAGAACTCATAAGAATGTGAGGTCGAGTCGGGACACATCATCGAAGGCTTCGCAATCTTCCAGAGGTCCATCGAATCTCAGGAACGCCTCGATGAACTCCAGGAGCTTTCGCACTGCTAGTCTTGTGCAAGCATCAAATGGACCGATCTTTGGTAACAAATGAAGTAGCTTTTGCCATCATGTTTCCCTTGTCTCAAAGTTCCTTGGCCTGCAAGAAACTAAGCTTACACAGTATCTCAGCTAGCACACAGGAATGGAACGGAGAACGGAATCTCGCCTGATTATGTAACCTTTTCCGTTTTTCTCTAGGTTACAGCAGAGACTGGGGACGACAATCCAGCCTTCCTGATGCGGATCGGCGTTCTTCGTACATGCCTTGGACATCCCTCCTCAACGGAAGTGATCCTGTAAGCAAAACGATCGGGCGTGTACAGCCGCTAATGCACGTAAGTTCTTAGTTCTTATTTATGTCCGTGTGTAAATTCAAGCGCGATGTGGTTTCAGGGTGCTTATACTTACTGACAAATATGTGATCCCGGCGTAAAATTTCTTACTCTCAATTGATGAGTGATTTCAACACTAGTAAGGCGGGAGTATGCGAAAGATCAAAAATGAAAATGTGGTGTTGAAGGCGAGAATTCTTGCCTTTCCAGGTGAAGCAACAGGATATCGGCTACAGAGAGAGTCTGGTGTTGTTTTCCAAGGGCTTAGGACCGGCCGCACAGAACATCATCAAAAGGAAGTTGCGAGCATTGGACTCGGCATTAGACATGTTTGGGCTGGATGTTCCGGTATCCCTGCCGGAGAACCGCGTCTCGCAATCTTCCCCATCGTTGCTTGAGAAGAACAAGAGCACCGTCGGAGCAACTAACGCCTCGACAGAAATTTCAGGATCACACAACCGGAGAGATTCGTGCCCCATGGTCAACAATCCGTGCGATGTCGGAGCGTCATCAAAAGCTAACCGACCGGAGCTTGCGGCTTCACAGTTCTTGTTCGACTTACCATACCTGAAGGAGAGGCTCGACCAGATGATCTCTTCAGGTCCGGAAAGGTCAGCTCAGCCAATTCTCCAAGCCAAAAAGCCCCCTGCCAACGGAAATATGTACCGGTCACCTTTGATCTGCGAAAAGGAGCCGAACATCCATTGCTACAGTCGTAAGCGACGATGAACAACGTCGTTTGATCCGCCTTGTCACACTGATTCGAACCTTCAACTGTAAGAAACCCGCATATCATGAAATGGCGCCCCGCCTCGCCTCGCCAAGCATAAAAGGGTAACACAGCGAAGATGAGACCTGTTTATGAAGCGTTTTAACTTTCACCAAAAGAAAATTGAGCGGTTCTTTTCAAACTGGTCGTCGCTCCTCAGTCCTCACCAACCAGCAATGCGACATTTTTTATCTTCCACTTTGTATCACCAGAGCAATACGCTATATACATGTTTCATGAATGAAGGACCTTCTTTGATTCACTCACTTGATCTACATGAGAAGGGAAAATGACGTCACTTGATGTGCATCGTGATCTCCAAACTTTTAACTTGTTCAATATAGTCCAAGAAACATGTACAATTTAGTCCCCCAAATTATACGAATAGATTCGATATTGTCCCTGATATTGAATTACCGAGATGATTACATTGAATATACTTATATAACTTTGGAACTGCTTTGTAAATGAACAACATTTAAAGTTTATGGACCAAATTGCATATCAGACCTAAGTTCGGAGGCCATTTGGGTCATTATCTCATATAGTAGGTGTTGGAGTTGTCGAATACTTCGGGGACCCTTGTTTCTCACACCGGGTACGCCCACATGAGCTTAGAGAAACCAAAGTGTTATCCGACGACATGTGACCCATGTGCGCGGAATGCGAGGATCCCCCGACACGGGTGTCTCACTGCCCAGTTAGTGAACAGCTGCCCCACTCGTAGGTGGGTGGGCGGGGGTTCGGAGGCAGCGCCCCCTAAATCTCAACGGGTTTGGACTTTTATTTAAGTTAACCCGTATATTGTGGGCTTAATAGAGGTTTCGCATATGTTTATGTTTTGGGCTCGTTTGGGGCATATATATTTTGCTCGTTTTTGCTGATCATTGTAATGAGTTGTGGTTGTAAACCTAAACATCATAGTGAGATCTCTTTGAAGGACGTAACCCTATTCTGGGATGAACCTGGGTAAACTCTGCGCCATCTATTTTTTTGATTCTTTGTGTGATCGTTCTGATTCGGAGTGCGATAAATCCCATCAGTAGGAACCGCGTTATTCATTGGAATTTCAATCGAACGGACTTTAGAGAGTAATTATAAAAGAGCGAGAAACTTTTATGATTTAATCGCACGTCGCACGAAAGGAAAATAGAAATAATATATTTGGATTTTACAGGAGATATGTCATGATTTGATTTTTTTTTTAAAAAAAAGTTAAAGTGATTCGAGGATGGGCAAAGGGAAAAAAAAAATAAAGGGAAAAGAAAAAAAGGGCGATGTTATTCTCAAGAAAAGGAAACTACGCAGTCAAAAGCTGTTTTCGCGGGGCCTCCGACGATTGTGAGTTGGGTGACCCCCCCACCCGACGACATGCATGCGTAAAAGGTTCATCATGGATTCCAATTCCAAGTAGAAATTGCAAATACCACCTTTTTTTTTCCTTTTAATTTACTCATGTATATGCCTTTTTCACGATGAAAAATCCGTTTAAAGTAGGCAAACTTCCGAATCATTATTTAAAAAAAATTAATTGAATCAGGTAAGGTGCGAGCCAAAATCTCAAATAGGATCATCCAAATATGGAATTATTTACATTTAGTAGCATGGGATTAGTAGACACTTGCATTTCCGTTCCCCTGTCGCTCAGCCGACGCGTAGGGTTTGTCTATTTGTTTTGTAACCGGAGATGTTTGGATATTTGATGCAATTGATCCGACGGTGCCAAGCGAAGTTGCTCCACGGATAAAAAGTTGCTCTAAGGGCAGCAGATTGATCTTCTCAAGAGTCCATATCGACAGGAAGGTTTGGCACCTCGATGTTAGCTCTCTTTAGTATGTTCTAAGGGTTGGATTGTTCATATATGGTATGGGCGTTAGCGCATTGAGAGGACTTTTCCTTAGTACGAGAAACGTTGAGTAACCAAGTGCGGAATGGAGGTTGAAGTGCACCGGATTTCAAGTGTTTTGATCTCTCCAACAATCATTTTCAGAATTTAAGGCTGCAATTATCGCATGAAAGCTGATACATATATAAGATTAGATATAGACCGCCGGATTTAGTGGGACTTACATGAAAGCTTCGATCGGACGGTGATTAGATGTACTGCTGCGCGCGATCTTCCCCCTTCTCTCTCCATCCATCTGCTGATGCCTTTTTGTTTTTTCGTTTATTTTATTTTTAGAAAATATTTTTAAAAAGGAGGGGCCGAAGGAGTTCGTTAAGACGTGAATGAGAGGTGGTTTTCTTTTTTCCTCTCCGTTCCCCCCCAAAACAGCTCATCACCTTTCCAAGTCGTTCGTGTGGGCGACCACCATCATCCACCATCGTCGGCGGCTCGCCATCGCGGCGGCTCATCGACCTTCTCCGGCGGCTCTCGCGGCTGTTTCGCCTCCCCCACTCGGCGGCCGATTTGGCTCGATTCGATCCGCGGGGCTGTTTGCTCGTGTCTGTGACGACGGAGCGTCGAAGTGGGGGAAAAACCCGGAAATGGCGTATCGGCGAAGGCACGGGATCACGAAATCTTCGACCTTCAAGGAGGAGATTTATTGCGCTCCGCCGGCGGCCGCCGCCGACGACAAGGACCGCTCCTCCTCCTCCTCCTCCTCGTCCTCCTCCTCTCTGGCTGCCCAGGCGATCAGGGCGTCCGCCGCTCACCGCGAATCGTCGCTCTCGTCTGCGTATGGCGACTCCGCTTTTGCTTACAGAGACAGAGAGAATGATCCTCTCAGATCTAAGGTTCTGCTTCTGCTTTTTCCTTTCTTTTCAGGAGCTTCTGTCGATGTCTGATTTCTCTGTTTCGTGTCTCGCTTTGGTTTAATTTCATTCGCTATCAATGAACGGGGAGTTGGCTCTGTTAGGGTGTTCTTGTTGCTTGCTCTTTTCTTTCATGTAGGATTCACGTGATCTGAGATCATTTATGTGAATCAGAAGTTTCCGCGTCCGACGAAGCGGGCAAGTTTTAGTTAGTCAATTTGGATATTCCCTTTACTTATGCCTGTTCAAAAGTTAATTTCAAGAGTTCTCCATCACTGATGCATAATGCCTTTGCAACTTGGGATTGGATAACATGCGATCTGTTAATTCAATCTGATTCGTTCACGTGTGACACGCAGATTGGAGGATATTGTAAATTGTCGATGTGTTTTAGTTTTGCAAAATGCTGAGAATTTATAGAAAACTCATCGTCGTGAAGCAGTTCAAGCATCTGCTTTTCAGTGATTGAAACAGATTGCCCGGAATATACTTTCTGAAGAACTGAAAGGACATTTTTTTTATTCATGCATTTCTTTTTTACCTGTTGGCTATAATTTCCACGGGAAATTGTCCTACTAACTTTGATTCTGCACAAGGAACTAAAATTTCCTTACTGGCATCATAATTTCAATCTGGAAAAAGTATGGAGGGGTAAAAGAAGAGAGTGCAATTACATGCCAATAATTTAGCTTCGTCTACACCCTGTCTTGAGACCCTTCATTCTTTCAGGAATTTTATTGTAGGACATTTCTGTTCATGTCCTAGAAGGAAAATGCATTGAAGGTGACTGATAAGTAGAATGTGACTGCCTGAAGGAATTTTTTCTGATTGAGCTCCGGATATATCCTACGGCATCTGATTTTTCAGTTGGGTGTCGTCAGAGATATATCTGGAATTTATCATCACTAGCTGGACCCTCCAAATTTTATTTATTCCAAGAAGTTCTGCTAAACGAATTAATCTCCTTTTTGTAGAGTTTTATTGTTTTCCATGACAATTTGACAATATTTGGCCTTATGTTAGTGTTAAGTTGGAGGTAACACATTCCAAATTTTTTCAAGTTTCTCCATAACGTGGACTGTTCATGTCTTGTCTTTCTTTCAACCTAAAGTTGCATGTACCTGAAGGGAACAATTGTCTTTCTTTCAAGTTTCTCCTTAATGTGACAGAACACATATAATTAGTGGTTCATTCAATAAAAGAAATTATGTATTTTACTCTCTCTCTCTCTCTCTCTCTCTCTCTCTACTGCTCAATAAATATAGTGATTGAATTGTAGAGCTTTTCTGCCTATGGGAATTCACCAGCGCAAATGGAATCAAAATCTGGATTTTGGGGTGTTTTGGCTCGCAAAGCTAAGTCAATTCTGGAAGATGAAAATGTATCTCAACAGTTCGAAAACCCCAGTAGAACAATGCCTCAGGTGATTGATAGCTCTGTGGATGGCCAGGTAAATCTTATATATGATTTGAGGAGAAATATTGATAGATGTCGACATGATACTTCTTGATTTGAACTTTGAAACAACATTTTAATATGCAACAGTACATTGTGATATTTATGTCCTCAATTTATGGTGCTTGCTTCTACTGGTTCTAGCATACTCATCAGATCTCTGAGAGCTTCAGAAGAATGGACAACCCTAGATTACGAAAGGGCTTGGATAGGATCACAACCTCACTTAATCAAATCGGTGACACTTTTGAAAAGGCTTTTGAGGTAACATCAGTAGTCATTGTTTATTGTCATCATAGTTTAGCCGCTTTTTGATATTACCTGCGAATCTGTGATTTGAGTTTATTTATTATGAATACCCAAGTTGGCCCAGTTGCAGATATTTCCCTCTCGATGACTTGGATTCAAGACACATTCATTCACCTTTAAACTCATTCAAGGAAAAAGAAGTTTATGAGTTTTATCCATCTATCATCTTACTGCTATATATTTGTATGGCCATGATCCTTCTTCTTTTTAGATAAGTCTGTTTATGGAAAAATTACCAAAGCAGAATGTAGGAGCTGTTACAGAGAACTTCATATTAATCAGAGAGTAAAATCGAACCAACTTAACAAGATGTGAATTACCTGTTAGACAAATCACGTGCTCAGTTGTATCCACATGATTGCTTGCAGTTCTGAAATTCACAGCAAGAAACAATGCCAACCTAGATTATTTCTTTTGAGATTAGAATCTTTGATCAGTTACAAGATTCTTTGGTTGATAGGCATGGTAGAGATAGGCTAAATCTATACGATCCCCCTTTGACTTAGCCATTGGCCCAAAAGGAAAGTCGTAAAAAGAAATGACGGAAAAACTTCATGTCAACCTAGTCTAGCTCCTAATTCCAATTCCCTCAGATTCTATCAGATAAGCAACCCTGGAGAATTTTATGTTCGGCAAAGAAATGGTACTGCAATTAGAGAATGCTATGAACATGTTGGGCAGAAGACCGATTAGTGCTATGAGCTTGATTCCACTTTTCTGGCTCATCCCTTGTGAATAGTCTGTTATTTAGACCAAACTTTGCTGTAAAGCGCCTGAGTGACTTTGCCACAGATTATAAACAGACATAGATTCCTCAAATTTCCATGGATGATATAAACAATGATCAATGCCTTTCATCAAGTATACAATATCCACACGAATCATAGCCAAGTATTGGAAATCTAATAATGCTTTGGGAGCCTAAAATCGACCATAACATACAATTAAAATGATCAATGCTGTCATCAAGCTTGCCTTCAAAGTGCATCTGCGAGAGTTATTTCCTTGCCTATTGGTATTTTACTAGGTCGAGGGTTGTGTCCTCCTTTTCCATCACCTTAGGTATGCATGATCATCACGATAAGGCTTTAGCCGATATTTGGAAACCTATTATCCATCAATCTATAGGAAATGTGGACAAATTAATCTTTTCTTTGGAAACAATCACTTCAAAACACTGTTTAATACTAGAGAGATTGCAATAGCATTGCCAGATTTACGGGCTCTGGATGTTTGAGATAATACCTCTAGGGTTTTCTCGGAGTCATTTGGCACAATAATCTATGTTTTTCTGCTACTATGGGTGACATCAGGGAAGCTTTTAATTGTCATCTTTTGCAAACTGAATTTGATTTATATTTCAGCATTGTTAATACCAATGCATATTCTGTCATGTTTTATGAGAACTTTGGGAATATGACTATATCTCTTGCATCATTGTTTTTTAAGCCAAGCAATACTGCTCATTTTGTAAAATGTTTCTTCTGCTGCTTGCCTCTGCATACATGTTGATTGGCACCATCTTGACATGTGCATACCATCATGACCTCTCATTGATTAGCTGAAGTGAATAGTGATATCATGTATGATACAGCAGCTTGGTCAACACATAACTGCTAACTAAGAACGAGTTCTTTTTCCATTGTATTAACAGACAGTTTTCACTCAGATTAGATAAATAGTTAACAACTATGTCAATTCCTTTCTAGACTAATGCTTTTTTTTCTGCTATGTGTTGATTAACGCAAGATTAGAACTCGAGTCATAAAGCGAATGGAGTGAAATGTTGCCCTGTGCTCAATCTTCTCCTCCACATTTAACTGTGCTTGTTTTTGAGAGATTAGTGTTTATAAAGCCTTGAAATGATGTATGGCATTCCTTGCCATACAAGAAATAGGTTCATAAACTTCTCAAATATGTGCAGGAAGGCCGGACTATTGTGGAAAATAAGACTGCAGATATTAAACTGCAAATTAGACGGAAAGGGAGTAACCTGGAGGTGCAGAATCAACCCACTGGCATGAATAGTTCCTGGCAGCAGCCAATCCAACAGCAGAACCCAACCACCCATGAAACTCAACTCAAGGCATCTCGCGACGTAAGGTTGCACCCTTGTAGTGTATGAATGGCTAAGTATCAAATGCCTCAAAATTGCGAAATTTGATTTGTGCAATTGGATGGTAAAACATCACTCGCTCATGCATGTTACTCTATAACAGGACTATCCTCTCATGCAAGGCATTTTCGATTAGGAAGAAACTATTCTCATACATTAGCTGACTCAATCTTGCAGTCTATGATAGGGACTATCTATGGTACAACCATTTCACAGTGTAATTCTTTATATTTCACAACAACTTTTGCACTTGATTGCAACCGTACACTGCAACGTCGTAAAACAAGAAAAAAAAATCTCATTTTAGGATGTTTTACGACATTTTTACTTAGTTATGACAGCATGTCCTAATGTTGCATTGTAGAACGGTTATACAATAGAAGTTCCAGTCATGACACGCCAACCGAATATTAATCGAAATCTGTTATTGTATTTTACATCGTTTGGAAGGCCGGAATATGAATGTCTATCCAGTTTCTTCCTGGTTATGCATTTGAAATATTGACTAGGTCACTAGATTACTTTCATCATATACTGTAGGAGGTGCTTTTCGTTCCCTCAATTTTTTTTGGCGGATCCAGTTTCTTACATCTACTAGTTGCAAATCGTTGTTTGATCACAGGTTGCAATGGCAACAGCTGCAAAAGCAAAACTTCTTCTACGTGAGCTAAAAACTATTAAAGCAGATTTGGCTTTTTCAAAGTTGCGATGTTCTCAGCTTGAAGAAGAAAACAAGAGCCTTAGAGAAAGCCGGGAGAAGGGGGGTAATCCGGCAGATGACGATATGGTTCTCTCTCTCTCTCTCTCTCTCTCTCAACCAAAACACACAATCGTGCTTTGCACGCATGCACTCAAGCACACAAATATTCTCCGTACATGAATCTGTGCCCTGCACTGTAACTCTTTGCATATTGTTAGGCATTTTAGGCCCACCTCCTACTCAGCTTCATTTCAAATGCATCATTATCTACATGTAACTGTTTCCCAACTTGCCATTAGTTTGCAAGTTGTTATCCGGCCCAAGAGCCAAAATGGTTAAGCATCTCACAATGAAAAAAATATATATTTCTCAGATACGCCTTCAACTCGAGACCCTTCTTGCGGAGAAAGCTCGTTTGGCCAATGAGAATGAAACATATTCACGTGAGAACCGCTTCCTAAGGGAAATTGTTGAGTATCACCAGCTTACCATGCAAGATGTGGTCTATATAGACGAGGGGATTGAAGAGGTCGCAGAAGTTTATCCCATGGGTTACCCCTCGGTTGCTAGCATGCTCTCACTTTCCCCAACTTCACCAAAATCACCAACCTCACCAACTGAGGCACCTGCACCCACAAAAGGCGAGATTTTTAATCTCCCGCCCGTTGAAGAAGAGGACAACGATGGCTTGGAGGATGAAGTCATCAAGAACTTAGATGACTCGCTTACCAAGGAAGAAGGTGATAGAAGACCAGCACCAGCTTCTGCCTAAGTTTTTGTGTCCCTATTTCATTTACAAGACATGTTGATTGCCGATTTGTCTTAATTCTTTTTCTTCTTTTTCTTCCATTGTGGTTTTTCATCTGGAAGGAAAAAGGGGGTGGTCGGGAGTAGACCATATGCTTGCTTGCATTAAGCTATACCTTGGGTTTGTGACTGTGTAATGCGAGCTGTTTGGTTTTGCTCTTACAATAATGTCTTGATGTTTGTTTGTATTCCTTCGTCGATGGCCTAGAGCACGAAGCTAATTTTGTAAATGATGTTCTCTTAAAGATTGCACTCTGAACTCTTGCAAAGGTCAAAGGCTTCAAGGCCTCTTGTTGAATAGTGATATCTGACTAGGAGAAGGATCGGCCTGTGGTAAGTCGATGTAATTTACAACTCGAACCGAAGATGCCGAAGAGCACTTATACATATCTCGAGTTCCGACTTGATAAGTTGTCTCTCGAGCTCGACCTTTAGCTGACCTGACTCAACTCAAATGTCAAAAGGAAATATTAGTCTGATCGGGAGTTAAATCTGGAAGTCAAAAATTGAATAACCATGTTATAGGCATGGCATGTTCCAACACTTACTAATGTATAAATATAGTCGATATAAATGGAAAACAACTCGTCGTTGGTATGTTGTTTTTTTTTTTTTCAAATTTTGACTATTTGTTGCATAATTTAGAGAATGGCATCAATATTGAGACCTATCAAGGCTTAAACAGAGTAAGCCGAGTAATGCTTCAATTTTGTTCACGAACTATACATGATTAGGAAACAGGAACTTCTGCGCTCTAATACCAATAAAGGGAACACACCGACAACATACGCAATGGAATTACACGAAAATTAACACGTCTAAGAACTTACTTGAATCACTGATCGCAGAAATATATCATAGAATGGACATACCTCGTTTTTCCACAGATTAAATATAACCGTGGCAGTCTCGAGAGATCATTCCTCCATTTGAAGTTCGAGAGAGGGGATGAATATGGTCGTCGTTTTTCTTCCTTTTACCATCGTATCTTATTCTCACTCGAGTGAATGTCGTTCTTCTTATAGCGTAAGAACAAACTAGAACTTTATCACGTCTAAAAGGAGTAATTGCCTTTAGCACTTATCGAAGAGGATAAGGGGTTGGGATAGTCCACATGGGCGGACCACGATTCTCCCATACATCCCAACAGTTACGCAGTTCAGACATTTTGCACAAATATCATGGAACTCCTCCTCAAATATGGAACTAAAGAAAACGATTGTTTTTTGGGGTGGTCAACAACCTGTGCCGCAAATCCTGATTAGGCTGTCATGTATGTGCCTTGAGAAAGAGATTCAAGTTTAATTTTCTACTCTTTCCTAACACAATCTGTTCCCCTCGAGGTCCCTATTTACCAATAGTTACCGCAATGAAGGTGGAAGTGGATGGCATTTGATCGTGGTGATGGGCTCTTTGAATATTTGTGTTGCGAGCTGGTACTCAGATTATCAGCGCAGATTGGTCATGTATTTGGGTTATTTTGCTCTGCTTCTTGCATGCAAATAATGGCCAAAGTTTGAGGGACGGCTAGCTGACTACATTGCTGCAAGGGTATGAAAACTACTTGCAGTAGCCTTTACTTCGCACTGCGATGGATTTTCGGAAAGGCGACTGCTGATGGGGGACCACGAATGCCATCGACAGACATTCCGAATGCCAAACTGCACAGACATCTTGAGCAACACCATTCGATTTCATCAAAAGTCAGGCCTGGATGATTTAGCCTTCCACCGTCTTTTCCGCTGCATCAATTCAATTACTTTCCCGATCGATAGGGTTGGCCCTCCACGGAGCTGCATTCCTTGCCGTTGGCATCTGTCTCGATTACTGACTTGGAAGCGGCGTATCTTTTGTTCTGTTGTTTATGCCTATTTCACTTACAACAGTAGGGTTTTGCCTGGCCAGTCTGCCTCTCGTCACGCCCTCTACTTATCGTGTTCTGTCACAATCATAGTAGCGCGCAAAGTGTTTCAGACATCGGCCTTTGAGCTTAGTGTACGTGTGGATATATTGTGGCCATGGCCGATATGATACAATGAACTCAGAGTGAGGAACACGGCCGTCATCCGCATGCGATATTATTTCTGAGAGTCACGTTAAGGTTGATGCTTTTTTTCTGTCATTCAAGCAAATTCAGAATCCAACGGGAGGCAGTTTGGTTAATATCTCCTTTTCTTGACGATGCTCTGTTTTTTTCACGACTTCATCATGAGTTACAAACGAAGACTAGAGACTTACAAGCAAATTTGTACGAGAATGAAACATATCCACACGAAAAAGCGCTTCCCAGGGGAAATTGTTAAGAGTACCACCAACTCACCTTGAAAGATGTGGTTTTATATTGACGAGGGGATTGAAGAGGTTTGAGAAGTTTAATCTCCCGCCCAGGGAAGAAGAGGACGACCACGACAGCTCGGAGGACGAAGTCATCGAGAACTTACAAGACTCGTTTACAAAGGAAAATTTATGGGTCAATTGACAAAACATGAAAAAATCGGTTTTGGACGATATTTTTGCTAATATACGTTCAAGATTTCAAGCATGAGCTACTTGACTCGACTTGAAAAGAATTGGAGGAATCCAGCCTCAAAATTACTGCATACAAAGCTCGATAATCTGTTTGCATTGCAATTCATTCACTATATCATATGCACTATATTTTGACAAATTTGTTGGTAGGAATATGAGGAAATTAGGCTTAGCCAAGTCTATTTGTTGAAGTACATTCTGATACATGATGTTCAAAGAGAAATAGCAAAGCGAAAGGCCTGACTAATATTGTCGGACTAACATTCTCAAATTTTCTTTCTTTCTGAACATCTTATAGTAAGAGTCCGTTGATGAACTGTCCAAAATGCAGTACCATCTGATATGATGCTCACCCGTAAATCAAATGCCTTTCGGAAAATCCATCGCAGTGTAAAGGAAAAGATACTGCGAGTAGTTTTCATACACTTGCTGCCATGTTCCTCTGTCAGAAAGCAGTCCCTCAAACTTGGCTCTTATTTTCGACCCAAAAAAAAAAAACTTGGCTCTTATTTGCATGTAAGAAGCAGAGCAAATAACCCAAATCTGCAATTGATCTGCGATACCCAGCTCATCACAAATATTCTCCGCTATTGATTCGAAGCGACCCTCACCATGTTCAAATACCATCCACTAGAGGTGTGCAAAAGAACCGAGAATCAACCGGACCAGACCGGAACGAACAGGCCGATTCCCGGATCCAATTTACTGGAACTGGTGAGTAGTACAGGTCTGATCCCTCCAATGTCCTAACTACCATGTTATTTGAGTTACTTGTCAACACTTATCGATTCAAAGTGACCATCACCATGATCAAATGCCATCCAGGCATCCACATTCATGTATGCATCATCTTTGAATTAACAATGGTAGATAGGACATGGATGGGATCAGATTTTGCAACGAGAAGAGCATAAAAGAAAACTAGTATCTCCCCATGATCTTTGTGCACGAAGTCAGAATTGCATGACTTTAGTATATGGCAGAGTTATTGATATTAGCATCTAGTTTATTCAAGAACATCCTCCCACCGCTCGATCATCTGTATGAATCTCACCTGATTGACAAATATGAGAAACCAAAAGCACTAACCGACGAGCGCATCTACCAATCAAAACAGAGATTTCTTACAGAACCTAGGTATACTAGAAAGATATCCACCTTCCACCCCTCCAAAAGCTTTAGAATGAAGCCAGAGAAAAAATCTTCCAGGCTTAAAACAACTTCATTAATGGGACGTGGGACTCAATCTGATGAAGTGTGAGAGAAAACTTGCCAATGATCTGGTTTACTCATCATCCCATTTCAGATGAAAAAGTGGACATCTTAGAGACAATGGAGAGTTCAACTAGAAGAAGTGGTTTCATTTGTCACGAGACACTTAACCCACAACTCTGTCGTCGCTACATTTGCAGAAAAACCCCTTTCAACCATTTCATCCACAAGTTGTGCTGCCCTCATATTTTCGGTATTTCTTAATAGTCCAGGGATGATTGTGTTATAAGTGACACCATCTGGAAAGCATCCATTTCCTTCCATCTCCTTTAGCAGCTGATATGCTTCCTCCGTGCGTCCTCCTTTGCACAACCCATGCATGAGAGTATTATACATCCACACGTTAGACTGTGATCCTCGAGCACGCAAACAATTGAACAGCCCCTTAGTGTCGTCGAGCTTTCCAGCATTACACATGCCATTTATTAGAATACTGTAAGCCACAATGTTTGGTATGAATTTGGAATCTTCCATCTTCCGAAGCAATGTAACGGCCTTGTCAATCTGCTGCACTTTACACAAGCCGTCCACGAAAACGCTCAAGATATAATGATTAAGAGAGAGATCGCGAGATTGCATCTCGTTAATTAGCTCCTCCGCGGCTTGAAGGTTCCCAATCTGGCAAAATTCATTTACGAGAGTGCTGTATGTGATGACTTCAGTAATCAAGCCCCTTTTCAGCATTTCTCCGAAAAGCATCTTTGACTTGTCAATTCTTCTCGCTTTGCAGTATCCATTAATCAACGTGCTATAAGTAATGACATTTGGTGAGCAGCCTCTTTCAACCATCAAATTAAACACTTCCATAGCATCGTCCATTCTATTTTGCAAACAATAACCATTCATCAATGTGTTATAAATAAAACTATTAGGCATTTGACCTAATTGAATCATCTGGTCGACTATGGCCTCCACCTCCACAAGCATTCCCCCTTTACAATGTGCATCTACAAGAATATTGAAGGTTCGAACATCCGGCATTACTTTGCTTTGCAACATATGGTTCAGCAGTCTTCGACCCTCCATCACTTGGCCGAAATTGCATACTCCTTGAATGACGGAGTTATAAGTAACAACGTCTGGTTCAATTCCTGCCTTCATCATCTTCTCCAACAAGACCGTAGCATCTTTCCATCGGCCTAGGTTGCATAAGCAATGAACCAAGGAATTATAAGTGATTATGTCGGCTGGGATCCCTCCGCTTGTCATCTGTTTCAACAATACAAGAACTTCTTCTATCTGGCCTACCTTGAGCATACTGTGGATCAAGGAGGTATAAGTAATAACATTTGATTGGATGCCTTTCCTACTCATATTTTCGTGGAGTCTCAAGGCCTCTGTGATCAATCCCTTCTTGCAAAGACTACCGATTATTATGCCGTATGTGAAGGAACCGATGCTGCAACTCCTCTCTTCCCAGTCCTTTAGCAATTCAAGGGCCGATCTAGTGTTACCTGCCCTGCATAACTCCTTCACGGTTATAGCACACGTGGTCTCATTAGGTTTGTGGCCTTTTTGTTGCATATCATCGAGGAGCCTCAATGCTTGATCAGTTTTGCCCTTTATAAAGAGACCATCAATCAGGGTGCCCAATGTCACCGCATTGATGTCAAACCCAAGCTTCAAGATCCTACCCAAGATAGACAAACCATGTTACGACAATGCGGAAACTAGAACGAAATTGAGACAGATGAGAAGAACGGAACACCAAGGTTTACGTGGAAACCTTTGCGGGAAAAATCACGGGAGAGAGGAGAAGCAAAATCTACTATGAAAATTAGGGATTACAAAAGAGGCAACGTAAGCTTCTCAATCTGACAGTTTGAGCAAAGAGCAATATTTATAATATTACCCCTCAAACCCTAATGTTGGCCCAAGGCCCTTAACTTATGCCCTTAACTATTTAAGACATATTAACAAATCTCCACTTTGACTTGAATTCCCAAGTAGACATAAGTATTAAGTCAATCTTCTCCTCCCACCAGCATAAAACTCAGCTGCTGCAAACATTAACCAAATCCAAGCAGTGCTTAAATTTAGTAAAGGGCAATGACTTTGTCAACATATCAGTTGGATTGTTTTATGTACCAATCTTCAAGACCTTAATATAGCCATCAGCAAGAATGTCTCGAATATAATGATACCGCACATCAATGTGCTTTGTTCTCTCATGATACATCTGATCTTTAGTAAGATGTATAGCACTCTGACTATCGCAATGCACAACAGTCACATCATCATCCACACTGAGCTCTCCAAATAAGCCTCTTAACCATATAGCTTCTTTGATTGCCTTTGTAATAGCCATATATTTTGCCTCTAGTAGACAAAGCAATTGTATGCTGCAAAGAAGCTTTCCAACTGACTGCATAACCCCCAACAGTAAAGATGTACCTTGTCAAAGGCATCCTTTTATCAAGGTCACCAGCATAATCAGAGTCAACATATCTAGTAAGAGTTTCACAAGTTTTCTCAAACTCTAAACCATAATCTGAAGTACCCTTTAAATATCTCAAAATCCACTTCACTACTTGCCAATGAATTTTACCGGGGCATGATAAATATCTACTTATCACGCTAACAGCATGTGATATGTCAGGTCGAGTGCAAACCATAGTACACGTAATGCTACCAACTGCACTAGAATATGGAATATGTTACATATATTTTATTTCATCATTTATATGTGGACATAAATTAGCTGATAATCGAAAGTGAGCAGTAAGAGGAGTACTCACTGGTTTGGCATCTTTCATGCCAAAACAATCTAATACATTCTCAATGTAGCTTTTTTGGGAAAGATACAATTTTTCTCTTTTTCGATCTCGTTGAATTTTCATGCCAAGAATTTTCTTCGTAGAACCTAAATCCTTCATATCAAATTCAGTGCTCAACTGTGCCTTCAAATTCTTTAATCAAATTTATCTTTTGCTGCAATCAACATGTCATCAACGTATAACAGTAGATAAATATAAGATCTATTTGGAAGTTTGCACAGATATACATAACTATCATATTTGCTTCTACAATAGCCAAGTTGCACCATAAAAGAATCAATCTTTTATACCACTGTCTAGGTGATTGCTTCAAGTCATAAATAGATCTTTTCAATAAACATATACGATCTTCCTTACCTTCAAACTGAAAACCCTCAGGTTGAGCCATATAAATTTTCTCTTCAAGTTCACAATGCAAGAAAGTTGTTTTCACATCGAGTTGTTCCAACTCTAAATCATGCATAGTAACTAACGCAAGAAAGACCCGAATAGAGCTGTGTTTAACGACGGGTGTGTTGACACCTGATTTTTGACCAAGTCTTTTTCAGTTTTATTTTTTGAAAAATCATAAAAAAATCCATAAAAAGTCAAAAAATTACAAAATCAACTTTGGTGGCCTTGGCCAAGCCCAAGGAACCATTCTTGACCAAAAAATAAATTTTTCATATTTTTCACATTTTTTAGTATTTTTAGAAAATAGAAAAATACTAGAAAAATCAACAAAAATAGAATTTGAGGACACAAAAATATAGGAAAATAGTAAATATTTTTCTTTTAAATCCCTTGTCATTTTGACCTCATCAAAAGTCGAAATTCAAGTTTAATTTTGTGTGTTTCTTTGTAACACACAGGGTTAAATTTGTCAAAAAATATGTTTTGAGTCTTTTTATTTGCAATACTTTGCATTTTAAGAATCTTGACAGTCATCTTGATTGCCCGACATTCCAATTTGGTTTAATTGTGCGCTGATTTGATCGATTTTGGCCTTAGGGACCTAATTGCATGAAAATCTATTCATTTTAGTCCCTAAAGTACCAAATCCAAAATTAAACTTTTCTTAGGGACACCCATAGAGCCCTAATACTTCCTCCCTATAGTATTTGACCCACTGAATCAAACGATGGGCTCAATTGGGGCCGATTCGTCCATTAGGAACCCCAATTTGACAAAAATCAATTTCGGATCTTATTCAACATTTGGGGGTTTTCATTTAATTCCACACTCATTTTTCACTAAATCACCATACTAGATGGGATTCATCTCATGGAAGCCGATTTCCAAACTTAATTTGAAAAATTAAGAATTTTGGTGGGTCAATTTGCCCTATTTTTGGCCAACCGGGTCAACTGGGTCGGGTTGACCGACCCAGTCGGCCCGTTGACCAAAGTTGGTCATAAGCAGAAACGCTCTCTGCTTGTTGGCTCTTCTTCGCGCACGAACAGGAAAGAAAATTGGAGAAGTCAGTTGGAGAGAAGGGAAGTCAGTTGGTGAGGGGGGCGTTCGCCAACGAACGCGCAAAAGAAAAGAAACGACGAGAGAGAGAGTTCGTAAAGGGCGAAGAGGAGAGAACGACGAAAGAGCAAGAACAAAAGGGCCCAGAATGAAGGAACGAAGAGGAAGAAACTGAGAGGGAACTCGCGTCGAGAGAGAGTAGGCGAGAGAGAGGAAGCTCGCGGAATAGAGAGAGCTCGCGACGGGCAGACCTGAGAGGGAGAGAGCGAACAGAGAGCGGGCGAGAGGGAGAAAGAGGAGGAGAGAGAGAGAAATGGCGGTTGAAGCTTGCCCTCCCCAATCCTGTGCAAGCTTCGACTAATCACCACCGGCGAAACCGAAGCCGACGATGACCATACCCGACTTCCCTAGGCTCCGGAGAAGCGACCGAGCCCTTTCGAAGAGCCTTTCATCTCGAAAAATGGTGAGATACTCTCTCGAGCTTCTTCTCGGCCTCCAATGGCAACTCAAGCTAGAGTCGCTCATTTGCCGCGATTTTTGTTGCAATCTGTTCATCTCGCTTCCCTGAGCATTTTCGCTTTTCATTGCATATCATTTCACCGCCTAAATCGTCGAGTCGGCCTCCAATCAAGACGGATCGGTCGCGAGCTCCATAGCTCATTTCGGACCAAACCGAAGCCTCGCGATGGCCGAGTAAGTCTTCTTGAACTCTTATGATGCTTCTTGAAGGATTTGGCAGGTTAGATATCGTCAGAAATGGCTAGGGGGGACTCTCACCGGAGATTAGCTCCGGCCTAGGATGGTGAATTTGTCAAACTTGGTTCTGCTATGTGAAACGTGGTATATGTGGAAGAGCTCGGCGAGACGAGTCGTTTGCAGTTGATTTCGCGATTTTTGGTGGTCCGTAGGCGGAGAAACCGCCTCCCGACGAGGCGCCGGCGAGACAGAGCCGGCGCCGATCGTCTTTTTCGGCAAAGCCGTTGACCGGTCAACGCCCACGTGGCGCTGACGTGGCGACCACGTGGCAGCCACGTCAGCGCCGGCGGTTATAACCGAAACAAAAAAAGATCGGACGGTGGTAGTCGTGCCACGTGTCGCGATCTTGCTTTTTACGAAATTAAAAATGATTTTCAAAAATTAAAAATCCCTCAGATCGGACGGCTGTAGTTCAATCTTGCCTTTCAATCTGGGCCGTTGGTTCCTTATTGGAGATCAGACCGTCCGTAGGAACGCCACGTGGCACAATCAGAGCCGCTCATTCGAAATAGGCGGGAATCGAAAAATTCGAGCGAGGGGAATGGAACGATGCCGTTTCGGTGCGGGCCGGATTTGGGCCGGTCGCCCGCGGGCCGTGGGCCGGGTCACCCGACCCGGCCCGAATAATATTTTTTAAAAATAAAAAATTCCGAAAATGATTTTAAAAAATAAAAAAAAAATCGGAAAAATCCTAGAAAATCCAAAAAAATGCTAGAAAATTCCAAAAAAAATGTGGAAAAATTGTGGGAAAATCCTAGACTCTCCAGAAATCCCCAAAAATCGAGGATTGACCACAGACAACTGGTCAACCCTATTTTTGGGGTTTCTTATCCCATTTTCCGAGACTTGACGATATTACCCTTTAGGGGTAAGTCGCCTCTGCTGTGTATGCAAGATAAAACCGATAATGCCAAGGTAAGAATTAGGGTCGGGTAGGCGACCAATTTTTAGGTTTGGGTTTTCGAGTCCCGCCTCTTTTCGCAAAATGACAATTTTGCCCTTCAAGGGGAAAATTGTATTTCTTGTCTCAATCGAGTTCTGAAAGTTGCTTAAAGTTAGGGTTTGGGTCAGGTGGACGACCAACCCTAATATTTGAGGTTTTCAGTTCTCGTCTTTGTCCAAATGACGACTTTACCCTTCCAAGGGTAAAATCACTTCTAAATACCAGAAAAATCCTGGAAATTCCCGAAAAATAGGAAATGGATTGGATTGATGGCCAATTCTATTTCCTCTGTCTTTTGAATTCCCAATTCATCTAAAATGACAAATTTTCCCTTTTCGAGGTGAATTGTCCCCGAATAGTTCCAAATTACGATTTTGCCCCTCATGGGTGAATCATGTCCAAATCACTCCTAAGCCTTGATTGATATTTCTCTAGGCTAATAGGGCCTTATTAGGGATGCCATGCTGATTTCATGTGTTTTTATCCGCATGTACTGGATCCTTGATTTGCGCACTTATTTCTATTGATTGTGAGTGATAGGGTAGTATTTCCCATCTGCATGAACTCCTAGATTTAGGATCTATACCTCACTCATCTGCATGAAATCCTAGGATCAGATAAACCATTCAGCTTAGGTACCGAAAGGGCGTCAACTCTGACAGTTGGCGTAACTAAGTCCCCGAACCCACTTCTCTAGTTTCCGCAGAATCGAATAGACCGCTCCCAACTATTCGATAGGGTTTCCGATCGTACCCTCCACGAAACGATTGGTGGCGACTCCTTGGCATGTACACTCATCACATGTCACTAGACCACACTGAAGGTCGACCACGTATATCCAGCAGTTGCAATTTGGGTAATGGACCTTGGGAGAGGCCCGCGTCCGATCAAGCCAGCGATCGGGCGGCCCATTAGCCCTCCGCTCCCGCCTCGAGCTCCGGGAGAGGGTCGCGACAGACTGGCGACTCCGCTGGGGAGTTATTCTAAACCAGAATCTCTGGTTACGAATTCCAGAGGACTTGAGCCAATTAAAAAGTTGTTTGGTTTATCTGACCTTGTTTTCTGCAGATGCTCTCGAAGGTGAGGTACGTACACTAACCATTGTGTTAGATGTTTTTGCAGATTGGAGAAATAAGGGGTAGAGTGATTGTTGACATTTTTCCTGCAGGTTGGAGTTGGGAATGTATGTTTATTTTTATGCACATACTGAAGCGGTGTTTTGATACAAACTGCTGTGCATGACCTTGCATTGTGATGATCACGACACATCGCACACATTGGCGGTCAAACCCTGACTGCAACCACCTCTAGGTTGCCTTAGATAGGGAAGGGATGCGAAAAGGATCTTGTGTTTGATGGCACTTGAGACTTTCGTATTCGTTCCCGCCTACCATCTGCATTGGCGATATCTAGCCCTCTTGGGTAGGTACCCTTGGGGAGGAATCTGCCTCATGTGGATCGTGGGAGCCTGAGCCGTAGATTCCTTACCTGATTTTCGATTTTTAGAGTATACCCCTCACTTGTCTCATGCGCATGTCTGTGAGAGGTTGGTATACCTAAAACCAAAAAAAAAAAAACAAACAAAAAAAAAAAAAAAAAAATCTCGCCGATCACTGTAAGTATGACTTCTCTCTCTACTTGTTCACTTCCTAGTGAAATTTCATGATAGAAAATTCATGGAAATCAACCGAATGCCCTGAGTGTTTGAGTTTACAAATGAAAGTTTTTGATGATGAATTTTAGATACAAAAGTGGGAACACTTCTAAGCCGTCCATACGGAATAGATGGTTCATCCAAATTTTCAATCATGGATTAAGATGACATTTCTTTTTGTCTAAAATTCTTCTAATTCAAGATTTTGGGGCATAAAGTTAAGGCCATGTTTGCAATCACATTTTGTAGTAATTTCTTAAAAACAAGGATTACATGATTTTTACAAGAAAAATGTCACAAAGCAATCTTTCAAGATTAATGCCCCCATTTGCGTATTAAACGTTTGGAATTAAATGGGTGTTTGATTGATGACCATGGATCGATCTTTTAATGACGTATCCTCTTATCTTGAAATCTTGGCGGACATCAGATGCCCGTAAATAGGGATTATGGGATATGTATTGTCGCATTGCTTTCATTATAAGAGGCGACCTCATTGAGAGATGTCTTTGCTATGTAAAATGCTAAGTGTGTCTCCTTTCTGACAGGTTATACATGACATACATTTATTGAAGATTCCTTCATCTATTCGCATGCGAGATGTGATCGAACGATGGTAAAACTGTAATCGTTCCAATAAAAACTTCGAGTGTTATACTTGACTTGCTTGGTTATTCCTTTTGCCAACAGGTCAAAACGGCTGAAGGCCAATGATGTGAGGCTTATTTTCCCTGTAACATGAAATGAGTTGCGTCTTCATCAAGAGCCACCCATAGGGTTTCCAAAATAAGATGAATCGACAATAATAAGCCCAGAACAAGACAACATGAAAATGGGGCATGCCTGATTTGGATCGACCTCTCTAAGTTGAAAAGGGTGTATTCGTTCCAAATTAAATTGATTTGATAATAGGATAACATGGTTGTTCACACTTGCAGGTGATTATAAAAAATGAGTGGGGATCGTTAAGGAACATTCATTCATCTCCGATGCTCAAAATGAGGGAAACTGAACAAATCCTGGGGATAGTAAATCTGTGATCGTTTCAATTAGAGCTTTTTGTGCAACAATTGACGTATTCCTTCCTCATGTCATGTAGGTGAAATAAAATGATTGTGTGAGGTTGACATTTGTCCCATTAAAGAAGATTCAATTGTGGACCCTCAAAACTGGAGGCCAATGTGACATGGCATGATCGCCAATTAAAGCACGTCTCAAGGAGTCCAAATACTCGTGTTTCTCACCATGAAATTGATGATCACTCAACCACAAAATGCAACACTTCAAGATTGAAATGCATCAATAGAGCGAAAGTGGCGAAAGATCACCCAACCTCAAGAAGGAGAGTGACAGAACTCAAATAGTGTCGAACATCGTGCAACATCAAATGCCGAGACCTTCGGATAATTACGATGAAGTTTCATCCTCTGTTGTCACAAAAGGGAGTAAATTGTTCCTTATTCTGATTCCATTTCATACAAATGACTGAGATGCTTCTCTTTCATATACAGAAAATGATAGTTGAAGACATGTGCCAGAATAGATCGAAGAATGTCAAACGCCAAAATCACCTGACATGGAAGTGATTGACTCAACCAACAAGGAAGGCGTTAGCGTGATACAATGGAGCTTCATATGGCTAAATCAGCTAACTCAAGGTAGAATATTCAGTTGCTGGGGGCAAATCATTTCCCTATCCAGAAAGCATGCCGAAGTCGAAGACATCAGATTTGCCATGGTGATACGTGGGGCAAGTCCCTGAAACAATAGTTATCACACATGGAACGTAATGGAATGAAATCCATAGCAACAACGCTTCCAAGAAGAACAATGTCGAGTCATCCCTCTTGGTAGAAAAGGACGTATCGTTCCTAAATAAGTTTCAATCAGATGTGGAAATAATATTTCCTATCTTTTTCCTCTCAGGTGATGAACAGAGTTAAGACACCCAAGAAGCAACGACTTCAAAATGACAGAACAGGGAGTACCCACTTTTCATATCATCTCACACATGCATTTAGGATAGATGATTTCAAGAGCGTCATAATGGCTCAATCTGCGAACAAAATTCTCGAGAAAACTTGAAAAAGTTTCTTAACAATTAGAAGTCTCTTTGAAAAGAGCATTCGAAAAGAAAGAATTCAAACTTTATATATTGACATGCTTGATAAGAAATGCTCTCTGTGAACAAGAGTGAAAGGCACGAATCCATTTTTCGTTGCTAACAAGAATCATCTTAGATCACTTGCATCATACATATCATGCGTGCATCATTTATATGCATATTCTTCCATGAAAGATGTTGACAGGTCAAGGCAAAAGAATCCAAATGAAAGGGAAATGCCCAGACCCGAGGAACGAAGGGTAAATTGTATCAATTCCAATGGTCCATTTTGTATGCCATTCAGACATTAACCTTCTTTCCTTTGATAGGGAAATATCAAATACTTCAATGGCAACTATGATGGCTGATATTAAGGCGATGCTAGAAGCCTCCCAAGCTAGACAGACAATAGCTCCTGACCAGAACAACTCGAGTCTGCCATTCGCACCCGGTATAGCTGATAAAGAAACGACGGGAAATACTCAAAGGGCGGAGGAGGATATCCGTGAGCCGAACACCCCGTCGCAACAAAAAGCGTCCCCTGTTGTTATCAACCTCGAGAAGGAGGAAAAAGGGGAACCAGACTGTAAAAGCCGAACTGGAGACTAAGAGATCAGCCAAGATTAAAGAATGTTTAAGCAACCAGGGCTATGAGTTGGCTCGTTTAGACGAGATATCTCCCTTCGCCAAGGTGGAGACTCCTCCTGACTACAAGGAACCAGGCTTCGTGAGGAAGTATAATGGGACAGGCTATCCCCGTGCTCACCTCAAATATTATCTACGCAAGATGGCGCAGTATTCAAACTATGTTCCATTACTGATGAACATGTTCCAAGAAAATCTAGCTGGCGCCGCTCTGGCTTGGTTTATTGAATTGGACCTGAATGATTATGATGGATAGGAAGATCTTGCAGAGGATTTCCTCAGGCAATATAGGTTCAACACAGCTACGGCCCCGACAAGGGAAGACCTTCTACGAACCTTGAAGACAAGGGGCTAGTTGATTAGAACATACGCCCAGAGATGGCGAGCTTTGGCGACCCAAGTAAAGCCGTCAATCTCAGAAGATGAGCTGATTGATTTGTCCCTGAAAGCACTCCCCTACGAATACTTCGACAGGTTAGACGCCTCAGGATGTCAGACCTTCGCACACTTGATAAAGGTGGCTGAAAGGCTCGAATGGGCCTTAAAGAAAGGAGGCCCCATGAAGCTTCTGCCAGAAAACAACCAAAGGAGGATCGTCATGGTCGGCACCAAAAGGGCAAGGCCTAGAAAGAGGCAACCCCTAAAGCAGTTCTCTCAGCTCCCGAGGCCTTTGTCCAAGCTACTCCCGATGTTGTTAGAACAACATTTGGTGGCAAACGAACCACCTAGGGCAAATCCTGTTAAGTATCCTGATTTTGACGAGAGCCAGACTTGTGTCTACCATATGGGCGAAATGGGACATAATGCGGATGACTGCTATATCCTTAAGCTGGAGGTACAAGCTCAAATTGACAAGTCAGATTCTAAAATTTGACAATGCGGCTCCAAACATACAAGAAAACTCGCTCCCTGATCATCAAGCGATTGTGACAATATTCACTGAAGATGAGGAAAACCACCTCCAGCTGAAGGTGGACATGTCTAAGCTGACCGACCTTCTGGCGACCACTTCATCATAATCCAAAGCAAGAGAGATCTCTGCTAATATGAAGAGACTATGTACCGCTAAGATGATGAGCTTGGGGATAATGTCCGATATTACCGATGAAGAATTCGAAGGAGTCGAAGCTTCTCTATCTTTGGAAGGAAGTCACTTCATGATCAAAACTGAGCAGGGTAGCACCTGGGACATCCCGCACGAGAATCTGGTAGACAGTCTTGGGCCGGTCATCCAGTCAGAAGAAGAATTCGAAGAGGACAAACTGAAAAGCCAAGAGGTGAAGTCTAGCAGATTGCAGATTCATGGCTAACACACCTGAAATAGGTGAAATTGTAGACAACCTGGGTCAGGACTTTGGAGGGTACAACTTTAAATTGAAGTACTCTGCTCCTCCTAGCTTCTACCAAAGAATGGAGGATATCATACCAAGACGGATGAGGAGGCATGGATGATCCCGTTCAACCTGAAAAGGCCTTTTTCAAAAGAGCCTGAGTCATCACTTGACCAGATGAGGGTTACTAAGCTTGGCACAAAGCAGTATGCCGAAACAAAAAGATCAAAGGATCAACAGCAGGGTTGAGCTGAATTATTCAAAGGAAAAAGAGAATACCTGAGATCTGCGATATCAGCAATACTAAGTGACGACGACCGACATTGTCGACCGAGAGACGAAACCTCCTCAAGGGACTTTGACAACACTATGTCAATGATTGAAACCGCTACGACCGTGGTAATTAAACTGGAAGAGCTTGACAGCTTGAATAAGGTAGAAGATTGTCTAGTCAAGCTTGTCGTGATTCGATTGTCGGAAGAAGAAGAAGACGGCACAGCTGAACCGGAGACGTCTTATCAGACGACAGTAACTGTAAAAGTCCCTCCGATAGAAAGGTACGATCCTAAAGCGGTCCACTGGGACTATGGGACAGAGGAAGAAGACGATGATGAAGGTTATGCGTCTATCGGCAGGGAATGGAATGCCTTTGAGGAATCAACGCCTCCTACTTCGAAAGAGCCGGTTACTGTTAATTTAGGGGATACTGGAAATATCAAAGGAGTCAAAATCGGTGGACATTTATCCCGAGATAAAAGACTCAAGTTCACAGAATTACTAAGAATGTCATTAAGATGTCATGCGACAAATTCCAAAGATGTCGAGCTACCAAGAGGTAGATAAAAGTGATCGAAGATTCAGATGGTTGAGATAAATAACCAGAACCAGCAAAGAAGGTTCATTAGGGCAAACCCCTCCTTTCCTGTCAAGAGACCAAGCTGGGGGCAAGATGCTCGTGTGCCACCAAGATAGCATACTGGAGCAAGTTATTAAGCCCAGAGACGACAAATGTCAAGACATACCCTACTGGGTCAAAGCAACCAAAAGAGATGATTTCCTTGATCAACGGAAATGCAAATACCTTAAAGGGAGTATCATGTTCCTTGGTGATTTATGTAAAGTTAAACATGGATGAATACTCATTGCTTCCTGTACAGGTACAAAGACCTCTTCAAATAGGATTGGAAATCGTCAAATGATACGAAAAATGCTAAGGCATTTGGCCAAGATAGACGTCGCCCAACTGGGGCAAATGGATTGTTGATGTTATCAACACCTTCAAGCATGGATGGATGGATTCGACGAATGTTGTCCATATTAGCATACAATATTGGAATGGGCTCAATCAAGAGATAAATGTCGACAATTGACAAAAGAAGGGTAGTTGGGTGTCGTATCCAATTTACTCATTTTTCTTGCATTTGCTAATACAGAACCATTTCTTTCTGTGGCAGAATACGCCATTAGGACATTATCAGGAGTCCAACAAAGAGGAGAACATCACAAGGATGGTCATAAGTGACAAAGATGCATGAAGCAAACGATTTTCTCAAGCATTGGAAGGACGACACTTCAAAGGTGAAAAGTCAAATGAAGATCCAAGTAAGAGATCATCCAAACTGGATAAGGGATCGCATGAAAATGCAAAAATGAATAGAACCATTTGACTGGGGCGAGCATTACCTAGCCATGACAAGTCATGCCTAACTGGGGCAAGCGAATCATCTACATGACTGGAGGAAAAAGTGGCATTTCATTCCCAACAAGATCAATGAACGTGATAGAAGAGTCGTTCACATCAGAGTTAAACCTCAAGATACAAACTTGAGTGAAGGGTGACTTTGTGTCGTTCTAATTTGATCTCCAATGATCTTTCTCCTAATATGAATTGGCCTTAATTTCAACAGAAAATTACTGGCACTCAAAAGGAAAGAACTCGCCGACTCAACTTCAAGGCGATATGATCTTTGGAGATAACAGTTTCGGAAGTCAAGCATTCAAGAAATGATCTTTAGCTATAAGATCAAGTGGAGGGTAAAAAGTATCGCTTCCACACCACATGCTTTAGCATACATTTTGATAAGAATTCATTTTTCCTTGAATAAGGAACTCCGAATAATGGCATGAAAGACGTTCGAAAGAGAATGAAGCCATCGAGCAGGATTCATTGCCCCAATCAGACGAAGGCGTCATCACCGTAGGTCGAAATGGCCGTTTTCTATAGTCTACATATTGGCGTTCAGATTGGAATGCATGATCAAGAGGACTTACTGTCGTGGTGGTCAGGTGCACGTCCTTTTCTCCAAAGACTGAGAATTTCAAGAAGTTTTAGAACAACTTAACCATCTTGTGTTGTTAAGAAAAATGCAGATTTTCATGAATCTATCCACTTCCATTGGAGTGCATGATCAAGGGTAAGATGTATCGTTCTAATTTTCTGAAATTCAAGAGCATACACTGACATATTCCTTTTATGTTTTTCAGGAATCCCTAGCCGCGCTGGGCAGGTAAGTATTCATTTCCCAATCTTTTAGGTTTTTAAGACTGTCAGAATCCTTATTGCTAGAATTTGAAGGCTTCTTGGAATCTAGCATGCATTCAAATCTCATGTCTAGAAAGACGCAAAATTCTCACAGTCATGTCATTGGCATTCATGTTTAAACTTGGAGGTTATCTGAACATGATTGAAATATGCATTGAGCATCATAAATCCCCTTGGAAGGTAAGTTTTGGAGAAAGCGAAATGAACTTTTCCGACAAAAGTTGTTTAAATCGTTCAAAAGGATGTTTCCTCAGACAAGAGGCAAGCCTGGTCCAAACACGTTCCATACACACTTAAGAGATAAGTGGAGTGGTAAGGATAGCAAGACCTTGACCTACGGACGTAAGGGTTATTCGCAGTGATTACATGGATTGAGAAGACGGAGGCATTCGTTTCTCTATCATAAACACTACAGGTGACCATTGATAACCCTTTGAACGGCGGTTTCATTCTTCACCCCTGTCAAGAACCACCCCACAGTGGGGCAAATTGGAGGTACGTCCAGCGGTATCAGGAGGTAAATGGTTAGAAGTTCTCTTGCTCAGACTTGCATCAATCTTCGTGTGTTGCTTGTCATTTTAACTTCTATGGTAATTCAGGTGCTTTAGGATGACGAAAAGCATTCGTTTCTCTATCCTATACACTTTTACCCTTTGTACAGCCCAGTTGAGCCTATACGTTCATTTCACAAACCCGTTGGTGATCATTGCATATTCCAAGACGGAAGCAACGTCCCTTCAAGAGCGGAAGAGTTCAAGACACAGGATTTGTGAAAAGTTCATAGATTAATGTTTGAGTGCTAAGATTCAAGTTGTACATCTAGCACACTCATTTGAAAATTCTGATCCCCAAAAGAAAAGAAAAGGTGGGATCTCGACAAAAGACGAGAAAAAGAAAAAAGAGAAAAAAATTCAATTTTGGGCATCAAGAAAAAGCAAAGTGCCTGGTAAAAGCAAGGCCAATGCCCATCCAAATACTTGTACACTTGTGAATTAGGTGTTTGATCTTGTAAATGCCAAAAGATGGCATGATACCTTTGTATAGGTCACTAGTGAGATCTGATTGTAGAAGAAAATCCCAAGGGAGCTGGATAGCAAGGGATACTCCCAGATTATGTCACACTCAGACGATGAAAGTGTAGACAAGATGTTGACACAGTCTCAACATGAAAGAGATATTCTCTAAAGACAAATGTGCGCTTCGAAGACTAACAATGCTCTTCAAAAAAACTACTAATGCACTTCAAAGACTGAAGACGCTCTTTGAATCAGAAGGGGCAAGATGGCAGCAAACTTGCCGTGATCACCAATGTTAAAACCCTTTGCATATTTTGAGCCAAAAACAAGCCTTTTTTGGTCCCCAATCCTACCTACGTTACAACCCTGAAAAGCCTTTTCTGATTAAGGCACTTGGATTGACATAGGGTTTAATGTCTAAGCTTAGCTCGAAGAAGTTCGAGCAAGATTATTTCTTTCTCATTATTGCAGGTTTCTTGACTTGTAAACCTGGAGCAGACATTGAAGACTTCTCTTCGAAAGCCTTGACTTACACGCAAGCCCCCTTTGAAAACCGTTGACCAAGCCCAACATTACGGTCCCTTGGAAGTCCTCCTGATCGATCGAGGTGTATTCACTGCGAATGATCCTGAACCCTAGGCGCAGGTTTGACAGAAAGTTCGAGTGCATTCTTGGTAAAAGACCATGACCTCAAAACGGTGAGAAGTCCTCTTTGATGAGAATACTCCGTTGAACATTTTAACCAAACTTTTTTGGTAATTTCAGATTGTTTGATTCAAATTTTCCCCACAAGGAATTTTTTATCACCTCCGTATGTTACAAGGTGTTTTGGATAACCTCCAGCATCGTAATGCATCCATTGAAATTCTTTCATGACTATGATATAAGTCATAAAGTGCTATCAGTTTGACATCAGATATCACTTAAAGACCATTGATGTGCCTTTGGTAAGAAAATTTTCAGATTGAAGCTTCTGCAAGATTCTTGATGACTTCAGCTCCTAAGATGGCTTGTATCACTTTTGGTGAGAAACGTTTAACATGTCTAAACTTCTGCAGAATTCCTGACAAGCCCAGATCTCAGAAGAACACAACCTCTCTTGGTAAGAAAGAGTTTACATGTTCAAGCTTATGTAGGACTCTTGGTATCTCCAGACCTCAGAATGCTACTTCTTTTATGAAGAATATATTTCAAGTTTAAACTTCTGCAGGACCCCTGGTAACCCCAGGTCTCAGAATGACACATTTCTCTAAGAAGGAAAGTTTATATGCCTGAGCTTCTAACAGATTCTTGGTAACCCCAGATTCTAGAATGCTACTGTTCTTGGTTAAACTTCTATAGGAATCATGGTAGCCCCAGATTCTAGAAGGATGCCTTGCTCTGTGGAGAAGAGCTTTCAAGTTTATTTTCCTGCAAGATCCCTGGTAATTCCATATCTCAGGAAAACACATTCTTATGAACAATTTTGTAGGTTTGATCTTTCTGCAGGATACCTGGAGCTCCCAGATCCCAGAATGTTACCTCAAATGTCAAAAGGACAATCCCCGAAATCATCCCTCTGTGAGATTTCAAATTTACAGGTTTGAGCTTTCTGCAGGATACCTGGAGTCCCCAGATCCCAGAATGTCACCTCAAATGTCAAAAGGACAATCCCCGAAATCATCCCTCTGTGAGATTTCAAATTTACAGGTTTGAGCTTTCTGCAGGATACTTGGAGTCCCCAGATCCCAGAATGTCACCTTCAATGTCAAAAAGGACAATCTTCGAAATCATCCCTCTGTGAGATTTCAAATTTACTGGTTTGATCTTTCTGCAGGATGCCTGGAGCTCCCAGGTCCCAGAATGTCACCTTCAATGTCGAAAGGACAACATTCAAGATATTATTTCTGCGAGTTCTCAGGTAGCCCCTAGATCCCAGAAGAATCTTATCGAAGTTTTTGCAGGTTTAAGTTTTCTGCAGGATACTTGGAATCCCCAAATCCCAGAATAACGCCTCGCAAGTCGAAAGGACAATTTTCAAGATCAGCTTTCTGTAAGGTTCTAGGTAACCCATAAACCTAGAATAGCCCATGTGGTAAAGCCTAAAGGTTAGGCACATCTCACTCGTAGAGATCCTAGTTAATTCCTTAGAATATAGGACCAAAAACTGTTGACAAAATCTGCTTTCTGTGAGGTCCTAGGTAACCCCTAGACCCAGAATAGCTCATGTGGTAAAGCCTCAAGGTTAGGCACACCTCACTTATATAAATCCTAGTTAATTCCTTAGAATATAGGATCAAAATGTTCGACAATCCCTAAAAGACTGGGTGCGTCATCCATAGGTTCCTAGCAGAGAGGAATCCTATTCTCGGCCTGATCCCTCTGACGGATCAAAATGTTCGACAATCCCTAAGAGACTGGGTGCGTCATCCATAGGTTCCTAGCAGAGAGTAATCCTATTCTCGGCCTGATCCCCCTGACGGATCAAAATGTTCGACAATCCCTCAGAGACCGGGTGCGTCATCCATAGGTTCCTAGCAGAAAGGAATCCTATTCTCGGCCTGATCCCCCTGACGGATCAAAATGTTCGACAATCCCTAAGAGACTGGGTGCGTCATCCATAGGTTCCTAGCACAGAGGAATCCTATTCTCGGCCTGATCCCCCTGACGGATCAAAATGTTCGACAATCCCTAAGAGACTGGGTGCGTCATCCATAGGTTCCTAGCAGAGAGGAATCCTATTCTCGGCCCGATCCCCCTGACGGATCAAAATGTTCGACAATCCCTAAGAGACTGGGTGCGTCATCCATAGGTTCCTAGCAGAGAGGAGTCCTATTCATGGTCTGATCCACCATACGGATCAAAACCCCTGACAATCCCTAAGAGACTGGGTGCGTCATCCATAGGTTCCTAGCAGAAAGGAGTCCTATTCATGGTCTGATCCACCATACGGATCAAAACCCTGACAATCCCTAAGAGACTGGGTGCGTCATCCATAGGTTCCTAACAGAAAGGAGTCCTATTCATGGTTTGATCCACCATACGGATCAAAACCCTGACAATCCCTAAGAGACTGGGTGCGTCATCCATAGGTTCCTAACAGAAAGGAGTCCTATTCATGGTCTGATCCACCATACGGATCAAAACCCCCGACAATCCCTAAGAGACTGGGTGCGTCATCCATAGGTTCCTAACAGAGAGGAGTCCTATTCATGGTCTGATCCACCATACGGATCAAAACCCCGACAATCCCTAAAAGACTGGGTGCGTCATTCACAGGTTCTTGTCAAGTATAGGAATCCCATTCTGGTACGGCCTACCATACAGGCTAGAGTTTAACCGCCCTAGGATACTCAAAAGACGAGTCCCTAGGTATTCACTTGAACCCACTATACACCGCGTATGCCACACGAGCATCAGGCATGTGATCAACAGGTAAATAGCAGGTGGGTCTCTCTATTTTCTCTCTCACTTCAGCGAAAGAATGAAGAGCAGAACGTTCACGAGCGGGACAAGAAAGATTGAGTGTCAAGAATCGTTTTTCTTTTCCCCAATCGAGTCGGTCTAGATTCAGGTGTCACCTGTCTTTGAGCGAAACCTCTCACGAGATTCCTCTCAAAGAGGGGCAGCGGTTGACACCTGATTTTTGACCAAGTCTTTTTCAGTTTTATTTTTTGAAAAATCATAAAAAAATCCATAAAAAGTCAAAAAATTACAAAATCAACTTTGGTGGCCTTGGCCAAGCCCAAGGAACCATTCTTGACCAAAAAATAATTTTTCATATTTTTCACATTTTTTAGTATTTTTAGAAAATAGAAAAATACTAGAAAAATCAACAAAAATAGAATTTGAGGTCACAAAAATATAGGAAAATAGTAAATATTTTTCTTTTAAATCCCTTGTCATTTTGACCTCATCAAAAGTCGAAATTCAAGTTTAATTTTGTGTGTTTCTTTGTAACACACAGGGTTAAATTTGTCAAAAAATATGTTTTGAGTCTTTTTATTTGCAATACTTTGCATTTTAAGAATCTTGACAGTCATCTTGATTGCCCGACATTCCAATTTGGTTTAATTGTGCGCTGATTTGATCGATTTTGGCCTTAGGGACCTAATTGCATGAAAATCTATTCATTTTAGTCCCTAAAGTACCAAATCCAAAATTAAACTTTTCTTAGGGACACCCATAGAGCCCTAATACTTCCTCCCTATAGTATTTGACCCACTGAATCAAACGATGGGCTCAATTGGGGCCGATTCGTCCATTAGGAACCCCAATTTGACAAAAATCAATTTCGGATCTTATTCAACATTTGGGGGTTTTCATTTAATTCCACACTCATTTTTCACTAAATCACCATACTAGATGGGATTCATCTCATGGAAGCCGATTTCCAAACTTAATTTGAAAAATTAAGAATTTTGGTGGGTCAATTTGCCCTATTTTTGGCCAACCGGGTCAACTGGGTCGGGTTGACCGACCCAGTCGGCCCGTTGACCAAAGTTGGTCAAAAGCAGAAACGCTCTCTGCTTGTTGGCTCTTCTTCGCGCACGAACAGGAAAGAAAATTGGAGAAGTCAGTTGGAGAGAAGGGAAGTCAGTTGGTGAGGGGGGCGTTCGCCAACGAACGCGCAAAAGAAAAGAAACGACGAGAGAGAGAGTTCGTAAAGGGCGAAGAGGAGAGAACGACGAAAGAGCAAGAACAAAAGGGCCCAGAATGAAGGAACGAAGAGGAAGAAACTGAGAGGGAACTCGCGTCGAGAGAGAGTAGGCGAGAGAGAGGAAGCTCGCGGAATAGAGAGAGCTCGCGACGGGCAGACCTGAGAGGGAGAGAGCGAACAGAGAGCGGGCGAGAGGGAGAAAGAGGAGGAGAGAGAGAGAAATGGCGGTTGAAGCTTGCCCTCCCCAATCCTGTGCAAGCTTCGAATGATCACCACCGGCGAAACCGAAGCCGACGATGACCATACCCGACTTCCCTAGGCTCCGGAGAAGCGACCGAGCCCTTTCGAAGAGCCTTTCATCTCGAAAAATGGTGAGATACTCTCCCGAGCTTCTTCTCGGCCTCCAATGGCAACTCAAGCTAGAGTCGCTCATTTGCCGCGATTTTTGTTGCAATCTGTTCATCTCGCTTCCCTGAGCATTTTCGCTTTTCATTGCATATCATTTCACCGCCTAAATCGTCGAGTCGGCCTCCAATCAAGACGGATCGGTCGCGAGCTCCATAGCTCATTTCGGACCAAACCGAAGCCTCGCGATGGCCGAGTAAGTCTTCTTGAACTCTTATGATGCTTCTTGAAGGATTTGGCAGGTTAGATATCGTCAGAAATGGCTAGGGGGGACTCTCGCCGGAGATTAGCTCCGGCCTAGGATGGTGAATTTGTCAAACTTGGTTCTGCTATGTGAAACGTGGTATATGTGGAAGAGCTCGGCGAGACGAGTCGTTTGCAGTTGATTTCGCGATTTTTGGTGGTCCGTAGGCGGAGAAACCGCCTCCCGACGAGGCGCCGGCGAGACAGAGCCGGCGCCGATCGTCTTCTTCGGCAAAGCCGTTGACCGGTCAACGAAGTTGACCGGTCAACGCCCACGTGGCGCTGACGTGGCGACCACGTGGCAGCCACGTCAGCGCCGGCGGTTATAACCGAAACAAAAAAAGATCGGACGGTGGTAGTCGTGCCACGTGTCGCGATCTTGCTTTTTACGAAATTAAAAATGATTTTCAAAAATTAAAAATCCCTCAGATCGGACGGCTGTAGTTCAATCTTGCCTTTCAATCTGGGCCGTCGGTTCCTTATTGGAGATCAGACCGTCCGTAGGAACGCCACGTGGCACAATCAGAGCCGCTCATTCGAAATAGGCGGGAATCGAAAAATTCGAGCGAGGGGAATGGAACGATGCCGTTTCGGTGCGGGCCGGATTTGGGCCGGTCGCCCGCGGGCCGTGGGCCGGGTCACCCGACCCGGCCCGAATAATATTTTTTAAAAATAAAAAATTCCGAAAATGATTTTAAAAAATAAAAAAATCGGAAAAATCCTAGAAAATCCAAAAAAATGCTAGAAAATTCCAAAAAAAATGTGGAAAAATTGTGGGAAAATCCTAGACACTCCAGAAATCCCCAAAAATCGAGGATTGACCACAGACAACTGGTCAACCCTATTTTTGGGGTTTCTTATCCCATTTTCCGAGACTTGACGATATTACCCTTTAGGGGTAAGTCGCCTCTGCTGTGTATGCAAGATAAAACCGATAATGCCAAGGTAAGAATTAGGGTCGGGTAGGCGACCAATTTTTAGGTTTGGGTTTTCGAGTCCCGCCTCTTTTCGCAAAATGACAATTTTGCCCTTCAAGGGGAAAATTGTATTTCTTGTCTCAATCGAGTTCTGAAAGTTGCTTAAAGTTAGGGTTTGGGTCAGGTGGACGACCAACCCTAATATTTGAGGTTTTCAGTTCTCGTCTTTGTCCAAATGACGACTTTACCCTTCCAAGGGTAAAATCACTTCTAAATACCAGAAAAATCCTGGAAATTCCCGAAAAATAGGAAATGGATTGGATTGATGGCCAATCCTATTTCCTCTGTCTTTTGAATTCCCAATTCATCTAAAATGACAAATTTTCCCTTTTCGAGGTGAATTGTCCCCGAATAGTTCCAAATTACGATTTTGCCCCTCATGGGTGAATCATGTCCAAATCACTCCTAAGCCTTGATTGATATTTCTCTAGGCTAATAGGGCCTTATTAGGGATGCCATGCTGATTTCATGTGTTTTTATCCGCATGTACTGGATCCTTGATTTGCGCACTTATTTCTATTGATTGTGAGTGATAGGGTAGTATTTCCCATCTGCATGAACTCCTAGATTTAGGATCTATACCTCACTCATCTGCATGAAATCCTAGGATCAGATAAACCATTCAGCTTAGGTACCGAAAGGGCGTCAACTCTGACAGTTGGCGTAACTAAGTCCCCGAACCCACTTCTCTGGTTTCCGCAGAATCGAATAGACCGCTCCCAACTATTCGATAGGGTTTCCGATCGTACCCTCCACGAAACGATTGGTGGCGACTCCTTGGCATGTACACTCATCACATGTCACTAGACCACACTGAAGGTCGACCACGTATATCCAGCAGTTGCGATTTGGGTAATGGACCTTGGGAGAGGCCCGCGTCCGATCAAGCCAGCGATCGGGCGGCCCATTAGCCCTCCGCTCCCGCCTCGAGCTCCGGGAGAGGGTCGCGACAGGGTGAAAACACATCATTGAAATCAACTCCCTCAATCTGACTATGGCCCTTAGTGACTAGACGTGCTTTAAATCTAATGTCTTCAACTTCAGGAATACCTTCATTTCTTTTAAAAACCCACTTGCAATCCACAATATTATTTCCTTTTGGTGGTTTGACTAGCTCCTAAGTTTGATTATTTTCAAGAGATTCCATCTCTTCATTCATAGCAACTAATCACTTTGCTGAATCTTTTGAGGAAATAACTTCATTGTACGTTTTAGGCTCAGCATATTCTATCAACTCTGCAGCTGAAAGAGCATAGGCAACAAAATCTGAGTATCCATACATCTGTGGAGGTTTCACTGTTCTTCTTGGTCTATCTTTGGCTATGGAATAATTCTCTTCTTTAGATTCTTCAATCTCAATATTATCAGTCACTGACTGAACTGGTTGTGAAGAAGATACTTCAAACTCTCAAACTCCACCTACTTTGGTGTACTTTACATATTTTCTTGGCAAGTATCTGATGATTTCTTGACAGGATGAAGCATAGCAGACTCATCAAAAGTAACATTTCTACTAATCATAATCTTAGATGAATCAGAACACCAAAGCCTATAACCTTTTACACCAGAAGCATAACCAAGAAAATTGCATTTTTTTCGCTTTAGGCTCTAGTTTCCCTTCACTAACATGTGTATATGCTGGACATCCAAATATTCGAATAGAAGAATAATCAACATGTTTACCTGACCATACCTCCTCAGGTGTCTTGTTCTCAATAGGTGTGCAATGAGAACGATTTATTAACCAACAAGCAGTATTGACTGCTTCAGCCCAGAATTTCTTGCTTAAACCAGCGTTAGACAACATGCACCTTGTTCTTTCTAATACGGTTCTGTTCATACGTTCTGCAATACCATTCTACTGCAGTGTATACACTGTAGTATGATGCCTCACAATTCCTTCGTTCCTGCAAAACTCATTAAATTCGCATCCACAAATTCTAACCCATTATCTGTTCTCAGCCGCTTGATTTTCTTACCGGTCTGCTTCTCAATTAATGTTTTTCATTGCTTGAATGTAACGAAAACATCACATTTTGCCTTGAGAAAAATACACAAACCTTTCTTGAAAAATCATCAATAAAAGTGAGTACATACCTAGAATCAAGGCCTTTCGATGGAACTCTAGCAGGTCCCCAGAGATCAAAATGAATGTAATCCAGAGTGCCCTTTGTGCTGTGAATTCCTGTTTTGAAACTGACTCTTTTCTATTTCCCAAAAACACAATGTTCACAGAAATCCAATTTTTCAATTTTCTGACCACACAAGAGACCTCTTTTACTTAGCTCATCCATCCCTCTAATACTCATATGACCTAGTCTCATATGCCATAATTTTGTATTATCCGAATCTATCATATCAGAAGAGACCGCAGCTGAACCAGTAACAGTAGAGGCTTGCAGCTGATACAAAGTACCAATTTTAAGCCCTTTCATCAACAAAAGTAAGCCTCTCATAATTTTCAGAATTCCATCCTCAGCAGTAAATCTACAACCATTCGCGTCAAGTGTACCCAAGGAGATTAGATTTTTCCTCAAATTAGGCACATGTTTGACATTATCTAAAGTTCTGATCATGCCATCATGCATCTTAATATTAACAGTGCCAATCTCAATAACTTTGCATCTAGCATTATTGCCCATGAGAATAACTCTACCATCATATTCTTTATACGTAGAGAACCAATCTCGATGAGGACACATATGATATGAGCAACCTGAATCAAGAATCCAACTATCACAGAATTTATCTTTATTATCTGCAAACAATAGCCAATCTTCATTTTCTTCTTTAGCAACATCAGCTTGAGCAGGATTTTCGTTTCGCATATTCTGTCTATTCTGATAGTTGCGATTGTTATGACGATTGACATTCTGATGATTTTGTTGATTCGAATTATTTTCTCTTTGCTTCTTTGCCTTCAGTTTTAGGCTATTTATCTTGATATGCCCTAGAGACTTACAATAATTGCAAATCATATCTCTATGTTTAGATTTTGACCTGCTCCTGCCAATATTTCTTCTCTCAATAGATCTTCCTCGAGCGACTAAACCAGTCCCATGATTATTACTACCATCAGAAGTCAATTCTGTATCGAGTTTCTGCTTATTTAGCAGACTAGTCTTGACATCTTCAAAATCAATAGTTTCTCTACTAACAATCATGGTCTCTCTAAAATTCTTATAAGAGGGAGGTAGTAAAACTAGCAATAGAAGAGCTTGATCCTCATATTCAATCTTAACATCAATGCTTCTTAATTTGAACTCAAAAATATGGGATTTGAGAGAAGTACCTTCAGCCATACGAAAAGTGAAGAGTCGTTGCTTGAGTCTCAATCAATTAGTGAGAGACTTTGTTAGAAAAATACTCTCCAATTTCATCCATAAACCTGCAGCTGTTTTTTGATCTAGTACCTCCTACAAAACTTCGTTCGTGAGGCACAACTGAATAGTGGACAAAGCTTTCTCATCCAATTCTTCCCATGCTTCATCTGACGGTTCCGACTTTTTCCCTTTAGTAAACAAAGTTTTCTTCAAACCCTGCTGCGTAAGAACAGCTAACATACGAACCTGCCATAGGTTAAAACTGCCGCTCCCATCAAACTTTTCGATATCGAATTTCGTTGATGAACTCGAAGCCATAACTTATTCCGAGTCGAAGAAGCGCGCACGAAATCCTCAGACAACACGAATCGAAAAACCCCAGCAAACGATGCTCCTCCAGCATGAAGCATGAGCACCAATTGGGAACTCGTCCAATATTATAAACTTCGAAGTTAAAGCAGTCCCTGTTATTGGAGAACTGGACTGAGCCTAGGCATGGAAATTCGATCGTGCTTCAGTCAAGGCACGGTTCTTTCAGAGGATGGAAATTCGACACGATCGAATTAAGAAGCAATTCGCGCCTTGAAGATCGTGCTCCTGAAGATCGATAGTGCTCCTAAAGATCGTGCTGGACAGCCACAAGAGGAAAATAAAACCGGGTGCGACTTGAAGATCGTGCTCCAACCCCTTGAAGGTCGTGCTCCTGATCGTGCGCCTTGGACTCATCCGATATTAGTGCTCCTGATTCGATCTACTCCTGAAGATCGACTTTTGAACCCGCAGTGGAAGCTGCGATTGCGCGTGTACCTACGCCTCGAGCACGCCAAATTCCCGAAATCCAAATCGCCGAAATCATATCATCTTGCACAGAAGACGAAATCCGAATTCCCTTTCTCTCGTGTCTCTCTTTCGTCGACGGATGAACCTTACGCTCTGATACCAGTTTGTTACAACAATGCGGAAACTAGAACGAAATTGAGACAGATGAGAAGAACGGAACACCAAGGTTTACGTGGAAACCATTGCGGGAAAAACCATGGGAAAGAGGAGAAGCAAAATCCACTATGAGAACCGGGGATTACAAAGAGGCAACGTAAGCTTCTCAATCTGATAGATTGAGTAAAGAGCAATATTTATAGTATTATCCCTCAAACCCTAATGTTGGCCAAGACCCTTAACTTAAGCCCTTAACTATTCAAGACATATTAACAAACCCAAATCAACCCGCCTCAAACGGCAAAAGCAATTGAGGGAAATAGTCAGCAAAACATGATCTTCTTCAATCCCCAAAGAATGCAGCTGCTTAATCATCCCGATCGCAGTGGAGTACTTCATCCTCACAATAGCACCCAACAGTAGACTAAAATCCTTGGAAGAAGGTGGAGGGTTCAACTTCATCATTTTGACGAAGCAACACAGGGCATCACCAACGCTCGTAAGCACACCACCAGCTCTGCAGTTTTCCCCTCACGTGACTGAAGAGCTGGTTCCGGTCGTCCCAATTAGGGTTCCGACGACGACCGCGAGACGAGAAAGGGAGAGAAGAAAAAGGATGAGGGAGATAGAGACTCGTTCGCTTCATCAGCAGATGATGAAATCTGAAAACTGAAAGAGATTTTTTCGTTGAACAGTCCCACGATGCTAGTACGTAACTATGTTCATGTCTTCATGAAAAGTCATTTAAGTGCTCCAATTTATTTAAAAAAGGAAAAAATTTCAAAAGAGTGTGGAAGTATTTTTATTTTCTCAAATAAAGCTCCGAAATTAATTTTATTTCAAACAAAAGCCTGAAGTACTCTTATTATTTCAAATAAGGGCATGAAATTGATATCATTTCAAATAATGTGATATCCCTCCCCTTAGTCCCACATTGCCTAGGGGGAGGTCTTGGGATAGGCTTATAAGCCTTGGGCTCCCTTTGACTAGCAAGACGCGTTTTCCGCGCTGAGTGCTCGGAAAGCAAAAACCGTGCGGGTTGCAAAGCCCAAAGCGGACAATATCTTGCAAGTAGCCGCGCGGTGCGCGGTGGGCCCGGGCTGTTACAAATGGTATCAGAGCGGACCCCCGACCGCATGTGTGGACAGCGGCGGAGTCCGCGGGCGGCGGGCACAACGGGGACGTTGTGTTCGAAGGGGGGAGATTGTGATATCCCTCCCCTTAGTCCCACATTGCCTAGGGGGAGGTCTTGGGATAGGCTTATAAGCCTTGGGCTCCCTTTGACTAGCAAGACGCGTTTTCCGCGCTGAGTGCTCGGAAAGCAAAAACCGTGCGGGTTGCAAAGCCCAAAGCGGACAATATCTTGCAAGTAGCCGCGCGGTGCGCGGTGGGCCCGGGCTGTTACGCGTTTTCCGCGCTGAGTGCTCGGAAAGCAAAAACCGTGCGGGTTGCAAAGCCCAAAGCGGACAATATCTTGCAAGTAGCCGCGCGGTGCGCGGTGGGCCCGGGCTGTTACAAATAAGCCCTTAAAGTGACCTTATCAGTCTTGAAAAGGGGCTTGACTCACTAGTCAATAGGGTTATTTTGATAATTTAATATTTTTATTATTATCTTATTATTTGATTTTCCTTTTTCGAGCTTTTCAAAAATTTAAAAAAACTAAAAAAGAAAACACGGGCAGAGGGCGCTCCCCAGGTGGCCGCCGCCGCCCCAACGCCAGCCTTCGCTCAGGTTCGGAAGACGGCCGAGACCCTCGGCCGTTCCAGGGCGACGGTCTGTGACCCTCCGCCGACCTGCAGGAAACCCCTCTAAATAAGACGCACGAGAAACCTCTGAAGCTACAAAAAATTTTGTTTTTCCTGCAGATATGGCCGACCAGCATGAACAGGTCGGTCCACCAAACCCAGATCAGACAATCCCCATCTCAGTCGAACCTCGAAGCCAAGACTCGAGCGGACCGTCGAGCCACAGCCTCCCGAACTTCCTCGTCTGTGAGGCTCAAGTACGTGAAGCTCGACTACCACTACCTTATCTCCAATGCCATGTATTTGCTCCTCGTGCCGCTCCTCGACATCTCCTCCGCCCACCTCTCGACCCTCCGCCGTTGCCATGGACCGGTCAAGGGCCGCGCCCGTCTCCCGGGCCTGGGCGAGAGGCACTCTCCCTGCTCTGGCGATGGCCAGCAAGCCCTCGCCTCTCGTCGGTATTAACAAAGCATCACGACAAAGAAAGGAAAACAAAATGAGAGGAATCGCAGCTCGTCTTCTCCACGAACTTTGTTTTACCACATGCACGCTTCAATCGACGAAGCATCACCATCATCCAGAATCGACCTTGCTTGAAAAAGACATGAAGTCATGGGTCACCCGTCCGTTAGACCATCGGATCGATAAGTTGGACAATCTACCAACACTTTGTACGATTCATAATGAAACAAAGATTATTTAAGGCACCAGGATGTTGATCCCCACTGCCTGCCTCAGTCCTTAAAATTCTTTTTAGAAAGTCTAAAGGCCTAGTCAAATCGATGACAAGTTCAGCCAGGGTCAACGTCGGATTTGAACTTTTTCTTGACCAAATCAGAATCAAACCCGTCAATTGTCCGATGCATAGTCCCACTTGATCCGTAGAATTCGGGAATATTCTTGCACGTAATATTTGCTTTTAATGGATACAGTTTGGCAAAATGTTGTTCAAGAAGAACAGGCAAAAGTATTCTCTTCTTCCTCTCACCCACTTTTCTTACGTTGGATAAATAACATAACAATGAATGAACTTGTAAACCACCTACCTATTGGACAAATCACCGTGATCAACTGCATCCATAAGATTGTTTGCGAATCGGAACTGCACAACAGAAACAATGGCAACCTGGATTATCTCCTCTGAGATCAGAAACTTTGATCAGTGATAAGATCCTTTGCTTGACAAACATTGTAGGGATATGATAAGTGTATACGCAAAAGCGGAACCGAAAAACTTAAATCTCAACCTACTGCAGGTCCTTCGATTCAATCGGATAAGCAGCGCTGACCAACTATGTGTTCGGCCAAGAAATGGTACTGCAATTAGAGAATCGTCGTCTCTACATTCATAACATGTCCGCAGGACCAATAACTCTAATGAGTTTGATTGCATTTTCTGGCTCATCTTTTGGGAAGAGTATGGACAACCCGAAATTTAAAGCCAAATTTTCTGTAAAGCGTCTGAGTCACATTGCTGCAGAGTATAAACAGAAATATTCCTCAAAATTCCATGGTTGGTATAAAAAAAAATGACCTCTGCATTCTTCAAGTACACAGATTCCATATGAATCATAGCCAAGTAAATTGCAATTCAAAAATTACTTTAGAGCATACGAATCAAGCATCACATTCACATACACTTAAAACGATCAAATGTCATCATCAAGCTTGCCCCCAAAGTGCATCTAGGAGAGTTATTTTCTTGCCTATCGGTATATTACCAGGTCAATTGCAAGCCATATTCTGTCCTCCTTTCCCATCAATGTAACAACGGTCTCTGAGACACTTGCACACTACTATGATTGCATCAGGAAACAAGGAGCAGAGGGCGTGACAAGAGGCAGACTGTCCAGGCAAATCCCGCTGTCGTAAGTGAAACACGCAAAAACCATCGAAGTAAGCTGTCTTCCTGAGTCACTAACCGAAACAGATAAAGATGGCAAGGAAGGTATCTCCATTGAGAGTCAAGCTATCATCGGGAAAGTAATCCGATTCGACAGAAAAGACAATCGAAAGTTATATCATCTGGGCCTGAGATCAAGTTGATTGGTATTTGTTGGAGCCGTGCGTGTCTCAATGCTGCTGCCATGCCATGTTTTACCTTTAGTCTTTGTTTTGTCATTTTTAGTCATGTAATGATGATGGGTGCTGCAAGTTTGATGGATGTTGCAAGTTTCATTAGGTTTGATTAGTTTTATTAGGGGTTGTCTTGTAATGATGATGGGAGTTGGGATGTTTGATTAGTTTGATTAGGGGTTGTTTGTTTATTATATTCTAGGTAGTGGAACAAGGTTGAGGTTTGATGAGTTTCAAAAGTGTGTTCCTTTGTGCGTGTACAAAACCCAATCCGTAACCAAGTAATGAATTGTTTTCCTTATTCTATCATCTCTCTCTATCCCTCTCTTTGCAACTTGAGGTTTGCGTGAGATAATTGCTTAGTATCTTTCAGCAACAACAGTGGTATCAGAGCTCTTCTGAAGGATCTTAAGGGACTGTGAAGTGAGGGTAAGCGTGCGTGATGGAGGCAGGTTCAAGTGGTTTCTCTGCTATGGCTACTCCAGTCTTTACTGGGGAAAATTATCAAGCTTGGGCTGTCAAGATGACAGCATTCTTGGAGGGTCATGATTTATGGGAGGCTGTGGAGAATGATTATGAGGTTGCTCCACTTCCAAACAATCCGACCATGAATCAGATAAAGTACCATAAAGAGAGAACCACAAGGAAGGCCAAGGCAAAGTCTTGCCTGTATGCTGCTGTCTCAGCCCCAATCTTCACAAGGATCATGAGATGTGATTCTGCGAAGGCAATATGGGATTTCTTGAAGACTGAATACGAGGGAGATGAAAAGATAAGAAGCATGAAGGTGCTGAATCTCTTGAGGGAGTTTGAGAGACAGCAAATGAAGGATTCAGAGTCAGTGAAGGAATATTCTGATAGGCTGATTGAGATAGCCGAAAAGATCAGAGTCTTGGGGACTGACTTGAAGGATGAAAGGCTGGTTCAGAAGATCCTAGTGTCTCTTCCAGAGAAGTTTGAAGCTACCATAGCTTCTTTGGAAAATACAAGAGACATAGCTGACATAAAGCTTGCAGAATTGTTAAGTGCCTTGCAGGCACAGGAGTATAGAAGAATGATGAGAAGAGAAGAGCACGTAGAGGGTGCACTGCAAGCTAAAGTGAAGTTTAATGATGGAGGCAAAGGGAAGAAATGGAATCAGTCAAAAGGGAATGCACGTGACTCCAAGTTTGAAGCAAAAGAAGGAAGTTCTAGTGGGTCTGGCAACTGGAAGAAGAATAAGAAACCTTGTCAACACTGTGGTGGAATTAATCACCAGTCCTTTAGATGCTGGAGAAAGCCTGATGTCAAGTGCAGAAGATGTCACAAGTTTGGTCACATGGAAGCTATTTGCAAAGAGAAAAATCACCAGCAGGCAGGAGAAGCACAGATTGCAGTAAATGAGGCTGAGGAAGAACACTTGTTTGTAGCTTCCTGTTCTAGCTCTTCTGTTGTGAATGATGCATGGCTGGTGGATAGTGGCTGTACAAATCATATGACTGGCAATTTGAAGCTGTTTAGGAGTCTAGACAGGTCAGTCAAGTCCAAAGTCAGAATTGGCAATGGACAGTATATCGAAGTGCAAGGGAAGGGTACAGTGGCTATTGAAGGAAATCAGGAGGTGAAGCTGATAAATGATGTTCTCTTTGTGCCAAAAGTTGACCAAAATCTGTTGAGTGTTGGTCAATTAGTGGAGAAGGGCTATAAGGTGAAGTTTGACGGGAATGAATGCCTTATTGATAATGCAGATAGCAAGGAAGTGCTGAGAATACCAATGAAGGATAAGTGCTTTCTATTCAAGCCACAGGAGATGCAACAAATGGCTTTGAAGTGCAAAGAAGAAAATGCAGAGCTATGGCATAAAAGACTTGGGCATGTTCACAGGAAGAACATGTTATTTATGCAGAGGAATAGCTTGGCAGATGACTTGCCAAGTTTGGAAGAGGAATTTCCACAATGCAAAACTTGTCTTCTAGGCAAGCAAGCCAGATTACCTTTCAAAGGAGGAGGCTGGAGAGCACGTGAGAAGCTGCAATTAGTCCACACAGATTTATGTGGACCTATGTCAGAACCATCTCTCACTGGTAGCAGGTATTTCATTACTTTCACAGATGATATGACTAGGATGAGCTGGATTTATTTTCTGCAAGCCAAGTCTGAAGTTGCTGATGTGTTTGTAAAGTTTAAAGCCTTAGTTGAAAATCAGAATGGGAAGAAAATTCAAATGCTTAGGTCTGATAATGGTACTGAGTATACTGCCCACAAGTTTAAGTTAAATTGTGAGCAAGCAGGCATTGTGCAGCAGTTCACTGCTCCCTATTCACCTCAACAGAACGGGGTCAGTGAGAGGAAAAACAGAAGCATTATGGAAATGGCTAGATGTATGATGCAGGAGAAGATGTTACCTAAGAAGTTGTGGGCCGAGGCAGCTAATACTGCAGTGTTCTTGTTGAACAGATTGCCCACAAAGGCCTTAGAGAGGTCAACACCTTTTGAAGCCTGGTATGGTGTTAGACCTTCTGTGAAGAATTTGAAGATTTTTTGGTGTTTGTGTTATACTCATGTTCCACAGGTCAAGAGGGATAAGCTGGATCAAAGAGCTGAGCCTGGAATCTTCATTGGGTACAGTCTCCAATCAAAGGCTTACAGGATTTTTCAGCCTATAACAGGGAAGGTGACTGTGAGCAGAGATGTTGTTTTTCTAGAGGAAGAAGAGTGGAATTGGCAAGAAGAAAAGAATGTAGGACTACAGCAATCTGCAGAACAACAACCTGCAACAATTGTACAGGTTGATGAAGTTGTGGATGGATTGGAAGATACTATGGATGGTCTTCCAGTGAGAGGCACAAGGTCACTTGCTGAAATTTATGAAAGAAGCAATGTGGCAGTGCTTGAACCAGCTAACTTTGTGGAAGCTAATGAGAATCAGAGGTGGATTGCAGCAATGCAGGAGGAGTTGGCAATGATTCAGAAGAACCACACATGGGAGCTTGTTAATAGACCATCTGATAAGAACGTGATTGGGGTTAAGTGGGTGTTCATAACAAAACTTAATCCTGATGGTTCTGTCAATAAACACAAAGCCAGACTGGTTGTGAAAGGTTATGCTCAGATATGGGGAGTAGACTATTCTGAGACTTTTGCTCCAGTTGCAAGACTTGATACAATCAGGCTACTATTAGCTGTTGCAGAAGAGAATGAGTGGCCTATATTTCAGTTAGATGTCAAGTCTGCATTTCTAAATGGAGAGCTTGAGGAGGAGATTTTTGTTGAACAACTTGAAGGTTTCAGTATCAAAGGGCAAGAAGAGAAGGTATACAGATTGAGGAAAGCTCTATATGGACTGAAGCAGGCTCCAAGAGCTTGGTATGAGAAGATAGACAGATATTTGCAAGATTTTGGCTTTGTAAGAAGCTTGAGTGAATTCACTCTTTATGTCAAGAGGGTGAATCACAGTATTGTAATTCTGTCACTCTATGTAGATGATTTGTTGGTGACAGGGAATGATGTGGATCTGATAGAAAGGGTGAAGCAAGGTCTGTTTGCAGTTTTTGAGATGTCAGACTTGGGAAAGATGACTTATTTCTTGGGTCTGGAAATCAAACAAGACTCACATGAGATCTTCATCTGCCAAAAAAAATACATGAAGGAAATTCTGAAGAAGTTTCAGATGGAAGATTGTAGAAGTGTCAGCACTCCCATGGCTGCTAAGGAGAAGCTGCAGAAGAATGATGGAACAGATGCAGTAGATGCCTCTATGTATAGAAGTTTGATTGGATGTCTCATGTATCTTACAGCAACTAGACCAGATATTCTATTTGCTGTGAGTGTTCTATCCAGGTTCATGAGTAGTCCGAGTCAGTTACATTTTGTAGCTGCAAAAAGGGTCTTGAGATACATCAAAGGAACATTGTTCTTTGGTGTGAAATTTAGGAAAGGCCAGAAGTTTAAGTTGCAGGGCTTTTCTGATAGTGATTGGGCTGGCTCAGTGGATGACATGAAGAGTACATCTGGATACTGTTTTACTCTTGGTTCTGCCTGTTTCTCCTGGTGTTCCAAAAAGCATGAGATTGTAGCTCAGTCCACAGCAGAAGCTGAGTTTATAGCAGCTACTGCAGCTGCAAATCAAGCTTTGTGGCTGAAGAAGATAACGAAGGATCTGTTGTTGAATTCTGGTGATTGCATTGAAGTTTATGTGGACAATCAGGCTGCATTAGCAATATCACAGAATCCAGTTTTTCATGGCAAAACCAAGCACTTTAAGATCAAATTCTTCTTTCTGCGTGAAGTGCAGCAAAGTGGTGAAGTTAAGTTGGTCTATTGCAGGTCAGAAGATCAACTTGCATACATATTCACAAAACCACTTCAAGCTGGAAGATTTGAATTGTTAAGAAAGAAAATAGGAGTTTGCAGCAGCAACTGATCCAAGGAGGAGTTTGTTGGAGCCGTGCGTGTCTCAATGCTGCTGCCATGCCATGTTTTACCTTTAGTCTTTGTTTTGTCATTTTTAGTCATGTAATGATGATGGGTGCTGCAAGTTTGATGGATGTTGCAAGTTTCATTAGGTTTGATTAGTTTTATTAGGGGTTGTCTTGTAATGATGATGGGAGTTGGGATGTTTGATTAGTTTGATTAGGGGTTGTTTGTTTATTATATTCTAGGTAGTGGAACAAGGTTGAGGTTTGATGAGTTTCAAAAGTGTGTTCCTTTGTGCGTGTACAAAACCCAATCCGTAACCAAGTAATGAATAGCTTTCCTTATTCTATCATCTCTCTCTATCCCTCTCTTTGCAACTTGAGGTTTGCGTGAGATAATTGCTTAGTATCTTTCAGCAACAACAGTATTGCTCCAAGTCTCAACGGGGTTGGGCATTGGGAATGTCTCTTTAGTTCCATTTTCAGGAAGAGTTCCATGCTGTTTCTGCTCAATGAATGAGTTGCATAACTCTAGAACATGGTAAAGCTATTGCTGCCCATTTAATTCAAGAGCGTCCTCGCACCGCTTGATCCTTCATATGAATTTCACTCGTCTGATGAATATTAAGCACCAGAAGCACTAACATATGAGTACACGTACCAGTTAAAGGCAGAGATTTCTTACAGAACCTAACTATACGAGAAACAAAATCCATCCTCCACCTCTCCAAAAGACTTAACTTACAATAAAGCAACAGATAAAAGTTCAGATGATGTGTGGAAAAAAAACTTGCCCTTAATCTGGTTTAATCATCATAAAAAATGTGGACAGATTCAGAGACAATGGAGAAATCAACAAGAAAAGGAAGAAGTTCCATTTGTCACGAGATGTTTAACCCATAACTGTCCTTGCAACACGTGCAGAAAAAAAAAAAAAAAACCCCTTTCGACTATTTCATTGACAATGAAGATCGTAGCTGAAGCAGGAAGAAGGAAGATGGAAACAGGGCAGAGACTCAGTTCATTTCATCATCAAATCTGAAAAACTGAATAGCTTTTGCTTTGGGATCTCTCTCTCTCTCCCCTCTCGAAGCACGCCCGTTTCTCGCAAGGCCGCTCTAATGGATGTTAAATGGAAAAATAATTTTGAGTTCCTCCTTTTATACATATACTTATGGATACAAAGATATATTGGAGATATATGAAAACCAATTAAAAAAATGAAAAATGATAACGATACAAATAATCAGTGAACTTTCGTCTAATGCGAATCAATGATGTTACAATTTATGCAATTAAGTCCATGAACTTTTACATCAAATGCAATGTCATTTCCGAATTTCTTATTTGTTCAATCGATCCCAGAATACAACTTACAAATATTCAATATTATCCCCACATAATTAAGCGCTAATGTTTACTAAGATGGACACCCAATCTACATACTTGAATATGCAAAAATTAACACGAGTTCTTCTGTTCTGTTTATCTAAAATAAGCCAATCTTATCCGAAATAAGCCAATGGTGCAGTTTTCCTAATTTTCAAGTAAGATTGACTTTGCCTCAGAGATGGCTGAAGGGTTGATCCTCTTCTCATATTTGCAGAGCTTCGATTTGATCATTTTGCTTGACAAATTCCGTTTTGAGTTCAATTCATCATGTAGGCCGAAATATCCACTCTAAATATTCTCCGAAATGCTTGCACACTGCTATGATGGTGACAGAACACAAACGAGTAGAGGGTGCGATGAGAGGCAAACTAGCCTTTGGCACTCATCATAGAAGATAAGGGGCTGAGATAGTCTACATGGACGGACCACGCACAAATATCATGGAACTCTTCCTCAGTATGGAACTAAAGAGAGCAACTGTTTTTGGGGTGGTCAACAACGTGTGTGTGTGTGTGTGTTTTTCGACCAGAAAAAAAGGAGTGTCACAAATCCTGATTAGGCTATTATGTACTTGCCTTGAGGCAGAGAATCACCCGGACCAGACCCGACCGAACCAGCCAGTTCCCATATCCAATTTATTGGAATCGATGAGTACCAGTATGATCCCTTCCATGTCCTAACTACCATGTTATTTGAGTTGCTTGTCAACACGACGTCGATTCAAAATGACAATCACCATGATCGAATACCATCCAGGCATCCACCTTCACGCATGCATCATCTTTGAAGTAACAATGGTAGATAAGACATGGAAGGGATCAGATTGTGCAAGGAAACGAGAATAAAAGAAAAACTAGTATCTCCCCATGATATTTGTGCACAAAGTTAGAATTGCATGACTTCAGTACGTCGTAGAGTTATTGCTAGTAACATCTAGTTTATTCAAGAACATCCTCTCACCGCTTGATCATCTGTATGAATTTAAACCTCATTGATAAATATTAGAAACCAAAAGCACTAACCCACCAGTGCATCTACCAATTAAAAACAGAGATTTCTCACAGAACCTAGGTATACTAGAAAGATATCCACCTTCCACCCCTCCAAAAGCTTTAGAATGAAGCCAGAGAAAAAATCTCCCGGACTTGAAACAACTTCATTAATGGGACGTGGGACTCAATCAGATGCAGTGTAAAAGAAAACTTGCCAATGATCTGGTTTACTCATCATCCCATTTCAGATGAAAAAGTGGATATCTTAGAGACAATGGAGAGTTCAACTAGAAGAAGTGGTTTTATTTGTCACGAGACACTTAACCCACAACTCCATCGTCCCTACATTTGCAGAAAAACCTCTTTCAACCATTTCATTGACAAGTTGTGCTGCCCTCATATTTTCATTATTTCTTAGTAGTCCAGGGATGATTGTGTTACAAGTGACACCATTTGGAAAGCATCCATTTTTTTCCATCTCCTTTAGCAGCTGACATGCTTCCTCCATGCGTCCTCCTTTGCACAACCCATGCATGAGAGTATTATATGTCCACACGTCAGGTTGTGAGCCTCGAGCATGCAAACAATTGAGCATCCCCTTAGCATCGTCGAGCTTCCCGGCATTACACATGCCATTTATTAGAATATTGTAAGTCACAATATCTGGGACGAATTTGGAACCTTCTATCTTTCGAAGCAATGTAATGGCCTTGTCAATCTGCTTCACTTTACACAAGCCATCCAGGAAAGCGCTCAAGATATATTGATTAAGAGAGAGATCGCGAGATTGCATCTCGTTAATTAGCTCCTCCGCAGCTTCAAGGTTCCCAATCTGGCAAAATCCATTTATAAGAGTGTTGTATGTGACGACGTTAGGAATCAAGCCCCTTTTCAACATTTCTTCGAAAAGCATCTTTGACTTGTCAACTCTTTTCACTTTGCAGTATCCGTTAATCAACATGGAGTAACTAACAACATCAGGTGAGCAGCCTCTTTCAACCATCAAATTAAGCACTTCCATAGCATCGTTCATTCTATTTTGCAAACAATAACCATTCATCAATGTGTTATAAATAAAACTATTAGGCCTTTGACCTAATTGAATCATCTGGTCGACTATGGCCTCCGCCTCCACAAGCATTCCCTCTTTACAATGTGCATCTACAAGAATATTGAAGGTTCGAACATTCGGCATTACTTTGCTTTGCAACATATGGTTCAGCAGTCTTCGACCCTCCATCACTTGGCCGGAATTGCATACTCCTTGAATGACGGAGGTATAAGTAACAACGTCTGGTTCAATTCCTGCCTTCATCATTTTCTCTAACAACACCAAAGCATCTTTCCATTGGCCTAGGTTGCATAAGCAATGAAACAACGAGCTATAAGTGAATATGTCAGGTTGGATCCCTCTGCTTGTCATCTGTTTCAACAATACAAGAGCTTCTTCTATCTGGCCTACATTGCCTAGACCGTTGATCAAGGAGTTATAAGTAACGACATCTGGTTGGATGCCTTTTCTACTCATACTTTCGTGGAGTCTCAAGGCCTCTGTGATCAATCCTTCTTTGCAAAGACTGTCTATTATAATACCGTATGTGAAGGGATCGATCCTGCAGCATCTCTCTTCCCAGTCCCTTAGCAATTCAATGGCCAATCTAGTGTTACCCACCCTGCATAACCCCTTCGCAATAATAGCATACGTGGTCTCATCAGGTTCGGGGCCTTTTCGTTCCATATCTTCAAGCAACCTCAGTGCTTGATCAGTTTTTCCTTTAATAAACAGACCATCAATCAGGGTGCTCAATGCCACCACACTAATGTGTAGCCCAAGCTTCCAGGTCCTACCCAAGATAGACAAACCCAAATCAACCTGCTTTAACCGGCATAGGCAATTCAGAGAAATACTCAGAAAAACCCAATCATCTTCAATCCCCAATGAACGCAGATGCTCAATCAACCGAATTGCAGTCGAGTATTGCTTCATCCTCACTATAGCACCCAACACTAGACTAAAATCCGAAGGCAAAGGGTTCGCCTTTATCATTTTACCGAAGCAGCACAGGGCATCACGGACACTCGTGAACACAACCCATTTCTGCAATTTCTCCTGACGAAACTCAAGAGCTGGTTCGAGTCGTCCAAATTAGGTCTGTGGATCGAACAAAACCTCCGACGACCGCGAAACGAGAAACGGACACAAGAGAGATGACGGAGATAGCGAATGGAATGGGAAGAAGACTCACTGGAGCTCGTAGCTGGAGCGCGAAGGAGGAAGATGGAAGCACCACGGAGACCCGTTCGCTTCATCAGTAGATGAATCTGAAGAACTCGAAGGAGTACCTTACCCGAACAATGGAGACCCACCGGAGACAGGCTCTTCGAATCTTTGGCAGGGGAATCGGAGAGTGCCGTCGTTGGAATTTGTCGGGATTGTTGAATTAGTCAACCAATAATGCCTAGTTAGTTGTGCTAGTTTTTTTTTTTTTTTGGTCGAATAGTTGTCCTAGTTCACAGGAGTCTGTTGCAGCCTGTTTCTGCGCTCACGTTCTGCATGGTGGTCAAAAGTAGTTGCTATTTTTCTGGGATTGTCATGTATAGCCTCTTTAAAAGGCTAAGCTGTTAGTTCAATAATATATATGTGAATGCAGTAAGCATCTTCTACTCTCGTGCACTTTCTTTTTGTGCTCTTAGTGCTTGCAAAGACTTGCTTTTGCAGTCTTGCTGTAATAGTGGTATCAGAGCTGTGTTACAAGGAAAGCGAGTGTTTTGAGTGTTCAAAGAAGACCAAAGTGAGTTAAACACGAGAGGAAAAGTGAGAATGAAAGGCAGTAGCCCCCAAAAAAAAACTGAGCTTGAGAGTTGAGAGTTAAAACAAGTGAGGAAAGAGAGTTTCATTTGCAGCAGCATCAAGTTATTTCAGCAGTGGTTCTACTTTTGTAGCAACTGTCCGCGAGTTTAAGAAATGGCTTCAGAAACCTTTGTCCAACCAGCAATTCCACGCTTTGATGGTCATTATGATCATTGGAGCATGTTTCTGAAGAACTTCCTGAAGTCTAAGGAATATTGGGATGTTGTTATCTCTGGAATTGCCGAACCGAAAGAAGGAGCCACGTTGACAGCAGCACAACGGACGGCTTTGGAAGCAGAAAGAGTGAAAGATCTTAAGGCCAAAAACTACCTTTTTCAGGCCATTGACAGATCTATATTGGAGACAATCCTCTACAAGGATACCTCCAAACACATATGGGATTCCATGAAGAAAAAATATCAAGGTACTGCAAGAGCAAAAAGGCAGCAACTTCAAATGCTTCGTGGAGAGTTCGAATTACTAAGAATGAAGTCAGGAGAGTCAATTACCGATTTCTTTTCTCGTGATGCTCAAGGAGGAGGACAAGGATGTGGAGGTCAGCACTCAACTGGTTTCAAACCAAGGTCAGTGGACAAATCCAAAGTAGAGTGTTTCACATGCCATAGGTATGGACATTACAAATCTGAATGTCGTACCAATTTAAATACACAAAATATGGAAAGGACTAACTTTGCAGAAGAAAAAGAAGAAGAAGAAGTGTCTCTTTTGATGGTGTGCCATGAGAAGGAAGAAACTCGACCAAACATGTGGTATCTTGATACTGGATGTAGCAACCACATGTGTGGAGACAAGAAGATATTTTCCGATCTAGACGAGTCATTCCGCAACACCGTGAAGTTTGGAGATAATTCCATTGTTTCTGTTATGGGAAAAGGAAATGTAACAATTCATACAAAGGGAAATTCTGTGCAAACCATTTCAAATGTTTTTTTTTCATTCCTGAGTTAAAGACCAATTTGCTTAGTGTTGGCCAACTACAAGAGAAGGTATATGAAATCTCCATCAAAGGTGGTATGTTCAGAATACGGGATGGAAAATTGGGGTTAATTGCCGAAGTCAGTATGACGAGCAATAGGATGTTTCCATTGTATCTCCACAACACTACAAATTCATGTTTCTCTACAAGATTGAAGGAGGAAGCTTGGCTATGGCATTTTCGCTCTGGTCATCTCAATTTTGGTGGGTTGCGAACACTACATCAAAAAAGGGTGGTGGAAGGTCTTCCCCATATCTCTGCTCCTTCGAAAATCTGTGAAGATTGTGTTGTTAGTAAACAACACCGTGCTCAATTTCCACAAGGAAAATTATGGAGAGCAAAGAACCCGCTGGCGTTGGTTCATTTGGACATCTACGGACCAATATCTCCAATTTCCAATGGAGGTAAATGGTATATCATTACCTTCATTGATGATTTTAGCCAAAAGATTTGGGTCTATTTCTTGCCAGAAAAATCTGAAGCTCTTGCAGCTTTTAAGAACTTCAAAACACTTGTTAAAAAAGATGGAGGAAATCAAATAAAGATCCTCCGCACAGATCGTGGTGGAGAGTACAACTCACTTGAGTTTGTAGATTTTTGTGTGAAGCATGGCTTCAAGAGACAACTTACAGGAGCCTATACACCGCAACAAAATGGCGTTTGTGAGGGGAAGAATCGTACCATTCTGGATATGGTGCGAAGTCTCTTAAGGAGAAGTAGAATTTCAAAGAGTTTCTGGCCCGAAGCAGTCAATTGGAGCATTCATAGTTTGAACAGAAGTCTCACTTTAGCTGTTCAAAATATGACATCAGAAGAAGCTTGGAGCGGCCAAAGACCCGCAGTGAATCACTTTAGAATTTTTGGGCGTATTGCTTATGCCGATGTTCCAGACCAGAAGAGGAAGAAACTAGATGACAATGGAGTCAAATGTATTTTTCTTGGCATTAGTGATCAATCAAAAGCCTATAAGCTTTATGATCCTATAACCAAGAAAATCATCATCAATCGTGATATTATTTTTTATGAAGAACAAAGCTGGCTGTGGAGTGAGCTAGGTGTTGGTGAGCAAATTCCAATGATTTTTGAAGATGAAGAGGAGCTGGTGCAGCAACCCATGACAACCCGAATCTCCACAGGCAGTTCCCAAAGTACAATTGCAACTGCAGAACCTGAAGATCTGCCTCAACGTGTTCGTCGAAGGCCTGCATGGATGAGTGAGTATGAAGTAACAGGAGTTGATCAATCTGAAGACCCACTTACCCATTTTGCTTTGTTTTCATATTGTGATCCAACAACTTTTGATGAAGCAGTACAAAAAGAAAATTGGAAGATGGCAATGGATGGAGAAATTGCAGCTATTGAAAGGAACAACACTTGGGAGTTGACAAATCTTCCAAAAGGACACAAAACAATCGGGGTCAAGTGGGTGTACAAGACAAAATTGAACAAGAATGGCAAAGTCGACAAGTACAAGACGCGCTTGGTAGCGAAAGGCTACAAGCAAGAATTTGGTGTGGACTACAAAGAAGTATTTGCGCCTGTAGCAAGACTTGACACAATCAGATTGGTGATCGTATTAGCAGCGCAGAATTCATGGCCTATCTTCCAATTGGATGTGAAGTCAGTATTCGTGCATGGTGACCACCAAGAATAGGTATATGTTGATCAACCTTCTGGTTATGTGAAGCTTGGTAGTGAACATAAAGTTTATAGATTGAAAAAGGCACTATATGGGTTAAAACAAGCTCCCCGAGCTTGGTATAGTCACATTGATGCCTATTTTTTGAGGGAAGGATTTAGAAAATGTCCATTTGAGCATATACTCTTTATTAAAATGGGGGATGGTGGAAAGCTGCTTCTTGTGTGCTTATATGTGGACGATCTTATTTTTACTAGAAATGATAATGCCATGTTTGACAAATTCAAGAAGTCTATGATGGATGAATTTGAAATGACTGATCTTGGATTGATACATTATTTTTTGGGCATAGAAGTTATTCAATCTGCAACTGGAATCTTTATATCCCAAAAGAAGTATGTTCAAGAGATTTTGGATAGGTTTCAAATGAAAAATTGCAACCATGTGACTACTCCAACTGAATTTGGATTGAAGCTCTTGAAGGATCCTGATGGAAGAAAAGTCGATAGCACTCTCTACAAGCAAATTGTTGGAAGCCTAATTTATTTGACGGGGACAAGGCCAAATATCATGCATGCTGTGAGTCTTATAAGCAAGTATATAGAGCACCCAACAGAGTTACATTTGCAGGTTGCAAAAAGGATTTTTCGCTATTTGCAATGAACTAAGAATTTTGGGCTGTTTTATTTTAAAAAAAAAAGGGAAATGTCAGATTTGTTTGGATTTACAGATAGTGATTATGTTGGAAATGTTGATGATAGAAGAAGCACTTCGGAGTATGTCTTCATCCTTGGTTCAGGGGCGATTTCATGGTGTTCAAAGAAGCAATCAATAGTCACTTTATCAACAACTGAAGCAGAATTCGTAGCTACAACTTCTTGTGCTTGTCAAGCTATTTGGCTAAGGAAGATTCTCAAAGAATTTCAGTTTAAACAGCAAGAAGCAACTATAATCTACTGTGACAATAGCTTAGCCATCAAACTCTCTAAAAATCTGGTTCTGCATGGAAGGAGCAAACATATAGATGTGAAGTATCATTTCTTGAGGGATCTTAAGAAAGATAAAGTGGTTGATCTTGTTTTTTGCAGGAGTAAAGATCAGCTTATTGATTTATTTACCAAGCCTCTCAAATTATCGGCATTCCAAAAGCTAAGAAAGCTTCTTGGTGTTTGTTTGTTTGAAGCTGCAAATTAAGGGAGGGTTTGTTATTAGTCCTTTAAACTGATTGAGTGAAACATCAGCTTAAGGGAATTAGTCAAAAATCATTTGTTTGATTTTTCCAATAATGCCTAGTTAGTTGTCCTAGTTTATAGGAGTCTGTTGCAGCATGTTTCTACACTCACGTTTTGCATAGTGATCAAAAGTAGTTGCTATTTTTCTGGGATTGTCATGTATAGCCTTTTTAAAAGGCTAAGCTATTAGTTCAATAATATATATGTGAATGCAGTAAGCGTCTTCCACTCTCGTGCACTTTATTTTTGTGCTCTTAGTGCTTGCAAAGCACAACTTACTTCTGCAGTCTTACTATAATAGGGATTTCTCCGCCGAGCTGTCACGGGATTTGCCAGGCCGGGAAATCGCCTTGTCGCCTATGAAGCACGGATACGCCGATTTGCTCTACGCGTTGGTGTCGGACACATGTCAAACCTCCGACACGCGGTCGACGCGTGTCGGAGGTCCGACGCGTGGTCAACGCCAGCGACACGCAGCGGACACGCGAGTCGGTGATGAAGGATGTCACGCCCCGACTCTTGGGCCCGCGACATCCCTTGCCAAATCGCCACGAGGTCATAGAGATAGCGTCCTAGACACACTACCGACCTATCACTTGGTTACGCATGCGGAAACGTTCTAACACCCTAATAACAAATAAACATGGGATAGAATAGCATGAGCCAAACACCACAAGTATTCATCACAAGATAAAACATACACACCTACAAAAACAGCAGACGAGTCCTAATCCTACTGAGCTACTAATGTATGTACACAACCCCATACTTCGAGGCGACTAAACAAGACCTAAAAAGGGTCACTCTGTCAAGTGAGGTTAACTTCCCATCTACTTCAAAAGACTAATCCGATAGCCAATCCTGGGCGTCCACGAGACTTCATCCGAAGGGACCTGAAATTGTTATCCCACGACGGGGTGAGAATAAATCTCAGTGAATCAAGTCTAAGCTCGGTTAGGAAACTGATTCACCCAGGGCATCCTAACAGAAGTCGTACATATCATATCACCATATGTAGCACCCAAGTACAGCCATGACATAATAATCATCCACATGCACACTTACTAGCCTTACGCCACACACAATGCAATGCTTGACTCAGCTCAACAGTCATCCAATCAATCACTCAATACAACATCACATCCACAAGTATGCATAAGACATCACACCAGTACATTTATTAACGATTATCGTGCCCACGGCACATGAGAGGATCTACAAGATAATGAAATGGGTTGATTGTTGGATGTGGATTGTGTGGTCATATGAGGGAACGATGATGCATTCCTGGCAAGTTCGTTTCGCACCAATCTGGTGGAATCAGACGACTTGTCAGAAGCACGACAACTCTAATCCGGTGTTAACTAGTATGGATGCAGAGTTGGTCGGATGCCGATTGCAACTGATGTTGGACCGACGCCCCATTTAGGGATGCCTACTTGTTGGTGTCGTGCTGTGTGCACTGGAGACACCTCTCGTAATAGCCGTTGCCGAGAGTAAAGGAACGTAACCCGGTCTTGCCGGTAGAACGCTAGATTGTACTGAGGTGCTGGATCGCGTTATTTGTGAGAATCGAATCACGCCCTCTTTCTTAAAGCCGGATGCTCACACAAGCATGTAAAAGTCTTGGTCGAATGTCATTTTCATGCTAAAATATATCTTTTGACTTTACACACTGTCATATGCATATGCAAACTATCTATTAGTCACCACAACCACACACAGGGCGAATATCCCCCAATTAACGACCGACACCCAACAGTCATTCCAACCAATCAATCAAGCCATCCAACGAGGCAATCAAACCAGCAAAGGTCATCGAATCAATTACGAGCATTAAATTTCGATTAGACAATATAAGGCTCAATTCGTGCAATAATCCTTTATTAACCAAACCAGTCGATTAAAAATTGTCGATCGCTCGTTCGTCTCTAACCTGTCGCTCGCTCGCGATCAAATTATGGCAATCCATTGCCCAATCAATCAATCAATTCAATCTAGCAACCAAATAGGCACAGACGATTTAATCACTCCAACTAACTAAATCGATCGGCCATTTAACCTAATCCCAATTTCTATCTAAATCGGCCCCGATCGAGTACGTAAATTCCACAATTGACTAAACGATTAATCCTAGGCGCAATTAGCGCCATAACCAAGGATTGGGGTCAACTCACAATTAGGTATATCGGGCGGTCTCAAAGACGACGACGCGGCATCGACGGTTCCCGGAGACGACAACGGCGGCAGCGGTTCACGGCGAAACTAGGGTCTATCGCACAGCGACTTGTCTCAACAGTGGCTAAGGTGCGTGATGGAGGTCCGGCAAGGTGGCGACGGGGGAGCTTCGGCGAACGGCGGCCGGCTAAAAACAGAATCGGCCAATGAACAAAATAGGGGAACCGGGCTGTTTTCGATCAATTCTCGATCTCAACGGCCGTGACAAGGCCGGCCAAGGCTAGGGGACTTACCTAGGGGCTGAGGGCGACCTACAGGACCGGACAAGGGCTGCGGACGGCTGCTGGAAGCGGCCGAACAACGATCAAACAGAACCGGCCGAACAGGGGACTCGCGCGAGCAAAAACAAGGGAGCGGTCAGAGGCCTTTTTGGGCTCCACGCACGGCGACAAGCACCCACGAGCTCAGGGATGTTGGAGACGGGTGCTAGGAGGTCATTGGAGGTGGCGGTGAGCGGTGGAGGCGGCCAGCTTGGCCGAATCTGAAGAAGAACCGAACCAGCCTCGAAACAGAGCATCGACGTTCTCGGGCCTGTTTGCGGCGGTTCCGGCGGGCGACAGCCAGTAAGGTGGCATCGGGGAGGTAGTGAGGAGACTGGTGGATGTTGGGGAGGTGACTGGAGGCGACGACGACGTCGCAAATGGCCAGAGGAGGGCCGGAGGCTCTCAGGTCAAGGGGGTCCGAAACAGGGGCAGGCTTCCGAGCTGATTTTCGCGGCTTCCGGCGGCCAACGACGGCGCCGGAGAGGTCGGTGGCGACGGCGGAGAGCAACTGATGGTCATGGCGGCCAGCTGGTGGGTGGTGGTCGTACGAAACCGAATGGAGAAGAGGAGGAACGTAGGAGAGGAGGTCCGGTCGTGGGCTTCCTCCATGAATAGGGAGAGAGAGAGAGAGCAGATAGGAAGAGAGAGAAGAGAGCCACGTGTGAGAGAGAGAGAGAGAGAGAGAGAGAGAGAGAGAGAGAGAGAGAGAGAGAGAGAGAGAGAGGGGGGTTGATGGCTGATGGGAGAGGGGTGGGGCCCACATGAAGACTTTTGGGGATAATTTTATCTCTTATGAATAATGGAGGGGCATTTTGGTCTTTTGACAAATCGGGACTGAAATGAAATTCGGTACACTGAACGAAGGGTATTTTGGTAATTTCGCAAGCTAGGCAAGGTCAGGATTAGGCTCGGATCGCGAGAATTGATATCCTAATTCGCGGCGACTAAGAATTCGAAACCTAATCTAAATCGACTGACGTTTCAGAAATTGTCCAATTATCGTCTCTTCAGTCATTATGATCCAAATATTTCACAGACTGAATTTCAATATTAATCCATTTTATTGAATTCAGGCACTTTACAGAAGTCGAATTTCTAGGGCGCCACAAAGGAGGTTGGAGAAAGCGTAAATTCGAAACTATGAGATCAATGCAAGAGGATATCTGCGTCTTGCCATAAGAGAGATATGAGGGAGAGTGCAGCGAGGGTGAGGAAGGAGGGTGGGAAAATCGCCGATCCAGAGGAGAAGACGAAGTGCATAGTTGCCAGAGCGAGCAGTGAACGTTCGAGCAGTGAATTGGTTTTGTTTACGCCGGAGGACAAAGCATGAGAAGGCCGAAGGAGAAACGAGGCAGCCAAAATCACGATGGTTGTCTTGCTTCGTTCACTTGGTGAGAGAGAGGTGAGGTGCGTGTTCAAAAGAAAAGAGAGAGAGAGGGCAGAGAGCCTAAGCAAGAAGATGCAAGATAAGAGAGGAGAGGGGAGAGAGAAAGAGTGGGGAAGTGTGCGAGATTTTTTTTTAAAAGTAAATAGAAAGAGGAGAGACGGAGGGAAAGACACAAGATGGAGGGAGGAGGAAAGAGGCGATCGAACATCGAGGTCTAGTCAAAGCAATCAATTCAAGTGATTTATTTTTTTTATTTTTTTTATTTTTTCCTAAACTGGCTTACGTTAAATTACGGAAGTATTTTTGGTAAAAAAATTTCTTTTTTATTACAAAGGTAGTTCTTGTAAATTCCCTGTTTTACAAAAAAAAAATATAGAAATAATAATTTATTCTATATAAAAATATATATTTATACAACGTGTCAGAAATCTCTATTTTTTAGAAATGACATGTCGGCGTATCCTGTCGTATCTTGTCGCGTGTCGCGTGTCATTATCGGTGCTACTTAGCCTATAGGGAGATTTGTCGTCCCACATCGATTGCTAGAAAAGGTCATCAACTGGGTGCCCTCTTTAAGAAGTGAGGATAGGAGGAATGCGGGATTTAAGTTATTGGTCCTAAGGCCGAGTTATTTTTCTGGGGTCAGTATTTTATAGAACCATGTGAGGAAGAAAATGAATTAAGTATAATCAATTCAATTTTTTTTTCATCATGTAGTTTTATGACGGTGAGAATCCCATTAAGTTCAAAAAGAAATATTAAAGAGTGGAAACTTTTGCAATTAGGTCCCTGAACTTATTAAAATTTGTCAAATTAGTGCTTTAAAATATTTTCTCCTATGACAAATTAAGAAATAAGATAAAACAAAAACAAAAAAGAAACAACTTAGAACCAACAAAGGAGAAGAAAACATTGAAATCAGTTGTCGCCCCACCACTGCCGGATGGGGCCGACAATGGTGAGGAAGTGGTCGATTCTGATTCTATGGCGGGATCGATCGCCATTGGCGACCGCGAGGGTTGTCAGGCCCCTGGCGACAACTTCCCCACCTTCGCTGGCCCTATCCAACGGTGGTGGGGCAACGGCTGGTTCTACTGTCTTCTTCTTCTTCTTCGTTGGGGTTCTTTCTTTTTTGCTTTTACTTTTTTTAGTTTTAGCTTATATCTTAACTTAATTTAGATTAAATTATATTAAAAATCAGATTTAGAACAAAATGATTTTGTTTTAGCCACATCATTGCCACATAAGAGAGAGAAAATATTTTTAAAAAAGCACGTCTGCATTTTTCATTAGTCAACTTGGACGACGTTAACGAAAGGATTTGATTGAGCTAATTTGACAAGTTTTAGGACTCGATTACACTTTTTGCAAATTTTAGGACTGTATTGCATCATTTGACAAGTTTTAAGACTCAATTGCACTTTTACAAATTTTAAGACTCAATTGCACTTTCGTGACAAGTTCTAAGACTTCTAGTGAACATGTCCCTAAATTAAATTAAACAAATTTAGAGCTCTACCCTTTCACAAGATTCACTCGACTACCAATGTTCTTGATAGTTTTAGTGGAATTGACTTAGAATAATGGATTTATTCCATGGAATGCAAGTGACTGAGAATAATGCCTCCCTAAGTGAGAATATCAAAGCATCCAAGAAAACAAGCTGTTACATTCAAAATGAGATGATGAAATTGTGGAACAAAGATATTCCAAAGTATATTCTCAGTCATCCAAAAATATATAATAAAAAAAGAAGAAGAAAGAAAGCTGTTACATTCATAATGACATGATGAAATTATGGAACAAACCTAAGATACTACAAAGTTGGTCAAAAACTAGTGACGATAAATTCCGACACTTTCTCTTTTTTTATTTTTTTTTAAAACAGTAATAATATTATAGATATTAATATTACTTTCGAAAAGAGTGATTCGGGCAAGGGTTAGTAAGTCGAGCGATGAACCTAAATAAAACCTAAATAGTCCCATTTCTTAATAAACCCCCCTTTGCCTAACCTATTTCACTTCTATGGCCAGCCCAGGACTTCACCCGGCCCAAACCCTCAAAGCCCATTCGCACTAAAAACTAAACCCAACCCAAGCATTGAAAAAAATAAAAGAATTTGACATATTCTCTATCTACAGGACTTCATAAAACATTTTTTGTGTTGGGAAATTTACTTGGATCGAAAGTACATGGACGAGAAAGGTAGTGAAATTACACCATAAGAAGTTCCTCTCCTCTTTATACGCGATTTCTTACTCCAATGCATGACAATTGCCAAGACCCAAGAAACTGGTTCGACGGCTATAGAATATTTGATCTTCTTAGTAATTTTATCTTATCTGGAAACGTAGGCTAAGAAATTTATTTTACAACCCCTGTCGTGAAAATTCACCTCAGCCCTACTTCGGGGTTAAGATGTAAAAAGAAGAAGAAAGAGTTGCACAGTAATCAACCATTTTTTGGCGCCTCAAAGCTGGGGACAGATGGACAATCCTACAGCTTCAGATCAAGTTGCGGAAAGAAGTGAGGAGTTACCACTAGCAAGTCAATGGGACGTGGCACCTTCGGAAGTGTTTACATTGCAAGCAACCGGTAAGTTAAGCTCTGGGAAACTTCTGACATGTTAAATTCTCGTAGACATCCAGTCAGCTAGGACCTTGACATGCTACGTGACACAGCAACCGGAGCTCTACGAGCGTTGGAGTTTTGAGACATGGCCTCATGACCCAAACTGGGGCTGTCCGCAATCTTACCCGCCATGTTGTGACTGGATCGGCTTAACAACTCCATACATGGTTATTACCAACGGATTGATGAAGCATCATGAGATGACTTGCATATTGGATAAGGACGACAGAACCTTCTCCTTTGTGCCTAGAGACCTGTGAGAACACTTTGGCCTGCGCAGGGAAGTAAAGCGAGCTAATTTATTTGTGGATTCATCTGGGTTAGTCAAACTTGCTGACTTTGGGATTGCTGAACATGTGAGTTTCCACCCCCTTCACCGCAAGACTACTTAGTGCAAGTAGAAATTCCTTGCTGATCTGTGGGGCATTTACGGCCGAATGTGAATGACTAATACATTAGGTTAGGCGCAAAAAAAAAAAGGAAAGATAAAATTTGCAAGCTTGTTATTTCTTCACCCAATGCTTACTTTTCATTATTAGGTTTTGGCGTGTCATCTGTTAAAAAGTCTATTGTAGTCACCATTTGTAACGGGTTAAAAGATGAGGTGTTTAAAGGGTCTATTTTCCTTTCTTTTTTTTTTAATCTTGATTCCTTGATTTACGCACCTTCTTTTATTGATTATGAGTGGTAGGGTAGTCACTCCTGTCTGCATGAATTCCTAAATTTAGAGTTTGTACCCCATTCATCTACATGAAATCTTAGGTTAGATAATTCAGTCAACTTAGACACCGAAAGGGCATCAATTCTGATAATTGGCGTAACTAAATTCTCGATCCCACTTCTCTGGTTCTTGCAAAATCGAATAGAAGTTCACAGTTATTCGATAGGATTTCCAATCGTACCCTCCATGAAACGATTGGTGGTGACTATTTGGCATATACACGTATCACATGTCACTAGACCGCGCTGAAAGTCGACTACATATACTTCCGTTGCAATTTGGGTAATGGGCCTTAGGAAAGGCCCGCATCCGATCAGACGGGACAGCCCATTAGCCCTCGAAGCACTCCGCCCGCTCTAGAGGGTCGCAACAACAGCTCGTAAAAAGATCTCCAGCGCTGGTATGGCTAGGAGAATTCTAGCGGGTGCGCTTAGTATGACGAGCTACCTGGTGAATAGATCTCTATCGACTGCGATCGGATATCAGACTCTCGAAGAAGTGTGGTTAGGTAACGTTGCTAATTATTCTGTTTTTAGAATATTTAGTTTCCCATATTATATTCGAGTTAGTGATGGCAAAGCTCGATGGAAGAGGAAGGAAGTGCATGTTCCTAGGCTATGCATAAGGTGAGCTTGGTTATCCATTGTGGTGCTCGAAATTAAATTCACATGTTATCAGCAGAGAAGTTACATTTAACGAGTCTCTAGTATTTCATGCTAGGAGTGATTGTAGCAGTGTTAATACGGATATAGACTGTCAGGCCCCGAACCCGGCGTGCACGCGAACATCCCACCAGGCCATTATAACTCTATAGTCTCCCAGGATCCACGGCCAATAGTTCAATACTCCTATTTGGTACATGCAAGCGGAAGCAAGAAACCATCTCCAGACAAAATAAACCCAAGATGACTTAGGACATAAAAAGGTACACACCTCAATATTAGCAAATACACTTCTAAGGTTACAGTCGTCCAAAACCAAAGGTTCAATTCTAAATCCATAAATCAAAGTAAAATTTCTAAGACCACAAATGAGTTTATATCCATTCTCTCCAAATCACTTCCTCGAATGCCAATCCATGGCAACCTCGGGTTTCCATCATCTAGGACCTAAAAAATGTTGTCCCACGACGGGGTGAGATATATAATCCCAGTAAGTCAAACCTAACCCTAAACTAGGCTGCCAGTACCTCCAGACACTTTTGAAAAATATGGTATTTTGGAATTAAAAACTTTGGCATGACAAAAACATGATTCCTTCAAAAATATGGCTTTTCTAGTATTTTCAAATCAATTCGATTCAGTCACAAATCATGGCAAAAATCTGAGCTTCGTACAGTGGCAGGGTTTTTAATCAAAGTAAGCACTCGACGCCATCTCAAAACATGAGGCGGCTTTCATTTCTTTCTCAAAAGTATCATTCCTTGGAAATTTCCAAAAAACACATTTTTTTCTCTCACGCTCCTCTCTGGGCCAATTTCAATTCATGGGGCAATTTAAAACTCGTGAGACAAACCTCCATACTTGAGGTAAATCAACAAAACATTAGGCGTATTCAATTTCTCAAAATCATTCTTGACTTTTTCGAAAAATAGATCTTTCCATATCCGCCCATCCTGGGCCGCCCGCCATGGGGCTGCGAGATGATTCGGTCTCTACATGACCCGTCGGTACATATGAGACTCTCGCGTCCGGACCTAGAGATGATTCGGTCACCATACGACTCTCGACGCCCATTTTCAATTCAGATGAATCGTGTCAGTATGGGACTCTCTAGCCGCACGACCTCGTCAGGTCAAATGGGAGTAACTCCCTCCCAATACGTTGGCCAAATTATAATCCTTGGCGATCCCACACGTCATCGGCGATCCCACACGCCAGTGCACTTATAATTTTTTCCGGCGATCCCACACGCCAGTGCACATATAATTTTTCATCGGCGATCCCACACGCCATTTTATTCATAAAATTTCCAGTTATAAAGGTAAATCTCAGTTTTCACTTGAAAACAAGTTCACGCCTCAATTTTTAGTGAAAAATAATCTCATGCCTCAAAAATTCTTCATTCAATGACAACTCATGGGATTCATTGCCAAAACATGGCATTCGTTACAAACTTTAAACATACACAGCCAAAGGATCAAACATAGCATATTAGGCAATTCACGGCCATTTCACAAACTCAGTTTTGGCATTCTTTTCGATAAAATCTCGGGCTTTTCAATTTCAAAATTTCGTTGAGTCATAAACAATGTATGTTCAAACAACCAAGCCCATAAAACCGAGCCAAACAACTAGCAATGTCCAATATTGGTTTCAAAAACCATAGCTCCTTAAGTCACGCCTTTTAACACACGTGGATTAAACATGAAAACCTAATTTCCAAGTAAAAATCGAGCCATCAAGAACTTTACTTCACACATCGACAGATTAGGGTCCCTCGCGTTCCTCACAAAATTCAATCCATAGCCATTCAAATCGAGTTCAAACTTCGTCTATTAGTGACTAACATCCCAATAGAGGGTTAGGAGCAACTGACCATGTAAATAAGCTAGCTAAAATCCCCAAAGCCTCCTTAGAGCTCACGGCCAGAATTAATCTCTAACGGACAGATTTGTCCTCTCAAAAATCTAAGCGATAAACAACCATTAAACTCCATCAATTTCACCCCAAACTCCAACCGATAGCCCATTGACATGCTAAGCTAAGATTTAGGGACATCCACTCTTTAGTTCCAAGCAAAATCAATCCATAAATCACTCCTAAGTTCACGGTTCAGCCCATGCACACCAATCTGTTCAGTTCAAGCAAATACGTTACAAACGGCCATTTAATCCTAACAAATTCTCACTAATCCTCAATCATTCTTCTCTTAACATGTTAACCTAAGTTTAAGAAGTCTCTTACCTTGAGAACTTAGCAAGGAAACCCCCGGTTAAGGCAGCAAGTTCACAGCTTTCCCCCGAACAGACCGGCCCAGGTTTTTGTCCACAAAACAACAAGCCATCAGCCCTTAAATCCCATTATAATTCATCCTCAACCTCAAGTATATGTTTCCATATGTCTTAACTAAGTTCAAGGAGAGCCTTACAGAAGATTGGAGTGAAATGAACTCGGAAATCCCACTTAGAGCTCTCGGGTTCAAATCTGTCCAGCCTGACCTTTGCTCCTTCAAACGGATCTACGGGACGAACGGCTGGGCCAAATTGGTCTCACGATATGTCGTTAGAACGGCAAGAGAATAAACTTTCTAATGGTAGGTAGATCGCCTCCATCGGATGTCGGACGACCAAGTTATGGTCAGAACAATGGACGCCATCGGGGCTGGGCAGCGAGCTGGGCGAGAGAAAGGAGAGGGAATCCGAGGGAATTTGAGAGAGGGAAGTGTTTGCTTAGCCAAAAATGAGAAGAAAGAGGGAGAGAGCTTCCTCAACAAGCCAAAGAAGAGAGAGAGGATAAGACTTGAGGTGATGGGTTTTGGCTAGGTATGTGAGATTTGACTTGAGCATTAATGGCATTGTCTTTATCCCCATAATATCTTGGTATCAAATGACCATAAAGTCCCTCAAATTTCGGCCATGTGGAGAAGACCAAATTACTAATTTGCACTTGACTTATTCTTAAGAAAGGAGTATCGTCCTGGGGGCAAAAAGGTAATTTTCACTTGTAGTTCAAAACCTCACTCTTCCTAATTCTCATGAGACAAACCATGGCCTTACTTATCCTCGATGAGGCGGCGTCCAATTCTTCCAAATGTTGGAATTCCTCAATATCCGATACCCAATTCTGAAGCCAAATTCATGTCGACTTCTCGTCGACTGTAATTTCAGTTTATCTCAAACTGACGGGCGACTCTTGCAGGCGCTACGCGTATTGACCTTAGGATTTCTCAAGTAGTAGCAACTTTGGTTGTCATGTGATTGCGAGGGTTTATCGCTAGTTCCTGCGGTCCTGATAATTGAAATTCGATTTAGGAAATTCTCGCAAATTACACATTGGTTAAGCGGAATCACCCGCGTTCCAACGTATAACGCTAGCAATGCATTCCATGATCGTTCTCTGCTGGCCCAAAATATTTCCTCGACTATCCTTATGGTCAAAGTGCTATTCCTCATTCAAATTCCCCAGGTCCACGTACCCGACCTCGCGTTAGTCTTTCCCTTTCGGTCAGTTAACTCGAGAGTGGCCTGCTCTGAGCGAGATACAACTGAAATACCTCGATCGATATCCTTCCATTCAATAGCCTCGAGAAAGGTCGAAATTCAGAATGTCACATAGACGGTGGTCAACTTGAGGTGGAGTTGTAACTAGAAACTCCTAAGGTAGCGGATACTAGCATGGTAATCGACACAGATGGTGCTTGTAGTGAGATGGAGACTGTAGAGCCAACAGTTGCTGTACCTGCTGATATTAATAAGGTGCGTATTCGGTTTCCCGATAGATATGGATGCAACGGTGGTTTTGCTTTATTTGTTGTTAAGTAGCTTGTGTCAGATAGTCCTTGTAGAGCAGTTAAAGATGTATGTGCAGTTGATGTTCTTATGAGATCCACGTCCGTGGCGAAGTTCAAGCACCGCTTGGACTTGGATGACGTCTGTGGCGGTTGAGCTCATTGGGGCTGTTGGGAGAGTAGCATATGAAATTCGAAAATTTTAGCGAAGCGATTGTGACTTGGCTCAAACACGAGTCAAGATGGAGATTGTTGAAAATATGTCTCGAGTTTGAGCCAAATCAAAAAAAATCTAAAATTTAGGTAATTTGCAGATGAGACTTACCTGCAAGATTGAAGCGGAAGTTGGAATTTTTGCAGACGATCGAAACCTGACTCAAAGAAAATATCTAAATTCCTATGGGTGTTGGAGTCTACGGTTAAAGCAGGAAAGTCGAAGAGGGACTTTGAATTTGAATGTAGACTTGGTCAAAGAAAATAAAAACCACGAGATTTGGTTGTTTTGTTCTTTTGTGCTCTAAAGAAAAGATTAAAAAAAAGGAAATAGTACAAAAAGCAAATCCTACGGGAAGTCAGCAAAGGAAGACCGTGGGCCTCCCACATCTGCATATAAATTCACATAGTGCAAGTCTGATGCACCAGTAGTTGAGCACGGTGGGCAGAGGGAATTCTATGCGTGTTTACATCTGAAGCACTCTTCTTCGTGCGTGAAATCGAAGACTAGAGTACGTGTGTTGTTAGTCGATTAAATTTTGTTATTTGATTTGGTAATTCCTTTGCGAGATTAAGAATTAAGGCCTAAATACTGTGTGCATTTTTGGATGTAATTGGGGCTTGTGAAATACTGAGAGTGTTTGAGCGACTCGATTGTGGTTTGCAATATCCATGTATCGCTTGATCTATAATGGAATTCATTGCTGCTCTCCCGTGGACATCGGTCTCTACGATCGAACCACATACATCTGGTGTTCGATTTATTTTCTTGTTCTGTCTATTTATTATTCGATCGCTTGTTCCGCGCAACAAAAGACATCCACAATTCAAACAAAGAAATCATGAAGGCGAACCAAAAAACACAATTAGTACATTTAAAAAAAAAAGATACAAGAAATATCGCCAAATAACGGCATAAGAACACCCCAAGTGTCAATATTTGTGTACGGCGCTCACGTTGGTGCCAATATTTTTTTGGGATCACTTAAGAGTCAAATCGAAAAAAAAAACAATCAATTTTGTCCCAACAACGAGAAATTCCGGCAACCTTAGCGGAGTTGGCATTTAAATAATCATTTTGACACTTAAGTGATCTAAAAAATGATCACTTAAAGCCAAATCAGAGAAAATCGATTACTTTAGTATCAATTCCGACGGATTTAGCACTTAAGTGATTGCCGGAGTTAGCACTTAAATAATCTTTTTCAAAAAAGTTGACACTTAAATAATTCAAAAAAAATTATTGGCACCAAAGTTAGCGTCGCACACAAATATTGACATTTGAGATATCCTTTTGCTGTCAAATAACTACTAATAAAGATTGTGTAGCTAAAGTTGACAATAAATGTTCTCCTAACTTCAAAAGAAGAGTATGTTAACAAAAACAAGTCTTTGAAAATTTCATGCATCAATTGCTCCCACATTGAACATGCTTGCGATAGAACGATCAACAGCTAGTGACACACTTTTTACTAAAGGTTGTCTCTACCTTTCACAAGGTGAACCACCAAGAGAAAGCCAATGAATTATTACTAAATGGAACTAATGTTTTTCTCACGAGGTAATCCCTCCCGTTTGGCATGGACTCTCCCAAACCTAGACCAATGGCAACTTTGAGGTTTTAACTAAATTTGTTTAAATGTGCGAATCAATTCATCATGGAATCGCCACAAATCTATTATGCATCGATTAGAAATCCAAGTAAAATGTGGGAGAAAATTTTACTATCCAAACAAAAGATTTCATAGATTTCCGGACTTGGTTATACTAGATTAATCTAACACCTTTTGGTACCTTTTATATTATTCAAAAATATTTTGCCTATAATCTTTCTCAGTTTTAATCCTAAGCCACTAACATGTGAGAGGTGATTATGAGGGTGCACCAATAATTTAACATTCAATAAATCAAAGTGATAAATGAATTGCTTAGAGAGATAGAAAAATCTTGATGCCCGAAGCAAAAGTGAAGCCCCATTATGACCAATACATCAAGTATTCAAAATGTTAACTAAAAGCCAGACATTGTATGCATGGCCTAAACATGATTTCAAATGCAATATCTTTTATTTTTATTTTTATTTTTTGGTTTTTCTTGTTGGACATGATTTATTCGAACTTAGCTCACGGGGCTACTGTCGTGGGACTTGACTATAATGCCATGTATATTCTATACTTGGTCCCTTACTTTCTTGAACTATACTTCTATTGCATTGATTGTGGCCGTCTACTTTCCTTTGTTTGCGCACTCATGCATGAACATCATTTAGTGGGCATAAGTTAATAAAATGTCCAAGATTGTCTGAATCATTCTGGTAACAAATCAATCAAGTTAGGGTACCGAAAGAGCACTAGTTAAACAATTAATGTAATCAAGTCCGACCCAAGATGTCTAATTGTGAAGGGGAAAGGGATCGTCTAACCTTTCTTTAGAAGGTTAGGCCCTAACCTTGTAATCCGAGCCGTCCGTGTTATAAATGGATGGCTCAGATTATTACTAACAAAAATATATATAAAAAATTCAAAAAACTGCCCTCTAAAAAAGACGATCTGGGCCTTCCGTCCAACAATGGACAGCTCGGATTGCAAGGTTATGTTGGGATTTTGTTATACAAATTTCATATGAAGTGAATGAGAAGTGAAGGAAGGAAAGTCCCACATAGGAAAAATAGTAGATGGGAGATGTGTTTAAATATTGGAACCTCACAAATGGGTTTGGGCCCCAAGGGGCACCCCACTTTTATGGACGGGAGAGGACCTACGCAAAGCTAGGTCGGCCCACACGCGCGCCGCCGTCGGCTCGGTTTGATTCGGGCCCGCGCGTTTCTATTTTAATATACCCATCAGATTTATTTTATTCTATTTTTTTAAACATACATGTTTGTTCAGAATAAAACAAACAAACATATTTGTTCGATACAGAACTGTTGTTGGTTCGCGTTCCTTCGTCAATAGATACATACCACTTCGTGACGTCGTGACTCTTCAAATCATTGTCTATAACTACCAACCCCGACTGTCGCATTGTGGTTGTGGGATTTTTCCCCTCATTCATACATAATTACTCATCATTTTGTGCGAGCGTTCTTCGAGAGTTGAGTTCGAAGGTTCCTTTTGAACAAGTACCACTTCAGAAGAAAGGTCGATCTGTTCTATCATGGGAGACAATTGTCTAACACATTGGGTACCGGTTGAGGGGACAAAATTGTCTTAAGGACACAACGTGAATTCGTTGGGCTCAGATCATTCATCCACACTTGGATTTCTCATTCTCCGTTTGGATTCAGGTTAGTCGTTTAATCTTAATTATGTTTATACGAACTTAGGCTACAACAATCTTAAGACAATTTTGTTTTCCTGCGCTTGGTTCATATAATTATCTTTGCTGTACGCATTCTGTTCTAGTGTAAGTAGAGTTTCTCGATGTTAAATTTCAATACTGATATCAGAGCGTAGTTATACTCCCACCTATTTCATCAAGGTCTGGTTTGATGCTTGATATGATCATTCTGAAATCAACTTTTTGGAACTTGCTGCATACTTAATATGTAGTACTGCTGTATGAATGAATAGTCACAAAGGAAAAAAAATGAAGGCACGACGGATACGGGGTAGATTCGTGAAAAAAAATCAAGACAGTTAGCGCAAAAAAGAAAGGGCCAATCGCGTGGATCAGAGGGCATCAGGCTCATGCTATGCTCATGCCACGTCGTGCGTGCCACGCGCCCGTATGCCTTCGAAGCTCTTAGATTACACGTGCATTACGCATGCAGCGTGGGATGCCCTGGATCATGCAGCGTGGGTTTTGATCAAAGCAGATGCCCATTTGTTGAATGGAGGCATTGCTCGCGCATAAATTACTGGCTTGCCCCCACAGTTTTGTTTTTTCATTTTTTGGGCCCGTACGAGCTCTGTTTGGGGTGTGTGAGATATTGTTGCTCTCATCTCAAAATTATCTTCATTTTGATATGTTATTGGATATATATGATGCATATTGAGTCTATTCCGACTCATGGAGAGAAGCCAGAAAAGTTGAATGAGACTGATTTCAAGAGATGGCAATATAAGAAGTTGTTCTACATTTGGAATTTGGCAAATTTCTGGACTTTAAGATGGTTGATTCTAAAACCGTCAATGATCATGCATAACATTCATGCTGAAGGTATGATTTTAAGTGAATCATTTCAAATGGTTGCTTTCATTGAAAAGTTACCACCATCTTGGAAACATTTCAAGAATTATCTTAAAGTGTGGGGGTGAGGAATGTTATGTATAACGATAAGTTTCAACATCTACGTCGAAGATATGATATTGTAAAACAACTACTCTCTAGTGGAATTATCACAATTGACTATGTGAAGTCAAAAGATAATGTTGCGGATCCATTAACAAAAGGCATAACTAGAGAGATGGTTGTGAAAACATTAAGGGGAATGGGTTTAAGGCCATAAATAAGTCATCATAGTGAAAACCCTACCTAGTTGACTGGAGATCCCAAGATCTAGGTTCAAAGGGACAACCAAGTTATGAAGGCGGTCTAAAGTGCTGTAAGTTCTTACTCATTCTCATATAGAGACAGCACTAATATGTGAAGGTTAAGCATAAGCTTTTAATGATTCTGAATCAAGTATGTGATATACTGTACATTTAGAAATCACCTATGTGAGTGGGAAGTGAGGGCCGCTTCTGTGAGAATTGAACAGGCCGAATTCTCTAAAGCACTCATGAGACCAGGCGGTGTTCATGGCCAAAACGAACACAACAGTGAGAACTAACTTTGTTCGAGGGAAAGTTGTGTGTTTCCTATCATCTAGGCTTACACTAAAGGTCGACAGTTCAAAGATATCGAGTCTACTGATTGACCGAGTAAGTCCGATAGGTCTCTACTAGGGTAAGTTCAAAGTTTCAAACTACTTATCTCGATGCAACGATCTCTCATGGAATATTCGCACATTGCATGTCATGCATTCATGGAGAGTTTTAATAGTTGAAATTCTCATTCATGTGGGGGATTATTGGAACTTTGATTTCAAAGTCCCATATGAAGTTGAATGAGAAATGAAGAGTTGCTTCGGTTCGTAATAGAATTGAAGAGTTGTTTCGTTTCGTCAAATCTTTTTGAAGAAACCGTGCGACTTCGTGACGTTTCGTCGAATCCTTTCGACGAAATCGTGCCTTTTCGTTGACGACCCCTTTTGACGAAGCCATATGTCTTCGTAACTCTTCGCTTTACTCTATATAAATATAAAGCATTGATCATTACATTAGTAACGAGGATAAGACACGAGCATTAGATACAATTGTTATGTTCGTCATTCATTCATCATCGTCATCACTTTTGTGCGACTATTCCGCAAACTTGCGTTCAAAGAAGTCCTTTGAAGACATACCACTTCAGAGGAACGCAATCCGTTCTATCCTGGGAGGCAATTGTCCAAGAACCTTGGGTACCGATTGAGGGGACAAATTTGTCTTAAGGACACAACGTTATTTCGTTGGGCTCGAATCATTCATCTTCATTCAGATTACTTGTTTACGATTGGTTTCAGGTTTGTCTATCAACCTATTTTTCATATGCAAATTACAAGTCATGTTTATATGCGACAACAATCTTAATATACGAACCACTACCCTCTTAGTGGACAACAAGTTAGGTGCCTAACCTTCTAAGGAAATGTTAGGCGATCCGGATCCGAACGAATGAGGTGGGGTATGCTCTCGTACCTCACTTGATTTCTAGCCGACCATTATTAGGCTAGTGGTGACTTCTAGTTAAGTTGAACTTCATAGATGAATTTATTCCAATTTAATTTTTAAAATCACGTGAAGTAATGGTTTGGGAGAATCCAAGCCATTTGGGGATCGTTGGTCTGCCTTCGGCATTACATCTAAGCCTGCTGTTTCCCCAACGTGACCGCTTGGGAAGATGGTGCGACAAGGCTGATGAAACTAGAAAATATAATTCACCAAGAAAGTGAGCTTTTGAGATAAGATGGACGAAGAATAGATAAGTTATTGTAGGAATGATGAAGCATGTAAATCTGGTTTATTTTGGGAAATCATCATTGAAAGGAGCTGAAAATAAATAAGTGATTATGTTAAAGAATAGGGTTTAATATGATGAAAAACCCACATCTGGTACACATATGATAAATTTATTCAAAACTATTTTTTTTTACTGCGAAAAACCTCAAACTAGTCACATGTGATAAATTTATCCCAAATTAATTTTTGACAATCAAAAAGCCCAAATTAGTATACACGCGATAAATTTAACCTCCATTAGTTTCCGTTAAATTGAATTATTATTACGAGAAATTCAAAACTGGTATACTTGTGACAAACGAAGGGTAAAAACACCCGTTAACTGCCACGTATCATCCAACTCAATAATTTGATGTCAAATTTAACGCAAACTAGCGGAGGAAAAAATTGTATGAGTTTTGGATTTTTTATGGTAAAAAAATGAGTTTTGGATAAATTTGTCACAAGTGTATCAATTTAGGGTATTTCGTGGTATTAACCCTAATGAGTACTCTATGCAAATTTTTTGCACATTTTTCTTCACTATTATTGAAAAATTTGCTCGACGATGTAGAAAAAAAAATCGGTTTCTCGAAAATTTCTCTTTTCAACAAAATTTATCTGTATAGAAGTAAAGTTTAACAGTAACAAAGAAACATAGTACATATGTACATAGAAAATCCACAACTAACAAAAAGAAAACATGTGATACTGTTAATTTTGACAGCTAAATCTTACAGAGAAATAGAATAAAAGTAAATAAATTTAGGGTCATCACTTTAAATTGCAATTGAGTAATTGACAATTTTAACTTTTTGGTAAAAATTGGGTGTATTTAGACAGACAAGGGGTGAAAAATAGGGAAAATATTCAGTGCTCATCAAATTCCACTTCATCGGTCCACGTGGCACATAAGAGCATATGTGGATCACTAGAAAATCGGCACATGTCTTGAATTTAAAACTAAAAAGCAATGACGTGGAATTTATTTTCTAGCTTCTGTCCTCCTCCTTCTCCATGGGCAGACCTTTAACCTCATACGAGCGGCATGGCCGATGACGATACCGGCCGTTCGTTGCCGTTGGCATCGCTGGTTCCGGTGACGTTCATCCATGGTCGACGGGGACGACCACGAGCTGAATGCAGGGACGACAGATCTTGATGTTGGAACTCTATCCATGGCATTCAAGATCTTGCCCTCCCCGCTGCCACGGCCAATCACGAGTCGACTGCAGGGTTTTTTTTCCAAAATAATTCAAAAAAATAAAATATTTACCAAATTAAGTAAAAAAAAAGTATTTATCGATTTGGGTCTCGCGCAACAGATAAACTGCCGTGCGAGACCCCGTGACACAGAGAGGGTCGCACAAGCACTTGCGCGGCACTTGCGCACTTTCTAACGTTTTTTAATATTGTTTTTCAATTAACTTTTTATTTTTTTATGTTATTTAATTATTTTATATTTTTCAAGACCATTTTTTTTGCTTGCAAGGCTAATACGGATTCAACAACTCGATACGAAAAAAAATTATATATTTTTATTTCATATGTTTTTTTACGTTTTTCTATTATTTTATATTTTAAAATTTCGTGGATTCGACAACCCAATATGGAAAACAATAGAAAGAATATATTTTCGACAATATTCATTTCGTATAGTTGGTTATTTTATATTTTCAGGACAAAAATGCCGCACAACGGTTATTTCGTATGGCAGTCGAATTGCCGCACAAGGCACCTACTATTTCTTTTTATTTCGTTTTTCAATTATTTTTTTATTTCGTATGTTTTTTTATGTTATTTAATTATTTTATATTTTCAAGACCAAAAAAAAATATTTTTTTAGCACGGATTCGGCGGCCCAATACGGAAAAAAATTATATTTTTTATTTCGTATGTTTTTATGTTTTACAAGTTTGCGAATTCGACAACCCAATACGAAAAACAATAATGCGACTATGTTTTTGACAATGGTTGTTTCATATGGTTGGTTATTTTATATTTTCAAGACCAAAATGTCTCACAACGATTATTTCGTATGGCAGTGGAATTGCCGCACAAGGCATTTGCTAATTTTTTTTTTATTTCGTATGTTTTTTTTTTAATTATCTTATACTTTCAAGACCAATCTTTTTTTAAGCCTTGCCAGCATGCTTGCAAGGCTAATACGGATCGGCAACTCAATACGAAAAAAAAAGTATATATATATTTTTTATTTCATATGTTTTCTTTATGTTTTTCAATTATTTTATATTTTAAAATTTTGCGAATTCGACAACCCAATACGAAATAACCGTTATGCGGCATTTTAGTCCTGCAAATATAAAATAACCAACCATACGAAATAACCATTGTTGAAAATATAGTCGTGTTACTGTTTTCCATATTAGGTTGTCGAATTCGCGAAATTTAAAATATAAAATAATTGAAAAACATAAAAACATACAAAATATAACTTTTTTCCGTATTGGGTTGTCGAATTCGTATTAACCTTGCAATGCTAAAAAAATAGTTTTTTTTGGTCTTAAAAATATAAAATAATTAAATGTAAAAAACATATGAAATAAAAAAATAATTGAAAAACCAAATAAAAAGATATAGCAAGTGCCTTGGGCGGCAATTCGACTGCTATACGAAATAACCGTTGTGCGCCGTTTTGGTCCTGAAAATATAAAATAATCAACTATACGAAATAAGCGTTGTCGAAAATATATTTGTGATACTGTTTTCTGTATTGGGTTGTCGAATCCGCAAAATTTTAAAATATAAAATAATTGAAAAACATAAAAAAACATACGAAATAAAAAAAAAATAGTTTTTTCCGTATCGGGTTGTGGAACCTGTACTAGCCTTGCAAGCAAAAAAATGGTCCTAAAAATATAAAATAATTAAATAATGTAAAAAATAAAAATAAAGAAAACCTTAGAAAAAGCACAAGGCACTTGCGCGTAGGGGTGAGCATGATTTCAGAGTAAAATCAAGAACCGGAGAACCAAACTGACGATTCTGATCCTGTTCTCAGTTCTGACGTACTAGGGCCTGGTTCCCGATTCTGAATTTTTAAAAACCGTCGATTCCGATTCCGATTCCAGGTTCTACCCTGGAACCAAACCGGAACCGAAACGTCAAAAACAACCCAAGCTGGTGTGTATGGGAACTGGGCATTATTTTTTAATAGAAACATTTTTTTTGTGTTTTTGTTCCTGGCTACGTTTTTTGAGAACAGAAATACGTTTGGGAAGTTAAAAAAAATAAACAATTTTTTTCCTCCCCCGCCGCTGTTGACCGGAGGCGGCGGCGACCGGCGACCGATGGCGACGGCGGTGGCCTGCGGCGGCGGCGATCGACCGCGGGTGGTGGCGACCGGCGGTGACCCGCGGGGGCGGCGACCCGCGACGGAGGCGGCGGCGGCAACCGGCGGCGACAACAGGCGGCTGGGGCAGTGGCGATCGACGGTGACGGCGGCGGCGGCTACCAGCGGCGATCGGCAGCTGCAGGCGACGATGGCCGATGGGTGGTAGTCGCGTTGGCGGCAATGAGTGATGGTTCTAAAAATGTTTCAAAAAATGTTCCAAAACTTAGAAGCAAGTTTTTTTTTTATTTTTTCAAAAGTGTTCCCTGACGCAAAAGTATTTCTTTTGAAATATTTTTTAATCATAAGCATTTTTGTTTCAAAAGTGTTCCGAAAAAACTATTGAAACAGAAACACTCTTCCTCGAGCCGTTTCTTGCAGCGTTACCATACGCACCCTTAGTTTATAATTTCTGCTCTTTCCTACACGCCTCTTCTCTATTCTCACTTCGACCTCTCACTCCCCAGCCCTTCCCTCGACGACGGCGACGACCCTCCTTCCCTGGCCGTCCACTGCCACGTCCTCGGCACCCACACCTCCGACGGCGTCCTCCCTCTAACGGCCTCTCGGTGCCTTCCCTCGACGACGACGTTCCCTCGCTGTCCCTCGAGAGTCCTGCAGAAATTGTGGTTTCATCTGACTGTGCGGCACAGTAAGACTTCTTTCTGGTACGCTTTCATGCCTCCTTTCCCAGCAAGTCATCCTCTAGCAAAAGACCCGGCATTTGATGACACACACACACATTAGTTATGATTTTCCAATTTGTACTGAAAGACGCGCTTCAATCTGAACAGTCTGTTCTGAGTTTTCAATCAAAACATATGCGAATATTATTATGATTCGGTCTTGCTTCAGGTTGTGGCTTATCACAAGCAAATTTTCTGGGATGTTTGTGTTAAGGTACCTGCCACAAGGTGCGACTGATGATACTACTCACTTTAGAGATAGTTTTTGTACAATAGGGTCACTTCGGGAGATATAGTCTGGGAGAAGGTGATAAATGTAAGGGTTCACCATGTTAGGCCTTACATAGTTGCAGTTGGGGATTGGTGTTATCCCTTAATGTCTTTTTTGATGACTCCCTTCAATTCAAAAGGGACGGGCACTCCGGCTCAGAACTTGTTCGATGGGATGGTGATGAAAGGGCGGTCTATGGTTGTGGAGGTCATTAGACTTCTGAAAGGGAGGTGGAGGATTCTTCAGGACTTGAATGTGAGTCTTAATCATGCACCACAGACAATTGTTGATTGTTGTGTCTTGCATAATTTGTGTCAGATTGCAACAGAACCGGAGCCTGATACTTCCCAGGAGCCTGATGAGATAGGTGCACCAGCAAGGGTGCTTGAAAGCGAGAAGCAATTCTTTTTCCATGGACAAAACTTGAGGCAGGCGCTGGCTGATGAGTTACACCAGCGACTTTCATCGAGATAAGGAGATCACTTGACATCTCCTCTGCTGCGAGAATGAGGTCTTTTAGTCCTACTAGCTTTGACTTGCTCAAGTTGATGTGGTTGGTTGGTTGTTACATTTGTTGATTTATCAGAGGGTATTAGAATATCCTTTGTGGAGAGTGGAGCTTACATCTGGTGCAACCTCTCTGTATGTCATTAGGATGCTGATGCTAACCTAGGAATGTACCTTAAAGATTGGTGACTATGTCCTCCAGAATTCAGTAATTGCAACCATTTATCTGCACATGAGAGTTATTTCATCCTTTTCTGTCTATTTTTTTCCTCTTCTGGGGCAAGGATGAAGGATGCCTTCTTTCTTGATTTAATTTTGGCCTCCTTTGTTAGAAGTGGGATTGATGGTGATCAATAAGAGCTTTCCTGGTTCTTTGCACTCTTAATTGAATTGCTTGTTGAAGTTCGGAGAGATGATGCATGCCTGCGACTTTCTTGCCGCCAACTGTTTGATGATTTGTTGGCGTCATTTGATTAATACTCCAGTGATTCTTTTTTGTCTCCTTTACATCTGTTCGTGGGTCTAGTTTGAACTAGGGCTACTTTGAAGTCTCCTTTTATGATGATTTTTGGTCTCGAAACCAAAATGTGAGAAAATTTGGCGATTCAACCGAGTCACCTAAGACTTGGATAAAACTCGTGATGATAAATTGGGTTCAAAGTTAGTAGCCTGAAATGGTAAAGGGGGTTGTTTTGTTGGTTTTGTTGTCCCTAAACAAGGAATTCCAAATAATCTCAGAAGATCCGATGCAACGTAAGAGGTATCTGTTAATTGGGTTCAGCCTATATATTTTTCAAACGGATTGCATACTCCTACTCAGATTTGTAAAAATGCAACTCAAGCCAGTTTCCTTTCGTTTTTTGCTTTAGATGATCTGCTTTGCATTTCAAATACGTATATTTTCTGTGTCTTGAAGAAAGGTATGAATATCTTTTTGGTAGCTATTATGATTTTGGTTGTACAAATTTAAGGAATCAACTAGTTCTTGCACTTGGGCTGATATAAGTTGAGTTGAGCTCAACTTTTCAACCTTTTCGTTGACTCGCATTCGATGTGAATGTTGATGTTCACTTGAGCTCGAGTTGAGTTTTCAGTGCCAATTTCTAGTTAAGATAAGTATGTTCCTGCAGTGTACTTACTGGGCTCAGTTACATGCCTTGGAATTTTTTTTACTCTGTCAGCTTTGCAATTGTCCCCAAGGTTGTCAAGATCGCGATTTTACTCGTAGGATCATACGATCCTACGATTTTTTAGATGCCAGCGATTCAAATCGCAAACAAGATCGCAAATTAGGCAAATCGTGTGGGATCGCCGTTGTTAATCGTGAAATCGGTGGGATCCTACGATCCCACCGATCCTGCCATTTCAGAAAAAAAAAAAAAAAAAAAAGCCCAGACCCGGTTCGAAAGCCATGACCCGGTTCGAAAAAACCCCAAATTTCCTTTTCAAACCCTAATTCCCATACCAGTCGCGACTCTCTTGCCTCTTTTTTGGTTTCGAAGTCGAAAAAGAAGAAAAGGAAGTCGACCGTCGAAGAAGAAGAAGAAGTCGATCGAAGAAGTGGAAGACGAAGAAGAAGGCCGAAGCCGAAGCCGAAGCCGAAGAAGAAGAAGAAGTCGACAGTCGAAGACGAAGTCGAGAAGAAGAAGAAGAAGAAGAAGAAGAAGAAGAAGAGGAGGAAGAAGAAGTCGAAGTCACGTACCTGGTGAAGACTGAAGAAGCAAGAACGAACAGGGAGGAGACTGTGGTCGACTTGCCGTTTTGGTCGACTTTCAGGGAGAGACTTGAAAGCCAACTCGATGGCGACGTTGAGCTCGGGCTCAGACAATGAGCTTGATCAACGCGGAGAATGGTCTTCTTTTTCTTTTACCTAGTTGTTTATTTTTTATTTTCTACATTTTTATCCTCTTTTTTTCTTTTTTTATCTTATATTTTGTTAGATTCTTTCCTCATATGGCATTGGGTGGACATGCCCTTCCCTTGTGCTCTGTATTGTTTTGGTGGCCGACTTGCCGTTTTGCTTTTGTGTCCCTTTTTTTCTTCTTGTTTGTGGTATTTTTTTTACTGTGTGCTTTTTTATTATGTGTTGTAAAAAACATATCTTATGATTTATGTCTTTTGAATTTGAAGTTATTCATTAAATTTTAGTAGTGACTTATGTCTTTTATATCATGTTATGAGTTGACATATATTTTTTTATATGCATATATATGTTAGAATAGAATTTTTTAACTTAGTTAATATATAAGTAGGATCTTAACGATCCGTGTCGATCCCACGATTTACGATCCTACCACCCCCTCCCGATCCTAAGTAGGATCTCAATCTTGACAACCTTGATTGTCCCCACTTGTCTACAGAACCTTGAGCATGCATGTATACTCCACAATATACAAAAGGGCTTGCATTTTGGAACCACTGGTCCAAAATAGCCCAACAAGTTTTAGACTGTTCATGGGGCTCATAATTGGACAGGCCTTGGAGAGAGAGTTAGCTTGGCTGTAAGAGAAGACTACAGACCTTTTACCAGACCCAGAAGAAGGCTAAGGCCCGGAACATCTCTGGCTGTGCTGTTTCATTTTTTCTTATTTTCTTCTTTTTGAGCGTGTACCATCTTGTTACCAACATTGATAGTTCAGATTGCCTGAAATTCTGCTGTTAGAAGTTTATTTTGCAACTAATGTATCGTCTGGTCCCTGAATTAGGTCATTCTTTGCTTAATGAGGGATGTTGCTGGACACAATGGCAATCGGCAATGAGAGATCAGATTCTGAGATGGAGAAGATGTTACTGATTTACAGAAGTTTTATGGCTAGGTATCCCCTTGGTAACTGATTTTATTGTTCATGTCAGAATTCAAATTTTCCTTTGGAGAGTCTCTCCGCTCATGTGCCTTTTCATTTCATTGCTGTGCTTGTCTTGCGGGACTCCATACCACAACTAAAAGTATAAGAATGCATATAATAATGTCCTTGAGAATTTTCAGCTTATTCATCATTGACTATCTTACTTCAGTTACAGTGCCCCATTAATCATACAAGTCTGAATTCTATATGCTTCTCAAGTAGCCACATATTGAGTCGTATTCTTTTACCTGATCAAATACTGAAGTGGGTTAGCATTTCATTTTATAGGGTCACAAATTTTGATGAAGCAGCAGCTGCAGGAAGCAGGTTTCTTGTCAGCTTTCAACAAGGGCTAGGTTGAATATCTAGAGTTTATTATTCTCTCCTTTTTCTTATATGTCTACATCTATATCATTCTGGCATCCTCAATGGTTCTCTGTTCATCTTTCTGTAGAATTTGTTCGACGGCCTGCTTTAGACAGAAGTTCTAATTTACTCAAGAATATTATCAAAGCTAACGAAACAGAGAGGCTCACATCATACTTCAACACTGGATGTATCCATGCCAATGATGGGTCCCAGAATTTGACAAAGTGTAGGCACAACTCTTTCAATTTCCTGAAATAGTGTAGCTCAACTTTTTGTCTAACTGCTGTATGCAGCACAATAGATAGACCATCATCACTCAATACCCTGTGGTGACATTTACACATTCCTCCTCATCTTTTTTCTTTTTTTTTTTTGGGTCGAACTCCTCATCTTTGTGGATACTGTATTTTCCAATGCATTTTCTGCTTAGCTTGAAACTTCTGTGAACACTCTAATTAATTAGATATTTGGCATCTCTTCCACATATAATTTTATGTGCTTATTCTGATTGGTGGATGTTATATTTCAAATGAGCATCGTTGTCAAAATAGCAACAGTACATACTACAGACTCGAGGATTTGTAAATATATCTTGGATATTATCTCATTTCAGCCACTATTTCCTACTTATTTGGTGTTATTTTTGCGCCTGAACTGACTGTGACAGTCTTCTGTTTTCCTTTAATGTGCATACAGAAGTACGTACTTGTGTACTTGGTCTTCATGGCCTTGTGAATACAGGTAATGTTTGTTACATAGAATCCAACTTTGAAACCTGTACGCAAGAAATAATGCATATTTTTCAATGTTCTTCTCTCTTTGAGTACCCTAATCAATTTTTTGTTGATTATGGGATTTGTTAGCATTCATTGCCTCTAGACTCCTCAAGAAATTTATCTTTAGAATGGTATCTGATGTTTTATTGTGGGTAGTTTTCATCGAGCTTAGTGTAAGGATCCTTCAGATTATGTTTACCATACTTTGTTGAGATTGATCAAAATCTAGGATATCCTAATCTTCTGTATGTGTGCTTTTCCCAATTGAGGGCATAACTCAGATGCATGTTTCAGATGAGATTTTGTCCTAATTACACCATAGCTGAAGTTTTAAATCTCTAACACATGCATCATAATCTGATAAAAACGACAAACTTTGGTTAAGATTGACCAAAATCTAGGATATTCTAATCTCCTATAGATGTATTTTTGCAATCCAGGGCATAATTCAAATGCGTTTTTTTAGGTCTAATCATGTTATAACCAGTCTTTTACATCTCTAATACATCAAAATCTTATAAAAGACCTTGTTTAGTCCCCTAAGCATTTCTGTTGATTTCTCTTTCCAACTACAATTTTGATATTAAGTTGTGTATAATGTGAAGTATCCTAATCGGCGTTTTCCACTGCTTGAGTCAGATTGATGACCATTTTTTAAGTAACATCGAGCCTTTCTCCAAAATGATTCCTTTTTTTTATTTAATGCATGCTGCTTGAAAGGTTTTTGATATATTGATCTGTCTGCATGCTGTTTGTTTTAGTTGGCAAAGTGGCGCAAGTTGCTGGAAATTTTGCAACTTGATGTTTTCTCTCATAAAACACATGGAGCTTTTATAAACCCAAAAAATGAAATACATGGAGCATTTAAACCTTATAGAATACCTGATACAAAGTCAGAGCGAAATGGCATAAAGTTTCATATATCCGACCCACTTATGGGCTAAGGCTTTTGTGATGGTGGTCTTTGTCATTGACGTTGTGCAGAATCAAGTGATTTGTGTATTTTAGGATAACACTTTTTGGGATTTTTGGTTTTCCAGCCAGATGTTTATTCTAGTTTTTAGTTAGGGGAGGATGTAGATATTGAGAGCAAAGGAAGAAAGAGATAGGTGATGGGGATTCCAACAGTTGCGCAATTTTGCTTTTTCTTATTTTCCGGCGCCACATAATGCAGTTCCTTCTAGACTTGAAATTAAACAGAAATTCTCACTTACGTTAGCAGCTTTCCAATTTGTTGCTGCAGCCAAAACTATACTGATTGAACTTGAGGGTCTTCTAGAGGATGTACCCAAAGTCTTAGAAGCTGGGAACGAGTATTTGTTACCATCTCATGATGAAGGCATTGATGATAGATTGATGGGGGAAGTGACTATTGCTGACGAGGTGGGCTTAGCTTTTTCTTTATTATTGTTGCTTCAAACGTTATTCTGTCTCTGATGTGAGAAATTCAAAATATGGTTGGTCTTTAGACAGCATTATTTTTCTTGACGCACTAATATCTTGTTGCATTCTTCTATGTGTGTCTTGGGGCAATAATAGTAGCACTTAATTCATTGAGTATAAAGTCAGTATTCATTCATTTCAATGTGAATTTTCAAACAGAGAGGACCCTCTTTTTCTGCTAAATTTAACTACAGATTACCTTATGTTTTCAGACATAAGGATTGTATGCATTCTTTTGTTCTGGATGGTCGATGAGTTACATGTTGCATGATGTTCCTCTGCTGGATTTGTATTTGATTTATGATTAAACTAGTTTAAATACCAACCAACACATGCATAAGTAGAACCAAGCTGGAAATTTCAGCATTCAAGGCAGACCAAACATTATAGTTTGGTCACGCGTTCTTTCATGTTGAACGATTTGATCCAAAGCTCATATTACTTAATGTGCAGTTTTTTGGGTTTTTCTAATAATGTACTCGTACTCAAACTTGCAAGTTATTTTTTTCTGAGATGAACCATTTCATCTCAAGGCCTTGTGGTAAAGAAAACACTTTTTCATTTGGTTAGTAGTGTGGGCCGTTTTCATTGTTGAGTGGGACAGTCTTAACTGTCTTATTTGGGAGAAGTATGTTCAACAGGATATTGAGTCCTTGAAATGGCATATCTTTTTTGATAATTACCTGACACTAAGGCACTAATCATCTGTTAATTTCCTTAGGACGCCAATGTCCTGATCTACATTGTGATCTGCCCTGCTGGTTTCATGTGCCCTGCTGGTTTCGGGTGCGTTTGGGAACCACTTTCCCAAGTGGCTTTAGACACCCAAAGCCCTTTGGGCCAAGGGATGAGTGTTTGGCAAATTTTTTTAAAACCTGTTTGGCTCAAAGTGGAGCCTTCACAAGGCTAAAAGCCCAAGGCAGTTGGAAGGCTGCCTTGGGCTTTCAGCATTCTCGGGAGGCAAATGGTACTGTTCAAGTACCCAAATTTTCTTCCGAAACTACCCTCATCTATTTTCTGATTTTGGCCTCGTCTGTCACTGTTCATCGTCGTCTTCACTTACATCTCTACCTGCGTGGTTGTGAGGGAACGGAGACTGGCCAGAGGGGGGCCGGCGTTGTTGTGCAACCAGCGACCGTCCCCTGGGCTCGCACTACTGCCGCAAGGGGCCACGCGACCCAAGCGAGGGCCTCCTGAGGTTGCGCGACTCGCACAACCAATGCGAAACCCAGGCGAGGCGTCCTCGCGCGACGTCATATATGGGTAGCCGGCGGCCCTTGCCTGGGTGCGCAACCCTCGTCGGGGGTCGCTCGACCCTTGTTGATCGTCGGGGGTTGCCTGAGGTCGTTCGACCTCAAACGACGGCCGCGAGCGGCCCTTGCCTGGGTTCGCGACCCTCGTCGGTGGTTGCCGGGGGTCGCTCGACCCTCGTTAGTGGTCGTCGAGGGCTGCCTGAGGTCGTTCGACCTCAAACGACGGCCGCCGCTGGCCCTTACCTGGGTTCGTGACCCTCGTTGAGGGTTGCTCGACTCGAGGCGGCCCTCGTCAGTGGTCGTCGAGGGCTACCTGAGGTCGTTCGACCTCAGACAACAGTCGTTGGCGCCAAATTTGGATCGCCGGCGGCCGCGTGCCCTTCGCCGGCCGCCGAAGGGTTTCAACTTTTCTGTTGGACGAAAATGAAAAAAAAATGCCTTACAAGTATAATTTTTTCAAACGCTATTTTACCCAAAGTTGCTTTACAATGGGTTTTTAAGTTACAACTTACCAAAAAAAAATGTTACAACTTACCAAACAGTTTTCACCAAACCCCTTCGGACTAAAGGCATTTGCATTTTCCCAATGACTTTCCCCAAAAGTCTTTCAAAGGCACGCCTCATGTACTTTTGGAACGTCCAATAGAAGATTTTTAGTGCATGAAACAGTGCAAGTGTTACATATGCCGACGGCATTGCTGCTCAAATCATAACTAAAAGTTGATAGAAACTCATGTATCCGTCTCAAATCATAACTAAAAGTTGATAGAAACTCATGTATACAATTATTTCGCAGGATGCAACATTCATGTGTGCATAGCATATCTTCATCTATATAATTTATGTGGGTTGCAACCTGGTTTGCATTTGTTCTACTGTCGGAATTTCCTTTCATTGGCTGTCCATGTTATTCCATTTTTAGATTCTAATTGCTCTATCCTTCATACAGGAGGAAACTGCGTCATCTGATTCTGGGAGACCTGATCTCACAGAGTATGCTACCATGATGGGTATTATTTACAGTATGTTTAAACAAGACTTTGCCATGCAGGTATCAAACTCATCACTTTTTGCTGAACTAACTGTTAATGATTTTATATACTTCATCATGTCTCGTTATATGTACCAATACCTGATTTCCGTTGGTAAATCCTCAATTTCTCATTGCAGGAAAAAATTGCATCTGCTCTGAATCTGAAGCTGTCATCCGGAGAGTTAGAAACCTATTGTACTATGTGGTCTCTGCGTCCTTTCATTGATGATGAAATCATGCATCAGGCTTGGTCATTCATTCCTTGACCGAATCTTATATGCAAATTGATGCCATATAACATTTTTTACAACCGGGGAAGGATTTTGGGGACTATCTAGAGGTGGCAAACATGGGGATCAAGTTATGTTGAATTTGGATTTTTCTGGGTTCGGGTCATCTCTGTTCTGTCTCCTTGACTCTAGAGTACAGGTTCGGTCTAGGTTTTAAGTCATCCAGGGTTTAGCTTTTATTGGATAAAGGCCAGGTTTTACTCAGATACAGCTCAGTTGGAGCTTTGTTCGGGTTTCTGATGATCTGGACTTCGTTTATTATGTCCAGTCAGTTCAAATAATACTAGGATTGGTAAAGCATTATATAACTTTTCATGTCAAATCTAAACTCTCTCACATAAACAGGCATTCCCCAAGTTATTGTGCAGCAATGTAGCGGATTGTGTATCGTGAAAAGTTCAAGTAATTACAGTTTGTCGTGTTTCGTAGAAGAAAAAACTAAGCATTGTTTGGCAAAAGAAAATTTGGATCCATTGACACATTATTAAAGCATATTGTCTATTCAGATACCCGCCAATAATCTTTTAAATAGTCTAGTTGTGTATGCAGCCTTAATGCATAGCAATTTCCACGCTATTAATAAGATTTGATCGGATTCGTCTGCTTTCTAAGTAAAGTAACTCTCGATGCCCCAATCAACTGCACCAATTCAGGTTTAATCTCAATGTTTCTAGACCTTTGAGGCATTGCGCATTAAACAAAAAGCCAAATACTAGTGGCTACAGCATTTTAAGGACAGAGATTAAATTACGACCCGAAACCTTACATTTTCTTATGAAAACTCAAGAGCTTCACGTCACCTTACCATGGACATTCCATCAGATTTCTTTCCTCTTCATAATTATGTAATCTGTACATTTGCTTGTAAACGCACGCTCAAATATGCACGTATAACTATGGAAACCTCGCACAGGAGAATAGAACTGAAATGACTCGTAGATAAGAACACTGCTCTGCATTAACCATTGAGTAATTTTCTTCTTAAACTGACAAATGAACCAATAGGCATTATCCTTGAGCTTAGAATCTGGGGTCTATGTTACTTGGGCATTACCATGGTTATAGCAGAAAAAATATCCTGAATAAGAACAAAGTGGCATTCATCATACTTTGACTAGCATCACACCTTGTGAAGAGGATCAGAGGATATTCTCCTACATATTTTCTTTATTCAAAAAGCTCTCAGATCAATATCGGGAGCTGATCTCAGGTTTGGTTGATTCAGTCATGCTTTATATATAGAATGAACATTTTCACTTTATTTCACAGCTAAATGTGATTAACAAGGTATACCAGGCTTGTACACGGACTTGAATAAGAATCAAGGAAACTATTAGCAGACGAATCGAACAATTTCCACAATGTTAGCTCCAGAAACAACCCCACCCTGCGCTAGCATGCAGGATCCCATCAACTGAGCCCTGATGAGATATCTGCTTTAGCATGTACCCGGCCCTGTCCCCGCCGGCGTCTCTGAGCCCTCGTCTTCCTCCCATCCCTTTTTGCCTTGATTTTTTCTTTCAAGTCTCTCTCGCCTCGCCTTTTGTACATCTTAAAAGTGATCTGTCTATCCGCAGCCATCTTTCTCACTTTCTCAGTTATCTCTGCCGCAATTTGTCGGTTATACAGCTTCCTAAGACCCCGCATGAGCTTAGCAAATGTATCTGGCTGCGGCATTACATCTGCATCCATCATGTCCAAGCAATATGAACACGCCTCTTTAACATGCCCATTTGAGAAGAGTGCATGAATCCAGATTGTCCAGGCATAAACATTGAGATCACATCCTTTCGTCACAATGCAATTCCAAACATCTTTAGCCATTTCAATTTTTTCAGCTCTTAAAAGAGAATTGAGCAAGTCTTTCAATGTGCCATAATTCGGAGCTGATAGAAGACCTCTTCCCACCATCTCTTTAAAATAATCGCATGCTTCAACGAGATGATCGTGTGCAATGAGTCCATGAATCATGATAACAAAACTGTCCAGACCTGGACTAAGGCCACTTGCTTCCATTTGATTCCAAAGCTCAACACCTTCCTTAATATCGGCCAACTTACATGCTAACCTGATCACCACATTGTAGATGCTAACGTCAGGAACACAATCAATCTTCTTCATTTCCTTGATGAGTTCCAAACACTCTTCTAGCTCCTCCTTCTTCTCATGAGCCAACATAATATGCAAATAAGTTGTTGTGCATGGAGTATGACCTTGCTGTATCATTCGATCCAATAGCTCGTAAGCATTATCAAGTTTACCGCATTTGCAAAAGCCACTAATCAGTGTAGTGTACGTCACACCATCTGCTTCACAGTTGCTCCCGTGCATTTCAAGCAACATGCGTGCAGCCTCCTCCATTTTTTCTCGGGAACATAGAGCTTGTATTAGAGTAGTATAAGAAGCTGTGTTAGGCTCACAACCCTTTCGCTTCATCTCTTTCAACAGATCGTATGCATCCCCCATTTTCTGCGCTCGTGCATATCCACTCAGGAGATTATTGTAGACGACAATATCTGGTTCAAAACCAGCTTCTCTCATTTGCACCAACACATGTTTTGCCTCCATAAGCTTCCCTTCTCTACACCAGCCATACAGCAGTGATGTGAAATGCTTAATACCTGGTGTGAACCGATATTTCATTTCTCCGAACAAAGCAGCTGCTTCTTTTACACTACCATTTTTACACAAAGCATCCAACAAGCAACCAAATGCGTATTCATCTGGCTCACAGCCATACTTGGGCATCTCATCCAGGACTTCTATTGCTTTCTTTACCATTCTGGATGAAGCAAACCTCCTCATCAAGATAATGAACAGCTCCGGTGATATCAACTGAGGGTTCTCCTTTCTCATCTCCTCAAGTAATGCCCAGACAGCACCGAAATGCCTCATTTTCCCTAAAATCTTAATCATTGCTTTATAGACGTCATAGCTGTGCCTATAACTCGGCTGCTTTGAAGCCCACACAAAGAAGCTGTAACCCAAATTGCCCGCATCACCACAGCGGTTCAACACTCGCTCTGTCAATCCCGACCGCATGATGATTCCAGATTCTTGTAAGGCGAGCTCCATTTTGGGAGCTCTAGAGTGAAACTTCCTCAGAATCCTATATATCTTTTCCACATCTGCGGCAAACTCATCATGCCTTCCTTCATCTGCACGATCATCATGGGTGTTTTCAAGGTAGACAAGGCCAGGTCCAGTTTTTGAGTCTGCTTGAGAAGTGTTGCAGCTCCCAGGTTTGGTTGGTATGTAATTTGGATTGGATTGCGATGGGATTTGAAAGGAACGAAACTGTTGATGGGTAGAGGGTGTAGAAGGATCAAATTTGGGGATCTCAAAGAACCAACGGCTATGAATGAAGGGAACATTCGACTTCAAATAAGATAATCGAGTACAACTTTTGTACCCATGAGGAAATGCTCTCGAAAAGAAATGCATTTTTCACTTGTAGCTTCTCTTATTGCCATTGAATATTTTGATTTCTAGTATCATCTCACTGGCCTCTCATCCTTCCATTCTAGAATCTACCCTTCTCCGAACAAAATAAAATTTCCCTGAGCAACAGAATGGCAATAGTATCAGAAATCAAAGTTAACCATATCGATAAATAACAATTTTCCAGAACAAAAATAAAAAAATCCGGCCTTAACAACCGATAACAGTATTTAGGCGTTTCATTAGTACATGGAAAAGAGAAAAACTATCCGTTCATTCAACATGGTTTCAGGAAAAAAAAAAAAAAGGAAAGAAAGAAAGATACCTGAGACATATATCAAACGGGTGGTCTGCATAGTGACTCCTGCTACATCAAGCACCAGGGGATCCGCTCGGAACTCCAATCAACTAAATAATGCCGACCCACAATGCAAAACCACCAAAACGTTGAGAAAGCCCCAAAATTGGAACACACTATGAAGTACTAAATTAGACTGCATATGCTGTTCAGAATCGACAAGTGAGTACTCACCAAGTTTCTTCTCGATCTCACCCATGTTTCTTCTCGATCGGCAGGTCAGATTAGAACGACGAAAAGAGAGGAACTAAGGAGACACGGAAGCGAAAGAGCTACTGCTCTCAGCTTACGCTTATGCCTTAAATCATGATGGATCCGCGAGTATCGGTTCAAGAAACTATGAATGAAGGGAAGTGAAGTTAATCATATTAATTTAAAATTTTAGGATAGTGCACTCTAGCGTCTAAACTTATGATTGTTGAACGTTATCCTTTGAACTTTTATTATGGTACAGTGATAACTTTTAATTGTATTTTCTGTTAACATGTGTAATGTAGAGGACTCAATATCACGAAAAACTCTAAACTGATACACATGTGATAAATTTACTTTAAATATTTTTTTTTTGCCTACAAAAGACCCATATTGATATATGTGTGACAAAATTACCCTAATTATTTTTTTGACCACCAAAAATTCCAAACTGATATATTTATGACAAATGTACCTCAAATTAAAAATCCAAATTGGTATACATGTGACAAATTTACCCTAAGTTAGTTTTCGTTAAATTGGATTAATACTACGAAAATCCCGAATTGATACATATGTGATAAACAGAGGGAAGAAACCCCAAACGTGTACACCTCGCAATTATCACGTGTCATCCAATTAGCAATTTGACAAAAAAAATTTAACAAAAAATAACGGAGAGTAATTTGTCACATGTGTATCAGTTTCAAATTTATCAAATGTGTACCAATTTGAGATTTTTGCTGGTAAAAAAAATAGGTTTGAATAAATTTGTCACAGATGTACTTGTTTGGGATTTTCTATGGTATTAACCTTAAAACATTACACAATTTTTTTTTTCGAATTTTAAGACAGTACCCTTCTGCATCTATACATGGGATTGTCGGACATTACCCCTATGAACTTTTATTATGTTACAATGATAACATTTCCTTGTATTTTCCGTTAACTTATGTAATGTAAGGGCTTTTAGGGTTAATACTACGAAAAACTTTAAACTGGTACACATGTGATAAATTTACCCCAAATTATTTTTTTGTCACAAAAAATCATAAAATGGTACACTTGTGGCAAATTTACCCTAAACTATTTTTTTGAACATAAAAAATCCTAAACTGATACATCTATAATAAATTTATACCAAATTAATTTTTTTACTACAAAAAATTTCAAACTGATACACATATGACAAATTTATCATCCATTAGTTTTCATTAAATTGGATTAATACCATGAAAAATTTCAAATTAATACACATGTGATAAACAAATGATAAAAACCCCAAACGTCTACACCCCGCAATCGCCATGTGTTATCCAACTCAATAATTTGAAGAAAAAATTTGACGAACACTAACAGAGAATAAATTTATCATATGTATACTAGATTAGATTAAAGTTATCAAATGTTTACTAGTTTGGGATTTTTGGTACTCGAAAAAATAATTTAAGGTAAATTAGTCACAGTGTGTACCTGATTCAATTTTTCTATGGTATCAGCCCTAAAATATTGCACAAAATTTTTCTGAATTTTAGGATAGTACACTTTTGCATCTAAACTTGCAACTGTTGGAAGTTGTCCTTTGAAGTTTTACTATGTTACAGTGATAAGTTTTCATTGTATTTGTTGAGATAATAACGCGAAAATGCTAACGGATCTTGCAAATAAGTCAATACGAAATCACCAGAGCAATTACAAGGAAAAATAAAGGACACCACATACGTCCACGGGAAGAGTCGGCAATATAATCCACTATAATCGAAAAATCAGAGTTACAATCGCTCATGCACTCAAGTGTTTCTCACACCTAGATTAAGCCCAAAGGAAACCCATGAGTATTATCTCACAATTTCTCATAGAAATCTCACTTAGAAAAACTCATAAAGAGAAACGATACTCATCTTGTTTGCTATAGAAAACGACCCAACCAAGAACGCCTTTGACATTCTTTTTCTTCGTTCTCCGTGTGGCTCAGAGTGTGCATTCCTTTGATGGACTCCTCTGTCTTGGCTTCAATTCGGCTTCTTCAGCTATTCCAAGTTGTGAGCGGTAGTATAATGATTTGGGCCCACCATTCATAAGATTTTGTCCGCTTTGGACACATAGTCCTCACGGTTTTGTTTCTTCAAGAGCTGCCTATACAACCTTCAGAAAACGCGTCTCACAAGTTAAAGGGGACCTAGACTGATGTGGACATCGAACCCTATCGAGGAGGTGGTGCTAGGGACCCGTTGTTCTATCCGCTAGGTCCAATCACTCGAGCAAGAGCAAAGGAATTCAAGCAAGCTGTCGGCATCATGGTTCAAGATCTTTGGAATAAAGACAATCTGGGTTCGAGTCTTGAAGATTCTAAAGCTCCTTGGCCCAACACAACATTTACCGAATTCGGGAGATTTCACTGACTGATCGGGAAAGTTACTGATTCTCAAACTTACTGATCGGACCACTTTTCGAATCTTGCAGATGACTTGCCGATTTAGGAAACTTACCGAATCTCAGACTTATCGAGCTAAGCTGCTGATTCTTTTGGGATATTCATTTTCTATATTAGGAAACTTAGTGATACAGATAATCACAATATTTGATTTGTATTCCATTTGCTTAGATTTGATTTGATTTCAATATTTGTTATCTTTAGGATATCTTTACGAATCCTATTGTTATCTTTAGGATATCTTTACGTAATCCTAATTCCTAAATGAGTCCTATCTATATAAATGATATCCACATTTGTAATCAGAGACAACATTGATTCAGAATTTTATACAGAGATGTTTTCTCTTCTTCAAGTTCTCTTGAGAATTAGATCTTATCAAGACTTCCTTGTGGCGATCGATCGACTTATCGAGCAAGATCGCGAATTCTCTTATTCGTGGTGTCTATAGCGTGGATTGGTTGACACAGGTTCGTTAACAGGTCACGCTCATACCGAGGTTACCAATCACAAGTTCAATTGGAGGTCAAGGTTAGCAATTCGCAACCCTTGGATCTTCGTAGAACGATCAGTTTCCACAACGATTCACATCATCTGGTATCATAGCTGGTTCCACAAGGTCTAGTTATCTTACTCTTACTCTTACTGATTTTAATTTAGTAATCTAGAGTTTATAGAATTAGGGTTTATAGAATTGGGGATCTGTTACTAGTTGAATTAGGATTCTGAATTGTTCTTGCTGCGATTTCAATTTTGACTTAGGGTTTTTGGTCCTAGTTGTTTTGATTGTATTGAGTTCGTCAAAAAAATCGGCAAAAAAAAAATCAGTGAAAAAAAAAGAGTATCGGTGAAAAAAAAATCGATAAAAAAATAAAAAAAAAATTCGAAAAAAGGCCAAAAATAAATCAAGAGGACGACTCGTTTCTTTTTTTTTATTATTATTGTTAGTTGGATCGAATAGGAAAAAAAAATAGTAGCAAACATTGAACCTGAATTTAAATCTAGCAAAAGTTGCTGAATTGCTGAATTAAGCAGTATATTGCTAAATTGATCTTGCTTGGTGGTATAGTTGACTGTTATGAGGAGCTTATGAGAATGGAATTCTAGTCTGATAAAGAGCTTGAAAGAAGGAAACGGGAGGAAAAAGGCAAGAGTGTGTGAGCTTAATTGTGGGAAGAAAAAGCCTAAATTGAGTTAAACACGAGGGGAGTGACAAATACGTTGAGCAAAACACGTGAGGGAGTGTGATGAGATTTCATTTATTTCTAACATTTTCTTGCAGGTTAAAAAAAAATCATGGCAGACCAATAAAGCGTAAATCAAAGGGAGGATGGCACCAATCCAAGAGATAATGCGATTTTAGCAGGCATCCAGCAATTGAGCTTACAACTTGAAGCACTTAGCAATCGAGTTGTGAGGTGTGAGACGAGGCTTGATGGTAATCGAGAGCCACCACGAGGTAGGCCACAAAATCAACGAGAGGAGCCTAGGGTACAACCTAGGAGGGACGGCCATTTAATGATGATTATGTGTTCGATACCGAAGATGATCGAGATGGCAAGTTCGGGAGGAGAAACAGACACCGAGAGTTTAGACATCGAGAAGATGATGAACTTGGGAATATCAAGATGAAGATTCCATCTTTCCAAGGAAAGAATGATCATGGCGCGTATCTAGAATGGGAGAAACGAATTGAGATGGTATTTGACTGCCAGCGATATTCGGAGCTCAAGAAGGTAAAAATAGCAGCTGTTGAATTCACTGATTATGCTATAATTTGGTGGGATCAACTTATGACTAGTAGGAGACGCAATGGTGAGAGACCGGTAGAAACGTGGGGTGAGATGAAAGCGGTGATGAGGAGGCGCTTCATACCAAGTCATTACCACAGAGACTTGTTCCATAAACTGCAAAATCTCACATAAGGTAACAATAGCGTAGAAGAGTACCATAAAGAGATGGAGATTGCCATGATCCGTGCTAATGTGGTAGAGGACCGTGAAGCTACTATGTCACGATTCTTATATGGTTTGAGCCGAGATATAGTAAGAGTGGTAGAGCTGTAACATTATGTCAAGTTGGAAAAATTGGTGGACAAAGCTATCAAAGTAGAGAGGCAATTGAAGTTGGACCGAAATTACAATAGTGGTGTAGGTTCAAACTTGAATTGGAAGCCGAACTGGAAGAGAGACGAGAAGCCGAATTGGAAGGGGAACAACTCTAAAACTGAAACTTCAAAGGAGAAGGAGAAAGATGGTAGAGTTAGCTCGAATCCAGCTTCAGGTAAAACTGAAAATCCTAACACTAGAACTCGTGAAATTAAATGTTTCAAGTGTTTAGGCAGGGGTCATATGGCAAATCAATGCCCTAATAGGAGGGTGATGATAATGACTGGGCCTGTAGATGTTTAATCAAAAGTGACAGAGAGGAAGAAGATGAAGTCATGCCGTCATTAGAGGATTGTAGTGATGTCGAGATGCCAGTCAAGGGTGAATTGATGGTGGTTAGGCGTTCTCTTAGTGTGCAAGTCAAGGAGAAGGAGCATCACCAGCAACGTGATAACTTGTTCCATACAAGATGCTTGGTGAATGGTGAGATTTGTAGTTTAATTGTTGATAGAGGTAGTTATACAAATGTGGCAAGTTGTACTATGGTGGAGAAACTAGGATTGAAGACTACAAAGCACTCAAAATCATATAGACTTCAGTGGTTGAATGATAGTGGTAAAGTGAAAGTGTCAAAACAGGTCCTAGTTCCATTTGAGATCGGGCGATATAAGGATGAGGTGGTGTGTGATGTTGTACCTATGCAAGCGGGACATCTTTTACTTGGTAGACCATGGCAGTATGATCGGAGGGTATATCATGATGGGTACAATAATCGATATTCATTGGTGATGAATCAGAAGACTTACACTTTGGTGCCAATGACACCTACTGATGTGACAGTCCGATTTTCCTGTCATTCTGAGACCTTAAATTGTAAGATGTCTATTGAAGTATTTCAGTTATATCTCGCTCTGACATGATCAGTCGTGAGTTAACTAACCAAAGGAGAAAAGGCTAACGTGCGACGAGATACGTGGACCTAGGAAATTCGATAAGAAAACGGCATTTTTGACCATAAGGATCGTCAAGGGATATTTAGAACCGAGGCCGATCAGAAAACGATTAAGGAATCCGTTGCTAGTGTTATACGACTGGGACGCGGGTGATGCCGCTTAACCAACGTATGATTTGCGAATTTTTCCTAAATCGATTTATGACGATCGCGGCCGTCGGGGCTAGTAATACACTTTCGCGATTACATGACAACCAAAATCGCCGTGCTTGAGTTTTCCTAAGTGTGATAAAAATCACAGAGTCGATACGCGTAGCGTCCGCAAAAGCCGCCCGTTAGTTCGAGATAAATTGGAATTACTACTACGGGAGATCGACCACGATATGAGGTCTCGAGAATGAAAAATGAAAATGAAGATTGTGACGTTATTTTGGATTGAACGACGCCGGTAAGAAATAAAGGATTAGCGGAAAATTGGATTTTCAGGCGAAACAAAAAACGTGAAAAGACCGTTTTGCCCCGGAGTTTTGGACTTTGCCTTATTATTTGGTTGAGGGCATTTTGGTCTTTGTTTTTCCCCTTGGATCTGCCGTAGATAGGAGGGTATATTGGGGAAGAAACTTGGGATTTTATGTTGAAGGAGACAAATGTCATTAGTTGAAAGGTGGGCATTTATTATCCACTTAAGGGAAGCCCTTGAAGTTTGACCAAAGGAGGACCAGACCTTCTCTCTCTTTTTTTTTTCCCTCTGCTGATCGACCGCGACCCTTCTTCCTCCTCCTTCTCTGCGATTTTCTTCTTTCCTTCGCGAAGAGAAGCAGCCCGCGGCTCGTCCAGCCCTGCTCGCCGGATTCGTCCTTCACGACAGCTTCCCCCGGCGACCGTCTGACCAGGAGCCGACCACCACAGCAAAGTTTGATCTTTCCCCAACGTTCTCCAATAGGAATCTCGGCAAAAGAAGGTCCGAGCTGTTCCGGTCAGCCCCGACAAGTTTCGTCTAAGGATTTCGAACGATCTGAGGTAGAGTGGCCATAACTTACTCTTTCGGACGCCTTTTTGGACGAAATTTGCGGCGTTAGTCTCCTCACAGGTTGGGCTACGTACTGTGATTTTAGGGCTACTTATTGTTTTGGAAATATTTTGGGTTGTGAGGCTTTGATTGAAGAGTTTTTGTTGGGGTAAACTGGACAAATTGTGAGGCGGTTGTGATTGGGCTGTTTAGAGGTCCAAATTAGGTTGGTTGGCTACCAAAGTTTCTGTGGAACACTATAATACATCGAATAAGGTTCCAATAGGTTCGATTGTTAAAGAATTGGTGCCTAAAGTGAGTTTTTGGACCGATTTGGGTGAGAAAAACCTGAACCGGTGTACCATGTTTCTGCTCTGCTGCTGCCGGTTCTGTTTAGGGGCTGTGGGGTAGTCGTTGTGCTGAGTTTTCGTGATTATATTATGCTAGAGTGTTAATTGAACGGTCTATGAGGAGCATGATGTGTAAAACTAGAGTTTGGAAGATGAAATTGTTGAATCGGCGACTGTTTTCTAAGTAAAGTTGCTGTTCCATTTTTGGACAACTTAGGAACGTGCCAAGTTTGGGTTTTTCAAGAGGCTCGGAGTGTTAAATAGCTCGTGGAAACCAAGATGAGTGTCCCTAACCTTTTATTAGAAAATCTGGACGCGACTGGCCATTTTTCTTTGATAAGTCGTCGAGTTGATTGAGGTGTGGAACTTGATGGTTGAGATGACGGACGAAATTGTTTATGGATGAGCCGGGTGGGCTTGCTGCTTGTTGGTTGTTGTTCTTGGGATGAGCACGATGATGTGCTAATGATTGTTTGCTTGCCTAGGTGATAGTGCCAGGTTGATTTTGAATATCTGTTATGATAAGGCATGTCATCTCGAGATAAAACTTGAATTGTATTTAGATGTTTAATCTTTCCTCTTGTAGCAATGTGCGTGATTAGCTATCGTGGTGCCTCATCTTTTTGAAAACATAGAGGATATGCTTTGAAGTGAAACATGTTAATGTGATGAGATTGTGGGACTTAAAAAGCCAAGTACTCTGAGGCGCCTATATGACGCGGAGTTGAGAATGAGAAATACCCTGAGGCGCCATGACGGCGCGAGGTGGCAAAGTATGAAATGCCCTGAGGCGATGTAATCGCGGGGTTTAAGAAGGTGAAAGACCTTGAGGCGATATAATCGCGAGGTCGTGACTGAGATGTCCTTTATTCCGGCTGAAAGTGTAATTCATGAGAAACGAGTTTGGAAAATTGGCCATGTGTGTTATCCTTGTTTATTTTGTTTTTCTTTTTCTGATTTGCTTGGGTGAAGCACTGGCATGATTCTATGAAAGATTGTTGTGATTACCTCTTGATTACTAATTGTTATGTGTGTTTGTGGTTCTGGTGGGACGATGGTCTAGTTTAAGGTTAGGTAAACTCACTGAGACATAAGTCTCATTTCTTCGTGAACCCCACTTTTATTTCAGACCACAGGACCTGAAGATGCTCCCAGTACGCTTAGGCGAACCCACGGAGATGACGTCTTTTTTTTAGGAGTTCCCAGACGGGGAAGACACTGTATATGTTAGAAAAACTACTGCGGTTTGGGTTAATGAACCAAGTAAGCCTAATCAGCCCCATCGTTTTGAAGCTTGGTTTCGGAGAGTTCGAGGTGTTTTGTCGGAGCAGCTGCAGCCTACAGATGTCCCTGTAGATGTAGTACCTACCTGGTGTCATCCCGCACGCGAGTCCATTGAGGTAGAGGCTTCCGAGGCGGTCTCGAGGAATATCGCAGAGGGAGAAGCGTCAGATGAGACGAGTATGGAAGTCATAGAGATATATGACTCCGAGGACGAGACGGAAGAGGATTCTATTGAGGTCCGCTCCGAGTCCTTCTCGGACTACGACCCTGAAGAAGATATGGATGAAGTGGGGGATAGTATCACTTCTTAGGAGACCACGTGCTATAGGGCTTAGCGTGACTTTTTTAGAGTGGTTTTTTTTGTTGGGGGCAAAGGCTTTCTTTTGGTGCCCTTATCCCGTTCCGACTTTGGTGAAGCTGTTAGAAATCTCCCTAGCCCTTACCGTTGTACAAACTGATCTTTATGTTATGTATAAATGTGCCTTTTGTCTCATACATCTCATTCTTACTATTGTTAGGTCATCGTTTGATAGTTGGAGTTTTAGTTCTTTTGTCTTGGCCGTTTTGGAATTAGTACCCTGGGACAAGTTCTACGTTTCAAGAGGATGCTCGCGTTGGTGGACAAGGGTGCGGGGCGTGACATCCTAGTTGAGTGGTATCAGAGCGGGGTTAGCTCAATCCAAGTCGATTGAGGGGTGGAGTAATAAGGAGAAATGAGATCTAGAGTGACTAAATAGCGAGATCATAGAAAGGGTAGCGTATGTGATTTAGAGTCAGTTAAGACATGCATGGCATATGAGTAGCGTATGTGATTGACTTCTTGAATGTGGTTTTGCTATGATGATTGGATGTGATTAAGCCTTGTGCTAAGTATGTGTCTTGATGTGAATGCTTGTTTTGTGAAGCCTTGAGTACTTTGTCTAAGTTGGTAGTACCATTTTGAGTTTCAAATGGCTATGTTCTTGAGATTCTTTGGTTGATGATTGCCTGGATGTGGATGTTACCTGTCGTGTAGCATAGAACTACTAGATTGGAATGATAGAGTTGAGTTTTAATTCGGTTGTGGAATTTGAGTGGTGCAGGAAGTTGAAAAATGAGTGAACGACCTGTTAGGCGTAAAAGATCCAGCGTTAGGGCTTCTAGTTCGAGACCACCTGCGGCAGATAATCCGGGGATGGGAGATGTGTTGAGATCCCTAGAACAGATTGGTAATCTGATAGATAGACAAGCTTTGGATAGAGATGCTGCTATCACCCAGGCCGTGGGAGCCGCTTTGACTGCAGTAAATGTGGCGACAGGTACGAATACAGAGGGTGGGGGTAGTGGTAGTAGTGGCCAAGGCGATGGAACCAGTAATGTCCAAGTTAATGTTAATGCTGGCCCAGGTGCGGTAGTAGGTGGTGTACCGGGTAATGTGATCGTACCTAGAGATATGGGCCAGTTAGTTGAACAGTTCGTGAAGTTGAGGCCACTTTCGTTTAATTGGACCGGCGATCTTGAACTGGCGCCTAGGTGGATAGAAAAACTTGAAAAGACTTTTGGAGTTCTGAAATGCAATGATGAGGAAAAGGTGCTTCTGGCGGTGTACCAGCTGGAGGGTACCGCAAATGATTGGTGGAATGCTACCAAGGATGGACTTTTCCATGAGGGCACTGCTTTAAACTAGACTACTTTTACTACTGCATTTAATGACAAGTACTTTTCGGAAACAGCGCGAGAGAGTAAGTTAGTGGAGTTCCAGAATTTGCGCCAAGGGCACTTGACTGTAGATTAGTATGAGGTGGAATTTGCTAGACTGTCAAGGTATGTGCCACGTTATGTTGAGGATCCACTGGAGAAGGCGCGAAGGTTTCGAGACGGGTTACGACCCGAACTCCGTAGTTAGTTGGTGACGCTGAACTTAAGAACTTATAAGGAGATTTATAAGAGAATTCAGATGATAGAATGGGATATGAGGGAAAGATCAACCGCGTCTGGATCGCGATTTACCCATTTTCGAGATAATCGCCAACTGGGTAAGAGGCCAATGACTAATGCTAGGCGATTTGTTCCGCTTGCTAGAAGGAATATCGGGAAACCTCCGCATCAGTCTAATTGGAATTGTCGTCTCTGTGGAAGAAGGCATGGAAACGGGCCTTGTCCAACTAGGACGGGCGCGTGTTTTAAGTGTGGACAGTTAGGCCACCAAATGAGGACCTATCCTAATCAAGTTCCGGGACCAAGACCTCAAGGACCGAGGTCACAAGTAAGACCCCCAGCGGTTGTTCCACAGATTGAACAGAATCGACATCCAGCCCAAGGGCAAGTTTACGTAGTGGCGCGAGGCAAGGCAGAGAATGCGCCCGGTGTGGTCACAGGTATGATCTATTTGTGCGACCAAGTTGCTTATGCGTTGTTTGACCCTGGTGCTTCGCATTCCTTTATATCTGCTCAATTTGCTGACTTGGTTAATATGAAGTTGAAACCGTTGAATGTGTCGCTGCTTGTTGCTACTCCGTTGAAGGATAATGTGTTGGTCTCGTTAGGTTGTGAAAATTGTAAGATAACCATTGGTAGTAACGAAGGAAATATAGACTTGGCCGTGTTACCCATGTATGACTTTGACGTGATTATAGGGATGGATTGGTTGGGCAAACAAAAGGCCGTGGTTAATTGTGGTAGTAAAATAATTCGTTTTTCTCTAGATGGTCGTCCTAGTTTTGAGTTTAAGGGAAGTCGTGGAGGAACTTCCATTCCTTTGGTTTCATCGCTTGAAGCGACCAAGTTGCTAGATGAGGGATGCAAAGCCTACTTGGCAACAGTAGTGGATACGACGGTCGAGGAGCCGAAATTGGAAAATATAACCGTAGTACGTGAATTTCCCGATGTGTTTCCTCAAGAATTACCTGGACTACCACCTGAGCGGGAAATTGAGTTTGTGATCGAATTAGCACCTGGTACGGAACCAATTTCTAAGGCACCTTATAGAATGGCATTATCGGAGTTGAAGGAGTTGAAAGTACAGTTACAGGAGTTACTTGATAAGGGATTTATTAGGCCTAGTACTTCACCGTGGGGGGCACCAGTTTTATTCGTGAGAAAGAAAGATGGATCCTTGCGTCTATGTATAGATTACAGGCAACTGAACCAGGTGACTGTTAAGAACAAGTATCCGCTGCCAAGGATCGATGACCTGTTCGATCAGCTACAGGGAGCCTCAGTGTTTTCTAAGATTAACTTGAGAACGGGGTACCATCAGTTGAAGATCAAGCAAGAGGATATTCCGAAAACGGCTTTCAGGACGAGATATGGACATTATGAATTTACGGTGATGCCTTTTGGCTTGACCAATGCCCCAGCCGCATTCATGGATATGATGCATCGGGTGTTTAAGGAGTACCTTGATCGTTTTGTGATAGTGTTCATTGATGACATTTTGATTTATTCCAAAAGTGACGAGGAACATGAGAAGCACTTGAGAATTATTTTGCAGACTTTGAGGGAACACTCACTTTATGCCAAGTTTAGTAAATGTGAATTCTGGTTAAACAAAGTGGCATTTCTCGGGCATATAGTATCTGGAGAAGGGATTTCTGTGGACCCCTACAAAAATAGAGGCAGTGATAAATTGGCCTAAACCAACGACAGTTACTGAGGTTCGAAGTTTTCTGGGATTGGCTGGTTATTATAGGCGCTTTGTGGAAAAGTTTTCGTCCATAGCCATGCCATTGACGCAGCTGACTAAGAAGTCTACGAAGTTTGAATGGACGGATAAGTGTGAAAGGAGTTTTCGTGAACTTAAGCACCGTTTGACAACTGCACCAGTTCTTACCATACCTTCTGGACCTGGAGGTTTCGAAATTTATAGCAACGCGTCATTGAAAGGTTTGGGGTGCGTACTAATGCAGCATGGAAGGGTGGTAGCGTATGCTTCAAGACAGTTGAGACCCCACGAGTTAAATTACCCGACGCATGACTTGGAACTAGCTGCGATTGTTTTCGCTCTGAAAATCTGGCGGCACTACTTATGTGGTGAACGGTTTCAAATTTACACGGACCATCAAAGTTTGAAATACTTGTTTCCTCAGAAGGAGTTAAATATGAGGCAACGCCGATGGATGGAGTTGCTTAAGGACTACGATTGTGACATTTTGTACCATCCTGGGAAGGCGAATAGAGTTGCCGATGCACTCAGCCGGAAGTCTAGTATTGCGTACTTGATGGTTAGGGGATGGTATGTACTTGAAGGATTGAGGGATTCGGAGTTTAAATTGAAAGTGAGCCAATTGACAAGTTTGGTAGCGACTTTGAGGATTAAACCGGAAATTTGGGAAAGAATAAAGGTTTTGCAGGCTACGGATCCTGAAAAACAGAAAATTCTTAGTATGGATGTGACGAAGAGGAAAGATGATTTTCAGGTAACTAAGGAAGGAATCTTAAAATTTCGTGGATGTCTTTGCGTGCCTAACGATGAAGAGCTTAAGGAAAGGGTTTTGTCTGAAGCTCACCGAAGTAGCTACAGTATTCACCCGGGTAGTACGAAGATGTATCAGAACTTGCGTCAGCACTATTGGTGGAACGGTATGAAGACGGACGTAGCAAGGCATGTGGCGAAGTGCCTAACCTGCCAACAGGTAAAAGCACAGCATTGTAAACCTGGCGGACTACTTCAGCCTTTGGAAATTCCGGAATGGAAATGGGAACACGTCACAATGGATTTCGTTATGGGACTACCGCGGAGTCAAAAGGGACATGATTCAATTTGGGTAGTCGTGGACAGATTGACTAAGTCGGCGCACTTCATTCCTGTGAAAAAGGATTTTGCAATGGACAAGTACGCTGAGCTGTACATGCGACACATAGTGCGACTGCATGGAGTGCCTATAACGATTACGTCGGATCGAGATCCGAAGTTTACGGCTAACTTCTGGAAAAGTCTTCAGGACGCCTTGGGAACTCGATTGCAATTTAGTACGGCGTATCATCCGCAAACCGATGGACAATCTGAAAGGATGATTCAAACGCTCGAGGACATGATGCGGGCATGCGTTATAGATTTTAAAGGCGGATAGGAAAGTCACTTGCATCTAGTGGAGTTTGCATATAACAACAGTTATCAGCAAAGTATTGGAATGGCACCATTTGAGGCACTATATGGAAGAGCCTGCAGGACTCCGTTGTGTTGGGATGTAGTGGGAGAAAGAAGCATAACGGGACCTGAATTGGTAGAACAGTCCGTTGAAGCAGTGAAGGTAATCAGAGATAGATTAAAGACCACGCAAAGTCGCCAGAAAAGTTATGCTGACAAGAGACGCAAGCCTTTGGAGTTTCAAGTGGGCGATCATGTTTTTCTTAAGATATCACCTATGAGAGGTATTTCTCGATTTGAAAAGAAAGGGAAGTTGAGTTCGAGATATATAGGACCATTTGAGATTTTGGAACGGATTGGGACCTTAGCCTACCGACTAGCTTTGCAACCGAATTTGTCCTAAGTGCACAATGTTTTTCATGTATCGATGCTACGGAAGTACGAGCCAGACCCGATGCATGTTTTGGACTACGAGACTATAGAACTGGACGACAAAGTCTCGTATGTGGAAAGACCTATCGGGATTGAAGAATACAAGGAACACGTTTTGAGGAACAAGAAGTTATCGCTAGTCAAGGTAGTCTGGGAACATCATGGGACTAAAGGTGCTACGTGGGAGAACGAAGAGGCAATAAGGCGTCAATACCCCCATCTTTTTGAATAGTGGTTTGTAACAAATTTCGAGGACGAAATTTTTGTAAGGGGGGAAGAGTTGTGACAGTCCGATTTTCCTGTCATTCTGAGACCTTAAATTGAAAGATGTCTACTGAAGTATTTCAGTTATAACTCGCTCTGACCTGATCAGTCGTGAGTTAACTAACCAAAGGGGAAAGGCTAACACGCGACGAGATACGTGGACCTAGGAAATTCGATAAGAAAACGGCATTTTTGACCATAAGGATCGTCAAGGGATATTTAGAACCGAGGCCGATCAGAAAACGATTAAGGAATCCGTTGCTAGTGTTATACGACTGGGACGCGGGTGATGCCGCTTAACCAACGTATGATTTGCGAATTTTTCCTAAATCGATTTATGACGATCGCGGCCGTCGGGGCTAGTAATACACTTTCGCGATTACATGACAACCAAAATCGCCGTGCTTGAGTTTTCCTAAGTGTGACAAAAATCACAGAGTCGATACGCGTAGCGTCCGCAAAAGCCGCCCGTTAGTTCAAGATAAATTGGAATTATTACTACGGGAGATCGACCACGATATGAGGTCTCGAGAATGGAAAATGAAAATGAAGATTGTGACGTTTATTTTGGATTGAACGACGCCGGTAAGAAATAAAGGATTAGCGAAAAATTGGATTTTCAGGCTAAAAAAAATGTGAAAAGACCGTTTTGCCCCAGAGTTTTGGACTTTTCCTTATTATTTGGTTGAGGGCATTTTGATTTTTGTTTTTCCCCTTGGAGCTGCCGTAGATAGGAGGGTATACTGGGGAAGAAACTTAGGATTTTATGTTGAAGGAGACAAATGTCATTAGTTGAAAGGTGGGCATTTATTATCCACTTAAGGGAAGCCCTTGAAGTTTGACCAAAGGAGGACCAAACCTTCTCTCTCTCTTTTTTCCCTTTGCTGATCGACTGCGACCCTTCTTCCTCCTCCTTCTCTGCGATTTTCTTCTTTCCTTCGCGAAGAGAAGCAGCCCGCGGTTCGCCCAGCCCTGCTCGCCGGATTCGTCCTTCACGACAGCTTCCCCCGGCGACCGTCTGACCAGGAGCCGACCACCACAGCAAAGTTTGATCTTTCCCCGATGTTCTCCAACAGGAATCTTGGCAAAAGAAGGTCCGAGTTGTTCCGGTCAGCCCCGACAAGTTTCGTCGACGGATTTCGAACGATCTGAGGTAGAGTAGCCATAACTTACTCTTTCGGACGCCTTTTTGGACGAAATTTGCGGCGTTAGTCTCTTCACAGGTTGGGCTATGTACTGTGATTTTAGGGCTACCAATTGTTTTGGAACAATTTTGGGTTGTGAGGCTTTGATTGAAGAGTTTTTGTTGGGGTAAATTGGACAGATTGTGAGGCGGTTGTGATTGGGCTGTTTAGAGGTCCAAATTACGTTGGTTGGCCGCCAAATTTTCTGTGGAACACTATAATACATCGACTAAGGTTCCAATAGGTTCGATTGTTAATGAATTGGTACCTAAAGTGAGTTTTTGGACAGATTTGGGTGAGAAAAACCTGAACCTGCGTACCCTGTTTCTGCTCTACTGCTGCCGGTTCTGTTTAGGGGCTGTGGGGTAGTCGATGTGCTGAGTTTTCATGATTATATTATGCTATAGTGTTAATTGAACGGTCTATGAGGAGCATGATGTGTAAACCTAGAGTTTGGAAGATGAAATTGTTGAATCGGCGACTGTTTTCTAAGTAAAGTTGCTGTTCCGTTTTTGGACAGCTTAGGAACGTGCCAAGTTCGGGTTTTTTTGAGAGGGTCGGAGTGTTAAATAGCTCGTGGAAACCAAGGTGAGTGTCCTTAACCTTTTATTAGAAAATCTGGACTCGACTGGACGTTTTTCTTTGATAAGTCGTCGAGTTGATTGAGGTGTGAAACTTGATGGTTGAGATGGCGGACGGAATTGTTTATGGATGAACCGGGTGGGCTTGCTGCTTGTTGGTTGTTGTTCTTGGGATGAGCACGGTGATGTGCTATTGATTGTTTGCTTGCCTAGGTGATAGTGCCAGGTTGATTTTGAATATCTGTTATGATAAGGCATGTCATCTCGAGATAAAACTTGAATTGTATTTAGAGGTTTAATCTTTCCTCTTGTAGCAATGTGCGTGATTAACTACCGTGGTGCCTCATCTGTTTGAAAACATAGAGGATATGCTTTGAAGTGAAACACGTTAATGTGATGAGATTGTGGGACTTAAAAAGCCAAGTACTCCGAGGCGCCTATATGACGCAGAGCTGAGAATGAGAAATACCCTGAGGCGCCATGACGACGCAAGGTGGCAAAGTATGAAATGCCCTGAGGTGATGTAATCACGGGGTTTAAGAAGGTGAAAGACCTTGAGGCGATATAATCGCGAGGTCATGACTGAGATGTCCTTTATTCCGGCTGAAAGTGTAATTCATGAGAAACGAGTTTGGAAAATTGGCCATGTATGTTATCCTTGTTTATTTTGTTCTTCTTTTTCTGATTTGCTTGGGTGAAGCACTAGCATGATTCTATGAAAGATTGTTGTGATTAGCTCTTGATTACTAATTGTTATGTGTGTTTGTGGTTCTGGTGGGACGATGGTCTAGTTTAAGGTTAGGTTAGCTCACTGAGACATAAGTCTCATTTCTTCGTGAACCCCACTTTTATTTCAGACCACAGGAACTGAAGATGCTCCCAGTACACTTAGGCGAACCCACGGAGATGACGTCTTTTTTTGAGGAGTTCCCAGACGGGGAAGACACTGTATATGTTAGAAAGACTACTGCGGTTTGGGTTAATGAACTAAGTAAGCCTGATCAGCCCCATCGTTTCGAAGCTTGGTTTCAGAGAGTTCGAGGTGTTTTGTCGGAGCAGCTGCAGCCTACAAATGTCCCTGTAGACGTAGTACCTACCTAGTGTCATCCCGCACGCGAGTCCATTGAGATAGAGGCTTCCGAGACGGTCTCGAGGAATATCGCAGAGGGAGAAGCGTCGGATGAGGCGAGTATGGAAGTCATAGAAATATCTGACTCCGAGGACGAGACGGAAGAGGATTCTATCGAGGTCCGCTCCGAGTCCTTCTCGGACTACGACCCTGAAGAAGATATGGATGAAGTGGGGGATAGTAGCACTTCTTAGGAGACCACGTGCTATAGGGCTTAGCGTGACTTTTTGAGAGTGGTTTCTTTTTTTGGGGGCAAAGGCTTTCTTTTGGTGCCCTTATCCCGTTCCGACTTAGGTGAAGCTGTTAGAAATCTCCCTAACCCTTACCGTTGTACAGACTGATCTTTATGTTATGTATAAATGTGCCTTTTGTCTCATACATCTCATTCTTACTATTGTTAGGTGATCGTTTGATAGTTGGAGTTTTAGTTCTTTTGTCGTGGCCGTTTTACAATTAGTACCCTGGGACAGGTTCTACGTTTCAAGAGAATGCTCGCGCTGGTGGACAAGGGAGCGGGGCGTGACAACTCATGTGTATGAAAATCAATTGAAACTACAACGTGAGACTGAGAAAGAGAGAAAAAGTGAGAAAACTGAGAGCTTGCGTGGAGAGTTTGAGACGCAAGGAAAAGGAGAGGCTGAGAAAAACAGAGTGATAAAAGCCGAGGGAAAAGTAGAGAGAAAAGAATTTCTATACAAGATCGAGCGAAGTGAGGAGAGCTTTGGTTCTGGACCGACCGATGCTTGTACTTTTGTACAAGGAGGCATTGTTTACTACTAACGATCTTGACCCGAGTTTGCCTAGTTCTGTCGTATCTTTATTGTAGGAATTTGAAGATGTCTTTCCTGATGAGGTTCCTGGAGGTTTACCACCGATTCGGGGCATAGAGCATCAAATCGACTTGATACCTGATGTGTCATTACCTATCCGACCCGCATATCGAAGTAATCCCGATGAGACAAAGGAACTTCAACGGCAAGTTAGTGAATTACTAGAACGATGATATGTGCGAGAAAGTCTTAGCCCGTGTGTTGTTCCTGTTTTGTTAGTGCCAAAGAAGGATGGGACTTGGCAAATGTGTGTTGATTGCCGAGCAATCAACAATATTACGGTAAAGTATCGACATCATATTCCTAGATTAGATGACATGTTAGATGAGTTACATGGAGCTTGCATATTTACTAAAATTGATATGAAAAGTGGTTATCATCATATTAGAATGAAAGAAGGGGATGAATGGAAAACTGCATTTAAAACCAAGTATTGGTTGTATGAGTGGTTAGTCATGCCACTTGGTTTAACTAATGCACCTAATACTTTCATGCGACTTATGAATCATGTTCTGCGTGCTTTTATTGGTCGATTTTTGGTTGTTTATTTTGATGATATTTTGATATATAGTCGAAGCCTTGATGACCATATTGAACATGTGCGAGTTGTTTTAAAGGGCCGAGCAACTATATGCTACTCTGAAGAAGTGCTCTTTTATGACTAACAAATTAGTATTTCTAGGGTTTGTTGTTGGAGCTGATGGAATACAGGTTGACGAAGAAAATGTGAAAGCGATCCGAGAATGGCCGACACCTAAGACTGTGGGAGAGGTGCGTAGCTTTCATGGCTTAGCCAGTTTCTATCGCAGATTTGTAAAGGATTTCAGCACCATCGCCGCAACTTTAACCGAGGTCATCAAGAAGCACGCGGGTTTCACGTGGGGAGAAGAGAAAGAGAGAGCATTCAATCTGTTGAAGGATAAGCTAACTAATGCTCCTTTGTTATCTTTACCAAATTTCGTTGCTACTTTTGAAATAGAATGCGATGCTTCTGGTACAGGAATTGGAGCTGTGTTGATGCAAGGAGGACGTCTCATAGCTTATTTCAGTGAGAAGTTAAGCGGAGCAACATTGAATTATCCAACTTACGATAAAGAGATGTACGCTTTGATGCGACCTTTGGAGACTTGGCAACATTACCTATGGCTAAAGGAGTTCGTGATCCACACCGACCACGAGACATTAAAGTACTTGAGGGGACAGCAAAAGTTGAACAAAAGACATGCCAAATGGATGGAGTTCATTGAGACTTTTCCATATGTAATCAAGTACAAGAAAGGTAAATAAAATGTGGTAGCTGATGCACTTTTTCGAAGGTACGCAATTCTAACTACTTTAGGAGCAAAGTGCCCAGGTTTTGAGCATATCAAAAAAATATATACGGATGATGATGACTTTGGAAGAGTGTTTGAAGCTTGTGAGCATGCTGCGTTTGAAAAATTCTATAGGCATGATAGTTATCTCTTTCGTAAAAACAAGTTGTGTTTGCCTAGATGCTCTTTGCGAGAGTTGTTGGTGCGAGAGGCGCATAGTGATGGTTTAATGGGGCATTTTGAAATCAATAAAACTTATGAAGTGCTGCATGAACATTTTTATTGGCCACACATGAAGCGAGATGTCACACGTGTTTGTGAGAGATGCATTGCATGTAAGCAAGCTAAGTCTACAACTAAACCACATGGCTTGTATACGCCTTTGCCTATCCCGACGCATCCTTGGGTTGATATTTCTATGGATTTTGTGTTAGGATTGCCTAGGTCTAAGCATGGTAAGGATTCTATTTATGTGGTTGTAGATAGGTTTTCAAAAATGGCTCATTTTATACCATGTCATAAATCCGATGATGCATCACATGTTGCTGACTTGATCTTCCGTGAGGTTGTGCGTTTGCATGGCATGCCTAGGTCCATTGTTTCTGATCGAGATACTAAATTTACTAGCTATTTTTGGAAGACATTGTGGAAGAAATTAGGTACATAACTTTTATTCTCTACTACTTGCCATCCACAAATTGATGGCCAAACTGAAGTAGTTAATAGAACTCTAGGGACATTGTTGCGTGCTATCATTAAAAAGAACATTAAGTCTTGGGAAGATTGTTTACCGCATGTTGAGTCTGCATATAATAAGAGTGTGCATTCTGCTACTAAATTCACACCGTTTGAGGTTGTCTATGGTTTTAATCCATTAACTCCGTTATATTTAACCCCTTTTCCTGTTGAAGAACGTGTGGATTTAGATGGTGCTAAGAAGGCCGAATTTGTGAAGACATTGCATGAGAAGACGCGGCTGAATATTGAGTATAAGACAGAGCAATATACAAAGCAGGCCAACAAAGGACATAAGAAAGTAGTGTTTGAACCCGGCGATTGGGTTTGGATTCATATGCGCACGGAGCGTTTTCCCGAACAACGACGTTCCAAGTTATTACCACGAGGGGATGGACCATTCATGGTGTTGGAGAGGGTCAACGATAATGCCCACAAGCTTGACCTTCCAGGTGAGTATGGTATTAGTGCTACTTTCAATGTTACTGACTTGACTCTTTTCGATGCAGGTGATGATTTGAGGGCAAATCCTTTACACGGTGGAGGGAATGATGTGGGCATCAAACCCTATCGAGGAGGTGGTGCTAGGAACCCGTTGTTCTATCCGTTAGGTCCGATCACTCGAGTAAGAGCAAAGGAATTCAAGCAAGCTATCGGCATCATGGTTCAAGATCTTTGGAATAAAGACAATCTGGGTTTGAGTCTTGAAGATTCTGCCTTGCGAGAAAGAAATCCTCGTTATCATCACCAAGAATGTAGTCATCATTACTTGAAGATAATGTACCAGGATCTTGCTCTGGTTCACTATCCCTATCACCATCATCGCTCTCACTATTATCACCACTAGAAAAAGAATCTCCCCCATCAGCAAAAGCAGCTCTTTCAATATATACTTGAGTAGCACCAAAACTCGATCCTAAACCTACTAATTCTAGCACTTGATCATCACCAAAAATCTGCACAAGACCATCTCTCAAGGAATCCCCAGGAATTCGATACCACAACTTTTCAACTATGTATCATAAACCAGTAACAGCCTCAACAATTGCATTATAGTTTATGAACGTTGGCTTACAACGATGAAGATATTCCACACGAAAGCCTGTGTACTTTGTGATGGCTCCAAACTCCATAATTCCACCCAGGTTAAGTGCAATTGAAAATTCATCATACATCTGCAAGAGAACAACAAAAAATTATTTATTTTGTGAAAATCTCTCATACATAACTAGCAAAGATGGGATGATAAAGTTTGACAAAGGAGAGGAAAACACTGAGTTCAGGAAATAAGCTACTCAATATTTTTATTTTTTTGTAAGAGCTACTCAGTATTTTTTGAGTTCTATATACAAGCAAAAAAGTGAACTATTATATAAGTCGTGTAGAATCACATTTGAAATAAACCTGAAATCAGTGACAAATAGAAGTGAATCTGGTTCGAGCATTTCATCGAGCATGTGGTGCACAAGTCAATCATACCATTCTCATGCAAGTTTCGTGCTATAATTTCGATACACAACGAGACAAGAACTAACATGAACGCCAACGTAGCAAGAGCAATACCTAAGCACACAGAGATTTCAAGACAAGCATCAATCATATAGGGCAAAGTTTGGCATGAATCAATAACAAGCAAAGAAACTACATATCCGTTTAGAAGGATTCTCGGAAGCATAGAATCTCGAATGCGACGTCGAATGGAGGAATCTCATTTTCCTACCTTGACAAAATGAAACCTATGGCATACACCTAACGTCGCAACCTGGCAGAGGTGGTGATAGGAAGCGATGGATCGATGCACCGAACCTGTGGCGACGGGAAGTGATGGATCGAGCCGACGTGGGAGGATTCTCAGTTGTTGAAAGACTTTGTCCAAGAGAACGTCGAAGAAGATGAAAAGAAAATATGGGCTAGGGTTTTTGTGTGTAGAGAAAATGACTTAAATGTAGATAGTTACGGTTTTGTATAAAAGAATCCTAACTTATTTATGAAAATCAAGTTATTTCCATGTGGACCTAATCCATGTCAGCATGCCAAAAAGCAAATGTGTCATCCACGTCAGCAAAATTAATGGTGGAGTTTGACGGAAGTGGACGGAGGGTAGATTTGTCACAAATGTACCAGTTTGGGATTTTTCATGGTCAAAAAATTAAATTGGGGTAGATTTGTCACAGACGTACCAGTTTAGGGTTTTTCGTGGTATTAACCCTTTAAAATATCTACGCTTAATATTACTTTTCTTTTCTATCAGACTCCATAAAATCCATCAATCTCCCACTTGGAGGTTGATTTTCAACATGGCAATAATCTTTCATAGTCTTCATTCCTCTTTGTAATCAAAATTGTCCTAGTGAGACGCCTCCCCTCATCACTATCCATGGAGGCCAATTGAAGCAATACACAGCCTCAGTTTCTCAATGGTAATAACCTTTGTTAACATGTCTGCTGAATTTTCTACGCAAAGAATCTTCTTCAATGACAATGTCCCATCATCTATCAACTCACGAATATAATGATACTTCAACTCAACGTGCTTTGTCCTTGAATGAAATACCGAATTCTTTGCAAGACAAATAGTACTCTAATTGTCACTGAAAAGAACACTGCTATCTTGTTCCTTTCTTATTTCCTTCAGAATTTTTTTTAACCAAATCTTCTCCTTACCAACTTCAAATATAGCAACATACTCTGCTTTGGTGGTTGAGAGAGACACACATGTCTGAAGTCTAGACATTCAGCTGATTACAGTGCTATCTAAAGTAAAAACATAACGCGAGATTTTCTTCCTGTTATCCAAGTCACCACTAAGATCTGTATCAACAAAGCATTGTAAAGTTACACCATTTTTCGCAAAACATAATGACATACCTGAAGTGCCTCTCAGATATCTTAATAACCACTTTACAGCTTCTCAATTCTTTATTTCTAGATTAGCCATGTATCTACTCACAACTCCCACTGCGTGAGCTATGTCTGGTCTAGTGCACACCATTGCAAACATTAAACTGCCAATAGCTGACGCATACGGCACCTTAGCCATATATTCTCACTCATCGTCTGTCTTTGGTGACTGCTCCTTCGAGAGTTTGAAGTGACTTCCTAAAGAAGTATTTCTAGGCTTTGCATTCTGAACTTCGAATCTATCCAGAACTTCTCAATGTACTTTTCTTGAGATAACTTTAAAATTCCTTTGGATCTATCCCGCATGATCTTCATCCCAAGAATCTGATTCGCTGCGTCTAAATCCTTCATCTCAAATTCTTTTGACAATTGCTGCTTCAGTATATTGATTTCCCTCATGCTAGATCCCACGATGAGCATATCATCCACATACAACAATAAAATAATATAGCAGTCATTAAATTTCTTGAAGTGACAATATTGATCCATCTCACTTCTAGTGAAGCTGTTACCACAAATAAATGTATCAAATTTCTTGCACCACTGTCTAGGAGCCTGTTTCAAACCATACAGACTTTTCTTCAGATTGCAGACATAATTTTCTTTTCCAAAGACTTGAAAACCTTCTGGTTGTATCATGTATATATCCTTCTCTAAGTCACCATAGAGGAATGCGGTCTTTACATCTAACTGCTCTAGATGTAAATTCTTAGCAGTAATAATACTCAACACTAGCCTGATAGCAGTCAATTTCATAACTGGAGAGAAAATCTATGTATAGTCCATACCTTCCTTTTGTTGAAAGCCTTTTACTACTAATTTTGCTTTGTACCTCTTGCTGTCATCAAGTTCTTCTTTGACCCGATACACCCACTTGTTCTACAATGCCTTTTTCCCATTTGTTAATTGAGTTAACACCCAAGTTCTATTCTTTTCGAGTGAATCAAACTCATCCTGAATTGCTAACTCCCACTTAACAGAATCTTTAACCTGCAGTGCTTCGAAAGAAAAATTATGGTTCACCAGCATCAGTTAAAAGCAAATAATTCAATGACGAGGAATACCTCTGTACAGGTTTAGATTGCTTGATCTTCTCAAAGTGGGCTCAGTAATGTATGGTTCTTATTCTAATTTTTCACTAGAGTCTACAACAACAGTTTCAGGATCTTTAGTCATAGCACTCTTAGAAACCCCTTCCAATTTAATCTCTCCAATCTCCATCGTTTGCTTCTTCACACTAGATTCTAATATAGCTTTATCCTTATACAAAAAGTTTTCATTGACTATAACATCAGCGGTTCCTATTATTTTTCTATTTTGCTCATCCCAAAATTGATAACCAAAATAATTAGAACAATATCCAATGAAAAAACATTTTTTGGATTTTGCACCAAGCTTATCTCTATTTTCAGAATCTATGTGGACATATGAAACACAACCAAAAACTTTTAGATGCGAGAGATTTACCTTTATTCCACTCCATTCTTCTTCTGGTAGCTTGAAATCAAGTGGAACTAAAGGTCATTTGTTGATCAGATATGTTGCTGTGTTAATTGCATCGGCCCAAAATATCTTGGGTAATCCTGCATGCATCTTCGTACTTCTTGCACGCTCATTCAAAGTTCTATTCATCCTCTCAGCAACTCTGTTTTGCTGCGGTCTATTGGTAATAGTTCTTGTCATTCTGATTTCGTTCTCTGCACAAAATTGCTTTAACTCCTTGCTATCATACTCACCACCATTATCGGACCTTAGACATTTAATCTTCAGGCCAGTCTCGTTCTCTACTTCAGCTTTCCATCTCTTAAAAGTAGCAAACACGTCAGATTTATTTTTCAAAAAATAAACCCATGCATTTCTGGTGGAGTCGTCAATAAACGTGACATAATAGTGCGAGCCTCCAAGGGAATGTACAGGGGCTGGCATCCACACGTCTGTATGCACCAACTCTAATTTTCCTTTCTTTGGTTCTTTCCTAATTTTTGAAAAATTGACACGTTTCTGCTTACTCAGAATGCAATCCTTACATAGACCAATTCTATGGACTTCAAATCAGACAATTTTCCCTTAGATGCTAACAACTTCATCCCATTTTCGCTCATGTGACTAAGCCTACAATGCCACAAATTAGAGTTCGCTTTCGACTCAGTAATAGCTGTGATTTCTCTACTGCTTTCAGTTATGTATAATGTTCCCAACTTTGTTCCCCATTCTACAACCAAAGTACCTTTAACTATTTTCCAAGAGCTATCCACAAAAATAGTTATGTATCATGTGCTATCTAATTGACTTATAGAGATCAGATTTCTCTTATGTCCCGAAACTTATCCGACATCATGCAACTTTCATTGATACCCATTAGTAGTTTTAATATAAATATCACCATTTCCCATAATGTCCAAAGACTCATCATTAGCAAGATAAACATTTTCAAATTTTTCAGCAGCAAAATTATGTATTAATTCTTTGTAAGAAGTAGAGTGAAACGACGCACCTGAATCTAGAATCCAAGATTCAATTAGACTGTCAATGCTCAAAACTAAAGCATCACTATCAACCGTCTTTTCAAGAGTTGCACTCACTGATTTCTCTTCTTCTTGATTTCGATTGCGATACTGAAATTTCTTCTTTTGGGTTCTATAATCTTGTCTCAGATGACCCTTTTTTTGGCAATTCCAGCAAGGTATTTCACCACGAGATCTCAATTTGCTTCTTCCTCTAGATTTCGATCTACCATGATTCTGGTTCTGCCATCGTTGATTACTTCTCTCTCTGCCTTCGGTATTTAAGGCAGCACCTGAAAATTCACCCGACTCTCTTCTGCGAATATTCTCGCTAAGAATCAAATCTCAGATTGCTTAAAGCTCCAACTTTTTATTACCAGACAAACTGTTCACTGCAGTCACAGTTGCACTCCAACTTTCAGGTAGAGAAAATAATAAAATTAAATCTTTTACCTCGTCGTCGAATTTGATTTCCACCGAACTCAACTGAGTGTGATCACGTTGAATTCGTTGATGTGATCTATCACAGAAGCACCTTCATCCATCTTCAAATTGAAAAGACGACGCATCAAATATACATTGTTTGATGCGGAAGACTTTTCGTACATATTGGACAAGGCCGCCATCACTTCTACGGTTGTCTTCTCATTAGCGATATTGAAAGCAACATTCCGCGCCAATGAGAGACGAATCACACCCAAAGCTTGTCTATCTAACAATTCCCACTTATCTTGCTTCATCGATTCCGATTTCTCTCCCAATAAAGGCTGATGTAAGTTCTTCTGATACAGCAGATCCTCGATCTGCATCTTCTAGAAACCAAAATCCTTGCCATTGAACCGATCGATCTTCATATTCTCTTCGTCCATATTCGCGGCTCCCACTATTTCGCCAAACCAGGCTCTGATACCAGTTGTAAATGAGCGCGAATCTTTGAAGAGAAGAAAAAGTATAGAAGAAGAAGACAAGAGAATTTTTAACGTGCAAAAACCCTTCTAAATCAGAAAGGAAAAAAATCACGGTGACGCACTAGTCAATCTCTCCATCATCAGTTTTCAGCGTCACAGATACAAAAGATATTGTCCCAATATATGAGAGGAGTTTAGGGCATACATAATTGAGAAGTAAATTACAAGTATGCCATTTAAAATATCTATGCTTAATATTATTCTTCTTTTCTATCAGACTCCACAAAATCCATCATTAGCCCGGTTCGATCTTATGTTTTGAAGCCAATATCCTCTGTTGTCATTTTAATATTTGATGAATGAAGAACTTATTTTCACAAAAAAAATGATAATTAAATTGGAAAATGATATTACCCTCATGAAATCTCATATCCCTGACTTTTGCTATGATTCTATATAGAGCACGAAAGTTGAACCCCACACCTATGATACTAGCGTCCGCATTCCCTAATCACCACATGCCTCTTGACGGCATTGTAAGAAAACCAAATCCGACCACGGTCCCACTCCTAGTCCAATCGATTGAATTGAACTTTCAGGTTAGCAAGGTCGTTTCTTGAAATCATTATAGCTTGTTTTAAGGAGAGTAGCGTTTATTCCAATTTCCACCCTAACGTTTCCCTCTTGACAAAACTTCAAAGAACATGGATCGGGTTTTTGGGTCGACCCATCATGGGATGGACCCGACCCGACATCCAACATATTCTACTCGCACATGATAGGATTGACTTAGTCTCTATAATACTCATGATCTCCACGAAAGTTGTAACAAACCTTTCTGCAAGCAATGTCGTTAGGGATGAAGTCATACAGGCACCTTGGCCGTGCAGCCAACGAGTGCACCCGCATTGATACAAAGAAATTATTTAAAAAAAAAAAACCGACATCATTGCACTCAAAACTCAATTTATTACATCAATCCAACCATTTTTTACCCCATTATAAAAAAAATAAAAAAAAAATTGCATGCTCTACTCTCATTATGCATTCATAATCACGTCATAAATCACTTAAGGTAGACATGATTATTCGTCCAAGAATCACATATGTCGATGTGGATGCAGTGTCGGCCCGGAGTCGCATTTGTCGGTGTGAATGCCGATTGATTTTCCTATTCTAAAATGGCTTTTGTCCTTTGCGGACGGCAGTCACCTCGTCAAAACATATCGAGTCCTTATCGGGGGACACGCGGGCATGTACTCCTGAAAGTGATCCTAAAGAGAATGCGCGAGTGTAATTACCAAGGCACACATGATATATCGATTAATTACCGTGACACATGAGTTTCTACTTCCGAAAATGATCCCAAGAGAACGGCGCCAGTGCGGTGATTCAAACCTTATTCCCGAGCAAGAATTACCGAGACACACATATATCGAGTAACTAATGGGACAAACAGGTCTCTATTGAAGTGATCCCTAGAATAGAATGACACAAGTATGGCGGATTCAAACTTTGGTCTTGAGCGAGAATTACGTAGACACACATATCGAGTAATAACGAGACAGACGGGTCTCTACTCCTAGAGAATGCGCAAGTGTGGTGATTCGAACCTTGATCTCGAGTGAGAAGGATAAACCTACTTTTCGCTCGAGCTACCTGATTAAAGTGAACGGAATTGATACTCATTCGTATCTTGATCCTGATAACGAAAAAGAAAAAAAAAACCAACGTGGGAATTCAAAAGGTATTAAAGTCAACAAAAAAAAAATTAATGGGTACACTTTCAATGGAAATTGATATGGACCACTTTTGGAAGGGAAGTAAAGTCCACTCCTTCCGCCCACGGCAAGCATTTGCCATTCTTTTGACTAATGCAATGGTTGGTGTCATCGAAGTTTTTTTTTTTTTTTTTTCCGCGGACGACGGGATCCCCGAACCTAAAACAAGGCGGCGCAGGCCAAAATTGTCTCTCCACTCCGGCCGTTATCCCGGTAACCAAACACCGCCGCTGCCGCTGCTGCAGCCGCAGCAATGATTTAAGCGAGACGATTTCTCTTTCGCCGGGTCATTCCCCAACCGTATGAAAGGAAGCAGCTGGACAATTTCTTGATTAAGACCCGTTCTTCGTCTGCTAGTCCAAAAAACAGAGGACAAATTCATGTATTTCGAACAAAATGGGAAAAGGAGAAAACGTGAAAAGACCATAGAGAACAAACAGCAGAAATCTAAAAGTAGGCGTAGGGTTCATCGAATTGCTTTTGCATACCTGTAAATCCTTTCTCTCTCTCTCGCTTGGGGTAGACCAAGCACCAAGATTTATATATTAAGGAAAGAAGTTTGTCTTCTTCTTGTTTCACTGCACACCAGTCTTGCTTCACTGGCCATTGTCATCCAGGCCATGGGAAGCTTATCTTCTTCTTTGCTCAGCTCAAGATTCTTCTTCCTCCTCCATGCGATTTCTCCGTCTCTCTGACTCTCCTTCCAAAGATTGCCCCATACACGATAACCCCTGAACCATACCTCTTTCTCTCTCTCTCTCTAGCGAAGTGGATCCCAAAAATCCATTCGACCGCCGCCCGTGTGGTTCGATCAGGGAGCACGTCTTGTTGCATTGTGGGGGTGGAATTTCTTCTTTCGTTCAGCTTCAAGAATCTGGTGGGACTGATTCTTTTTCGCCATTACTGGGTTTTCCCTAGTTTTAATCAAGAAACACAGCATCTTTAGCAAGACCCATCTCCGTGTAAGTTCAAGATTCCAGGTTTTGTCCAGGGCCGGTTGATTATATTGTATTGATTGATTCTGGGGTCTCCATAGATGGTTTTGATTTGCAAGAGTATTGCTGAGGAAGAGCCAGAAGGAGTCATTAATACTCTTAATGTTGGGATTATATGGTAATGCTGGGGAAATCAAGGGGCTATAATTTCTTTCTAGGAAACAATACTAAGGTTTTGAATGTTTGTGGGATTTGGCTTCTTTTACAAGGATCCAAAAAGGGAAAGAAAAGGGAAATGAGCAACGGTTGAAACCTTCAAAGCTGCTTTACATTGAGTGCGGCCCATATGGAATGTCTTCTTTTTCTTATTCAGCATCCAATTGTTTTCTTTATGGTTCAGTAAAGTCATGGAATTTGAGTGATGGTATATGTGCTGGAAAAAAACCCTTCGAAGCTTTCCAACTCTGCCATTTAGGGATCTGAGTCTTGAGCTGTTCGGTTGTATTGGGGAGGTTGATTGAGTTTTGTGGATATTTCCTTTTACTGGGTTTGTGAGGTGAACAGAGATCGGAAAAAGTGTGCGGTACTGATCTTCGCTAGCAGAAGGCATCGATGGGGCTTCTTAGAAGTCTCGCGATGCTTATGCTTCAGCTGTGGTTGTTGCAACCTCTGGAACTTGGAGCCCAGAATGTTTTTAATGGGAATTTCGAATCTGCGAGGGCTTTGGATATGATGCTTCAAGACTATGCTTATGGGGCGTTTGTCCATCCGAGAACTGGTATTCCTTATGATGGGGTTGTTCCGTCAAATTTGACAGGTATCAATATAACCGCAATGAGGCTTAGAAGTGGGAGCTTGAGGACCAGAGGTGTTAAGATGTACAAAGAGTTTGAGATTCCAACTGGTGTTATCGCGCACCCGTATGTGAAGAGGCTAGTTTTGGTGTACCAGAACCTTGGCAATTGGTCTATAGTGTACTATCCTTTGCCTGGTTATACATATTTATCTCCGGTTTTGGGCCTTCTTGCTTATAATGCATCCAATTTATCAGCCATGAGTTTGCCCAAGTTGGATATCAGGGCTTCTGGTCAACCTTTATTGGTCCACTTCAGCAGCATCAGACCAGTTCCAGCAGGGTCCGTGCCAAGATGTGTTTGGTTTGATTTGGGCGGTTTGGTCAATTTTAGTGATGTAGAATCGGGAAATACGTGTTCATCGAAGCAACAGGGGCATTTCTCAATAGTGATTGAGTCGATTGCCCCTTCTCCATCTCCGAGTGGCCAAGCAAAGAAAAGTTCCAGATCTTGGGTGGTTGTTGCTTCCGTGCTCGGTGGACTGGCATTGTTTATTTTGTTGGCAATGCTGGTCTTTTGGGTGCAAAGGTACAAGAAAAGAAAGAGAATTCAGCGAATGGAAAGAGCTGCAGATGCAGGGGAAGCGTTAAGGATGAGGCCGATTGGCGATACGAAAGCCCCAGCAGCTACGGTCACCAGGACTCAACCCGCCCTCGAGAACGAGTATGTGCCCTAACTTAAAAATAAACCGTAATAGGATGCCCTTTCTACTTTGGTACGACTTCTCATTCAAATTCAATCCATGTATCCAGTTACCTTCTTTTCCTGATTGCGACTATTCTTTTTCTGGGTGCCTTTGGTTGGTTCTATCCTTGGGTAGTCTTTTGGGTTTAGTGTGGGGGGTAATCTTAGGATATCTGCTGTAAATCCTTGTCTCTTGCAAAAATCTGTCCATAGTCTTATGATTCATTGTGCTATGCCCTCGCACGAATCTGTTCTATTGTGTATTCAATTCATATATCCTGTCAATGATCGAATAAAGTTATTCCCCATTCTTGTCATCTGCATCTTGTGACTTGTTCTTCATTCCTCGAATATGAGTTGGTGGGTCAGTTGATCGACTTATGATAATACCTTAACGGATCTATCCCGGATGTTCGTCTCGTCGGTAGTTACGATCATGTAGCTCATGTGAACCCATAGTCCAGGCAAGGATGATCCTTCTAATGTAGCCTTCCTCTGCGATGGACTCTGCATCTTTTAGTGATAATTTCACCTTTTCCTTGTTGTACATCTATGTTTGGTTTCATTCAGCATGAGTCACTCCACATCTATTTCGAAAAAAAAAAAAAAAGTGGAACTTTGAAATTTAATATTGCATAGAAAGTTATAATTATTTGATTAGAATTTAGGACATGCAAAAATAGGCAAGTTGGAAGTTTGATAATCCTTTTCCTTCATTTTCTTCCTTTTTGGAAAAATTGCATTCTGTACAAAATTTTTGCATTTACAAGTATTTATTTGCAGGGTTAAAAGTATTTACGGCTTTACAAACTTATTTTACAAGCACAAAATATAACTTAGCCCATCAAATATTGGGATCACCTTGACTCAGAAAGAGGCCTGGTTAACGTCTCGGAAATTATTTTGCCATAGTCATTTCACGTTTACGATACACTAAAGTATATTCTAAGATTAGCATTTGGTAGTAATTTGATAAAGAGTAAGTGCAATTACAATCATCATTAATCTACCCTCACACTCAATCTGCTATCAAGGGAAATTATTATTTTCAAGGTGAATTGCGTCATATAAGATCAATTGTCACTTCGAATTCCTCCCTATATGACAAATTATTTTTGTCTTAGGAAATGTTCCTCTTTTGAAGGTACATTATTGATTTCGAGGATTATAGCCAGAAGTGATTTAGGCTGCGTTTGGTAACATTTTTATTCTTTGGAACTTATTTGGAATAGAAACATTTTTTTTTGTTTCTATTCCCGGCTAGGATTTGTGGGAACAGCAACGCGTTTGGAAAGTTAAAAAAAAAAACACTTTTTTTTCCCAAAAGGAAGGATCGGCGGGGACCGGTGGCCGGTAGTCATTGGTCGTCACCGCGTCGGCCGTGGTAGCTTGCACGAACTTGGCCTCGAGTTGTTTTTAAAAAGTGTTCCAAAACTCATAAATAAGTTTTTTTTTTGCTTCAAAAGTGTTTCTTAGTGTTCCGCGAAACACTTTTGAAATATTTTTTTATTATACGTGTTTCTGTTCCGAAAGTATTCCGGAAACCCTTTTGAAAAGAAATACTTTGTAGGGAGTATTACCAAATGCAACCAAATTAGATGATTGAGATCTCCAATTTTGCTATTATGAAATTCCTATCACTTTAAAGTATCATAACGTAACTCATGATAACTAATTGACCTTAATAATCCATAAATAACGTGGCGATTAGCAACCTTACTTTTAGCGATACCAAATTATTTTAAGTTCTCCTAAGCTCGAGGAAGCAACCTAAAATTATTATACCTTTCTTTTTGTTCTATTCTTAGCTAATTTACCTAAATGATCGGAGCTTGATTATCATAATTTTCCCTCGCAAATTGTAAAATTTCCCGATCCTACTTCGGTAAACTTTCTTAAACGTGAACAAATGTTATTCAAAAGTGGATCTTTTTTTAGCGTGTGCAAAATTTAAACCCGATTGCCCGCATTCAATGCGGAGCCGGTCTAGCAAAACGCCCGTGATTTTTTCCAAATCAACAGGAGAGAATGGGCATTTCTTTGACTTTTAGACTAGGATGATTCGTCAACCCTCCTGTCCTTTTCCGTTGAAGAACACAATCAATTTGGAATTTTGCCATGAATATGCTTAATACTTCATTTCAATTTGTCCCGAGGGCATATTCTCATGGACCTCTCAGTCAAAGGACGGTTCGAAGTTCGAACCCGCCGTCCCCGCCTGTTTAAATTGTTGCGGGAAAACGATCCGGCCGTTCTCGAGCGACATGTTTTCCATTCATTCTTTTCATAATTACAGCGTATCTTAATCTGTTTATTACATCATTCATTGAATGATTTTGCAATGTCGTAATGTTTTCGCTTTGAGTAACACATATGCTCTTCAGCCACGCACACACAAGAGTCCAAAGCTGGTTTGCCCTGCTGCTGTCTAGGATTCTTTGTGCTTTCTTGTCTGCCTTTCCACCTAATTTGATTCAATAGGAATCAGAATAATATGGGTAAGAGGCTTTCTATATGATGTAAACACTAATTAATTATTGATTAATTTTTCATTAGTGATTTAATCACCCACCATGCTCTATTATTTTGCTCTACTATTAGCTGTCCAGTCATGGAAATTTTTTATGTTGGTGACCATCAATTTCGTGCTAATGGCACCTCCTAGACATGCTTGTCAAGGCCGGACAAACAACCCCTTCCCCACCATTCTTGTAATTGTTTTAATTAGTGAAATAAATTTCAACATTTTTGTCCATATCATGACATCCTCCTAGCTTTGTTTGGTATTGTACATTTAAAAAAGGAAAAAAAAAGAGAGAGAATTAAATGAAAATTGGACGCGATAGACCAGTCAAATGTGCGGCAAAACTGACTCGGACATTACCTAACCATTTATATTATTAAAAAAGCGAGAGGTGAAATAAAAGATGGGGGGATTGAAAGTTATTTTCTCCAAGGCTCTTTCGAAGTTTTGAGTTTTTAACGGATTTGATTATAACGGGAAAGAATTATTCTCTGAAAGGAACTGAGTGATTATTTAACTGAGTGCATCCGTACATTTGAATGGTAATTCGATAAGAGGGAGTAGGCGAATACCATTAATTTCGATAAAAGGGTAAATTCGAAAAATGAAAAGCGAGATGGACGACACTCGAGACTTAAATATACATGTAGATGATAGACATGGATACGTCACTCTATAAGATCATTATTTAAGTCGGTGTGCACGCGGGTTATTGAATGAGCAAAAACTTGTTAGGTAAGTTTGTGAATGAGTCTGATTGTGTCTAAGATATATTGTCCTTTTCTCAATCATTTGAGAGCAATAATTTTAATTAATATTGTCACCAAACGCTCCCACAAACTCCAAAAAAGAAAAATCTAGAGAATGCAAAAACTTGCAATCAACCAGATCGAGCTGGGGAGAAGAAAGCAAAGAGGGGTTGGGTGAGAAGTCTCAAATGTTTCAGATGGTGACAACAAAAAAATAAAAGGGGAATACCTGATGTGGCCATATTAAATTCTCTATGTATGTATGTATGTGTGTGTGTAGAGAGAGAGAGAGAGAGAGAGAGAGAGAGAGAGAGAGAGAGAGTTGCTGACGTCAGAATGTGTATTACCATGCGTGGCACCATGGCCATAACATCACTGTTTTAAAAAAGATTGGTAAAAAAATCATGCAAGAATAAATGCTCTTCTAGCTCTAGATGGAGACTAGATTATGAACCCTACGCGACCTCGTGTTGTAAGTGTCGGATTAAGTCTCGCAACAAGTTATGAAATGAACTCTCTCTCTTTTTTTTTGGGTCGAAATGAAACGAACTGTTTAAGAAACACTGTCGCCCACTAGATATATGGTTCCCTTCCTTGCGAGGAAATTATATATTTTAGATCCAGCTAGCGATTTTATGAAAATACTCCGTTAATCTTGTAAAATTATGCGTGATGCGGGCTGAAAATAATCAAAATATGGGATTCTTTGCTGAAACCCGAACGTGCCCACGTGCCTAATCTAGGATCCTAGATTTATAATTTTGTTCCTTAATCGTTGAACCAAGACTGTCGGTTTGCATAGAAGAATAAACGGCAACTGCTCCTTGAGAAGCTTGAGGCCATGAGTTGAAACTTGAAACCATAATATGATTAAATAAGATCGGGATCTTCGGCCCTCGCGATTGACGTTGTTGATTGGGGCCTCAGGAATTTGAGATCGTCGATTCGATTTCCACCACATCCATGTGATGCGGATCGAAAATGGGCGAGTTCTCTCGTGCTCATATAACCTTGAAGTGGAGCTTTGTGGTGTCGCCATGTTGAGTGAGAGGTGTAGAGAGGAAAGAAGTAATTGGGTCTACGGGAATGGCGTCATGGCAGTTTGTGCTAGGAGTTCTAGGTTAAATTAATGGGGAGCTGATGCCGCTCTCTTGATGAGGACATTGCAAGCGAAACCAGCTATGGTGTTTAAAGTATTCTACTCTTCTCGCTCGATATAAGAAGCCTGAGCTAAGCTAAGCGTGATATGATCCGATACGAAAAAGTTATTCGCCTAAGTATTAAATGGGATAACACGAGAAACAAGACTGGCCTGGCGTGGACGACGACTTGCCAGGCACTGCACAAGCAATTTCGTAGCCAAGAAAGCACCAGTTCGTGACACATGCATCTTATTATGAGTCAAGGCACATTACACAAGTTAGAAGTCTAGACTAAGCAGTTAATGGGCTTACAGAGTGTTTCGTAAACCTCTAAGTAGGAAATTATCAAAAAAGTTCTAAACCTATTGCACTTTTGCCAATTCAGTCATAAACCTTTTGCATTTGTGCCGATTTAGTCCTAAACCTTTTTTTGCGCCGATTCAGTCATAAATCTTTTGTATTTTTATCAATTCAATCCATCTAGCCAACTTCGATCGGCTAGCGCTGACGTGGACTCGACCGGTGCTGACGTGTTAATTTTTAATAATATTTTACATTTTTTCAATTTCTTTTTATTTATTTTTTTTTCATTTTTCCTTTTCTTTCTTCCTCTTCTTGCTCTGGACTGGAAGGGAAGAAACATGACCATCTGGCTATCCATCTTCGACACATGACGATTCATCAGCACGAGTTCCAGCACGGGACTGAACCCGATCCCTCCGAAGAGGCTAGGGAAGGCGAATTTGAACGCGGCAATTTATCCCGTGGGCCCTCCACTACCGTTGAAGATGCGAAGGATTACGAACTTCAGAAATGGAGAGAGGTTGGGAAGATTGTCCTGGGCATTGGGTGTTGACCGGAGCCAAGCCGTGGGTAGAAGGTTGAAGGATTTCAGTGGGCCAGTTGGGTCTCACTCAGATCTGGCAATGCTTCCAACACCGGCACTGGCTCTTCCTCAGGCTCAGATCGAATCGACACCGACCTCCCTACCTCCTCGCCTTGATCGTCACCATCCCTCTCGCTCTCGCTCTCGCTCTCCTTCACCAGCCCTGGTAGAACCCACACTCGCCGGCCCCGTCGGCCCCTTCGCGCCCTTCACTTTGCTCGTTCCTGACGTGAGTATCAGCACGTCGTCCAGCGACTCGGGCCCATGCGAGGCGACCCGCTCCTGGATCTCCCCCCGCCCAACCCTTCCATGTAGATCCTCTTGACCAGTCCGTCGAGAGCTCGTGGTCAAGCCATCTCCAGGTGGAGCCTCAAGAAGCAGGAAGACGATGAATAGTAAAAGGAAAAATGAAAAAAATAATAATAAAGAATTTGAAAATTGTTAAAATATTATTAAAAATTACCACGTCAGCACCGATCTAATCCACGGCGGCGCCGGCCGATCAAAGTTGGCCAGATGGACTGAATTGGCAAAAATGCAAAATGTTTAGGACTGAATCGGCATAAATGCAAAAAGTTTAGAACTGAATTGACAAAATTAAAAGGTTTAAGACTGAATTGGCAAAAATGTAATAGATTTAAGATATTTTTTTTGACAATTTTTCCTCTTATAGTGGGATTAGGACACCTAACTGAGGGACATCAGAAATATTAAGATCGGAAACCTTAAATCAGGAAATAACAAAATATGAAACGTTAAAATAGGAAACCTTAAAGGAGGAAAAATCAAACTAGGAAATTTAATTAGGAAACATTAAACTAGGAAACCAAGTGAAATGAGGAAATCTACTCAAAATAAGAGAGAAACTGATCATTCATGTTAGATTTCTCGATATACATTTTCTAACTCATGTATATTATCAACTTACAAATATGCACCTTACAATTGAGAAGACCTCTTATTTTTAAAGGGATTAGGACATTTAATTGAGGAACATCAAACTAAGACATGTTAAAATAGGAAACCTTAAATCAGGAAAAATAAAATAAAATAGGGAACCTTAAAGGAAGAAAAATCAAACTACGAAATCTAATTAGAAAACATTAAATTAGGAAACCTAGTCAAATTAGGAAATCTGCTCAAAATGAAAGTGACTGATAATAAATATTAGATTTCTCGATATACATTTTCTATGTCATGTGTTAGTAAAATCAACTTGAGATTAGGCTAAAGGTGTTACTCTTATGAACACTTTACTTACATTCTATTGATTCCAACAAACAGCCCGATGGATTCACCAATTAATAAATATGGTTTTCTCTTTACCCAAAAATAAGATTCAGGATATAATTTTACTATTAGTTCGAGAGGATGATCAGCCACATTGAGACTGGACTGTGCATTTCCAAATGGGACGACATTTTTCACAATTTTTTAAATGGAGACCTTAGCACCAGAACTTTTCAATTTAGTCAAATTAAATTCTTCCGACAATATGATTCTTTTGACCAATTTTGAAGCGGATAAATTTTTACTTTTTCTTCTTATTTTCCTGATTTTTTAATATATATATATATATATATATATATATATATATATATTTATTTATTTATTTATTTATTTATTTTACTTTTTTTCCCCCTTTTTTATTTCCATCTTCCTCTACCAGTGGCCTGGCAACACGAGGACTTCCTCTGCCAGTGGCCAGGAATGGCGTCAGGCGTTGGCCAGCGACTGGCCACGAGGGCCAGCAACAGTCAACCCCGACCATTGAGGACGGTAGATTTATATGATCTCTTTACATCTTAAACGTTATGATGATCCATTGTAGTGCAGCTAATGTATACTGGCTATATGATGCGTTCCACCCTCGCATGGTTGTGTTGTGTTTTTTCTTTCTTTTGTCAAAGGTTGAGTTGTGATGAGGAGGCACATCAAGTAGCAAATTCATCAAAAAAGCTGAAAAAGACCGAGAAAAATCCAAATCGTAACAGTATGCAAATGCAAAATGCAACTTAGGATTAAAGCATGGCATTGGCTCGGATGATGCCGGGAAAATAAAATTCACATTCCGAAGTCAAACCATCTAAACGGATACCTTTGGATCTTTCCTAACGTATATACAACCTTATAGACAGAGGATTTCAATTTTGAAATTTTTGTCTCTCCCCAAAAATATATCCTTTAATTTCTTCATGTTGTATCAATAACAATTAGTATGTTCCCAATTATTGACTTTATAAACTTCTTTACATGTCAGTTTTTTGAGTACGTGTAATGAGTGTTCGCTTTTGCTAGTGTAGAACATATTGAGTCAATCTCAAGACGGGCCATTCTGTGGAAAATTGTTCCAATGGAATTCTTGCTATCGTGTTAATCCACGCAACGGTTGTGCCCAAAATTAAAGGTAGTTAACATTTCAAAGTAGGATTAATTTTTCTAAATCAACAGAAACGCTCATGCACTTTAAATTATTCGAAACCAAGAAAGCTACAAAGGTAATTATAGGATGTCGCCTCCGATTTTCGAACATGTGATGCCGCAAGGCATCACTCGCTGGGAGATGACATGTCGGAATTCCACTAATTGCAACGCAAACTGCCCTAGATTGGCGCGACATACACAGGTCAAATGCCCGAAACTAGTCGGTCCGTGGAATTTGCAAATTACTCCGTGAAAGAATTTCAGAAGAAGAAGGGAGGGGGGGGAAAGAACAAAGTTAAGAGTGAGCGTGCCGACATGGGCTCATGTCTGTCGAATGTCTTGTCCATCTAGCTCTCCTACCAACATGGGCTCGTGCTCGATGCTTGTCATTTGGCCCGCAAGCATTAGCTAAAAGGTTGGTTTGGCTTGGCATAGGTTGCTTTTTAGTGAAATTTGCCAATGATTTCACTATCATAAGTTGGGGATTGCTAGCATGCCCTAACGTTGGGGAGGATTCTTGTGAAAACATATATTGGCATGGCAAGTATCCGATCAAGCTTCCTCATTGGAAAGGCGAGATTATTACGACGATTACGATCTTATGTTCCCTCGACGGAACGAGATTACATAGATGATATACGCCGAACAAGCGGTGGCCGCACATGATAACGAGTAGGATCGAGTACGCAAGCCAAACAGCAAAGTTTTCTGACCTAGTACTTACTTCTATTACTCAATCAGTGATCTCCAGCATAACCACGTCTCTGCCTATGAGAACAACAAAATAGCGGCGGCTCCCCGTGATAGTGAGTAGGATCGGGTGCGCCTACCGAACTACAAAGTTTCCTGACCTGGTACGTACTTCTGTTGCTTAGTCAATGATCTCCAGCGTAACCACGTCTTTGTCCATGACGAAACCAAAATCTAATGGCTACAATCTCGTCGTTCTGATCATGATAAATGATAATTTGATTTTCATCGCAATCGCTACTATTATTGGGCCTTTTGATTTTGATGTCGATGATTTGATTGGCTCGACTTTTCTTCCGATTTTATTAATTAGGGTGGGGCACAATGATGCTGTTAGTGAACTTATTGAGGTAGCGTAATTGATTGTATATATATATTCTATTGTATTTCAGCAATGAGATAGAAAAATCACACCGTCAATAAAAAGGGAGATGTTACCCAGAAAATTGAATATCCTAAACACTTCGTATGAAGTTCATTCGAATCCTAAACTCTTTTATTTTTGCAATGCAGTCCTCATTCCTCGTTAAATATTGCAACATAGTCCTTCGGATCAATAACTGTTAAATTTCCCCCCCTAAATGGGTGTGAATGTGTGTGTGTATATATATATATTATCATTTGAGTTTCCTTAAGACCAACAATGCCTTGGCGACATGAAAGGAAATGGAAATGTCGACAAAACTTCTACATTGCTGTCAAACGTTGATTGTCTGGCCCAAAGTGAGTTATAACTAGTGGTTCCCAATTTAGCCAACAAGAGGTAAGATGCAAAATTTGGAATGACCAGAGGGGTATCATTGCAATTAAATTTAAATTACAAGGTGCAAGAGCAGTATAATCAAATAGCTTCTCTAGGTGCTATGATTCATACGTAAATCCTTTCCGCCGGGACAATATAGGGAAAGAAAATTGTACGATATGGAATACGCAGGGGTATATACCGTCAATTTTCTTTAAAATAGGTGTAAAAAAAAATCAACATTACTTTAAAAATACATGGGATCTGTTTGTTTTACAGAAGATGTGACCTTTTGTGGAAAATATTTTTTAGGAAGTCATTTTTCAGTAAAATAATAATATTTTTCGGTGTTTGGCTGAAATTTGAAAAAACAAAACCTAAAAAATAGTTTTCGGCATTTGGTAACGAAAAATTTACTTGTTTTCTTCAAAACAAATATTCATTACTCGGGCTTCGGTGACTTGAGTACAAGTAGCTAGGGGTGTCTCAACCTGGCCCGAGGTGAGCAGTACCGAGTTCGGGCTGGCCCGCGTCAAGCCAGATTTTTTTTAATTAAAATTAATTAACAAATCTATCAAATGAAAGAATATAAAAATAAAAAAAAATTAAATTAAATTAAAAGGAAAATATTGATGTTAAAAAAAGTCGGACGTCGGGTCGGCCCGGCTTGAGTACCAAGCCTAGGCCGGCCTGGCCCGAAAAGGCCAAAAAATTAACTGAATTTTCGGGACGGGTCTTTTTGACACCCCTACAAGTACCTGGAGAAATGAGTACGGGACCAGAGTCCATAGTTGCTCAGGCATGGGTCCATCGAGACCGGACTTGGGACCCCTCGGTGCTCGGGCCCGGATCCCCAGTGCTATTGTTCAGGTCCAAGTCCATGGAGGTCGGGTGAACCAATTTGTAAATTCAATCTCATGTTTCACTACAGACGAGCTCTCCCTGTGATGTTCCCAGTCTCGCGCACTCGGTTGGACTCTACAACATTCAAAACCCTATCATAGACAATATATTCCTAGTTTTTCAAACTTCATCCTAGGCTAACGATGTTATCCTAAAACCAAATCGCCAATGTAGTAAATATTATGAACCTCATTGACAATCACTAACAAGGTACTCATAGAAATTGGGGTTACATTCAAAAGCGAGACTTCGTGCTTTCTTGTCAATGGGAAGTGTGCATTACATCCCAACAAAAACCTTAACTATAGAAAGGGGGCCATTCAACTTATAAGGTATTATGAAAATCTCGTACCTATCAATCAAAATGTATCGCTAGTTTTTCTATCTAATGATAAATCAAATAAAACTAAATTTGCATGTATTAGTTGATGGGGGTAAACTTGAGAATCTGATGAAGATAGAGAAGTAGAAACAGATCGTTGATGCTTTGATGCATTATGATGATCATTGTCTTAATGTATTATTTGTCCTCATTATTGTTGCTATCAGGTTTAGAATAGCCATACCTTCAGGATATACATTATACACCAAAGCCGCAGAACAAATGAGTTTAGTAATTATTCAATGTCTCTCTTAAAAATTTCACACCTTGAATGGGTTGTCAAAGTTGTGTATGTGAAAAGAGAAGAAGAAGAGAGTTATATATGTGTGAAATTGCGAATAGTTGTGATCATTATTAATAACGTACGATTTAATCTCCATTTAAAGGTACCAAATCAATACAACTCTTTACATTTTAAGTAACTTCCTTTCACAACTGACAATAACCTCTCTCTCTGTTGGGAAAAAGGCGGATAATATGCGGAAGCGAAACCCTTTCTCTCTTCTTGCGTGATTAAGATGGGCAAGAAGAAAATAGAAAAATGTAGAAACGGAGACTCACAGAATTTTACGTGGAAAACCCGAAAAGGAAAAACCACGAAGATCGTCCACTATAGTAGCAGGATTACAACAATATGTCTTCACCGAAATTGGTGGAACACCCTCACCAGTATGGTGGAATACAAGTACAAGAGGATACCACTCATTCTCACACTCTTCACACAAATGTGGCTCTCTCTCTCTCTCTCTCTCTCTCCTCTCAGAGGATCTCTCTTTTGTTGAATGGCTCGTCGAATTCTTCGACCTCATCGACACTTCTCTCTTGGAGGATATCTCTCACTTGATAGTGGAATGCTCGAATGTCTAATTCTTCATACCATCTCTTCATTCCCTATTTATAGAGGGCCATGGGATCACTTTTCCATGCTTTAGAAATCTGCACCAATTAATTAGGTGGATTTACGAAGATGATTAGCACCTTCTCGATGCACTGAGCCACGAGAATTCACTTTCCCGTGCGAGGTGGTTGCATTAAAACTACGTGATCATCAATGCATTAATTCTCCCTCATAATTAAGGAGAATCCCAACACTTTCTTAACAAAGATGCACATCTTTTCACTCAAGAATCACATCCGCTCTTAATCAAGAGTAACCTCTTTATGATAACAAACTATTTCAACATTAATATTTCATGATCTAGTTATTGCTTTCACATATGAAATGATAAATGAGATCTTACAACATTCATTGACTATTTGAAGAGATGTCGTGCTAAATTGAAAATTGAAGGACTTTTCTCGAAAGTATAGTATATCACGTATTTTATACATGTATATTACGTTATTCTTCCAAAGAACGGTTCTGTAGATCCTGCGAAGTTTTATTCAAAAAAACACGTACGTACGCGTGATACAAGTAAAAGTACGGAGGATTTTACCAACAGAAGCTACTACCACTAGTAATTTTTTTTTTTGGGGGTAAAAAAGAGAGAGAAAATGAAATTTGGGAAAGGAAGGAAAGGGAGAGCGCGGAAAACGACGTGGTTTCGGGAGGGGAAGGAACTTCTATAGGATCCGCTCACACTCCAGCTAAGTTAGGGTTGGCGACATCATTGGCCACTGGCCTCGTTCCTTCTCTTGGGACCTCTTGATTCGATGCATGCTGAACACGTGTCTCCTCTATGCCACAGTAAAAAAAAAAAATTAAACTTTCTGCACTTCACACAGACACTTGCTTTGACCATTTTCAGAATCTCCTCTGTAAACTCTTTTTTGTCTCATTTTATTACTGTAATTTCTTACCTCCACGGCTATTCAGAGACCACTTTCAGAATTTCCTGTTTTGGTCGGCGAGTTTTACCGTTTTTAAGGTGGGAGCTGAAAACATAATTTTAATGGGTCGGCTCCTTTTCCTGTTGTCGAGTCTTGTGTTTTTTTTTTTTTTTTTTGGATATTTTTTTTTTGCTTCTATATTTTCGGGGTTTCCTTTGCCTTACGATTACAGTCCTCCTTTATTGATGGTGCTGTGTCCCCTTTTTCCCTTTAGCTGCTGCGGCAACAAACTAAAACCCTTTTCAAGCACCACCCTTTTCCTTTTGTTCCGGGTCTGAATCTTCCTTCTTCCTCAAAGAGAAAAAGGCTATGTCAGGGTTATACAATCCCAACTACTCACCTGCGAGAGCTGCTTCTCCGCAGATTAGGAGCACCCCCGATGTTGACAGGTGAGTCTTTCTCAGAAGTGCGAACTTACCCATCGGTGTATCAATAAGATTAGCCTGTGAGGCAGCGAAAAGATGCAATCTTGACCATGTTCTTGAAGCATCTCGTAGCTGTTTGTCCAGTTGTAATTTGTTTAGCTTTAGTGGTTTCTTGGGTCTTGATCTGTGGCGGGTTTTGTGAAACTGTGTAGTCAGTACCTGACAGAGCTGCTGGCGGAGCATCAAAAGATTGGACCTTTCATACCAGTCCTTCCCATATGTAGCCGACTACTAAATCAAGGTTGCTTTCCCTCTCTCCCTGCTTTGGATCTTGTTTTCTGTTCTTGATGTGTTTTGGGGTCTGTTTTTTCTGCTCTTCATGCCATATCCTTTTGCTGCTTGGCATGTGAATCTGTTCCTTCTAGTGATTTTGATATCTTTGTGTTGAATCTGCGTCTCCACAGATTAATTCTCACATTATCGTCTATGAACATTAATTTCTCAACCATCTTTCTCTGTGGATCGTTTTGAGCTATTGGCAGTACTGTCGGTGGTGGTGGTATTACCACTTGTGGTTGACTGCTGATGTAATGGGCATTTGATAATAATAATTCTAGGAATAGATAGGTCCTACATTTACAGCTGCCTCGGCAGTGTACAGCATTTGGACTTTGTGTGCCTATTTGGAAGGAGGAGAGGGCAGTGACAAAGCTGGGTTTGGGTTAAAATTCTCCGAGACAACATCTTAGCGGGTTGATTCGCCACCCTGGTAATTCAAATTAGCTTAGCGCTCTTTAGATCGAATGACTCGTGTGATGTTATCGGATGTGTGTGGCAAAAGTCCTACTAGTGCTGTTGAACTCTTAAGAATATTTACTATTCACTGTCACCTCGAGGATATGTTGTCAGATGTTTAGAAGATATCCTCTTGTGTCGACATAGTTGGACTGGTGTTTTTTGTGTGATCGGTTTTGTTTAATTGACCTGATATATTGCCCTTCATTTCGTCAAGAAAAGGCTTACTTATGAGTCACAGTTGAGTGGTCCTCTCGAAATGACTGAGTCATTCTATTTTTCTTTGTGTCAAATTCTTTCATTGCACTGCGGATTTGTTTATTGCCAGTCTATTTCACATTGAGGTATTGCCTTATGTATGCAGAGATACTGCGGGTATCTGGAATGATGTCAAACCAAGGTTACAGTGACTTTGACAGACTACGGTATAGAAGCCCTAGTCCCATGGCATCTTCAAACATGAGTGTTGGAGGGACAGGATTAGGTGGCTGGAACAGTATTACTCAGGAGGTATGTATACTTCAATGTTTGGCGTCAGATTGTCATCAAGATGCATTTATCCCAGTTGTCCTTTCTCATTTGCCAACTTTGAAGTGGTGAAGATTTATCTTTCTCTGTTCATACGACTTTTGTAAGTGGATTTCTTGGAAGCTTCAAATATATGCAATTGTTATCTCATATTTGTTTAAGAAATTTGGTTGTGAATTTCTGTTTGAGTTGGAAGCTCGGTCTGTGTTTTCTGATGTTTATTGGCGAGGTGTATGTGTTATATGTGGCCAAAGAAGGTTAAGAAAAACTTGTAATACCTGGAGGCAGATGAGAAAACTTCGTTGAACGATGAGAATTTTCTCATTGCCTCAATGAATTACTTGTGTTCCATGGTAGATTGAACTGGAACTTCTTTGCCACTATCAGTGTCTGACTTTCTGTGATATCATACTTAACCAAAACATGAAGCTGATAGTAGCCTACTTCCCTTCACGTAGTTGTTGGACTACGTAGATTATCCTATGACTTTCCATTTCTAATGCAAAGCCTCCTACTAACTTTTACCAGAGATCTATGTAGATAATTTTTTAGAGTTTGGCAAATTATAAGGACTGTTGGAACTTCAAATTGGATGCAAAAACTCTATCAATCCTTTTCGGAATAGTTAGCAAAGGGCCGACTATTATGGTATTATACCATATTATCAAGCTTCAAAGTATCAATCTGGTGCTGATGCAGACCAAGATTTCGCTCAATGCTATGTGCTCTGTGAATGCTTACTAAGAAGTTTCGTCAGAAACTTTTCAGTGAGCTGGAGAAAATGCTTTGATCTGTGGCATTACCGTGTCTCCTGTCCTATCAGAGCATTTTTTTCGGCTGCTTATAGTGCCAAGTAATTTATATTTACTATCAAATCAACAAAAGCAGGTATGGAAAGTTTTTACATGCTGAGAGGGGCTTCATGGATCACCTGATGCTCTTTTGCCTGCTAATAGCGTAGTCTAATATCAACTGTTGTGATTTTCATTGAGCAAGTGTATGAGTTGTGAAATGTTGATGTTGCCTATTACGTGGGCTAACATTCAGCTTACTAGTTGACAGCGTGTCATGGTGCAACAAGGGAAACAAATCGAGGTTTACATATTTCCAAGGAAAATCAAGTCATAGTGAGGGCTGGGGTTTAGATCTAGCACTCTCGAATGTTGTGCAAAAGGAAAGAAAATCCATCTTCTGAATGCAGTGTTTTGAGTTTGTACCGTCTGTAGTGATATTGAACTAGTGACCTTGTGAAAGGAGACTCTTGATGATTGAACAATTCAAGGCATTGCTTGTGAGAGGATTCACTTAATTCAGACTTATGGTTTCCTAAATGATTTTCCTGATATTGAAGGACACATGTACAGTTATGTCCCAACAAGTGTGAATGTTCTCAATAAAGTATTATCTGTCCCTCTTTTCTTCTTTCTATGAAATTGTTGCTCATATGTCTAAATGTTGAGCCTCAATACTGATGTTACATACATGCTTGTCCCATTAATAATTGTTTATAAATCAATTGATATCCTAATATGACATGGGGTTTTAATAAAAAAGTTATTGTGAAAATGTGCCTTGGAGTTGAGAAGAAAGCAACTAACTCTATTTAGTGCCTGAAAGGTATTTAGCAGAACCCTTTTCCTCTAAGGGGTTCAAAAGCACATCCTTCATGCCCAATTGCAGATCGTTTCCTTTTTAATACTTTTTCTTGTTTTGTTTATCTTAGAGCATGCCGACCTCAACTAGTTTGGGATAAAGGTGTCGTTGATGTTGTTTATCTTAGAGCATCATTTTTGCTCCGGTTAGGCATAGTTGCGCTCGATACTTTGGGAAGATTTGGACAAGAGAACTAAGTCTTTTTGAGAAAAAGTTTCAGAAATGAGCCCATAATTTAGCCATTTCGGGCAGTTTATGGAACTATCTTGTCGAAGCTGTTTTAGACATTTGCTTCTAAGTTTTAGTAGCGGTTATGATTCGCCTTTTGTTTCCAAGGGCATAGGAATTTGCTGAGCTGATTGTCTAATGATTGCCACTGTTCCTGTGATCGTCAACCAACTCCCTCCTTCCAGTTAGATTTGACATGACACGAGATTTTCTGCTTTGTCACAGAGATTGAGTGCACACCCTGGAATGACGATGGATTGGCAAGGCACACCTGCAAGCCCTAGTTCGTACACTGTAAAGAGGATTTTGCGCCTGGAGATTCCAGTGGATCTTTATCCAAATGTAAGATTCATATATGAAATCTGGTTCGATATTTTACCGTACAAAAGATTGAATATGCACTCTAAAATTGATTTGCTGTGTTGCTTGTTCTTTCAGTTTAATTTTGTTGGGCGGCTTCTCGGCCCTAGAGGCAATTCGCTTAAGCGGGTTGAAGCGACAACGGGCTGCCGCGTGTACATCAGAGGGAAGGGTTCTATCAAGGATCCAGACAAGGTACTGCTATTCATTGACATGACTCTTCATCAAGTGCTAAAACTCAGGATGATTTCACTAGAGCTGAAGGAAGATTGTATCATAGTGGATTTCTGACATAAGAGAATCGCCCTTTATAATTACTTTGTTGCTTTTACATCCTCAAGGAAGAGAAGCTAAGGGGAAGACCAGGCTATGAGCACCTTAATGACCCACTCCACATTTTAATTGAAGCTGATCTACCTGCCAATATTGTCGACTTAAGGTTGAGACAGGCTCAGGAAATTATCGAGGAACTGCTTAAACCCGTGGTAGCGTCTTGATCTCTTCCATTTAGGTTATGTGGCCTTGTACGCTCTTAATAATGTGTAATTATAGTAAGTTTCACATTCTCTTTACACATGTCATCATGTAGACGAGCCCCGGACATTTGTTTGGTGCTGTTCGTGAGTTTGAAATTGTCACTTGCAGGATGAGTCACAGGACTATATTAAGAGGCAGCAATTGCGTGAGTTAGCGATGCTAAACTCGAACTTCAGAGAAGACAGTCCTGGGCCGAGCGGTAGCGTCTCTCCTTTCAATTCCAGTGGCATGAAACGTGCGAAAACGGGACGCTGAGAAGCCATAGAAGATCGTTCCTGATGGTTTCTACCTGCTTACTAGATTCGTGGCTGAATACACTTCTAAGGTACATAACAGTTCAGCACAAGTACGAAAAGCATAGGCTAACGGTTCTTTATGGTGAGCTGCTGGTGTTCTCCAAAAGATTTTAGTCATTCGTTTTGGTCCCGGGGGGTTTTTAATTATTTGAACCACAGGCGAACGATAAATACAGAAAAAAAAACATAAAGAAGGAGAAGTATATAGTCTATATTGTTTGTGGCTTTTAGTGTAGGTTCTTTGAGGTCAGTTTTTTCCCTTGTAAACCCATTCATTGGATTTATTCTTGTATTAGACACCGATATCGCGCATTGTGGGTTAATATATGGTATTGAAATTGTTGTCCTAACAATGATAGCGCTTGTGCACTTTTAAACATATATTGTGTTTGAATAGAGATGAATAAATAGTCTAAGTTGCTGTAAGATTTTTGAAGACCATCTAAAAAGCATTTAAAATCATTTCACCCAACAAAAAGGCATCTGGGTCTTTTGGCATGTTGGATTTTTGGGAGGCCAGAGATCACTTTTCAGGGGATTCTTTGGTTCTGACCTGTTTCTGGGTGGTGTCATTATTCAATGACTTGAAAACATTGAAGCTTTGTCAACTACCCAAGAAACAACAATAAAGCTGCTAACAAAAAACAGACCCAACAACAACAACAAAAAAAAAAAAGGGGAAAAGAGGGCCAGCATTGCTGCATGCACAATGGCCGCAGAAAGATATTCCATTTATTTTTCTGCACATGCAAGAGTATCTTAATTCCTGGGGAATCCTATGTAGGATGCATGGCTCTGACTGTTTGCTGTCCCTGAGGAAAACAAAATTTTAAAAAGTATTTCAATATCTGTCACCTTGTAATAATGCCAAACTGTTGCTGCACAACATTATTTGAATGAATTGGTTGATTAGAGTATATTTTCTTATGTTTTTTTTTTTTTTGCCCTTTTTCTGTCTGGAATTGGACCAGAAACAGCCTGTCGTTTGATTCAGGTGCTAATATGCCACTGATTGGAATAATTTTGTGAGACGTTTAAATTTAAAAGATATGTGCTTTTTGTCAGCTTCTATTAGTTTGATGTGCCTCCCAACTTGAACTAAATTTTCATAATTGCTCCTCGAGGCATCTTGAGAATGATAGAAAATGTTGGGAAAGGCTGGCATTTCGTTGGCTTCTAGAGAAAAAGGGATCTGCTTGATTAAACTATGAAGTTGGATTATTGTGTTTTAATATAAAGATTTGTAAGTTGCACGAGAGTGGGAAGCTTTACGGTGATTCCCTTACTTTTGTTAGAATATCATGCGCACGTGCAGCCTGTGCAGAGGACTTTTTTTGATTGAAAAGTTGAACAAACCGTTGATTAGGGTAGTTTATTTCGGTTTATCTTTCCTTTTTTAAGTTTTCCTCCTTTTTTTCATGTGAGAGAAACACAATAGAAGGAGGTGAGCGCTTTTGAAGGTTAAAACCGAAAATGGAAAAAAATTACCGCACGAGACCACGCCGCATGGCCAAGTCGGAGGTTGCCGGCTCCGTGCTGCTAACTCGCCACTTTCGCTTGGCCGGTGAAAGGTTTAGATGTCCTGTGCACAAGCAGATTTTTGGTCTGAACTTTTAGATCCCTGGATCCTCCCCATACCCCAATCTACCTTCTTGGTAATGCAGACATTAATTACATTCCCGCCTGTCTAATGTGAAATGGTAGAGAAGTCGGGAGGGATCTTTATCCTCGTGCTTACTCTCGTGATTAATCAGTTTAAAATTGTCTAGGGCTAATTACTAAAAATGTCGTAAACCTATTGTGTGTATATCAATTCAGTCCTAAAATTTTCGATCTGGCTAATTTAGTGCTAAACCTTCTGATAAATTGCCAATGTACTCCTCTTAATCGATTTTGTCTGATAATCGCTGATGTGGGCGCTGGCCGTTTTACATGGCACGTCTGGCGTCGATGGGGAGAAGTTTTCTACTATTTTTTTTTAACTTAACAAATATGCAAAAATTATTCACGTCAGCGTAGATCGTGCCACGTAGGTGTCCAACATCCAGGCTAGTGATTTTAGGCCAAAAAATTGATCGGTCGAAAGGATTATATTGGCAAATCATTAAAATATGATTGGCTCTTTTTTTTTTAATCATTTTTCCTCTATCTACGTTTGAATCTTTTTCCTTAGCGAAGTCTCTTTCTGCTGGGAATTCCAAAAGTTTTTTTGTGCGACAGTGAAATAGGCAAACACTAGACTAAATAATTTTAATTTGAAAATGGTACTTAAAGAAAAAAGAGACAAGGTTTCACTTTTTAAATATGTTTTATCCGATGAGGATTCTTATTTTCCTCATCGGTACACTTATCCATCATATCATAATAAATAAGAAAAAAAATTGGAATGGCACATTGTGCCGTGATCCATAAAAAAAACACTTTTTTGTTCATTGATAAAATGAAATATAAGATACCCCGTCCTATTTTATTTTGTTTTATGCCGCGTAACTCTTCCTCAACCAGGCTTGGTCAAAATAGCAGAGCAAGTCAAAATATTAGTAGCATAGTAAAAATGCGTTCCTCGTTATTAATATGGTTGCTCGCGGATAATTTACCTTAAATTTTAATGTCCACCTCTCTTTCAAATCCTCATTAAGTTTCAGACAATTAGGATAATAGCACTTACGAAGGAATTTCTTTACGGGCCATTTTATTGGTATTGCATAATTGGCTCAAGATTTTGATTGTTTACAACTCATTCTATGAAAGAGAAAAACATGATGCTGTCATTGTAAATCATATCCATGGTTAGTTTAATTTTCAAATTATGACTATCCATGTATATGACGACATGTGAATCTTGTAGAAATTAGGATACACATTGTGTATATTATATGCAAAATCCATATTTCGGCTATACAAAGATGTGATGCGTTTACTCAAGCTACTTGGTCTTTAATTTTGTTAGGTCTCCAATGATTTGGATGACTCTGTTATCTCGTGCATTCGAAATGTATTGTCGTAGAAAAAAATCGCTTGCATCGATTACAAAGATGAATAAATGGAAGATATTCCCATCGCTCACGAAAATATTTCGACATAAATTATTGTTGATAACGAAAATATTTTTTTATCAGTTAATTATTTCAATCAAAATCAACAATTAATTTTTTTAAAAGCATTGATTTTCTGCAACATCTCACATCCGCCGACGTGAATTAGTGCATAAAAAAGTAAAAAAAGAAAGAAAGAATTATCCGTCAGATCTACTTTTAAAAATGCAACTGATTAACTGCAAAATCGATTTCCTGCCGTAATTTATTGACTTCAAAGGAAAGTTAGAGTCTCAAAAGTGATAAAAAAAATTTTATTTGAAATTTACGATGAGTAGGGAGAATCGCTGAATCATAGGTTGCAGAAAGAGCAAGAAGCGTAAAGGAAAGTTAGGATCAATTAGTGATTTTACAAAACGACAGCGCAAAAGAAATTTATTCTTAACTTAGATTACGATTTTTGAGGAATATTATCGACCATGAAACCACAATATTTACGACCACGAATCACGTCATTTAAACAAAAGTCGTGAAATCGTATTTTACATGTGATTCACTATCTGTGGGGACGATTATGTGCTGCAAAAGACAATTACGATCCATTAACTAATGTCGTCACCTAAAATCAGGCTGGGATTTATAAAGTCGGAAACCCCATAAGAACATAGTAGGATTTTTTTTTTTGGTCGAAACAATTCTCACTTTTCATTGAAAAACTTGAGAGTTCTTAAATACATAACTCTTTGAAGGAGCATCCAAACATAAAAGATCCCATAAAGATTTGGGAAGTTTAGGGCGCGCATGGTTCTGCTTCTGAAGTGCTTCTGAAGCCGAAATCCGTTTGGTAAAGACGCTTCAGAAGTGCTTCTGAAGCTGAAAGCAGTTTGGTAAATTGAGAAATCACTTCTAGAAGTACTTCTGGAAGTGATTTCTACTTCTGATTGGATTTTTGGCCAACTTTGATAAGTTAAAAATTGTAACTTCTAAAAAAGAAATCACTTCTTCAACTACACTGGTCTTCGCCGACCAACGCCCGCCTGCCGGCGCCCCCCGACCGCCGGCCGCCGGTCGCCGGCCCGGCACCGACAGCCCGCCCCGCGGCCGCCGCCGGTCATCCCCCCTCCCGCGGTCGCCGGCCGCCGCCCTCCACCGACCACCACCGCCGGAGATTTTGTTAATAATGTTTATAAATTAAAAATTTCAGAAGTAGAAATTTTATCAGACACTTTTCTTTGATCAGAAATCAACTTTTGATGGAGAAGTTGAAAAATCAACTTTTGATGGAGAAGTTGAAAAATCAACTTCTGCTTCTGATTGAGAAGTTGAAAAATCAACTTCAGCTTCAGAAATGATTTTTTTTGCACAAGTATTGCCATGCGCGCTATTAGAAAGAAGGGTTTTTGAGACCCAGTCTGGGATCTGTAACAATGGGCGAAGAGACAAAGAACTGTACTGAGCCATCCGATTTTGAGCTTCGTTGACCAGTGGCTCCAACTTCCACCACACGTGCGTCGTCCTTGAAACTTCTCCTTTAAGCTCTCTGCACAGTCCGACTCGACAACCAATACACTCTCTCTCCACGACTCAAAATCTTTTCAGAGCTTCAAATAAAGCCAAAGCTTCCGTCTGAATCGCCGACGAAGCTGAAACCTTTAAGGCGAATCCTTTAAAACCCAAAATATTCAGAGCAAGTCGTTGACCATTAACATGTTGTGGCCGATACCCGACCATACGGAGCATCGGCGACACCGAAAAACCAGTACGTGACACCGAAGACCAAGCATAGCAGATAAGAAAGAAGGCCCAACTGTCCAGTTAACAAGACGAGCAGTTACTGAAGCATATATGAGAATTTACCGGCAGTTACCCTCGTACTCGACTATAAATAGTTGAAGACGAGTCTCTGTAAAGGATCCACCCCTTTGCCATTTATGTTACCTGTTTTTACTATCTCGTTGCATTTACTTTATCGTTCAAATTTATCTTCACTTTGCTTATTTGCTTCCTGTCCGATAATTTACAAGAACCCGGTTAACAACAAAGCCGAGGATCTACACCTTTAGTGAAAACTTTTTCATCGCGGACATTTCCAGCGAAGTAGATAATTTACTAAATTAGGAAAAAAAGAAAATTATTATTAGCTTAGGCTCCGTTTATTTCGCGAAAAAATGTAACACTTTTGAGCAATGTACTTCGAAAAGTCATTTGACCGAAAATTGCTAATCTGAATGTCGATTGTTCTATGTGGTACGGCTGGTCTAGCGCTACCATAGACCTTTTTTTTAATTAAAAAATTTGAATTTTAAATATTTTTATATGTTTTTGGTGTCTTTCTTTTTCTTTTTCCTTTTCCTTCTTTCTCTAACGCAACGAACCGACGACGGCCACAGGTGAGTCTCGAGCTTGTATTGTGAGGTCGACCTTGTTGGCCCCGTCGTGGTCCGGCTACCAGCCGGAGAAAGAAGGAAGGAAAAAAAGAAAAAGAAAATAATAAATAGATAAATAATTTAAAAAATATCGAATTCTTATTACAAATTGTTCACATCAGCATTGACGGTGCTGCATTAGTATTTTCGGCCAAAATTTTCCGGATGGACTGAATTGATACAAGTGCAAAATGTTCATGACTCAATCGGCAAAAAAATAAATAAATTTTGAACTGAATTAAAACAATGTCGATATATTTATGAATTTTTGTTAATTTTCCCAGTGATTCTTCTATCTATTCGCACAATCTTTTGATAATATTCTTTGTTCTATCGCAAGTAATTGTTAGAGTTCTTAAAATACCTCTTGATTTTGTATATAACCTTTTGTATGTATGTATATATATATAGTAATATTCCTTAAATGTTCAATAGATTTCGTAAATTATCCTTTGGATTTTTATGATACCTTCTTATTGCGAAAGTTCACCTTTCCATTTGTCAAGGTTATTCCTCATTGTATCGTAAATGATAAATAAAGTTTGTACATTAGCTTTTGGATTCGTTAAATACCTTTTTTTTTTTATGTATATCACTCTTGTTTCATTACTTATTCAAAAATTAGTAAGTTGCCATAAAGTCTAGGTTTGGTCATCAGAATTTTTAGATAGGATAAGACCGAATATGATAGAATATAAAATTCAGAGATTTTACTATATCCTATCTATTGTTTGGTGACTGACAATAATAAAGCCGGATATTTCACATTCTATTTTGTCTATTGTTTGGTATGAATGACATATTAGTGTAAATGAACATAAAAGTTACACAAATGAAAATGATAAGAATCCCCCGTGACACTCTTAGCTACTTCATTTTTATTGCTATTTTTTATTTTTCCTTTTCTTTTTATTTTTCCTTATTTATTTATTTTTTTCCCTTCCATAATTCTCTAATAACATTTTACTAAATAGTAAAATATACTAATATTCCTAAGTTACTAAAATACCTAAAATATGAAATTAATATAATTTTTTATATATACAGAATAAATAAAAATGAAATTATTTTTATTTTTTCGTTATTTTTAATTTTTTTAAAGTAGAAATCACATAATATTTATATTCTAATACTATTTTAATTTTATTAGTTTGCGAAAATTATTATTAGAAAATAATAACTAATGCATTAGAGTTATTAGAAATCCTATCCACCTTTTTCCCACCTCCCCCATGAGATAATTTTATCCAAGTTATATCTCTCTCTTATATCCCACTATATCTTGTCCTAAGCAGGCACCAAACAAAGGATATTATAAATTTTATCATATCCTGAATTTTAACCTGATTATCAAACGTAGCCAAAGTGCTCACTTGAAAACAACAACTTTCTTTTCTCATGCCATTATTTTAAAGAGGTTCACGTAAGTGCTATAACTTTCAATTGATCACTTTAGTGCTAGTTTTTATTTCTAAAACATTCACCCATGTACTAAAAACAGAGGTGACATAGAGCTTGTGGTGAAAAATTTTAGAGAATAATGACACACACGTGATCGATTGAACGTTATATGCCACTCAAGTGATCGGAAAAAATATATTATGACATTCAAGTAAGCGCCACACATAAGTTAGGTCACTTAGATGATAAAAAAATGTCACAATTACCTAAAAAGTCTTAAACCTCATACGAGGTACCAATTTAGTCATAAATCTTTTAATTTATCTAATTTAGTCTCAAACTTTTGATTATTTAACAATATAGTCCTTCCAGCTAATTTAGTTCTTTGCAGTGAGTTGATGTTGCAAGTTAAGAGTCAACGCAACATCAAATCACTGCAAAGAACACCACAAACGTTGACTCCAACTTGCAACATTGCTTTGCAAATCTGTCCCATTCTATCGATAACCTTGATGAAAGCTGTAAGATTAGACAAGGAAAAGCCAGTGGAATATGCACATCCCTCAAATTTACATCCCTCAAATTTACATCTTTAAGTCGGGAAGAAAAAGAAAGACAAAAGGCGGTTTTCGATTCACTCGTGGAATATACACATCTCTCAAAATTCGTTTCACTATCGAGCTGTAATGGTTGGTACAACCCCGCTTATCAGATCACTTCCTGAGACGCTCGATGAAACATACAGGTCCCGGCTCACATAAGTTGACGACGACGGAAGTGACGTGCCTGAATAAATGGAAGCCGTCTCAGAAAGTATGGCGTCGGCGTCGGGCATCATTTTGAGTATGCTCTCCAGCTCCCTCACCACGTCCAACATGGATGGCCGCTTCTCTGGTTTGTCGTGGCAACACATGAGGGCCAGAGCAACAAACCTCTCGACACATTCCGAAGGGTAAGAGCCCATTCTGCTGTCTATGATAGAGAACATCATGCCCGCCTGATGCGCCATGTTCACCTGACATTGCACTTGAAATATTCAGCACCGAGAACGGATCAACAGATTTCTAGTTTCTCCTTCAGAGCATCTGATATTGTAACTCTCACTAAGTTCTTCAGGTTTTACACATTGATTTGACATTTCATATCATGCCTTGTTAGTCCTTGTTGCTGCATTTAATTGTGGTTCTCCACCTATAATAAGAATCTACCACAGATTTACTATATTTGGGTACAATACTATGAAGATATTAAAATCACCGAACACCTGTTTTTGGATTTCTCAATGTCTTAGCATGTCTGTTTGTGTCAGGCTTCAGTGCATAGGAGATTGGAACTAAACACGCTTTCACCAGTTTCTAAAAGCAGAAAATTTCACTAATTTACCACTAATGTTCTCACGCAAAAACAGATCATATCACTAATTTATGAAAAAAAATAAGCCCAGACTCCCAAGACATTATTAGGTGAACTAATCAAACGATGACAATGAATGACAAGACCCAAGAGAGCCTATCATATCAGGAAAGTACCTCTCTGACAATGTTCTTTCCATGCGATATAGGTTGCATTCCAGTCAATAGCTCCAGAAATACGACCCCAAGACTATAGACATCACTTTTATCAGTCAACTTGTGCGTCAGGAAATATTCTGGGTCGAGGTATCCCTGATAAGAAAAACCATAGTGAAAAGGGAGGTTGGAGGAACAGCAAAAGTACGTAGTTTTGGGCACCCAAAGTTTCTAATAGACCACTTACTGGAGTCCCTTTAACAATAGTAGACACATGTTGGGGCACAGTCCCCTCATCATCCATGACAGGGGCGAGCCGCGATAGCCCAAAGTCAGCAACTTTGGCAGTAAGCTTGGAGTCCAAGAGAATGTTACTGGCCTTAATGTCTCGGTGAAATACTGGAGGGTTTGCTTCTGTATGGAGGTAAAGAATGCCCTTAGCAGACCCCAAGGCGACATGCAGCCGCATACTGAAGTTAAGGTACTCCTTAGCTTTACCTGCATGCCAGTAAGATGAAATTCCATGAAGCAAGTAAAGGACAAAGTACATGAAGCATCATGACTGCATTGATGCGTTAAAGTGTATGGAAATCTCCTGCCTCCACCAGCAAAAGAACAGAGAAGAAAACGAACATCCTACTGATTCCGTGAAGATACATTTGTCACGAAACCCCACTTCAAATGAATGCTTCTGAGTACTAGATAAATTATATTAACGGAAGTTCTTGAAAGAACACGTTGATATGGCAATCCATTCCTCAACTCCAGACAAATTAGTCAACCTAGATTGCTCCTGAAGTTGAGAATACAGAATAGTAGTTTACAAGAGAAAACAGAATATGATTCTCTCAAGAAGAGGAATTAAAAACAATGTAAATCCAATTCTTTCTATATGCATGCCTCCTATTCTTGTGGGCAGCCTGTTTTAGGAGTCAAAAGATTGGAAAACTGATGTGTCGTTAAAATATTGAGAATATAAAGCACGTACCAGAAATCCAATCCCGCAGAGTACCGTTGGGCATAAACTCATATACTAACATCTGTTAACACACCAAGAGCATATAATAAGTTCTTCTGTTTAAATAACTACAGCCATGCACAAATAGTAATTTGTTTGGAGGAAGATGACCATCAATTGTAGAATTGACGGTGAAAGAAGTGTTATGACATTATGCATACAAGTACAAAGTACAAATAAGCTCTTTCCATTTTCCTAAACATGATCATTTTGAACAAAAGAGACAATTAAAATTTGTTCCTTCAACAACTTTTTGCCGTGACAGCATCAGAAACATACTTGATGTCAAGCCACAAGAAATCATCAATCAGCAGATGAATTGAGTGCCAAAATAGATCATATAGTTATTTAGCAATTCTCCTTTCACATGCATAAAAATGTTCCATTGCTACTTGTTGAGAGTATTGGCCGATGGGAGCTTATTTGTCTATTTTCTTTATTATTTTATGAATAGCAGCAATAAGGGCAATATTATAATTCTTGGCCTTTTGGCTTTATTATAAATAGATAACTTGGGGTCACATTGACCTAATCAAGCATTCAGTTCAGTTTTTTCTCTCAACATGGTATCAAAGCAAGGGCTGAAATGAAACCCTAACCCTAATTTCTTCTACACCAATCGTTCTTCTCTCTCTCTCTCTCTCTCTCTCTCTCTCTCGTCTCGCCCCACCGCAGTTCCTTCTGACCTTCTTCTTTGCTCTCTTTCACAGCACTTCTGCTCATGATAAATGCATACGTCTGGACACGTGAACAAATAGTTATGCGGTACAAATTCCGAGAACCTAATGCCGCATCATTTTGTCATTCTTTGCAAATGTTTTAGTAGGCACGACCGCTAGCAAACAAGTGGGATCCAACAACTACATATCATAAAGCCAAACTCAAGCAGTTTACCTGTTCCCCTTCTTCATCACAATATCCTACCAACGACACTAGGTTCCGATGATGCAACCTTGACAACAGTTTTATCTCCGTCAAAAACTCTTTTTGTCCCTGTAATGATCCTTCTTCTGCACGTTTTATGGCTACGACTGTGTTGTCAAATAAATTTCCTTTATAAACTTTTCCATAACCTCCTTGCCCAACTTGAGTCGATCCATTGAAGTTGTCAGTTGCGACTGCCATTTCTCTAAAAGTGAAGACTTTCACACCTTCAAGCTTCATGGACACCTTTGAGGCTATGAGGAGCAATACAAAATCAGATCACAGGCTACTTTCATTCGATTTGGCTAAAGAAAATCTTGAATAACTTACATAGATTCTTCCTTGACAGCGAAGGCTGATATCTGGTTTTCCTTCTTGCAATGAAAAGAGTAATCACTGCAGAGATTGCAACGACACAGGCAATACATGATAATACTATGGCCACCAATATTCCTTTACTCATACTCGCCTTCTGATTTGGAATAATCACTGTTGAATTATGAAATCACGTGAGTCAGATACTGGAGAATATATCAAACTGCATCAGTACTTTATCTTGATAAAATCACATTTAACTAATGATGATACGTTTGACACATCAGCTTGTATTACCATCCTTGATAGAGTAATAAAGCATTTTTTGTCATTAATCTAACTAAGTCTACATTGCCGAGGTATACTTCTTAATCAGGGTAAGTTTATTATGATGATCCTGGGTTTGTCTCGAACAGTCAATTTTATAAAGTAACCCGTAGTGGAAGTGCCAGAGAAAAGAGGAAAAGGTACATGAGAGATGCCTAATTAAAACCTTCAAAGACCATGTGCAGGTTATTGTCTGCATATGCATTGAGACAACAATAATCAAGAAGGAAAATCAAGCAATGACTATGTTTCTGTTTGCTTGCAAAATGATACGAAGTCGACACTTTAGAGAGCCAACTGTATTTTCACCCTAGAGTATCAGTTCTTCCATGCTGAATTTCATACAAACTTTGCTGATAAATGTCCCATACATGCACTCACTAAGAAGCAATGGAACTGCAGCATAAGTTGTTTTGAGGCATCTCTACTTACTTGAGATAAGTTAAATAAGATAGTAGTGTATTACATTTCCTGATTAACAATATCAAGTGATGGCGTATGTAAAAGGGCTACATTGCAGCATCAACATCATTAGAAACCATCACCAAAGTGACTCTTTTTAAGACAAATTATGTGTGGAGTTAAGTACTTACCAGTTGAATAAGGTCCCAGGAGAGTGAAATTGAGAAGTTCATACGGTCCATATAAGTCATCTCCAGGAAATTGCCACGATGTGAAGATGCCTCTTATTCGCTGAACCTCACTTGCATTAAATGTACTTGGACCATTAACAACTGGGAAAAGCTTCAAATACATCCTCATCCGTGGTCCTTTTTCCCAGGCATACGAATCAATATGCAATTGATACAGTTCCATGTTAAGATATCTGGTTAAGTACTCTTCAAATGGAAACTCATAAGGAGGGAAATAAGAGAAGCTGGGACTCTTCAATCGGTATCCGATTCTCAGGGGCGATGCGCAGAAGCACTGCACGGGCGATGCTGGAACATATTCGAAAAAATTATCTGTAGGGCATGATTGAGGATGACAACTTGTCGAATTTGCCGAGTTGCCAGGTGTCCCATCGTCTCCACCCTCATTCGCACAAAATTGGCTAATATTCGTTATATTCCGTTTACTGCAGACAGGATTGCCTCCAAGCCTAGAGGAAAACTCCTTCATTACATTTCAGACAGGAGGACTTTACCAATGGTGAATAATCCTCTAAAGCACATTCCAATTAAAGAAATGAAAACATTTGACATTTTCCAACTTTTTTTGCACTGTGAAGCCAAAAGCATGTGCCAAGAGCTCAAAGAGAGGTTATGTCTTTTTGGTTTTTCAATGGAAGTTCGTGAACACATGTGATGCCTATAAGAGAAGTTATCCATAAGCCTCAATGTTTATTTTGGCTTTTTAGGATGGCCTCTGAAAGCAACTCACAGCCCCTGATCAGGTGCAGGACCTCCAGGTACCATTTGCCAAAAGCTCCACTACTTGAGAAAACCAACAGTAGGGGCTTGAAGAATAACCAAGATATTGACAAGTCACCATAATTATTCAGGCGTACAGTTGAAAAATAAGCATATAAACAACATAATCAACACCTACATTGTTCCTTAATGTAATTAGGGGGCAGGAAGGAACAAGAAACAAACCTTAGAGTGACATTCTCTGGAGGATTAAGATCTCCTACCACATCTGAGAACGAATTCTCTTGAAGATCACTGCGACAAGAATATAAAGAGAATAAATAAACATCAACTATATCATTGTGAGATTTGGTGGGACCACAACCAACTGCTCTAAAAGCTTAAGCTGTTAGAAGAAGGCGTGGTTTAATATTTATATATTCCAACACTCCCTCCCCCTCACGCTTAGTCTGGTCTTTTGCCTAGTACTAAGCGTGGACAAATTAATTGGGGAGGCAAATAGGGGCCTGGAAAGATTTGAACTCAAGACCTCCTGCTCTGATACCATGTGAGATTTGGTGGGACCACAACCAACTGCTCTAAAAGCTTAAGCTGTTAGAAGAAGGCGTGGTTTAATATTTATATATTCCAACAATCATAAAGAATAAGTAGTGCATAATGTTTTGATAAGCTTGTTGATTACATTGCAGTGCATTTCAGGAATAAACATGCAGCGATGCACTGCTTTACTTCCAGATCAGATAATTAACAAGGAGGAAAACTCAGTGCTTACATTATAAGCTTCTCACTTGATGTGAAGGTCATATTTTGCCAAATGTTTGCAGGGATAGAACCTGTCAAGCTGTTATTCTCCAGTGACCTGCATTATAAGTAACGTCCAGATTCAGAATGAATTATGAAAAATTTAATACTTAGAGAACGAGTATATTGTACTCAAGAATCTATACTATCAAGAAAGAAAAGATAGTCTTACAGTCTTTGTAGAGATGGGAGATTGGAAAAACTTGCTGGAATAGATCCATTAAGAAGGTTATTTGATAGATCGCTGCAATCAACAAGAACGTATCCCAAATTCAGCAGTCACTCATACGTTGATATCTTTGTCATGGATAGAGAAGTTGAATCATAGAATTAATCGTGAGCATACATGGTTGTTATGTTATCAGAGAGCTTGTTTGAGGGTATAGGCCCACTAAGCCGATTATGGCTGAGATCTCTGCAAAATGGAGAAAAAAAATAATTAGATGTATTAGCAAGAGAATATTCTAAGAAGCACCTGATGGAAAACATAAACGTCAGACTTGGCAGATTATAAAGAACCGAGAACAAGATATTGGACTATTCTCAAACTTACAAAAAGCTAAGATTTGGTATCTGGCTGAGATCAAGAATCGATCCCTCCAAACTGCAATTTCGAAGACTCCTGCTAGGCAAGTTTGGAAGTGCATTAGAAACCTTATGAAATAATTTGTGCAATATATGGCCCACAAATGCTTTTCATTGTCTTTTTTATGAAGTCTACTACTGCCTTTATAAACAGGAAAGCTGTTCCCTCTCCCAAGACATCTCAATCAGACCATTAGCTTCAGGAAGCACTTCCCCAAGTTTTACAATGTTCTACAGTAGTCATTTCTCAATTTCCTATCCATGTTTGATGCATTCAAGACTGTTTTTAATGATGAAAATTATACTTTTAGGTGTCTGGTCCACATCAAATTTCTTTCATTGAGGCACTGCAGAGTTATAGCTCTCCAAAGGTATTGACTGGATGTACAACAAGCCACTTTTACAAGATCTGAAAAGTTTTTGCTCTCGAGCAGTTTATAGCCCAAGCAGCTGCATCATTCCAGCTGCCAATTTTTCTGATGATGCATTTCGCCAGTATTTTCAATCTTTCTATTGTAGACAAAGAGCATGCTAGAATCATGTGATTTCATGCCTCAGCAGTGCATACTTTACAATACTAAATGCAGTTACAGACCGAATGTCAACTCACAATTTTACTAATCTGGAGAAATTCCCATAAGAAGCTGGTAGTTCAGCGCCCTTGAAGTTGTTATTGTCAAGTTGACTGCAAGATTTTTATGGAAAGATCAGATCAATATACTTTAACAGTGTGATATGCATGTCTCCAGCAGAACCAGAGTAAGTCATCGAATGCAAAAAAAAGGAGGCAACTTTAAAAATATCACATCTGCTATTCCTCATGCTACCTTTAGAATAACCAGTTGACCTAGCATTCCAGGCATACCAAATATAGCTACTACAGATGATAGAGCAGCCACATTAAGGAGAGAACTTCATTTGTGAAGACAGCTATGAGAAGGGCAACGACAATCCAACATTAGATTTATAAACTTGCAATGAGTATGCATATCCTCTTTTTCAATGTTGGAAGACAATTAAGTCCTCATGGGCAAAACACCACCACCACCTGCTGTTTATGGTTCAGTCAACCTACTCGATTACAGAGTTGATCCTACCAATTGCTAATTATATCCACATTGTTTGCATCTTCAGATTGAAACGATTGCAGTGCCACAGCTTATTTTTACAGACTTCTTTGTCTGGTAGGGAGTTCAATTGTTTCTGACCAAAAGTTTCTTTCAACATAAGGACTTTACAAACTTCAGATATAAAAAAAGAAAAGAAGAGAGCTAGGGAAAGAACAGTAAGCAGATTACTGCCCTAGTAGACACTGACTACAGGAGCCTAAATACAATGGAGGCACTAGTTACCTAGATAGGCTATCATAGTTTCCATGTCCTATTAATGTATATGTGTTTACTAGACTTTGAGAGCCATATCTATAGGCATCTCTAGAGGCAACTGATTTACTAAACGAGGTGGGATGAGATCAGAACCGCAATAGAAACAACGTAATCCAAAATGCTATCTAAGATCATATAAAGATGCCATACAGTATGCGCAAGTCTGGCAAGATTGAGAACTCTGGTGGAAGATATCCAGATAAGTTGTTATTATCCAAAAGCCTGCAAAATTAAATGTATTATGTCACCCCAAAAAAAAAAAAAAATTCTGTATCAGTCTTCAACAGCAATGTACCAGAATTTTGAGAAAATCAGAAAATGGATGAGCTGTAAACTCACAAGTGAAGAAGCGTGGATATGCGGGAAAGCTCAGCTGGAATGTGACCACTTATTGTGTTATTATTCAAATGGCTGCATCATTTAATCTGTAAGCACATGTAATATGCAGAAGAAGGCCAGGCCACCAGCCAACAGCAAGCAGCCAAAAAAAGGATGAAAATCCACTTACAGGTGTCTCACACTACTCAAGTTAGCAAATGATTTTGGTATTGGACCTGATAATTGATTCTGGTCCACTTGAAGTCTATTCAAGTTTGAGAGATGGCCAAGCTCATCAGGTAAAGATCCAGATAGCTTGTTTCCATTCAAAAGCCTGTGCTGACAGAAATAAACCAAATCACTCTCAGGAAAACATGGTTGATGGAGGGAACTACTCCCACGAAATTTAATATTCTGATCATTAAAGCATAGAACCTTGGAAAGCCTTTCTCTAGCTGCTCTTCAGTAGCTACTTTTCAGGCATTCAGACAAACAAGCAATTTCAAAATAGGAAATTTAGTTAAAACAGATGGTATTCTTTTCTAAAATCTAGTAGTCTTGTTTTCGCTAGTTATTTCTAAAAATCAATTAGTAAATGAAAATTGGCTACTTTTATTAGGGCTTAGAGAAAACCGTTTGGAGAACAATTGTGAATGAACACTATCTGGTGAGACCTCTGCAAACTGCAAGTTGTATCAATTGCAGAAACGTGGAAAAAACTAAACAGAAACTTACAGAATATGACATTACTTTTAACCAGAAAAGCCATAAATTACAGAGAGAAGAAATGTCCACATATCTTATTCATGATTAAAATACTTCAAACCACCCAATGGCATATTATAATCTATCTCATTAGCGTTCACTTCCTCAAGTTGAAGACCTGGTTATGAAAGGATTATTAAGTGAACCTGATTCTTGCTCTGCATCAGCAACTATATGTGCATCAAGAGTTAAAACAGATTATAAAGAGCTAGCTTGGAGATCGCAAGATCAAATCGCAAACTCAACTTACAAGAGTCTCAAGGATGCAATACTTCCTATCTCCTTTGGTATGCTGCCAGTTAACTCATTCCACATGAAGTCTCTTCGAACACCCCCAAAAAAAAAAAAACAAAAACGGAAGAATAAGAAAAGATCAGCATCAATACTTCCATCTTACATAGCAGCACAGCCAAGATTTTTCCTAGAACAGATGCTAAAGTTGGAAGATGACACAATCACTAACTCACAAAATTAGAAGTTGAGATAACTGCCCAACAGCAGGAGCTAAACTTCCAGAAAGATTCATATTCAGCAGTTGGCTGCATCAGAAAAGGAAATATAAGAACAACTGGATACATTCTAAGTATATCTCAAGGAATAACTTGACTAAAAGCAGGCTGAGAGGTTGACATTTTCGATACCAAGACTATCATATACTATGATAATTTGGTTTTTTACTAGCAAAATTTTAGAGCTCATAGACAGCAGAATAGACCGTACATCTCGCGCACATGCAAAAAACCATCATTGCCAAAGGTATCAAAGCATATAACTCCCGTCCAGTTAGATGTGCATGGATCCCCCTTCTTCCAATTTGCAAGGTGTTTCATAGGGTCAATTAGACTGCTCTTCACGGCAATTAGTGCATTGACTGCAAATAGCACAAGCACTTATAAATCGTACAAATGAAATATCAAGAACAATTAGCCTTGAAACGATGCCATAAAGCAGCATGCATCCTCAAATAGTAATAGCATCAGATTCATTCTCCTGTGTCACTTCCTTGCATACATCCCAAAAAAAGGAAGAATAAAGAAAGAAAGAGCCAAGCAACTCATGTCAATGCAAGCACCATAAACTGTTAAGTTCAGGCTTTTGGCCTTTGCAGGTTACTCTAACTTAGAATAGTTTGCATGTAGTTAGTAGAATTTGAGCAAGTGACCTTCAGTTCCTGAATTGGAAATTTACTGACGCCTGCTGTCAACTACTACTTTGCTAATATTACTTAATGAGAAAATGACTTTTACCCAGGTGCTGAAACAGAGTTCAAGGAGCACAAGACTGGTAGACACAGAAATGAACTCCTGATCGTATACATTAAATTTCACCCACATACGAGTATCGGGACAATAGACCAGATGACGTAATAATAAGCAGTGGAATGGCTGACAATAATGCCCCCCCCCCCCCCCCCCCCCAAAAAAAAAAAAAAAAAGCTCAGATCCTCATGCACCAACCAAATAGACCAATATATTTAACAGCTTATAATTTTACAACGTTCTATCAGAAAATATAAGAGATGAACATATATACTCTGCTTCTCATGCACACTTGGGCGATGCAACTGAAGTTCGAAAGATTACCTTCTGACGGAGCGGTGACCTCCGCTTCAACTAAATACACAAAGTAGCAGCATGAAAGGATGAGAGCATATATGGGAATTCTCAGCTTCAGCATCCTCTTTCCCTGAAACAACATTTAAAGACTGAGACATTGCACACTTCTTCAACCTCCCAAACATCGGCAGTGTGTCATAGATTCGCATTTCTTCATGAGAAGATAAAACAGACATACGCGTACAGGAACCCTATTCATCGTACTGCCAAAGAAAGTAAAAACATCTGAAGTCTAGAAATGAAACAGCACCAGATCGGGGGGAAAAAAAACCTTCTCCAAGCATCTAACAAGTGAAACAGAGGAGACCCATCAGCAAAATACCGGAACTCGACTCAATTCAAGCATCTTCCTCACCTCAAGTCCAGCACAAATGCAAGCAGGAGATCAAGAAACCCTTTGAGATTCAGGGCCAGAAGTCAAACAACTCAAGCGAGTGGATATACGAAAAAAGTTGAAAGCTCTGTGATATGAGTACATCACGATCGGCGCCAGGATGATGAAGGTGACCGCAGGAGTGGAACGACGACTTTTCTCCGGTGTGAACACGAGCTGTGGACTGAGCATGAGATGGGATTTGCGTCATGGTTGTTGCATCCACATAGTTACATGGAACAAGCAAATTGCCAATCGGGGTGAGTGAGAAACCCGTAGCTCTTTTATTGACAAGTTTAATCCGTTGTGGTGTCGGCGCTCCCAGTTTCTTAGATTTGACAAATGGGGAAGTTGACATTTTCGTCTGCGGATTTGGAAATGAGAAGACGGAAACGACAGAACATTCCCCCGCCATCAGAAGCTCGCTTTGGGCTTTGCAGACAGAGACAAAAGTACGGAAAACATATTGACAAAGCAAGTCATGATAGATTCGTGAATTTTCAATTTATTTAATTTGATCTTTAGACTTCAGCTTAATGTACAGTGTTGTTTATATACTTTTAAATCGTTTCATATGATATTTGAATTTTTTTATACATGTTCAAGGCTTCAAGCTAGTTCTTAAACTATAAAAAATATTCAATATTATCCATGAACTCGAATTAATGAAACATTAGATAATTTCATATAATCTATGGGCTAATTTAAATATTTGCTAAAATTTTAGAGGCAACATTGAATAAATTAAAATTTCACAAACAACATTAAATATCGGCTAAAGTTTAGGGACCATTTATCTGCAAAGACACAAGAAATCCTATATACCTTTATCCTATCTCCGCATGAGATACTTTATTTAGGCTAACGTCCCTTTGTATCCGATTTTATCCAATCTTGGGTAAGTACCAAACACATGCTAATATAGAATAAGGAAATTTTCAAATAAAGGCCTCAACTGCCTTCATTTTCTCAAATAAGGATCTGAAGTGGATCTTATTTCAAAGAAGGACTTGATGAAAGGCATTTTTGTAATTTGTTCTTTTTTTCCTTGTTTTCTTTTTTTTTTCTTCGTTTGTTTTTTACTCTTGGTTTCGCCGACTGGCCAAGCCACTCGCTAGGGCTTGCCGGCTTCACTTAGGGAAGCCGATGTGAGGCCGCCCTCGACGGTGGCATGGTCGGCCGGCAAAACCAAGGGAAAAAAATCAAAGGAAAAAAATAAAAATAAAAAAGAAACAATTAACGAAAATGTCCTTGTTCAGAACCTTTTTATGTGAAATAAATTTCACTCCGAGTCTTTATTTGTGAAAATGATGGTACTTCGGGCTTTTATTTGGAATTTTCCCTATAAAATTTGTCGTATTCCAATTTTTTTTTTCTGCCTACCTAACATAACCTTATTTTGCATCTGTTTTTAAGTACATAGAATGATATTTATGCCATGATCTGCTAGTTAAAATACAACGCAATAACTCAATTCATTCGCTCCATTTCTCTTCTTTAGCTCTTTGGCGATTGCTATCAACTCATGCGGTCCCGGAACATATCCTAAACTAATTCACTGCATAAAATGTACATGTTGCTGTTTAATGATGAATTGCTCATGTTCTTTTCAGGGAATTTCGCCTTGAACATATACCTGAGCATCGGTTTTTATAATTTATCTAAGATTTGTCGAGCCAAAAATTTTGCACAAGCTGCACACGTTTACCGATTTTCTATTTTTTGTGGAAACATTTTTGAGAACTCGTTTTTTTTTTCTCATTCCACTTGGAGATTAATAAAGGCATTTAAATTTCCCTGTATTTTCAGTTTTTGCCTCATTTCACTGGAGAACACACAAATTATATCTCAATCTAATCTTCCATATTTATTTACGTCTTTTGAAGAGTTGATTTAATCAAGAAGCATTTTTCAAACTCTTGTTTAGTTATGAGAATGAATAAATCGAAGTTTCTCCATGAAGAGCGCGGAATTGCAGCCTACACAACCCGTGGTTGTCAAACGAGAAGACAACTCAGGGATCATGTGGGTAAATTTAAGACTTTGTCCGTTTCACGAAAAACGAATGATTTGAAAAAATAATAACTTATTTCGCTTCAAATAACTAGTCGATAAAAGAAGTTTTCGTTATTGGCAACAATTTATATATAAACATTTTTTTGGATGATGAATATATTTTTCGTTTATTCATTTTTATAGACAATACAATGCCGTCGTTTTTAAGAAAGTATATTTTAAATCATTCATTTTTCACGAAATAATTAAATATGCGAATCGAAATCTAGATGAGTGGGCGGTCTGCACAGGAGATAACTAGGAAACTTCCATGTATCCACGACCCCTACTTGACGCTATCACTTGAAATTTATACCGACCAGATTATACTCTTTAGATAGATGGTAGAATTAATCAGTGATGGGAAGTGATCATCCACGTGTACATAACCAAACCTATTATCTAGGTAGGAAGTGCTGAAGCACTTACTTCCCAATTCATTGGACGTCATTAAGCCCAAATAAAACATTCCCACTTTAGTGTTGGAATAATAAATTTAAACTACTGATTAATGTTTTTCTCTTTACCGACAATCACCAGATCACCGCTGATGACTGCGATCCCCTCGTTAGACCTGGGCTAAACGTGAGCGGACGGTGCTGACAGTATCCCTGCGTTAACGATATATGCTAAAATTGGCTCGGCAGATTAAATTAGAAAATTGTCAAAATATTTATGATTATATTGGCCAAATTAAAAAAAAAATTACGATAAAATCAGCGGCCACACGATAAGTTTTGAAGTTTTTGGATAATTTGTCCGAGAATTGAATATGTGTCGTGCCACGTGCGCTTAATGTGTAAATGCGTTTTTCCTAAATTCGGCATAGGACAACACGTATTGTTTTACTAGCGAATATTGGAAACAGTGAGACCCCAAAAATGGCCTCAAGTCAGATAAAATGCAATTACAATTATGTACTTTTATTTTTCTCCAATTCATTCCCCAAGGGCAGGAGGCAGATGGTTTTACACTATACGAGAAGTCGAATATTCTTGAGAAAGTGACTTCAATGATTTGGGACGGATCCGGATTCCCTGTCTTTAAAAGCAGGAGATCCTTGATTTTGAGACCATTAGATCTTCCCCCTTTTATAGAGCGGGAAGATCCAATGGTCTTCAGGCGTCAAGTCCCCTGCGTTTAAGGCAGGTGATCCTGACGCATTTGGGATTGGCGTGACGTCACTCTTGATTGCTCGGACACAAAAGACTTTTCGAGGTGATCGCGAGAATATTAGACTCTACAAATTTAAGCCACTAAAAATTTATGAACACAGCAGGTAGATAATGTTTTAGTATATGTCACATGGATAATGATGAGAGATACTATAACATCCTCGTATTCTCATTATCCCATTGAGTTCCATTTTCTATGGCCCCAATGTGTTAGGGTGATGTTTTCCTACAACTAAAATCCTGATTCTTGGAATTTTTTTTTTTAAAAAAATTATAAATCCATGGCATAACACAGGTTAGGAAAAACAAAAAAAATTCTCTCTCCCCCGCAACCTCCTCCTCCTCCAAACTCTCTTTCTCTCCGCCCTTCTCAAACCACGTCGCTGTTGCTGCCGCCCTCGAGACGCCCGAACACCCGACCACCGGACGCCACCCAACCACCTAGCTGCCCTCCTCAGTGACTTCAATCGCTTCCTCGCTCTGCAACACAGCTGGGAGGACGCGGCCACCGCATTAGTTAAAGCGATCTTAGGTTTAAGGTCGCCTAAGGTCCCGGCCATTGAACCGAAGTCGTAGCCTTGGATTGGCAATGGCCCTGAGGTCACGGTGGCAACATCCACCGCCGAATTTCAGCATAAATAAGTAATTTCGGATCCAATGAATTTCAGCATCTTCAGAATAATCTCGAAGAATTACGTCCGTTGTCGCAAAGTCTTATTTTATGCACGCTACTAGGCCTATCAAAAAGTGGTTATAAATCCATTTCTTAATCATTACATGATGTACTGAGTTCCTATATGGATTACTTATGCTTAATAAATGCGTTGTCGATTATTTAAACATAACAAGAGGATTAAATGAGTAGTAAATGGAAGAACATGAGTGTTAAATGAGTTGTAAATGAGTCATAAATCGGTTCACAACTTGCTTACATCCAAACCATTTTTATCGACTCTTTCTTCGTTTTCTCTCGCCCTCCTTTAATTTCCCGCTCACTCATTCCGCACTCTTACCTCAATTTGGGTATATGTTGTGTATTGGTGACTAAATTTGCATTGCTATAAATGGGCCATATAAAGGTTAAACAAGTTTATTTGGGTCGAACCATTTACGACTTAACATAAACCCGATCCAAGACATCCGTTTGACAAGTCTACACGCGATTGAAGCAGCTTGCGTGCATCTCCGAAAGTTAATCGAGTCGAGCGCATGTCTGTGTGATAACAAATAATTAAATAGGTAATGGCCCTCCTAATTGCACACATATCATAGGCTCTATTCTTTTATAAGTACAAATATAAGTACAAATCTATCACTCGTTTGATAGCGCCGTAAACGGCAAAATGCTTATAGATAAGATGAAGTGCCTTGTACGTATTGGCTTCCATAGCCAACTAAATTGCAAGACTTCGAATCGTTTTACGACATCTTTGGGATCAAATAAGTCAAACAGCCGCTGGGAATACCGCATCCATGGCTTCATGTGGTGTCGACATTCACAACATCGTATGATCAGATCTGTTCATATTTTATTCACACGAAGTCAAGGCTTTCTAGATGCAAACCAAAGCTCAGGATCTGATGTTTTGCCTTACAAAATCCAGTGTGAAACGCAGCTAATGAGAAACGTAGGAATCAATCTGGGCTCTTTTGTCGGATTGGGATACGTAGGTAAATACTACACGTGGTCCTGTGATCACAAAGACTCAATGTGTGCTATCATCAGAGAGAGAGAGAGAGAGAGATATATATATATATATATATATATATATATATAGCTTTGGACAAACGCCATAGTCTGTCTTTTCTAAAAGATCAAAGTTCAAACTGTCGTCTGTGTAAATCTCCAGTTATTAGATCAAAGTTCAAACTTCCAGTTACTCTCCCGATCTATATTTAGATAGAGATCTAGCTAGGAGTTTCCTACATATATCTTACCTGTGTTCTTTCAACATACTATTGTTAATATTCTCGCTCGTCATTGGTGATGGGAGCGTCATATCTAGACACGCACCGCAAGCCGCATCATTTGGTTTGGGAGTTCTCGGTGTGTGCACATCATGGACTTTGGTGATCGGCCACTACAAGTTTATGGTATCGGATCTACCCTTGAAGAATGAGAGTATGCTTTTAGATGCAAAATTTAATTTTTTATTATTTTTTGAAAGTTTGAAAGTATTTTATGTAACTCTCTCGATTATCAATGAATAGAATCTTTCTTTCGAAAAAAAAACAAAGATTAGGATGCGCATGTGGATTGTGTTAGAAAAATTCCACATCAAAAAATTGACATGATGTAGAGCAGTTAATATACCCTAGTTAACCTATAACTCATTGGTTTAAAGTTTTTTGAGTGAACGTCTTAACAGGGCCAGGCTTTGGGGTCCCTTTGGTATCTCTCCAACAGCATACTCTCACTGTCCAACTCCTATCGATTTCACAAGGGAATGGTTTACGAGGGGTTGTCAAAACCCCAAGTTTTTGCCTACGATGCTATTTCAAACTAGGCATCCTGTCGAGTTGGCTATGGCTCAACGGGACTCCGAGAAGCATGATCGTGACTCGTGACTGTGCACAAATCCAAACAAACCGGCGAATTTCTTGATCCCCATCCCCGGGATCTTTTGCTCCGATTGCTCGATCGCGACAAGAAATGGAGACTTTCGTGAATTTATAGGATTAGGCAGGTTATGTAAGAGTTCAGACTTGCAATTGTCATGTAAAAAGTGACTCGAGCCCCTTTCCTTTCCAAGGAAAACGGGTGGATGTAAAAACCTTTATACCATACATTCCACGTTGATTGGGAAAATTACTATTCAGTTTTGAGTTACTCACCATTTTTTTTTTTTGGTTTCTTGACTCTTAATATAATTTACCCACATTTATTTGTCCCCATTACAATGTCCTTCAATTTATCAATTTTTGTACAATTTATCAATCTCCTTATATTTGATGTTTCAGTTTTTTCCCCTCTAGGCTACCAACTAGTTTTGGTTTATGAAGTCTCATTTGAGTTGTTTATCGACATTTAAACTTACCAACTCTTCTTAAAAACTACCAACATTTTGAGTGATTTATCACTTTCCTCCAATTAAGTCATGAATCAATTCCGGTTTTTTTAAACTCTCATTTCAAATGCTTACTAACATTCAATGTACTTTATCTAATTTGTTATTGAGTTACCAATTTTAATTATCAACGTATATTTGGATTTGAGTTGGATTAACCAAGCATACATCGCCAGTGTAAATAAAAAAAATGTCTGCAAGGCGGCTTCGCACGCCGCTGATTTGGTTGTTATTAAAAGAAAGCGGGTCGTTACAATCACAAAATCAACTATGGATAAAGCCGCTTGTGGAGCTTTTATGTTACACTAGCCGTGTATGCTTCCTTTGAAGTACAATTCCGTCCTAAAATTTTCATCCTTAAAACTAACAAATATTTGCGTGATCGAGTTTCTCATATAATTGTGATTTTTTCTTTGTTACTAATTATTCTTAACCTATTATGCCAAAGTCCAAACAGCAAATTCTTGGTATCTCTTCCAAGACTATGAGTTTCTCAGAGGCATGCCTTGTGACAAAAGCTTAATACAACCCGAGTCACCTCCAACTTTGTGGCCCAAATCAAATTCACTCGACCCAAATAAGCTAGTTCCAGTTTTTTTACTCTCGTACATCCACATCAATTGAATTCCGTTCATTGACATAAAAGAGTGTGATAAAAGAAAAAAAAAACAAAAACTAATCTTCTCCAAGGATCCTATCTAAACTAAAACATGAGAGTTGTTCACTTTAATCCTATACAAATCATTTCACTTTTCGATCATACTTACTTTCAATTGACCGAAGATCTAGACGCGCGCACCACGAGCCCTGTTAGGATTTGTCTCGAGTTTAAGCCTAAAACGAAACTGAATATTTCGAATTGGATGTTTCCCATTTGAAATTGGAGTCCAAGTGAATATTTTTTTGAAATCCCGTTGCTGTTTGTGATGAGTCGAGAATCTTGGATATTGCGGATATCAAATCCGGTGTGCGAGTTGGTAAAGAAGATAAGAAAAGTTGAAAATCCACCGCAGAATTGAATTGCAATGGGATTCGGTCAACTGGGCTTAGGTTTCGGTCAACTAGGGCAAAAGTTGATGTGGTCAACATGGGCACACGTGAATGTATATATTCGCTTGTGGGCAACTTAACAGTGGAAGTTGATCAAAGTCTTAAAGCGCCATTATCTTGAGTGCTTGGCAGAAGGTTTCATCACAAATCACATCCAAGGAGATTTTGTGTTCGAGTCGATTAAATTCTTGCGGTAAGAATTTGTACGTAATTCTTTTGCGAGATCGAGAGGTTATTTCGCGAGAAATTATGGGGCTAAATACTGTATGCGTTCTTTGGTGTAATTGGGGCTTGGGAAACACTGAGAGTGTTTGTGTAACTCGAGTGATTATAATTTCCGTGTATCGCTCGTTCTATAGTGGAATTCGTTGCTGCTCTTCCCGTGGACATAGGTCTTTACGACCGAATCACGTATATCTGGTGTTTGATTTGCTTTGCTCGTTTTGTCTATTTATTTGATCAATCGCTTGTTCCGCGCAACAAGCCCGAATTGAAAATTTAATCGAAACGAACAAAAACGGCTCTGATTTTCGGTCTGGTTTCGATGTGATCTTCTTCTTCTTCTTTTTTTCTCTCTCTCTCTCTCTCTCCAAATGCGACTGTTTTCTAACACCTTGCTTGTACTTATATGAGAGGATTAGTGGTTGAACAGAGAACTCGCGTTCAACAATATTCTTGTTCGGCATGAGTTGCTCTATCACGCCGGATAATTGTCCACAAAATCCTGCACTTATCGTAGGGAGACCAATTCAATCCTAAACCTTATGAGTTATGCCAATTTAGTCCTAAACCTTTTGAAAATTTGACAATTCAGTCCCAAACTATTATTTAGATAATTTACCGGAAGGACTACAATGATAAATCATCAATAAATATTTAAGACTAAATTAGCAAATCGTCAAAAGATTTATAACTAAATTGGTATAATTGAAAGATTTAGGATCAAATTGGCAAATGATCAAAAAAGTTTGGGAGTAAATTGAAACAATTAAAAGGTTTAGGACTGAATTAACCGTCGTACAATAAGTTTAGGACTTTTTGGCAATTTTCCCCTGTCAGGCCATTATGCATTATCTTGAGGTGACAACCAACAAGTATCTCTAACAAATGATTAAGGTGAGCAAATATCTCATCAACATAACCAATCCATGAAAGCTCAAGATGTCCACAACAGTTCCTTCCACATATGCTTATGCCTGAACCATCTTCCAGGTACGATCTCAAGGCATTCACAAGAGAAAAGGATCTTGTAGAGTCCTATTCTTGGACTTATACCATCCATGAGTTGTTAGAAAACTTTGAGAAATTTCCAACATGTCGAAGTTCTTTCATCCAAATGCTACACAAGCGCAAAGGATTGTACAAGGCCGATTCGTCAAGTTCTTCATGCTTTGGAAAAACACTCTTGGAGGGCCCGAAAGATACATTACATGGCGCGACTGATCCTAGTTAACACAAAGGAAAAGTCTACGGCGCGTTAACGGGGGCTGATCTTGGGTATCACGCCACTTACAAGGTCACTGCCAACCAAATCATTGGATGTATATGGACTTCCCCTGGCGTAAAGAGGCTGCTGAAAGGCGGAATCGCCCACTCCTGAACTGGTAGGTTCTGATTCTGAGGCAATAGTGTCGGTTTCCGGCAGCATGGAAGATATATTCTCCAATTCTCGTACCACCTCCAACATCGCCGGTCGCGCCTTGGTCTGATCTTCACAACACTTGAGGGCCAATGCCATGAACTTCTTGATACATTCAGAAGGATATGGGCCCATACTTCGATCTATGATGGAGAACATCGATCCAGATTGACAAGCTTGTAGCACCTGCCAATGCGATCGACAATATAAAGGATCACGGTGAGACAGTACCAACAGTGCGAAAAATCACGATGCTTAAGTTACAATTCATCTGAAAATTCGGATACTACGACAAGAAATGCAATGGAATCGAATTGAGGCCACTCTCTGAGTAATGGACAGTAAACGGTAGGAATCTATGTCCTCTCGACATAGAATTCAGCACTTTCGTTAGTTGGGAAGATAACCATACTGATACTGCCCTGGATTGCAGCATACATGAGTCAGGAGGATCCAATAAGGATCTCCGTTCAGGTTTTTAGGATTTCAGAGAAAGGCGAAAGAACAAGTACCTCCCTGACAATGTTTCTACCATGAGATATGGGCTGCATCCCTGTCAACAGCTCCAAAAATACAATCCCAAGGCTGTAAACATCACTCTTTTCTGTTAACTTGTGTGTCAAGAAGTACTCTGGATCGAGGTAGCCCTGCATAGGAAAACAGCATACCGAGAGCATTATTAATGTCAAGACTTAAAATAGTGAAGCAGCACAAAGTACACAAGAGATGACTTTGGAGCTGGATCTCTATTCTCTACTCATTTACTGTTCCACTTATGTCAGATCCAAAAGCAGCGACAATGCCTAAATTTCCTTGTCTGATACCGTATAATGCACTGGTGAAGTTACAGATAACTTGAGAGAATCACGATTGGTTTGTCATACTCTAGTTTGTTAGACACTATCAATTGAAGGTGGCAGATGGTCATTCTCCCACAGAAACGGTTCACTAAATTCTACTTTTGCTCTACATCAGTCAGATACTCTGTGTTCTTCATTTAGTATGATATATTCTCCAACTATGACAAGCAGGATTACTTACAGGTGTGCCCTTTACGTTGGTGGATATGTGAGCAGTCACATAACCATCGGTATTTGGTGATGGAGCAAGTCTCGAGATTCCAAAGTCTGCGACTTTTGCGTTGAATCTGCTGTCTATCAATATGTTGTTGGCTTTGATATCCCGGTGTATGATGGGAGGGTCAGCTTCGGTATGAAGGTAGAGAATGCCCTTGGCTGAACCCAAGGCGATGCTCAATCTGACTGCAAAACTCAATGGGCTTCTATATCGACCTGCCAGTCGATAAATATCAAGATAAAGAAGATACATTTAAGCTCACAGATATCAAAATACAAACCTCGTTTGTGTATATTTCTATATATGAAGGGAAATTTTGGACTTGGAAGCACGTCAAAGTAGCATTTTAAATTCTTTGCCATGTTTCCTTTCATTTTTACGTACAAAAAAGCCAAACACGGCAACATGGGACTAAGAAATCCCACTTTTCATATTGTTGGCAGGAAAGAGTTAGCAATCACAGATTTTGAGGAAATTTCAATCCAAGTCAGCTGGGGTTCAGCTTAGATTCTGATTTTTCCTGCCTTCTGTCGAGGGCAAGGAACCGATTATAAGAAACGTGCGCACAAAAGTTTGCACTAGAAAAAAAAGGGGGAGAATGGAAAAAAAGAAAGAAAAGAAACTGTTCCTATATAGACATATGACAATCTATTTTATGCGATCATGAAATAAAAACGATAGGCGATCCATGTGAATAATCGAGAGACCGAACGGTAAATTAGACAGATGAGCTTTACAGAGCATGACGAACAATCAGGGATACAGCTTATGAAATTGGGTGATTTTTCACCTGATATGACATTGTGGAGGGAACCATTTGGCATGAACTCATATACCAACATCTGCAAGGACAATGCAAGAAAGCTATTAAACTTGTTTAAAGTCATTGTCACTATAGAAATGCAGCAAACCAGTACTGAAAATGGTGAAACAGGAGTATTGCCACATCGGTACAGTTACGAAAGAATAGCATATGCACAAGAACTATGCATAACAACTTTCCGTTTTGTTAGATATACTCAGTGTCCACATCCTGTTCTCACCATTCTACATGATGTGGTATGGATCATAGGAAGTCTAAGAGCATCTTAGTCAATTCATAGGTTCCAATCTTAACAGTTAGAAAATTGTGGGCTCGTTATAGAGTTGATTTTCCTGCACTTGATGTCACTTACCAGATTTATCCGCATGCACTCCATCTTGGCTGCACTGTAAGTTTGTACTGTATAAACATCACAGCTGAATCCTCAGGTGGGCACCTATTGATTACCTTACTTTTTGTAATCCTACCAGGATTTTACTTCTAAAGAGCAATTCTATATCATGTCATCAGCCGCCATACAGTTCGACTTAAAGCCTCAAAAGACAGAGAAAGGGAGAAGCAGGAGCTTCATACTATTAGCGAACAGGAACGGAAATATGATACTTCTTTAAAACATTGCTTCAATGAACACATCAGTGCCGTCAGAACCAAGAAGATTCTACCTGCTCACTTTCTTCGTCGCAGTACCCAACTAAGGCAACAAGGTTGCGATGGTGTAGACGTGACAAGAATTCTATTTCGGTGAAGAACTCTTGTTGACCCTGCAGCGATCTTTGCTCCGCACGTTTGATTGCCACCACAGTGCTATCTCCCAAGACACCTCTATAAACTTTCCCGTAACCTCCTTGTCCTATCTGAGCAGTGATGTCGAAGCTATTTGTCGCCTTCTCAAGATCAGCAAAGGAAAATTCTTTTATTCCTTCGACTTTCATGGGAACTTTCGAAGCTACACAAGGGGAGATAAAAATTCAGAGTCCACTCTGTGGAGGATAAGGCTTTTCAAGGTGCAAATAATGTGGCAGAAATCACCCACCGGACTTTGTCCTTGAACCTTGATCCTGGCTCCTAGGGTGTCTTCGGTAGAACAGAAACGCAATGGCCAGGCAAATGACACCGGCAGAAGAGAAGGATCCAAGTACAATTGCAGCCAGAACACCCTTGCTCATGCCCGAGCTCGTTGGCGAACTAAAATCTGCACATGAGGAGATTACTGTTCTCTGAGCACCATTTTAGCTATACGGGACAGCTTTACTTGTTTCAGAAGAAGCCTTTGATTCAAACAATTGCAGAGCACCTTTCCAAATGACCACTTGCAAGAGTCTTGAGAGAAAGAGAAGAAATGATATTCCAGTATAGATGCATTGCATGATATTACATGGATTGGCTGGTACCCTATTATATTTAGTCAAATCTATGTACAAATGATCCAATTCATTTATGTGATCAGTAATGAGGTAAAAAAGATTATAGACGGATATGCGATCAGTAGTAGAGAGATGCCCACGCGTTGCATGGATATTTATTTATTTATCTTGCAAAATCAATTAGAATATCCATCTTTCAAAATTCAATTAATCCATAAAAATTCAAGATTTTAGGGAAAGTACAAGTTATTCTGAATATATTTGCTCTCATCAGTGGCAAACTTATGGTATTTATATTCAATTAGCATATAGTTATGTTTACCTGCCATTATGTATATTGAACCTATAAAATGAATGTGTTTGATCTATTGTGATGTATCTATATTGCATTAATTTTTTGGGTTGATAAACTTCAGCTGTAAAAATTACTTATGAACTAATGATTTCGAAATGTACACATTCTAATCATTTATCTTTTCTTTCATAAAACTTTTTGGTGAAATTCGAAATTTTCACCGAAGAATTTCTCATATTTCTAAAGTGACCATGAAAATTCTACTTCCCGGGCAAAGATTGAACGTGAGCGTGCCACATGGCTCGACCTCGCTCGATCTCTACCCATCCTACAAACTTACCAGATTGATAATATCCGTAAGTAAAATTTCGCAGATCATAGGGCCCGAAAAAATCACTCCCGTTGATCGTGAATGTTGCAATGTCGTTTACAAGCCGCCGGACCTCGCTTTTGTTGAATCCAGTCAAATCACCAGTATAATTGCCAATCTCAGGATAAAACTTTAGAAACATTAGGAGCCTGGGACCAGTCTGCCACATTATGGAGTCAATCACGAGCTGATAGAGCTTCAAGCCAAGATTGGAGGTTATGTAATGTCTGAACTCGTCAGCATACGGGGGGAAGTCAAATATACTAGGACTGCGTAAACGAATTACAACGCCGAGCGGGGCAGCACAGAAGCATGGATCTGGGACATGAGGCACATGTTCGAAAGGGCTGGGGCATGGATCTGGGCAGCTGCTGTTGTTGGAGTACGTATAATTGGCAGGAGCATCAGCGCCGACATCTGCGGGCGCACAGAAATTGACAATGCCAAGTTCGTTCTCTCTTCTGCAGACCGGATTCCCTTGAAGCCTATGCATGGTTGAACTAGTAAGTCATCAAATTGCTCCCAACCGGGATATAGCTACTAGATACAAGTGACATGAATAGTGCTTATCTGAGTTTACGTAAAATCACTAATATTAAACGGCTCTAAAATCGAAAGTTCAAGATAATAACTAAACCCAAAGAACAAAAAGAAGAAAAAACAGCTGTGTAATGATCCAGACCACAGTGAATACATGCTTAGATCTCGATTAGCAGAAAATGTACCTAATTGTGACATTTGGAGGAGGATTGAGACTGCCCAAAACATCAGTAAGCGCATTGGTTTGGAACTCCCTGCAAGTAAAGATTCATATACAGAGGGTAAGAGAACAAAAGGAATCAGGCACCTATGAAAGTTCTTCAAACAAGGGCGAGGTAGCCCGGTAAAGATTTCAGGCAAGCCAACAGTTCATTTTTCCTGGTGTTTCTTTCTCTAATGCTCAATGTACAGCTTGATCTCTTAACTTTGTATCTGGATCAAATGAAAACTCTGCAATTGCAGCTGTCAGGTGGGGGAAAATGAGTGCGCGGGTGTGTGTGATCGCATGTTCAATATTTGACGGTTCATATAAATATGAACCATAAAAAATCTTGGAAGGAGACAAACGTGTACATACATTGCGATTCTAAGGCAGTCATACCATAAGTCATTTGAACCACACAACAGAGTGCTCATAGTATCGCTAAGATATGGCTAAGAATGAACCCATGCTATTATCTCTCTGCAGTTGGCTCACAATTTAAGTGTTGATGTTGCGTTAAAAGTGATATTCTGCCATATATTGGTTGGAACATCACCGGACAGGAAGTTGTCGTGAAGAGATCTGCAAAAGACAAACATAGTCATCATTCCTATGTAAGTCCATTATGTAACTACTTCCATCTGTAGAAAAATTGATATAGCAACATCAATTGGTGAAATGATGTGAATAGCTGCTTGAAGCTTCAAACTAGGAGTTCACTATGAGTTTGACGGGCAACAAGAACATGTAATCAAAGTCCAGATGATCCTTACAGTTTTTGAAGCTGGGTAAAACCAGAAAAATTTGAGGGAATAGTCCCATTCAGCCGATTATTGGAGAGATCACTGCACGATGTGAAGCAAATCAATTAAATATGGATAAAGGATTATCGTTATATACAGCCGTACCTCTCGTCAGAATTCAATTGCAGGTGTATTATATTTGTATGTGAAAGATTTGGTGGGACCACAACCAACTGCTTTAAAAGCTTAAGCTGTTAGAAGAAGACGTGGTTTAATATTTATATATTCCAACACTCCCCCCACACTTAGTCTGATTTTTTGCCTAGTACTAAGCGTGGACATATTCATTGGAGAGGCAAATAGGAGTCTAGAAAGGTTTGAACTCAGGACCTCCTACTATGATACCATAAAATATTTGATGGGACCACAGCCATCTGCTCTAAATGCTTAAACTGTTAGAAGAATGCGTGATTTAATATTTACATATTCCAACAGTATGTAATTGCCTTTCTTGCTTATTATTTCTTTGCAAGAACATGTGAATATGAGCCTGTGAGTGTGTCTATGGGGGTGTGTTTGTGAGAGAGAGAGAGAGAGAGCAACATAAATACTTCAAAATCTCATGGAGCACCTACATTGTAGTGATATTTGAATAAAGCTGATTTGTGGGTATGCTTCCACTCAAGTGATTTGAGCTAAGGTCTCTGCAAATTGAACAACAGTTTGGTTAGACAGCATGCCCAGACTATTTAAGTCTTTTGACTTAACTTGATACTTCTCATATATCTCCTCATACCATTTACACAGCTGAAGCCACGAAATAGCAAACAATTGGTAACATAATCAATGCTAACTGCCAAGCATCACTTATAGAAGTAAAGATTGAAACTTACAAATAAAGAAGACTCTGGATGGAGCTAAAATCAGGAATAGCACCTGTCAAATTGCAGTTTCTCAAACTCCTGTTATGATTAAAAGATTCTGAGTTTAGCAAATAGAAAACTATCCTTTTTGCGAGACGAAATGGAGAAGAAATATGCAGCTTGTGGCTAGTCCTGGCAGAAGAGTCGAAGATCCGTAAAGATGAAGAGCAAAGATTGCAATTTCACGCCAACAGAGTAAAACTTTCAAATGCCAAAATACTGATTGAAATTAACCTCCATGTGGCGCTAAGTTCTACGGTAATCATCTTGTAAATGCAATATCGATAACAAAAATTAGAAGCAATGCGGCATCAATCGGCACTCATAGTTTTCTGTTTTCTCTTCAAACAAAAGAAAACCAAAAAGGTGGGCCAATGCTGGCTTTGGTTGCATGCTCTATGCATGCATGTGTGGCGTATATGCATGCTATCTCCTGCTCCTGCATGTGACTGAACGTGAGGCTGGTCAGAGAGAGAGAGAGAGAGAGAGAGATCTTACAATTTCACGAGACGAGACATGTTTGAATAAGTAGGAGGGATTTCAGTCCCCTCAAAGTTGTTGTTGTCCAGTTGGCTGTAATGACACAAGATAGTGTAAATTGTAGCTTGTTTCTAGTAATAGGTGATCAGAATTTCAAACTTTAGTTCTCTGTATGAAACTTTGTATACCAGGATTAGATGCAAAGAGCAAGACAAACAACCTCAAGCAAAACTGAGCTCCCGCTCAAATCTTAACTAGATATACCCGCTTAAAGTTCCCTTAAATGAGCCTATACATTTTAATGTTCCTCAATATAAGAATTTCCAGAGGCTGTTTTACTTTTTTCGAGGCCAAAGTAGTCATAACTGTTTATCAGTTTTGTTTCTGCACTTACTCAACAGGTAATGCTGTCCAAGTAGTTTCAGTCATATGCGACAATGTTTATATGATCATTTCAGCCTCAAAAATCATTTTCTTGGATAGCAAGAGGAAAAAATCCTGTGTATGAAAATTAGGCTTCATCAACAAGAAACATACAGAATCGTCAGACTTCGCATCAAATGGAGCTGTGGTGGGAGATGACCTGACAAGTTGTTGTTATCAAGAAGGCTGCAAGAATTCCATTAGACTGTTGAAATAAAAAAGGAAAAAGACTGAGATAATGTGAATAGCATACTTACAAGTGCTTAAGCTTAGGCAGATTAGAGAGCTCAGGAGGAATCTGACCACTGATGGAATTGTTGTTCATGTGACTGCAAGACATAGAATCAAAGAACTAAAAGTAAGTAATCTGACCACTGATGGAATTGTTGTTCATGTGCCACTAAGAACCAAATGTTGATCTTATTATCTGCAAATCTTACAAGTGTTGAATGGTTTGCAAATTCGCAAATGATCTGGGAAGTGGTCCTGATATTTGGTTGAGGTCCAGCTGCAATTTCGTTATATTGGGGAGGGATCCGAGCTCATCAGGTAAAGAACCCGATATATTGTTTCCACTGAGAAGCCTGCATTAAACATTGCCTCCATAAAATGCTTTTGCATATTAATATCAAGTTTCATCTGACACTGAAAAAATTTCCTAGTTGTTGCACAGAAAGAATATGCTAATGAAGCTTCTATGAGCAAGTACACTGGATTCATTGTCAAGAAAATTTTGAACACCGGCATCATGACAAATCCAAGCAAAAAACTTCGTAAAAGGACAGGCAAGATTATATTTGCACTGAAGATCTCGTTCCACTGTTGCATTAAGAGTGTTAGCTGGCATATGACAGACAAGAAATTGTCTCACAAGGAAATTCTGTCTCTCTTAATAAAGAAAGAAGTTGAGTTTATGCAGCAATAAACCTAATCAACATCAAGGCCAAAAAATTGAACCATGGCACCAAACAATTGGATGTAGGTTTGTCCATTTATTATCCCCAGCTAATTAGTTAATCACCCCTGTATATAGTTTCATCGGTCATCATGCATAATTCAACACTCTTAAACAGATCAGGAGAAATTTATTGAACAGAAAAGTAGTGCATATAACTATCAGTGAAAAACGAAAGAAGGCTGCAGGTACGCTTGTGTGAGTAAAATTCTATAGCATCGTCGCATAACTGCTGGACCTAGTACAAATTGAGTTCTCACATACAGGAGTTGCAAAGAAGTCATGTTGCTGATCTCCTTTGGTATGCTGCCACTTATGTTGTTCCACATAAAATCCCTGCAAAGAAATATTGCAGAGTGGGGAAGAAAAGAGAGAGAGATCATTGGAAACTTCAACTTTCGAATTGAAATAAGAGCGAGCTTATACAGGCATGAGCACAACACTTCACAAAAAAAGAAATGGATGACAAGATTAGACCAGCGGCATACAAGTAAGTCACATGGGTGAGTACACCAAGCTCAGGAGCTAATGTCCCAGTCAGGTTCTTATTTAACAACCGCCTGCACATGAGAGAAACCACATATGTTGATAGCATTTACATGTTTAAAAATCAAGATTTGCTTCAGGATTTCAAGACTGAACTCCTGTACATGAATGGACAGTTTGACTCCCACATATTCGATAAGTTATGCCATCCAACAACACAGACGAGTATCATTGAACCAGAATCCAATGCTATAAGAGGTATTACCACAAAGCCTAACAAAAGATTTTAAAGCTACAAACATTCAAAGGAAACACCAAGCATCATATGAAGCACCCGAAAAACACAAAACTAGTGAGAAATCTGTTCTCACTAGATAAGCAATAATGGTATCTAAAGTAAGGTTTAGCATATATTGGTGAGGCAGAACAGGTCAATCGGTACTTCAAAGAGAGAGAGAGAGAGAGAGAGAGAGAGAGAGAGAGAGATGTTCATTTCTCTAGAAACTCAAAAAACATGTATAGAAATGAATTTACAGTTCTTGAATGTGCTGGTAGCCATCAATATCATCCAGGACCTGTGTGCAGATGACCCCGGTCCAGTTAGTGCAAGGATCGTTCTTCTTCCAGTTGCGAAGATGATTTAATGGGTCGCCGAGATGGTTACGGATTGCTTTCAGAGCTTTTACTGCAAAGCATTGGAATCTATCTCATCATAGCAAAAATAATAACAACCGCATGTCGAAAACATCATCATGTGTAAAGATCATCTTTTTCTCGCCATCTCCTTTTTGTCATTCTCGCGGAAAAGCAATGCTTAATTTATCGACAGAAGACGACACAACAAGCAGTTAAAAAACAAAAAGCAAAGAAACTGACATTCTGCCGGATGAATCATCTGTGCCGAAGCAAGCAAACCGAACCAACATGCTGATAAAGCAACAGCAACTCCAAGCAACAGAAGCCGTTCCCTCTCCATCTCTGAAACATCAAATCAAGCACGTTCAGAACAGAATCGAACCCCGCTCACTTCTCAGAGCTCAGAATCATTTGGACCCTTTTCTCATCATCCATCGCGCCGGGAAAACACGGCGCTAGCGTTGAGATTCCGGCACACGGAGCAAAACATATCGCTCGAGTCGGAAGTGGGTCGCGAAAGCTCTAACCTGCCGCTAGATTGAGAAGGAGCTGGAAGTGGGTGAGGGTCAAGCGAGCGGGAGCGGCAATGCCGTCTTTGTAGACGCCACGGGATGCGGGTGACGTGGGGACCGTCGGGCCGGGTCAGAGGAACCACATAGAAAACTGGAAGGTGATGGTAACGGATTCGGTGGAAGTGCATCGCCTCGGATTGTGATGGAGTTCTGGTTATTTTATGCAGAGGAACGTAAGACTTGTTCTTCTTCCTCCGGAGGGGGTGTGCGCAACTTGTGTGGCGCGAAAGGTTCAAACTTGCTCTGGTCATCGTCAGCATTTCTTACGTCGTTCGGCCGAATTTAATTCTAAAAGAATTACATAAAATATACTTCACACATAAAATAAAAAGTAACATCTTACTTTTCCATCGGTAACTTTTTTTTTATTAATTTATTAAAAAAAAAGTTACATAAAATTATACGTTAATCTACGTGTAAATAATTGCATGTTGTAAAAGTTTCAGGTTAAGAGTAAGCCAACGTATGCACATTATGTAATAGTGACAACTAACAAGTCAGAGTTTATCCGGACACCATTTTATATATGTGGGGGCCGATTTTGTGCTAATCTAAGTAGGTTTAAACAATTGAATGATTTCGACCCAAAAAAAAAAAAAATTCAATTGAATGACATGCCATTGATGGGGACAAAAAAAGTGTTTTTTATTTTTATTTTTATGGATTGCTAACAAATTCCTCCAAGCACACTTTTCCTAATTACATATTTTATCGGAAAACCATCAATCATAAAAAAATATATATTATTGGCTGTAATATTAGATTTCTACTGTGGTGTAATTAAATAAAGTAATTACCTCATCTCGTAAGTAAATAAGTATTTCGATGTTTTGACAAAAAAATAAAATAATAAGTACTTCGGCGTGTAAATTGTAGAAGAAGTCAAGATGGAAACAATTCATTGGTAATTCACCAAAATTCAGTTGCCTCTCTCAATTTCCTCAAATCTATAGCAACTTCGGAGTCCGGACAGAGACATCGGCTTAGGATATACCAAAATAATCTAACAAAATAAATAGAAAAAGAAATATTCACTCAATTTTCAACGTCCTCACTAACTCTTAGGAATATGAAATTGGACCAGTGGTTATTTTACATTTATTCCCCCGTGATTGGACTCATTCTGTACATTTTGGAGATTCGAAACATATGATAAAAGCATCAACTAGGGAAGTCAATACTCGTGGTTCGTCAATTAAATTCTTAAATGATGTTGGATTCGATATCCCTAGAGTCAAGTTGACATTTAGAAAAAAGAATTGAAGCTAAGTTTTATCCAAAACACTGAGTAAAAACCTCTAATTAAATCCTAAAAACCTCTAATTAAATCCCCCCCCCCAAAAAAAAGAGAGCCTAAACTTAAACTCATATGAATTGACCGCATTTAAAACTTATCAAATTGATGCAATCAAATCCTTTCGTTTTTCTTTTATCGAAAAAATAGTTATTTTGTCGGGTCCTTCCATTTTGACTAGCGAAAAATATTCATATGATATATTTAGTATTTTCTTAAAACACCGGTCACTGGTACGGCGCTCGTCAAGCATCACATAAAAAATATAAACTTGAAATTTTAAGCGGAAAAAAAGGGGGGGGGGGGGGGGAAGAATTCGATGAAAACTGGAAAAAGAAAGTGTCAATTTTTCTTTTTTTCTTTTTGGGGTTTGACTCTGTTGGAGCCCGTGCAGAATATGAACAAGAAGAAGAAACTTAACAAGTCACGAGCTCTCAAGCTGTCCTCTCTCAATCATAGACCAACAAAAAATGGAAGAAGTGAAAGATTCTTAAATCCTTCGCATCATAGAGTGCTTCTTGTTAGCTTAGTCCTTTGGGTTAATACTACCAAAAACTTCAAATTGGTACATCTGTGTCAAATTTGCAACAACATTATTTTTTGGAAAAATTTCAAAAAGGGGCTCAAAGTCCCTGCATTTTCTCAAAGAATGGCCCATAGTGGACAATGATTAAAAAGAGGGCATGAAGTGGCTAACTTCATTTCAAAAAAGGGCCTCAACGAGGATATTTTCGTACTTTTACTTATTCTTGACTTTTTTTCATTTTTTTCCCTTTCCTATTTTCTTTCCTTTCTCCTTTCTTCTACTATGGGCCCTCCTTGAGGCCCTTTTTTGAAATGAAGTTGGCCACGTCAGGCCCTCTTTTGAATCATCGTCTACTATGGGCCCTTATTTGAAAAATTGCAGAGACTTTGAGCCCTTTTTAGAAATTTTCCCTTATTTTTTTTAACCACAAAAATTTTCAAACTAGTATACCTTGAAAAATTTACTTGAACTATTTTTTTAATCACCAAAAACCCCAAACTAGTAAATGCGTGGTAATTTTACTTTAAATTAATTATTTTGACCACAAAAAACCTCTAACCGGTATACATAAGACAAATTTACCCTCATTTGGATTAAGCCATGGAGGGTGAAAATCGCAAAAGTGTACATTCGGCAATTGCCACGTATCATCTAAATCAACAATCTAACGATAAAATTTAACGAAAACTAACGAATGATAAATTTATTACTTGTATCAGTTAAATGTGTATCAGTTTAGGACTTTTATGGTTAAAAGAATATTTGGGATAAATTTGTCATAGGTGTATCAATTTAAGGTTTTTTGTAATGTTAACCCTAATCCTTTAGATGTAGATTTTTCTTATTTATCATCTCTGATTTTGGCAGCAAGCATAAGATTTGAACTCATAAAATTCTCATGCTCTCTTTCCTAGCGAAAGGAGCTCAAGCAGTTGTTTGCTGCACATTTGGAAAAGCTAGAGCAACCATGGCCAAGTTCAACGGAGCTCAATTTCCCATTGCTGTAAGCTTGGTAGTTGGAGCAACCATGGCCGCAAACTCAAAAAACTCAAGCGGCCAAGGCCATGACTACGAGCTTGATGAAACGGAATGATTAGACATAAAGCGTATGTAGATGGGTTTTTAAGTCTGTTGTCAAAATCCAGGGCTCAACCCTAGACAGGCAGTGAAAACTATCAAGCTAAAGTACAGTAGGGGCAGAGGGAATTTCTAGTGGAGCGGTGAAATGCGTAGAGATTGGGAAAAAAAAAAACACCAACAACGAAAACACTCTGCTGGGCTGACACTGACATTAAGAGCTGAAATTCTAAAAGATCACTCTTTCATCTAGGGATGCCTAACCCCCACTCAAAGGGGGAGGAGGGAGGAAAGGGGCAGGAGTAGTCATCCAATGCTTACTTTTAGACTTAGTAGCAAGCTCGACTTTTTTTTTTTAACCTTAAACTGTTAGCTCTTTTTATTTTTGTATTTCTCATCCTCTTTTTTTCCTTTCTTTTTATAAATATTTTAACTTTTTTTTTTCATACATGGCTCTTGACCATGAACCTTGACAAAAAAATCACGTCAGTCAAATTGAACAAAATTAACGAATTGATTTAACCATACCAATTTCACATTTGGAAAAATTTCAAGTGCACTTATCCTTTTATTTTTTTAACTAGATCAAAGTCAAACATGCCAAGAAGAATATATGTCTTACTTGTGTGGTATTATCCTTCCCCACTCGAAATGGGCCTGGGCAGGGCCAGGAAGCGGGCCTTTCCTTGCTTGAAACTACAAGCGTACCATTTGAGTGGTGTTCGTGTCTGGCATAACGTGGCGTCGTGGACCAAGATTGCCATACATGGGACTGGAAAAAATCAATACGTGCACAAAGTACTGACATATTCAAATCTTCGTACCGACATTTCTCTTTTTAATCGAACATATCGTACTTTACCTCAGGAAATATATCTTACAAAAGTTTTCTAGACAACAGCGAGTTGCCACTTGCCAGGGCCCAAGGGAGGGTGGCTAAAGCACAAAAGATTGGGCCCCGATAACACATAAGAGTTACAAGTATAAGCAAACCGCATACTTAGAGTCATTCACACTTGATCAACCGGGCATCACACGCATTGAGACCCATTAAGTTTAGCATTCCTTTGCAGTCCATTCCTCCGATTAGCAATTGCTAGAGGATTTATCAATGACAATCCCAGTGGTTGTTCCCAAGCTACCCGCCCATACTACTTGTCATCTTCTTGCATAAGCGAGGAACGAGACCCGGTATCAGAAGCATTGCCAGATAAATGGACCCAGATGTACCATGGAAAATGTGATTGGCGCTTTATGGTGATGATGTGCCCCAACATGCAATCAAAGAGCTTCAAGTTAACCACGCAGTGCATCCAGTCCGCTTTTCGAGGTTGTATACATCACAAGAAAGTCCCATCACAAGTCAGCTAGTTTCAACCGCGGAACAATATTCATCGATTGCAACTCCTGACAATGAATTGAGCATAGTGTCACTGACAATTAACATTGCATAAATACTGTCGAGTATAAAATCACTTTAACCATGCATAGATTGGAATAATGAAATACAAGGAAGGAATGATGGCATTTCAGCAACAAAGCACAGTAGTTTTGGGTGGGGTGTGTGTAAAAGGAGTACATACCTGGATTAAAAGCTTGCAAGCATATGGCAATTTCATAGTCGAAATATTGTCCCCATTCTTACACGAAGAACATATTCCTGTTTTGAGCTTATGGTTGTAATATCCTAACAAACCACAAGCTCTGCAAACCTGCCAAGGAATGAGAAATTAAAATATCGATGATCTCTTTCAGCAGTCGTTCATTAATCAATAAATGTTGATAAAGCGCTTACAAAAATTTGAACCGGAACAAGTTGCAAACTCAATCAAATCGACGGAAAATCCTAGGTGCATAATTTACCAAGCCAATGCAGCGAAGTTTAAAAGAAAGGCTTATTTTGAGAGGATTTGAGGTTCAATATCCAATGGATAGTAATGTAGAATGATTTTAGTGGCAGCTTAAAAATATGACGCAAAATATTGGCCTTCCTTTAAAATTACATGTTAAATATTTTCTATAACAAAAATAGCATGACAGATAATAATGTTACACAATTCCACAGGCAAATTCGTGCAATAAATTCTTACAAGCACACCAACCAAATCGAGTATTTCTATTTCAAAAAGGACTTCCGCTAGGACCAGGACGGTAATTGGAATGATAACCGACCACACTAAAACATAACCTTTATTGGGGAACATAAATGTGATTTAATCGATACCTGAACCTCGAAAGGATCACTAGATAACATCAGGCGCTCGTAGATAAGCATACTTGCACCATAAGCTATCAAACAATCACGTTCCATCTCTCCAACTCTTAGCCCTGGATGATGTTCAACATTATTACAAATAAAGGATACTTCTTGCTGCAAAAGGAAGTAACTTGTAATCGAATATACAGATGGTGTAAAGACCTCCATTCCTGGCTCTTCCTTCAGTTGGTTGTCTGGTTAGCATCACACGTGGACCACTGCCCCGAGCATGCATTTTGTCCAAGACCTAGACATTTCAAGTTCAGAATCACAAGTTGCTGAGATTAATGTAGATGGACCATCTTCATTCACAATCTGCAGAGTCTAATTTGACCAGACTAATGCTTATAGATAGACAAGGCAAGCCTTTTCGCAGATCTTGTAGCACGAAGGTTGCTCCTCAGTAGGATGATAGAATGCTAACAACTTAAGGTAGAAAGTAAGACTTCACAAAGGGTCCATCTTGTTGTACTTTTCTCTGGAAGTAAAGTGATTAATGGGCTTGGAAGGCATAGGAGATGATGTCAGAAAAAAAAAATCTCGAAAGTCGATCTCTCTTGCTACTCTTCATTTGGTTCATGTGGAAAGTGTCGGATTGAGGATTTGGAGAAAAACTAGTCTCTTTTTAATATATGGTCCATTAACGATTTTTTAGTAAGAGTGGAAGGCATAATTCTGTTATTGTTTATTCTTTCAATTCTTCTAATATCAATGTCCTGCACAAAAGTAAGTTAGCAAATTGCAGCCTTTTCTCCTTGTCATGACTTAGTATAATAATTTATTACATCCTCTGAGAGAGCAATGACCGTTCAATAAGTTCTCAGAACCCACTAGATCAATTCATCAAAGAAATGGACAGAGAGGGTGGCAGTATCTCCCAATGGACCAAAACTCACCATGTGTTTCAACTTCTGGTAGTAAATTGGCCCCATAAAAATATAGGCCTGAAGTGGGCAACCAGTTATACCTATAAAACAACAGCAATAATCAATATACTATTTGACACAAATCAGCATAGACAACAGGAACGCACTAATACAATCAGCTTTTATGCTATATCTTGAACATATACACTGTTCGAAACTACTGTACACAATATTCTTGGGCAATGCATAATCATGTCTATCAAATCTCCTGTTACTTCACGTTAACTTTACAGTGCAAAAGTATGAAACAGAACAAACCGTACACTAAATAAATGCGAACTGTCAAGACTACAAGAATTCTCCAAGGGATCCTTTCTACCTAAATGAGAACTACAAAGCCAGATTAGATGAAGTTGCATTTGAGAAACTACGCTTCAAGTAGTCATTTAGATCAGAGAAAACTTCTTCAGCAATAAAGTCCACCTTTTCTTACGTTTACCGCATACTGGTAACTTGAATGCTACTTATAAAACTCTTCTTCCCAAGGAAAATCTTTCTGTATGCGTGGACAGTTTAGTCCTGTGTTTCACTTCTACATATACAGGAAAGCATTCAAAATGCTCACTGCTGTCCTGGATACGGTAGAACATTTATGTCGCACTAAATTTTTATAATCTGCTTTCAATGGATTTTCCTTTGCTGTCTGTAAAAACACTCTCTGCAGATACGGACTAAGATCTTTCGACAACCAATCAATTTGCAAATTGATCCTTGCACAAAATCATGGTAAATTCTGTTATAGCTGCAACTATTTAATCTGTATATGAAATGCTTCGTTTCAATTATACAAGTTTGTCTAATAAAAAGGATATTGAAGTTTCATGACATCAAAGAGAAGCACAAAAAACTTGTGCTAGGACAAAAAGAAAGAAAAAAAAGGATATATATTGATGCATTGAAGTTCAGTGAGATAAACTTACTGAGATGAATAATTACCTGAATAGAGAAAGTCCTTTCCATTGTAGCTGAAGCCATGCTTGACAAGGGTTTCACTATTTAAAGCATAAGTAAGTTTGTTATCCTATTTAAATTTGCTAGAAAGGAGGGATGGTCTAGTAGAGATAAAAGAACCTTATAGCCTCAACCCTGTCTGCATGACCACTTGGTTCACCAAATGCACTACCATAATGAAATCTTCCACATGAAACTCCAGCTTTGCTACCAAGCAGCTCAATCATCTTACCTACTGTCATTCGACTAACAAAAAGAAGCATAAAGTCAATAGATTTAACACAACACTAAAAGAGTGCCAGTGCAAACCTAAGTCCCTAATCACAGTGCATGCTTAACCAACAAAAAAATATCATGATGATGAAGATAGACTGCGATCAGACAATTTAGTTCCAATTAAAAAAGAAGACTAGTGTGCCAAAGAAGTACATATCCATCTCGAGAAACATCAAAAGGACATGCTCCCCCTACCAAAAAACACGAAGAAAAAATCCTTTGTGAGTGACGTGGGGGGTGCTGCGGAGGGAGGAAAGATCATTCTCATTTCAGTCTCAAAAGGGAAAATTATGCTAGTTCATGTCTGCTTCCCTCTCCGTTGTTCTATCCAAAGAGACCCTCTCTTTTATTGCTTGTAACTGTTCCATATAACAAGAGGTTTTTCAATTAATCCCTAACTTTCAAAAACAATTTACAATCCATTTAAGTCCTTTATTTGGAGCAAGCCTAATATGGTGCATGTTGAATAATTATCCCACATCACTAAACAATGGGTCCTATATGCTTTTTATATTCATGTGGTCTCCCTAAAGCTTTTGGTTAAACTTTCTAACATGATATCAGAGCCGATGTTATCTCTTGAGCGAATGTGCACCACCCTCCATTAGTCAAATTCCACGTGCCGCTCGTAGTCCAGCTTGCACGTGAGATGGGTGTTGAAGTATTGTCCCACAACCCTTCATAACGGGTCCTATATGCTTTTTATATTCGTGTGGTCTCCTTCCACATATAGGCTTAAGCTTTTGGGTTGGACTTTCTAACAATACAAACTAAGACAGTAACGACCATGGATAATAGGCCATACTGCTAATGCAATATGAACCGCCTATTTGAACAACAGCAATCAAGATTAACTCAGAAAAAGATTAAATTTGAACCAATATGTGAGAATATCCTGACTAGTGTGGGGGTGGTGTGACCAAGCATGGCAAAGGTAGGACATATGCATGAGATAAAACAAGTGCTGCAGTAATTGCAGCAAACTGTCGTGAAGTTCATAATCCATACTTCTAATTAGCTGACTACGAACATCATCTGAGAAACTTAGATGATCTTGCAGGAATCGTCATAAATTTTCTCGAATAAACGTCATTTTGAAAAAGACAAAACATATGTTATCATATGTCATTTCCAGCACAGATTTTACTCTGGCAAATTATCATATCAACTAACTGTCACTACGCCAAAACAAAGAAGAAGAGAATTTCTTGCTACTTCAAATATTTTAACAATAGCTTTCAAAAATTATCCAATGAAACTCCTTGATGACTTGTTCCCAAAAAGTTTTCCCCAAAAAAGCTGAGCAAGAAATGTCAGCCATGGAAAGGTAGTGGCCTGTAGGCATGAAGGCTCCTTCAAATGAAAGACGAGAAAATTTCCAGTTATTGTCACTGCCATTCTCAAAAGGCATGTCCACACCTTTTTCTGCATGTTCATGCCATTTATCAACATAAGTGGCTCACTTTTCGCTTTATGAAAAAAGGCAATACAAACTTAAAAACGCTTTCCAACTGATATCCATGCCAAGCAATGCTCGTGATGCAAGGTGGAACTAAGGACTTTACCTTGGAAAACCATGAGGATTCATAATCAAATCAGGGCAAATCCCACGTTCAGAAAACGGAAAGTCTTCTTGCTGAACAATGGTACCACAAACTCCTTTCTGCCCATGTCTGCTACTGAATTTGTCTCCAACCTAAGCATGCATTCAGAGAAGTAAATTGCAAATTGAGAAACTTTACAGCCAAACAGCATTTATTATGCCCACCTCAGGTCGACGAGTATGCCGAATCATGAACTTAATTGATAAATGGTTGTTCTTATCTGAACAAAGAGTCACTCTATCTACCACGCAAGTCTCGCCTTCAGTGCCCTTAAAAGTTTGCCGGCTAGGCTTATAGTCACTGAACAATATATGAAAAAAAGGAGTCATGAGCCAATGGAAGACACAACAACTCCTTCATACTTACCCAAGATAGTAAAACTCACCTATCTTTCAGCGCAACCCTTACCAGGTCTCCCTTTGTTATGATAGGGGATTCCTTGTTAATGTAAACATCATTTGGCCTAATGATTTCCCCAGGTGCAGCGATGCCATCATTGTCCAATATCTAAACAAGCAAGATAGATGAAGCAACAAAAAAGATAGGCAGATTCTATGCAACTTCATTCCAATCAACTAATGTTGTTTGATTAGATAATCATATGATGAGTTGTAATTTGTGGGCATGCTGCATCTAGAAATGACATTTGATAAATACTTCTAGAGGATTATAAAGAAACTGCAACAAACAAAAAAAAGAAAACAAACATAACCTCATAGTTCTAACTTCTTGTACATTCAAACACATACAAAGGTTAGAAGTTTAAAATCTAAAGAACACATAATCTCATTAGCACAAGAAAGATAAAAAAAAATTAAGGCAATTATGATTTAGAAGAATTTTATAAAATTTAAGCTCTATTTCCTCAGCAAATTACCAGATGCTAAGAAATTTGAGAGATCTGACATTTCATGATGAAGAGCACAATAACACAAAATGATGCATCACCATCCTATAATTCTTGAAATGCAAAACATGCTGAGAGAGTCCGGAATGAAGGGCTTTTGAGACGAAAAGTTTAAGTCTAAGACAAAATTATGGCTTGCCTGCATCCTTTCCCAGTCTGGATTTTCACCTTTCTTGTTTATGTCATCTTTCCTAGGTGGCCTGAGTATTCTGTCTGATGTGTTATTTTCGTACTTCTGATTGATGGCACTATACCTGGAGATTATCACAGATACCACATCAAGAAATTCAAGGAAATGAAAGACAAGAAGAACTAAATAGCATCATTGCCCAGGTAGGATTTGCATACTTTTTCATCACTATACAACGACCGAATCCACGATCCAAAGACGATTTGTTCATGACAATTGCATCCTCTATATCATAGCCACTGTAACTCATCACTGCAACAGTCGCATTCTGCCCAGCTCCAAGCTTGTCGTATCCAATCTAAAACCAGAGATTAAATCGATCCCTTATTCACTTTAAACTATCATAACACAACTCTGACCTTACTCACCAGTTCAATTGTTCTTGTTGTTAACAAAGGACGTTGAGGGTAGACCAACAGATACAGTAGTGTGTCCATCCGAAGCAACTGGGGAATCAAGACAGTGCAACAATCCTTAGATTAAAACAGAACCATCTAAAGGAAATTAACAGCTCATGCTATGAGCTCATGTTATCATGCGAAATCTGAGGAGAAAAGATGTGATAATATAAACCATTTATTGCATTGTTCTTCGATGGCTTAAAGTTTAAGGGAAGATTGTTGCGCACTCAACTTGAACATGGTATCAGAGTCGAAGATCTCGCATTCGATTTTTCACACTACCCTTTCACCAATTTGTGGTTTTCCCTCAATTATACATGCTGGGTTTTCAGAAAGTCCAACACAAAACCCTTAATTCAGAGCCTTCATGTACATATAAAGCCCATTCAAAGACCATTGCTAGCAATGTGAGATAACATTAACCATCCAAACTAGACCGAGACCAACGCAAGGAATTGACCATCAGGGAGCCACGGACATGGCTGAACCTGGCTTTGAGACCATATTACGTAAAAGCTTACGCCATTATGTGAAGGGTTATTATTGTATATGTGAGATTTTGAGGGACCGACGTCAACTGTTCAAAAAGCTTAAGCTATTAGATGAAGACATTCTTTAATATTTAATTATTCTATCACACCTCACGCTTAGTCTTGTATTTTTTCCTGGTACTACACGTGTCAATATTTAATTGCGGAGGCAAATTATATTGCGCCTGCTTAAGACCTCCGTCATCATACTGGCCTTCGCATGAAGAGTGTGAAATGAAAACTGTCTCATTGCTTAAAAAATGAACTTTCAGAGAAGACGTTTGCCACTCAAATAAAAAAGACTAAGAAATAGTCATCACAAAACAAAATCAAATGGAAGTGGTCCAGAAGGTCCAAGTGAATCCAAAGTGCACACTAGTGCAATGGTGTAGGCACATTCACCGACAGATATAATGACAAGAAGTCGTATTTTACAATGTCTTCTACTACATGGAAGAAAATCAATCAAAGTCTGCATCCCCAACAACAACCCCCCCTCCCCCCCCCCCCCCCCCCCCCCCAAAAAAAAAAAAAAAAAACCGGTAAGGTTTTTTCATTTTGATCCCTAAATACTTCAGCTCCAAAATATTAATGAAAAATATTACTAAGAACAAGCAGAGGTGAAACAAACCAAATAAGGGGTCGACTTTTGCATGCACACTAGACAAGTTCAGTTTGTGTCAACCACTACACAGTATCAGTGGAGACAAAAAATTTCCTCCAATTGACTGATGAAACTGGTGGGCAATGCTAGTATGAGCGAAGACATGATTCAATATACCATCAGAAAAATAATTATGGAAAATTGCAATACATTTAGAAGAGAACCAAAAGTAGTAGCAAGAGGAATATGGTGGATGCATACACCTAGTAGGGAAAAAGTACACAAGGAAGTGTCAAAATTTTGGTACAGTGCTGAGGTTTGTTCCAAAACATTTCAAATGCTCATTTTAGACCAAAAATTTTTAAGAGTCGATTACTTAAGTTATGCCAGCGACTTCGACTTGTTATCTTTTTAATTATTAACGGATTTTTCATATGACCTCCTATTTGCTATGTGGGATCTTTTATCATTATTCCTCTTTTGCTCCCTCTCTCCCCTCCTCTTCACCATCATCTTTCATGGTGTTGCTACCGCCACGTGCTGCCAACACCTCCCTCTAAAACTAGCCTCAAGATGAGGCTCTTCATATCTAGCATTGCCAACGCCCAAGAGGTTGACTGGGAGTCAGTCTACCCCGCTGCCAAACAATCCATTGAAATGAAATTTGGGGCTACAGTTTGGCTTGGGGAGCAATTCAAACCTAATTCCTCAATTTGAGGCAAATTTGTATCATTATTGTTCATGTATTAAGGAATGATTTCAATGGCAAGCCATGTAGGATTATTGAATGTTAAAATAATGCCGACTAAGCTTTTCCAGCAAGCCAAGTGATCAAATGCCTTGAGCACTATTGTGGCATTAAAGTGAGCACCCGTTTGGCACTTCTAATGTACTTTTCCCGTTTTTAAAAAAATTTAAGAATAGGTCTGAACTAATCAATCTCTGTTAGGCTTCATTTTGAGGAAATGAACAAAAAATTGTTGAAACTACAACCATTTCATCGAGCTGATAAAATGCCAAAGTAAAGCATCAAGTTTCAGAGGAGATAGATATATCCATAGCAAGAGAAAACAAAATAGGAACCAATACAACCTAATTTGAATGGCGTAGGGCAAAATGGTCAACCTAAAGTTCAAAGATTCAAAGTAGAGCAATAGACTTGCCTGATTATATGCAATATTCCCCATTGCCTGCTTCCCCATTGCACACTATTAAACATAGGAAGTGCTATAGTGAGATGAAGTTTTATTGGTCCACAGATCACAGCAGGATTATAGCTAATCAAAGGAGTCCATCGGGAACTTCCAACGAACCTGGTATGTATTTCGAGGCGACTGGTTATGATGAGGAAAAGGAATTAGCCCAGCACAAACACCTAGGATGGTGAATGGCTCTATCTCGATATGAGTTGTCTCTGGAGTAGCCTCCCGTTCATATAAAGCGATCTACAGTAGATGCTCATGTAATCACTAATGTAGCAGTAAATAACTCCAAACATAAAGTGGACTAATCAAATAAAAACAAACCAAAGCGTTATTCTCCTCATTGACGTCCAAATATTCAACCAACCCTTCTCGAACAAAATCATCAAAAGTACGTGCTCCATCCTGCAAATTGAAATCAGAAAATGTCAAGGGCACATGTTAAATGAACATTAAGAAAAGAGTAAGGTTCAGTCAGTAGACATAAAATGTGCTTACCAACAGTCCCTTCATGTGATGTTCTTTGATCCTTGATACACCTTTGTCAGCGATAACAAGGGGACGACATACCCGCCCACCATCAGAAGCAATGTAAACACAAAGCTGATTAAAAAAAAAAAAAAATCAGCTGTCAGATGCCACACTAATAGCAATTAATTATGTTGATGACACCATAAAAATTTGCAATAATTGTTTTGCCATCATGGTCACACCATCAAAATTTGCATTAATTATTTTGCCATCATGATGATCACCACTGATCCCACATAAGGTACCAAGCTGAAAAGTATGTTGGACATACCTAAGGTGATGATAAATATAATTCTATTTATCCTCCATATGCAATCAAGTTTTAAACAAATTGTCATTTAGGCTATGAAGTAAATTATTTGCTCCCAATGGTTTTCTTGCATGAGATGCAAAACTCAACACATAAACAAGTAGACAGTGATAAACTTCAGCTTGTGGTACAATATGGAAGTCACTCAGTGTCTGCAATATCTTTTAGTTCTTTCAGGAAGTACCATTCCTGCCACGTTCCAGACTATATTTTTGACAAATGAACAAAAAAAGAAACAATGCACAATTCTATAGCCACACAGAGAGAGAAGCTTGCTTGGTCATGCTCCTTATTTTAAACACCTCTCTTAAGAATTCCCTTCGTTTATATCCACATGTTGATCTAACACAAGTTAACTATATCGCACCAATCTTAGTCAATGTATTTTGAAAGATTTTATGGAACCACTGCCAATTGTTCTAAAGCTTAAGCTGTTAGAAGAAGGCGCGGTTTAATATTTATATCTTTCCAACACTCTCCTCACGCTTAGTCTGGTCCTTTGTCTAGTATTAAGCGTGGACATATTCATTAGGGAGGTAAATAGGGGCTTGGAAAGGTTTGAACTCAGGACACTCCTACTCTGATACCATGTTGATTTCAAAGAAGAAAAGTAGTTTCTTCTATTTCTTATTGTCATAATGTTACAGAAAAACATCAACACATAAATAGAGTCTAGGACAACCATACTAAAGAAAGGAAATACAGGTAGAAAAGGAAAAGATTTCCACTACCCAATCTTGAGGATTCAGAAATAAAGGAAATAAAATAAATGGAAACAAAAGAAATCATATCCCAAGATTTTCTCCTGATTTTCCGAGATCTTCTCCCGATTCTTCGACAATAAAAACTTATTGCTATCCGAAGACCTTTCCCAGCCTCTAGATTTAATGCAGCCTTGCCCTTAAAACTATTTGGTTGTACCTCCTTTGACCACATCTCCATGATAGAAATCGGGGCAAACTTGATCCTAGAGCAAAAGGATGTGTGTTTGTTGGTTATGCACCTAACCAAAAAGGGTATAAATGCCTTGACCCGATTAACAAAAAAATGTTTCTCACCATGGATGTCACCTTTTTCAAATTAACACCTTTTTTTGGAGCTCATCTTCAAAGGGGGGGGGGGGTGTGAAGAAATTGCAGATTCGCCCAACACCACCCATAGAGTCTTTTCGTCTTCTAGAACCTGAAAATCCTCTTCCCCGCAACTCTTATACCTGATTTTGAACCATGTTTTTGTGAGATTTTATGGGATCACTTACCAACTGCTCTAAAAGCTTAAACTATTAGAAGAAGGTGTGGTTTAATATTTATCTATTCCAACACTCCCCCTCACGCTTAGTCTGGTCTTTTGCCTAGTACTAAGCCGTGAGCAATTTCATTGGGGAGGCAAATAGGGGCCTGGAAATATTTGAACTCAGGACCTCCTGCTCTGATACCATGTAAGATTTGGGTGGGACCACTTGCCAACTGCTCTAAAAGCTTAAGCTATTAGAAGAAGGCGTGGTTTAATATTTATATAGTCCAACATTTTTCAAATAATGGAAGTTCGGGTCCATCTATTTTGGCATCTCATCCTACTTGTGAGCATAACACGTGCGAAACTAGTACCAAGAATATCGACCTCCTATCCTATGCTAAAGTCTACACGAGAAGAAACAAAACTCATAGAAATGAGTCTTCTGCGCCCTTAAGGTGCCATGAGTCCGAACCAGGGCCTAACCAAAAACTCCATACAATCATCAGGTAATGTTCCAACTCAATCTATCCAATCTGATCATAGTCCATAAAATGAGTCTACCGATGAACTTGACATACCTATTGCTATCCGAAAAGGAGTTAGGCCTTGTATCAAACATCCTATGTCTCATTATGTGTCGTACGAAAACCTCTCACCCATTTCCGTGCCTTTACCTCAACCTTGTCTTGTGTGGAGATTCCAAAAACTGTGCAGGATGCTCTACAAGTTCCTGAGTGGAAGGAAGCAATGCTTGAGGGGAGATGAAAGCTCTAGAAAAAAATGGAACATGGGATATGGTGGATCTACCCAAGGGAAAGTCCACGGTTGGATGCAAATGAGTATTCACAACCAAGCATAGGGCTGATAGGTCCCTTGAAAGGTATAAAGCTCAGCTAGTTGCCAAAGGATTCAAGCAGATTTATGGCATCAATTACTTTGAGGACCTTTGCTCCAGTTGCCAAAGTTAGAGTGCTCCTATCGCTTGCAGCCAATCTTGATTGGCCTCTGGAGCAACTAGATGTAAAGAATGCATTTCTGAATGGAGATTTGGAAAAAGAAGTATACATGAATTTCCCCCTCGGGCTTTGACAGAAAATTTGGATCAAAGGTTTGTAAATTGAAGAAGTCATTATTATGGACTGAAATAGTCACCAGGGCCTGGTTTGAGAAGTTCACTCACTCTATGAAGAAACAAGGGTATGTTCAAGGACAAGCTGTTCATACCATGTTTGTAAAGCATTCTCGTGATGGGAAGGTTGCAATTCTGATAGTGTACGTTGATGACATCATTCTCACTGAGAATGATATTGCCGAGATGAACAGGTAGAAAGAATGTCTTGCCTTCTGAATTTGAGATCAAGGACTTGGGAACTCTAAGGTATTTCCTTGGAATGGAGGTGGCTCGATCAAAAAGGGAATTGTAGTTTCACAAAGGAAATATGTCCTGGATCTTCTAAAGGAGACTGGAATGAGTGGTTATAGACCGGCAAATACTCCAATAGATCCAAATCAGAAACTTGGAGATGACAAAAATGAGGTTCTTGTTAATACATCGAGATACCAGAAGCTCATAGGGAAACTGATCTATTTATCGCATACTCGGCAAGATATTGCATTTGCTGTGAGTATGGTAAGCCAATTTATGCATTCTCCCTACAAAAGACATCTTGAGGCTATGTATAGGATCTTGAGAGTACCTAAAGAGCACGTCTAGAAAAGGTCTGCTATTCAAAAAATCTACTCAACAGGAAATTGAACATACACAAATGCAGACTGGGCAGGGTCAATTACTGTCAAAAGGTTGACTTCAGGATATTGTACATATGTCTGGGGAAACTTGGTTCCTTGGCAAAGTAAGAAGCAGAATGGTGGCAGGAAGCAGTGCGGAAGCAGAGTACCGAGCAATGGCCTATGGAGTTTGTGAGATGTTGTAGCTAACACAAGTACTAGAAGAACTTCAAGTGCCAGTGAAAATGCCTATGAAGCTATATTGTGACAACAAGGCTACAATAAACATTGCACATAATCTAGTGCAACATGACAGAACTAAGCATGTTGAGATCGATAGACACTTTATCAAGGAGCAGATTGATGCATGAGCTATTTGTATGCCATTTGTGCCAATAACGCAACAAATAGCTGACATTCTTACGAAAGGACTGTTCAAACCTAACTTCGAGTCTCTCATCAGCAAGTTGGGAATGATAGATATTTATGCACCAACTTGAAGGGGGTGTCAAAGAATCGGGAGAAGATCTCGGAAAATCAGGAGAAAATCTTGGGTATGATTTCTTTTGTTTCCATTTATTTTATTTTCTTTATTTCTGAATCCTCAAGATTAGGAGTAGGAAATCTTTTCCTTTTCTGCCTTTATTTCCTTTCTTTAGCATAGTTTGTCCTAGACTCTATTTATGTGTAATGTTCCCTGTAACATTGTGACAATAAGAAATAGAAGAAACTACTTTTCTTCTTTGAAATCAACATATTTAACCTGGACCAGCCAAAGAACAGATTGTGTTCTGATTTGCCGGTCAACCAGGTTGAACAAATATTAGCAAAACCCTCCTAGTTGATCAATTTTTCTAGGCAAGACCCAAATTGGAAGTTGGAAATTTTGCTCTTTCTAATTGTTGTATGATTGTAACTGTGAGATTTGGTGGGACCACTGCCAACTGCTCTAAAAGCTTAAGCTGTTAGAAGAAGGCGTGGTTTAATATTTAATTATTCTAACACTCCCCCTTACGCTTAATCTGGTCTTCTTGCCTAGTACTAAGCATGGACATATTTAATTGGGGAGGCAAATGAGGCCTGGAAAGATTTGAACTCAGGACCTCCAGCTCTGATACCATGTGAGATTTGGTGGGACCACTGCCAACTGCTCTAAAAGCTTAAGCTGTTAGAAGAAGGCGTGGTTTAATAATTAATTATTCTAATAGTAACATCATTCCTAACTCTCATGATGTGTTGGTATGGAAGGTGTTCTTAGTAAAAAGAGTGGTCTCAGATATAGAAAATCTTCAGTCAGATCATTCTGAGGGATGGTAGAGGAGATTAATGATTCTGGTAGCCGGTAGGATAGCTATTCATCTGAAAGCAATTAGGAAAGCAAAAGGTCCACTTGAGGTTGCTTAATTTGGATGGGAAGCTTCTCGGGACTGTGTGCTTACTTTGTACCATTAAATTACTGAGGGAACTGCTGAGAATACATCCTTGTTCGGTTCAATTCAAATCGCATGGCAACTCTCCAGTTAATGCATGTTCCATATGCACCGAATGAAGGAAAAACTTGAAAGTCATTTCTTTCCAATTGCAGCTGCTCAAAGATATCAACAATGGCCTTGGAGGAATATCATGTTCGTAAGCAGGATCCACCTTTTCGAGAATGAGCTGAAGCATAGGCTTAGAATCATTCTCAACGAAAGAAAGAACATTATCGACATCTGTCAACCATACTTTTTGGGAAGGATTTCAAGACAAGCAAATGTTCTTAAGGACATAAGAACTCGAAGGTACTTCAATTAATAGCCGAGTGGAGGTTGTAGACCGGTTAAGAAGTAGGGAACGGTAGTGTGCCCAAGAATGATCATCGCGTACTGGTAGCAATTCGAGTTTTTTGTGTCACAATCGTGTTGTGTCATGGAAGTATTGTATCAACTTTTAGGTCTAACCCAAACACAATAAGTTTATTAAACACGTAATTTTCAAGAAAACCCAAAAAATGACTGCTTACTAAACGGGTTACACGTTTAACATGTCAAAGATATTACCTCCTCATTAACTATAAAAAAAATTGTTTAAATGTGTATTGCCGTGTCTATATGTATCTAAATGTGTCATACTGACACGAGTAACAAATAAACCTGTCCATTAAACACGTCTATGCATGGCATAAACATGTTGAAAAGGTCAACCCACAAACTACATAATTATTATTTGTATATAGACAAGTCGACTCGTTTATGATAAAAGAGAATGATTCAGCTCATCCGATGCAAGCTAAACTACCAGTTGCGTAAACCAATCATGTCAAAAATTGCTAACCTTACAACCAATAGAATGGCCAAGTCTTTTCGTCTGGACCCACATTATTGCTACCCTATCAGCTCTGTTCACTACACAACCCATGAACAAATTGACTGTTCTCAACCTCTTCACTTTTTCTGATGATGTGGAACCCCAGTTTACGTGAATAAATATCGGGAATAAATATCGGACCATGAATAACCCACCAACCTCTTCTCTTTTTTACTCACATTTTTTTAGTTTTTAGAGTTGCACGTAGATAGCAACTACTTAATTGTGGGACAGCAGAGAGAAACATTTACCTGCTTTTCATTGACAAAGACACTAACAAACTCGCCTATTCGGCCAATTCTCCGTAACTTCCTCATAGTGTTCGCAAATCTCTGAAAAAAAAAAAAGAAACAAACAAACCAAAAGATTGTGTCACAAACAATTATGTTCACATACTACAACACTTTCAGACTAAGGAAACAATAGGGTACCTGTGGTCTCCTATGCTTGCCCAGAATGAGCCCATTAAAAATAACCAAGAATGAATTGGGTGTATGCAGCTCTTCACCAGATAGTAGTTCCAAGTCTTCGACACCCAAACAGTAGCACTACAGTAACATCAAGAATGTCAAGATTATTGTCTAAAGATTGCTAAAAGCCACCAAACTAGCTACGTAAATAAAGATAAAAAAAAAAAAAAAAAAAGGTAACCTCATCAGTTCATATCTAGCTGCTTAATTAATCTTATAGTATTTACAAATAGAACCACTTTTTTTCATTTAAGAGGGATCATCTAGAAAGAATCTCTCCTATTCTTAAACACCAAGTTCTATCCCATGGTGCTGTGCCTTGTGAAAATGGAAACCCTAAGAGTGGGTACTTACCAGACATTTTTAAATAAATCTAGGCTAAACAAGTTGTTCACCAATCTTTCTCTCCGAAAGCTCAATTAGAAAAGGTACCATCAACACGTAGATAACATATTTCTCAATACTCCACCAGCATGTAAGTTTGCCCCTATATGCAAATAGAGGCTGTGGAATAGGCACATTGAAAAAGTGGTGCACAATATCAGCAAAAACAAGAGTAAAATTCGTATGAGACAAGTGCCAAGATATGAACAATCGGCCTACGACATGGTCATCACTTCTTCTTTTTTTGGGTCGAAAACATGGTCACCACGTTAATTGACCATTTTTGTGAAAGTTTAAAAAACGCAAAAAAGGCATAGGTAAAGGAACCAATAACAGATCTGGCATATGCGTCAAGCATATTCCTGAACACAACTATGCATCACAAATTTACCATGTACATTTCAAACATGAATATTCATGGAATAAAAGGTGTTGAAATATATAAATATTAAACCACGTCTTCTTCTAACAGCTTAAGCTTTTAGATCAGTTGGCAGTGGTCCCACAAAATCTTACATGGTATCAGAGGATGAGATCCTGAGTTCAAATCTTTCCAGGCCCCTATTTACCTCCCCTAATGAATATGTCAATGCTTAGTACTAGGCAAAAGACCAGACTAAGCGTGAGGGGGAGTGTTGGAATACATAAATATTAAACCAGGCCTTCTTACAACAGCTTAAGCTTTTAGAACAGTTGGCAATGGTCCCACAAAATCTTACAAAAGGGTTGACCAGTATGGCTATGCACAGGGTTAAGAGGTCTTTACTGACTCCTGTAAAGCCATAAATATGTGCACAACAATCTTGATGACGTAGTGACTATAAAGAAGACCTATCCCATCCCAGCCACACATCCAAACTAACATGAGATATCCACAACAATCTTGATGACGTAGTCGCAGACAAGCAATCATTACTGCCTTATTTTATCAAGCTGGTGAGCAAGACTGAAATACTTGTCAATAGTGAACAAATGTGCATGAAAGAATATGTACCGACAGGATAAAACTCTAATGTTCAGGAGCCTTATTATCTCATCAAATCGAAAATCCATTTTTTTTTTACAGTAACTAATAAGTCAGCATAAAAAACAACAGACTGAAATCAAAATATTTTCAGAGCTGGAAGAAGAATTTATCTTAGTGCCTTAACATGCGATACGCAAAAAAATTAAATGAGAAAAACAAGTTCCTAGCTATTACCAAAGATATTAGTGGACCCTCCTCTTGATCAGTCGTAACATGAGTCATCAAGGCCAAATTCTTTACCAGACCGCAAGCCTCACCCTCTGGAGTGTCACATGGGCAGAGCATTCCCCACTATAACCAAAGAGAGAAACTTCAAGGATTGACTACAAGGCATTTAAAACTAGCTATTATAGGCAGTGCAGACTAAACAGCTAAGAACTACACAAGATCACAAATTGGAAGTTATACAGGAAATCAAACATATCAAGCACCTGGCTTGGTTGCAAAGCCCTCGGTCCACTAACTTTCCTTGACTTCTCAAACTGAGGTGAGATTCGGGTCACATAACCCAATGTCCCTATAAAGGATAGCCGAGCCAGCACCTTCACACATAAAAGTAACTCATTAACACCAAATATAAAGAGGATGATGTGTGTGTGTGTGTGAGAGAGAGAGAGAGAGAAGTTAAAGGGAAAAGGGATGAACCTGTGTCATGCCCTTCCTGTGCATCCTGAAACGTTTGACATCCCAATTTCCAGTTGAAAGGGCCCTTTCTAAACCAAGGGTTATAGTATCCTTATGTAATGTCTGCAAGAGAAGTGTTTGCACATTACTCGTAACAGTAAACAGTTAATCTTACTATTGTGGATTTGTCCATCTTGTACATCAGCTCAATCACTTGATGCACTCTTTAGTATGTGTATAAGCCTAGGTTGACAACCAACCAGTACACCTTGATATTTACTTTTTACCAAAAAAAAGTATGACAAAGAGATGATATAGATTCATTCTGGTCCAAATTAGAACCTCTGAGTTTCCCATGGGAAAAAAGGACAATCCAGCCGTAAAATTGCAATTACCAGTTCTCCATCTCAGAGTAGTTAAAAATGCATCCTGAATGGAACAATCGAAATCGATCTAACTTGCACTAAAAACAGGCCCAGTGGGACAATGCAGGATCGCAATTTTTGACTCGGTGAAATCGCGGGTCAACCTTGAGTTACTGCTGCTGCCCTTTGTATAAATTCGACTGTTAATTTCTTTGGTCTGATATAAAGAGTCATGAGTATTAACTAGGTAGGCCCTATAGACTCAAATAAAATGGTTTGTTTCCTTAGGGATGCAAGCTACCACATACGATTTTTCAATTTAGAAGCAATTATTCATGGAAACTCTTGGAAAGAAAAAGGAAGCTCGTCGAGAAAAGTGACCTCCAATACCAACAACCACAATGGTTGACTTGCATTTGTCATGGACCCACAAATCTGACAGCCAAGTAGCATGTCCACCAACTCTCTCAACCCACTCCCCCCACCCCCTCCTCCTCTCAAGTGGATACTAGGTAGTCCGGTGTCTTCAACTGACACAAAAAATTACCTTTCTGGACCCAAATATAATGAATCTAGATATTTCATTTCCATCGTCATGATTCAATTTCAAACATGTCGCTCAAATAACTATGTATTTTCCTGCTTTTATATATCTTTACAGTGTTCAAGGGATCATAAGAAATTTATTTCATTCAATTTTTGGTAAATTGTATTAGTGGGGCTAACAAACATCTCTTTATTGCTTAATTAAGCATAATACGGTTTTTAGTGCATTTTAATGAGCGTATAGATCAATGTGTAGCTCAGAATTTGCCAGAACTATTCCAGTGAGCCTGCCTGCCCCAGATTGACTTTAGGAAGCAGAAAAGGTAAATCCAAGTAGAGTTGCTTAGTGTCAAGTTGAAATTCATGTCTGCAGCTTTGAGAGGACAACCTCTTCTTCAACCTCCCTTGGGGAAGTCAGGAAGTAAGGTTGTGAGATTTGAGGAAGCAAATAGGGGACTAGAAAGATTTGAACTGAGGACCTCCTACTGTGAGATTTAGTGGGAAAACTGCCAACTGTTCTAAAAGCTTAATTTGTTAGATGAAAGCACATTTTAATATTTAAATCTTCTATCAAGGGTAATAGCCTTTCTCCTTTTTAGCTAGCATTGTTGTGATTAGCTTTCAAACGAGTTGCTCAAATAACTATGTATTTTCTTGCTTTTATATACCTTTAATGTGCGTCTTTTACAAGTTAACGGGATCACTGGAAAGTTCTTTCATTTAATTTTTAGTAAATTGTATTAATGGCACTAATCGGCCTCTCTTTATTACTTAAATAAGCATAATAAGGCTTTTAGCACATTTTGATGAGCATACAACAGTTTGAAGTTATTTTATGTAGATTGTAAAATCTTTAAATTTTAACTTCGGTCTTACAAACACCATACTGATCTTACATAGAATGGTCAGATGGAGCTTGTGAGGTATGCCAAGCACATGAATATCGCACTATTATGCTACAAGATATTAATTGGTTACTGTAAGAAAAAGAGTGCTTACCAAAGAAAAGTCAAATGGGCTTGACCTGCTGCGCTTTGATAAAACATTATCTACCTGCTTCTGGACTTCGCTGATCATAGTCTTAAACAAGTCCTGTAGCGAGTTGTAAGAAGTGATAAGAAGAGGTACACACATCCTTATTAGCAGTAATACTTTCTCTTGAGTAATCATGACAAGAAATGCTAAAACAAACACATACCTCAAAAAGCAGGGAAATTAATTGGCCAGATAACTCCAACCGCTTGTTCCCCACGTAATCCTAATAAAGATAAGCAATGTTTGCGCATTTTTAGGTTAAAAAGGGGGGATCACTACCATAGCCGACATCACTTGAAACTGGCCGAGCATACAAAACGGAGTAACTTAGGATTCAGGGGTTTCAACAGACCCCATATAATTGTTCATCTTGGTCCAGGTCTCAGAAGAGTATTGGTTCTACAACATAGGAAGGATGAACAATCTAGAGACACCCTTACCCAAAAAAAAAAAAAACAATCTAGAGACACAAACAAGTCTCTGTATCTGTAAGGCTATCAAAATTTCACACAATCAAAAAATTTTGTGCTAGGCAGATGAATTATGTACATCAAACTGATAAAACAGTACTTAAGCATCCTTTGACTGTTAAACTGTTGAGAGTATTTAGCCGATGAGGGCTTATTTGTCTATTTTCTTTATTATTTTATGAATAACTGCAATAAGGGCAATATTGTAATTTTTGGCCTTTTGGCTTTATTATAAATAGATAGCTTGGGGTCACATTGACCTAACCAAGCATTCAGTTCAGTTTTTTCTCTCAACATGGTATCAGAGCAAGGGCTGAACTGAAATCTTAACCCTAATTTCTTCTACCCCAATCGTTCTTCTCTCTCTCTCTCTCTCTCTCTCTCTCTCTCTCTCACACTTCCCACCGCAGCTCCTTCTCACCTTCTTCTTTGCTCTCTTTCACAGCATAGGGCGGCACTAATGAGGTGATTCTTTGAATCTAGTGTCTGCCCTAAATCTCACCTCTATGATATAATTTCTTTACAATTTGCGATAGGTGGTTCAACCCCTTCTGCGATTTTTTGGATCTTCTTATTTGAGATTGTTTCTGCCTTGCCGCTGGCCTTTCCTCTCGCGTGTGAAGACCAAAGTACTGCAGTTCGTGGACCACCATATTTATTTTTTTAGATTCTTTGGGAAAAAATCTGAATCGACGGAATTTTTTTAGGGTTTTCAAAACCCTAAAAAAATCGTTTTTTTGCCTTCCCTTAGATCTGATTTGGCTGCTTTTTGGAGGACAACTTCAGCCAACTATCAGCGGACTTCTACCCAATTTTTTTGGGCTTTTTTCGAGTTGTTTTTTTGAGACACAATGTCTGAGGACTCAACTGTGAACTCTGGGCCTACAGGAGATGGCACAAATTATTTGATGAGGTCTCGATCGACATTCTTGACCATCGCAGGCCGAGGGCTTACAGGACACATCAACGGCACTTCTGTGAGGCCGGCTACATCAGGTACTACTCAGGAAAAGTGGATCTCGAATGACTCTTTGATAATGTCTTTTTTGCTTAACTCGATGCAGTCACATATTGCAAAAGGATATTTGCTTCTTGATACTGCGGCACAGATTTGGTCAGCTGCAAGGGATACTTATGGTCAAGTTGGGAATGATGCACAGGTGTATGAACTTCGAAAACGAGTTCATGACACCACTCAGAAAGAGATGACTATACCCCAATATTATGCTGAGCTTCGGAGTTTGTGGCAAGAGCTAGATCATTATACCGATTATCACCCAACCAATCATGTGGACATTGCTGCCTACAAGAGACATGTGGACAAGATCAGAGTTTATGATTTCTTGGCGGGATTAAACATTGAATATGATCAGATACGTGTTCAAGTCCTTAGCCGGTCTCCATTCCCTTCTCTGGAACAGTCCTATGCCCTAGTTCACTCTGAAGAAAGCCGTAGGACAGCAATGCTTCATCCCTCTACTGTTGATCGATCTGCTTTACAAACCAGTGCCGGTACTATTGCCAAATCCGGTTCGCCCTTTCGGTCTGATACCTCTAAAGAGGTTGTGAAGTGTGAACATTGTCATAGGCCGTATCACACTAAGGCTACCTGTTGGAAGTTACATGGAAAACCTGCAGATTTTGAGGCAAAAAGGGCACAAAAGAAGGGAAAAAACATGGCAAACCATTCTGAAATTGTTCCTGCTGCACCTACTACTGATATCGGTTTATCCCAGGAAGAACTTTAGGCATTTCGACGCCTATTGAAAGCTTCTGCTGTTGCTGCCTCTCCCACGGTTGCCAATTCATCTTCTTTTGCTTCAAACCTAGCCACTTCAGGTATTTTCTTTGGGGGGTTTAATACCTCTGTTGTTTCCAACCCCTGGATCATTGATACAGGAGCTACAGATCACATGACAGGTTATTCTAATCTCTTTCAGCAATATACCCCTACTTCCGGTAGAGACAAAGTTCGCGTAGCTGATGGAACCCTCTGTTCCATTGCTGGAAAAGGGTCTATCCATTGCTCTCCTACTCTTCCATTATCAAATGTTTTACATATTCCATCATTCTCTACTAATCTCCTTTCTATCAGTAGTCTGACTCGAGATTTAAACTGCAAAGTAACCTTTTTCCCTTCTTATTGTGTTTTCCAGGATCTGGTAACGGAGAAGGAGATTGGACATGGTAGATTGGATGGTGGTCTTTATCTGCTCGAGGGTAGTGGTGTTTCTACTTCAACTTTGTCTTCTACGCCTCATCAAGTTAATTCGGCATTGACAGATCTTCATCAGTGGCATTGCAGATTAGGTCATCCCCCTTTAGGAACTTTAGAAAAAGTTTTTCCTAGTCTCGTTTCAGCTTGTAATAAAGATGATTTTTTTTGTGAAGCCTGTGTTTTGGCTAAACAAACTCGTTCAATTTATTCATCTTCAAATAATAAAAGCCGTTTCCCTTTTCATGTGATTCATACTGATGTGTGGGGTCCTTCACGGCATACTTCTATTTCCGGTCACCGATGGTTTGTTACTTTTATCGATTGTCATTCTCGTACAACATGGGTTTATTTGTTGAAACATAAGAGTGACGTTTTTCACTGTTTTCAAAATTTTCACAAAATGGTCCAAACTCAGTTTAATGCTACTTTGAAAATTCTTCGCAGTGACAATGGCACTGAATACACTGAGTGTCAGTTTCAACGGTATCTCTCTGATCATGGAATTATTCATCAGACCAGTTGTGTTGATACTCCTGCACAAAATGGTGTTGCCGAAAGAAAGAACCGACATTTGTTAGAGGTCGCTAGGTCTCTTATGTTTGCCCGCCATGTCCCAGCTCAGTATTGGAGTGATGCTATCTTAACTGCTGCCTATTTAATAAATCGGATGCCTACGAGAATTCTTGATTTTCGCACACCTATTGATGCTTTGCAGGGATCCTCGACTTTTATTCTTTCCCCAAAAATCTTTGGTTGTGTTTGTTATGCTCGTAACACCAACTCTAAGAGTAAGTTGGAACCCCGTGGTCTCCGCTGCATTTTTCTTGGGTATTCACCTACTCAAAAGGGTTATAAGTGTTATCATCCTCCTTCTAGGCGCACCATTGTATCTATGGATGTGGTTTTTCACGAGTCTAATTCCTATTATTCAGCTCCACCTCTTCAGGGGGAGTGTCCTAGTGTAGAGGTGTTCCCTACTTTGGATATTACTTACCCCTTTTCTCCTATACTCTCTGATGATTCTCCTCATTCCCAAGAGTGTTCTCCTTCTTCTCAAGAGGAGAACACAGGTTCTACTCCTTCCCCAGAGGAGAATAATGCAACACAAGAGAAGGATAATACAGTACCACAAGAGGAGATAACAAAACAACCACTTCAGGGGGAGTCTACCCCTACTCCTGTTAGGCAAACTGTCGATAGAAGCAAGACAATGAAGACATATCGTCGTAGAGAGCCCACTACCAACAAGCAGGTTAAGACCACTGATACATTGCCTGTTCAATCATCATTTCCGGATCCGGATTCTACTACTCCTGGTATGGTTTCTTCTTCTGATCTTCCTATTGCACTTCGAAAGGGTACTAGAACTTGTACACAACACCCTATATCCCAGTTTGTCTCATATGACTCTTTGTCCAGCTCTTATCGTACTTTTGTGTCTTCTCTATCTTCTGTTTCTATTCCGCAAAATTGGCGGGAAGCTTTTGCAGATGAGAAGTGGAAGGCAGCAATGGTGGAGGAGATGTATGCATTAAAGAAAAATGACACGTGGGATCTTGTTGTTCTTCCTCCTGGGAAACAATCGGTAGGATGTAAGTGGGTGTTTGTAGTCAAACAAAATATGGATGGTACTGTGGATAGATATAAAGCACGGTTAGTGGCAAAGGGATTTACTCAGACTTTTGGGATTGACTATCAAGAAACCTTTGCTCCTGTTGCCAAGTTAAATACTGTTCGAGTATTACTTTCATGTGCTGTTAATCAGGGATGGGATCTTCAACAATTAGATGTGAAGAATGCCTTTCTTCATGGAGAGTTAAAAGAAGAGGTGTATATGGAGATTCCTCCAGGTTTTTCTTGTGACAAAACTCAAGGTAAAGTGTGCAAGCTGAAACGTGCACTTTATGGTTTAAAGCAGTCACCTCGAGCCTGGTTCGGTAGGTTTCAGAGAGCTATGGTCTCTGTTGGGTATAAACAGAGCAACGCTGATCACACCTTGTTTGTGAAGAAATCAGGTACTAAAATCACTATTCTCATTGTCTATGTAGATGACATCGTTGTCACAGGAAATGATAATGATGAGATTAGCCAGTTGAAGAAATTTCTCGGCCAAGAGTTCGAGATAAAAGATCTTGGAAAGCTTCGGTACTTTCTTGGGATTGAAGTTGCCCGATCTTCAAAGGGTATCTTTCTATCCCAAAGGAAGTATGTCCTTGATCTTTTGACGGAAGTTGGGTTATTGGGATGTCATCCCTCTGATACGCCTATTGAGGCCAATACTCGACTTCGAGAAAAAGATGGTGATCCAGTGGATAAGGGTCGTTATCAACGGTTAGTAGGCAAGTTGATTTATTTGTCCCACACCCGACCTGATATTGCTTTTGCTGTGAGCATAGTGAGTCAATTTATGCATGATCCATACTCTACTCATATGAATGCTGGTCTTCGGATTCTTCGGTATTTGAAATCTACTCCTGGGAAAGGGATTCTTTTATCTCCTCATGATGGCTTGAAGATTGAAGCTTATACAGATGCTGATTGGGCTGGATCTCCAGACCGGAAGTCTATTTCTGGGTATTGTACTTTCTTAGGAGGAAATCTTGTGACTTGGCGTAGCAAAAAGCAGAATGTGGTTGCTCGATCTAGTGCTGAAGCAGAGTTTCGTGCAATGGCACAGGGAGTTTGTGAGCTGTTATGGCTTAAAGGATTACTTGAAGATCTTAATGTATCCATTCATCTTCCTATGATGCTATATTGTGATAATAAGGCTGCCATCAGTATTGCTCACAATCCTGTACAACATGACGGTACAAAACATGTGGAGATTGACAGACACTTTATCAAGCAGAAGTTGGAGAGTGGATTAATTTGTATGCCATTTGTTCAGTCCGGTGATCAACTTGCTGATGTGTTCACTAAAGGATTAGGAAGTAAATCGTTTCATCCTATTTTAGTCAAGTTGGGCATGTGTGATATTTATGCTCCAACTTGAGGGGGAGTGTTGAGAGTATTTAGCCGATGAGGGCTTATTTGTCTATTTTCTTTATTATTTTATGAATAACTGCAATAAGGGCAATATTGTAATTTTTGGCCTTTTGGCTTTATTATAAATAGATAGCTTGGGGTCACATTGACCTAACCAAGCATTCAGTTCAGTTTTTTCTCTCAACATAAACATAACCACCGTCTAAGACTTTTCTACCATATTGCAGATCACCCCGTCATCCACAATATCAAATAAATCTTTCTCATCTTTGGTTAATTTACCAAGGGCTATAGTCATACCACCCAATTGGATCGTCAAGTCTGACTTGTTAATAGCCTGTTACAGCTCCATGGAGAGGTCATTTATGAACATGAGATTAACCATATCCAAGAAAAACGTCCCTGTGATCTATTACAAAAACTTACGAATCCCAATACAATTCTCGTTTTCCACCTACATATATTATATATCATACCCATGGGAAGGTTGTATATATTTTGGAATATTGAGAAAGATGGAGAGAGAACTCAAAGGGCTACATCTTTACTCCACAGACTTAAAGAAATATTAGATAAGAGCTCTATTTATAGAGCATTAAGAGACGCTGCGAAACCCTAGTTGCCTAATATGACACTACCTACAGACTAAACGCTAACATCACTAATTATTACTTAGACAGAAGTAACTATAACACTAGTCAATCCTGCAGTTGATGTGTTAGCATCTTCTGATGAGTTAGGGATAATGCAGCCAAACTTCTCTCGGAGGAAGAAATTTTGAGAAGCAATCAAGCAGCAGAATAGTTTTCCTGTCCTCCCAAAATTTTTCCTTAACCTAACCATACTAATTAAAGCATGGTTATACAGGATGTCAAGTAACACTTCAATGTAATATACTCCTGTTCACACACCAAAATATCACCACCAAACGAAAGAAGTTCTTCACGATAGAGTTCAGCTCATTCACCTTATCATCCATTGCATCCTTATTCAAAATTGCTTCCATCATGCGTCGTAACATTACAGCAACATATATACACTTAGGGCGGAAGTTATTCTTGAGCACCTTATGCATACAAAACACGAATAGATCACTAAATGAATAAATAAATAGAGAAACAAAGACATAAATAAATAAAAGTTGTTTTATGCTAATGATGTCTAGGAGAAAGACAATATCAAAAAATAAAAATTACCCGCACGTTAGCAAGAAACACATCTCGAAGTATAGACATAGCTCTGCCTTCCTGAACAAGTCATACAAAGTAAGTGCCACTCAGAAAGCGCTAATAAGTACTCAGTACTAGGACAAATTCAATTAATTTCTAATAGCAGGTCCTTGAGCATGGCACAACCTTTCCTGTCAAAAGATTTGCATATGGCAACTTCTTCACCTGCAGCAGAAATCAATGTGTCAGAAGACGAGCCGAAACACCATGCCATCACCATAAAGCAAGCCTAATATACACATGGTTAAAAAGGCAACTAAATCTCCCATTTTGCTTAATATACAATAGTCACCATAGAAATTAGCTGTCTCTAACTTTTTCAATTTCATCTAACATGGTTATTGTACCTTACTGGACTGAAGTACCATAGCTTAGTTACTTACAATTCACAAGTACTAACGCTATCATTCAAGAAAGGCTTGAGAAGAAATTCCGCATAACTATAATTCTATTAGAATAATAATGAGGCTGAGCACAAGAAAGGGTCGAGAAGATTATTAACACTTGGCCCCAGGGCATAGTGGGTAATATGTCCTACACAAGAGGCACGTTGATCATGTTGATTCAAGAAATTTCTTACAGAGTCCACAAAGAAACTTGTATCCCGCGAACTAAAATTCTGGCAAAGGCTCAAATGCATGGCAATCTAAGTTGCTGAATTCTTGGACAAAAATCATAGTTCCTATGAGTGCATAAACAAACAACTGGCATGGTGTATTTGATGATATAGTGGTCCCTCTTTTCTTTTTAAAGAGTAGAGCCGACGGGGGCTACATTACAAGTTTAAGGAACTTGATGCACTCTTACAGAGCAAACCCAATAGAAAAGTCAAGAGTCAAGAGCTTGAAGTTGCAAAGCTTTTTAAACCTTTCCCTCAAGGAACTCAATAGCTTGTTGTCGCGTAAATACACCAAGGCTTGCACATTCCTGAGATTAAAGCAATTTGTGAGACTGAAAAGCCATATCCTAGAAAAGATACACATCATCAGAAACATGTAGCCAAATATGACTTCATATCCTTACTATATGGTACTGATAAATAGCTTATCCTCTTCCATGATGACTTCACTAAATTTATCCAGGACTACAAAGGTGTCCATAATTCCATTTTCCAGGAAGATGATTATCATTGGCAATTAAACATGTTACGATAGCATGAGAAACATAATGCTGCTGAAGATCATAAAACAAGGTAATTACATGTGCATAATCACAAGCATTAGAGAATGTAGGTCACTAAACGATTCATCTTAATGCATAGAGGATTGTGATGAAAATTAATTGACCCTGACAAGCACAAACAAAATTTCCTTGACGAGGAGACATACCTCAATCGATGGAAGAAGAAGGGCACTATATCTAGGATCTCTGCCGATCATCTGGACAACCTCTTGATCGCTTTCCATTCCCATTGCCTTCATGACTATCATAATCGGAATATTCTGCAGACAGGTCAACACAAAGATCAGAGACGGTCCTTTTAAACATGTGAAAGAAACATGAATATATGAAACCACCTTTGCAAACTGATTGAGTTGTAAGTACATCTTCTCTTTTTCCATCACAACCACAGTTTTGCTCTTTGTGGCTTCTGTGCTACTAGTAACAGATGCATTTATGCTGCAATGAGTCAAATGGGAAAGAACATTACAGTCCAGACATGGAACATCACAATGGTCCTAACATGGCTTGGAGTTGTGCAGAATCAGATACATGTTGAACTAGACATTTGCGAAGGAGTACCGATGTTTCCAACGGTGAAATCTACTTCGAGTGGGATAAGAATAACTAAGCAATTTAATCACAGAGTTACTGGTACAAATTCTACGGGAGGAAGACCAATAACCTGGCAGCAGCAAGATGAACAATCTATAAGTAAAATAACAGCAAAATTCAGACAGTAAAGAAACTCACTTCCCCTTCTTGTCAGTAACGATAATTATCCTATTCTTCGACAGTTGTTCCTGTATTAGAATCACCTGCAAACAAACAGTTACCGTAAACTCTGTAAAATATGTGCCATAAGAAATGAGCAAACAGACAATTCAGCAGAAAAAGGCAAGGGAGAACAGCAAGTTTTGCTAAAACCAATGAGGCACACAAAGAGACATGCAAATCTTAGTTTCTCAAAGTACAGCATACGATTCACCTAATATTTCTGATATTGCTGAGCCATCAATAGTACAAATACCATGTTTGATTAAAATAGACAATTAACAACCATCGAATCATAATTGATATGCACAAACTTCAAAGAGTGAATGCACGTTACAGAAATTGTGAGCTCAGGAAATTAAATCTCTGGCTGAAACAGAATTACAGAATATAGGTATCAATCCTAGTTCGTTTTAGGTCTATCAACTTCACTGAGTTCACTAATAGCAACATTAACTGCACTTCTTGCACAGAGACAAACTCCTCTCCAGAAGAAAAGACATTTTAATGTATCAACATGTGTACGGATGAACTCAATCCATCCATACCTTATACTACTACACCATAATTGGACTTCCCAACATCAGCAAGTGATAGCATGGCACAACACAATTAAGACATTTGCAAACCAAACCTGTAGACTTTAGATAATAAGGGTGAGGCGAACTTGGTTTAAAAATGAGAAAGCAAAGAACACTCAACGGCGCAAGAACAGTGGATCGCAACGTGCTTTTTTCTGTCCTCTACTACAGAGGGCTTTTGTCTCGTAATTCAATTCTCACGGCAACAAAAAGAACATTTAGTCTACACATAATTGTTTCAAAAAGGTTTTGTCGCAGCTGGTGCCTCCTCAAGGTCATTTGCTAATTAGAAACAGTCAAGGACCCTTCCACTTAATTGAAAGCCTTTAGACAAAATAACTATCACGAATAATGGAATATTGAGGTGTCACCAATCGCAGCATGTTTCGCTGAAATGCATATAACAACCTATAAAATGGTACAATTTGAAAGCATTGAGCATCAAAATAATAAGATACTAAAATATGATGGTACAGTACCTTTTCTGTTCCTTTTATTATAAAATACCCTCCAGGATCCAGGGGGCACTCACCTGAAGTGAGCAAACCAACAGAGTGAAACTAGCAATATAACAGAAACTCATCGGTGAACAATTAAAAGAAGCTAAGAGGGGAAGATTTTGAATTTAGCACACAAACCAAGTCTTGCAAGTTCATCTTCATCTTTCCCAAATAGAACACAGCAACAGCTGCGAAGCATGACAGGCATTCTTCCAATTGCCACATCATTCTACAAGATCATTTCTCATTGGTATCGAGATTACAGAATGGACAAGAGAATATCCAAAAAGTTATATAAAACAATCAAAGATACCGCAATTACCTTTTCTAACAAGCTATATCCTCCATGACTTCCGTTGGTGTACTCCACATCAACCAAAATTGGAGCAGCATACCTAATTATATGCAATTATAGTTTTTAGTTTTTGATGTGGGAGGGCAGCGCAGGAGAACTCTGTTTTCTTAGTCAACATTAACACTTCAAAGTTACTGAAGGAAATCAAATGATCATGCTAAGGGCATCCAGATGCTAGTTGTAAGGTGACGTGTGGGCTGAGGAGAAACGTGGATTGTCAATGACGTTAAGAGCAAGATAACAGAAAACAAGAAGATAAATAAATCTACTTTGCTGTAACTATCCTAATATCCATAACTAAATTAAACAATTATCCGAAAGAGCATCATGCAAGTTAACTAAAATTGGCTGATCTTTCAGTCTTAGTAGCTCACAAATTTCTGATGACACATCGATGTCAAATGCATCCAAATATAATTCAACTATCAAAGCAGTGGTAACTCAAATAGTCCCATATCATCTCGGCCTATGACATTAAAACTATCTAAATGCCAAAGCAACCCTCTTCTTTATTAATCATCTACAATCAGAGAATAATTCAACTGCCGCTCTTGCAAGTCCACCACCAAATCAGAAACCTATCTTCCATTCTCATCCTCACCAACCACCAATTCCGAGTATGAACCCAAGTATTCAACCCTAATTTGAGAAGTACCAATCAGAAATTTATAGCATCCAATTCTATATTTCTCCACATTCTTTTGAAAAGAAAAGGCTACCCAACCAAGACAGTTGAAATATATAAATATTAAACCACGCCTTATTCTAATAGTTTAAGCTTTTAGAGCAGTTGGCAATGGTCCCACAAATCTTACATGGTATCAGAGCAGGAGTCCTGAGTTCAAATCTTTACAGGCCCCTATTTGCCTCCCCAATGAATTTGTCCACGCTTAGTACTAGGCAAAAGACCAGACTAAGCGTGAGGGGGAGTGTTGAAATAAATAAATATTAAACCACATCTTCTTTTAATAGCTTAAGCTTTTAGAGCAGTTGGCAGTGGTCCCACAAAATCTTATAAAGACCAGTGACTAAGGAGCATAATCAGCATATATCGTGTGCACACACAGTTACAGCTGAACAAGAGGCAGCAATGAAACTAAATGATGCACTACATACGTCATATCTGTCAAACGGCACTTTTGAGGAGAGAGATCTTCCACAACACCATCCCCCATAGCTACAGTTGGATTGCCAATTCTGACATCTTTGAACCTACACGGATAGCAAGAAACACCACATCAGATTTTCCTCTAAAATAACAGAAAAAAAAAAAACTTGGAAAGACACATAATAGGAGATCTGTCACACAGAACGAAAAGAACTTTTGTTACCAACTACAACTGAATTTGAATTAAAATTGCTACATATTGGTAAAGATCAACAGCAAGCATACAAAAGCAAAAACATCATGCAATACTACGGACGAGAGCATCAAATGTCCTTTTGATGGCTGAGGGTAAAAAGGATTGATGGCCGGATGTAAAACAGAGTGTTAGAAAATAAACTTGATGGAATAAAGAGAAAGTGAATGAGGAAAAAGGAAGGGGTACGTCACCTGAGATAAAGGTTGGGATCGATATTTGACACAATCTTATCATTTGCACGGACAATCTTCTTTATTTCCGTGTTTGCAAAATAATTGAAAGAATCCAAGTGTTGCTTGACTAGCCCTCGCACCTGAAATCACCAATTATAAATAACAGTTGGCAGAACTGCGCCTCCCATTTCCTAAATAGTTCCTACCCATAAGAACATCAATACAAATGTTGATTACCTTCAAGAACTCGGGCACGAGCTGGAATTTGTCAACAGCTGATTTTATTGGGGCGGCTATCTTTCGATAGTCGACATCCACGTGACTGGCATCATCAAGAAGAACGAAGATAATTTTCAAAATTCAAATTGTGGACACGCTAACCGTCTGGTTGTGATCAAGAATTTTAACTCAGGAATCAGTAAAAGTACCTTTTGTTGCGGAGGTCTTCCATGAGCTAAAAAAGCTGCAAAGTTTTAGCTCTGGGCAATCAGTTCACGAAATTAAATAGAAGAAAATTGCAGGAACAGCAATTGGATAGCCAGTTTCGTAGTTTGCTAACCGGAAAACCACTTGTCCCGGCACCATAAGATCAAAAAATTCACCAGTTTCGGATCAAAAGAACGGCAAAACAAGTTTCAAGTATCTATTCCGTCCCCGCTAGCTTCGCTATCCCACATCAATTTCGCAGATTGAAAGAAATTAAAATCATGAACAGCGATGAGAGAGAGAGAGAGAGAGAGATGGAAATCGCCGGCTCACCGGAATGAGACGGAAGCGACCGCCGAGAAGGTTCGAGCCGGCGTGCGATGTGATTGAGGCACTGCGGCGGCGGGGCCGCCCGGCCGTGATGGAGTTGCGGCAGCTGAAAGGTGGTGGCGACGTCGGGCGGCGGTGGAGTTTATGGTGCAGCGGCAGCGGACTAGGCGTTGGTCGATGGGGGGGGGGGGGGGGGGGGGGGGGGGGGGGGTTTAGAGGGGTTTTAGAGGGAGGCAGGACGGCACCGTCACTTGTGGGAAGCCGGTACTCCTGTCCTCTGTACGTCACATATTTACTCAAGAAAAAAAATATATATCACCAACAACTCCAAATTGATACATAACCCTAAACTATTTTTTTAATCAAAAAAATTCAAACCGATATAACAATGACAATTTTACCCAAAATTAATTATTTTGATCATCAAAAATCTCAAATTGGTATGGATTAATATCACAAAAAAAATCCTTACACATGTGACAAATAAAGGGTAAAAACTCTACACGTGTACATCCGGCAATTATCACGTGTCATCCAAATCAGTAATTTGACGATGAAATTTTTATTACTGATGAACCAATTTGGAGTAAATTTGATAAAAGTGTACCAGTTTAGGATTTTTTATGGTAAAAAAAATAATTTGTGATAAATTTATCAAAAATATACCAATTTGATATTTTTCGTGGTATTAATATAGAAAAAAAAAATCAGTCAAAATAACATTATCAGTGTTAGATATTTTTACATTAAGTGCAAAAAATTGATCCAAACATCTTTATTTCAAGGGGAAATAATGTAGAATTACTATAAGCAGCAACAGCACCGTTGCAAAATATTTTTACGCTTGTAGTTTTTGGATTCAAAAGTTGTTGATTTCACTTAGAAAATACAAAACAAAATTAGTAGCCCAGATTAAAAGAGCCAAGATTAGTGAACCAAGTTCTTTTCGAGCTAATTCATCAATTTCCAGGGATGAAAAAGGTTATTTTATAACTTCAGTAAAAGTTTTATTTGAAAAGTGAGGATAATTTTGTCATGTATGTAATTTATGCATTTTTGGGGATTTGGCTGAAAGTATTCTAATTGGAAGGTAATATTTAATGCCAACAAAAGGGAACTACAAAAAGAAATTCTAAGTTTCTCTTTGGTCAAAAATAAATTTCTAAGTTCAATATTTCAAGATCTTGCGATTCCATAATAAAAGGAAACATCGAAGTCCAAAAAATTGAAACCGATCAAAGTGTGGCGTTGCACAATGAGATCGTCCTATTACGCTAGTATGCCCTAAGAAGCCCCAAATCAGTACACATGATATACGTGTGACAACAGGACCGTCTCATTATGCTAGCCGCTCCCTTTACGAATTACAAACCATATGTGCATATATATACATTGGGTTAATACACCGAAAAGCCTCAAGTTGGTACACCGGATATGTATGTGATAAACTTACCCCAAACTAAATTTTTGACTACCAAAAGTCCCAAACTAATGCGACTGTGATGAATTTACCTCGAACTAATTTTTTAACCGCCAAAAACCTCATGCAGACACACCTTATGATAAATTTGCCATTCGCTAATTTCAGTTAAATTGGATTAATGATATGAAAAACTCCAAATTAATATACTTGCAACAAATGAATGTTAAAAATCTGAAATCGGTACACTCGCCAACTGTCACATGTCATCAATCTCAGTAATTTGATGATAAAATTTAGCAAAAATTAACTGAGGGTAAATTTTTCGGAAGTCTGCCAGTTTGGGATTTTTGAAGTTTAAAATATTAATTTGAGTAAATTTATCACAGATGTATCAATTTGAGATTTTTCATGATATCAACTGATTTTTTATTCTATCATATTCTATTATACCATACTGTGTGCGTCAAGTGCAAGTTGCGAAATCCTCTCCCTCCTTATCGCATCTCCACCCCACTCTCCCCCAAGGTGGGGGTTCGAATCCCCTGTCTCCCTCTTCCCAAATGGGAAGAGTGGCCACAGAGGCAATACTCTAATGGTTCCATGACATTAACTTAACATACATACGCACACATGTTAATGTTAACATTTCTAAATAATAAGACTTTTATATGGCCATAAAATATCATTTTTGGTTATATATTCCAGACGTAATATTCTTGTAGTTTTTCGTTGGATAGCACGAATTTATACCAAAATTCAATCAACAAATATAACTTCTTTTATGTAATCTTGTTATTCGAGTACGTATTTCGTGTTTTAACCCAATTGATTTTAAATCACAGTAAATTTATTGTAATATTCATGATAGTAACATAAACTCTTTTGGAAAAACTTTTAAAGAAATAACAATGTATGCATATATGGTGGACATCATTAGAAGAGTGCATTAGCTCTTGAACGGTCCAATTCAACTCGGGCATTTAGTCCTCGAGACGAGCATACCGCTTCATCACAACAAATATATGGTGGCCATCATTAGAAGAGTGCATTAGCTCTTGAACGGTCCAAGCACGAACCAAGATTCGCCTTTGAAGACGCCATAAGATGATAATCATTGCATCCTTAAAATTCTTAGCGCAAAGACCCCTGAGCCACTCACTGCAAAATAGTTGTAGCAAACCACTCTCCATCTCTCACTCTTCACTCCAACCCCACAAAAAGCCCACATTTGATAATTTGATAGTAGAGAGAGATCCGATCATAATAATTAGTTTCGGCACGCCATGACCATCCTTAAGAGAGCGACATTAATTCCCGATTAGTTTATAAACGGGAGGCCAAGCACATTTTCAGAGGTTTTTTAATATGATTTTGTCCCTCAATTTCTACCAGAAATTCTCTGACGTCACTTTTGCAAACTAGTCATATCAATTCTTTTTCAACCCAAATGGATACCGTGAGAGATCGAATCGCGATGCTGGCGGGGCTGGGCTCCTCCTCATCTTTTTTTGTTTTTTTTTTTTTGCACCCCATCTGAAAGATGGATGATTCATCCACGAAGAATGAAAGATAAATTAGGAAAGGCAACTGATCCAAAGTTCGACTTGACAATTGAGAGAAAAAATTGCAAAATTTAGAGATGACTATAAAAGATTTTTCAGATGACAAATGGAAAAATTTACTGAAGGGGTGGGGGAGGGGGGGGGGGGGGGGGGAGAATAAAAAAATGAAATAAAATTTTAGTCGAGCATATAATAAAAAGAGAGACCAGCAATAGAATTCGAGAAACCCTTCGTCTGGTCTTGTCGCGTCGTCGTCTTCAAAACTCGGAAACTCTCCCAGGCTTCGCTTCCAAGGGATTGGAGGCTTCTCGCACCATCTCGCACCATCTCGCTTGGCCCTTCCGAAGATCAAGGTTACTCTCTCTCTCTCTCTCTCTCTAATTGATCGAGTTTTATCGGCGATTTACTGCGTCGGCGTGAGTTTTCTGTGGGCATTTCTGACGCGACTGTGTCTTATCGTTGCTTCCCTTTCCGTTTGACAGACGGCGGCAAGCATGGCGTCTTCACTCGTGAGGCGACGCCCGGCGCTCTCTTCTCTCTTCTCCATGAGGTCCCTCTCTTGGAACGACTCCGTGACCGCGCATTCGGCCGCCAGTCGCCGCCGAACCCTAGACGACCTGTCGAAAGCCCTCAGCACGTCGGCTGTGCCGAATGAGTATCCTCCTTCTCCCCCTGCTCCACACCAATCGCCGCCTCCGCCGTCTGATTTGAGGGCTTTCAACCGGAACCCAGGGGAAGGGGTGCGACAAAATCAGTACTTTCACCCTCAGAACAGAGGCACCAACGCCAGTAGTGGTCAATGGAGCTCGCCGCCACAGCCGCTGCAAGGGAGTGCTCAGTTTGGTTACCAGAGCCAGGGCCAGAGCCAGAGCCAGAGCCAGAGTCCGAGTTATCCCAATGCAGGATACCCTGGTCAGGGTCAGAACTATCCAGGCCACGGCTACTCAAATCCTGCTCCTGTTTATTCGCAGCAGCAAAGCCCTGAACAGTGGAATAACCAAGTTGCAGGACAGGGTTATCCTCGGCAGCAGAATCCTAGTCAGTGGAATACCCAGAACCAGAGCTATGGTCAGTACCAGAGCCCTCCTACTCGGGTGAACACCCCGAACCAGAACTATCAGCAACAGCCCGGGAGCCCTGATCAGTGGAACAACCAAAATCAAGGGTATCAGCAACCAACTAATCGCAACCAGTGGGCCCCGCAGAATCCAAGTACTCAGTGGAACCATCAGCAAGCAACTGTAGTGCGTGGGATGGACAATCAGGCGACGGAAGCTCCTGCTCCGGGGCCTTCAATTGCCGAACTGAGACAGTTGTGCCAAGGAGGGAAAGTTAAAGAAGCCATAGAGTTGTTGAATGAGGGGGTTAAAGCCGATGCTGACTGCTTCAGTTGGTTGTTCGATGCATGTGGGAAGTCTAAGTCTCTTGAGAATGCGAAGAAGGTGCATGATTACTTTTTGCAGTCAACGTGTAGAGGTGACCTTCAGATGAAGAACAAGGTGCTTGAAATGTATGGGAAGTGTGGCAGTATGATCGATGCTCGGAGAGTTTTCGATCACCTGCTAGATAAGACCATTGACTCGTGGCATTTGATGATAAATGGATATGCGTACAACGGGTTAGGAGACGATGGGTTGGAGTTGTATGAGCAGATGAGGAAGTTGGGATTGAAGCCAAATGAACAGACTTTTCTTGCAGTTCTGTCAGCATGTGCCAGTATAGGTGCCATTGAAGAAGGTTTTATACATTTCGAGTCGATGCAGAATGATCATGGGATTAAGCCTGGGATTGAGCATTATTTAGGGCTTATTGATGTTCTCTGTCAACCTGGGCACCTTTCAGAAGCTATGGAGTATGTAGAAAAGCTACCATTTGAGCCCACATTGGAGGTTTCGGAGGCATTGAAGAATTATGCACGGATCCATGGCGATCTTGATCTTGAAGACCATGTTGAGGAGTTGATGATGGCTCTTGATCCTTCGATCACTACGGCTAATAAGATCCCGACACCGCCACCCAAGAGGCGTGCCGTAATCAACATGCTCGAGGGGAAGAACAGAATCAGCGAGTTCAAGAATCCTACTCTTTACAAGGACGACGAGAAATACAAGAGCGGGAAGGAAGGGGGTTATGTACCAGACACGAGATATGTACTCCACGACATTGATCAAGAGGCAAAGGAGCAAGCCTTGCTCTATCACAGCGAGCGGCTCGCGATAGCTTATGGACTTATCAGCACTCCTGCGAGGACGCCTCTCAGAATCATCAAGAACCTCCGGATCTGCGGCGACTGTCATAACGCGATAAAGATCATGTCCAAGATTGTGGGTAGGGAGCTAATTGTTAGAGACAACAAAAGGTTCCATCACTTCAAGGATGGCAAGTGCTCTTGTCGAGATTATTGGTGATCCCTTCTTGTTTTATCTATACCCGGTTCCGCATGTAGCTAGGTGGGAATTGTCTTTGCTCTAGGCATTTTACCAAAAGATACTGAGAAGTTATGGCTCTTAGTTTCCAGTATTCATGTTTTACCTGTGTTTAGTTCTTCAGTCTCTGGTTTGTACTGATATGCAGAGTTGGCCTCCTTTTCGCTTTTAAGGTGAAGATTTGGTTGCTGATGCATGCATAATAACGGCAGATGTTGGTCGAGACTTGGCTTTTGTTCACTTCTTGTGTGCTTGGATTGCACTCGTAATTTTATTGCACTTTGGTCATATCAGTCATAAATATCGTAATTATGCTGATTAAGTCCTAAATCTTTTGCCAATTTAGTCCTTATGGCCAATTTTAGCCAGAAATTGCTGACGTGGACGAATGGATTACATTGGCAAATTCGAAAAATTTTCAAAAATTGCAAGGCATATTCGAAAGATTATCGATGTCTGTGTTCAATTTCTGATAAAAGTTAGACGGGATAGACTCAAGCAATTGTGACTACACATTCGAAGAAGCTAGAGCAACCGTGGCCAAGTTCAAATGAAACTCGATTTGCCATTGCTGCAAAGCTTGAAAAAGCTTGGAAGCTGGAGCGACTATGACCATGATTTCAAAGAGACTCAAGCGGCCATAGCCAAGCTTCAGGAAGCTCGGGTGGCCATGATCACAAGCTAGACGAAGCTCGAGCTGCAAGCTGGACTCTTTTTCCCCCTCTTAAACTGTCAGCTTTCTTATTTCTTATATCTTATCCTCTTCTTTTTCATTTTTAAATATGTTTAATCTTTTTTTTAATAATCAATCAAATGTGGTTCTTGCCCGCCTACGCTAATAGAAAAAGTTACATGGGCGAGTTCCATCAGCCAAATTGAACAAGATTAACGAATGGGTTTAATTGTACCAATTCTACAACTTGAAAGTTTTGACTCAATTTATATTTTTGCAATAAGTTTTAGGATTTTGCTGCGCGTTTATCCCTCTAATTTTTTAATTGATCAAAGTCAAACATGCCAAGAAGAAACTATTATACTTTCCTCACTCGAAATGGGCCTATGCAGAGCCCGGAAGCGGGCCTTGACTATCATTGCTTGAAATTACAAAGCGTACCATTTGAGTGTCCCCGTTTGAGTGTCGTTCGCGTCTAGCATACTCTGGACCAGGATTGTCATAGATGGGCCTGAAAAAAAAAAATCAATACGTGCACAAAGTACTGGCTGATTCAAATCTCTTCAAAAAAGAAAAAGAAAAAAAAGGACCAGCTGATTGAAGTTTGCGATGCACTTCTATTTTTTAGTCGAACATATCTTTACTTTGCCTCTAAAACCGAACATGAAATCATCCTGAACCGAACACGAATCGCGTAGACGACCCGGCGAATACGTGAGTTGCATGTATAAGAAAACCTCAAAACTTATTGACAAGAGTCATTCACACTTGGTCGACCGAGCATCGCACAAGCATTGAGACCCACCGAAGTTTAGCATCCATTTGCAGTCCATTCCTCCGATTAAGCAATTCCTCGAGGATTCATCAATGACAAAATCCCAGATGTACCACGGGAAATGTCGTTGGTGCTTCATGGCGATGAGAGCTTCAAATAAACCAAAAAGTAGAGCCAGTTCTGTTCTTAAGATAGGAAAGATCCATTACGAGTCAGCTAGTCTCAACCGTGGAAAAATATTCGTCGATTGCAATTCCTGTCAATGAATTGTCGCCGACGAGAAGGAAGATATTAAATTGCATGGATGGTGCTATGGAGCTCTTTTGTTATTACGGCAATTTACGGGGTGGCCTGTTGGTTCGATGCACTTGCAGTCTCGGGGTATTGCATTGAGGAATTTTCCGGATAAGAAATTGCATAAGTGAATTTAGCTATTGGCCTTATCAATGAAGTTTAGACGAGCATAGTGAGAAGTGATCACAAATCTCGTTGTGTTAAGGTATCGATTTTCCTACGCACAAAAAATATTCCATAGCTATATTCATAGAAAAGCCGGTTACATGAATAAAAGAGTTATCAATTATAGGATGGGATTGACCGATCGTATCAGAGTCAAGTTTTCGATTTTTGGAACTAGGAACCGAACCAGTCGATTTCAGAGGTAACTTGTGAATCGGGCCTACCTTTAAAGAAAATAAATTTGTAAGTAGTAATAATAGAAAAAATATACCATGTGAACAATATGTGAATGTACGAAAGTAAATGAAATTATTGTAAACCCTAGTCCTCTTTGTTTATTATTATTATTATTATTATTATTTATTTATTTTATTTTTGCTAATTTCTCCGGTGACTAAAATAGTGAGACTCGCCTCTCTCATGCCTTTGCCTCCCTCGCCTCACTCCAACGTCGGTCTTTTAGAAAGAGCCGCAACGCAGCCATCTCCGCCATCGCCATCCTAGCAACTCCTCTTCGCCGCTGCAGGAGCGCCGCCAGCTTTCTTCATGCGAAATAGCTCGTGGTTCTGTCCAGGGAAGAATTGACATTTGTGAGGAGCCAGATGCTATGTACATTTCTGTACTGCAAGCAAAGTCCTTCCCAAGAAACTACACAGTGTATTCGCCATAGCGAGGTGATTTTCTTAGACCAGGCAGTAAAGATCGGCTAAGCCGTCCCGGAAAACAGTCAGAAACTTTAGGATGTTGTAAAGTCGTAAGATTCCACGGATCGTAATTTGATATTGTAGTTTGCCTAGAGCGAGCAATTCAATTTTGGTACGCAGTCTGTTCTACGTGTATTGTGAACTTCGGGAGATGATTTTATTTGTTTTTAGCTGTCGTTTGAGGTTGGCCATAGTATAAATTTTTTAGTACGTTAAATAATCTTTGTTTTGACTATAATATTAGGTTAATCGGAATTGGTACGATCAAGTTGAGAAAGTTTTTGCAATTAGTGCTGAAAAATTTAAGTTTTGGGGGTTTTAGTGTAGTGTGGCCTGATTTTGGTGCTGTTCAGCTGTGATTATTGCAGGGAATGAACTTAAGGGTGTTGTGGAGCTATTGAGTTCAAAAATCGGACTTACAATTTGTCCAAACGAAAATTTTGAATTTAAGCATGCAAGTGTGCGCGACCAGCAATTACATTTGCCCATATGTGTCCGATTGACGTTTATATATCGTTTCATCAAGTTTTTCGCTAACGTAGTATTTTTTCAGCTTTTAATGTTGTTCTTCAATTAATTTTTAGGATTTCAAGTTTTGTGGTTCGATTAACTGCTATAAAATGACATTCGGCATTTAATGTGAGTTGTACTTTTTCTTCTAAGAAATTATAAAATCGCATGCCTTAAAGATAAGTATTTTATAATGGTTGGACTTCTTGACAAGGGAAGAGAGTTGCCGAGGACAAGATATCTGATTTACGCAATGCCAAGCCGACCTTCCGCTTTCGGAATGGATTTCTTTGGGACAAGAAAAGAGTTGAAAATTTTCTTTCCAAGCCGTTGCCCTTGTCAGAGAAGAACCCGCCCAAGGAGCTGAAAGCCGTCACAGAGAACGGCTCTTTTGCTCAGGCGGCTCTTCTCTTCATCGTTCTTCTTCGGCTCCTCGGGCGGGCTCTTTTCTTCATCGTTTTTTTTCTGCTCCTCGAGCTTTTTCTTTTCATCATTCATCTTCAGCTTCCCAATCTTCTTCTTTTGATCCGCCTCTCATTGCTGTTGCGCCTCCTTTTTCTTATTCGGCTCTGCCTTGTTCTTCTCCTTTTTAATCTCCCTATTTGTTTGATTCGTTTTCCTCTCCCGCATCCTCTTCTCCCTCCTCAGTTTCTTCTCATCGGGTGTCTCTTGGCGAGGGGGCTTGGTCGGTGGAGGCGGCGGAGTCGGTCGAGTCCGTGGCTCTTTGTCTCCGCCTGATCTCCCCGGACACATATAGCGCGATTTGTTTTCCTGGGAGTAGTGTTTCATTGGGAAATGTAGTACCAACGAGTAGGCAAGCGATGAAAGGGGAGTCGCGTAGCGAGTTGTGTCGTGAGTCGCGTGAGACGAAAAAGATGGGATATCTCCATTTTAGTGTTTTTGAGAGAATGTGAAAGAAAGAGAATATGAGGAGGAAGAGAAGGGGAGGCGAGGAAGGAAGAGGAGTGTTCCAAGTGGGTGAGCACGGGGAGAGTACTGGTGGGGTTTTTGTAACGAACCGATGGGTAATATCTCTCTCCTCTCTTGAACCCTCCAGCTTTTTTCAGTTAGACAACACGTGGCAAGCGGGCCCACCATCATTAAAATTTACTTTTAATTTATATTTTTTTATAAAAGTAATTATTAAATAATAAATTATATTAGAATTACGTAAACTTTGAGGAAAAAAAAAACAAGCACTGTATAATTCATATTCTACCTTTTAATTTATAATTTTTATAAAAGTAATTATTAAATAATAAATTATATTGGAATTACGTAAACTTTGAGGAATATGAATTATGTAGTGCTTGTCTTTTTTTTTTCCTCAAAGTTTACGTAATTCCAATATAATTTATTATGTAATTGATAATATAAAAATTATAAATTTAAATTAATTTTTAATGGTGGAATATGAATTGTGTAGTTCTTGTCTTTTTTTCCTCAAAGTTTACGTAATTCCAATATAATTTATTATTTAGTAATTACTTTTATAAAAAATATAAATTAAAAGTAAATTTCAATGGTGGAATATGAATTATGTAGTGTTTTTTTTTTCCTCAAAGTTTACATAATTTTAATATAATTTATTATTTAATAATTACTTTTATAAAAAATAAAAAATAAAATAAATAATTATAATTAAAAAAATTATTTTAAGGCCCCAATCGGCAATTGGGTCGCTGATTGGGGCCCAATTGACTACCAATATTGAGAGCGAATTGGGTGCCGATCGGCGGCCCAATTGCCGATTGGCACCCAATTCAGTAAATATTTTTTTTATTTTATTATTTTGGTAAATATTTTTTTAAAAAAAAAATTATTTTGGAAAATTGCCCAAAAGTTGGCTCATGACAGCAGCGCTATTGATGCTTTGTCTCTCCGAGGCCAACTCGGCTAGTTTTCACAAGTTCTCTAGGACGCGTTACTCCGAGTGAGTTGATTGTTATGTCACATTCTCTAACCGTAGGATGAAAGTGTGATTAGATAGAGGAAAATATTCAACAAGAACATTGAACATAGTTAGGTAAGTGTTTGCACCTCTCGTTCCTCCTATTAATGTGATTTTCAAATTTTAGGGCAACAATTTGAATTTTAGAGGAAATTGAGCTGTTATGTCTAATTTCTTGGGCGATTGGCTGGGTTTTTACTCAAGGATGAAACTTTAGGATGTTGTGAAATCGTAAGATTTGACGGATCGTAATTTGATATTATAGTTTGCCTAGAGCGAGTAATTCAATTTTGGTACGCAGTCTGTTCTGCATGTATAGTGAACTTCGGGAGATTATTTTATTTGTTTTTAGCTGTCGGCTGAGGTTGGCCATAGTATAAATTTTTTAGTACGTTAAATAGTCTTTGTTTTGACTATAATATTACGTTAATAGGAGTTCGTATGATCAAGTTGAGAAAGTTTTTGTAATTAGCGCTGGAAAACTTGAATTTTGGGGGTTTTAGTGTAGTGTGGCCTGATTTTGGTGCCGTTCCGCTGTGATTATTGCAGAGAATAAACTTAAGGGTGTTGTGGAGCTATTGACTTTGACGGTTCATAAATCGGACTTACGGTTTGTCCGAACGAAATTTTTGAATTTAAGCATGCAAGCAGCCCTGTCCGCGACCAGCAATTACATTTGCCCATATGTGTTCGATTATCGACGTTTATATATTGTTTCGTCAAGTTTTTCGCTAACGTAGCATTTTTTCAGCTTTTAATGTTGTTTTCAATTAATTTTTAAGATTTCAAGTTTTGTGGTTCGATTAACTGCTATAAAATGATATTCGGCATTTAATGTGAATTGTACTTTTTCTTCTAAGAATTTATAAAATCTCATGCCTTAAAGATAAGTATTTTATGATGGTTGGATTTCTTGATAAGGGAAGAGAGTCGCCTAGGACAAGATATCTGATTTACGCAATGCCAAGCCGATCTTCCGCTTCCGAAATGGATTTCTTTGGGACAAGAAAAGAGTTGGAATTTTTCTTTCCAAGCCCGTTGCCCTTGTCAGAGACTAACCCGTCCAAGGAGCCGAAAGCCGTCACAGAGAACCACTCTTTTGCTCGGGCGGCTCTTCTCTTCATTGTTCTTCTTTGGCTCCTCAGGGGGCTCATCTCTTCATCGTTTTTTTTTTTGCTCCTCGAGCTTTTTCTTTTCATCATTCATCTTCGGCTTCCCACTCTTCTTCTTTTGATCCGCCTCCCATTGTTGTTGCGCCTCCTTTTTCTTATTCTGCTCTGCCTTGTTCTTCTCCTTTTTCATCTCCCTATTTGTTTGATTCGTTTTCCTCTCCTGCATCCTCTTCTCCCTCCTCAGTTTCTTCTCATCAGGTGTCTCTTGGCGAGGGGGCTTGGTCGGTGGAGGCGGCAAAGTCGGCCGAGTCCGTGGCTCTCTGCCTCCGCCTGATCTCCCCGGACACATATAGTACGATTTGTTCCACTGGGAGTAGTGTTTCATTGTGGAAGGTAGTATCAACGAGTAGGCAAGCGACGAAAGGGGAGCCGCGATAGCGAGTTGTGTCGTGAGTCGCGTGAGATGAAAAAGATGGGATATAGCCATTTTAGCGTTTTTGAGAGAATGTGAAAGAAAGAGAATAGGAGGAGGAAGAGAAGGGGAGGGAGAGGAAGGAAGGGGAGTGTTCCGATTGAGTGAGCACGGGGAGAGTACTAATGGGGTTTTTGTAACGAATCGAGGGATAATATCTATCTCCTCTCTTGAACCGCTCCGGCTTGGTAAGTGTTTGCACCTCTCGTTCCTCCTATTGATGTGATTTTCGAATTTTAGGATACCAATTTGACTTTTAGAGAAAACTAAGTTGCTATGTATAATTTCTTGAACGATTGACTATGTTTTTTCTCGAGAATAAATCTTTATGATATTATGAAGCCGTAGGATTCGACGGATTGCAATTTGATATTGTAGTTTGCTCGGACCGAGCAATTCAAGTTTGGTACGCAATTTGTTTTGCATGAATAGTAAATTTCGAAGGTTGATTTCCTTAATTTTTATCTGTAGACTGAGGATGGCCATATTAGAACTTTTGTAGTACATTAAATAATCTTCGTTTTGACTATAATATTGCATTAATCGGAGTTCGTATGTTCAAATTGAGGAAGTTTTCGCAATTAGCACTAGAAAATTAGAGTTTTGGGAGTTTTAGTATGGGGCCTTTTTTTTTTGCTTTGTTCAGCTGTGATTATTGTAGAGAATAAACTTAAGGGTGTTGCGGAGTTAATGACTTTGACGGTTCATAAATTGAACTTACGGTTTGTTTGAACGAAATTTTTGAATTTAAGCACGTAAATTGCCCTGTGCGCGACCTGCAATTACATTTGCCCTTAAGTGTCCGATTATATACGTTTATATATCGTTTCGTCAAGTTTTTTGCTAGCATAACATTTTTCAATCTTTTAATGTTGTTTTTCAATTAATTTTTAGAATTTTAAGCTTTGTGATCCATGCTGATTTCATTTTCCCTAAGATGTTCGGATGTAGCAATTCTAAGGTCACGTAAATGGACATGAATCGCGTTTCGACCTGTCAGTAGAGTAGTTCGTAGTTCTTATGCGTCTGTTCGTCCATTTTATGCTTTGGTTTGAGCCGCGGTCGTTCGACCATATTTGGCTCAAGTTTTATCTTTCTTTTTTTTTGGGTGTGGTTGTCGATGTGGTTGTCCGTGCCCGTCCCCCACGCTCGTCCAACACTTATCTACTTGCTACTCAAGGGAGCTATAGTGAGAGTGTGTGAGAGAGATGATGATGTGGTACGGACGAGGACGGACGACGTTGTGAAAGGGAGCGATCGTTTTGGAAGAGAATTTCATAGAATCGGCAAAGAAAGTAACAGCGACGTTGCCGAAGAAAGATAATTCTCTGTGAAAGCCTAGCCGTAGGGGCTAGGGAGCTATAGCGAGAGAGGGAGGGAGAGATATATGATATCTCACTCTCGCCTCGCCAGAAATACCCTATCCAGCTTTTCGCACGTACTTTCTTCCTCTTCTCTTCCTCCTTTTCACACATTCTCTCTTCTTCCTCTCCTCTTCTTCCCATTCTAAGTTCCTCGCTCTCTCTTTCATATGAAGTCCGTTGTCTCCTTCATCCTCAGCCGAGCGCTGCTTTCGCTGACCCCGGCCAAGTCCATTCTCAGCCGAGCGCTGCCTCGGCCAACTCCAGGTATTTTACCACTTTTCACCCAATGCAGTATCGTTACCACAATCCTTAGAGATTTGAATATAGAAATATTTTTTTCTTGTGATGGGAAGTTGTTTTCTTGTCTTTAAAAACTTCTCTTCCAACTGCTGCGACTTCTTTCTTCGAATCTTATGTTCTATTTAGTCAAATCTCTAGATTTGAATTTTGTTTTTTTTCGTATGCACAAGAAAACCCGTGACTTTGATGCTTTCTTGATATCAGTTTTGCCATATTTAAGGCCCAAAACCCAGCCCATTTTCCTTTCTTATCAGATGACCGCAAGAATACAGACATGAGAGAGAAGAAAAAAAAAACAAATGAGAGAAAGGAAGAGAAAAAAAAGGAGGAGAAAAGGAAAAAAGAGAGAAATAGTCACATGTGCGCGCCATACGCCACGGGCACATTGCCGAGCTCTTTTCTCTACGGGTCGCAATGCTAGGTAAGTGTTTGCACCTCTCGTTCCTCCTTTTGATGTGATTTTTGAATTTTAGAACACCAATTTAAATTTTAGAGAAAATTAAGCTGCTATGTCTAATTTCTTGAGTGATTGACTATGTTTTTTTCTCGAGAATAAATCTTTAGGATATTATGAAGCCATAGGATTCGACGGATCGCAATTTGATATTGTAGTTTGCTCGGACCGAGCAATTCAAGTTTGGTGCGCAGTTTATTTTGCATGAATAGTGAATTTCGGGGGTTGATTTCCTTAGTTTTTAACTATAGACTGAGGATGGTCTTATTAGAACTTTTATAGTACATTAAATAATCTTTGTTTTGACTATAATACTGTATTAATCGGAGTTCGTATGATCAAGTTGGAAGTTTTCGCAATTAGCGTTGGAAAATTCGAGTTTCGGGGGTTTTAGTGTCGTGGGGCCTGATTTTTTGGCTTTGTTCAGCTGTGATTATTGTAGAGAATAAACTTAAGGGTGTTGCGGAGCTAATGACTTTGAAGGTTCATAAATTGGACTTACGATTTGTTCGAACGAAATTTTTGAATTTAAGCACGCAAGCTGCCCTGTGCGCGACCTACTATTACATTTGCCCTTAAGTGTCCAATTATAGATGTTTATAGATCGTTTCGTCAAGTTTTCCGCTAGCATAATGTTTTTCTAGCTTTTAATGTTGGTTTTCAATTAATTTTTAGAATTTCAAGATTTGTGATCCATGCTCATTTCATTTTTCCTAAGATGTTCGGATGTAACAATTCTAAGGTCACGTAAATGGACATGAATCGTGTTTCGACTTATCAGTAGAGTAGTTCGTAGTTCTTGTGCGTCTGTTCGTCCATTTTATGCTTTGGTTTGAGCCGCGATCGTCCGACCATATTTCGATCGAGTCTCATCTTTTTTTTTTTCTTTTTTTTTTGTGTGGTTCTCCGTGCCCATCCCCGCGTTCATCCAAAACTTTCTCTACCAGCTCCTTAAGGGAGCTCTAGTGAGTGTGTGTTAGAGAGATGATGATGTGGCATGGACGAGGACGGGCGACGTTGTGAATGAGAGCGATCGTTTTGGAAGGGAATTTCAGATAATGGGCAAAGAAAGCAACAATGATGTTGCCGAAGAAGATGATGTTAGAGATATGCCCTAAAGCAATTATGTAATAGTTACATATTGGGTATATCCGTTGCACTTCTGATTTATTATCAGTGGCAAAGACGTATTTATTCATTTGTCCAACTATAAATGAATAAAATCCATAAGATCAGTTGCAACCGAACCTATTCTTAAGACGTTGAGAATATGTGTGACAGGTTTACGGTTAGACTGAATCTTTAAAACAGTTCCCGATCAATGGATTATTGAATGGATATCAATGATCCTGTTGAGGTCGGTATGTTCTTAACTTCATAATTAAGTATCAGATACTTAAGGGAATGACGAGTCACAAGTCATTAGGTATTGCGATATCCGAGTTAGAACATAGGTGCTTGTATCGGACAAGTTCACTGAACGTGACACGTATTGAATGATTAGCGACATGGAAGCTTTTTGCGTGGTCAATGTCTAATCGTTCATGCTTTGGTCTTGTGTAAATAATCCTTAGACCTGAGGTACAGTGTTGACTTGTGTGATAAATGGCTATGGTTCACAAGTGCGCATATTGGCGGGTCGTTGATTCGTCTCTGTACTTGATGGTCGTAGTTCAGGCACATACGAAGTCACATGTGTACGCAATATGGAATCTGTCTCCTTATTAATAAAGGTATGATGTCCTATGTGATCTAATTGTAACAATGCATTGAAATCCTCGGCCGGGGTTATGATTGAGAATGAAATGTTCATGTCTCATATAAATGCATGTCAAGTTAGATTTGTACATATGATCGAATTGGTGGCTTGACAAATATTCCATGGCCTTTGTTCGATCGGGACATAGTTAGACAGAAGGATTGAATTACACTGTAGCCAAAGCTGACGGGTTCATAATGTTCTTAAAAAGAATTCACACTGTCTGGGTAGCCATGACATATTGCTAGATGTCACTCGTGGCTTGTAGGACCTAGAGGATGATCGGGACAATCAATTCTCTTGGAAGTACTAATGTGTTAGTACATGTCTTACTGCCAGCTCGGTGATGAACCTAGGAATGTCACACACCTTAACCAATACATGACAACGCATTGTGGAAAGACGACATTGCAAATTTGTTTGCAATTATACCAATTAGTTGGGTTGAAATTAAATTAAATGAGATTTAATTTTATTTCTCTTTTTGGTCACTTGCACGTGTATATATGATGTACACGTATGCTCTACGTATTGGTACGTTATATGTATTTGTACATTATACGTATTTTACTGTTTGGTAACCTTTTTTAACTCTTGTAATAATAATAATGGTTATTATTATTTTTAACACCTTTGTTAGTGCTATTTTTTAAATAGCATTTTTGTATTGTAAAATGTTAGTGCTAATTATAAATTGTGAGTGCTATTGTTAGATAGCATTTATAATTGTTAGTGCTAAATTTAAATGGCATTTATTTATGATAAATTGTGAGTGCTATTGTTAGATAGCATTTATATTTGTTAGTGCTAATTTTAAATGACATTTATTTATGATAAATTGTGAGTGCTATTTTTAGATAGCATTTATAATTGTTAGTGCTATTTTTAAATAGCATTTTTGTATCATAAGATGTGAGTGCTATTTATAAATTGTGAGTGCTATTGTTAGTGCTATTTTTATATGGCATTTATTTATCATAAATTGTGAGTGCTATTTTTAGAAAGCATTTATTATATGTTAGTGCTATTTTATAATACAATTTATTGGAAGGTGTTTTTGGCTATAAAAGGATGGCAAGAGTTTTGAGGTTGGGGTTAGCACATTTGTAGAGTGAGCAGATTTTTGAGAGCTTTGAGAGAAGAACACAAACACTCTCTATATTCTCATAATTTTGAGTGACCAAAATATACCAAGTTCGGAATATTGATTCCGTAAATTGGTTTGGAATATTGATTCCGCATATTGCTAGCACAATTGTTGTAGAATTATTAGTCGTCTCCCGTTCGTCAATTGGTGGTGTGTCTGAACTAGAGGCCCGACACTTGTGGGGCTGAGATCGAAGAACATCGAACCGACACCTCCGTTTCAAGCACGCTACAAGAGGTAGTGAATTTACTCCCTTTGGTGCTTTGTGATTTTTCGATTGAAATGCACGAAGTACGCCTCTGGAGATACATGTATGGGTTGTTATTTATTTCAACTGCGTTTACTAATTTTTATTTGCCCGTACGTGTTACGTGAATCCCAACAGATGATTCTCTGTGAAAGCCTGGCCCGGGAGGGCTAGGGAGCTATAACGAGAGAGGGAGAGATATATGATATCCCACTCTCGTCTCGCCAAAAATACCCTACGCAGCTTTTCGCACATACTCCCTTCTTCTTCTCTTCCTCCTTTTTCACACACTTCTTCTTCTTCTTCCTCTCCTCTTCCTCCTTTTCACATATTCTCTCTTCTTCCTCTCCTCTTTTTCCCATTCTAAGTGCCTCGCTCTCTCTTTCGGATGAAGTCCGTCGTCTCCTTCATCCTTAGCCGAGCACTGCTTTCGCCGACCTCGGCCAAGTCCGTCTTCTCCTCCATCCTCAGCCGAGTGCTGCTTTTGCCTACCTCGGCCAACTCTAGGCATTTTACCACTTTTCACCCAATGTAGTATCGTTATCATAATGTCTTCTACTCTGTTCTGTTCTGCACTGTTTTGTTTTGTTCTACTACTTATCAAAATAGCGTTTCTCCAGTTCCCTTCGAGAGGAAAAAAAAAACCAAATAAACTCACCAAGAACCAAAAGAAGGTGCGGGAAAGCAAGAAGAAGAAAAGGCAGAAAAAGGAGCAGAGGCAAAAGGAGAAAGACGAGAAGAACCAACAGGAGGAGGAAGACGAGAGGAGGAAGAAGCCGACAAATGAAAAGGAGGTGGTCGCAAACGAGAATATGGCACCGCTGGCTTAGGAGCTTGACAGGAGGAGGAAGAAGAGAGTATGAAGCCGTCAAATGAGAACGAGGTGGCCGCAAAGGAGATTATGGCATAGCTGGATCTGGTGCTTGGGGGTTGATTGATCAGCTCTCCAAGTGAACAAGTTGATCAAAATTAGGTAATTTATATTTTGTTATCCATGCTGATTTCATTATCCCTAAGATGTTCTGATGTAGCAATTCTAAGGTCACGTAAGTGGACATGAATCGTGTTTCGATCTGTCAATAGAGTAGTTTGTAGTTCTTGTGCGTCTGCTTGTCCATTTTTTGCTTTGATTTGAGCTGCGACCGTCCGACCATATTTCGCCCGAGTCTTGTCTTTTTGTTGTTGTTGTGGTTGTTGGTGTGGTCTGCGGTGGCCGAAATGACCAGCGATGGAGGACTGCTTGGTGACGGTGATCGGAAGCGGTGGACGTTGAAGTCGATGGAGGGCCGACGATGGTCTAAGATGGTGGTCCGTACAGGTTGTGGTAGGAGCCTTTGCGTTAGTTCCTTGGGGAAGAAGAGTTTGAACAGGGTCATTGAGGAGGGGTAAGGATCCCCTGCCCTGTGGGCAGGAGAGACCTTCCATCCCCTCCGTCAGATCGCCTTAACTTTTTCCCCTATAAAAAGGGGGCGATCCGATGGCCCAAATTGAAGGTCTTCCTTGCCAACATTTTTGTTAAAATTGTATTATAGTGGAATTAAAGAAAATTCTTTGCTTTTAGCAGTTTCTGTGACTGGAAATTCTTTAGCGCCATATGAGAGTATGCAAGAAGAACATGGAAAGCCTTTAGTGCCGAATCAAGATAATCAAGAAGAACAACAGGTCGTTCCACCATCAAGCTAATCAAAGAAAGAGAAAATATGTTCTAAATCAGTCAAATGATTAACCTTAATAAGTGCAAGTCTCTACTTGATCCCTTCCATCTATTATAAAAATAAAGAAACGATTTTTTTTATCGCTCGCAAAAACATTTGAACTGTCATTAATTAAATTATTTTTCATTAATTAATTATCACAAGCGATCTTTTATAAAAAGACGCATTCTGAATCATTTATCTCCCGCGAAATAAACTCAACCAACTTTGTTGGAACCCAAAATTCATTCAATAGGAATCAATGCACCGTCTCAAATGCTTAAGTGCATTTTACACCATCGTCTAAGTCTACCTCCAGTATACCATCCCAGACATTGTCATCCAAGCTGGAAATTAGCAACATCCGCAAAGAAAACAGAACCGACCCTCTCATACCCTCGCATTGTTTCTGCTTCTCGGCTATAGCTTCTGCAGATTTAAATGAGAAATCTTCATCAGAGTTTGCGAACATTTCAAAAGATGTAGTAGAACCGAGACCCGTTCCCAACAACTTAGGCGAGGACAGTCAACAGCCAGTTCTGGATGGCACCTCAAATGGGCGAGAGCCGACAGAAAGAAACAGAATGAACCAGCTCCGCGAGGATGTCACATAATATGATCATGAAAATGCAAAGAGTCGAAACACATAAACTGACCGAAGACGAGACTGCGGAAACACAATGAACCTCAAGCGATACACAGCATCCATTCCAGTTCACAAGAACATCACCTCAGATGTTTGTGTCCTATTAAAGCACGGCATTAGATGGTCATCCGACAGACTTGAGTTTTGCTAGGTACTGATCAAAGGAATGTGTAACAGGGACACACTTGCGCGCACACATGGTACAGGAAAACCAAATCTGTCACACGGGCAAGGATCTTAGTTTCACAAGAAAAGAACATCTATGCGATATCCCAAATTTAGTATTTAGTATTTCAAAGGAGGGTGTTGGGTCGGCAACAATTCAAATCGCTTCTTTAGAAGAACTCTTTGCCTTGAATACTTATCATCAGGCGAGAAGCGAGCTGCAGAAAGAACATGATCAGAACATAAATAAAAAGTCAGTGCATATTGTAGAAACTTCATTAAAGCAATTCTGTAGTTTGCCACATTACGTGAAGGCCTGATTCAAATAATATGAACTAAGAGGACCAGGTTGTTGAAGCACGTGTTTCATCTCCATTGAACTGCAGCTTCATTGGAGGGAGAAAGCACAGTACAGTAAAGAGTGACATTCGATCCAAGTCCATTAGCATTCAAAGCTAACCATTGCCACTAGACTTCTTAGCTTTGCCAAGATGGACTACGGAGTCCACTAAAATCCAACTTAATATGTACTAATAAGAAGATGGTGGTGGAAGCATTTGGGTTTCATCTCCGCTGAACTGCAGCTTCAATATAGGAAGAAAGCGCAGGATAGTTAAGAGCGACATTTGATCTAAGTCCATTAGCATTCAGAGCTAATCACTGCCACTAGACTTAGCTTTGCCAAGATGGACTACGAAGGTCAATAAAATCCAACTATTCCCATAAGGGCAATAAAATGATCTAAACAGTGGTATAGCAAGAAGATAACTTAGAAAACTGAAACAGCCGTGCATTCAATCAAAAACCATCTTGGTCCAGTGCAATAATCCCACCAGGACCAAACAAATATAACAATGAAATGCATTAACTCAAGAAAAAGGCAATAAAAGATCCAACGAGGTGATTAACCCGGATGTGCAGATTGTGTAGGGAGACTCAAAGGTCAATTCTTTCTGCGTACAATCGAGCAGCCAAGCCCAAGTGGGCACTGACCGCCACCCAAAAGTCATTTACCAATCAAAGCACGCGCTTTATAAAGTGAACAAGCTGGATTCTCGTATCATTTTTTAATAAATTTTCCAAACCTTACGAAAATACTCCCTCTGGCAGGATAATCGCATGTTACAAATTGAAAACTGAGACGCTGACAAAGAACATCAATAAGCGGGAAAAGTACACTGCAAGTACCCTGACTTTCGTACGGCGTGCACTTAAGTGCCTTAACTTTCAAAGTGTTCACTTGAGTGCCTAAACTTTTAAAAAGTGTTCGCTTGAGTTCCAACTTCTTTTAAAATCGTTCAGTTCAGTGCCAAATCTGATGTGGCTCACCGAAAATCCGACACGTGGCATTTTTAATTATTAATTGTGCTGACGTGGCTCATCGGAGTTGGCACTAAAATAAACGATTTTAAAAGTAGTTGGTACTCAAGTGAACGCTTTTTAAAAGTTTAGGCACTCAGGTGAACACTTTAAAAGTTAAGACACTTAAGTGCACGAGTTGAAAAAAAGTTAACACTTAGGTGAACACTTTAAAAGTTAAGGCACTTAAGTGCACGCTGTACGAAAATTATGGTACTTGCAGTGTACTTTTCCCTCAATAAGCCCTAAAAAATGCTCAATCCCAGGCTTAATCCCATAATCATTCTGCATCGACTCGAAATGTATAAAACCTTCTTCAATGGCACCTACACTGGCACACGCTGACAGAACTGCAAGAAAAGTCTGTTCATTTGACTTCAATCCCAACTTCCTCATCTGCTCATACAACTCCAACCCATCGTGTCCTAACCCGTTGTACGCATATCCATTTATCATCAAATGCCACGAGCCAATGTTCTTATCTAGCAGGTGATCTTAAACTCTCCGAGCATCGATCATCCTGCCACACTTCCCATACATTTCAAGCACCTTGTTCTTCATCTGAACGTCACCTCTACACGTTGACTGCAAAAAGTAATCATGCACCTTCTTTGCATTCTCAAGAGACTTGGACTTCCCACACGCATCCAACACCCAACTGAAGCAGTCAGCATTGGCTTTAACCCCCTCATTCAACAACTCTATAGCTTCTTTAACTTTCCCTCCCTGGCACAACTATCTCAGTTCAGCAATTGAAGGCCCTGGAGCAGGAGCTTCCGTCGCCTGATTCTCCGTCCCACGTGCTACAGTTGCTTGCTGATGGTTCCACTGATTAGTACTTGGATTCTGCGGCACCCACTGGTTGCGATCAATTGGCTGCGGATACTCTTGACTCTGGTTGTTCCACTGATCAGGGCTCATGGGCTGTTGCCGATAGTTCTGGTTCGGGGTGTTCATCTGAGTAGGGCTCTGGTACTCACCACAGCTCTGGTTCTGGGAATTCCACTGACTAGGATTCTGCTGTCGACTGTAACCCCGTCCTGGAACTTTCTTATTCCACTATTCAGGGGTTTGGTGCTGCGGATAAACCGGAGCAGGATTTGAGTACCCGCGGGCTGGATAGTTCTGACCTTGACTAGGGTATCCTGCATTGGGATAACTCGGGCTCTGGCTCTGGCTGTGGTTCTGGTAACCAAACTGAGCATCCCTTGCGGCGGCGCGGCGAGCTCCATTAACCGCCACTAGCGTTGATGCCTCTGTGCTGAGGGTGAAAGTACCGATTTTGTCGCACCCCTTCATCTGGGTTCCGATTGAAAGCCCTGAAATCAGACGGCGGAGGTGGCGATTGCTGTGGAGCAGGCGAAGAAGAAGGATACTCATTCGGCACCGCTGACGTGCTGAGGGCTTTCGAGAGGTCACCTAGGGTTTGGTAGCGACTGGCGGCCAAATGGGCGGTGACAGAGTCATTCCAAGTGAGGCATTGTGACGCGCTAGAAATTCGACCTCGGTAAAGTGCCTGAATTCAATAAAATGGGTTAATATTGAAATTCAGTCGATAAAATATATTAGATCGTAAGGACTGAAGAGACGATAATTGGACGAATTCTGAAACGTCAGTCGGTTTAGATTAAGTTTCGAATTCTTAGTCGCCGCGAATTAGGATTTCAATCCTCGCGACCCGAGCCTAATCTCGACCGAGCCTAGCCTGTGAAATTACCAAAATTTCCCTTCGTTCAGTGTATCAAATTTCGTTTCAGTCCCGATAGGCCAAATGACCATTTTGCCCCTCAATAATGCACTAAATGACAAAATTGCCCAAAAGTCTTGGTGGACCCCACGAGCCCTTCCCATCAGGAGCCCACGTGTTCTTCTCTCTCTCTTCTCTCTCTCCCGACCTCTCTCTCTCTGCTCACGCTTTCCCCCTCTTCTTCTTCCTTGTGGACAACTCCCTTCACGGTCGACCACCACCCACAGTCGGCACCACCACCTTCAGCAGCTTGTTGCCGTCTTCGTCAACCCCTCCGGTGCTGTCGTCAGCCGCCGGATGATCGCAAAACCACCGCGGACGCCAGACCCTGTTTTCGGATCTCCTGAACCCGTGAGCTCTCAGGCCTCCTCCGGCCGTTTCTGACGTTGCCGCCCCCTACCACCGCCTCACCGACGTCCACCAACCTCATCACCACCAAGCCGAAGCCACCCCGCCGCCGATTGACCACCGGAGCTGCCGTGAATAGGCTCGAGAACCTCGATGCCCTGTTTTCTAGGCCGGCTCGATTTTTTCTTCGATCCGGCCAAACCAACCGCCGCCGCTGCTCACCGCCACCCTCGACGACCTCCTAGCACCCCTCTGTAGTGACCCTGAGCTCGTGGGAGCTCGCCGCCGCGCGTGGAGGCCGGAAAACTGCTCGGACCGCTCCCTTGTTCTCGGCGCCGCGAGCCCCTGTTTCTGCCCGATTCTGTCCGTCGTCATTCTGCCGCCGTCGATCGCCCTCCGTCGCTCGTCACCGGTCCTGACAGTCATGGTTCCCCTGTTTATCTCACTGTCCAGCTCTTTTTTCAGTCTGCCGCCGCTCGCCGGAGCTCCGCCGTCGCCGGCCACCTGTCCCGGTGACCTTTCCGGACCTTCCCGAGGCGTCCTTGAAGTTTTGGGTCGAGTCGCTGCGCAATAAACCTTTGGTTCGCTGAGGACCGCCGCCGTCATCACCGCCTGTCGTCGCCGCCCGCGCCGCCGCCGTTGAGACCGTCCGAGCTAACTCACCGAGTGAGTTGACCCTAATCCTTGATTAGGGCGCTAATTGCGCTTAAAATTAGTCGTTTAGTCAATTGTGGAATTTAGGTACATGATCGGGGTCGGTTTAGATAGAAATTGGGATTAGGTTAAATGGCCGATCGATTTGGTTAGTTGGAGTGATTAAATCGTCTGTGGCTAATTGGTTGCTAGATTGAATTGATTGATTGGGCAATGTATTGCTGTTGTTTGATCGCGAGCGAGCGATAGGCTAGAGACGAGTGAGCGATCGACGATTTAAATCGATTGGTTTGGTTAATAAAGGACTACTGTACGAATCGAGCCTTATATTGTTTAATCGGAATTAAATGCTCGTAATTGATTCGATGACCTTTACTGGTTTGATTGTCTCGTTGGATGGCTTGATTGATTGGCTGGAATGACTGTTGGATGTTGATCATTGATTGGGGCCCTGTGTGTGGTTGTGGTGACTAGTGGATAGTCCGCATATGCATATGACCGTGTGTAAAGTCAAAAGACACATTTTAGCATGAAAATGGCATTCGGCCAAGACTTTTACATGTCTGTGTGAGCATCCGGCCTTAACCAAAGATAATGAAATGGGTTGATTGCTAGATGAGTATTGTATGGTCATATGAGGAAACGATGATGATTTCCTGGCAAGTTCGTACCGTACCAATCTGATGGAACCAGACGACTTGCCAGAAGCACGACAATTCTGATCCGATGTTAACTAATACGGATGCAGAATTGGTCGGTGCCGGTCACAATTGGTGTTGGACCGACGCCCCGTTTAGGAATGCCTACCGCGCGTGCCGTGCAACGGGTGCACTGGATACACCGCTTGTAGTAGCCGTTGCCGAGAGTAAAGGAACGTAGCCCGGTCCTACCGGTAGAATGCTGGATCGCACTGAGGTGATGGATCGCGTTATTTGTGAGAGTCGAATCACGCCTTTTTTCGTGTAGATCCTCTCATGTGCCGTGGGCACGATCATCGTTAATAAATGGACTGGGGTGGTGTCCTGTGCATACTTGTGGATGTGATGCTGTATTGAGTGATTGACTGGATGACTATTGAGTCGAGTCAAGCATTGCATTGTGTGCGGCCTAAGGCTAGTAAGTATGTATGTGGATGATTATTATGTCGTGGCTGTACTTGGATGCTATATGTGGTGATATGATATGTAAGACTTCTGTTAGGATGCCCTGGGTGAATCAGTTTCCTAACCGAGCTTAGGCTTGATTCACTGAGATTTATTCTCTCTCCGTTGTGGGATAACATTTTTAGGTCCCAAGTGGTGAAGTCTCGTGGACGCCAAGGATTGGCTATCGGATCAGTCTTTTGAAGTAGATGAGAAGTTAACCTCACCTAACAGAGTGACCTTTTGAGGTCTTGTCTAGTCACCCCGAAGCATGAGGTTGTGTACATACGTTAGTAGCTTAGTAGGATTAAGACTCATCGGCTGTTTTTGTAGGTGGGTATGTTTTATCTTGTGATGGATACTTGTGGTGATTGGCTCCTGCTATTTTATCCCATGTTTATTTGTTGTCAGGGTGTTAAAACATTTCCGCATGCGTAAGTAAGTAATAAGTCGGTAGTGTGCCTGGGACGCTATCTCTATGACCTCGTGGCGATTTGGCAAAGGATGTCGCGGGCTCGAGAGTCGGGGCGTGACAGGCACCTCATGGAGAAAATAGGAGAGAGCCCCGGGCGTCATCTCACGAGTGAAGACGCCATGCTTGCCAGCGTTTGCCAAACGATAAGGGAAGCAACGAAAGACGAGTCGTGTCAGAAAGCTCACGCCGACAAAGTAATCGCTGATAAAACACGACGAATTAGAGAGAGAGAGAGAGAGAGAGAGAGAGAGAGAGAGAGAGAGAGAGAGAGAGAGAGAGAGAGGAACCTTGATCTTCGGAAGGGCCAAGCGAGATGGTGCGAGAAGGCTCCAATCCCTTGGAAGCGAAGCTTGGGAGAGTTCCGAGTTTTGAAGACGACGAAGGCGACGAGACGTCGAGACCAGACGAGGGTTTCTCGAATTCTATTGCTGGTCTCTCTGTTTATTATTTGCTCGACATAAATTTTATTTCATTTTTTATTCTTCCCCCTTCAGTAAATTTTTCCATTTGTCATCTAAAAAATCTTTTGTAGTCATCTCTAGATTTTGCAATTTTTTTCTTAGTTTTTATTTCGAAATTTAGATCAGTTGCCTTCCCTAATTTATCTGCATTCTTTGTGAATGAATCATCCAACTTCCGGATGTGGTGCACAAAAACGAGCTGAGCCCCGGCTACCACCGCAATTCGATCTTCGTATCCATTTGGGCCGAAAAGAGGGGCTTTTGTGGTGTCTGAGTGAAGAGCGAGAGATGAAAAATGATTGATATAACTAGCTTGTGAAAGTGAATTTAGGGACAAAATCCATATTAAAAAGCCTCTAAAGATATGTTTGGCCTCTAGTTTATAAATTAATCGAGAGTTGATGTCGTTCTCTTAAGGATGGTCATGGCTTGCTGAAATAATTATTGTATTGAAGCGATCTATACATCTCACTCGAGGGATTGCCCGAGCTAAATTGGATGTAGTACGGTCATTTATGAGAATGCCCTTTGCAATAATAATTTAATTTTATTGCAAAGGGCATTCTCATAATCGAAAATCAAATCGTCTTTGATTTGCTAAGATCGGGAAAAATCTAGTAGATGAAAAAAAGAGAGAAGGGAGCCCAGTGAGCTCCCAATGCTATATTTGTTAGAGAGAACATAAAGTGACCAGAGATTCGCCAACAAATTTGATGGGGGAAGCAACCAATAGAATGGAATAGGACAAGCATTTGCCGTTCATATAAGTCTTGTTGGAGTGGCAATGATGGTTGAAGAACGCTAGGTTGCGATAAAATAAGTGTCCTTACAAGATGTTTACTTTCCTCTATGTCATGCAGTTTATAGAAAGCACATAGTCGTTGAATCGTACATTGATAAGGTGATTCCCATGCCTGTCTAAACAGTAGTAGGCGTTATGAAGGTCCTACTCATAGTCACCTAGATGTACATTGGGAGAGCTTCCGGGATTCTCCTCCTAGATCAAAGGGAAAGATTGATGGTGATGTTTCTACGCCAGATTTGCTAGAAATAGAAGTTATGCGTGATACAGTTCATGATGTTGGCTTTGAGAACTTTCCTCCCATGACAAATCATGTCCGTGATAGAAACTCTCCAACAAGATCTGAGCAAATCATGACGGAGAAGGGAACTGTCACCCCTCTTGTGCCAGATGTCTTGGCTTCCGGAGGGTCAGCACTACCTTATCAACAGCCTTCAGAAACAGCCGCTTCAGCAGATCTGCATAATGCTGCTGTGTTTTGAGATTAGCCTGTTTTGTTTGGTGGGACTTTCACCACTTTCCACTCAAGTTTTGTTACGTTCATGAACTGAGTTTATGCCTTTTCAGATTTTCCATAGCCGGCGTCCTTTACATGTGTTTTTCTATATCTCAGAGCATGCATCACCTGAATTGGCTATCCAATCAAGCCCACCTGTCCAGCAGCCACCAGCAAGGAAAAGGAAGAGAAAGCAATTACTTGATGAATGTGTAGTGTTGAAAAATAGGTAATCTTATTAGTCAAGAGACTCAAGACACAAGGGCAAACTCATACGTTCTTGTTGTCTTTTAGTAACTAAAAAATGTTGTGCAGCTTTATGAAAAGGGCTCTTGACAATCCCAGTGATATACGGTGCAAAAGGAGGAAAATTCCTTGCTCTGCTTTTGGTTTATGGAAGTTAAATGAACGCCTGAGGAAGGAGTGCGGTTTTCAGGAACCCCTCTTCAATGGTATTTGTCTCTCTAGAACTTTAATACCGCCTTTTGCATGTGCTAGGTGGAGAAATCTTCACTAGAGGATGACACTATATGCGTTGCTGCAGGCATGTGCACTGATCTTCAGAATGTATTTAAGGAGGATCAAGTAACAATAGGCCCACATTTTTTTGGCGAAGATGATGTTGTTCCAGAGCCTGTGGATTCAGAGACACCGGGTCCAACAACTGAAGTTTTGCCTGGTTTTCGGATTTCTTGATCTCCTGATAAAGCTACTGCTTTTGACCTGGAAATTGAACATCTTCGGCATGACAAAGGCCAGACTGGCAGCAGCTTCCTGTATTTTGTTTCCCTTCCGACAAGAGGCATTCACTCCTCTCTCCAAAGAGATACCTTTACCCCTATATCAGTTGATTTGGGATTGGCACTAGAGCTTCCTGAGGGAATTACTGTTGGAAGTGAAATTCTGCCAACACCTGATGCTGCCATGTACACTGGTCCTTTTAGGTCTGACATGGAAACACCAATGACATTTATAGAGGAAGATCAAGTCGAAGAGAGCACTTGCCTCTATGATATTCCAGATATGACTGCTGCTGAAGTAAGTCTTCACTTGCTCTTCCGTGTGTTCTTCAATTCTTTTTAATTCCTTTGCCAACTGGCTGGTAATTCAATAGAACATCTCATTAATTATTTGATACCTGGCATTTCTTGTGAATGTGACATTCAAATTGATCTTGCTTCACTTAGTCCCCATATACGCTATGTTATGACTCTTTTCAGTGTGACAAATGGCCAACACTTGCAGTATGGTTTCATCTTCTAAATAAAGTCAGTATTGCAATTTTCCCGACCCTTTAAATTGTGACATTCATAAAATTCTATGCCTCAAAGTTGCTCATGTTCATGCATAAATATTTCATTTTGGCACATTCTTCACGTTTATTTTGCACCAATCCCAGTTCCTTACGCTTGGCTTAGAGTTTCTCTCCTCGGACTACTCTTTATTTGGCCTTATCTACTCGGCATTCGTAGCTTGGAGTCTTTGACACATTGCCTAGTGCATAATGCTTCCTTGTTGTTTAATAAGATCAAGAGAAGCACACATTTATATATTGATTCTTTTCCCTAGTAAGTTTGGATAGTGGAGAGCTTTGGCACAGGTTTTTGATTCTCTTGCCAATGTATTTACAGGAAATTTATTTTATGGAAGCAGATGATACTTCACTGGCGGGTATGATGTACTACATAATTTGAGCTGCTACTAATATCTGTGTTCTGTAAGGCTTAATGGGTGAGACATCTATAGCTGACCAAGAATGCTCGGTTGCAGGATCCTGCAGATCACAAGAAGTTGACCCTTTGTCTATCAGAGCAAGGTTTGATCTCGTGTCCTTATTTTAAATGCAATCCCTTATTTTTAAATGCTTAATAGTTATGTTTAACTCTAGGATTGTAAGTGATTCACTGGTGCTTACTATAATTTAATGCCTGGGACTATTGCAGGGCAGTTGCTCAATACTTACAAAGACGTTCTCCCACTGCCTCAGGACAAGAAGAAGAGTTAGATCTTAGCCTAGCCAACATTTTAGAAGGAAAGAACAAAAGTCTATGCGCAAGAATGTTTTTTGAGACACTAGTACGTCCCTTGGAAGTTCTATGGTAGATGGGACTTTTATGGTGGATATAATGAATGAGAATCTAATCTCTTTCATCCACCCCACAAAACCCAAATACGGTCCCCATAAAAGAGCATCACCTTTTGCACTGTCTTGTAGAATTGCATGCATAATTCATTGACTAAACATTTGAAGTCTGCATATAAAGACGTTTGCTACCTTCAAAAGCTAATGGGTCTTTCCCTACATGTATAATTTTTGACATTTAGAGTTTCTTCGAGATTTTGCGTCATTTCTTAGCATTTATTCGCTTTTTAACAGCAACTAGTGAGGAACATGCTGGTTAGTATCTATCTCATTCAGTTGAACTTGATGTTCTAATCGCGTGTTAAATTGGCATTCGGTACACAGTACTACAAAGTCAGAGGCGATTCTAGTCATAGTTCAGCATTTCTCCTATTTTGGCATTTGTCAGAAGTCTCTTGGCTTCAGTCTCCTTGATACAAGAACATAATGTTAAAGCAAGTTGCCTCATCTTTGCAGAGTTTACCTGAGGTGATACACTGGAAGTATTTTTTGTCCCTCGCTCTGCAGCTTCTCATTTCCTTCATGCTTTATTGTCGACAATGAAGAGGTAGGTCTTTCGCTTACTTGAACTTGAAGATATGAAAAACAAAAGTAATCGCCACATAGCTATCTAAAATTTGGAGGCATTACGGGCAAAATTTATGTTTCTCTCTTGTTTATACATGAAAACAAAAACCATACATAATATTCAGCCTATTAATGAAGTAAGGGGCATCTATTTATTGGTGAGGGAAGAATGGTTTTAGTGTTTAGTAGAACAGAATATTCTGTGTTGCTATTTTAGGGTAACAATTTATCATAGTTGAAGGTTTTTTTTTTCATAGACTCGACCTCCATGATCACAAGTTGTCTCTTTGGAATTTTTTATAGTCCTGGAAGCGACATAACCCGTGAAATTCATATATGCAATGCAAATGATTCTTGCCGCCTATGCAAGCCAGTGACAAACTTTTGGACCATGTGGAACTCAAGAATCCGCAAGTCATGCCCCACACTGATCTGCATGTGTAAGTTCAGTGAAATGTGCTAATTGAACATCTTTGAACAGGCTTCTGGATCATGGAAAAGAATTTCCTGTGATGGATGTCATATATGCTGATCTTCCCGATTCTACAAAATATATCATCAAATCTTCTCCTCACCATTCCTTCATGGCAAACAAATTCAAGAATTGTCTTACCCATTCCACTTCATTCATCCTTTTATGTCATTCTATTTCATTTCGTCGTATCAAACGTGGTGCTATGCTACGCGAGATAGATACTTTCTTCCTCTCGCATGTGATGCAGAATCTGCCCACATTTGGAATAAATAATTTTGTGATAGCAAGGGAGTAGATTTAGGCTCGGTTTGTTTCGCAAAAAATAAATTTCCAAAAAATGTTTTTCGCATGTTTCTGCATTTGGGGACGAAAAATAAGCGAGCCCCGAAAAACATTTTCCTCACTTTTCATTCCACCTCTCTTTCACATATTTTTTTTCTTTTTAATTATTTTTTACTTTATTTTCGTTTTTATTTATTTTTTCAAAATTTGAATAACTTATTTTTTATTTTTCAGACAATATTTATTTTTTCACAACTTTCTTTTTTTTTTCTTTTTTTTTAGTCTCCCTTCTTCTCCTTCGGCTTGTCGCTATCGCCGGCCATTGCTGCAGCCAGCGGCTGGCCAGGTGAGGCCTGGCATTGTCGGTCTCGAGCAATTGCAGGCCAGTTGTTGCTGGCCTCGCTAGATCTGGCGTCACCGATCTAGCGAGGCCATGCGAACCATCACTGGCCTCGCGTGAAGCTAGACCAGCGGTCGCCAGCCTTGAGCAAGGCCAGGCCTTGCCTATGACCGGTGACTTGCAGAGAACAATAATTGAAAAAAGAGAAAAACATAAAAAAGAAAACAAAGAAAAGAGAAAATTTCCTTTTCTTTTTTAACCATTGCTGCCAAAAGGCACCTCGCCCATGTATCACACACGTGCTGGCTTGGAGCGCCCGAGCTAAGCCTTTTCTTCGTTTCTTCTAAGGACCGATCGTAGAGAGAGAAAGCTCTAGAGAGAGAGACTCTGGAGAGGAATGCTTTTGGTTTTTATTTGTGGATGTCAAATGACTTGGAGGACTCCTTCTTATATAGGAGGGGGCCTCGGATTACAACCGTTGATCTAGATTTGATCGGATGGCTAAGATTACATCTCCCATCTCCCCAACCACCGACATTAATTAGGAAAGTTCCAGAACCCTTGCTAAATTACCGACTCGCCCATCCCTACAAACATTCTGGAAGCTAGTAGAGAATAGTAGAAAACCCTAGAGAAACCCTAGGGGAACCAAGACAAAGCAGATCTTGGGGCATCTCTCGGCCATCTGCACGACCGGTTTGGGCGTGAAAACCTCAGCCCGTGTCATTCTCCCCCACCGATACGAGCGCTGTCCTCGGTGCTCTAGGCTCGGGGTCTTTCTTCTTTGCAGCAGAATTTTTGTTTTGGCCGACAGCATCCTTCAACTGGATCATCGGCTTCTTCTGGTTTCTATTTTTGCGTCCACGAGAGTGCTTCCTTGGCATCGGGGCTTGGTTTTTGCATAGAGCGTGCTCAGTTTCTCGAGTCATCAGCGACTCGATCTTTGTCTTGACCGTACCAATGTCTTCCAACTCCGAGAACAGTACACTGATGGGCAGAGTGTTTTGAGAGAGTGTTTTGAGTTTGTGTGGGCAGCTCCCACTTTTCCTTCGGCAGCTCCAAAGGTTTTGTTTTGTTCTTTGGCTCGAATGGCATCTCGACTCCTTTCTTCTCCACGAGTAGGATCGTGTTGATGCGCTTGGCGTTTCCCACCCCATTGATCATAGCCACGACCGATGGGCATTTTGAATCAGTGATGATGATCATCTTGCTCCTCAGATCGACCATCGCTTCAGCAGTGTCGAAGAAATCAATCCCCAACATCAAGTCATAGTCATCGAGCGGAATTACCTCGAAGTCGAGCTTTCCTTTCCATCCGCCGACTTGAATCTCGACTCTGGCTATGCCATTAGCTTGGCGATTTTTTGAGTTCAACGTCTTGAAGTAGTGTTCGTTGGGTTCCACATCCAGATCCAACCACCGCGCTACTTCTGTTGAGATGAACATGTTTGTTGCACCCGTGTCCACTAAGGCTAGGAGTGTTTTGCCATGCACCTTGACTTCCATGAAGTTGAGCGTTGATGGTCTTGCAGTTTTCTTTGGCGGCGATTGAGTAGTGCGCACCGAGTCAATTCTTCTGATACCTCCGAGTCGAGCAAGCTTTGGCTCTTCTTCTTTTTCTTTTTCTTTTTCTTTTGACTCCTCCACACCATCTTTTCTGACAACAGAGTAGAGAGTCTTACCATTGTTTCTTTTTGGACACTTCTGCGTCCAATGAGGTCCACCGCATGTTGCACACGGCGATGAAGGAGGGTGTTTGAACAAGTCCTTCGGTTTGATGTAGTTGGAACGGTTGTCCCGATTCTGGTGTCTAGACGATCCTTTGTCCCACCTTTCTCTACCTTTGTCTTGGTAGTCTTTTCGACCATGCCTGGAATCATCATCCCTGCGGTCGTTGTCTCGATCCCTCGATCCATTTCCCTTGGACTTCGGGCCGGATTTGCTGAAGTCGACCAGTGACTCAGCCATGGAGACTGCTTTGGTGAGGCTTTGGACATCACGCCTCTTCAACTCGATTTGCGCCCACGGTTTCAGCCCGTCCATGAATGCTCTGAGAGCCTCCTCTTCGCCCAAGTTGGGGATTTGGAGTTTGAGCTCGGTAAACTCCTTGATGTACTCCCGGATCGAGTTCTTTTGCTCCAGGTGATGCATCTTGCTTCGAGCTTCTTGCGCCACGAACACTGGGCAGAAGTTGTTTCGAAGTTGTTCGGTAAACTCATCCCACGTTTCTACGTAGTCTTGATTACCTTTCTTGGCTTCATCCATCAGGAAACGCCACCACAACATCGCTTGGTCAGTAAAGTATAAAGAAACTGTTCGTACCTTGGCCGCATCGTCTTGAATTCCGATGGCGTCAAAGTACTGCTCCATCCTCCAAATAAAGTTTTCTGTTTCCACGGCGGATCGTTCGCCTTTGAAGTCTTTTGGTTCGGGCACCTTTATCTTCGGCGCTGCTTGGATGGCCAGTGTACCACTCGAGGATACACCATGGGCTATGCTGGTTTTGCACAAGACCAGCTCGGTCTTGAGCTCTTGAATCTCCACCTTCAACGTCTCGATCTCGGCTTGGTGGGAGTTGTCTTTTTCTTGGACGTCCAGCTTCAAAGCTTCAACCGATGCTTCGAGAGCTTCGTCTTTCATTTGTAGCGGAGATATGGCTCCGTTTAGGACGATCGTGAAGTCTTCACGAATCTTGTGGTCCATTTTGTCGATCTACTCCTTGGAGTATTCAAGACCAGCGAGCAGCTCCTACACTGTGACATTCTGAATTCCGACCCTATCTCGAGGCTTATTAATGAATGAATGTCTATCGATGTATTCCAGTTAATCTCGCTCAGAATTGATCACTCTCGAGTCGACTAACCAATGGGGAATGGCCATATAGGATTTAAAGTACGTGGACCAAAGAACTTAACCACGAGTCGACGCTTTGACCATAAGGATCGTCGAGGGAATATTTAGGACCACTAAAGGTCGATCTAAGAATGGTTTTAGAACGATTTGCTAGTGTCGTGCGATTGGTTCACGGGTGATTCCGTATGACCATGACATGATTTGCGAATTAACCTAAATCGATTCCTAACGGTCGTAACCTTCGGGACTAGTGATTGACCCTCGCGATTACATGACAACCAAAACCGCCGTGGCTCGAGTAACTCTTAAACGTGACATTTGTCGCGGGTCGATACGCGTAACTCCTGAGAGCTGCCCGTTAGTCTGAGACGCGCTGGAACGACAATTGATTGAATTTAGCCATGGATTGGACTTCGAGATTTGGGGGCCGGACATTCGAGGGTCGCAATGGAGTAAATTTGGACGTCGCCTCATCGGAGAGTTATTAAGATTAGAATTAGCCTCGTATAAGTTAGAAAAATGAAATTCAAACCGACGAGGGAAATCGACCCTTTTACCCTAAGTTTAGTACCCTTTTCTATTAGGTAAAGTAAGGGCAAATTGGACATTTGCCACCTTCTCTACCATTGGCCGAAATTTGAGGGGCAATTTGGTCTTTTAGCCCTTTGAATTATTAGATGTTAGAATGACCACTTGATTTGACCAAAACCCCTTAAACCACCACCTTTCAACTTGTCATTCACTACTCCTATTCATTGTACTTCCCCACCAACCACTCCACCAAAGCCTTTCCCTCCAATTTCCCTTTCTTTTATGGATCACTCTCTCTCTCTCCCTCACTCCTTCTTCTTCCTCTCATTCTCACGATCATCTCTCTCTCTCGTTCCCCCACTTTCTCGCTCGCTCTCCTCATCCTCCTCTCGGTTTCAAAGGGAAACCGATCGGCCACCACACTCCATCACCACACGACCACCCTCTCCTCCTTCTTAGGACCATGGAGCAACCACCATTCGGCTTGGAGCCGAGCAAGCCGCCGCCGACCGAACCAAAACCGAGAGAGAACCAGGGCCGTTCTTGAGGAGTTCTTGAGGTAAGTGACTCTTAGTGCTTAGATAGGTATGTTAGGAGGTTATAGGCTTGTGGTAGAAGTGGTATTAAGGTTTGTTCTTGGTTATTTTCGCATAGAACTCCTAGAGGCCAGATTTGATCGCCGAGGAACCGCCGTGCGTCGCGCCGTTTTCCACGCCACTTGCCGCCGATTTCTTGGACTCTTGAGCTAGGTAAGCTTATTCTAACCCTTAGCTAAAACCTTGTGTGATGGAAAGACCGAGTGAGTGTTAGTTTTGATGAGTTTAATGGCTAGTTGGGCAAGAACCGTGGGGGACCGAATCTGTCCTTGGAGGAAACCGAGCATGGCCTTACCTTTTAAGACTTGTTGTGTTGATTTTAGGGTTGAAGTGAGTTAGGGAATAGGTGCTAATGTAGACCGAACCCCTCATGGCGCCATTGGGAGTGATAGGACTTGGTTGAGCTCGTTTATGTTAGCGAAATCCCCGTTCGAGCTTAGGAGGGTTCGGCCATGAGTGTGATTGAATGACTCGATGCATGAAAATAATCTAATGAACCCTATTCCTATTCTAGTCGTGGGCTCTAATGTTGGGATTAATTGATTAGATGGTGCCATGGTGGTAAAGATTGACCTTGTGTGACTATTTAATGAGTTATGTGGCATAATCGATCGAATGACTCAGGAAATGGTGATAGGGCCGAATGGCCATAGCGATGACAAGTGAGTTTTTCCAATCAAATATGATTGATCGCGAAGTATGATAATGGCCTTGATTGACTGGATAATGTGATGATATGCCGTGATATGGATTTGTGATTGAAATGGCCGAATGGTGCTTATGATGGTGATATGCACATGTGATTGTTTATGCTATAATTGGTTGAATTATAAGCCTATGTGCATATGGTGCCCTGATGCGTTAAACGCGGGGCTTATCGATAACCTGAGGCGTTAAACGCGGGTTCCTTGATTTATTAAGCCTGAGGCGTTAAACGCGGGCTCTGCCATGAGTATTACGATCGTAATAAGTATATACATATATATATATATATATATATATATATATATATATAAGCTATTCTCTATACTGCGAGATATTAAGTGCCAAGGTATGAAAGCCAAGCCTAGCCTAGATTGGTGGACTTTATGTCAATTTGTGCTTTAATTGAGTTACCGCATGCCGTTGCCTGTTTTTGTACCGTTGGTCATTGCATATGTTTGGGTGCGTATGGAAGTCCCGAGTGCCTAGCTTAGGGTTAGGACTACCATATTGAGTTTATTTCACCCCGTCGTGGGACCCACCTTTCAGACCCCAGCCTTGACCATGCCGTCGCCAGCTTTTGGGGTGCCGGTGATGACCGAGAAGTACGTTACTGAGTACCCAGTGGGCGAGGATAAGGTTTTTATTTATGAGCGTAGTACCGTCTGGGTGGAGGACGGGACAGACCATTGGAGGCTAGATAGGTACGCAGCATGGTGGTATCGAGACGACGTCGCTACTTGGGGGACTCTGAGATCTTTTGACGTGCCTTGGGATATCTTTGAGGAGCAGGACCCGACGATCACGTACCCACCCGATGGCGAGATTTCTGACCCGATGACCGACCTCGAGCCAGGCATGGGCCTCCCAGCGGTGCAGCCACAGCATCCCGTTGCAGATGGCGAGGTTATCGAGCCCTCTGATGCCGACGACGTTCCCATGGAGGAGGCAGGGTTCGAGTGGGAGATTGTAGGCGCTGAGGGCGAGCCCATGGACTTAGGGTCCGATTCAGAGGAGGAAGACATCCTAGTGTATTCAGAGTCAGAGCCAGAAGAAGAAGTCCCAGAGGAGCCTCAGCCGGGCGATTAGGTAGAGTACCATCCAGCGGCCGGTGTCGCCTGATCCATCTGCAGCGAGCCTGTCTCTTAGGCCTTGTAGCGGCCTCTGACTTTTGGAGTATCCCTTAGGGCAGTGACGCGTGTTCCTTAGTAGATGTCTCTTTTTGAGTAGCCTAACCATTTTCCTCTAGCCCTAGTTATCTTAGTAGTTCTTGTGTATTTTGTAAAACTGAAAGTTTGTGGTGTAATGGTTAAATGTCTATTTCCCTCAAGTCATCTTATTGTCTTATGCATGGAGTTATGTATGTCGCTTCCGCATGTGCATATGAGTCTCATTAGCTGGTGCGATATTTTGGATCCTGGGCAAGAGACTAAACAGTTTAGCAGTAAGGCAATGTTGCGCGCTCGAGAGGACTCGGGGCGTGACAACCCCTCTTGTTTGGTATCAGAGAAATGTCAGCTCGATCAAAGTTGTTTGAGGACTGGAGTAATAAGGTGTGATGATTTGAGGATAACTGGGTAGCGAGACCTTAGGGATTTGCTAGAGTTAGGTACGAAATGCATGACATGTGAAATGGCGCTTGTGATTGGCATATTGACTGGTGTCATCTTTGGTAGACTTAAGGCTATAAGGTTTCGTACTTGGCACTGAGTGTTGACTGTTGATTGCTGGATTGGATAGCTGATTGTGATTTGGTGAAGTTGCTGGAGCAACTGAACGTGTGATACGATTGTGGATTCCGGATTGTGATGCTTCTGATGGTTGCTTGAGTAATGATTATCTTAACTGTGATTGCTGCTGTGATAGTGGCGTAGCCTTGCTAGACTTAAGTAGATGGCTTAGGTCTCTAATTCCTGGATGGAATTATAGCGACTCAGGTGTTGTGTGACTTAGCAAGATGAGCAACCGAACCGGGGGTACTGGAGGAGCGTCTAGCTCTAGGCCACAAGTGGTAGAAGATCCTAGGTACGACGGAGTCATGAGGATCCTAGAAGAGATTGGGAACTTGATGGGCAGGCAGGCCCAAGAAAGAGCTGCTGCCGTTGCCCAGGCTGCTGAAGCTGCAATCGCTGCCGCCAACCTAGCGAATGGGAACAATGGGAACAATGGACATGACAATGAGGGTGGCAATGCCCAAGGACAAGGGAATTGCGTGATGGACCAGCTGGTTGAGCACTTTATGAAGCTGAAGCCATCGAAGTTTGATGGTACGGGGGACCCTGGAGCTGCCCCTGCTTGGATTGAAGAGTTAGAGAAGGCATTTGAAGTGCTGGGTTGTACTGAGGCGGAGAAGATGATTCTAGCCGTGTACCAGCTTCGTGGAACTGCGAACGATTGGTGGAAGGCCACCAAGGGAAGGGTTTTCCCCGAAGGAACGGAGCCGAATTGGACTGTCTTCTCTGAAGTTTTCAATGCTAAGTATTTCTCCAGAGCGGCTCAAGAATAGAAGATGATTGAATTCCAGAATCTCCGCCAGAATCAAATGACCATCGACCAGTATGAGGCTGAATTCGCGAGGCTATCCAAGTATGCCCCGAGGATGGTCGAGAACCCTGAGGACATGGCGAAAAGGTTCAGAGATGGACTGAGACCTGACCTTCGCAGCCAGTTGGTGCTGTTGGACCTACAAGGTTACGATGCAATTTATGAGAGAGGCCAATTAGTGGAAAGAGATATGAAGGAAAGAGGAATCGCTGCTGGATCACGGTTCACTCCTGCCAGGGATAACCGCCAGTTCGGCAAGAGGCCGATGGCGAGCAATCGACGTTTTGTCCCTCCATCCAGAAGGAATATTGGCAAGCCTGCTCACCAGTCGCACTGGAATTATCGCTTGTGTGGGCGGAAGCATGGCAGTGGACCTTGCCCAAGCAGGTCGGGCGCGTGCTTCAAGTGTGGCCAACTGGGCCATCACATAAGGAATTGCCCAAGTCAAGCACTAGGACCCCAAGCTCAAGGAAATCGACCGCCAGTGGGACCGCAGGCTGGAGCCCAGCAGAATAACGCAAATAGGCCGCCAGCTCAAGGAAGGGTGTATGCTGTGGCGCGAAGGGAAGTGGGGAACACCCCCGGCGTGGTCACAGGTACGGTTACTTTATGTGATCATGCTACTTAAGCCTTGTTTGATCCTAGAGCTTCGCATTCGTTCATATCTGCCCAGTTTGCTGATTTGGTTGGAATTAAATTGAGACCTTTGGATGTGATATTGCATGTTACCACCCCGTTGAAGGATAAAGTGTTGGTTTCGCTAGGCTGTCCAGATTGTAAGATAGTCGTTGGTGGTAGTGAGGAACGGATAGATTTAGCCGTGCTGCCTATGTTTGACTTTGACGTGATTATTGGTATGGATTGGTTAAGTAGGCAAAGGGCTGTCGTTGATTGTGGTAGCAGGGTGATTCATTTCCATCCTAATGATCACCCTAGATTCGAGTTTGTGGGAAGTCAAGGAGGAGCCTCAATCCCTTTGATTTCGTCACTTGAGGTGACTAGGCTTTTGGACGAATGATGCCAGGCATACTTAGCTGCCGTGATGGATCCGACCGTAGAGGAACCAAAGCTAGAGGATATAGCTGTGGTGCGTGACTTTCCCGATGTCTTTCCTCAAGAGTTGCCAAGGTTGCCTCCAAAAAGGGAAATAGAGTTCGTGATTGAGTTAGCACCCGGAACGGAACCGATTTCGAAGGCACCCTATAGGATGTCCTTGTCGGAGTTGAAGGAATTGAAGGTTCAGATGAAAGAATTGCTGGACAAAAGATTTATTCGTCCAAGTGCTTCGTTTTGGGGAGCGCCAGTCTTGTTTGTAAGGAAGAAGGATGGGTCATTGCGCTTATGCATTTACTACAGGTAGTTGAATCAGGTGACCATCAAGAATAAGTACCCGTTGCCAAGGATTGACGACTTGTTTGATCAACTGCAAGGAGCTTCTGTGTTCTCCAAGATAGACCTAAGGACGGGTTATCACCAGTTGAGGATTAAGAAGGAAGATATATCGAAGATAGCTTTTCGGACGAGATATGGGTATTATGAGTTTACGGTCATGCCGTTTGGATTGACTAATGCCCCAGTTGCTTTCATGGATTTGATGCACAGAGTGTTTAAGGAATACTTGGATCAGTTCGTCATTGTCTTCATCGACGACATCTTGATTTACTCAAAGAGTCCTGAGGAGCAATTGAGTATAGTTCTACGGACGTTAAGGGAACACTCGCTGTACGCCAAGTTCAGTAAGTGCGAGTTTTGGCTTAACGAAGTTGCGTTCCTTGGACATGTCATCTCTGGAAATGGGATTTCTGTGGACCCCGCAAAGATTGAAGCAGTAACGAATTGGCCTAGACCTACGTCAGTAACAGAGGTCCGAAGCTTCCTAGGATTGGCAGGATATTACCGCAGGTTCGTGGAAAAGTTTTCCTCAATAGCTACTCCTTTGACGAGGCTGACTAAGAAGGATACACGGTTTGAATGGACGGATAAGTGTGAGAGGAGTTTTCAGGAACTCAAGCACCGTTTGACGACTGCACCAGTGTTGACCATCCCTTCTGGACCTGGAGGTTATGAGATCTATAGCGATGCGTCGCTGAAAGGATTAGGATGCGTCTTGATGCAACATGGAAGAGTTGTAGCTTATGCATCGAGACAGTTAAGACCTCATGAGATGAATTACCCGACGCACGATTTGGAACTAGAAGCTATCATCTTCGCCTTGAAGATTTGGAGGCATTACTTGTGTGGAGAAAGGTTTCAGATTTATACGGACCACCAGAGTTTGAAGTACTTGTTTTCGCAAAAGGAGTTGAACATGAGGCAACGTCGATGGATGGAGTTGCTCAAGGACTATTATTGCGATATCCTGTACCACCCCAGAAAGGCGAATAAGGTTGCGGATGCACTGAATCGGAAATCCAGCATCGCGCATTTGTTAGTTAAGGAATGGACTCTGTTGGAAGGAATACGGGATTCAGAGTTTAAACTTGAGGTGTGTCAGTTGTCTTGTCTCCTAGCCACATTGAGGATTGAACCAGAGATTCATGAGAAAGTGAAAGCGTTGCAATCTACCGACCCCGACATCCAAAAGATCCTGAAAATGGATGCCGCAAAAAGGAAACCCGACTTTCAAGTATCCGAGGATGGGATTCTGAAGTTTCGTGGACGCTTGTGTGTGCCCAGTGACGAGGAACTAAGAGAAAGGATCTTGTCGGAAGCTCATAGGAGCAACTATAGTATCCACCCGGGTAGCACGAAGATGTATCAGAATCTGCGTCAGCACTACTGGTGGAACGGAATGAAAGTGGACGTAGCTAAGCACGTAGCGAAGTGTTTGACGTGCCAGCAAGTTAAGGCTCAGCATTGTAAGCCTGGTGGGATGTTGCAGCCTTTGGAAATCCCCGAGTGGAAATGGGAGCACATCATCATGGACTTTGTCATGGGTTTGCCGAGGAGCCAGAAAGGACATGATTCGATTTGGGTGATCGTGGATAGACGGACTAAGTCCGCACACTTCTTGGCAGTAAGAAAAGATTTCGCGATGGATGGATACGCAGAGTTATACATGAGGTACGTAGTTCGTCTTCATGGAGTCCCAGTGACGATTACTTCGGACAGAGACCCCAAGTTTACCGCTTCATTTTGGAAAAGCCTACAAGAGGCTTTGGGGACGAAACTACAGTACAGCACCGCTTACCACCCCCAGACAGACGGACAATCTGAAAGGACAATTCAGACGCTTGAGGATATGCTGAGAGCTTGCGTATTAGACTTTAAAGGAGGTTGGGAGGATCAGTTACACTTGGTAGAGTTTGCCTATAACAACAGTTACCAGCAGAGCATCGGAATGGCACCGTTCGAAGCGTTATACGGTAGAGCATGAATGACTCCTTTATGCTGGGACGAGGTTGGTGAAAGAATAATAACAGGCCCAGAATTAGTGGAGCAGTCAGTGGAGGCAGTAAGAGTCATAAGGGAAAGATTGAAAACCGCGCAGAGTCGCCAGAAAAGTTAAGCCGACAAGCGGCGCAGGCCGTTGGAGTTTCAAGTAGGAGACCATGTCTTCTTGAAGGTGTCACCGATGAAAGGATTATCTCGGTTTGGAAAGAAAGGAAAGCTAAGTCCGAGGTACGTAGGCCCTTTTGAAATCTTAGAGCGGATTGGGACCTTGGCCTACAGACTCGCCTTGCCGCCAAGTTTATCGCAAGTTCACAATGTGTTCCACGTGTCGATGCTGAGAAAGTATGAACCGAACGTGACTCATGTACTGGACCACGAAGTGATAGGAGTGGACGATCGAGTGTCGTATGTGGAAAGGCCAGTCAGGATCGAGGACAGAAAGGAGCAAGTCTTAAGGAACAAGACGATCCCGCTAGTAAAGATGATCTGGGAGCACCAAGGAACTGAAGGAGCCACCTGGGAAAGCGAGGAAGCGATGAGGCGTCAGCACCCCCATTTGTTTGAGTAGGTGGTTGTAATGTAAATTTCGAGGACGAAATTTCTGTAAGGGGGGAAGAGTTGTGACATTCTGAATTCCGACCCTATCTCGAGGCTTATTAATGAATGAATGTCTATCGATGTATTCCAGTTAATCTCGCTCAGAATTGATCACTCTTGAGTCGACTAACCAATGGGGAATGGCCATATAGGATTTAAAGTACGTGGACCAAAGAACTTAACCACGAGTCGACGCTTTGACCATAAGGATCGTCGAGGGAATATTTAGGACCGCTAAAGGTCGATCTAAGAATTGTTTTAGAACGATTTGCTAGTGTCGTGCGATTGGTTCACGGGTGATTCCGTATGACCATGACATGATTTGCGAAATAACCTAAATCGATTCCTAACGGTCGTAACCTTCGGGACTAGTGATTGACCCTCGCGATTACATGACAACCAAAGCCGCAGTGGCTCGAGTAACTCTTAAACGTGACATTAGTCGTGGGTCGATACGCGTAACTCCTGAGATTCGCCCGTTAGTCTGAGACGCGCTGGAATGACAATTGACTGAATTTAGCCATGGATTGGACTTCGAGATTTGGGGGCCTGACATTCGAGGGTCGCAATGGAGTAAATTTGGACGTCGCCTCATCGGAGAGTTATTAAGATTAGAATTAGCCCCGTATAAGTTAGAAAAACGAAATTCGAACCGACGAGGGAATCGACCCTTTTACCCTAAGCTTAGTACCCTTTTCTATTAGGTAAAGTAACGGCAAATTGGACATTTGCCACCTTCTCTACCCTTGGCCGAAATTTGAGGGGCAATTTGGTCTTTTAGCCCTTTAAATTATTAGATGTTAGAATGACCACTTGATTTGACCAAAACCCCTTAAACCACCACCTTTCAACTTGTCATTCACTACTCCTATTCATTGTACTTCCCCACCAACCACTCCACCAAAGCCTTTCCCTCCAATTTCCCTATCTTTTATGGATCACTCTCTCTCTCCCTCACTCCTTCTTCCTCTCATTCTCACGATCATCTCTCTCTCTCGGTCCCCACTTTCTCGCTCGCTCTCCTCATCCTCCTCTCGGTTTCAAAGGGAAACCGATCGGCCACCACACTCCATCACCACACGACAACCCTCTCCTCCTTCTTAGGACCGTGGAGCAACCACCATTCGGCTTGGAGCCGAGCAAGCCGCCGCCGACCGAACCAAAACCGAGAGAGAACCGGGGCCGTTCTTGAGGAGTTCTTGAGGTAAGTGACTCTTAGTGCTTAGGTAGGCATGTTAGGAGGTTATAGGCTTGTGGTAGAAGTGGTATTAAGGTTTGTTCTTGGTTATTTTCGCATAGAACTCCTAGAGGCCAGATTTGATCGCCGAGGAACCGCCGTGCGCCGCGCCGTTTTCCACGCCACTTGCCGCCGATTTCTTGGACTCTTGAGCTAGGTAAGCTTATTCTAACCCTTAGCTAAGACCTTGTGTGATGGAAAGACCGAGTGAGTGTTAGTTTTGATGAGTTTAATGGCTAGTTGGGCAAGAACCGTGGGTGACCGAATCTGTCCTTGGAGGAAACCGAGCATGGCCTTACCTTTTAAGACTTGTTGTGTTGATTTTAGGGTTGAAGTGAGTTAGGGAATATGTGCTAATGTAGACCGAACCCCTCATGGCGCCATTGGGAGTGATAGGACTTGGTTGAGCTCGTTTATGTTAGCGAAATCCCCGTTCGAGCTTAGGAGGGTTCGGCCATGAGTGTGATTGAATGACTCGATGCATGAAAATAATCTAATGAACCCTATTCCTATTCTAGTCGTGGGCTCTAATGTGAGGATTAATTGATTAGATGGTGCCATGGTGGTAAAGATTGACCTTGTGTGACTATTTAATGAGTTATGTGGCATAATCGATCGAATGACTCGGGAAATGGTGATAGGGCCGAATGGCCATAGCGATGACAAGTGAGTTATTCCAATCAAATATGATTGATCGCGAAGTATGATAATGGCCTTGATTGACTGGATAATGTGATGATATGCCGTGATATGGATTTGTGATTGAAATGGCCGAATGGTGCTTATGATGGTGATATGCACATGTGATTGTTTATGCTATAATTGGTTGAATTATGAGCCTATATGCATATGGTGCCCTGATGCGTTAAACGCGGGGCTTATCGATAACCTGAGGCGTTAAACGTGGGTTCCTTGATTTATTAAGCCTGAGGTGTTAAACGCGGGCTCTGCCATGAGTATTGCGATCGTAATAAGTATATACATATATACATACATATATATAAGCTATTCTCTATACTGCGAGATATTTAGTGCCAAGGTACGAAAGCCAAGCCTAGCCTAGATTGGTGGACTTTATGTCAATTTGTGCTTTAATTGAGTTACCGCATGCCGTTGCCTGTTTTTGTACCGTTGGTCATTGCATATGTTTGGGTGCGTCTGGAAGTCCCGAGTGCCTAGCTTAGGGTTAGGACAACCTTATTGAGTTTATCTCACCTCGTTGTGGGACCCACCTTTCAGACCCCAAGCCTTGACCATGCCGCCGCCAGCTTTTGGGGTGCCAGTGATGACCGAGAAGTACGTTACTGAGTACCCAGTGGGCGAGGATAAGGTTTTTATTTATGAGCGTAGTACCGTCTGGGTGGAGGACGGGACAGACCATTGGAGGCCAGATAGGTACGCAGCATGGTGGTATCGAGACGACGTCGCTACTTGGGGGCCTCTGAGATCTTTTGACGTGCCTTGGGATATCCTTGAGGAGCAGGACCCGATGATCACGTACCCACCCGATGGCGAGATTTCTGACCCGATGACCGACCTCGAGCCAGGCATGGGCCTCCCAGCGGTGCAGCCACAGCATCCCGTTGCAGATGGCGAGGTTATCGAGCCCTCTGATGCCGACGACGTTACCATGGAGGAGGCAGGGTTCGAGTGGGAGATTGTAGGCGTCGAGGGCGAGCCCATGGACTTAGGGTCCGATTCAGAGGAGGAAGACATCCCAGTGTATTCCGAGTCAGAGCCAGAAGAAGAAGTCCCAGAGGAGCCTCAGCCGGGCGATTAGGTAGAGTACCATCCAGCGGCCGGTGTCGCCTGATCCATCAGCAGCGAGCCTGTCTCTTAGGCCTTGTAGCGGCCTCTGACTTTTGGAGTATCCCATAGGGCAGTGACGCGTGTTCCTTAGTAGATGTCTCTTTTTGAGTAGCCTAACCTGTTGACACCTGATTTTCGACCATCTATCATTGTGATTTTTATTCTTTAAAATTAATTAAAAATAGTAAAAAAAAGTCATAAAATCACAAAATCAACTTTGGAAGCCTTAGCCTAGCCTTAGGAACCAATTTTGAACAAAAAATATTTTTTAAATTTTTTAATATTTTTGGAATTTATTTAATTATTAAAATACCCAAAAAATCAGAAAAAATACCATCCATGGTCAGAAAATTACAAAAAAATATTCAGAAATTTTATTTTAATTCCCTCTTTAATATTTTCACTTTTTATCAGGGAAATTTGGCTCGATTCATGGGGTTCCTTCACAAACATAATCCCGTCGAGTCTTTTAATTTTCAATTCTCACTTTTTGTAAGCTATGACATTGGATTCCAAAGTCTTGAAGTGAAATTGGGTCAATGTACCTTCCAATTTGATCAATTTTAAACAAAAGGGCTTAATTGCATAAAAATCTTTCAATTTAGTCCCCGGTTTCACAATTTTCAAAATTAAATCTCACACGGGCATACCCATTGAAATTAAACACCTCTACCCTATGTTTTTCATCATGATGAATCCACTGGTGGTCTTAATTTTGACTAATTCGATCGTTTGGGCCCTCAATTTGGCGATAATCATTTTCGGATCCTAGGGACAATTTGGGGTTTTCACTAAATTTCAATCAATTGATTCACGAAAATACCCCTATTTGATAGAAAACATGTCAAGGAGTCCGATTTTGCCATCAATTTCATGAAAAGGGGTCGATTTGGGACCTAATTGGGCAAAATTGGTCGAACCGGGCCGGTCGGGTCAGACCCGACCCGACCCGGTCCGACCGGGTCTGCACTTGCAGACCCACCGTCGCCAAAAGAAGCAAAAAGAAAACAGGGCAAAGCAGGGGGGTCCAACGGAGCACGTTAGGCGGCATTTGTTTACTAAAAGAAGACGTCCATAGTGGAAGACCGGGGATGGTGGACGTTCGATGATCAAAAGGCGGTCGGCCACGCACGGGAAGGATAGGGATTCTCGGTTTTGAACCGAGCGGAGCCGAGGGAGAGAGAGGGGAGTTCGGGCGGAGTTAGGAGCGAGAGCGAGGCGTAACCGGCGTTCCAGACCTTCAGAAGATCATCACCGAAGCCTCCGCCACTACCTTCAAGCTCGGGACAGGTCGGTATATCGTCCCGACCCCTGTTTTCCATATGCATATTATGTGTTCGATAAAAGGCTCAAGTAAGCATCCGAACTTATGATTCTCGGTTGGGTCTTCCAGAACCTTATTTTGTATAAATATTGCCTTAAAAATCCTCTAGAACCAACACTAACCCCGTCTTACCTGTCGTTTCGCATCGAAACGCGTTGGAGCACCATGGCCGGAGCTCCACGAGGCGTACCCGAGCCAAGAGGTCGGTTTGGCGAGAGCAACGGATAGCAAGCTCGAAGCGAGCTCAGGTAAGCTTCCTGACCTTTCTTGGATGCTCCCTGAACGATTGAAATCGAGCTTTGAACGCACAACTTTTTTTTTATAAATCTTCGCCGGCGCCGGGATTGTGGAGGTCCGGTTCGCCCCATTTCCGGCGTGTTTTTCGCCAGGTCGTTGATGTATGTTGGTGTCGGACTGAGGGAGGTCAGTTTCGTGTGAGAATCGCGACTCGAAACCGACGTTTTTACGTCGGTTTCGCTCCTCCGGCGAGGCGCCGGCTGGAATCGCCGGTGCTGGTCGTCTTCCCCGGCGAGGGGGGGTGACCAGTCAACGCTGACGTGGCATGCCACGTCAGCGTGGTGGGGTCGGGTCATTCGAAAATAAGATCCAGATCCGACGGTGGACATTGTGCCACGTGTCGCGATCTAGTATTTTTGGGGAATTTAAAATATTTTCGGATTAATTAATTAAAATCGATCAGAAGGCTGAGATTGTGCCAAGTGGCTTGCTGTGGAACGTCTGATCTTGTTCGAGATCGGACGCACCAGGAGTAGCCACGTGGCACGATGAGAGCCGTCCGATCCGTTGATTTTCGGATAATTAAAAAAAAATCAAAAAACTTGTAAAAAAATAAAAAAAATGAAAACGGCGTCGTTTTGTACCGGTTCTGACCCGTAGAGTCGGGCCGGGCGCCCGCGAGGCGCGGGCCGGGTCTGACCCGGCCCGGAAAATAATTTTAAATATTAAAAAATTCAGAAAATAATAAAAAATAATAATAATAATAATAAATCAATAAAAAAATAGAAAATCCTAAAAAAAATTCAAAAAATTCAAAAAAATTCGAAAAATTCAGAAAAATTCTAAAAAATTCCAGAAAATAAGAAATGGCCACATTCAACTGGCCATGACCTGTTCCGGGTCTTTCGGCCCCCGATCTTTTCCGAAATGACGGTTTTGGCCTTCCGGCAAACCGTCTTCCAAAAAAATTCTAAAAAAATCCAGGAAAATCCCAAAAAAATAGGAAATGGCCACAATCAATTGGGCAAGACTCATTTTGGGTGTTTTGAACCCCGACCCTTCTTAAAATGACGATTTCGCCCTTTGGGCGAATCGTCTTCCAAAAATTGAAGAAAAATCAAGAAATTCCAAAAAAATCTCAAAAATGGGAAATGGCCACAATCAACTGGCCATGGAATATTTTGGGTAATTCGGTATCCAAACCTTCCAAAAATTGACGATTTTGCCCTTCGGGCTAATCCCCCCCCCCCAAATCTTCCCATTTTACCCCTGGTCTGAAATCACGCTTTCCATAAGCCCTTATGGCTATACTAGGAGTCCATGTGATGTGAATGGATGTGCATCAATCTGATTTATTTATGCACTCGATCGCGTTTTCATTAAAATTGATTGTGATTGATAGCAATAGTCTTCCGATCTGCATGAAACCCTGAATCAAGCCTACCTCACCTAAAATTGCCCATGCATGAAATCTTAAATAGGAAAATCACTCGCGTTAGGTACCGAAAGGGCGTTGGTAATGACACCGACGTAACCAAGTCCCCGAACCCAAAATCTCTAGTTCCGTAGAACTGATCGATCTCTCCCAATCGGTCAGTAAGGTTTCCGGTCTACCCTCCAAAAAAGACCGGTGGCGACTCCAAATACATGCACAAGTTGCACATGCCACCACGACCACACTAAGGTCGAAATCGATCGGCTCCTATCGCCGAATCCTTTGAAAAATATTCCCGCCGCGATTTGGTATGGGCTTGGGAGGGCCCGTGCTGATCCAAAGCCCGCGATCCGCACTCCGGTGCGGTGGAAAGGCCCGCGATCGGTAATCCATTAGCCGCGTCCGCTTTCGGACGGGTCGCGACATAACCCTTTTCCTCTAGCCCTAGTTATCTTAGTAGTTCTTGTGTATTTTGTAAAACTGAAAGTTTGTGGTGTAATGGTTAAATGTCTATTTCCCTCAAGTCATCTTATTGTCTTATGCATAGAGTTATGTATGTCGCTTCCGCATGTGCATATGAGTCTCATTAGCTGGTGCGATATTTTGGATCCTGGGCAAGAGACTAAACAGTTTAGCAGTAAGGCGATGTTGCGCACTCGAGAGGACTCGGGGCGTGACAACCCCTCTTGTTTGGTATCAGAGCAAGGTCAGCTCGATCCAAGTTGGTTGAGGACTGGAGTAATAAGGTGTGATGATTTGAGGATAACTGGGTAGCGAGACCTTAGGGATTCGCTAGAGTTAGGTACGAAATGCATGACATGTGAAATGGCACTTGTGATTGGCATATTGACTGGCGTCATCTTTGGTAGACTTAAGGCTATAAGGCTTCGTACTTGGCACTGAGTGTTGACTGTTGATTGCTGGATTGGATAGCTGATTGTGATTTGGTGAAGTTGCTGGAGCAACTGAACGTGTGATACGATTGTGGATTCCGGATTGTGATGCTTCTGATGGTTGCTTGAGTAATGATTGTCTTAACTGTGATTGCTGCTGTGATAGTGGCGTAGCCTTGCTAGACTTAAGTAGATGGCTTAGGTCTCTAATTCCTGGATGGAATTATAGCGGCTCAGGTGTTGTGTGACTTAGCAAGATGAGCAACCGAACCAGGGGTACTGGAGGAGCGTCTAGCTCTAGGCCACAAGTGGTAGAAGATCTAAGGTACGACGGAGTCATGAGGATCCTAGAAGAGATTGGAAACTTGATGGGCAGGCAAGCCCAAGAAAGAGCTGCTGCCGTTGCCCAGGCTGCTGAAGCTGCAGTCGCTACCGCCAACCTAGCGAATGGGAACAATGGGAACAATGGACATGACAATGAGGGTGGCAATGCCCAAGGACAAGGGAATCGCATGATGGGCCAGCTGGTTGAGCACTTTATGAAGCTGAAGCCATCGAAGTTTGATGGTACGGGGGACCCTGGAGCTGCCCCTACTTGGATTGAGGAGTTAGAGAAGGCATTTGAAGTGCTGGGTTGTACTGAGGCGGAGAAGGTGATTCTAGCCGTGTACCAGCTTCGTGGAACTGCGAACGATTGGTGGAAGTCCACCAAGGGAAGGGTTTTCCCCGAAGGAACGGAGCCGAATTGGACTGTCTTCTCTGAAGTTTTCAATGCTAAGTATTTCTCCAGAGCGGCTCAAGAACAGAAGATGATTGAATTCCAGAATCTCCGCCAGAATCAAATGACCATCGACCAGTATGAGGCTGAATTCGCGAGGCTATCCAAGTATGCCCCGAGGATGGTCGAGAACCCTGAGGACAGGGCGAGAAGGTTCAGAGATGGACTGAGACCTAACCTTCGCAGCCAGTTGGTGCTGTTGGACCTACAAGGTTACGATGCAATTTATGAGAGAGGCCAATTAGTGGAAAGAGATATGAAGGAAAGTGGAATCGCTGCTGGATCGCGGTTCACTCCTGCCAGGGATAACCGCCAGTTCGGCAAGAGGCCGATGGCGAGCAATCGATGTTTTGTCCCTCCAGCCATAAGGAATATTGGCAAGCCTGCTCACCAGTCGAACTGGAATTGTCGCTTGTGTGGGCGGAAGCATGGCAGTGGACCTTGCCCAAGCAGGACGGGCGCGTGCTTCAAGTGTGGCCAACTGGCCATCACATAAGGAATTGCCCAAGTCAAGCACCAGGACCCCAAGCTCAAGGAAATCGACCGCCAGTGGGACCGCAGGCTGGAGCCCAGCAGAACAACGCAAATAGGCCGCCAGCTCAAGGAAGGGTGTATGCTGTGGCGCGAAGGGAAGTGGAGAACGCGCCCGGCGTGGTCACAGGTACGGTTACTTTATGTGATCATGCTGCCTATGCCTTGTTTGATCCTGGAGCTTCGCATTCGTTCATATCTGCCCAGTTTGCTGATTTGGTTGGAATTAAATTGAGACCTTTGGATGTGATATTGCATGTTACCACCCCGTTGAAGGATAAAGTGTTGGTTTCGCTAGGCTGTCCAGATTGTAAGATAGTCGTTGGTGGTAGTGAGGAACGGATAGATTTAGCCGTGCTGCCTATGTTTGACTTTGACGTGATTATTGGTATGGATTGGTTAAGTAGGCAAAGGGCTGTCGTTGATTGTGGTAGCAGGGTGATTCATTTCCATCCTAATGATCACCCTAGATTCGAGTTTGTGGGAAGTCAAGGAGGAGCCTCGATCCCTTTGATTTCGTCACTTGAGGTGACTAGGCTTTTGGACGAATGATGCCAGGCATACTTAGCTGTCGTGATGGATCCGACCGTAGAGGAACCAAAGCTAGAGGATATAGCTGTGGTGCGTGACTTTCCCGATGTCTTTCCTCAAGAGTTGCCAGGGTTGCCTCCAAAAAGGGAAATAGAGTTCGTGATTGAGTTAGCACCCGGAACGGAACCGATTTCGAAGGCACCCTATAGGATGTCCTTGTCGGAGTTGAAGGAATTGAAGGTTCAGATGCAAGAATTGCTGGACAAAGGATTTATTCGTCCAAGTGCTTCGCCTTGGGGAGCGCCAGTCTTGTTTGTAAGGAAGAAGGATGGGTCATTGCGCTTATGCATTGACTACAGGCAGTTGAATCAGGTGACCATCAAGAATAAGTACCCGTTGCCAAGGATTGACGACTTGTTTGATCAACTGTAAGGAGCTTCTGCGTTCTCCAAGATAGACCTAAGGACGGGTTATCACCAGTTGAGGATTAAGAAGGAAGATATACCGAAGACAGCTTTTCGGACGAGATATGGGCATTATGAGTTTACGGTCATGCCGTTTGGATTGACTAATGCCCCAGTTGCTTTCATGGATTTGATGCACAGAGTGTTTAAGGAATACTTGGATCAGTTCGTCATTGTCTTCATCGACGACATCTTGATTTACTCAAAGAGTCCTGAGGAGCAATTGAGTATAGTTCTACGGACGTTAAGGGAACACTCGCTGTACGCCAAGTTCAGTAAGTGCAAGTTTTGGCTTAACGAAGTTGCGTTCCATGGACATGTCATCTCTGGAAATGGGATTTCTATGGACCCCGCAAAGATTGAAGCAGTAACGAATTGGCCTAGACCTACGTCAGTAACAGAGGTCCGAAGCTTCCAAGGATTGGCAGGATATTACCGCAGGTTCGTGGAAAAGTTTTCCTCGATAGCTACTCCTTTGACGAGGCTGACTAAGAAGGATACGCGGTTTGAATGGACGGATAAGTGTGAGAGGAGTTTTCAAGAACTCAAGCACCGTTTGACGACTGCACCAGTGTTGACCATCCCTTCTGGACCTGGAGGTTATGAGATCTATAGCGATGCGTCGCTGAAAGGATTAGGATGCGTCTTGATGCAACATGGAAGAGTTGTAGCTTATGCATCGAGACAGTTAATACCTCATGAGATGAATTACCATACGCACGATTTGGAACTAGCAGCTATCATCTTCGCCTTGAAGATTTGGAGGCATTACTTGTGTGGAGAAAGGTTTCAGATTTATACGGACCACCAGAGTTTGAAGTACTTGTTTTCGCAAAAGGAGTTGAACATGAGGCAACGTCGATGGATGGAGTTGCTCAAGGACTATTATTGTGATATCCTGTACCACCCCAGAAAGGCGAATAAGGTTGCGGATGCACTGAGTCGGAAATCCAACATCGCGCATTTGTTAGTTAAGGAATGGACTCTGTTGGAAGGAATACGGGATTCAGAGTTTAAACTTGAAGTGTGTCAGTTGTCTTGTCTCCTAGCCACATTGAGGATTGAACCAGAGATTCATGAGAAAGTGAAAGCGTTGCAATCTACGGACCCCGACATCCAAAAGATCCTGAAAATGGATGCCGCAAAAAGGAAACCCGACTTTCAAGTATCCGAGGATGGGATTCTGAAGTTTCGTGGACGCTTGTGTGTGCCCAGTGACGATGAACTAAGAGAAAGGATCTTGTCGGAAGCTCATAGGAGCAACTATAGTATCCACCCGGGTAGCACGAAGATGTATCAGAATCTGCGTCAGCACTACTGGTGGAACGGAATGAAAGTGGACGTAGCTAAGCACGTAGCGAAGTGTTTGACGTGCCAGCAAGTTAAGGCTTAGCATTGTAAGCCTGGTGGGATGTTCCAGCCTTTGGAAATCCTCGAGTGGAAATGGGAGCACATCATCATGGACTTTGTCATGGGTTTGCCGAGGAGCCAGAAAGGACATGATTCGATTTGGGTGATCGTGGATAGACTGACTAAGTCCGCACACTTCTTGGCAGTAAGAAAAGATTTCGCGATGGATGGATACGCAGAGTTATACATGAGGTACGTAGTTCGTCTTCATGGAGTCCCAGTGACGATTACTTCGGACAGAGACCCCAAGTTTACCGCTTCATTTTGGAAAAGCCTACAAGAGGCTTTGGGGACGAAACTACAGTACAGCACCGCTTACCACCCCCAGACAGACGGACAATCTGAAAGTACAATTCAGACGCTTGAGGATATGCTGAGAGCTTGCGTATTAGACTTTAAAGGAGGTTGGGAGGATCGGTTACACTTGGTAGAGTTTGCCTATAACAACAGTTACCAGCAGAGCATCGGAATGGCACCGTTCGAAGCGTTATACGGTAGAGCATGCATGACTCCTTTATGCTGGGACGAGGTTGGTGAAAGAAGCATAACAGGCCCAGAATTAGTGGAGCAGTCAGTGGAGGCAGTAAGAGTCATAAGGGAAAGATTGAAAACCGCGCAGAGTCGCCAGAAAAGTTACGCCGACAAGTGGCGCATGCCGTTGGAGTTTCAAGTAGGAGACCATGTCTTCTTGAAGGTGTCACCGATGAAAGGATTATCTCGGTTTGGAAAGAAAGGAAAGCTAAGTCCGAGGTACGTAGGCCCTTTTGAAATCTTAGAGCGGATTGGGACCTTGGCCTACAGACTCGCCTTGCCGCCAAGTTTATCGCAAGTTCACAATGTGTTCCACGTGTCGATGCTGAGAAAGTATGAACCGAACGTGACTCATGTACTGGACCACGAAGTGATAGGAGAAGACGATCGAGTGTCGTATGTGGAAAGGCCAGTCAGGATCGAGGACAGAAAGGAGCAAGTCTTAAGGAACAAGACGATCCCGCTAGTAAAGATGATTTGGGAGCACCAAGGAACTGAAGGAGCCACCTGGGAAAACGAGGAAGCGATGAGGCGTCAGCACCCCCATTTGTTTGAGTAGGTGGTTGTAATGTAAATTTCGAGGACGAAATTTCTGTAAGGAGGGAAGAGTTGTGACATTCTGAATTCCGATCCTATCTCGAGGCTTATTAATGAATGAATGTCTATCGATGTATTCCAGTTAATCTCGCTCAGAGTTGATCACTCTCGAGTCGACTAACCAATGGGGAATGGCCATATAGGATTTAAAGTACGTGGACCAAAGAACTTAACCACGAGTCGACGCTTTGACCATAAGGATCGTCGAGGGAATATTTAGGACCGCTAAAGGTCGATCTAAGAATGGTTTTAGAACGATTTGCTAGTGTCGTGCGATTGGTTCACGGGTGATTCCGTATGACCATGACATGATTTGCGAATTAACCTAAATCGATTCCTAACGGTCGTAACCTTCGGGACTAGTGATTGACCCTCGCGATTACATGACAACCAAAGCCGCCGTGGCTCGAGTAACTCTTAAACGTGTTATTAGTCGCGGGTCAATACGCGTAACTCCTGAGAGCCGCCCGTTAGTCTGAGACGCGCTGGAATGACAATTGACTGAATTTAGCCATGGATTGGACTTCGAGATTTGGGGGCCGGACATTCGAGGGTCGCAATGGAGTAAATTTGGACGTCGCCTCATCGGAGAGTTATTAAGATTAGAATTAGCCTCGTATAAGTTAGAAAAACGAAATTCGAACCGACGAAGGAAATCGACCCTTTTACCCTAAGCTTAGTACCCTTTTCTATTATGTAAAGTAAGGGCAAATTGGACATTTGCCACCTTCTCTACCCTTGGCCGAAATTTGAGGGGCAATTTGGTCTTTTAGCCATTTGAATTATTAGATGTTAGAATGACCACTTGATTTGACCAAAACCCCTTAAACCACCACCTTTCAACTTGTCATTCACTACTCCTATTCATTGTACTTCCCCACCAACCACTCCACCAAAGCCTTTCCCTCCAATTTCCCTTTCTTTTATGGATCACTCTCTCTCTCCCTCACTCCTTCTTCCTCTCATTCTCACGATCATCTCTCTCTCTCGTTCCCCCACTTTCTCGCCCGCTCTCCTCATCCTCCTCTCGGTTTCAAAGGGAAACCGATCGGCCACCACACTCCATCACCACACGACAACCCTCTCCTCCTTCTTAGGACCGTGGAGCAACCACCATTCGGCTTGGAGCCGAGCAAGCCGCCGCCGACCGAACCAAAACCGAGAGAGAACCGGGGCCGTTCTTGAGGAGTTCTTGAGGTAAGTGACTCTTAGTGCTTAGGTAGGCATGTTAGGAGGTTATAGGCTTGTGGTAGAAGTGGTATTAAGGTTTGTTCTTGGTTATTTTCGCATAGAACTCCTAGGGGCCAGATTTGATCGCCGAGGAACCGCCGTGCGCCGCGCCGTTTTCCACGCCACTTGCCGCCGATTTCTTGGACTCTTGAGCTAGGTAAGCTTATTCTAACCCTTAGCTAAGACCTTGCGTGATGGAAAGACCGAGTGAGTGTTAGTTTTGATGAGTTTAATGGCTAGTTGGGCAAGAACCGTGGGGGACCGAATCTGTCCTTGGAGGAAACCGAGCATGGCCTTACCTTTTAAGACTTGTTGCGTTGATTTTAGGGTTGAAGTGAGTTAGGGAATAGGTGCTAATGTAGACCGAACCCCTCATGGCGCCATTGGGAGTGATAGGACTTGGTTGAGCTCGTTTATGTTAGCGAAATCCCCGTTCGAGCTTAGGAGGGTTCGGCCATGAGTGTGATTGAATGACTCGATGCATGAAAATAATCTAATGAACCCTATTCCTATTCTAGTCGTGGGCTCTAATGTGGGGATTAATTGATTAGATGGTGCCATGGTGGTAAAGATTGACCTTGTGTGACTATTTAATGAGTTATGTGGCATAATCGATCGAATGACTCGGGAAATGGTGATAGGGCCGAATGGCCATAGCGATGACAAGTGAGTTATTCCAATCAAATATGATTGATCGTGAAGTATGCTAATGGCCTTGATTGACTGGATAATGTGATGATATGCCGTGATATGGATTTGTGATTGAAATGGCCGAATGATGCTTATGATGGTGATATGCACATGTGATTGTTTATGCTATAATTGGTTGAATTATAAGCCTATGTGCATATGGTGCCCTGATGCGTTAAACGCGGGGCTTATCGATAACCTGAGGCGTTAAACGCGGGTTCCTTGATTTATTAAGCCTGAGGCGTTAAACACGGGCTCTGCCATGAGTATTACGATCGTAATAAGTATATACATATATATATATATATATATATATATATTTATAAAAGCTATCCTCTATACTGCAAGATATTAAGTGCCAAGGTACGAAAGCCAAGCCTAGCCTAGATTGGTGGACTTTATGTCAATTTGTGCTTTAATTGAGTTACCGTATGCCGTTGCCTGTTTTTGTGCCGTTGGTCATTGCATATGTTTGGGTGGGATTGGAAGTCCCGAGTGCCTAGCTTAGGGTTAGGACTAGCTTATTGAGTTTATCTCACCCCTCGTGGGACCCACCTTTCAGACCTCAAGCCTTGACCATGCCGCCGCCAGCTTTTGGGGTGCCGGTGATGACCGAGAAGTACGTTACTGAGTACCCAGTGGGCGAGGATAAGGTTTTTATTTATGAGCGTAGTACCGTCTGGGTGGAGGACGAGACAGACCATTGGAGGCCAGATAGGTACGCAGCATGGTGGTATCGAGACGACGTCGCTACTTGGGGGCCTCTGAGATCTTTTGACGTGCCTTGGGATATCCTTGAGGAGCAGGACCCGATGATCACGTACCCACCCGATGGCGAGATTTCTGACCAGATGACCGACCTCGAGCCAGGCATGGGCCTCCCAGCGGTGCAGCCACAGCATCCCGTTGCAGATGGCGAGGTTATCGAGCCCTCTGATGCCGACGACGTTCCCATAGAGGAGGCAGGGTTCGAGTGGGAGATTGTAGGCGCCGAGGGCAAGCCCATGGACTTAGGGTCCGATTCAGAGGAGGAAGACATCCCAGTGTATTCCGAGTCAGAGCTAGAAGAAGAAGTCCTAGAGGAGCCTCAGCCGGGCGATTAGGTAGAGTACCATCCAGCGGCCGGTGTCGCCTAATCCATCAGCAGCGAGCCTGTCTCTTAGGCCTTGTAGCGGCCTCTGACTTTTGGAGTATCCTTTAGGGCAGTGACGCGTGTTCCTTAGTAGATGTCTCTTTTTGAGTAAGCTAACCCTTTTCCTCTAGCCCTAGTTATCTTAGTAGTTCTTGTGTATTTTGTAAAACTGAAAGTTTGTGGTGTAATGGTTAAATGTCTATTTCCCTCAAGTCATCTTATTGTCTTATGCATGGAGTTGTGTATGTCGCTTCCGCATGTGCATATGAGTCTCATTAGCTGGTGCGATATTTTGGATCCTGGGCAAGAGACTAAACAGTTTAGCAGTAAGGCGATGTTGCGCGCTCGAGAGGACTCGGGGCGTGACATGCACGGTTCTTCTCATCGAGTCGAACTTGTCAGTGAGCGCCATGAGAGCGTCCGACGATGTTTCTCTTTTCTTTGAAGTTTTGGCCCGGGCTTTCTCTTGAGGCACTTTGTCTTGGGGAACATCTCCCTCTGCAACAACAGTAATTTGATCCACTTTTTGGTTAGCCATTACCTCGACTAGTGTGAATACTCGTCAACCTCACGAACAGCTCGTCTCTACAATGTTTGGTCTGATACCACTTGTCACAGGCCGGGAGATTCTGATCGACCCGCACGACGACTCGGGTTGTTTTGGCTGGCTTGGAGCGCCCGAGCTAAGCCTTTTCTTCGAAAGCTCTAGAGAGAGATACTCTGGAGAGGAATGCTTTTGGTTTTTATTTGTGGATGTCAAATGACTTGGAGGACTCCCCTTTATATAGGAGGGGGGCCTCGAATTACAACCGTTGATCTAGATTTGATCGGATGGCTGAGATTACATCTCCTATCTCCCCAACCACCGACATTAATTAGGAAAGTTCCAGAACCCTAGCTAAATTACCGACTCGCCCATCCCTAGGAACATTCTGAAAACTAGTAGAGAATAGTAGAAAACCCTAGAGAACCCTAGGGGAACCAAGGCAAAGCAGATCTTGGGCCATCTCTCGGCCATCTGCACGACCGGTCTGGGCGTGAAAACTTCGGCCCGTGTCACACGCATGCACAAAAGCAAAGTACGGAGATTAAGAAGACGGATATGAATTTGTTGATTGAAGTGGGTGAGTAACATGGATGAGTATAATAGTGAAAAAGTACTATGCTCCCTTTAGGTTAAGATTTATAGCCTTTTTAGCATCATCAAGTTGGCTCCAGGTCTGAGATGAGTAATATGATCCACTGTTTGATGATTATGAAGATGATGGGATCTACTTTAGTGCTTGATTGTGCTGCATATACGGCTTTTTCTGGGAAAAATTGACGTTTTCAGTACTGTTTTCAGTTACACAGTGAGTGCCGCTGCTGGCAGGCGCTGATGGATCATCTTCTGACACCCGGTTATGATGAAGTTGATGAAAAACATTGCGTGGAGATAAATCTTCGTCAGCTGTTGGCATATATTATGATGCCTTGGATGCTTCTAAGAATGGTGGAATGAAGGTTAGTTTCTTATTTCACCTTCCATATTGTGTACGGGAGCAAATGAGATTTTGGGCCTCTCGAACGCTCTTGCATTTTGCTTCTATTCTTTACAAGGCCAATGACCTAATTGGTAACATTTAGAGCCTACGTTTTCAATTTTATGACCATGCAATAGAAATTGAAGTTTTTCAAGACGTAGATGTGCATTTTTTCATAGTGCTTACTGTGAGTTGGATTTGCAATCAGCTCTGCACTAGCAAAAATTAAAACCTCTGCGTGATGCATCCGTAGTGCTTGGCATATGAACATATGATTTTTATTTATTTATTTTTATTTTCCCCCTTTTTCTTAAATATTTTTTAACTGGGTCATGCCATATGCCTATTTGATGGTAGTTCTTGGAAGTTATTAGTGACTATTTCTTTTGTATTGTACTAGAGAACAGATTGAACTTCCCATATTTTTTAAGGCAGAAAGTTTCCCACATTACATGGAAAAGGATAAATCCTTTCACTCCAATTCTATCCTCGGATCTGTGTGATACATTAAGTCCTCAACGGGTGCTTTGGTGTCTACGCTATCTGTATCACGTAAAATTTTAAGAAACAGCAAAAAAATTTAAAAACCGAATTATAATAAGTTTAGGACATTTTAGGAAACTATCTTTTTATATGTTGATTTCCAATGCAAGAAAGAGCTTAGCTGTGATCTCTGAATGGATTAACATGTTTGGAGGGATTTATCTCCTTCCTTGGTAAACTTCTTAATATCTGAAGTCACTCTAAAAGTGAGATGATTTGGAGAGGTTTGAGATCAACTGGTGTTTTAGGTCTTTTTCTACAAGACAATGCATTTCCTTTCTTTTCCCCTCAACTCTCTTATTCTCTACCAATTGACTGGTAGTCCAAATTTTTTCACCGATTCTTCTTCTTCTACGTTCTTTCCTCTCACTTTTGGAGCACCGATTCTCTATCTCTACGAAGTTGCAGTAAAGGGATAAGTACACTACAAGTGCTATAACTTTCAAACGGCGTTCACTTAAGTGCCATAACTTTCAAAACGTTCGCTTGAGTGCCACATCGGAACAAAAACGTTTAGATGAGTGCCAATTCTGGCCAAAAGTGTTCACTTGATTGCTATTTTAGCCGGAAAACGTGACGTGAAATTTTCACTATTATTTATTGAATTTTTTAGTGCCATGTGGAAATTCAACTTCATATTTTAATAGTTTCTGATTTTTTATTAGTTTTATTCAAAATAATAAAAATTTTAAAAAAAAAAACAATGAGCCAAACCCTTTTCTCGGTGGTGGCCGGCGAGCATCGCCGCTGGCCACCACCGGCCGGCCTAGGGCGAGCCGACCCTGGCCCCTCGGCCGACCGGTGGTGGCCGGCGGCGACGCTCGCCGGCCAACCGCCGGCCACCACCAAGAAACCCTTGGGTTTCTCCTTTTTTTTCCATTAATTTTTTTTTTAACTTTTGTATTAAAAAAAATGTAAAGAAAATCGCACTTAGAACAACAATAAAGGGATAAGTATCAATCTAAGTTTTCTCATATAGCTTAAATCATACATTAACCATGTTCTTATAAACTTTTAAATTATCACCATCATCATCAAGAAGTAAAAGAAAAGGGCAAAAGAACACTTGGAGTGTCAATATCTGTGTACAATGCTCACTTTGGTGTTAATATTTTTTTTATCACTTAAGTGCCAAATCGGAGAAAAAACGATCATTTAAGTGTCAATTCTAATTAAAAAAATCAATTGAGTGTCAATTCCGACCAAATAATACACTTTGCAATTTTTTAATATTATATGGTAATTTTTTAAGAAAAATCAACCCACATTGCGTCCACCTAGAGTCCACTTGGCATCATCGTAGGACTGTGCAACTTAAAAATAGTTAAATCTTTTTGAAAAATGGAAAAATAAAATAAAATATAAAAAATGAAATAAAAGTTGCAGCTGCGAAGGCTCGTCCTCGCTGCCGAAGCCCCATCATTACCGGAAATGGTAGGGCAGTAATGGCGGCGAGGGCTCACAACCCTCGCCACTGCAATTGCTTCAATTTTTTTAGTTTATTTTTAAATTTTTAATACTACGTAGATTTTTTATTGATTTTTAAATTTTTTTGCTGACTAGGAAGGTGCCACATATGATTTTCCTCAAAAGCCACCAGAATTAGCACTGAAATAACCTTTTAAAAAAATTGGTACTTAGGCGATCCAAAAAAAATATTTACACTAAAGTGAGCGTTGTATACAAATATTGGTACTTCAAGTGTTCCTTTTTACAAAAGGAAAAAAAAATATTAGCTTAGCATTTGATCATCATAGCAATTGGCTCTCTCCAACATATTTTGTGTTACCGAAAGTGTTAAGACTAAAACCTTAACATATGCAGACCTTTTGACAAGCGCCGAGCTTTTGAATTTATTATTTTAAATGGGTTCTTATAGCAATTCTGGACACGAAGTAAATAACCGGCAAAAGATAAACATGACAATAGAGTAAAATGCGATAAAAGTAGATGCTTGATAAGATAAATTACAGAGCAAATGATAAGTGTTTGATTGTTGATTATTTGATCATTAACAAAGAGCCATCTCCGACTATTTATAGAGTAGTACAAGGGAAAACAGTCTATTGCCATTTCTAAAATTCTTCACGTGCATCTTATCCAGAAATTCCTTATCCTTATCCTTTAAACGGTTTAAAGCACGTATTAACTGTTTTGCATTACCATGGGTGTGACTATCTACATAATGGTCTAGCCGACAATTTTCTCTAACCGAGTGCCGGTCTGCTCGATGCTCTTTTGTCGTGACCCTCCCTCGGTAGAGGGCTTTAAGAGGGCTATTGTTGCTCAACTTGTGATGGATGGATTTCGATGCGGGCTCCTCCCAAGCCCATTACCCAAATCGCAACGAGAAGAAATTTTAGAACAGGATCGACCTTTGTATTGTGGTCGAGTGACATGCAAATGGTATAGATGTCAGCGGAGTCGCCACCAATCCTTTTTTGGAGGGTAGATTAGGAAACTTGTCGAGCAGTTAGGAGATTTGTTTGATTCCACAAAAATCATAGAAGAAGTTCTGAGGACTTAATTACGTCAATGTTGCAATTGACGCCGTTTCGGTACCTAAATTAATTGATTTTTCTAACTAAGATTTCATGTAGATGTCTCGAGAGGTAAGTTAAGTTCCAACGTCCAGAAGGTTCATACATGTGGGAATAACTATCCTATCAATCATAGTCATCAAAGTTGGTGCGTAAATTAGGGAACAAGGTACGTACGGATAAAATGCATCAAATTAGTCGTCACATGGCATACCTAGTGAAGCTCGAGAGGGTTGGAGAATATACCATTCAAGGTTCATGGTTGATTTGGGAAAATTTAGGACAAAATGTCAAGAGGAGCAAAACGGTCATTTTTGAAAGTTTGGAAATCCAAAATAAATAAATAAAAGGGTCAAACCAGTTGAAAGTGGTCATTTTCCATTTTTGCGGAATTTTTATGAATTTTTTAAACATTTTTTGGACCAAGTCAACCCGACCCTTGACCCGGACCATACGAGTCCGGGTCGATCAAAAGGACGTAGTTTGGACTCTCTAATTTGAACTTAAAAAAAATTCCTTTAATGATTTTCTGTTTTCCCACCAATTTATGATCAAACGCCCCATACCCGGCCACGTGTTCAAATGATAGCCACCAGATCGAAATCTGTTCATTTATTTTCGAAAATTCAATTAAACCTCAGTAAATGATTTTTTTTTTTATTTCAAGAATACAGGATCACGACAGGGATCATTTTTTGTTTTATTTTTAGATTATCTCTCGGATTGCTGATGTGGATGCCACGTGACTAATCCAAGATCGCCACGTCGGCATTGGCTGGTCTTGCCTTTGACCTGCGGTTTGGCATGTCTGTCTTTTGTTTTGATCCTTCTGGAACTGCTTCCTAAATCAACTAAGATGATTGCAACGTTCAACTCACGCCCGTGCTTCGACCAGAAAAGGCCAAAAAAAAAACTAACAACAACAACTCACGCCCGTGCTGTTGTGTAGACACCTCCGTTCTCAAACCCTCACACAACTCCTACGGGAAAAAGCCTACGTTGGTTGAGTTTTTCTCTCCATCTCCTCTCTACCTTTGCAGGCGGTCAGAAGCTTACCCTGCAAACAATCACCATTAGATCTCTCTCTCTCTCTCTCTCTCTCTCTCTCTCTGCAGCAGACCATGACTGGACTTTGATTTTTTATTCCTCTGTAGGAAGCAATCTTTATAATGGATTGATGAAGGGATGAGTTAAAGAAATCATTGTCGTCCGACTGCTCAATAGTGCTTCCATGGATTGCAAAAGCTCAGCTGAGTTAAGCCTAAATGTTCCATAATTTAAGAGGAATTAGCAGTAGGGCTGTTGTTATAGAGCAAGTTCTTTTCGTGTCGATACCGATGATATATTTCGCAATTCGGTTATAGGCAAACATACGAATCGGGGACAATTAGTCCCTGCAGTTAGCAATACTTTCGGTTAGCAGTAAAGAATCACGATAAGAGGAATTAGCTTTTGTTTTTCACCTAATACGGATTGCATACATTTTTGTTAATCCAGTGGCATTATTTGGTCCTAAAGTTAAGTGAATCCAAATATAAATTAATAGGATAGTCAGTTAAAAGCCAGTGGCATGATTTTGCATGCTCTGCTTTCACATGGTAAGACTCCTTCATGACAAAACTCATTTCATCTTGCATATGTTTTTCATCTGATACGTTTATGCGTGTGTATTTATTATCCGATAAGAAAATCAAAGAACAGTCTTAGACAAAAAAAAATATCATTCACATGATTTGCATTTGCATTGGATTTAGAATACATTTCATGTGGATCAAGCAACTCTTTTGACTCAACATGAAAATGTTGCTCAAAAAGACTAGTGATGTGTGCATCCTTAATAACAAAAAAGGAGACCTTTTATATGACACATGTAATTGTTCAGGTGCTCCGAGACACGATGTACAAAAATCAATCGCAGGAATATATACAGAGGAAGGCAACGATGCAATTTCCTGTTTACCATAGCATTAATGCAGGAAGTAAAGATGTCCCCAGGTTCATCTCGACAGTAATCGTAGAGGGGACATGCTTCACGTCTGTCGCCACATTTCCTCAAAAAAAGGAAGCTAAGCAAAATGTTGCTCGAATTGCATTGGATCATTTGTTACGATAGATAAGGATGAAGGCCAATAAGAAACCACGTGTTGATCCTCAGTAAGTTCTACATACTCAGCCGCGTTCGTAGCATCTTCTTGTTTGAGGAGGGCTCCTTTGGGGAGTTCTTTCTGGAGATGTGCATTTTGCGATTCAAGCACTTGCGAGTGCTATGGCTAAAGCGCTCTAGCTTTGACCAATTGCCTAGTTCCATTGGCGGTTTAAAGCATTTGAGGTTTCTTGGTTTAGGCGGCAACAAGAACATCAAGAAACTTCCCGAATCAATCTGCGAGCTTCGGAATCTACAGTGCTTTAACCTTTCGGAGTGCACGGAACTAGAGGAATTGCCTGCAGACATGAAGAATATGATCAGCCTCCGCGTTTTGTGGATAACCACGAAGCAATTCCCATGGGAACCCTATATGATGACAACCCTATACCATGACATAAACCCAACTAAAATGGTTTAAAAAAAGTAGAACTTACTAAGGATCAACACGCAATTTCTTATTGGCCTTTCATCCTTCGTTTATCGTAACAAATGATCCACTGCAATTCGGCAACATTTTGCTCAGCTTCCTTTTTCGAGAAAATGGGGCGGCAGACATGAAGCATGTCCCCTCTACGATTACTGTTGAGGTGAATCTGGGAACATCTTTACTTCCCCCATTAATGCTATGGTAAACAGGAAATTGCGTTGTTGCCTTCCTCTGCGTATATTCCAGCAACCATTCCAGCAACCGACTTCTGTACATCGTATGCCTCGGAGCACCTGTACAAATTACACGTGTCATATAAAAGGTCTCCTTTTTGGTTAATAAGGATGCACACATCACTAGTCTTTTTGCATGTACATTATTTGTGACCATCGACACAACCAACAATTCCGCCCCTACAACGTTTGTTTTGCTAGCCTCCAACTCTTTCAATGAAGCCTTGTAACAATGATCATGGGTCGATGGAAGAAAACAGCTTTGCACAGGGAGCACAATTCAAGCCAAATCATCTTCTTGCATATATGTGTTTAGCATAGACAAAAAAGGGATATAAATACTAACCGACATAAGGTCCAAGTGATGGAACAGCTCTTGCCAAGTTCTGAGGTTCCCATTGTGGATAAACATGCCAATCCCTCAAAGTGGTAACTCCTGGCCATGGCTCTCAGTTGGGGTTCCCAATAGCCTTCAGTTGCAAATATCCAAATATATCTTAGCAGAATTACTAAAACTCAGCATCAATATAACTTTAAACACACAAGGTACAACAACTTGGGATTGTCCCTTATCATTAGAGTGGAGAAAATACACATCAAATAGAACAACTGAAAGTGAGGTACTATTTGTCAATTACTACCCAATTCACACTGTAGCCTAACAAATAGACTATGGTGTGTTATTATCAGCGGATCAAGGATTCATAAGTACTATTACCAATACATCGACAAAAATTGGAAGAAGTTAGAAAGAGGACTTAAGTTAGCTGGTTTTAAGGCCTTCAGATTAATGGGCGAAACAAATCACCTGAATATGTGGAGCAGTCGCTGAAACTCAGAGTCCCCAGGAAATAACGCTTGCCTTCTTACCAGCTCAGCTGTGATGAACCGGAACATCTAAAGTTAGGATAAGCAGTAGACAAGAGATATACTTGCCATATGTGGAAGGAAATCGACAAAAAAGAAATGAAAAGATCAAAAAATCGAGCAAAATAAGGAAGTGTCTGAAATTAATCACGGCATTAAACAGAAGGAACAGAGAAAGCCAGGACCCGTTGGTGACCAGAACAAGCACCTCATGACCAGAAATGACAGAAACCAAAGAGATGGAAGCAGAGTCACTTGGCGCAGGAATGTGAGGAAGAGTGTCTCCTCTCTAATTGCCATTTAACATATTGATCAAGTTTCATCAGGGTGTAACTCTATTCGTCAAGTCACCCATGACGCTAAAAGTGAGATGATCAAAACAATTAACACAATGTCCCACATATCTCATGGACTCTACATCACCATGACAAATCTGAAATCAAAGAACACGATGAACTCATACCTACCCATGCTAGAGACACCCAATACCTATAACTCTATGGAGACCACTTCAAAATGCGGTCTCTAATATCTAAATGAACAACATTTTAGGTTCCACAATGAAGCAGAACGTGATTTCAGCAGAAGCAAGCCAGGGATCTAACATGGGTGATGCAAAGGGCGTCCAGAAAATACAGCAAACAACTTTATTAGTAAAATGACATTCGCCACTTCCAGCAACAGATTTGATGAGATTGTTACCGAAGATACACCCAACAGACCACATATCCACGCCAAATGAGTAGTGAGTAGATCCCAGCAACACCTCAGGTGCTCTGTACCAGAGAGTGACAACCTGCACCAAGAATTTGCCAAAATCATAAGTTCCATTCAACTGCGGGCTCCAAGCTCCGAACACCATGAAAGGATCAGTAAAAAGCAAGACCTCATGAGTATAACTCTTGAGAGGGACAGTGAAGGCGCGACCCAGCCCAAGATCGGCGATCTTCAGGATCCCCTTCTCCTTGTCGACGAGCAGGTTCTGAGGCTTGAGGTCGCGGTCGAGCACGCCGTGGCTGTGGCAGCGAGCGACGCCCTTGAGGAGCTGGTAGAGGAAGTTCTGGATGAGCGCGGGAGGGATGGGACTAGGATTCGGCCCCTTGCGGTGCGAGTCAATGAACTTCTTGAGATCGGTGTCCAGGTACTGGAACACGAGGTACAGCATCGGCTTCCCGGCGGCGGCGCCCTGGCCGTCGACGTGCTCGACGCAGAGGAGGCGGACGACGTAGAGGGAGTGGGAGAGCAACTGGAGGAGGGAGACCTCCCGGAGGGCGGTGGGGGGGGGGGGGGACGCCTTCCTCGTCCATCTCGAGGCGCATCTTCTTGAGAGTTTAAAAAGAAGAGGCAAAATATGCAGAAGAATCCACTTTTCACCTATTCAGCTTTCCTGTGCGCCCTGATGCTCGGCTAAGCAGCAGCATGCTCTCTGTTATATAATGTCTCGAATTTGAGTTATATGGCGTTAGTGGACTTCTTATGCAGAATTAGTGCTTGGCGCTACATGAGAAAAGGAGGCCATTGTATTTTTTATTATAATATTTGTTGTGAGGGTAAAAAATATCTTTTAGCAAGGGAAAAGAAAAGTAAAAAGTGAAACGTAGGGTTTCACTTACTTTTTCGTGTCAGGCGTCCTTGAAATAATAAAAGAGAGAGGACTTTTTCTGGGGACTTGTACTTTGAGCCGAGAGTGAGCCGAGCCGCGTAAATAAGGATTTGAAGTGCTCAAGTTTTATCTCAGATAAAGATTTGAAGTTCTCAAATTATATCTCAAATGAGAATTCGAAGTGCTTAAATTATTTCAAAAGATAGACCTAACCAAAGGGCATATCTATCTTTTGATTTTTTTTGTTATTTATTTTTTCATGTTTTTCCTGTTCATCATCTTCCCCACGCATTGTCTTCTTGCTGGGCTGTTGCTAAAAGACCTGCACATGCCTTTACCTAACTGCGGTGTCGAGAGTGCAACAAGTGCTTGAGACGATGGTAAAAAATATCAGCATCGTCCAAGAACGAACTTAGAACCAGAGGAGAAGTTTCGAAAGATAGGACTCTTCATACCTGTTCGGCCAAAAACAAAGCCGAACAGGGGCCTTTGAATCTCGATTGGCGAAGCGCAGATGCCATTGTCCCATGCAGCTGGAAATACCTGTCAATAGCCCGTAGATATTGGAGCAAAAGGCGGAGTCTGACTGCGGCCCTACGAGGGGCTTGCATCTGATTACTCAGATGCCGATGATAAGTAGCTGGGTCCGAGAAGATCGTCAGCCAAACCGAGACCGAGACACGGTCTAGACATTGCGGGAGTCATCAGTGGGGAATTTTCGGGCGAGGTCATTACACAACGAAGAGGGCTCGAAGCTCTCGAAAGATGTAGACTCAACGACAATCAGTGTTGGAGATTTCAACGCATCCGATTGCTTCAATCAGTGAGCAAAGAGAAAACGAAAAGTTCCCAGCGAGACACGAGGAGGGTGATTGTCACGTTATGAACGGAACGGCGAGAACCGAAAGAGCAGGACTCGTTCGGAGAGAGACGACAATCGCATCGTCCCGCTTCCTTCGGTGACGCAAAACTGATTCTGTTTTTGGAGATAAATATCTAGAAGGAATCTGGAGCAGATATTGCTTTGCTTCGCGCGTGTCCATCCTTGTCGCTCCAATTCGGGTTTATTCTCACGCTTGTCGCTCCTGGTCGTCACCTGTCACACCTGTTGAAGAAGACGTGCGGGGCAAAGGGAAGATGATGAACAGAAGGGGAGGGGAGGAGAAAAAAGAGGTAAAAAAACATTTAAAAAAAAAACAAAAAAGCAAAAGACAGAAATGCCCTTCGGTGAGGCCCTCTTTTGAAACAAATTGAGCACTTCATGCCCTTATTTGAGACAAAGCTCACTTCATGCCATTATTTGAGAAAACGAGTGCACTTCGGACCCTTTTTTAAATTTTTCCCAAAAAAAGAACTGCGACGTTCTTTATTTTCGGTCACACAGTACAGGCGGACACAAGAAGAGGCTGTCATGCACGGTGATTTCGTGCTTCTAGAGTTTATTTTATATATCCAATTGAGAGTGGGTTTGGGTATAAACTAGGTGCGGAAAACACGAGAGTATTGAGTGATTGTAAATCCGATTCTCCGATTATAGTGAATTGTTTTTGCTGGCTCTCCCCGTGGATGTATGTACCGATATTCGGACCGAACCACGTTATATTTGGTGTCATTTATCATTCCTCGTTACTATTTATGTTTTCGCATTGATATATTTGCAAGATCCTGGTTAATTTCCGCACGTTAGTATTTCAACACTCTCTTACAAAAAAATGGAAAGCTAAAAAAGAAGAAGCAAAATATCACCTATTCAGCTTTCCTGTGCGCCCTGATACTCGGCTAAGCAGCAGCATGCTCTCTTGAAAAAAAAAAATAGAAAGTTAAAAACGAAGAAGCAAAATATACAGAAGAATCCAGTTTCAGCTATTCAGCTTTCCCGCCCTGATGCTCGACTTGTTTGTCAAGGACAAAAAAGCAGCATGCTCTCTTGCCAAAAAAAAAAAAGTTTAAAAAAAGAAGCAAAATATGCAGAAGAATCCAGTTTCAGCTATTCAGCTTTCCCCCATTTCTCACTCTTCACCATGAGATCACATCACGAGTTCATCCGCACGTAACAGTCAATACCCTAGACGAAGTTAAACTCATTTCTTTGTGCTCTCGTCTTTGGCGTTCTTGGCGGGCGGGAACGTTATGTGCAGAGAGGTGTTATAGTTTGGACAAGTTAGTGGGATTTCGCAGATTAGGGTAAAATTGCGCTTACGTGGATAATGGTTGATTCCGACTAGATATGCAAATTGTTCTTTCTTGTTTGATCTTCGGGTTAGGATAGTACGTGTTCTGTTAAATGGTTAAACGGGTTAGAATTGAAGAGGAAGCGGAATCATGATAGGATTGTCGCGACCTAAAAAAATCGGTTTTTTTTTTTTTAGGTGAATTGGATTATCAGGCAAGTTATCGAGAACTAACCTAATGCGGATCCTCCCAAATCCTACCGAATCGCAACACAGGAAAAATTAGAACAATTGAGGAGTCGCCACTAATCGTTCGAGGTAGATCGATTAGAAACCTAGGTGAACTAGCGGGAGAACTAATTCACCGCTGCGAACCAGAGATTTTGGGCCCGGGGATTTGGTTACGCTAATCGACTTTGACTAACGCCCTTTCGGTACCTAGATTCCTTTTGTTTTGGATTTTTCTTGAAAAGATTGGTGATTTAGAAATCAACTCAAGGCTTTTGCTTTTTCTATTTTTTTGTTGTTGTTTTTATTTTTGTTTTTGTTTTGTTTTTGTTTTCGGATAAAAGAAAAGTAAATGAATTACTGATGCAATGCATGACCTAAAACTATATGACATGCGACAAATTATTAAAAGATACAAAACCTCAGATAATTGAAAATTACAAATGAAGAATCGACTGACTCAAAAAGCAAAATTCAATATTACACTCCAATGATTCCTAAAATCCTAAAAGAAACTAAATGGGATTTCCTCCGACATTCTCGTCATCTTGGTCTTGTCGGGCTTGGGCCGCCGTCTGATCCTGGACATCTTCCCACTTGCAAGGCCCACACCTTGGAACGGTTCTGATAGCCCACCACCTCTTGATTCTATGACCTGACTCTATTAGGCCCATAACATTGGGCTTTTCCTAATCTATCTAACCCTAATTAACTGAAAATTACATTACAAATAAAATGACCTGAAAAAATATGGGATGACATGCGAGATGACATGGCAATATGTAGGATAAAATGATCATTCATTTTTTTTCTTTCTAGAAATTCGAAATTTGCCAACCAAAGACCGAACTCGCCATTTTTTTTCGAATTTTATTTTTTATTTTTATTTATTTTTTTTAGCGAAAAAGGGCTTTTGATTTTATAGGTTCGCGAAACATGCAAAGCGATTAAACTAAACTAAATTAAATCAAACGACCATGGCAGATCAGACAATTATCAACCAATAATCAATCAAAATAAGGATCGGAATTATACCTGAGCCGCGCTTCATTTCCCTCTTCGAGTTAAACACCTCCGAATCTGATTCGATATCCATTTGAATAAGCTCAGGCAACCATGACACGAGCGGCGACGTTCCTCAAACTCGACGATTACAAAAAGGCGTGAGCTCGGGGTCGACAAGGCAAGGCACTGACACTGGCATGGGCTCAAAATCTAGGTCGCTTGGGCCCAAATTCCTGGCCACTCGGCCTACGGTCTTGGCCAACGGGCTCGGCCATGGCCCACAATATCGGCCAATGGGATCGGCCATGGCCTAGGAGATCGGCCCAGATTCTCGGCCACGGTTGGGTCATAGCCCGATCAGACTGGCACGCGGCCCAGGTCAAGAACAGGCCAAGGAACAAGGCACCAAAGCAGGCACCAGGAATGTTCTCGTCTCTTTCGGGTGGCAGACAATTGAAGAAAGAGGTCTTGGAGTTCGGGGGTCCTCGAGGTGATTCGGGTCTTGGCCAACTGGATCCTCGGCGGCTCACGGCTGGTGGGGTCAAGAGGCTCAACTCGGCTTCGGGTCAGCTGGTTGTTGGATCTCCGAGACACGAACAGTAAACCTGCGACGGCTGGTGGGTCGACTGGAGCGGCTGGATGGCTGAGTGGGTGAGGGCTAGCGTCGGGGGCTCCGAGCTCGCAGAGCTGGTAGCGCGAGATGGAGTCGGCGATCAAGTGAGAGATGTCGGGATGGTTAGCCATCGCGGTGCGAGCCGGAGGGAGGGAGGTCCGACGGCTTTTGGTAGTCGGGCTGGTGGCGACGAGGTGGCTGTGTGGCGTTCTCAGGCTGACTCAGCGAGTCGTCGCCGGGCTGCTTCGAGCGAGCTATGCACGTCAGCATCTTCCGTTTCTTTCAGCTCAAGCCGCGAGATACCTCTCGAAACAGTAGGCTCGATGATGACGCGGAGCAGTCCCGTAGCTGCGGAATCGTAATTGCATGGGAACGATTCTAGGCGATTGAATTGAATTCAGAAAACGGTGAGAATCTGAGGATGCCGAATCCTTGCGGATGTGTTGGCAGGCTTCAGCTTTAATGCACGGAGAACGAGGACGCTTTCTTAAATGCGACCTCCAATCACGCGACCGAAGATTCCCTCAGCGAACCATCGCCGCCATCGTCGCGGAGTGAGGAGGAGGAAAGACGAGGAGAAGTCGAAAGCAGTTGCGAGCGAAACTAAGAGCTAGAACTTCGTTCCCGAGCGATTCCCAGTCATGGCGCCTTCGTCTTCGTCCTCGTCATCTCCTCTTCTTTTCCGTCGTCGCTCGTCGTCGACTGGAGATGAGGTGATCGCGCGAACTCGGGTTCTCCACGACACAGATGGAGGGCGGCGCGACAGAGTTAAGGTGACCGGACCCGCGGAACGGCGGCATTAGACGAGGCGGCTATGTGGTATTGATGATGGCCGGGGGTTGCTCGATCTTGATTCTGGTGGCGCGGCTAGGCGACGAGGCAAGGTTAAAACAGAAGCTGGAAGGGGTCGGCGACGTCAGGGAACGTGGAACAGGAGCCGAGCAGAACGAACGAGCGTCGGGGAAAGGCTGAGCAGAGGCGTCGGGTCGGGCGAGCCGGCGCGAACCGCGTTGGAAGCCGCGAGCCTTAGGCTCGAGTTTCCGGCCGGGGAACGGAAAGACGGCCTGTGGCCGCCATGGCCATGGACCTCGAGTCCTTTCTTTCTCAAAGCTTCGCCCGGAGGAGAGTGGAGACCCGCCCGAGCAGAGGGGATCCGGTGTCGCGTTCTCTTCCTCTCCCCCTTTGGAATCTCACTGTGCCCCCCTTTGAGGGAATGTTCTAGGCCCCTTTCATCATTTGTCTTCACCTTCTTCTTTTTTCGGGTCTGGTCGTGGGTGACATCGTGATTAGAATGTGGGGGTGTGGAAAAAAAAGAATCTCTAAAAGCAGGAGAGTGAGCGGGAATCAGTCAAAAAGAAAAAGGTCTGTGAAAGTGGGGGATTAGAGAGAGAGATTAGAGAGTGGTCTAGTGGCTTTTTGAGCGAGAGAGAATCCGAGAGGATGGTGTCGCTCTGACAAAAAAAAAAAAAAAAGACGTAAGGGAAAGAGTCCGGCAAAGAGAGAGAGTCGTGGATTTGTCAGCGAAAAAAATGGAGATCCGAACGAGAGGATTCCTCCTCCATCCGTGCAGCCAAAGAGAGAAAGGCGCGAAAGTCTCAAAAAAAAAAAATTTATATATATATATATATATATTTTTTTTTAGAAATGATGGTTTATTCTCATTTTTTGTTTAATTAATGCATTTTCCTAAAATTAAAAATTAAAAATTAGGTGCTAACAGCTTGCCCCTCTTTGAGTGGAAGCTCGGAGAGGTTTCGCTCAAAGACCAAAAGTGGCACCTAATTTTTTAATTTAATTTAATTTAATTTAATTAATTTTTTTTTTTTTTTTTGAAAATGATTCAATGCAAGACTGAAAGTAACATGCGTCTAACTTCTTTTTTCAAAGAACTCGCGCATGGATCGCGTAAGGAGTATCTGTTTCTGCAAATACTTTATACGCTGAGGATTCCCTTAATCACCAGCGCTGTGAGGATCTTAATGTACTGGGCCCACCCGTCTTCAGGAATTTCTTTCTTCCTGACTCGGGGCGACGCAAGATGTCTATAGGCAGAATTTGCGAGTTCTGCATCACGATCATCCGCTCATCACGTGAAACATTGGCTAAGGATAAAGTTTTCGAACCACGATCATCCGCTCATCACGTGGAACGTCAACTAAGAATTGTCTGAGAATAAATCTTTTCGAACCACGATCATCCGCTCATCACGTGGAACGTAGGCTAGAATAAAGCTTCTGCATCACGATCATCCGCTCATCACGTGAAGCATTAGCTGTAGGCCGGATTTGCGAAATGCTGGTATCGCAATCAGGTAAAAACTGAATCACATTCATCCTTTATGTGAAACAGCGGACAGAATTACGAAATGCTGGTATCGCAATCAGGTAAAAAAATCTGAATCACATTCATCCTTTATGTGAAACAGCAGACAGAATTGCGAAATGCTGGTATCGCAATCTGAGAAAATCTGAATCATGCTCATCCTTTACATGAAACAGTGGACAGAATTGCGAAATGCTGGTATCGCAATCTGGGAAAATCTGGATATGGTGCTCGAGTTATGGATCGAGCGGGCCTGATTATCTTCGGGGATCTTCCGTCTGGATCACCATGTTTAGCTTGATACTTGCAACATTGAAGATGCGGTCATCCAAGTCTGAAAGAGGATCAGAAAACTTACCTGAGTTGACTGAAACCCGGCTTTTAGGATTTGCTGAATTGGCGTGTTCAACCTATTCAGTTCATAAGAAAATGGTGCTTTGCATGAACCTTAATGCAAATGCAACAATTTGTGAGCTTTTGCTTGCATTGTAAAGCTCCACTGGAGATTTTGTCAATAAGGAAAACTGTTTGATCCTTCCGACAAAATTTGCCCAAATAGAATGAGGAACCTTCAGTCAGAAAGGACCTTCACCCATTCTCTTAAAGTGGTTCAGGTTAAAGATATACTTACCTGAGGATTTGGAAGACTACCTGGTCGGCATTTGCCAGTAAGGTTTGCTCATTCAATGGTCCTTGGATGAATTTCGAGATTTTAAGAGGTAACTCGATCATCAAAAATATGTTACCTGCCAGACAATGTCAAGGGTAGCATGTGCAAACATAGTTGCTGAAATTCATCAATGAAATCATGCAAAATTACTTTGTTAATCTTGCACTGTGCATTTTGCTTATGACTCATCATGTGGTTCATGCATAACTATTCAATCAAGTTTGCATTACCAATTCTGTTCATGGAGGTTATCACATTGTGAATGCCTCGAACGTAATCTGAATGGGGGATTCCAGTTTGAAAGGGCTTTCTCTCACTCTCGGGAAAAGCTGTATATCCCAACTGCAGGATTCAAAAGAAATCACTCAACTTTACCATCATCGCATTCAACAAGGGTCCGAGTAATCTTGCAATTGGTACGACCGAGCCGATCTGGAGGTCTTGATAAGGACCATAATGAGGGCTAGGTCAGAGGTTTTCAAATGGGACTCCAATCGAGTCAAGGCTATTGAAATGAAGTTCTTTGTCATCTGCTTCGGGTTTACAAGTCAAGAACCCTGCAAAAATGAGAGAGAAATAATATTGCTCGAACTTCTTCGAGCGATGCTTAAAACATTCAACTCTACGTTAACTCAAGTGCCCTAGTCAGAAGAGACTTTTTGAAGGGTTATAACGTAGGTTAAGATCGGGACTGAGGAACAAGAAGGTTTGTTTTGGCTCAGAAAATGTATGAGAAGGGCTTGATATTGGTGATCATTGCTGCTTGTCACTGATCTTCGCCTTCAAATGATGCCATCATTGCTTGAGAGATGGTATCAACTTCTGCTGAGGATTTTCCTTTTGACATTTTCATAGGTTTTTCTCTCAACCTCTTTGGCACTTACGAGAGAATTGTGCAATGAAATTTAGCAGTATTTTGCAAATGAGCAAGGATTCGGATGGGCATTAGCCTTGCTTTTACCAGGCGTTTTGCTTTTTAAATGCCCCAGTCTTTTTGAGAGATCAACATTTTCTTTGCTCTTTCTCTTTCTCTCTCTTTTTGGATTGCTGCATTTTCAGCCTTTTGACGATTTTTTTTTTTTTCGGGGATTTTCCATTGACCCGATTTTTCAACCTTTTCTACTCAGGGATCAGCCATACTTGCTTTGAATTGAGCATATGATCACCAACATGGGTTTAAGAAATGAATTTGCAGGCTCAAGTGGGCTATGCAAGGGATAAAATGTATATGATAGAGAAATGAATGCTCTTCATCATCCTAAGGCACTTGAATTAATGTTCGAGCATAAATGCAAAGGAACACCCGAAGATTGATGTTAGTCCGAGCAAGAGAATTTCTAACCATTTACCTCAACTTGCTTCTGGATTTTTTTTTTTGTTTTGCCCCAATGTGGGGTGGTTCTTGATATGGGTAACAGAAGCGAAACCTCCGCTCAAAAGGGGTAACAATGGATAACCTGTAGTGTTTGAGGTAGAGAAATGAATGCCTCTGTCACCTCAGCTATCGTACCTTTTGCGAGAAAACCCTTTGCCTTAGGGATGCGGAATAATACCACTCAACTCACTGGGGGTTAAAATTTAGGGATGTGTGGAAATGGCTTGCCTTTCATCATCTGTCGTGCCCCATTCTTGTACATTTGGCGTATCTTGTATGGTTCACGCTCATTATCCAGAATTGATAAATTGAACATGAAGAATAACTAGGCATAAACCATGAAATGTGTGCGCATTGGCCGATGATGTATAGAATTTTCAAATAGCTTGTCATGCATTTGCTTTGAAGAACAGAATATGCAAGCACGAGAAAATTCTCAAGGAATAGAGATTGGGATTCTCCCAATTTTTAGGGAAAGAGATACTTACCTATTCGACACGGCAATAATCCCTGTAAAAAAAAAAAATCAAGAGGGAATGCGTAATTGTACGCTCTCATATTCAAGTGGAAATAGAACGATACTACTTTACCCTTGTATGTACTCCAACAGATATACTTAACGACACATGATGGTTAAGTGTTATGAAATTCCTTGAAGTTCTTGGCCTCTAGAGAGAAAGGATCATTACATGTCCACATGCTGGTAAGTCCCTGTCAAAATTAAACATCAAGCGTCAGTCTGTGTTCCCAAATTTAAGATGATTTGGAACGATACATCTCAGTGAAAATCTGCATTTCACACGTCAGCCCTGATGGCGAGCACCTGTTAGAGACAAATAGGAAGTGTCAGTTTGCGTTCTGAATTTCAAGATAACTTGGAACGACACTGCCTTACTCTTGTTTTGCGTTCCTATTTGAACACAAATGTGCGCTTTGGAAAAATTAGCCATCTAGATTGTGGCCATGATCTCTTTGTCTGGTCGGGACATCGAATCCTTCTCAAGGATTTGCACCGATGGAGATTCATTCATGCTTCAGGTAACCTCTGGGTTTAAATCATGAATATCGATGCATTGGGGAATCTTTATGCCGGCTGAAAGGATTCTGATATTTTTTTTTATCTCCAGCTAACTGGGAAAAAGGATACTTACCTGTCCGTCGCAGCTGCGGATCCATGCAAATGTAAAAGAAGCATATCATTGTAGGCTCACGAATTTTTCAAAAATCGAAACGATACATCCTACCCTTGGTCATGTACTCTAACGAGTAGTATATGTGATGTGAAAACCTGTTCGTCTGCAAGGTGACTACCCTGTCAAGGATAAACAATGAGTGTCAGTTCATATTCCCAAATTCAAGACAAATTGGGACGATACAACTTTACTCTTGGTTCTCATTTCGTTCTGATGTCGCGTATTGGTATGAACAATGTCTATCAAATCCGTTTGTCCACGCTCGGAATGTTTGCAACATCAATGGTTCATTTGCCTCCAGTTGGGCAAAGTCTGTTCTGTCATTTTAAAGCATGACTCCTTGAGTGATTTATCCATGTTTATCACCTGAGAAGGAAGATAAAGGAGGCATTACTTCGGTATTCGACTGAAGATCGTTTCAGAACGATACATCGCTTTACCAAATGGGTGATTTTGTGGTCAAACGTATTTCGTATTGAAAGGGGTAGATCCCATTACGCTCCGCGGGTGATAGTCGTTGTTCATGGAACTTGCTCCATGGATTGAACGATTAATCTACGGCCCTTGGCTTGAGGATGTTCAAAGGGTAATGTTGACACTCAGAGCGGTCAGTTTTTAAACGCTAATTAAAAATGTTCCCGTGGGAACTTTACAACAAGATCAGTAACACATTCGTTTAAGGTATTCGCTGCTCCTCTCCTGAGTTTTTAGCCATTTAGCACATGAGCCTTGAATCTGATGCATGGTTGCCGGTACCGGTCACGACTGCGAAGATGCACCTGTTCTGAAATGCTTGACCCACAGGCCGAGTTGCTCATTTAGGAAATCATCTGACTGCTCGAGTCGTTGACGTTCAAATCGCGCTTCCTTAATCGTTGGTGATGGATTTCTCTCACTACTCTCGGCATGAACAACCCGTTTCCTCGGGTTATGCTCGATCCATATTCCGAGTTGCTCACTGAGGAGATCACTTGTAATTTCGAGCCGTTGACGCCCGAGTCGGGCATCCTTGACTGCTGGCGATGGGTTCTTCATACTACTCTCGGCATGAACAACCTGATTCTTCGAGCCAGAATCTCCGTTGTTGTTTCGCAAGATTGTATGTGCATCTCCTGTCAATGTTAAATCCGCTGTAGGACTAGCACTAACGGTCAATCGTTGCTCAGACCGGGGAATCCCTATTTGCTGAAATTGCGGTACATACTTCTGAGGAGCGCTAGGATAACCCAGGGGAGTACTCTGATTGATGCCTGAATAATCGCCCGTGTAATGGCCAGTCCTGTTGAAGTTGAAATGCGATTGGGCGTTTCCTGCTTCATGAGGATCGTGGTCACAGCCATGTGTATCGTTTGAACTTGGATCGTCCACATCCAGGTCTGGCGCCGCTTGTCTACCCTTCAGCTGTCTCCTGTAGCGCCAAAGGTGATTCTTGACATTACCTACAGCCAGCCCTGGCACGTTCAGGATCTTGAGTATGCGTAGTGGGGTAGCCAAGCTGATCCCTAACTGTTGGATTGTATCGACAAATTTGCTATGAAGCTCCGAAGTCCAACGAAACCTTGTTTTCTTGCTAGCCGAAGTAGTGCTAGCAACTCGGCAGCTACCCTCCGCGGAATCCAGTAGTGTTGATAGTTGCTCTGGGGGGAATTCGGTGGTCTCAGATCGGCTGGTTGTGATGGTGAGTTGATCATTAATCGGATCTGACTTGTCATGACACACGTCTCCCTCCACGACGGGTGTCGACTTTGACTTTGCAACATTGATTTTCCCTGGTAGACCTTTGACGGCATCTGTCTGTTTCGGAAGATGTTGCGAAGGGCTTTGCAACAGATGAGCATTATAAACCCCCAGATCTGGCTCTTCGGTGAACACTTCGCCGTTGGGAATAGGGTTACCGCAATCGAGACAAGTAGCGATGCTTAGAGCTGTTTTATACCGAGTGTTTTTTATTCGAAGCTTTTCATTTTCCTCCCTCAGAATCGCTAACTCGTGCCGATCGCGTTGATATTTCAGCCGAGTTCGTTTGTTTTCAAACCAGCACCTGACCTTCCGAGGCTCCCACCCTAACTCCTGGCTCATTTTGATTTTCTGTTCCTTGTCTGGATATGGACATTCCCTGAAAAAAAACTCAAGTTTATCGGCTTGACCTGAAGCGTAGCGTTGGAGATGCTCCCCTTTCTGACGCCGATCACCGTCGTGGGTACTATTCTCGTTAGCCAGGCCTCGGGTTTCATCATTGGGAGGGTCGGCCTCCATGGCCCTTATGTCAGGTTCGGTCCTGGGATCTTCAAATTCTTCCAGCAGCCCGAGCTCGGAGACCTCTAATTCTGGCGTTTCCAGTAAATGACAGAACCCTTTGAACATTTTGATCGAACTATCACTGCTTGATTTTCCGTTAACTCAGCTTTCTTTGTTCCTCCTTGGATCCTCACTTTCTCTGCAAATTCTGAAAGGTTAAAGGAGTTGGATCACCGTTCTTTGATCAAAGGTGATGGCTACCTGATGAGCGCTCCTCTCAAGGCTTCGTGGTTCCCACTTCGTTTTTTGTGCTCTTTTCTGTGTGGACGGAGCCTGAAGATCTCTTTGCGATGATTTCGCTTTGTCAAGCACTACGCTTGTCGCTCTGGCCCAGTCCCTAGAGTAATAGGTCTGCCCACCTTTCGGCGCCATTATGTTTCGTAAAACCCGCGATCACAGGACGATGGTGGATCCGTGACTCATCGGGGATGCACTAACGAAACCCGCCTGGCTCTACTGCACATAAAATACTATTACCACTTCTCCCTGCTTACTCGAGCGTTTATAAGGTGATAGATTGACGTCAAGAAGATTAACACTTTAGCCTTATCAGATTCAGTCTCTCAAACACTCCTCACATTATCATTCTCCTCCCCACCATTCCATCGCATATGGATTCCTCGTCTATGCCTGCTGCCTTAGCTGAAGCTTCAACCCAATGGGAGAGGTTTTATCACCTCTTGGGTAGAGGTTATGGCTACATAAACAATCATCCTGAAGTTGAGGTTGAAGTTCGTACTCTGATTCCGGCCTTAGATACTGCGTGTATTGAAGGTACGAAACTGCAAAGGGAGTTTGCAATCTTCCCAACTCTCTTCAACAATTTCCTAGAGGCTTACGAAGTCGCTAGCCGGGAGGTCACTTTGGCTGGTATCGTGCGAGCCCGCTATCAGGACCGAACTGAGTCCCTGATGTTGGCCATGCTGATGGCCGATACCCATAAAAGGGCTGTCGAATACGCCCACGCCCAGGTTTCGATGCTGGTCCGTGAGAGGGGCAACTTGGTGGAGCGCCTGGCTCTTTTTGACACCGCCTTTGAGCAAGATCAGCACAACTTCGTGCTGAGGTTCCAGTGTACCTGGTTGGGGGAAAGGCTTGAAGACCTGAGCATGGATATAGCTCGCGGGAGGGTGCTGGCTCATGACTTAGAGCTTGAGTTCGAGTATTACGACACCAAGGTGAACGAACTTAAGGAGAAATGTCGTCTCCTTTTCTTCAAGCTTGTAGACCTCGATTCCCGGAGTGTGGGTTGTAAGCAAGGCATGGATAGCATGGAGAGTCAGTTAAGCTTTTTTGTGATGCTTGTCAGAACTCATTTTGGGTTTACTGTTCCCCCTCAGTGATCCACTTGTAAACTTTCCTGCTGAATGAAATAAATACGAGTTTGTTTATATACGCTCTTTCATTCTGCATTGTTGACTAGCCAAGAAAGGTTTTTGCTTTCGGATCTACGCGACTCCTTTTTCGCATGTGTCAACAGCTTGACTACGCATCATTCTCACAGCCCGACGCTTTATATTTGATTGACTTGAATGCCTCGTGAGAAATAGATTTGTAGTTGCTCGAAACTCAAAGATTGCCCCTGATTTTGTGGTCATAGCGTTTGGGGCCGCTAGCAATCTTTCACTTTCGAGCTCGATCACATTCTGCTAGCAACTCATGCTATCAATTCTGCCTTCACGCGTCGGGGCTGATTTTACCTTGAACTTAATAACAAGGAATTACCGTATACACACGAGATGACGTTCGCAGAAAACATTATGCGAAATCAACTCTAGCTATTGAAGAAACAAACGCATGCACCGATGAGAACTTTACAACAAGAGATACATCCTTCTCGTGTACATCCCCTTCTTTCTTTGGGTGTGTCCAATGACTAACCACTCTGGCCTTGGCTTCGGTGTGCCATTACCGACTGCAGATCATGGTTGCCAACCTTTAATAGCTTCCAACTGATCGAACCAATTATCAAGTCCTTCATCGAAGAAATCATCTGACCCCTCGAACGATTGATGTGTAGGTTGAGCCGCATCGCCCGACGGGTTCTTCGAACTGGAACCCCCATCCTTGTCTGGGATTATAAGAGGAGATTTGATCGATTGACTACCACAAGCATCTCCCACTTGGGAATTAGGGAAATAAAAATGCTCCAAGCATTCTCTCATTAGATCATCTGAAGCCACATGCTCCGATTGGGCAAACCCTTGAGCACTGGGCGTGGTGGGTTGATCTGCGACAGGATGAACACTGGCTAGCTGCTGCTCGGACGGAGGAGTGCTTACTCGCTGCACTTGTGATGTGTGCTCATGAGGAATATTGAAATGACTCGTGAGGATGTCCTGATCAAATCCCCAATAGTCGTCTAGACTCGACCGGGCCTCTTTTGACATAAGGGTGCTGGGTTCGCAGCCGAGTCTATTGTTCGGATTCAGCTCTGCATAACGCTGTCCTAATGCCCTTCTGTAGCAACCAAGGTGATTCGCTACTAATTGATTGGTAAGTCCCGGTACATTCATGACCCTAAGTATGCTTGTCGGACCTATGAAGTCGAGTCCTATCTGTCGAACTGCATCTAAGAACTTGAGATGAAGCTCTGGGGGCCAAATGAATTTCTTCTTCTCGTTGTCCGGAATAGCGTCGATGGCCTGCTGACTAATCTCTAACCCCTCTTGAACCGTGTCTGATCTTATCAGAAGTTGTTGTGCAGGAGATTCATGGACTTCGCTATAGTGACCCCAATCATAACGACAAGTATCCCATTCTTCAGAAGGCACTGGTATAATCCTTGTAGGATCGATCTGCTTATGCGCGCCATCAACAGGATCTGATTGTACCGGAGATGGCTCAAGGGAGCAGGGGAATAAATGAGCACCTTCCATCCTCGTAGAAGGCTCACCGGGGAACAATTTACTAAGGGTGGTAGGGCCACCGCAGTCAGGGCAGGTAATAGTACTGAGGATTTTCTCATACCACATGTTTTCCCTTCGAAGGTTTTGGTTCTGATCTTCTAGGTCCGTGATCTCCCTACGCCTGTGTTGGACACCTAGTCTGAAACGTTTATCCTGAAACCAAAACTGGACTCTCATAGGATTCATTCCCAGCTTCCGGCCACACTCAATCTTTTGTTCCTCGCTTGGGCAAGGACATTCGTCGAAGAAAGCTTCAAGCTCTTGGGTTTCTTCCTGAGTGTAGCGCTGGCGATGTTTTCTTTTCAGGGGTAGAGCATTGTGGCCACTGCCGTCGTCGCCACTGCGATCTTGATGTTCGTCACTGGCAGTGTTGGGTTCCATGGCTTCGATATCGAACTTGATTCTAGAGCTTTTGGGGTCTTCCAACGAACTCGTCACTCGGGGTTCTCCGTTCTCTTTTGTATACTCGCTCTTTCGATTTGTTGCCTCCTTTTCCTCGAAAGCTAGGTCTGTTCAGCGTTCTGTTTTTGAAACGACGGAACTGTTTACCTCCTGCTCAGCTTTCCGACACGATGGGATAACCAAATCCTTTCGCGGCTTCTCCGATAGTTGCGCCCGCCTTTCGGTTTTCCCCCCAAGAATCATGCTTGTTCAGCACTGTCTTCTTTTTTAAGTGGTAGAACTGTTCACCCCCCGCCCAGCTTTATGCGTGATGGAACAACCCAATCCTTTCGCGGCTTCTTCGGTAGCTGCGCTTGCCTTTCACTTTTCCTCGATAGCCATGCATGTTCAGCACTGTCTCCCTTTTTTAAGTGGTAGAACTGTTCACTCTCCACCCAGCTTTATGCGTCATGGAACAACCTAATCCTTTTGCGGCTTCTTCGGTAGCTGCGCTTGCCTTTCACTTGAGATCAATAATGGTGAGACCAAAGAATCTTTTGCAACTTTCACTTGGCAGGCCTGAAATCACGGACCGGGACGGGGCTGATGCTTCATGGGAAGAGTGACCCTTGCTTTACTTAATTATCCTGGCTCCACAAGCATTATTGCTGTGACTTTTCTCCACTCTCGAGACGCTATAAAGTGTGGAGTTAGTGTTTGGGAGATTAACGCTCTCATATAATTTGCTTCCATCTTTTAATCGCTCCATTACACACCTCTCTGTCGAAAATGGCCTCTTCTCACGTTCACATTTTCTCAGCCGAAGCTTTGGCTCGGTGGGAAGAGTTCTATAACCTCTTGGGTCGAGGTTATGCTCACATAGCTGATCATCCCGAAACCGAGGATGAAATCCGAATCATGTTCGGGGACCTGGACATCACCTCCCTCGAGGGTACCGCGTTGGGGAGGGAATACAGTATTTTTCCAACGCTCTTTACAAACTCCTTGGAGGACTACCGCGCTGCTCATCGGGGAGTTACCGTGGCTCGTGTCTTGCGAGCCCGTTATGAGGATCAGTCCGACCGCCTAGCGTTGGCTGACTACCTGGCCGATAGTCACAAAAAAGCTGTTGAGTTCGCCAAAGCGCGGGTTTCGACATTGCTTCGCGAGAGGAGGAATCTGGTGGAGGATTTAGCCCTATCCCTGGCTACCTATGAGCACGATCGTCGTAATGCCCTGCTAAGGAATCGAAGCGAGTGGCTGGAAGAAAGGCTTGACGGCATAAATGCGGATATAGCTCGTGAGAATGGACTTGTTCGGGACTTGGAAATAGTCGCCGAAGATCACGAGACTCAGGTTGCTGCAGTCAATGACAAACGCAAACGCCTTCACCTCAGGCTTGCGGACCATGATACGCGGATTGGTGCGCACAAACAACGCATCCATAACCTGGAGGGTCAGCTGGGCTCCTTCGTGTCGCTGATTAGGGCTCATTTCTGCTTTACTTTTCCACCCCGATGAATTGTATGATCTGGTTTTGAAATCCTTTAATTGGGCAAGAATGAATGAAAGCTCCCGTATGTTTGTTTTAGTTTCTATATGATCCATTTCTTCGAGCATCCGGACATCTTAGACTTGGATGAGCTGATCCATAATAAGTCGAGCAAATGTGTTCTGATTTTCTAACTCGCTCAAAGAATAGCCTCAGACTTATCCAGGAAAAGATTTCTCTCTATTACCTATTTTTTACCTGCAAATGAAACGACAGAATCAGAAGGAATAATTTGAAAGAGAAAGCATAAACCCCCTTCAATCTTATGCTTGCCCATGATTAATAAGGACAAGAACTTTTACAAGGATTAATCCTGTGCGAAAAGTTTTTATCAATATTCCTCGAAGGGAAGCATACTGTTGAAAGGAATGTAATTCACGATAATCGCTTTTGATCAATTTCGAAAGGAAAGAGTTACTCAAAAGTGCAAGACATGATAACGTGTTTTAAATTCAATTGAAGATATGGCGTCCAAATTAAGGCCGTTTACTAAGAACGAGAGTAATTTGGACATCTATCTCGTCATTAAATTTGAAACAACGCGGATATTCTTGATCAATTATCGTGAATTACCAGTGGCGTACCACATGCATGAACCGATTCAAGTGTATAATTTCCTTCTAGCGAAATTGGGGTTGGATTACCCTATACGACCAAAAAGGTCGTGCAAGATTTCCAATTTTAATTTCCTCTAAAGGAATTATAAACTTGACTTGGGAGTATTCGGATGATTAGAGAAAATACCACTATCACATTCCCATGACCCGTCAAAAGAAATACAACCAAGTTCCATCTGAATGTATACACCAATAGATCCCTAATACAATCACTCTAAAGGGTGAGATAGAGAAAACCTCGGTAAAAATAAACCCTATACAAGAGGACTAGTAATGGAAAATGAAACAAAGGAATGTGATCCTAACGTTTAAGTATGCCCCAGTTTCGATCTGTGTTTTCAGGATCACTTGCCCCAACTCGTCATCTTAATTGGATGATACCTCAATAATGTCATAGTATGCTCCTTTATCGCACACTCGGTGTTCGTCGTGGGATATCACCCTCCTCGTCTTCTATCAAGGACGTTGGGGACAAACGCACATATCTATCCTCAAAATGGCATTTAATCTAATCACCAGAATGCAATGAATGAAATGTCTATATTTATATGAACAGTGATAGATTTGGGGGGGATAGAGAGTCTTACCAACCAAACTCGTCGACTTATGTGCGATTTTAGGTGTACCAACCACCCAAAGACATGCGCATGAGACAAGTGATGGTGAACTTCTAAAAATCAGAGGGTTTGGCACCTAAGGTTAAGGTTCCCACCTCGAGTTCTAGAAAGAGTCGATTCCATTGCACAACTATCGTTGCATTGGGACTCGATCCATAGTTCGAAGCGAACGGAATTGGAAAGTGGATTACCCCGTGTTCTTCCTCACGGAGATTCCATTTTCAATTCCTTCTATTGTGTTCCTAAAGGCGGCGCCCGGGGTTTTAGGCGCGGTTGTGTGTGTCCATGTGTAGTGTCTATCCAACTAAGGCATACACAGCAGGTTATATCAAAACAGCGCTTCTATATAAACTCATATACATAAACTCCTTCAAACTGCAAAACAAGGGTTAGCAAACACTCGCCCCTTATAACTCCTAGCCTGCACAAAAAAGGTTAGCAGACACCTCCCCTTATCACTCCAAATCTACAACAAAATTTAACACTTTAAGGTGAGATTCAATCAATCCACTCAAAACATCCAGGGAATTTAAACGGCCTAAATCCTCTACAACTTTTAAATTTTCCGAAAGGTTCAGATAATTGAGTTAAGCATTCCTGTTTCACGGAAAATTAAAAAGTAAGTCCCCAGTGGAGTCGCCAAGCTGTCGCGACCTAAAAAAATCGGTTTTTTTTTTTTTAGGTGAATTGGATTATCAGGCAAGTTATCGAGAACTAACCTAATGCGGATCCTCCCAAATCCTACCGAATCGCAACACAGGAAAAATTAGAACAATTGAGGAGTCGCCACTAATCGTTCGAGGTAGATCGATTAGAAACCTAGGTGAACTAGCGGGAGAACTAATTCACCGCTGCGAACCAGAGATTTTGGGCCCGGGGATTTGGTTACGCTAATCGACTTTGACTAACGCCCTTTCGGTACCTAGATTCCTTTTGTTTTGGATTTTTCTTGAAAAGATTGGTGATTTAGAAATCAACTCAAGGCTTTTGCTTTTTCTATTTTTTTGTTGTTGTTTTTATTTTTGTTTTTGTTTTGTTTTTGTTTTCGGATAAAAGAAAAGTAAATGAATTACTGATGCAATGCATGACCTAAAACTATATGACATGCGACAAATTATTAAAAGATACAAAACCTCAGATAATTGAAAATTACAAATGAAGAATCGACTGACTCAAAAAGCAAAATTCAATATTACACTCCAATGATTCCTAAAATCCTAAAAGAAACTAAATGGGATTTCCTTCGACATTCTCGTCATCTTGGTCTTGTCGGGCTTGGGCCGCCGTCTGATCCTGGACATCTTCCCACTTGCAAGGCCCACACCTTGGAACGGTTCTGATAGCCCACCACCTCTTGATTCTATGACCTGACTCTATTAGGCCCATAACATTGGGCTTTTCCTAATCTATCTAACCCTAATTAACTGAAAATTACATTACAAATAAAATGACCTGAAAAAATATGGGATGACATGCGAGATGACATGGCAATATGTAGGATAAAATGATCATTCATTTTTTTTCTTTCTAGAAATTCGAAATTTGCCAACCAAAGACCGAACTCGCCATTTTTTTTCGAATTTTATTTTTTATTTTTATTTATTTTTTTTAGCGAAAAAGGGCTTTTGATTTTATAGGTTCGCGAAACATGCAAAGCGATTAAACTAAACTAAATTAAATCAAACGACCATGGCAGATCAGACAATTATCAACCAATAATCAATCAAAATAAGGATCGGAATTATACCTGAGCCGCGCTTCATTTCCCTCTTCGAGTTAAACACCTCCGAATCTGATTCGATATCCATTTGAATAAGCTCAGGCAACCATGACACGAGCGGCGACGTTCCTCAAACTCGACGATTACAAAAAGGCGTGAGCTCGGGGTCGACAAGGCAAGGCACTGACACTGGCATGGGCTCAAAATCTAGGTCGCTTGGGCCCAAATTCCTGGCCACTCGGCCTACGGTCTTGGCCAACGGGCTCGGCCATGGCCCACAATATCGGCCAATGGGATCGGCCATGGCCTAGGAGATCGGCCCAGATTCTCGGCCACGGTTGGGTCATAGCCCGATCAGACTGGCACGCGGCCCAGGTCAAGAACAGGCCAAGGAACAAGGCACCAAAGCAGGCACCAGGAATGTTCTCGTCTCTTTCGGGTGGCAGACAATTGAAGAAAGAGGTCTTGGAGTTCGGGGGTCCTCGAGGTGATTCGGGTCTTGGCCAACTGGATCCTCGGCGGCTCACGGCTGGTGGGGTCAAGAGGCTCAACTCGGCTTCGGGTCAGCTGGTTGTTGGATCTCCGAGACACGAACAGTAAACCTGCGACGGCTGGTGGGTCGACTGGAGCGGCTGGATGGCTGAGTGGGTGAGGGCTAGCGTCGGGGGCTCCGAGCTCGCAGAGCTGGTAGCGCGAGATGGAGTCGGCGATCAAGTGAGAGATGTCGGGATGGTTAGCCATCGCGGTGCGAGCCGGAGGGAGGGAGGTCCGACGGCTTTTGGTAGTCGGGCTGGTGGCGACGAGGTGGCTGTATGGCGTTCTCAGGCTGACTCAGCGAGTCGTCGCCGGGCTGCTTCGAGCGAGCTATGCACGTCAGCATCTTCCGTTTCTTTCAGCTCAAGCCGCGAGATACCTCTCGAAACAGTAGGCTCGATGATGACGCGGAGCAGTCCCGTAGCTGCGGAATCGTAATTGCATGGGAACGATTCTAGGCGATTGAATTGAATTCAGAAAACGGTGAGAATCTGAGGATGCCGAATCCTTGCGGATGTGTTGGCAGGCTTCAGCTTTAATGCACGGAGAACGAGGACGCTTTCTTAAATGCGACCTCCAATCACGCGACCGGAGATTCCCTCAGCGAACCATCGCCGCCATCGTCGCGGAGTGAGGAGGAGGAAAGACGAGGAGAAGTCGAAAGCAGTTGCGAGCGAAACTAAGAGCTAGAACTTCGTTCCCGAGCGATTCCCAGTCATGGCGCCTTCGTCTTCGTCCTCGTCATCTCCTCTTCTTTTCCGTCGTCGCTCGTCGTCGACTGGAGATGAGGTGATCGCGCGAACTCGGGTTCTCCACGACACAGATGGAGGGCGGCGCGACAGAGTTAAGGTGACCGGACCCGCGGAACGGCGGCATTAGACGAGGCGGCTATGTGGTATTGATGATGGCCGGGGGTTGCTCGATCTTGATTCTGGTGGCGCGGCTAGGCGACGAGGCAAGGTTAAAACAGAAGCTGGAAGGGGTCGGCGACGTCAGGGAACGTGGAACAGGAGCCGAGCAGAACGAACGAGCGTCGGGGAAAGGCTGAGCAGAGGCGTCGGGTCGGGCGAGCCGGCGCGAACCGCGTTGGAAGCCGCGAGCCTTAGGCTCGAGTTTCCGGCCGGGGAACGGAAAGACGGCCTGTGGCCGCCATGGCCATGGACCTCGAGTCCTTTCTTTCTCAAAGCTTCGCCCGGAGGAGAGTGGAGACCCGCCCGAGCAGAGGGGATCCGGTGTCGCGTTCTCTTCCTCTCCCCCTTTGGAATCTCACTGTGCCCCCCTTTGAGGGAATGTTCTAGGCCCCTTTCATCATTTGTCTTCACCTTCTTCTTTTTTCGGGTCTGGTCGTGGGTGACATCGTGATTAGAATGTGGGGGTGTGGAAAAAAAAGAATCTCTAAAAGCAGGAGAGTGAGCGGGAATCAGTCAAAAAGAAAAAGGTCTGTGAAAGTGGGGGATTAGAGAGAGAGATTAGAGAGTGGTCTAGTGGCTTTTTGAGCGAGAGAGAATCCGAGAGGATGGTGTCGCTCTGACAAAAAAAAAAAAAAAAGACGTAAGGGAAAGAGTCCGGCAAAGAGAGAGAGTCGTGGATTTGTCAGCGAAAAAAATGGAGATCCGAACGAGAGGATTCCTCCTCCATCCGTGCAGCCAAAGAGAGAAAGGCGCGAAAGTCTCAAAAAAAAAATTTATATATATATATATATATATTTTTTTTTAGAAATGATGGTTTATTCTCATTTTTTGTTTAATTAATGCATTTTCCTAAAATTAAAAATTAAAAATTAGGTGCTAACAAGGATCAGTTCATCAATTTTGTCATTCAGCCTTCCATGTTACTTTGTCGTTACCTCGTGGACTCTAGCTTGTAGCTTAGTTTTGTTGATGCAATGGAACTAGGGGTATAAGTTCCCATTGAATGTTCTTTAGCTCTGTCAAATGTTTTAAGTGGCGGAAATATGATTCATTGACAATCTTGTTTCAAGAGAAGAAGCAACAAAATGAGCTTGTGAAGAAGGGAGGAGAGAGGTCGCTCAAGCATGAATATGCCCACGCACACTTTGGCTGTATATGGTAACATTTCTGTTCCGGGAACAACTTTTAGAACATAAACACTTTTTTCTGTTTCTGTTTCTGTTCCCGGCAACGATTTTTGGGAACATAAACATGTTTGGTAACTGCAAAAAAATTCTGTTCCCGGATCAAAAAAAGAACAGAAATGCGTTTGGTAACTGCATAAAGTTTATGTTCCCAGAATAAATAAATAAAAAGAAACACATTTGGTAACCGCAAAAAAAAATTATTTCTAATTTTTTTTCATTTAATTAAGGGGACTGTATGTATTAAAATTAAGATATCTTTATCTTTTTAACTTACTAAATCAAATTAACTATTATTTGTTTAATTTACTACATCAAATTAGACCAATATATGTATAAGTAATTTATGCACGATTTATCAAATTACAACATGGATGAGATCAGCTATAAAAAAAATTGAAATAAAAAATGAATTGGAATTGGACAACAAGAACATCAAATATGTTTTCTATAGATAGGAAAAATTACAATTATGAGTCACACATAAATTTTTTCAAGTAGTTAAAAATATGATTAGCTTTAAACAGGAACCTCTAGAAAAATATTAATTGCACTTTGAGTGAAACTGGGGACTAAAATAAAATAAAAAAATATTTGTGCATTCAGGTCCTTTTAGTCCAATTGTACAAATTTTCCAAACATGAGGACTGAAATGAGATGTAGGGTATCAAAATCTCATGTCATGACTATAAAGTAAAAAAATTGGACTAAAATGATTTAAAATGAAATTTTTTAGTCAATTTAGGATTATGTTCAATAGTCATGTAGTCCCAAACTGAATTTTTAAAAATTTAAGAGCCCAAAATGAAAAGGGAATTAAAATAAAAATATAGACTATTTTTGCGCATTGTTCTAACCACGAATACTATTTTTTCCTGATTTTTGGTTATTTTTATAATAAAAATAAATAAATAAAATGTCAAAAATTACAAAAAATATTTTTTGTTTAAAATTGGTTCCTGAGGCTAGGCCAAAGCTTTCAAGGTTAATTTTGTAACTTTATGAATTTTTTTGGTATTTTAATTAATTTTCTAATATAAAATAATAAAAAATCAGGTGTCAAACATCATGCAAGAACAAAAAAGAAGAGAGCTTGTTAAAAACAAATTGTTCCCAAATGTTTTTAAAAAATGATCCAAATGTGTTTCTAAAAAGTGTTCCGGGAACACAGAAACAAGTTTTTTTTTTGTTTCTGCTCCAAAAGTGTTTCTGTTTCTCAAAAGTGCTCTCGGAACACTTTGGAAATATTTTTTTTACCATACGTGTTTCTGTTCTCAATGGAACAGAAACACTTTTTCTCGAGCGTTACTATACGCAGCCTTTGGTCCTCACAGCCGAAAGAGAAAATCGTAAAGCCCTTGGAAACATTAACAATCTTGATGGACCTGGGGCAGCCAAAAGAGTGGAGCCGACAGCAGTGGGGTGAAAGCTGCTCGAAAGATAGATGTTAAACCGAAAGTGGTCGAGGCCGATAAGAAGCAACATCACGAGCCTGTGAAGAAGGAAGGGGAGAGTTTGTTGAGAAGGAATATGCCGACGCTTAATTCAGTCGTCACTGCTCGAAGCAAGGTGTTTGCAAATTTACACTGTTCTCAAGCACAAGTCCACCAATAAAATAAGTGTGAAAACTTACAAATTACAATTGATTTTCGAGGCAGGCGGCTTGTGGGTTGATGATGCGGAGTCTATTAGTAATACGTTTTTCGCTCAATTGGACCGGCAGAAATCCAATCGGTAGTCGAGGCAATGATGCGCCTAGAACCGGCGAACCAGGTCAACGACATCAGATTGAGCTCAAATTCGGTTGGCTGAAGCGAAACGACGTGCTGATCAATACTCACAGTCTTCGGCCATGAACTGCGATGGATTTCGGCTATTCGGGATCGTTTAAATGGGTTTTTCAATTATTTTAGTATTTTTAGATTTAATTTTACTTTAGTGATATTTTAGTAATTTTGCGATTTATGTGTCATTAGAGTTGACACCCTATATAAGCTTGTTTTAGGGTTTTTGGAAGACATAATATACTTTTTTTTATATTGAATTTCGAAATTTCTCTTTCAAGCAAGATTTGCTTGTTCGTTTTTGCTGAACGCTGCGTCAAATAGGATTGTGTAAATTGGCAGGATCAGCATGTGATTATCCTGTGGAGATTTCTGAATCATACCCCATCATAAACAAGGGCCGAATTCCATAAAAAACCCTAAACTTTAGCTCTAGACCCAAATTTACCCCAAACTTTTTTTTGTCCTATAAAAAACCCCGAACTTTTAATGAAGTCCCAAATCTGCCCATCCATCAAATTCCATTCCCATTCACTCCGTTAAAAAGTCAACAATCGCCAAACTTTTTTTTTTATTCGGCTTTTTCTCTCTCCTCATTGTGTCACACGTTCAACTTTGTCAGAACTCTCTCTCTTTTCTTGTCACTCTCTTTCGCTTTCTCCCTCCCTCCTGTCTGAACCGTTAGTTCACCCTCAGAGTCACTGATTCGCAGCTCACACCAACTCTTTCTCTCTGTCTCCCTCTCTGTCATCAATGGCTTCCTCTCCTCTGAAACTCCTCCTCGCCCCCTGTGGTCCTCCTCTTCCTCCTCCTCCTCCTCGCACCCGCCGCTGACTCCCTCACGTGCTCCTCCCAGAAGCTCACAAACAACGCCCTCTACTCCAGCTGCCTCGACCTCCCCGCCCTCACCGCCTTCCTCCACTTCTCCTACGATGCCTCCAACTCCTCTGCTGCCGTCGCCTTCGTCGCTGCCCCGCCCAGCGGTGAGTCCGGCTGGGTCTCCTGGGCCCTCAACCCCACCGCCACCGGCATGCTCGGCTCCCAGGCCCTCATCGCCTTCCGCGACGCCGGCGCCATGACCGTGAAGACCTACAACGTCTCGTCGTACGCCTCCGTGGAGGACTCGCCCATCGCGTACGAGACGTGGGATCGGACCACCGAATACAACTCGGCCGACGGCACGATGAGGATCTACGCGAAGATCAAGGTGTCCGCCGGCAACGCGACGAAGCTGAACCAGGTGTGGCAGGTGGGGTCGAGCGTGACGAACGGCGTGCCGGACAAGCACCCGATGGGGCAGGGCAACTTGCAGTCGAAGGGGACGCTCGATTTGGTCGCCGGGCAACTTCTCCATCTTGACTTCTCTGAGTAGTCCTCTGCGCTCTGCTCGTTAGATCCCTCATGGCTGTCTCAACAGTCTCGTCCATCGTTGCTAGCCGCGAGGGCACCTTCTCAGGCGCCGTCGCAAGGAGGGAGAGTGCGCGCGAACGAGAACGAAGCCCTCGATGAGCACTGTGGGGCCGAAGGAGGCGACGGAGTCGGGGATGAAGAAGAAGGTGTGGTCCGAGTGGTGGAGGAGGCGACGGTGAGGAGCTGCCATCACCGTATGCTGAAGAAGAAAATGAAGTTTTGTGCTGACCTTTGCTTTGGGTTCAATGGAGAGAGAGAAGAGGGAGAGTTCTGACTTTGGCGAGGGAAAAGAAAATGTCAAAGGACGAAAGTTAAAGTGCAATTAGACGTCAATTTTAACGGTGTAAGTTGGATGAAATCTTACCTGTGGGTAGATTTGGGACTCCATTGAAAGTTTGGGGTTTTTTAAGTGACAAAAAAAAGTTTGGGGTAGATTTGGGTCCAGAGTTAAAGTTGGAGGTTTTTTATGGAATTCGGCCCATAAACAAGTACACCAGAATTGCAGTAATCTTTTGCATTCTTTAATCATTTGAAGCCGTCATATGAGACGTGGATCGGACCATTAGAAAACTGAAGGACTCTCTCAAACTAGAATAAATCTAATGAAGGAGAATTTGCTCTTGAGGAGGAGGAAGAGAGGAAACTGTCACGTCTGTAGAGTCGGGATGTCATGTATCTGTGGATGAATCTGGTTCTGATGGTGAGAAAGGTAATTCTCTAATTCCCCAGGTGAAAAGGATGAGTTAAAATGGAGTTTGTTCATGACCCTACTGATAAAGATTTGCTGTGGCCTGTGAGAAAAATGCTTGGTGTGGAATGGCACATATTTGGTGGAGCAATTTGTACAACGAAGCCTATAGAGAGAGCAGTTTGTTAATTTTTTTCTGAACTCTACAATACAACGAGTCAATCTCGAGTTCTTTTGAAGATGATCAAATTTTTCTTGGTTTCAATGTGAAGTCTAGCTTTCCCACCATGGTCAACGTTAGGTTCTCATCCATTAACGTTGAGCTCTCTAATACTCATGTCAATAGGCTTGCAAACCTAATTACACTTCCATTCATTTCTCAAAAAATAAAACTATTATTGTTTACAAAAGAAATAGACATGTAAACTTCTGTAAAATTATATGACATAATTGCATGATTGGGCTTAAACTAAGTCAGTGCGTACGTGATTATAGTAAAAGTGAGCTGAATGCAGCCGTTTTTATCAGATTAACCAATATCTTACGTGTACTTTTTGGATGTTGTGAATAAAATCGGAATTTCGGATTTAAAGGTGTTTTATGGACAATATTGTTTACTTTTGTTCAAATTTCATCATTTTTTTGGCTTGAATAAATTCCAGAAAAATTCCCAAAAAATGTCGCATTTTCTTGAGTTTAATCATGTCTTCTCATAACCCATAGTAAAGTTTAGTTTAGGACTTTGAGAAATCAATTTCTTCAATTAAATTGGGTGTTATTCGACTTTGGAATAGTTTTTACCTTTATTTTTAATAAATCCGAAAATACACAAAAAATACAAAAAAAAATGTCATTCACATTGCATATTATAAAGTTTAGTTTGCATTATCATATTTTCTATGTCATGCATATTTGCCACGTCATTATGCCACGTCATGCATTTTTGCCATATCATATCATCTTACTTGTCATGCAGTTAGATTGCATTAACATTGCATTTAATAAAAGAAAATCTCAAAAAAATTAATTCAAATCATCAAATTAAGGATTTTTCATGAAAATAGGGTACCGAAAGGGCATTAATTGAAAAGTTAATGCAACCAAGTTCCCGAACCTATTTAATCTCTAGTTCACATGAAATAAAGTGTTTTCTCTCGGATGCTTTATTTAGGTTTCTAATCTACCTAGCACAAAAGATTAGTGGCGACTCTAAATTGGTAAATTTTTCTTGTAATTGAACTAAGTCGCGATTCGGTAGAGTTTGGGAGAACTCTAGCTAGGCTAGTTAATTAATCTGGTAATCATCAACCTGAAATTTTTTCTCAATTTTCAGGTCGCGACACAGTCATGCCTCCAGGGCTACCATCCCTATTCCGATGTCAATGGCCGTCAGTTGTCAAGAAAAAGCACGTCAACGGTAAGTCAATTAGATAAGGACACATATAATGCACATGGTGTTTTAAACCAAAATCTCTGCAATTTATGAGAATCGACTTTCTCTGCAATTTATCTATCTTACTTTTCCTGCAGCAAAATCTCTTTCCAAATTCAAGAAAAACACAAACAAAAGAAAGGAAAGGAAGAAGGACCACAGATGACTTTCCTATCTAAGTTGGGGGAGGGAGGAATGGTCGGCTTGGGTGACACATTTGAATTTTGCCGAGAGGAGGGAGATGAGTTGGCAGTTGGCACGTGCTTTCCCCTCCTCCCTGTGATTTGAATTTCGAATTAGGTCTGTGCCACGTCGTTTCATCGATTTCCCCTTTTTGCCCTCGACGATGATTCAATTATTATCATTTTTTTCCATTTTACTAATTATTTTATGATTATATCCACACAACCACGTATTATGCTGTTAAACTAATAAAACATTAAAAATAAGTGACGGATCGACGAACCATCAAGTACAGAGACGGATCGACGAACCATCAATATGCGTTCTCATGAATCATAGCCATCTAACACACAAGTCAACACTGTGCCTCAGGTCTAAGGATTATTTACACAAGGCCAAAGCATGAATGATTAGACATTGACCACGTTAAAAGCTTCCATGTCGCTAATCGTTCAATGTGTATTACGTTCAGTGAACTTATCTAATACAAGCACTTGTGTTCTAACTTGTGCATCGCAATACCCAATGACTTGTGACTTGTCATTCCCTTAAGTATCCAATACTTAATTGTGAAGTTAAGAACATACCAATCTCAACAGGATTGTTGATATCCATTCAATGATCCATCGATCGGGAACAGTTTAAAGATTTAGTCTAACTATAAACCCGTCATATATATTATCAACATATCAAGAATAGGTCCAGTCAAAACTGATCTTATGAAATTTATTCATCACAATTGATCTTATGGAATTTATTCATATAAGTAGGTAATTGGATAAATGAATAAATACGTTTTTGTCATTGATTAAATAAGAAATCAGAAGTACAACTAAAATCCCTAATATGTAAATATTACATAAATGTTTTAGTGCATATCTCTAACGATCTCCCACTTGCACTAAAGCCAAACGGTCTGGTATCTTAAACCCATTTTTTTAAGGTGTCTTTCAAATGAAGACTAAGGTAAGGCTTTAGTAAAGGGATCTGCCACGTTTTCGACTGAGGCAATTTTCTGCGAGGCAATTTTCTGCAAGGCGATATCATCTCTCCCAACTATTTCTCTGATGAGATGGAAGCGTCTCTTAATGTGCTTGGGTTTCTAGTGAGACCTTGGTTCCTTAGCTTGAGCTTATTGCCCTATTGTTGTCACAAAATAATGTAATCGGCTGTTCAATGGAAGGAACTACTCCTAGTTCAGAAATGAACTTCTTCATCCAAGCTGCTTCCTTTGCCGCTTCAGAAGCGGCTACATACTCTGCCTCAGTAGTGGAATCAGCAGTTGTGCTTTGTTTGGAATTCTTCCAACTAACTTCACCACCATTGAGTGTAAAGACAAACCCACATGTAGACTTATAGTCATTCGGATCCGACTGAAAATCGGAATCAGTATAAGCTTCAACTTTAAACTCTCATTCTTCGTATATCAAGAATAAATCCTTAGTCCTTCGCAAGTACTTAAGGATATTCTTGACTGCTATCCAGTGCTCTTCCCCTGGATTGGACTCATATCTACTAGTAATGCTCACAGCATGCACAAATATCAGTCGCGTACATAGCATAGCATACATTATGCTTCCAATAGTGGATGCGTACAGTATCTTTGCCATCCGCTCTCTTTCTTCATGAGTGTTGGGACTCATCTCCTTGGAAAGACGGATTCCATACCTAAAAGCCAATAATTCTCTTTTGGAACATTGCATGTTAAACCGTGTTAACACTTTATCTATGTACGTATACTGTGAGAGGCCAATAAATTGTCTCGATCTATCTCTATAAATCTTGATACCTAAAATATAGATTGCCTCTCCTAAATCTTTCATAGAGAATTTCTGTGACAAGAATAATTTGATCGATGGTATCATCGCTATATCATTTCCGATAAAAAAATATATATCATCGACATAGAGAACTAAAAACGCAATTGTGCTCCCACTGCCCTTCTTGTATACACAAGGTTCATCCGGTTTTTTGATGAAGCCAAAGGATTTGACTATCTCATCGAAACAGATGTTCCAACTTCTGGAGGCTTGCTTGAGTCTATAAATGGATCTCTTAAGCTTTCACACCTTCTGACTTTCATCACTAGATTCAAAATCACATGGTTGTTCCATATAAATGTCTTCCTAGAGGAAACCATTTAGAAAAGCCGATTTGACATCCATTGGGAATTTCTCATAATCAAGGTGCGCAGCTATAGCCAACATAATCCAAATAGATTTTAGCATGAGTACATGTGAGAAAGTTTCGTTGTAATCGATCCCTTCTTTTTGATGATAACCTTTTGCCACCAGCCGTGTTTTGCAAGTTCCAACCTGACCATCAGCGTTCATCTTCCTCTTGAAGATCCATTGATACTCAATTGGTGCAAGACCATCCATAGTTGTTAAGGCGACAAGACGAGCAGAAGCCTTTAAAACGCCTAGGCGATTAGGCGCCCGCCTAGTCGTCTGCAAGGTGATAAGACGACAATATATCTAAATTTTTAAATATATATATGTATAATTATGTATTTTACATTTGTACTTCAAAACTTACATTTATGATTCAACAGAGTAAATATATGCATGAAAGATTATTAAAAATAAACAACTATCAAATATATTTAAGACGTATAATAATCATAAAATGGAGTAGGTAATCGAGATTACTATAAGTTCAATAATTTCAAAATAGTCTAACACGCTCTACTAAATAAGTTTTAAATATAAAGAAAGTCTCAAACATCACTTCATTTTTTTCAGCTTTGAAAAACCACCGCGCCTCCCCCCCCAAAAAAAACACGTGCTCTCCACTTTCTCCCGCCCCTTCTCTCTCTCTCTCTCTCTCTCTTTCTCTCTCTCTCTCTCATGTTTACTTTCTTTTTCCTCTCCAGTCTTCGTCTCCTTCATCGGTTTCTTCTCAGTTCTCACCGATTCGAGCCCCTCCGTCTCCGTGCACCTCAAATTCGACACCGGCCGAGACCTAGATCCCAGAACCCCTTCCATCTACGCCATCTCTCAGCCACCGAGGCCTCCTCCACCATTGCCCAGTTGAGTTTCGCGATCCTGAGCCGCTGCGACAGCCCCCACCGAGGTCCTAGCTCGCCCGCGCCGCCGTGCTCAGGCCCGAAGACAAACCTAGCCACCACCCGAGCCTCTGTCCCGCGGCGCGACCCCAGATCTGTGAGCTCGGAGACTCGACGCCAGCTTCGCGCTTCCTCCACCGTCGACCCACAGCCTCGATGCCACCCCAAAGCCTCGACCAGCAGCCGCGCGATCGTCGGACACCATCCGACCTAGATCTGACTGCTGTCCGGCCTCGTAGCTGGCTGACCCGAGCCATCTGCTCAGCCCGACGCGGCCAAGGCGTCGCCTAAGCGTCCAAGGCGCCCAAGGCGTGAACAAAGCGTCGCCTAGGCGTCCAAGGCGCCCGTCTTGAGGAGAACCAGCAAGGCGACATGACGCCTTGGGCATCCGAGGCCGCCTTGTCGCTAGCGACGCCTTGATAACTATGATACCATCAGGCATATCAACTAGAGTCCAAACATCATTGGAATACATTGAATCTATTTCATATTTCATGGCTTCTAGCCATTTACCAGAATCGATATCCGACATCGCTTTCTCATAGGTGCTAGGATCACTCAGTTGATCACTATCATTCATAATGAATAGTGGCTCAATATCTTCAATCGAGTCTCTATAGCAAATAGGTAGATGATATGTTCTCGCACTCCTACTAAGAGATTGTGTATCAGAGACTCTTACTGAATCAGAGAACGGTGTTTGAACTTTGTTATTGGGTACTTCATTATTTTCTTCTTGTAAGACTATTTTTTGCCCAGCACCACCTTCCTAGATTAACTGATTCTCTAGAAAAGAAGTAGGCCTGCTAATCGAAACTCTTTGGTCAGAGTAAAAAAAAAAAAATCCAAGAGTCTCTTTTGGATATCCAATGAAGCGACCTTGTTCAGACCTAGCCTCCAACTTCTCTATTCTCAGCTTCTTGATGAAAGCTGGATAACCCCAAATCTTGATATGATTAAGACTTGATTTCCTACTATGTCATATCTCATAAGGCATAGTTGGAATAGACTTGGAAGGCATTGTTCAGTAAATGTGCAGTTGTCTCAAGGGCATGTCCCCAAAGGGATACAGGCAAATCAGTGTAACTCATCATAGATCGCACCATATCTAATAAAGTGCGATTTCTTCTTTCAGATACACCGTTATGTTTTGGAGTTGTAGGAGGTGTCCTGTGACATTCTGAATTTTCGCCCCTCGAGGCTTGAGATATGAAATGGAAGCTCGAATTGGCAATTGGAAATGAAGAATTTCAAATTGGAAAATGATTTGACTTCGTCTCGCCTATGGCCATTCAAATCGAGAAAAAATGAATTTTTGGACGAAAAATGCCAAATGACCGTTTTGCCCCTCGCCCATTTGTTTTTGCCTTAAGGAAAATTGAAGGTAAAAATGCTCATTTTCCCTCCCCATGAGCTGTCAAAACTTGATGAGCAAGAAGTCAAAAGAAGTCAATGATATTGTTGGACCATGCCACTTGTCATCCATTGGAGGCCTTAGGCATTAATTACCTTACCTAATCCCATCTTGTCAAAATAGCTCCAATAATTTGGATGACAACCCCCTTACCTTCAGTTTGGACGAGCACTTCTCCCCTCTCCTTCATCATCTTCACTTTTCCTCTCCTTTCCTCCATAGCCAGACTGCAACGTCTGACCAGTTTCTGTGCCTCCGCTCGGTCCGTACGAATGGCCCTTTCCGTCGTTGTTTGGTCGAGTCCTCTTACCACAGGTTAGTTCAAGATGTCCTTGACATTTTTCCGTTGGTTTCATGATTTTTGGAGGTCTGGTTAATTTATGGGGATTTTTGGAAGAAAAGAGGACGGAATCCGAGCTAACTGAGAGAGGGTTCTTGTTCGACCCCTTAGAGAGTTCATTTGACTCTGAAATTTTTGTGAGAGCTACATGACATATAGTACTCAAGTTCTATGAGAAGAAATGGTAATTTTGTCGGAGTTTTAGAAGGTTTTCATGGCTGACTTTGGGTGATCAAATCTGAACAGAAAACTGATTGTTGCACGCCAAGAGAAAACCGGGCTGTTGGAGGGTCTTGAGGACTTGTTTGGCAACGAAATTCTCGGTGAGCTTCCAAAACTCATTAATTGAGATAGTAGTGAATTAAATTCGTGATAATGAGGACTCAAAGTGGAAGTATGGACTAATATGTACGGTTGAATGGAAACCGAGTATGTTCTGTTCTTGCCCTGTTCTGACCGGTGCTGTTGGAGTTGTTTTCAATGATAAATTGGTGTCAAAGTAACTCATGAGACCTTATGAGATGTTGTGTGAGGTGTTAATTGGAAGTATATGAAGTGACTTGGGATTTATGAGTGATTTAAGGGCTAATTTGTGCATGAAACACCAAGTTGCATTATGTCTTGCATTTTGCTACCTAAACAGAATATATTAAGGGTTTGTGGAAGTATTGTGGTGTATTCGATCATTTGATAAGGCATCTTGAGTTGCCATTTGATTAATTATTGAGGGATTAATACCAAGGAAGTGAGAATCGATTGGATTTTGACCCAAAAATTAATGAATTTCCTAGGACGGTACGAGAACCTTGGGTTGCCGAAAATTTGTGGGATTGAGGAGAATTGAACGAAGTGAATTTTGCTAATTGTTTGAGGTAAGTGGTTCCTAAACCCTTACTCGAACCCTAGGACGCTACTGGATGTTTGAATTGTGCAGTGTGATTGTTAATGAAGACATAGTGATTGGTGATGTGTGATTTTTATTACAAGTGTGCTTATGAGATATCAATGGGCTATGATGCCTAGTGACTGCATGGCTTGGAGCCCTGATGCAGGTAAATGGCCATGGTGCCCTGTGAAATTACATCGCGGCGTGTCGTTGTGTGGTAAAAGTACGGTGATTGATGATGTGAGATTTTTATGGCTAGTATGCCTTTGTGATATTAATTGGCTTGTATGCCTTCGTGGTATTAATTGACTGGAATGCCTTGTTATTGAATTGGCTGTAATGCCCTGTTATTGAATGGGCTATAGTGCTCCATCGATCATTGGCTTGGTGCCCCGGAGATAAAATTGGCTTGGTGCCCCGAAGATCAAATTGGCTTGGTGCCCCAATTATATGAATGGCGTTAGTGCTGATGTTATATGAATGGGCCGTAGTGCCCCAGCGATCAATTGGCTTGGTGCCCCGGAGATCGCATTGGCTTGGTGCCCCGGTTATTACATGGCTATAATGCCTTGACGCAACTATATTGGCTTGGTGCCCCGGTTGTTATGGCCAGAGTGCCCTTGTGATTTTAAATAGTTAGAGAGCCCTGTGATAACTGATTAGAGTGCCTTAGTGATCCCGATTGGCATGTGGCCCCGGTGATATCAGTTGGCAAGAGTGCCAGAGAAGTACATCGCGGAGGAGAGCCTAGGCGATGAATGACTGTGGTAACTGCGAAAGTTAGGTGTGCTTGTTTATGTAGCATGTGCTTGAAGCTTGAACTCACGAGGTTAAGCACGACTGATTGTGATTCTTGTTAATGCATGGCTTGCGAAAATGCTTGATCTATGAATGCCTTGTGCCATTGCATTGATGAATGCCTGCGTCTGGTATTGTTTTGGTGGTCTAGTGGGACTGGTGGTCAGGTACAGGCTTAGGGTTCACTTACTGAGATATATATGTATATCTCACCCCGTTGGGGATTGACTTTTTCAGGTCATAGACGTTGGAAACCCGAGGTTGCCATGGATTGGCATTGGAAGAAGTGTTTAAAGAAGATGGATGTAAACTTATTTGTGATCTTAGGAATTTTACTTTGATTTATGGATTTAGAATTGAACCATGGGTATTGGAAGACTGTAACCTTTGAAGTGAATTTGTCAATATTGAGGGGTGTACCTTTTTATGTCCTAAGTCATCTCGGGTTTATTTTGTCTGGAGTCGTTTTCTTGCTTCCGCGTCAATGTGTCCTTTAGGTGAATGAAGCAGTTGGCCGTGGATCTTGGGAGACTATAGAGTTATAACGACATGGTGGAATGTTCGCGAGCTCGTCGGGTTCGGAGCGTGACATGTCCATTGTGATAAAATGCCATTAACTTTAAGATAATCCAAGAATTCAGTACTAAGGTACTCACTTCCTCGATCAGATCAAAGAGCCTTAATGCTCTTTCCTATTTGTTTCTCAACTTCAGACCTAAAATCCTTGAACTTTTCAAAAGACTCAGATTTATACTTTATTAAGTACAAATAGTCATACCACGAATGATCATCGGTAAAGGTAATGAAGTAAGAATAACCACCCTTAGCAGTTTCATTAATTGGTCCACATACATCTGTATGTATCAATCCCAATATGTCAGCAACTCGCGTACCATGTCTTACAAAGGGCACTTTTCAAAAGACTCAGATTTATACTTCATTAAGTACAAATAATCATACCACGAATGATCGTCGGTAAAGGTAATGAAGTAAGAATAACCACCCTTAGCAGTTTCATTAATTGGTCAACATACATCTATATGTATCAATCCCACTATGTCAGCAACTTGCGCACCATGCCCTGCAAAGGGAGCTTTAGTCATTTTTCCTAGAAGACATGCATCACAAGTCGAGTATGGTTCAAAACCAATTGGGTTAATATATTCATCATTACTCAACTTGTTAATCATATCTTCTCCAATATGACATAATCGTAGGTGCCAGACATACTTTGAATTTGGACTACTCTAGGGCGTTTATTAGTTATGGCATTTACATCATAACTATGTTGCTTTTGACATTGGTAATCGCATTATCGAACATTGTAATGGTATAGATATTATTAGTTAATAATCCATAACCAAAACACATTCTATTATAATAAATAGAACATACATCATCAGCAAAAGAAAATTCATAATTCTCTTTACCCAAACGAGATATAGAGATAATATTCCGAACATCATTATCATAATGCAAATAATTATTTAAAATCAAAACATGTCCAAAAGGCAAACATAAGCTGCCCCCGGCTAGTGGGGTAAGCCCATTGCAGGCTGTTTGCAAGGGCCTTCGCCCATGGCCGTTGAGCAAGGCCTTCATTGCTACGCCTACCTTAAGCGAAGGCAAGAAGGCCTTGCTAAGGCCATCAAGAGCTCATCAACCACGGGTAGGCGACCCTCGCCTAGCCTACACGAACCTTTATGCCGCAGAAAAAGAAAAGAAAATATATATTAATTGAAATTTAATTGAAAACTATATAAAATTACAAAAAAAAATTATCCATGTCAGAGTTTCTGGCAAGGCAAAATGCCGATGGCACTTAAGTGATCTCTTTTTACAATTTATGAAACTTAAGAGAGTGAAAAAAAATTACAGCACTCAGAGCGCCATACAAGAGTTACGACATTACTGCTATTCTTGCCCCCAAGACAAAATAAAGCCAGATAAAAGAAGGATATATCCTAAATAAAATTATCCCATTGAAAGGGAGGATAAATATGGATAGGATTTCTAATATCCCAGCTAGAAATCCAAGGAGTCTACCCGATTCCAATTGATCCCGGGTTTGGTGCGTTTAAAGTTGACCCGGTTTGAATATCTTCCGGACCAAGAATGTGAACTCAAGCCTTCCGGACCATAACCTCTCGGTTGATGGCATTTCCAGCCGGTTGATGGCTTGGAGGCCCAATTGGCTCGAAAAGAAAATGAAGTCACTTTGTTCTTTTTAGTAAGTTTAGTCCATCCTTACAGTTGGATCTCATTACATAGGTTCGATTTTACCATGCCATTGTTCAAACTTAGCTTCGATTATCGACAAGTTCTCAATTCCTCGTCTTCTGCTCGATAACGTCGTCGCACAACCCAAACTGGCCTCTTCGTAGTCCGAACGCCTCAAGTGTCAATACCCCTGCTTTCTGTGTTTCTTCTTTGGCTTTTTCTAATTTTCGTTTGCAATGGCACTTGAGGCGCTTTGAAATGGATGCATTCTTGATATTTGGAACACTTTTTAGGTTGTGTGAATTTTCACATTATTTAGGTTATGCAAATTCTTGCAGCTGAGATTCATGTCAAGGAACCATGCAAGTTGTTCTTTTGTCTAAACCTTAAGGCCTTATTTCAGCGATATCGCCGGGTTTTATGTTGATTATGTTGGGGGAAAGTATCGGTTTCTTCGGTTTGAGATCCCTAATAAATTTATATTTCAAGGTGATGATAATAGTTGAAAGTATTTGCGCAATGATAGATTATTGTATGTATTATGTATTTGCATATGACCCGGACACGGATGGGGAAAAGAGGATGGGGGCTTAAAATCTCTAGGTGTCGATACCCTAATTATTATGGACAAATCAAACGTGCATCTTTTCGTACAAAAATAGACATAGAAAGTGAAATGAACAATAACAAAAAAAAAACCGTTAATTAGAAAGAAGGCAACACTATGCCCACTCCATGAGCCCAAGAGTTGAAAGAAGTGAAGAATCACATGTCTCTGTTTTTTCGGGCAGAAGGACAGCAGGAGTGTCAATATTTATGTACGGCGCTCACTTTAGTGCCAATATTTTTTTTGGATCACTTCAGTGCCAATTTTTGTCAAAAACGATCATTTCAATGCCAAATCTGACGTGGCTTGCCGAAAATCATGACACGTGTCCCAATGTGATCTGACGTGGCTTGTCGAAAATCATGACACGTGTACTGTTGGCACTCAAATGATCATTTTTGACAAAAATTGACACTAAAGTGATAAAAAAAATATTGACACTAAAGTGAGCTCCGCACACAAATATTGACATTTGTAGTGTTCTTCTGCCCTGTTTTTTCTATCGAGAAAGTGCAAGTTGGTTTGTCTCTCGTTGAAGACTCCATCGTCTGTATTTATGCTCACGGACGACACTAAACAGAGTTTTGAGAATGCCAAAAGTTTACTCATGTGAGGCAAAATAAAGTCACAAAAATCAATTTTGAAACAAATGAATCTCCAGTCTTTTGTTGGTAAAAAAATCGAGCTACTGGGACATTGGTTGTAAAAATTATGCCTGATCAAAATTTAGCCAAATTAGATAAAATGTCATTTTGAAAAATTTATTCCAATTGGATATTTTAAAATTCTAGACCTAGTGGGATTTTAGGGTGCGCATGAAATCACTTCTTGCCCAAGAATGACTTCTGGCAAGAAAGTTGATTTTTCAGCTTTTGCTTTGGAGTAGAAGTTGAATTTTCAGCTTTTGCTTCAGAAGTTGATTTCTGATAAAAAAATGCGTTTGACAATGATTAAAAAAGACAATGTACGAAACATTATTAAAAAATATTCGATGGTGGCGGCCAGCCGGCGATCGGCGAGCGGCCAACGACCGGCCGGTGGCGGCGGCAGCGGCAGTGGCGGCCGCCCCTTGTGAGAATGACTTCTCAAGGGGAGAAGTAAATTTTTTTTTACTTCTCCAAGTTAACCAAAAATCTTGCCAGAAGTAGAAAATCTTGCCATAAGTAACTTTTTTTACCAAACGAATTTCTATTTCGGCAGTGTTTTTATCAAACGAATTTCCCTTTCATATCAAATACATGCGGATCAAAAGGGCGATCGTGATACCTTTCTCGTTAAAAGTTGATGACGATTGAGATTGGATGCATTCTTGATATTCAGAGCACTTTTTCAGGGTTATGCGTATCTTTTCAGCTCGGCATAGGTCAGGAAAGATGTAAGTTGTGCTCTGTCTAAACTTGACGCAGGGTAAGCGATAACAGGAAAGCAATTCCTCAGAATAAACTGTGTTTGATTGATGATAACGTGTCCATTACAAAGGGAGGACGTCATTTATATAGATAAGACTCATAAAGGAAATAGGATTGCAGAAGATTACACCAAAACAAATCTAATTTAATCTATTCAAACGGAATTGAAATCAAACATCGCGATTATCTATATCGCTAAAATTCTAAAAATAGAAACATACCTAAAACTCTGTCTAAAATCGTAATAGTACGTTTTCCTCAAAAATTATATGCTAGTTGTCCTACATCAAAACTTTTGAGGGTCTATTTGAGTTATACCGTGGGGCTCTACGTTGCTTAAGCAGTGAAAGTTTCGGATTCTTCCGTTTGAGATCCCTAATAATTTTTATTTTAAGATGGTGATAGATAGTTGAAAGTTATTGCGTAATTATAAAGCATTCATGTATTATATAATTGCATCTAATCACGAGACGAGTGGGTGAACGTTTGTTACGCTCCACTCGTGTAAACAAAGATACACTTCGTATTGAGAAAAGAGGGTGAGGGCTTGGAATCTCTGACTGTTGACACTAGGGGTGAGCATGGTTCCAGGGTAGAACCTGGAACCTGTAGAACCGGACCGATAGGAACCGATTGGTTCCAGGTTCCAAGGTAAGAGGGTAGGTTCCAGGTTCCAAAAATTTGGGAACCTGCTTTGACGGGTAGGTTCTAGGTTCCAAGTAGGTGGAACCTGGAACCGGAACCTGGAACCTAAAGTAATCTTTTATATTATTTTTTAGTATATGTCATCACGTCATTATGAGGGATTTCATAAAGACGATAATGAGTATGTAATTTGAAACTACTTTATCATCGAGTTTTTTACTCTATTATTGTTTTATACTTTTCGTGTATATATGTATGAGTTATAGTTAATAGATTTTAGTAGTAGATGGTGGTCATTAGAGGTAATTATTCGCATTGATCGTTCAATCAATAATATATGTGGAACCTTGATAGAACCTGAAACCGCTCACCCCTACTTTCTTCTATTTTGGTGCAAATGGAGTTTTATTGATAGGTTTTAGGGTACCCTGGAACCAGATCCAGAACCTGTGACAGGGTAGGTTCCAGGTTCCAGAGTATAGAGGGTAGGTTATAGGTTCCAGAAATTGAGGAACCTGTAGTAGCGGGTAGGTTCCAGGTTCTAGGTGGAACCTACCCAGAACCTGGAACCGCTCACCCCTAGTTGACACCCCAATTATTATGAACAAATCAAACACGCATTTTTTTTTTGTAGAAAATTAGATATAGAAAAATGAAAACGAAAACGAAAATAATAAATAAACAATAAAAAGTAAGTAAAAATAAAGAAACAAGAAAGAAATGCTAAACAAACCCATAGGCCCGTTTGGTATTTAGTTTCATTGGGCTCAGCCAGTACATCCCCACAGCATCTCAAATTGGCTCAGGCCCAATTCTCTTACTAGTCTAGCCCATAAATGGATCCACTAAAGATGGTTCAGAGAAGGCTTCAGCACAGGCCCATAAAACATGCATAATCCCGTTCCCTCTCTTTCTCGGCTCAACGAACGAACGATCGATCGAAAAAGAAAGAACGTACGAACAGATATTAAAAAAAACAGTCCTGTTTTTTATCGGGGTAGTGCGAGTTGGTTCATCTCTAACCGAAGCCTTCATCGTCGGTGTTTATCCTCACCAGCGATGTTAAACAGAGCTTTGAGAACGGTAACTCATACAAGGCAAAATAAAGCCATAAAAGTCCATTTTGAAACATTCGGATCTAGTCACTCTCACAAAGTACAAAAGAGAGAAGAAAAAAAAAAAAAAACAGGTTCAACTAGACATCCCTTTTTTTCGACCAAAAAGAAATCCCTTTTGTCAAGAGAAGAAAAAGAAAATTAAGACATCCCTCAAATGACATTCTTAGAGTTTGATAAGCCCACTTTCCAAACCTAGTTTTTTTAAATGTTCACTTTACAGGTAACAGTCCTCAGCTAACCCGATAACACTTTCAAGGATAATGTTGCTATGGAGTTACACTAATTCTGATCTACAATTTGATATTTTTGGCAGCGAGTGGACAGACTTAATATAAAACATGGTAAGCTTACCGTCAGCAATTTACTCAATGAATGTCCACTTCATCGTAAACTTCATATAAAACACATATGATTAATGATTATAATCTTCTCTTCAAAATCATGGCTTTTGGTTGTACAAGAAAATTATAGATGTTGTCAGTTTTGATTGTAATATAGAAGACATTTGTTTCTGTGTTTCTGAACCATATAGTGTTTTTGTTATGCTACACGTAGTTCTCTCATTTCTTCAGTCTAACACAAAGTTATCCTCAGCAATTAGTGTTCTTTGCGTGATCATTGCATGAAAAGACACTTTTCTTTGAAAATGACAAATATTTCTGATCATATCAATGTTTTTAATATTTTGGTGAACCAATATCTCTCTTTGAAGCAAATGATAATAAATCTTCACATTTTAAGGGTTTTTTTTTTTATTATTATTATATCGAGAAGAAATTTCTGTTGAAAGATTTTCTAAATTTTACGACGATTGGAAAGTTCGAAATATAAGTCTAACGGAAAGCATTTCGAGATAAAGAGGAAAAAAATTGCACTCAAAATCATCAAAATCAAGATAACGATTTCTCCTCTCTCATAAGAGGAAAACGTTTTTATTAGCCAAATTTGACATTATGTCACGAAGCTTAGAGCTTCAATAAATTTTTTTTTCTCTCTCTCTCTCACATCCTCCTTTGCTTCCAAAATTCATTCTCTCTGTTTTTTATTGGTAAATCAACAAGTCATGCTCTCATTTATAACAAAATATGCTTTCAATCTGTCATTATTCCTCTTTAACTTTATTTCATGGAATTGAAGTGCAGAGAGCACATGAATTATTTATTAAAATGTAGTAGTAGATCCTACTTACCTCTTCACTTCTTTCCAACACTGATCAAGGAACCTGAGCAAAAAATAATTAAGAAATTCAGTTATGGTTTACTCACAATAGCTCTCCTCTTATTGTCATGCTCACAACTGAACGGGGGAAGATCAATCACTTTCCTTGAAATCACTACACTAAATGCATTAACTCGGCACCATAATACAGGATTCGCAAAAATATCTCAGCCCCCTCATAAAATTTCAAGACCTGTGTCATGATCTTATTAGAACTTATGAGGATCCCAATCCGTCTCACCATAAATATGATTTATCATTACCTTTATTTTTCGAAATAGATTATAAAAAAATTTATAAACTTATTGCACTCATATCAATTTAATCATAAACCTTTCAATTTCGCTAAGTTAGTTCTAAGCCTTTACAGTTTACTAATTCAATCTTCAGCTTTCTACAGTATGCTAATGTAGGACTTGTTGGTCGTGTGCGAGAGCAGCGAGCCCGTGCTAGCCACTAGGTGAGGATCGCGGCCCTCGCCTAGCTCTTAATAATAAAGAAACAGAAAAAAATAATAGCATATATATATATATATATATATATATATATATGACGCCATCGTCCTATGTGGTACAATTGACGTTCACTTCATCAATTTTGATCACAACTGACCGGAATGACTACATTGGTATATTGTCAAAATATTTAGGACTAAATCGGCAAAATTGAAAAGTTTAAGATTAAATTGGCAAAAACGCCAAAAGTTCACGATTTTTTTTTTGGTAATTTTCTCTTTAATTTCCTCATCATCTTCCTTGAATTTGCTTTTTACGGGCAAGCTCTCGTAATAATGTTTTTATGTCTTAGTGTTTCATGACCTATGTTTCCAAGCAAGTATACTAAGTTCGCGGTATTGTTATTAGGCATGGGTTCTCCACGAGCTGTCGATGTTTGGTTATTCCAAATGTGGACAACTTGTTGGTCCTGCTACAATTCTTTCTAGGTCCAACTCAAAAGCTTAAGCTATTAGGTGAAAAAAGATCACATGAATACAAAAAGCATATATGACATGTTATTAGGCGATTTGAGATAATGACTTCAACACTCCCTCTCACATGCAAGCCGTTTTACGAGCGGCACGTGGAATTTGACTAACAGATGGTGGACACACGCACATTGGTAGAAGGGATAACACTGGCTCTGATACCATGCAATATTTGTGGTACCACTGTCAATTGCTCTAAAAGCTTAAACTGTTAGAAGAAAGCGTGGTCTAATATTTATATATTCCAATAAATGCTACAATTGTAAGAGATTCTATAAGCTTAACCAAATTAATCAATCTCATGCAAAGTAAGAACTTCCCATGTGTTTTTGGATTATGACTGATTTTGTCCCTCACAATATCCATAAAATTGACGAGATTATCCAATTGATGAAGAAGACAGAGACGGTGATCCGAGCATATCTTCAATTATTCACGTTCAATTCCACATAAATATAAGTGTCAAGCTGTAATCGTATACAAGCACGAAAATACATGTCACGTCGACTAACTCATGACGTGGTGGGAAGATACCACCGAATATTTTCTCCCTTCGCAACGCAGCGAAGAGTTGGAATGCGAACATTTTTTTTTCTTCATATTTTTGGGTTTTATTGAACATTTCATACATGTGGCAAGTGAAAGAAATCTAATGGTTCATTTAAAAAATATATTCGAGTTATATCGACATATGTAATGGGATTGATGATATAGCTGCGGAATCATTTAACGCGTGGACGAGTGTAAGAGATTGCTAAAATTAAGGTTCCGTTTGTTTCACGAAAAATGTGAAATTTTCGGAAAATATTTTTCAGAAAGTTATTTTTTAAGAAAATGACCATATTTCTCGGCGTTTGGTTGAAAGCTAAAACTCAAAACGAAAATATTTTCCAGCGATTGGAAATTTTTTTTTTTTATTTGTTTCCCTAATTCCATTATTGTCTGTTGTAATGGAGAGCAATATTCGAAAAATTGAAGAGAGAGAGAGAGAAGAGTCTTCCTGTAGTGTAGTCTTTTCTTCAGCCTCTCGCGGTCAAAAGTGAAGGAATCACAGCCAAATTGGGGCTTGTCCTGGCGTTGTTGCTGTTTCCAATAGCCACGACGCTCCTCTCTCTCTTCCTCTCGGAATTCGCAGGCCTCCCGAACGTTCTCATGGGGCTCGCGAACGCCCAGCCCCAGCACTTGTGACCCCTCCCCCCTCCGTGAACGGCTGCCGTCGCCGACGACCCGCTTCTGCTGCTGCTGTTGTGGGACATTTCTTGATCGGCCGCACAACCTGCTGCCGACACCCAGTGTGACGACGAAGAAGAAGACGACGACGACGACGAGGCCATCGCCGCGAACCCGCCGAAGATCCCGCTGCACCTCACCCTCTCCCCGCCGTGCGCGGCGGAGATCCTGGGCTTCTGGTGGCTGCCGGCCTCGAATTTCGGCATGAAATTTGACTGAGGTGGGGGAGGGATTTCGGCACGAAAAACACGCGAACGCGTCCGCCAACTCCGCCACCGAATCTAAACGCCGACGGCCTCTGAGTCCTCTCCGGTAGACAGGGACTGGTTTCACCGGCGCCGGATCATTTCCGGCGATGACGAGAAGGTCAAGAGCTTACAGAGAGAGAGAGAGAGGGACTCTGCACCGTGCTTGGCAATGAAGGAAAGGCAGGGAGAGAGGAGAGAGGAGGAAGAGGACAAGAGATGTAAGAAAAGGTGGAAAATCTTCATTTCTAAAAAGTCGAGAACATTTTTTTCAATTTTAAGAGGATATTTTTTGTTGATCGAAAATTATTTTCTTTGATCATACATTTTTCGCCCCCAAACATAAAAAATAGGGAAAAGTATTTTTCAAAAAAAAAAATTCATTGAAACAAACAGAGTCTAAGGGTTGATGCAATCGAAGACGGGACTATTTCTCGTGCTTGATGATGGTATTAGCGCCGTCTATTGATCAATCCTAGATGACAAACTCCTTTTTTGTTTTGTTTTAGGTGGCTAGGGGATTCTTCCTCGGACTCTGTCGCATATTCCCAACCACTTAAAAGATAAACATGAGCATGTACTATGATCCATTAAAACAAGTGGGCCTTATTGAATATATGAGCTAATCCACTAGACAATGCTCAATAATTCACCGAGGCTTCGTTTGTTTCACGAAAAATATGACATTTCGAAAAAATATTTTTTAGAAAATTATTTTCGGAGAAAATAACGATATTTTCCTTTGTTTGGCTGAAATCTGAAAATGAACTGGAAAGTATTTTTCGTCGTTTGGTAATGAAAATGAACTTCCACTGTACCCCCGTCTAATAATTTTTTTCTTTTATCTTTTAACTTTTCTGTTTTTCTTTCTAATTTTTTTTTCTTTTATCATTTTTCTCTTTTGTTTATTTTTCGCCATGAGCGGTCACAGCCGATCGGCTACCGAGCCTCGCCACCTTCCGGCGAGCTTGAGCTCCAGATCTGGTGAGTTCGGGAAGAGGAGCTGTACTTCCCTCCTCTTCAGCTCCAACACCCTTTCCGTCGCTTCGGCCTCCACTACCTCTCTCGCCCATCGCCGCCGTTCACCGAACCTCAAACCACCTCCTTCGTGCACCGCGAAATCAGCTTCCTCTCGTGGGCGCCGCCAATGTCGAAGCTTCACCCACCTGTCCGTTCGGTGAGCTTATCAGGTTCTCGCAAGTCTCTAGACGAGCTACGCGATGACCAACTTCGGGCGACCTGAGGCGGCGATGGGTCGTCCGTCGAGAAGATTCTGCAATCGCCTGCGTCGCCCTTTGGAGTGAGGATTTGGGGAGAGTTTTTGAGTTGCGCGAACGAGAATAGAGTGACTTAACTCCTCCAGAAAGAGGAGTTGTACTTACCTCGAGCTTGCCAGATCTGGGGAGTCGTTCACAGGCCTCGAGCTCCAGATCTGGTGAGCTCGCGGAAGAAGCCGAGGAGATAGATGGAGGAGGTGATGAGGGAGACGATGGCGGTGATCATCGAGAGGGTGACGACGTCGTCCTCCTCCTCCTCCTCTCGTCTTCTCGCCTACGTCTTCGTCAATCTGATCTCGGGTCCCTTTTCTGTTGAGACCAAAAGGGAGGAGAGAGAAAGCGAGTGCGGAGAGAGAGAGGCGGAAGGGAGGAGAGAGAAAGCTAATGAGAGAGAGGGGAGGGGGGGACAAGAGACGTAAGAATAGTTGGAAAATGATCTCCGTTTCTCAAAAGTGGAGATCATTTTTCTCAATTTTAAAAGGATATTTTCTGTTGACCGAAAATCATTTTCTTTGACCATATATTTTTCGCCCCCCAAACATCAGAAATTAGGGAAAGTGTTTTCCAGAATTCTTTTTTCCGTGAAACAAACGGAGCCTAAGTTTGCGTTTTTTAATCCAATTACACCATCAATGATCAAGTTTATTTATAGGAGTACCCCTAACAAATGTTGTTGCATCACATTTATTGAGGATATGTACTAACTAGAGTTTTGTTGAATCCGCATGGTTACCAACATATTGACTGTACGTATGTCACGAGTGGTACTTTAGATTGCGAATCGGGCTGGATTTGCTTATTTGGTCTAAGTAAGCCTTGTTTCTCTCATTCACAAACTCACGCTAGGGTGCGTTTGTTTTGGGGAAAGTATTTTCAGGGAAAGTATTTTCTGGACTTTCGTTCGTTTGGTTCGCGAAAAATGATTCGGTCAACGAAAAGTACTTTCCAGTCAATAAAGATTTTATTCATTAAAATAGAAAAGTGAATTCTCCAAAATAAAAAGGTAAAAACACTTTTCCAAATTTGAACCAAATGCCGAAAAATATTTTCGGTAACATATTACCAAACAAAGAAAACAATTTGTTTTCCGAGAAAGTGGTTTCTAGAAAATCACTTTCCAGAAAACGAATTGCTGAAAATTACTTTCCTTGAACTGACAATTTCACATTGCAGGAAAATAATTCGCGTAGAAGGCATTTTCAAGAAAAATGGTTATTTTAATTTGCTTTGTGGCTTAAGAAAAGCGATTTATGTTAGTCCATGTTTTTCATAAATCGATTAATTTTCCGTCGTTCAAATATAAAAAAAAATACAAAAAAATCGAAAATACATTTTTTTCATGCAAACGGACATAAGCAAAAAAAATTCCAAAGCGAGAAGCTCTCGAAGATATTGCTCACATACCCAGATGGACAACTGAAGGGATGACACGCAGATATCACAACTAGCTATAGGTTTTACAACCCGATCAACGGCGGAGATCAATGGATAGATCTCTTGGTCCCACACTTCGATCTCTCTTTCCCGGCCCGAGTGGGTCCCGAAAATCCCACGAGGCTGTCCACGCCCGAGGACACCACGGAGGCTGGGACAGGCTCCTCGAGGCCCTTCAGGGCTCGGACGATGAGCGCCTGGTGGGCCCATGAGCAGGGAAGGCCCACGTAGAGGTGGAGGCCATATGGTCAACGTGTCGTGTCCGACACTCTCCGACATGCGATGCACACGTGGCCAGTGCTCCAGACACGTCAGAGACACGCGAGTCATGTATTCCGACACGTCATTTTAATACTCACGGGTCAAATTTAAGCATTTTTAATAATTTAGGTGTCAAAATATAAATTTTCCTAAAATTTATATACTTAAGTCATATATCCAGCCACCCCAAAATTAATATATCCAGTCAATCCAACAAAAATCTAATCGTGAATCCCTAGTAGAAGAAGAAAAAGAAACTCACCCGTTGATTATTATTTTTTATTTATACATGATGATTTATCGTGTGTGTGTGTGTGTGTATGTAATATGTCCCAAAGCGTCGGAATTCTCTGTTTTTGAGAAATGACATGTCGCGTATCGTGTCGCATCTTACATGCCGGTATCGGTGCTATTTAGAGATTAACAAATCAAAATCAAGAAGTTCGATTCATTTTTTTTTTATGTAATTAGTTCGGGTACTAAGTTCAAACGAGTTAGAGATTAAAATTATTTTGCTCGAGCACTTGTTAGTCAATAAAATTTATATTTCGATTTTTCTTGACTTGACTGCAATAGTGATTGCGAAATTTATTAGGACCACTTAATTTCGGGCCACTTCTGAGTTGATCATTTTGAAAGTATCATCTCTTTTGATAACTTATCTATTTTCATTGAAGTTATCAGATTTTATATGATATATCTGGTGTATTTCGAATTAGTTATCAACATTCTTCCAACAAAATTACGAATTAATTGAAGTTGCCAGCCGTTATCCGTGCCGCTTAGCGATATTTGTTAATCCTTTATGAAGTATTAGGCTACTAGCTTTAATAAAGTCTAAAAATATAGCGAGTTAGTAATCAAGTTAGTACTTTGAAATTGATCATTTGAACGATGATAAGCGACTCGAATAACAAAAAAGATTAAAAAAAATTCTAAAAAAAAATTGTTAAAAATTATTCACATCAGAAATTGCGCCAGATTAGTGTCCATCTTAGTGTTTCTAGATAAAATTGATTGGTGGTTTCAATTGATAAAAATGCAATAAATTTAAAAAAAAATTGGATAATTTTTTTGGAAATTTGCCAAATAAGACTTATGGACAAGCTAATCTCAGATGGAATGGATTTAGCACTGGAACCGCTGATTAATCATCACTACAAGAGATCCCAATAATAAAGCGTACAACTGGATCAGCAAGCTGATATTTTACGCCCTGTAGCGAGCCAAAGTGATATCACACAATAACGTGTAACGTAGCGGGCGAGAGCAGCCCTCATTGGAGGCCTGACAATGGCCCAGCGAAAGGAAAAAGAGACCAAAAAAATAAAATAAATTAGAAAAATAAATAAAAAATTTTAAAAAAATAATATTAACGATGCGATTAAAGATTGCCCACGTCAGAGCCGGCCGTGCCACGTAAAAATGTCGGCGTCTACGTGACTGATTTTCAGCCAAAATTACCCGGATTGACTTAATTGGCGTAATGTGAATGTTTATGACTCAATTGTAAAAGAAACTTCTCTCGAATCACAATCAATCGAGAATGAGAAATGAACTAAGCCCGCAAACCCTGCGGTCGGCCGGTCGAGATCTCAAAGGCCACGAACAGAGCTCAAATATCAAGATCTGTTGTCCCTTGGGTGACTGGGTCACCCCGAGCCATGGTTGGCTACGGCCGCTCGTCTTTAGTTCAAGAGGGCTGGCCATGGATGGATCAACGAGGAAGACAAAGTCAAGCCAGAGAAGAAATTCCACGTAATTTGATTTTTTTAAAATTTAATTCAAGACAAGACACGTGTTAATTTCTAAATAGACACGATGGAACTCGCACCTTGGCCGAAATCATCAAGTTCTCCCATTCCTTCCTGGAATCAAGACAACGGACCTTGGGGCTTGGGGTGCCCGATGCACTCAAAAGAGTTGCTTGATCCAAATGAAATGTATTCTAAATCCAATGCAAATGCAAATCATGTGAATGATAATTTTTGTCCAAGACTGATCTTTGAATTTTCTTATCGGATAAATGACTAAATGGTCGATCCATTTTCTTTTACCAGTGGTCATGCGAGCGAGCGAGATCATGCTGCGTGCGAGAAGCAATATAGAATATAAATTCAATAGCTAGAGCAATGAATGAATACGAGGAAGGCATAAGCAAGTATAATCTATGGGACGCCTAAGTTTGATTATACACGTCTTATTTTGTTTTGCTGATATAACCCGCTGAATTTTTCCCTAGCAGAAGCAAACAAAGTAAAAGGACTCTTGAGACTTGCTTGCTTGGTTTTGAACATGTCTATAATACAAAGTTACGTTATATTCAAACTAATATTACATTTTGGGTTTTTTCCCAGCTTAATTAACACCTGAAGATTACATGACCGTGACTACAGCGGAAATCACCTAATGACTTGCGTGATAAATAATGATTCATTTGATGCAACAATTAACTGAACATAACCTAAAAGCGAGATTAAATTATTTGTTTATTTATTTTACGATTTTCCTTTGTGTCATGACTACAAAATTAAATCCTTTAAAAAATACTATGTGAATATTCACGGCCTAGTCTTGCTAGAAAATTAGTATCATATCATAAGACTCCGTTTGTTTCGCGAAAAATATGAGGTTTTCGGAAAATATTTTTTGGAAAGTTGTTTTCCAGGAAAATTACAACATTTTTCGGTGTTTGGTTAAAGTATGAAAAACACTGGGGAAATATTTTCCGTCATTTCGTAATTGGCTATGAATTTCCTTCATCTATTCCTTTCAATAATTTTTCAAATTCCAATTTTTTTGGTCGGAATTTCGAATTTTTTAATTATTTGTATTTTTCTCTTTTCTTTATTTTTTTTATTTTTTTTATTTTTCTTCTGGTTTCGGCCCATCCCAGCCGTAGGTGAACTCGAGGCTCGGCTAGTCCCCACGATCTCGGGCGCGTCCAAGGTTGGCGAACCGTTCTGCTACAACTAATAATCAATCATGCAACAGGTAAAATATCTCCAGAAATCAATCGATTTTGAAGCACTAATCTCATATCTAAATCATGATTCGAGGAGGCTGAGCGATCGAGGACGAAGGTCACTTGGGAGGATGAGCAGAACATCAACCAGTTCTCCAAATTCAACAAACGGTTTCACGAGCTCGAGTTTGAGATCAGAATCGCCGAGGCGAAGCTGGTCTTCAGTCAATTTTCCCTTTTTCTGTCTTAGTTAGTTGATTAGATGGGTTGATGCATCAAATGAAGAGGGCATGTGTAAAGTAGGGGATGTGCGAAGTAGCAATTTCTGTGGATACTGGCGAGCTCGAGATCGCCAGGACTGGGCCTCGCTTTTATCGGCCTGTGTCATGGTCGATCACCTAATTGTCGACTGTCGCCGAGGTCCGCAATCGACAGAGGAAAGAGGTAGGAGCAGCGGGCGGAGGAAAAAGTAGAAAAGGAAAATATATATATATATATATATATAGAAAATAAAAAGAGAAAAATAAAATATAAATTTTAAATTTTAAAAAGAAATAAATAAAAAAGAGAAGAACGTAAAAAAAATAATTATAAAGAAAGGAAGTGTGAAAGAGAGGAGGAAGGAGGAAAGATATGGAAAATGTTTTCCTCTTCATATGTGGAAAATGTTTTCTTAAACTAGCTTATTTTTTGCGAGCCAAACCCCATAAAATCCGAAAAAACGTTTTCTGTAAGTTATATTTCGCAAAATAAACGTAGCTTAAATTAAACAATGACTTGCACTAATTAAACGCAATTTCACATGCAATACTAGTCACTAAAGATCACAATCACTGCTCAACGTGCCCAATTTTTTGATACAGTTCAATTCTATCCTCAACATCTGAAATGTACGAGAAATGCCAACGCAGGAGAAGGTGGGATGTGAGGCCAGAGGATTTGGCTTCATATGCCGGAAAACACGGATAGAATTTTGTGATGGCACTTTTGTTATTCGAATTAGTAATTTTCTCCGCAAGTGCCCGAAATCATAACTAAATTTGTGTCTTTTAACTATATATTTCACAATCATTGCTCAGCGTGCCTAATTTTTGAGACAGTTCGTGATTGTGAAATATATAGTTAAAAGACACAGGTTTAATTATGGTTTCGAGCACTTACGGAGAAAGTTACTAATTCGAATAACAAAAGTGCCATCACAAAATTCTACCCGTGTTTTCCGGCATATGAAGCCAAATCCTCCGACCTCACATCCCACCTTCTCCTGCGTTGGCCCCGCGCCCTCGCTTTCATCTGCGCCGCCAATCCAACCATGGTAGCGTCTACGTCTACGGCTCCTTGGGTTGACACTGTTTGCCGCCAGAACCTGAGGCGCAGAGCCATTTGGAGGCAAGAGGGGCAGAGCAGACTGGAGGATATCCGCTGCACCGGAGCTCTCTCTGTTGCTTGTTAAAGCAGAAGCCTGTCTCCCTCCACCAAAGTCGTGATCGTGCCCGACATCTTTGCAGTCTCTTCTATATCCTTCAGATCCTGGAGGACAATCTTGCATCGTTGAAAAAGAATTAAAGCTGTATTAGAATGTGTGAAATTTAATATCAGCTGCTAAAAGATCACATCAAACATCATTGCTGATTCGCTGAAAGACACTATCAACAGTTACAGCAACGTTAGCAGTATAAAAGTAAACATGGTGTGCTATCAACACAGGACACAAGTAGGTACACCGATGTCAGCTTGTAACCCCAAGCCTGTAACGTCTTCTTTTTGCAATTCCTGATAAGCCCAACCTTGCCTCACAATTCCATGTTTCAGCAGCTCAATGAACATTAAAAGATTTGGTCTCAATGAACATTAAAAAAAAGAGAGAGAGTCAGTATTGAGTATAGATTCTTGATATCAAATATCATGCACGGATGATGAGATGCAGCGCACATTAACATCGAATCAAAAGGGAAAAAACTTAATGAATGATCCTGTGATAATTTTGACAAGGAAGTATTTTGTGCTGCGAACGAAGTTGGAATCTCTACCGAGCCAAACTTGGCTGGTTGAACCAAAAGCAACATGAGCCAAACTAACAAGTTATTTGAATTTCCCATGACAAGCCGCCAATGATTCATGAGATTTTCATTTTACCATCGGAAAGTAATTCTCAATTTCCTGATCACCTTTTTCTTCAGATGAAATATCAACACACTTGTCTCTCAATGCAATGAAGAAAGGGACCGGAGATAATCAGACCACATTGTACAGGATCTCAAAGCCGAAGGTATAGACCCTGCATGAAAACACTTCATTTTTTCCATTTCCCTGCCAGAAGCCATTCTGGCAGGGAAATGCGTTTGATAAAACCCTGCCAGAAGTATAAAGTCGTTTGGTAAAAAAATTGACTTATGGTAGGATTTTCTACTTTTGGCAAGATTTTTTATTTCTGGTAAGATTGTTGGTTGATTTTGAGAAGTAAAAAAAAACCAGCTTCTCCATTCGAGAAGTCATTCTCGCGGGGCCGGCCGCCGCCGCCGCCGCCCCCCCGCCTCCGCCGGTCGCCGCCATCGAACATTTTTTTAATAATGTTTCGAACATTGTCTTTTTGAATCATTACCAAACGCATTTCTCTATCAAAAATCAACTTCTGAAGCTAAAGCTGAAAATTCAACTTCTACTTCAAAGCAAAAGTTGAAAAAACCATTCTCCTGCCAGGAGCCATTCTTGGGCAAGAAGTGTTTTCATGCAGGCCCATATTGGCCCTACGAAATCCAAACGATTGTCCCATGAAACCTTTTTTTTTTTTAATACAATGCATATAGTACTTGTTTCTCATTGCATGAAGACAGGAGATTGTACTGGATTTCTGAGCTAAATGCCAATGCATTGACGCCTTTATGACAAGATTACAAAGAGCTTTCAGTTCATAATTCAATTTCATGTGCACCTCACCTGAATAATAAGACAGAAAAACACTTCATTTCTCCTCTGCTTTAAATACTTCATTTTCAATTCATATTCTTTCATCTGTCCAGGCAACTGTAATCACAACATGTGCTCCGCAAACTGTACAGCACACCTACGCCTTGCCTTGCTTATAGGAACATTAGTTTTACCAAGGTGACGAGTTCAGAACTGAAGCTGAAGCCAAAGCCGAAGCCGAAGCCTTAGCCTTTTCTTAGTTATTGTCTAATCAAAGAATTGCCCAAATTCCACACAATTGATTACATATAGCCCGAGAATAAGAGACATCAAACTTTCTTAAATCCTTATATTACCAGAAGCCTTATCTAATGTTTACTGCCATAATACAGGATAGACGCTTCTTTATTAGCCAAGCCAAGAATTTACCAACCGCATGAGGGATCAAGTGCAAGGCATGGACTTATCCAACAGATGACTAGCAAATGGACAGACTGAAAATATGCACACGTATCCAATGCTTCGCACCTTGTTGGATATCACTTGCGCCGGACGGCTTGTTATCCAAGCGCTTGGATTTGAACGTCTCACCCAGCATTTTCATTGAAACTTCAAGGCGATTCATGGTGAGTTCTCGTTTCGTTGTAACATATTCTGCCTCGATCTCCTTAAGTTGCGAATCACGCTTCCTGCGAATTTGTGCAACAATTTCATCTGTCTCCTTGTCGCAATCGGATACCACTTTCATTTTCTGCTCAAAGAAACTTGAATTTAGAATGATAGAATACTAAACGTGTAACAACAGCTAAAAGCATAATGCCTATGGAGTAACTCACTGCTTCTTCATGTGCTTTGTCTATCTGGTCCATTTCCCTTTGCATTCTGTCCAGCTCATTCTGAAAATTCAGAATTCATTTACCAAATTTCAGTGTACACTCACAGTACTTAGCCTACAAGGTGATATATGTCTTCAGACAAAACAACCCTACCCGTTCCGAGGCGTGTCCACTAATCTCAAGAGTAAAGTAAACTCTAACAAGAACAATATTAACATAGATAAACATACACGATGAGATGACACAAGTTCATCACGGCCGAGGACATTCTCAGGCACTTCAAATTCACATCCATTGCATATCTCCTTTTCTAGTGGTTGTGGATCTGGAGAGATCAAAACCTCCCCCTGCACATTCTCTTGCACCTCCACGGCAGCTTCTTGATCATCAAGAATCTGATCATCCACATGACGGGATGCTCCCACTTTGTCTCCCCCATCTGTCATCCTTGGTGTTGGTCGACGCCGGAGGAGGGCTCTCCCTCTCTCTGCTCGATTTGGGGTTGATTCAGTATGGAGAGAGAGAGAGAAGGGCGTCGCGAGAAAGAGGCCGTGGAGAGAGAGGGAGAGAGAGAGAGAGAGGGGGAGGGAGAAGCGAGTGCGAGAGTTTCATTTTGAAATTTCCCGAGATGCTCGTCATCATGGAGAGGCATCATAAACGAGAGTCTCTGCAGCCTAGAGGCAGGCGGTCCACTACTTTTGCATGCTCTGTGCCCGACCACTACCAGGCTTTCACTGTTGCCTGCGCAGGCGCTGTCCTTCATTATTCATTTACAGCTCCCGTTCTGATTCTACTCTGCTCTGCTCTACTGAGGCTAGCGCTAGTATCACGGTCCGTTGAATTCTGATAAAAATTCGACCGCGATGCATCCCCGGGATCGACCAGCCAATCGACCCATGGATCATGAGGGATCGTGTCCAAGTGTAGCCGAGCGAACGGATGATCGATCGGAGGGTGATCGATCAAGGTATGATCCGGGACAGCCAGCGGATCGACTCATGACCGAGGATGCACGACCGAGGGATCGTGCGGGACGGACGGGTGATCGATCCGTGAACGACCCTGCACGAGCAGGCGGGCAACTCGCGGGTCGTGCAGGGCGATCGGGTGAACGAGCAAGGACGGATGCTGCACGACCGGGGGATCGACCCGCGGATCGTGCAGAGCGGCCGAGCGGCCGAGCGGTGAACGACCATGCACGATCGGGGGATCGACCCGCGGATCGTGCAAGGCGAGCGAGCGATCGAGGCGATGCACGAGCGGGACGGCCGGGCGGTCGTTCCATGCACGATACAAGATCGATCAGCGCTCGATCAGCGCATGAGCGGCGATCGACCGCCAACACGCCCAACGCTCGAACGGGCGATCAAGCGAGGAACACACGGACGGCCAGCACATATAATCGAACGAGCGGCCGACACGACCGTTGGCACGACCGACCGTTGTCATTATGCCCGTTGAACGGGTGGGCAAGATAGCCGTTGGACGGCCAAGTAGCCGTTGGAACAAGCGGGCGACATAGCCGTTGGAGTGGCCGACATGAACAGTGCCAGGAACAGTGCTCGGTCGAGAAATAGCCGTTGGGGGCTTTTGTGACCGTTTGCCCGGGCTTGTTGTATATAGAGGGGCTGAGTCCCCCATTGAAAACACACTCTGAACATTCTTATTTCTGCATTCAATACAAAGCAAAGCTTCCTTGCATTCTCTCCTTCTTGTGTGATCGGTTGAGTGTGTGAGCGAGCTTTGAGCTTCAGAGTCGTGAGAAGGCTGACTTGGGGATCAATTCCTAAGTGCCGCACGGTGTTTCGGCGAACGAAAACAACCGACCCGTGACAAGTGGTATCAGAGCGATTCGATTCTCGGTGAAATGGCGAGAAGTCAAGGTGTTGTTGACCCGACGCTCGAGTCTGAGCATGCAGCGGACGAGCGTGCGGGAGCCAACCTTGAGTCATCCCCCGTAAGGGAGAGACGTGATCGTGCTACACAGAGGGCGACAACGCGGGAAATTGAAACTCGCATGAATAGGCTCGAGCAAGCCTTCGATGACCTTCGGGCCGATAGAGAAGAGGCTGACTACGAAGGGGAGGCCACCGATCGAAGGGGGTTGCGAGATGAACTCGACGACCTCAAGGACGAAGTGGCAGAACTCCGTGGTGAATTGCTCAGTACTCTCACTACTACCACGGACGAAGCTTGCGGTGCCTTGGAAGCCATGATCACGGCCTTACGAACGGAGATGGCCGAGCTAAAGACCAAGGTGGTGGTCTTGGAAGCAGCATGCGCAAATGGAGTGACGTCCATGCGAGCTGCCCCTCGGGTGGATGCACCCAAGCCGAAGGAGTTCAATGGCTCCCGAGTGGCTAAGGAAGTGGACAACTTCCTCTGGTTTATGAACCAGTACTTCGACACTCAAGGAGTGTCCAATGGCGCTTTGCGGGTGAGCATGACGGCCATGTACCTGACCGGCAATGCCTTGCTGTGGTGGCGCAATCGGTGCAACGATGGGCAGGCTGGACCCATCACAACATGGGAAGCATTCGAGGCGGAATTTCGGAAGCAATTCTTCCCCGCCTATGCCGAAGAAGAAGCTCGTGATGAACTTCGGCGCCTTGAACAAAAGGCTGGGATCCGGGAGTACGTGAGGAAGTTTTCGGAGTTGAAACTTCAAATCCCATCCCTTTCCGAAACCGAGGCATACTACCAATTCATTGGAGGCCTCAAGTCGTGGGTGAAGATGGAGCTCAAACGGCAAAATGCGACGACACTTGCGACGGCCATGACAGCGGCCGAAGGAATCCTCGAGTACAAATCAAGCTCGACGGATAAGGCGGATGCGAAGCCTAGAAGCGGCAGGAGTAATGGTGCGGGAGACCGGCCTAGACCGCAACGCTCGATGGCGAATAGACCACGTTCGGTCTTTGTCAAGAATCGGACGGAATATCGAGCGGAGTCGAGCCAAGCAACGGGGCGGAAGCTTGAATGTTACAAGTGTTCCGGTCCTCATTTTGCTAGAGATTGTCCAAACCAGGGCAAAGTAGCAGCCCTAAAGAACACGGATAGGGGTAAAGCCGAGGAAGAAGTTCGGCTAGGATCACTGAAGATCCTGAACACCCTCAGCGTCCAAGACGCACAGCCGTCCAGAGGACTCATGTTCGCGGACGTAGCGATTGATGGAGCAAAACTGAGTGCTCTCATCGATACCGGCGCATCCGACCTGTTCATGTCAGAGGAAGCGGCCAGGAAACTCAACTTGCGAGTTGAGAAGGGAGACGGTTGGCTCAAAACCGTCAACTCCAAAGAAGTCCCGACGAGAGGACGGGCTCGAGACGTGGACATCCAGTTCGGGCCATTCCGGTGCAAGGAGTCGATCGAGGTAATTCCGATGGACGATTATGAACTTGTGATCGGATTGGGATTCCTAGATAGGATTAAGGCCTTTCTGGTCCCATGTATGAATTGCATCTGCATATTGGACCCTCGCGGCCAATGTGTTGTTCCGGTTCGACGCGAATCCGGACAGAACCAAAAGACTCTTTCGGCAATACAAGTGTCGAGAGGAGTTAGAAGGGGTGAGACAACCTTCTTGGCGACCTTGGTGTCCGGCGATGCCGAGTGTTCTCTTGAGGAAGTGCCGGGCCAGGTGGAAGAGGTGCTGACCTTGTTTGGCGATGTGATGCCCCCAGAACTGCCAAAGAAGTTACCGCCCAAGAGGGAGGTCGACCACAGAATCGACCTGATCCCCGATGCTCGACCTCCGGCCATGGTACCCTATCGCATGGCTCCCCCAGAACTTGAGGAAATGAGGAGACAACTCAAGGAGTTGCTCGAAGCCGGTTATGTCCGACCTTCCAAATCTCCATTTGGTGCCCCGGTTTTGTTCCAAAAGAAGCAAGACGGTTCACTCCGGATGTGCATTGATTACCGGGCGTTGAACAAATTGACAATCAAGAACAAATATCCTATCCCGCTCATTGCGGATTTGTTCGACCAGCTAGGTGGTGCACGGTGGTTTACCAAGCTGGACTTGCGGTCGGGTTATTATCAAGTGAGGATTGCCGAGGGGGATGAGCAGAAGACGGCGTGTGTGACCCGTTATGGCTCGTACGAATTCCTTGTCATGCCATTCGACCTGACCAATGCCCCGGCAACATTCTGCACGTTGATGAATAAGGTACTACGACCCTTCCTTGACCAATTTGTGGTCGTTTACCTTGATGATATTGTAATTTATAGCCGGACACTTGAGGATCATGTCGAACACCTCAAGCGTGTATTCCTAGTTCTAAGGGAAAATGAGCTGTATGTAAAGAGGGAAAAGTGCGTGTTTGCACAACGACAAGTCCCGTTCCTCGGGCATATTGTAGGGGAGGGACGTGTACGGATGGACTTGGCCAAGATCCGGGCCATCGTCGAGCGGGAGCCTCCCACGAAGGTGCCGGAGCTAAGATCCTTCCTTGGATTGGCGAATTACTATCGTCGATTTGTTCGTAGCTATTCGGAAATAGCTGTGCCACTCACGGACATGCTGAAGAAGAACAAGCCGTGGGAATGGACGGTGAAGTGCCAAGAGGCGTTCCAGCGGTTGAAGCAAGCGATGGTCGAAGAACCGGTGCTGGTGTTGCCCGACTACTCCAAGCCATATGAAGTGGAAACGGACGCTTCAGACTTTGCTATTGGTAGTGTTCTGATGCAGGATGGCCACCCCGTGGCGTTCGAATCTCGAAAGCTAGATGAGACTGAGCGGCGATACACGGTCCAAGAAAAGGAGATGACGGCCGTAGTGCATTGTCTTCGCACATGGCGTCATTACCTCCTAGGATCGCGATTCGTGGTCCGGACAGACAATGTAGCCACGAGCTACTTCCAAACGCAGAAGAAGCTGAGTCCAAAGCAGGCTCGATGGCAAGACTTCCTGGCGGAATTCGATTATGTGCTCGAGTACAAGCCGGGAAAGGCCAACTCGGTGGCTGATGCCTTGAGTCGAAAGGCGGAATTGGCGGCGGTGACGAGCCGACCAGATTGCCCATGGACCGAGCGGATCAAGGAAGGGCTGCATCATGATCCGACGGCAAAAGCCCTCCTTGGATACGCACGGGAGGGCAGGACCCGAAGATTTTGGTGTGAGGACAACCTCCTTTACACCAAGGGACGGCGCTTGTATGTGCCGCTCCACGGGAATTTGAGGCGCGAGGTATTGCGCGAGTGCCACGACACTCCATGGGCGGGACACCCAGGAATCCACCGCACCATGGCACTTGTGGAGGATAGGTACTTCTGGCCTCAGCTCCGAGACGATGTGGAAGCTTACGTGCGAACTTGCCTGGTATGTCAACAGGACAAGTTGGAACAACGCGCACCGGCCGGATTGTTGGAGCCGTTACCTGTTCCCGAACGTCCTTGGGAGAGCATCTCCATGGACTTCATTGTAGGGTTGCCAAAATCTGATGGCTGCCAAACGATCATGGTGGTGGTCGATCGGTTCTCCAAGTACGCGACGTTCGTGCCGGCCACAAAGGACTGCCCAGCTGGGGAGGCGGCCAAGCTATTCATGAAGCACATCGTCAAGTATTGGGGCATACCGCGATCAATCATAAGTGATCGGGATCCTCGATTCACGGGGAAGTTCTGGTCCGAGTTGTTTAAATTGCTCGGTACAGACCTCAAGTTTTCAACCAGCTTGCATCCACAGACCGATGGCCAAACGGAGCGGGTGAATGCAATTCTAGAAGTATACTTACGGCATTATGTGAATGCCACACAGAGCAATTGGGCGAAGCTGATAGATGTTGCCCAGTTCTCTCACAACTTGCAGCGGAGTGAGTCCACTGGCAAGAGCCCATTCGAGATAGTAATGGGGCAGCAACCGCTCACCCCGAGCACGGTTGCAACAGACTACCATGGAGGTAGCCCAGCAGCGCATAAGAGTGCGCAAGAATGGCAAGAACGCGCTGACTTAGCCCGAGCATGTCTGAATAGGGCGGCCGAGAGGATGAAGAAATGGGCGGACAAGAAGCGTCGACACGTCGAGTACCAGGTTGGTGATCGAGTGTTAGTAAAAATGCACCATGTCCTACGATATAGGGACGTGCATAAGGCGTTGGTTCGTCGCTATGATGGGCCATTCCTAGTGATCAAGCGGGTTGGGCCAGTAGCATACAAATTGGAATTGCCGGCCAAGTTGAAGGCACACCCGGTGTTCCATGTGAGCATGCTGAAGCCATTCCATGAAGATGATGTCGATCCCAATCGACAGGACTCACTTCGGGCGCCCATTGGGGCAAAGACCTCTTATGATCGGGAGGTTGAAAAGATCGTGGCTGATCGGGTGATCCGGAAGAGGTACCGAGCGCCAAGAAAAGAATACTTGATCCAGTGGCGAGGTTCCACGGAGGATGAGGCGACCTGGGAGCCGGACGAGGCCCTATGGCAATTCCGAGAAGAGATCAAGGCATTCCAGGAGGTTCAAGGCAACGAGGGCGTTGCCCGAATTGGTGCGGGAGAGTATCACGGTCCGTTGAATTCTGATAAAAATTCGACCGCGATGCATCCCCGGGATCGACCAGCCAATCGACCCATGGATCATGAGGGATCGTGTCCAAGTGTAGCCGAGCGAACGGATGATCGATCGGGTGATCGATCAAGGTATGATCCGGGACAGCCAGCGGATCGACTCATGACCGAGGATGCACGACCGAGGGATCGTGCGGGACGGACGGGTGATCGATCCGTGAACGACCCTGCACGAGCAGGCGGGCAACTCGCGGGTCGTGCAGGGCGATCGGGTGAACGAGCAAGGACGGATGCTGCACGACCGGGGGATCGACCCGCGGATCGTGCAGAGCGGCCGAGCGGCCGAGCGGTGAACGACCATGCACGATCGGGGGATCGACCCGCGGATCGTGCAAGGCGAGCGAGCGATCGAGGCGATGCACGAGCGGGACGGCCGGGCGGTCGTTCCATGCACGATACAAGATCGATCAGCGCTCGATCAGCGCATGAGCGGCGATCGACCGCCAACACGCCCAACGCTCGAACGGGCGATCAAGCGAGGAACACACGGACGGCCAGCACATATAATCGAACGAGCGGCCGACACGACCGTTGGCACGACCGACCGTTGTCATTATGCCCGTTGAACGGGTGGGCAAGATAGCCGTTGGACGGCCAAGTAGCCGTTGGAACAAGCGGGCGACATAGCCGTTGGAGTGGCCGACATGAACAGTGCCAGGAACAGTGCTCGGTCGAGAAATAGCCGTTGGGGGCTTTTGTGACCGTTTGCCCGGGCTTGTTGTATATAGAGGGGCTGAGTCCCCCATTGAAAACACACTCTGAACATTCTTATTTCTGCATTCAATACAAAGCAAAGCTTCCTTGCATTCTCTCCTTCTTGTGTGATCGGTTGAGTGTGTGAGCGAGCTTTGAGCTTCAGAGTCGTGAGAAAGCTGACTTGGGGATCAATTCCTAAGTGCCGCACGGTGTTTCGGCGAACGAAAACAACCGACCCGTGACAAACTATGCTCTTTTATTTTAATACGCTTTCGTTTCCCGCTCGAATGGAAACGACTCATGTCCGTTAGACATGATCACGGGCCGGTTTGGGCCCGGAACCGGCCCGTGAACTAATAGAAAAAGTCAACCTGTTGACTGGGCTCTCCGGTTCCGAACCGAAACGAGCCCGGCCCCTCACAGGCCGGTTATGGTTTCGCAAAAATTCGGAACCCGCTAATTAGGGTAGAAATAAAAAAAAATTAATTTTTTTACTGAATGCCATTTAATCCTTACTTATCCACTCCCATATTCCCAACCCTCTGTGCATACTTTACCGACTCCCAACACACTCTCTCTCTCTCTCTTCCTCCACTCACTCCTCAAACCTAGCTCGAAGCCCAAACCCTCCTCCTCCTCCACCTCCACCTCCCCCAACAACCACCACAAGTGCTTCCTCTCTCACTCCTCCTCCTTGACCATCGACTTCCCCTCCACTACCGCCGATGACCATGTTGTCCACTAAGAGGGTAGAAGTTCGTATGGAAAATTAGGTTGATAGACAAACCTGAAATCAATCGCAAACAAGTGATCTGAATGCAGATGAATGATCCGAGCCCAACGAAATAACGTTGTGTCCTTAAGACAAATTTGTCCCCTCAACCCATAGCCAAGATTCTTGGACAATTGCCTCCCAATATAGAATGTATCGCCTTTCCTCGAAACATGTACTTGTTTTAAAGGAAACTTTCGAACACAATTTCGTAGAATAGTCGCACAAATTGATGACGATGATAAATGAATGACTAACATAACAATTATATCTAATGCTCGTGTTTTATACTCGTTTAACATACATACGTAATGTGACAGACAATGCTTTACATTTATAGAGAGTGAAGCAAAGAGTCATGAAGTCACAAGGCTTCATCGAAAGGGTTCGTCAATGAAAAAGTATGATTTTGTCGAAAGGATTCGATGAAACGTCACGAAGTCGTACAGTTTTGATGAAACGCTACGATGTCGTACGATTTCATTGATGAAGGGTTACGAACCGAAACAACTCTTCATTTCTCATTCAACTTCTTATGGGACTTTGCGAAAAAGTTCCAACAGACCACTCCCTGCAGCACCTGCTGGACGCGGAGGTGGACGTAGCAAGGTTGGCAAAAGCGGTGATAGGGTTCAGGTGGATCGACGAGGAGGGGGTGGTGGTGAAAGAGTCGCACGACCTGTACCTGGACTTCCGGCACCCATACCTGCAAATCTACACGAAGGGCGACCCCTGAGAGCTCCTCAACTACTGCGTCCAGCTCAACTCCCCCTGCTGCCATGGCGTCATCGTCCGCACCTTCACAGAGAATCGAAATCGGCGGTTCCCGGCACGGAACTGGGATCGCCCTAAGGGTTCACCACTTTCTCGAACCGGAACCAGCAGTTTGCGATCCGTGGCTGTCTATCCTTAGTTCCATTAATTTTTCCTTTTTCGAAGGAAGCAACCTGTGGTAACGACAAAAATAAATAAAAATAACTGAGGACTCTCGATAGCATGAGTCAAAAAGGTATATGTATGTATGTGTGCGTATATATTACTTATGTATATGTATATATGTATGTATGTGTGCGTGTATATACATGTTAATTTTTTTTTGGGCGAATATATTTATTTCTTTTTGTTTTTATCAGAAAACCCACAGATTTTTTTTTTTTGGTCGAAAGAAAACCCACAGATTCACCAGCTCATCGGATCACCCCTTTCCCTCGGCCGACGTGTCCACTCGCAGACATTTCTGGGTCGGAAAGGTCCACTCGGTACTGTCTGGTGCGCCCGCTCACTTGCAACATCGCCTCAAGAAATCTCATCCCCAAAACCGTTGGTTTGTAATCTATCGTCCCGTTGCGGTGCTTGATTCTCAAGGTTTTCTCATTTTCCGATTTCCCGGAGCTATCGTGATTGTCATTCCTCTGTTCGGTTCGCCCCTCAAAAGGAGAAGAATTTACGCAATCGGACTTCGGTCGCATGTGGATCAGCGCCAAAGCCTCTTCCTTTCTTTGCTCTGACGCAAGAAGATTGTTCTTTTTTCTCCCTCCATCTTCATTTTTGGGGCTGGTCTTCCTGTTCGTTTTCCTTTCCAATTGCATTCCATCTAGCTTACGAGTTAATTCATGGGTTCGAAGAAACGGAAGAATCTTACAAAGAAGATACTTGCAAAAAAAAAAAAATTCATTATTGTGTCAACCAATTTGTCTGTAGACTCAGGATTTTTAGCTTGGCAATTTATCATTCTCGCTTAATTCATGTTGTTGATTCGGCCGAACTTCGAGTGCTCATTCCTCCTATTGCCCTCACTTAGTAAACTGTACTAGTCCCTTTCTTATCACTAGTCGCCACGAATAACCCAACTCCTCGGATTCCCGGTAGCTGCTACGGTAGTGTTGCGGTCAGATCTCGCCGGGGATAGTGTTGATCCGGAAGGGAGAGATGAGAGGAAGAAACCGAAAGAGATGAGGAGGAGAAAACGCAAGGCAAATCCAGGGATGCAAAAGAAATGGCGGATCCACAGGCTCCAGAGCTCGGGAGTCGGTAGCATGGTAGAAAGAAGGAGAAGGAGGACAGTTGCTTTAGGATTCCCGGAGCTCACCCGAGAGGGGACAGCGGTGCGACGAGCTGCAATGCGGATCGCGAAGTGAGAGGGCTCACAGGAGCGGAATCTGGTGGCGTCGAGAAGCGGGCGAAGCCGGAGGCGGAGAGATTTATACGGCGTCGAGATGGGGGGAGGGAGACGGTTGCTTTCGGGATCAAATTTACGGGAGTATGCGTGATAGGAAGTTTCTTTTTTATTATAAGAGCTCTTTTTCTAAATTCTTTATTTTTATAAAAAAACACTATAAAAATATTAATTTACCACATATATAAAAATAAATTTAATATACGACGTGTCTCAACATGTCGAAATTTTTTATTTTTGAGAAATGACGTACCGATGTGTCGTGTCGTGTCGTGTCTCGTGTCGTGTATTATGCTATTTAGGTTTCCATTGCTTGATTGGACTGGAATGACGTCATATGGTTTTATTGCATGCTTGACATTTGAGTTATGCGTTCCTGTCTACTATTTGCCTGGCAAACTCACTAGACCTTCCTAGTTTTTCAGTCTGAAATGCTTGCTTTATGTCGGTTTATGATAATAGATGCAGGTCTTCTTCTTTTCTTTTTTTTTTTCTTTTTTTATATGATGATTCCAGCGATGCCAACTCCAGCTTCTATTCACCATCATTGAAAATTCACCATCTGAGGTTGTTCGTTCCAACTGCACCGCAGCACTTGGCGATTTGGCAGTTCGATTTCCTAATTTACTAGAACCATAGACTGAAAATATCCATGCTCGGTTACGAGATCCTGTTCTATCTGTTAGGAAGAATGCTGTTCTTGTGCTCTCCCATCTCATATTGAATGATATGATGAAGGTAAAAGGACAGATTCCTGAAATTTCTGTCATGATATGAGAAGTATTAGATTCATCACAACTGTAAATGCCATTGCTTGTCCAGGTAAAAGGTTACATAAATGAAATGGCTGCGCGATTGGAAGACGAAGATGACAGGATTTCAAGTTTGGTTATACTATTTTTTAATGAATTACCTAAAAAAAGTTAATGATATGTACCGGGAAAAATAATTATGAAGATATTACATGGTCACTTCTTTTCAGTTTCCTCACAATTTTTCTCTCCTTGGTGCAGGAAACAACCCAATGTACAATCTACTGCCGGATATATTGGGAAAATTGTGCAGCCTGAATTTGAAGAGAGAGTCTTTCTGCAACATTATGCAGTTCTTGATCAGTTCCATCAAGAAGGGTTGCTTTCGAACCAATGAATTTACCATCTTTCGAAATGTCACGACAAGCAAATGGAAGCTCTTATCGAGAAGCAGTGCCACAGGTTTTGGGGAGCGACAGGTGGGTGCCAAAAAACTTGCTTTTTATTTGTGAATTGTATGAAATGAAGAGTATCACTGAATCAACATCACCTCAGCCATAGCATGGCGGCCCTGTATGTGACGCTGTGGCATATTGTAATCTTAATATCAGCCTTTGGGTAGACTGTTAAATTTTAATTGTACAATCTTTATTGTTTTTCACTTTCGGAGTTCCAAGTGGCATGGCCAGTTGAATCCCTGATTTGGGCAAGAGAGTCATGAAAGTTGTGGAGACTATATCTGGGTAAACTATTCGAGTAAACTATTTGTAGTCATTGCTGAGGAATAAAAAGCAAAGAAGCAAAGATCAATTGACATAATTGTGTGCTCTTCTGCGAATTTGGAACAGAGCTTTGAACTAGTGGTGATGCGCTAAATTGTTAAATAAAGCCGCCATAGTAACGATAAAACAATATAAAAAACCACCAACTTAAACAGACAGACCTTCAGCTCAATTAGACCTTTAGTTTATGAAGACAAAAGCATTTTCAATAACACATCGTTTACACACATCCAAAAGCCTAACAAGGAAGAGCTAGCAAAGCATGACAACAGTCAAGGGAAAAAGGCAAACATACAGAGATCATTATCCCTCAACAGCCACGAGCCTCACCAATGAAAAGAATACAAGTGCCAAGCATTCAAATTCGACATCAAACAAAGACTCATGAACCAAAGGTCGGACTCGGACTATATCATCTAAAGCACGGAATACTACAGACACTTCCCCCTAAACACAACATCGCCCCTAACTCGAGAGAATAACGTCACCAATTCTTCACCGAAGAGACGAAACCACCGTCGTCAAGCCAAAACAGACATGCAAACCACCTGAACACGCTAATATGGCGTGCTCGTCAATCCGCATAATCTCCGGATCGAGCGAAGCAATGGAAAGCACATCCACGAAGACACGAGACCAGGAAGCCAAAAGCAGGTCGAATAACAAGGTTGCGAAGGGTTTTGAGAACTCACCAACGACCCCCGATCCTCCCGAGCTGAGCGTCATGGATGAGTGAGCCGAGCGAATCGGAGTTTCCGCCGCGAAAGCTCCCGGAGATCTGATCGGAAGAGAGAGAGAGACTGTTGCAGAGACGAGGGAGAGAGAGAGTCAAGATAGAGTCATACCTGCCGAGGAAATATTAGGTGCAAATGGAGTCCCAGCTCATCTCTCCTCTTCACCATTCAGTGGCCGCCACGTGGCGAAGCGGGGCCCACCAGCAAAAAATTTCAAAACCCACGGAGGAAGACGTCTCCGTTACTCCCGTTATTGCCAACCCCATTTTTCAAAACTCTCCTGTTCCTGACTTCTCTGCGCGCGCATCCCATCTCACCAAACCAAAACAGAGCAAATCAAGTCATGTCTTTTCATTTTCATCTTCCTCCCTCGCTTGCTCATTCTCCATCGTCTTCCTCCCCTAGTTGGACCGAGCCAGTCCGCCGCCTTCACTCGTCCAGTTGTAGATCTGCAGTTGTGCCTCCGTCGTTACTCCTCCATGGCCGAGAGCAACAGATTCAGTGACTCATGTCCCTAGTCGCGGGTAGTCTTCCGAAATCCACCCCATGAAGAAGAAGAAAGAATTAGAAGAAATCGCTGGTGACCCATCTCCCTCCTGTGTGTCTCCCTTGCCTTCCATCTATTTTACCAAGTCTCCACGGTTCACTATTCCTCCAATCCCCTGCATCAACTTTCTCTCCCCGAGACGTCCCCCCAAAAAAAATCATAAGGAAAAGGTGCTCCTTTTGTCAATCCCCTTTTGTCCATCTTCCTCCTTGCCTACGCCTCCAGAAGTGCGCCTCGTCCCAAGTTCGACCACGGAGTCTTGCTCTACTTATCGCGCTTCCAGCGGAACTTCCTCCTCCTCTACTCTCTGTTCAGGTCAGTATTTTCACGCGGATTGCGCTTTATACGCTATCTGTGAAGAATGAACTAGGTGATGTATGATTTGTTACTAGTTGGTAGCTTGGACATGGTACAACTGGCATCTTTAATCGACTGGCTATTTGTTGAATTGAATTCGCTTCTCGTGTAATGTTTGGGCAGTGATGGAAGGGCTATCGTCGGTGTTCGGGAGTTCGAGTTGAGTTACTTTGGTGTGAGTAGAGAGCAAATGGTTTTATCTCTCTGTGTTGGATTTGCGGCTTCTCTCATTGTTGGGTCTTTTCTCGGAGTGCTTTCTGATACGATGCAAGCGCATCTACTTGCCCTGTTTTCGCTCGGTGAACTTAATTTCTTTTCCTTCATTTGCTCCTTTTCACCAATGCTTCCAGCAATGTGTATTGTCGTGTTATTGCAATTTGAGATGATGATTTAGTAAAGCAAAACAGGCTGAGAGGTAATTGAATATAGCAGGATTTAGCATGTGGGAAGATTTCTCATTCGCCTTGAACTGGGAGTGATGTTCAATCTGAAATTATGTGTGGCATGCTTTGATAGGGCTCACATGCTCCTTTTAGTAGTAGTAGTTTTATCTTCTTGTTCTAGGAACATCCACTCTTGTTTTTGAGAATCTAAAATGTATTGGATCCCACTCATTTAACGCCATAACACTGAATCTTGAGTTGCTGCAAAAAAGTTATTTGCGATATTGGGTCATGTCTCATGGGACCATCCACTCTTCCAAACTTTAACTTTGCTGAATATTTGGTGTGTTTCACAGGAATTTGATAGAAATGACAAATGTGTTTCACAGGAATAGATAGCCTTCATGTAGCAAATTCATTTTTTTTTTTCACTCTATGTCAGATGGCTATTGATTTTTTGTTTGCAAGACCATTGAAGATGATCTTCTTGTGGATGAAGTGTACTTTCCTGAAATAATTGACAGGTTCTGACTTTTTTATGGACAGGTTCTGAAATTTGATTGAGGAAGCCATTAGAGCACCTATTCATTGTGTTTTTTGCTCCATTGAACCTGATTTCGCCAAGATTCTTGCTTTTTTTTTTTGAAGTCGTCACATTAATTACTTTGCATATACAAAGTTATCCAATGGCTGAATCAAAGGTAATTCATTACTCATACTACGAGAGACATATTTTTATTTCTTAAGTAATAAATGAGAAGTTATTTTGCTTGGAAAAGAACCACGTCAAATAATTTTTGTTCTTTTCATTGCAGAATGAAACTTCACATCTTCCATATGTAATGCGTGATTTGGAGAAAAGTTATGAGCCTGCAGTGGGTATGATTTATCCAAATGAACTTGAAGCATATAATGATTATGTGGCTCATGCAATTGCCAAAGGATTTGGAGTGAGGAAGGATAGAGTGGCAAGAAATGCTGAAGGAGAAATAACTCGACAGACATTTGTCTGTAACTGTGAGGGGCGTACTGCCAGCATATCCGACAAAGAAAGAAAATATGATAGGTTTGAAGTTAGATGCGGCTGTCTTGTTCATATCAAATTTAAGGTGGACAATGGTGTCTATGAAGTCATAGAGTATGTTTCTGAGCATAATCATGTGCTTATACCCGAAAATCAAAAGCATTTGATTAGATGTGGAAGAACGATACCTGATAGCGACAAGGCTATCCTAGCTGATATGGCGAAGTCTGGCATTGGGGGGACTTCCTCATTTAAATTTCTAGCAAACAGAGCAGGAGGAAGCCAAAACATGCGTTATATCTTGCGCGATGCTCAAAATCTCTTGCAAGCAGAAAGATCCAATGTTATAAGTGGAGGTGATTGTCAAAGTCTACTAAATCATTTTCACTGCATGCAAATGCAAAACCCGATGTTTTTCTACGCTGTTCAAGTAGATCAGGAGGGTAGGTTGACAAATCTATTTTGGAGAGATAGTTTGTCGAAATTTGATTATGACTGTTTTGGTGATGTGTTGGTGTTTGATACTACGTATCGTACCAACAAATATAACATGATATGTGGACCTTTTGTTGGGGTTAATCACCATTGGAAGAATGTTCTATTCGGTTGTGCATTTTTATTGGATGAGACTACTGATTCTTTTTGTGACGCCCTAGAAATCCAACCCCGGTGAAGTCCCTAAATTCGATAAAAGGAATTAAGATCGAAATTTCAGTCGTTAAATTATATTGGATCAAAAGGACTGAAGAGACGATATTTGGACGAATTCGGAAATTCAGTCAGTTTAGATTAGGTTCGAAATTTCTAGTCGCCGTAAATTAGGATTTCAATCCTCGCGACCTGAGCCTAACCTTGACCGAGCCTAGCCTATGAAATTACCAAAATACCCTTCGTCCGTTGTATCGAAAATTCGTTTCAGCCCCGATCCGCCAAAAGACCATTTTGCCCTTGGATATTTGTTAATGGGACAAAATTTCCCAAAAGCCTTCCTAGGGCCTCACCCCAACCCATCAGCCCACTCTCTCTCTCTCTCTCTCTCTCTCTCTCTCTCTCTCTCTCTCTCTCCTGCTCGCGTGCGACGCCCCCCTGACCGAACACCCATCCCCCTTCTTCCTCATCCCCCGTCGGATTTTGGCCGCCGACCACCACGCCACCACCCGCCACCACCTTCAGCAGCCCGTCACCGTCACCCCCAACCCCTCCACCGCCGTCGTTGGCTGCCGGACAGCCGTGGAACGGCTCGAGAAGCCGTGCCCTGTTTCGGCCCGCGAAGACCCGAGAAGAGCCGAGCTTCCCCCGGCCACTCGCGGTGTCTCCGCCGCCACCCACCACCTCGGTTGTGACCCTCAGCCTCCCCTCGACCAAGCCGAAGCCACCCCACCGCCGATTAGCCGCCGCAATCAGCCCCGAAGTCGCCGGTGCCCTGTTTTCGGGCTGGTCTGTATTTTCTTCAGATCCGGCCGATCCGCCGCCCACCGCCGTGCACCGCCACCATAATCGAACTCCCCGACCTCCCTTCCACCTTCCCCAAGCTCGGCGGAGCTCGCCGCCGCGCGTGGTGGCCGGAGGACCGCCCGCAAGCCGCCCATGTTTTTCTGCCCCGAAACCCCCGGTTCTGCTCGTCGCCGATCCGCCGCCTCCGGCCGCCCTCAGCCGCTGCCGCCGGTCCCGATCACCTCCCCTCGACCCCTAGGTGAGATCCCCGGCCTTGGCCGGCCTTGTCTCGGCCCGTGGGGCCGTGTTTCGCCGGAAAACAGCCCGGTTCCCCTATTTAACCTTGCCGGCCGGTTCTGTTTTAGGCCGCCGCCGCTTGCTGGAGCTTCGCCGTCGCCGGCCACCTGTCCCATTGACCTCGCGAGACTTCCCTGAGGCTTTCCCGAGGTTTTAGGTTTTTGGGCCGCCGCCGCCGCCGTCGCCGTTCGCCGTCGTCGGCCGTTGAGACCGCCCGAGCTCAATTTGATAGTGAGTTGACCCTAATCCTTGGTTAGGGCGCTAATTGCGCCTAGGATTAGTCGTTTAGTCAATTGTGGTATTTAGGTACACGATTGGGGCCGGTCTAAATAGAAATTGGGATTAGGATAAATGGCCGATCGATTTGATTAGCCGGATTGATTAAATTGTCTGTGGCTAGTTGTTGTTAGAAATTTATTGATTGATTGATTGGGCAATGGATTGCCGCTGTTTGATCGAGAGCGAGCGATAGGCTAGAGACGAGCGAACGATCGACGACGTTTAAGTCGGATTGACTAATAATTAATTGTTGCATGAACTCGAGCCTTTATGTGGCCTAATCAGACTGATGGTTCGGGTTTGTGTGAATTGCCTCGTTGGATGCTGTGATTGATTGGCTGGAATGATTGTTTGGCGTCGATCGCTGATTGGGGGCTAATCGCCCTGTGTGTGGTGACTAGTGGTTAGTCTGCATTGCATATGACCGTGTGCGAAGTCAAAATACATATTTTGGCACGAAATTGGCATTTGGCCAAAGTTTTTACATGCCTGAGTGAGCATCCGGCCTTAACCAAAGAAAATGAAATGGGTTGATTGCTGGATGAGGAATGTATGGTCATATGACGAAAAACGATGATGTTCCTGGCAAGCTCGTGTTCTATGATTTGGATGGAACCATACGACTTGCCAGAAGCACGACAACTCTGATTCGGTGTTAACTAGTACGGATGCAGAGTTGGTCGGATGCCGGTCGCAATGGATGTTGGACCGACGCCCCGTATAGGGATGCCTACTTGCTGGTGCCGTGCCAGACGCACTGGATACACCGCTTGTAGTAGCCGTTGCCGAGAGTAAAGGAACGTAGCCCGATTTTGCCGGTAGAACGCTTGATCACACTGAGGTGTTGGATCGCGTTATGTGTGAGAGTCGAATCACGCCCTCTTTCGCGTAGATCCTCTCATGTGCCGGTGGCACGATCATCGTTAATAAAAGAATTGAGTGCAATGTAACTTCGTACATGGGTAAGTGTGAACGTATCCCGACTACGACGTTTGGAATGGGACGAATGGAGTAGGAAGACGGAAGTTCATACTCACTTGTGTTCGAGTTATTATTGTGTCGTGTGCATTGTCCTGGTGAATATCCTGTGCATACTGGTGGATGTAATGCTGTGATTGAGTCACTGATTGACGTTGACATGCTGAGTCATGTCGAGCATTGCATTATGTATGGCTGAAGCTGGTAAGTGTGCATGTGGATGATGGTTATATTGTTAACTGTGGATAGTGCTATATGTGCATGTGTGATTTGTGAGCTTTGGTTAGGATGCCCTGGGCGAATCAGTTTCCTAACCGAGCTTAGGCTTGATTCACTGAGATTTATTCTCACCCCGTCGTGGGATAATATTTCAGGTCCCAAGTGACGAAGCCTCGTGGACGCCATGGATTGGCGGTTGGAGTAGTCTATTGAAGAAAGTGAGTAGTTGACCTCACCTGACCAAGTGACCTTTTGAGGTTTTGTCTAGTCGCCCCGAAGTATGGGGTTGTGTACATTCGTTAGTATGAGTAAGGTCTTGATTGGTTTGCTGATATGTATGAATAGGGATTTTCATTTTGTGAATGTCGTTTGTGACTGCCTACTTTGCTATCCCTGTTTGTTTATGCTGTCAAGGAGTTAGAGCGTTTCCGCATGCGTAGTTAAGTGATAGGTCGATAGCGTGCCTGGGAAGCTATCTCTATGACATCGTGGCGATTTGGCAAGGGATGTCGCGGGCTCGAGAGTCGGGGCGTGACATCCCCGCCCAAGGTGGTATCAGAGCAAGGTCAGCCTGATTCATCTGGTCATTGGCTTGGAGTGATAAGGAGCGTTGAGATTTGGGATAGTTAGTAGGATTATCAGCTTTTGCATGTGTTTGTTATCGATGTTTTTGACTGTTTATTGGTTATCTCATTACGTGTTGCCTGGGGGTGGACAGGACTCCGTAAGTTACCTGTATAATGAGCGACCGTAATGAGATGGTGTCTAGTGGAAGGTTAGTTCGAGAAGGTCCCAGAGTAGAAGGGATCCTGCAGACATTGGAAACTTTGAGAGCTGTAGCTGGACAGCAAGGGTGTAGTCAAGAGAATGTTACTGCCGTTTCGCATGAAGACTCATTGATTGGAAATGAGGGTGGTACGCGACCAATACCTGAGTTGATGGAAAGGTTTCTAGACCTAGGACCGCCGAAGTTTGAAGAGATAAGAGATCCAGAGGTTGCAATCTGGTGGATGTTAGAATTAGAGAAGGCATTCGCCCTGCTGGGATGTTCCGAAGAGGACAAGGTGACGTTAGCCGTTTATCAACTTCATGGTGAAGCTAAGGCGTGGTGGGAAGTTACACAAGAAAAGATCTTTCTCGGAGGTATAGTACCGGTATGGGATGCCTTTGTGGAAGCCTTCTATGGCAAGTACTTTCTGGACTGTAGGCGAGAGAAAAAGATGGTTGAATTCCTGCAGCTTCGTCAGGATCATTTGTCAGTTGAGCAATATGAAGTGAAATTCGCTGAGCTATCTGAGTTTGCACCATGGACGATTAGAGATCCTATGAATAGGATGAGAAGATTTTATGATGGATTGAAACCTGAGATTAAGGATCGACTGGTATCGTTGGACATAAGGAGTTATGGAGAGTTGTTAAAAAGGGCCCAATCTGTGGAAAGGAGCATGACTGACAGAGCAATCGCATCTGGATCGCGATTCGCGCTTTCTTCTAGGGATAACCGTCGGATGGAGAAGAGGCCGATGTTTGCCAACAAGTATCACATTCCGTCTAACCGAAGGAGTACAATCAAGAAGCCGATATTCCGCCAAAGTGAGAAGTGTCGCTTGTGTCGTCTAAGGCATGAGTCTGGTCCCTACCATTATAGAGGTGGAGAATGCTTTAAATGTTACCAGCCGGGACACCAAGTGAAGGACTGCCCGATGAGAAATAAGACAGAGCAAGCACCGCTGCCGCGAGAAGGACAAACTCGAGGAATTGTTCAGCAGGACAACCAGGATTGACTATACTGGGAGTAGAGTAACTTTTGAGCTAAGACGTACTAGTTATTAACTAGCCGTGACTGGTTGGGTGGAAAAGACTTTTTGTGGATAAGGCTTATGGATATGGGTTTGTATGAAGACGAATGGTACTTTGTGGATCGCATAAGTTTAAAGTGTCGTTTGGCTTGGACTGTCTTAGCGGTTGTTTTTCTGTGGATCTTAATTAATAGCTAGATGAATATTCGTAGTGGAGCGAACGTGAATTGTGATATTGATCCTTAAGGTATAGTGAGCTCCCAATTTGTCAGAAGGTACCATTGATAAGATCGATGTGAATGCAGCTAATGGGTGATGAGTATTAGGGAAAAATCTTTCACTATACTTGTTGAGTTGAGATGTCATGAGTAAGTAAGACATTTGTGCTTTGCAGAACTGGTGAAGATCGGGTGATACCTCTGAATCTTGATCAGAGAAGGCCTTGTAGTATGTCAAAGGCAGTTTTGAGATAACTTGAGACTTGTAAGGTTCAGTTGACTAGTAACTTAATAAGGTCATGGTGAAATGTGCACCGCCTAAGGACTGTGATTAGACATGTGTATAGAACAAGGACGGTAAAGACGAACAAGGAAAGTTCGTAAGGACAATCTGGGTTAGACGACATGGTAGGGTCGTCAGTTGATTGCATGGGCTATAGAGATTGGCGACACCCCTGATTAAGATTAAGATTGCGAGATGTGACAATTAAGGTTGACTAGTTATCAGAGTAGCGCATTGGAAGCATCGTAGGATCGCGTGATTTCTTGGGACAACGACCATAAGGATCTTGCTTTTGGTAAAACAGAAAGTCGATCAGAACTCACCATAGTAGTTTCAGTGTTGGTCCGAATAGCTGGATGAAGCACCAAGATTTAAAGATAAGGTTACTAAGGGATCGGCAGAAAAATTGATACAACCAAGCTTATGGCGAAGAGCTAGTATATCGGTAAGTCGGAGAGCAGCATTACAAGCCTAGCAGACTATTGCAGTCATTGGAAATTCTAAGATAAAGGTGGGAAAGGATCACAATAGATTCATGATGAAACTTCCAAGAAGTCAAAGGATAAATGACTCAGTTTGGAGTGCAGTAAGCAGATTGATGATACAGGTGCAGATTTTAACAGGGTGAAGAGATTCAGTTTGGTATAAAAGTGATGCTCCAAGATCTAGAACCCACCCAAGCTTAAGATTCGGACTGTTCGCAAACAACGACCAATGGTTGAGGAAGCCACCGAGAGTTTAGATGTCGCCCTCGACGTGGATGATGGCCTGATTTACCAGTTGACTGTGCTGATTGAGGTTCGACTGTGTGGCGATCTGAAATCAAGCACGGAACGGTTTGGGTTGATTTGGCTCAGCTGTAAGTCAACCATAGGATCACCCTGAAGTCAACCAGGGATTGATTTGTGGCATGATTTGCGAGCTGACATTGATCGATATTCAGGATGGCCATGGACCCAGTGAGGACGATTTGTACTAGAACCCCGTACCAACCGCGCACTAGCCGAAGGGCTGATCACCCTGAGTCATGTGACGTGTTGTTGGAAGAATGCGGGTCGAGTTGAACTAATCCTGCATCAACTTGAGTTGGTCATGAGAGGTAATCTCGATAGTGTTCGATTGTACCACCGGTCTAGGAACGGGTGATTCCAACCCTAAACCGGAATATTGAGGTGGTCCTCGACTCGCCAGTCGCTTGTGAGTTGACACTGTTCGACAGAATAGATGTCCTGACCCTCAGTTGGATTTGGAGCTCGAGTTCAGTAATTCGTCAGTTGTTTCTAGAATCGACAAGTGATAACTTCAGACCACAAGGAGTTGACGGATAAAAAGGCGAATCAGTAGTCGACCTTCTTCATGTAAACAGAATGCCCAAATTGCCATTAGTGTTAGTCGTGATTGATATCTATGGATCAAGAGGAGAAGCAGCGTTAAACTCTGCTCATTGGAAGGAAGGAAATAATTAATCGAATTGTGGGGAATGGATAGTTACTGCGGTTGCTAGGACAATCAACAGTTGAACGAGACAGTAGGGTTTGATGGTCACTATGTGGTTTCGATGTACAAAGTGGTGATAAATAGTGATTTGAAATAAGCGTAGTTTAAATTTTGGAGATAATGGATTCGTGAGAGTGATTAATTACTGGGGCCACTGGGACAACCGACAGCGGAAAGGGACAGTAAAGTTAGATGGTCACAGTCGAGTTGAATCCTTAGGGTTGAATGGTTCACCCTGCTTAAACGAATTGTGGATATGGAATTGCGGCTTATTGATAAATGAGGATCGTAAGTTTGAATCTGACTTGGATTCGTTAGTCGCATTATGGTTTTGATTCTTTCAGTGGAAATAAAGATTGATTTGAAGCAAGCGTAGTGTGGACTCTGGGGCGATGAAATTGTGGTTCAGTATGGCTTATCATCCGAAGATGGATGGTCAGTTTGCAAAGACAAATCAGACTTTAGAGTACAGGTTTAAGACATGGAGTTAGATTTCAAGAGTAATTGGGAGGAACCGTTGTACCTGTTGGAGTTGCCTAATTAACAGACAATAGTGAAGCATTAAAGTAGTGCTGGGGCATCGTGTAGTAGAGTGTGTAGAAAGCTAATCTATTTGGATGAAGTTGGAAAAAGAAAAGAAGTTACTGAATCATAATTAGTGGATTAGTCGTTAGACGCTATCAGGGTTATCAGAAACAGACAGAGAACAGTACAGAGTCAACAGAAAAGTTACGCCAATAAGAGGCGAAGGCCTATGGAATTTCAGATGGACAATTATGTCTTTTAGAAAGTGTCGCCTAAGAAGAGGGACATCTCGTTTTGGAAATAAAGGAAAGTTAAGCCCAAGGTATGTCAGATCTTTTGAGATTTTGGAAAGAATTGAGAATTTAGTGTGCTCCCTAGTGTTGTCGCCGAAACTTGTCCAAGGATAGTGTCTTCCATGTGTTGATATGGAGGAAGTGCGAACCGAATCCCGCGCGTGTGCGGTGTTAAGAGGAAAAGTGAAGGGGATGAGCAAGCATCGTGTTTGGAAAGGCCAACTAGGGTAGTGGATAGGAAAGAGCAAGTGCGCTGGAACAAGACGGTCTTGCTAGTCAAGGTGGTTTAATAACACCATGAACCTGAAGGAACTATTAGAGAGACTGAAGAAGTTTTGAGGACCGATGTGGTAAGGACTAAGTATTCTGATTTGCTTGAAGGGTCATAACAGTACTTCAATTTCGAGGACGAAATTTCCTAAGTGGGGGAGAGTTGTGACGCCCTAGAAATCCGACCCCGGTGAAGTCCCTAAATTCGATAAAAAGAATTAAGATCGAAATTTCAGTCGTTAAATTATATTGGATCAAAAGGACTGAAGAGACGATATTTGGACGAATTCGGAAATTCAGTCAGTTTAGATTAGGTTCGAAATTTCTAGTCGCCGTAAATTAGGATTTCAATCCTCGCGACCCGAGCCTAACCTTGACCGAGCCTAGCCTATGAAATTACCAAAATACCCTTCGTCCGTTGTATCGAAAATTCGTTTCAGTCCCGATCCGCCAAAAGACCATTTTGCCCTTGGATATTTGCTAATGGGACAAAATTTCCCAAAAGTCTTCCTAGGGCCTCACCCCAACCCATCAGCCCACTCTCTCTCTCTCTCTCTCTCTCTCTCTCTCTCTCTCTCTCTCTCTCTCTCTCTCTCTCTCTCTCTCTCTCTCTCTTTCCCTGCTCGCGTGCGACGCCCCCCTGACCGAACACCCATCCCCCTTCTTCCTCATCCCCCGTCGGATTTTGGCCGCCGACCACCACGCCACCACCCGCCACCACCTTCAGCAGCCCGTCACCGTCACCCCCAACCCCTCCACCGCCGTCGTTGGCCGCCGGACAGCCGTGGAACGGCTCGAGAAGCCGTGCCCTGTTTCGGCCCGCGAAGACCCGAGAAGAGCCGAGCTTCCCCCGGTCGCTCGCGGCGTCGCCGCCGCCACCCACCACCTCGGTTGTGACCCTCAGCCTCCCCTCGACCAAGCCGACGCCACCCCACCGCCGATTAGCCGCCGGAGCCGCCGCAATCAGCCCCGAAGTCGCCGGTGCCCTGTTTTCGGGCCGGTCCGTGTTTTCTTCAGATCCGGCCGATCCGCCGCCCACCGCCGTGCACCGCCACCATAATCGAACTCCCCGACCTCCCTTCCACCTTCCCCAAGCTCGGCGGAGCTCGCCGCCGCGCGTGGTGGCCGGAGGACCGCCCGCAAGCCGCCCCTATTTTTCTGCCCCGAAACCCCAGGATCCGCCGCCTCCGGCCGCCCTCAGCCGCTGCCGCCGGTCCCGATCACCTCCCCTCGACCCCTAGGTGAGATCCCCGGCCTTGGCCGGCCTTGTCCCGAACCGTGGGGCCGTGTTTCGCCGGAAAACAGCCCGGTTCCCCTATTTAACCTTGCTGGCCGGTTCTGTTTTAGGCCGCCGCCACTTGCCGGAGCTTCGCCGTCGCCGGCCACCTGTCCCATTGACCTCGCGAGACTTCCCTGAGGCTTTCCCAAGGTTTTAGGTTTTTGGGCCGCCGCCGCCGCCGTCGCCGTTCGCCGTCGTCGGCTGTTGAGACCGCCCGAGCTCAATTTGATAGTGAGTTGACCCTAATCCTTGGTTAGGGCGCTAATTGCGCCTAGGATTAGTCGTTTAGTCAATTGTGGTATTTAGGTACACGATCGGGGCCGGTCTAAATAGAAATTGGGATTAGGATAAATGGCCGATCGATTTGATTAGCCGGACTGATTAAATTGTCTGTGGCTAGTTGTTGTTAGAAAATTATTGATTGATTGATTGGGCAATGGATTGCCGCTGTTTGATCGAGAGCGAGCGATAGGCTAGAGACGAGCGAACGATCGACGACGTTTAAGTCGGATTGACTAATAATTAATTGTTGCATGAACTCGAGCCTTTATGTGGCCTAATCAGACTGATGGTTCGGGTTTGTGTGAATTGCCTCGTTGGATGCTGTGATTGATTGGCTGGAATGATTGTTTGGCGTCGATCGCTGATTGGGGGCTAATCGCCCTGTGTGTGGTGACTAGTGGTTAGTCTGCATTGCATATGACCGTGTGCGAAGTCAAAATACATATTTTGGCACGAAATTGGCATTTGGCCAAAGTTTTTACATGCCTGAGTGAGCATCCGGCCTTAACCAAAGAAAATGAAATGGGTTGATTGCTGGATGAGGAATGTATGGTCATATGACGAAAAATGATGATGTTCCTGGCAAGCTCGTGTTCTATGATTTGGACGGAACCATACGACTTGCCAGAAGCACGACAACTCTGATTCGGTGTTAACTAGTACGGATGCAGAGTTGGTCGGATGCCGGTCGCAATGGATGTTGGACCGACGCCCCGTATAGGGATGCCTACTTGCTGGTGCCGTGCCAGACGCACTGGATACACCGCTTGTAGTAGCCGTTGCCGAGAGTAAAGGAACGTAGCCCGGTTTTGCCGGTAGAACGCTGGATCACACTGAGGTGTTGGATCGCGTTATGTGTGAGAGTCGAATCACGCCCTCTTTCGCGTAGATCCTCTCATGTGCCGGTGGCACGATCATCGTTAATAAAAGAATTGAGTGCAATGTAACTTCGTACATGGGTAAGTGTGAACATATCCCGACTACGACGTTTGGAATGGGACGAATGGAGTAGGAAGACGGAAGTTCATACTCACTTGTGTTCGAGTTATTATTGTGTCGTGTGCATTGTCCTGGTGAATATCCTGTGCATACTGGTGGATGTAATGCTGTGATTGAGTCACTGATTGACGTTGACATGCTGAGTCATGTCGAGCATTGCATTATGTATGGCTGAAGCTGGTAAGTGTGCATGTGGATGATGGTTATATTGTTAACTGTGGATAGTGCTATATGTGCATGTGTGATTTGTGAGCTTTGGTTAGGATGCCCTGGGCGAATCAGTTTCCTAACCGAGCTTAGGCTTGATTCACTGAGATTTATTCTCACCCCGTCGTGGGATAACATTTCAGGTCCCAAGTGACGAAGCCTCGTGGACGCCATGGATTGGCGGTTGGAGTAGTCTATTGAAGAAAGTGAGTAGTTGACCTCACCTGACCAAGTGACCTTTTGAGGTTTTGTCTAGTCGCCCCGAAGTATGGGGTTGTGTACATTCGTTAGTATGAGTAAGGTCTTGATTGGTTTGCTGATATATATGAATAGGGATTTTCATTTTGTGAATGTCGTTTGTGACTGCCTACTTTGCTATCCCTGTTTGTTTATGCTGTCAGGGAGTTAGAACGTTTCCGCATGCGTAGTTAAGTGATAGGTCGATAGCGTGCCTGGGAAGCTATCTCTATGACCTCGTGGCGATTTGGCAAGGGATGTCGCAGGCTCGAGAGTCGGGGCGTGACACTTTTATTTGGTTGTTTTAGGTATTTTTGGAGTCTATGGGTAATAAGGCTCCAAAAACCATTTTCACTGACCAAGACCAAGCAATGGCAAAAGCCATTAGAACGGTGTTTCCGAATACGCAACACCGTTTATGCACTTGGCACATTGGGAAAAATGCCAATCAAAATATTCCACAACTTTACCACAAGCCGGAGTTTAAGGATAAATATTTCTTTGGGCTTATGTATATATACAGATCAGAGGATGAATTTGAATCTACTTGGAGGGAAATGGAAGAGAAGTGGAAAACTGAGAACAACCCTTGGCTTCGGAGATTATACAATCTTAGACATAAATGAAGTTCAGCTTTTGGTCATGATATTTTTACATGTGGTATAAGATCAAGTCAAAGGAGCGAGAGTACCAATAATGTCTTCCAACGAATGTCGACCAAGACATTAACCCTTGTAGAATTTGTCCACCACTATGAAGAGCAATTGAAGCACATGCGAGAAATTGAAAGTCAAGATGATTATAGTTCTCGGGGGAAGCCGAAAATGCAGATTTTGAACAATGAGATTTTGACACATGCTGCCTCTTTGTACACGCGCACCATATTTAAAAGGTTTAATGAAGAAATGTTACAAAGTATCTCCGAGCAGATTCCAAGTACTACACTTGATGGATCGGTTGAAATATATACTCTACGGTGTAAAGGGATCCAACATGAACGTGTTGTCACATTTGATGCTAGAAACTTTTCAGTTTCTTGTGAATGCAAATTATTTGAATCAAAGGGATGGTTATGCCGCCATGCCTTGCGTGTGTTGATGGGGAACATATCGGTTACGGGCATTCCATCTTCCTATATTTTGAAAAGATGGACTAAGGATGCCAAACAAGGGAATGTGACTGATGAGTCATGTCAAATGTCAACGGGTCCATCTAAGTTGAATCGATTTTCCACATTAATGCAAGAATCTTTTGAACTGATGAGTTTGGGAGCCGAAGATGGAAATACTATGAGCATAGTGAGGAAAGTCTTGCAAAAAGGGAAGACTGACATTTCATTATACAAGTCAAGTTTGGTTGTGACCGAGGATGCTAATGATGATGATAACGAGGCTTCTTTGTGTGACATTGCCTTTTTGGACCCCTTTCGAAGGAAAGAAAAGGGAATCCGTTATGGAAGGCTTAAAAGTTCAAGTGAGAAAAAAAAGAAAAAATCCAAGAAAGGAACGCCCTCAATGTGAATAGAAAGTCGAGGTGAGTGATTTATTGTTCAAGTTAATATGAGTAGTTACATTTTTCTCTTATGCTTATTGATATCAATTAACATATTTAATACTTTATAATGTAGAGCTGGTTGGTCAAGCGACACATGATGAAACTCATTTCCCTCATTATTCAAAGCATTCAAATCAGATCCGTAGTGCATTTTATCCTAGCAACATTAGTGGTCCTACAATAGATCCAAATTTTCATAATCAGGTTCGTTGCTCTTAATCTTCCATTTGTATTTACATTCAGCTAATTTGGTCCTTTTTTTTAATATATAGATGCAGCTACCATACATGATGCCGCTGGGGATTGTGAATGGATTTTCCTCATTCACTAGTCAGGTATTTAATAGTTGAAAGCAACATAATAGGTCCATAAAAGGTTACTTTCTACTAATAGAGTCATTTCTTTTATGCAGATGCAATCACCAAACATCATGCCGCCACAGATTATGCATGGATTTTCCCCATTCACAAGTCAGGTGTTATTATACAAGACATTTTACATCCCAATATCATTTTTTTATAGTGTTATTTATTGAAAATGGTTTGTCGTTGATAGATGTTGGAGTGCCATAATAGATCTCATGGAATCATTTCAAGTCATGTACTATTTGCCTTTTGCGAATGTTCGATTATTGGCGATAATGTTTATCTAGCCATTTTGTGTAGTACAATGTAAATATATTTGTTATTCCTTTGTGCAGGGGTCATCACACTCTTCGCAACAACCTAGGATAAATGAATTCAGTTCGGAGGACAAGGACAATGCATGATTTCGGCTTGCAATTGCTCTTTTCGTTGTATTATGTTTATTGATGGAACATGAGTTGAAAATTGTTCAATCCAAATGGACATGTGAAGTGGCTATATTTTTTTTTTTGTTGAATCCTGGTTTGTATTGATCTTTTTTTTTGCCTCATGGTATAGTGGTTGAACAGGGCTACGATGGTATCAAAGTTTCTGATTCAAATCGGTTGAAAGCCAGTTTTTTTTAACACAGTTTTTAACTGTAACATGAGTGTTTTAGGAAATGCCTCAAATAAAACCCCCCTTTCATACGTAATCCAGTTACGTTTTGAGGGGATATGCCTCAAATAAAGAACCCCCTTTCATACATAAAAAAACGGAAGGGCATAACATATAGAACGAAAAAAGAAAATTAACGTAGAATTAGAAACGCGTTTTTTATATTATGAATAAAGAGCCTCACATTCTTTATGAAAAGTAACGTAGAATTAGAAACGCGTCTTTTTTTGTATATAAGAAAAACGAAAGGGGAATAATAAAAGGAATAGAAAAAAATTTCGGAAAAACCCAACATTTGACCTTTCTGTTTAACTTTTTAATTTTATGAATGAAGTGTCTCACATTCTTTATAAAAATTAACGTATAATTAGAAACACGTTTTGTTATATAAAAAACGAAAGAGGAATAACAAAAAGAACGAAAAAAAAAACAAAAAAAAAACTCAACTTTCCATGTTTTTATTTAGCTTTTTTATTTTATAAATAGAGATCCTCACATTATTAATGAAAAGTAACGTAGAATTAGAAACGCATTTTTTTTTTGTATATAAGAAAAACGAAAGGGTTATAACAAAAGGAACGGCAAAAAAAAATTTCGGAAAAATTCTGCATTTGATGTTTCTATTTAACTTTTTTGTTTTAGGAATAAAGAGCCTCACATTCTTTATGGAAAGTAACGTAGAATTAGAAACGCGTTTTTTATATAAAAAACGAAAGGGGAACAACAAAAAGAACGGTGTTTTTTTTTTTTTTAGAAAAACCCAACTTTTCATGTTTCTATTTATTTTTTTATTATAAATAGAAATCCTCACATTCTGTATGAAAAGTAACGTAGAATTAGAAACGCGTTTTTTTTATATAAGAAAAACGAAATGGGCATAACAAAAGGAACGGCAAAAAAAATGGAAAAATTCAACATTTGATGTTTCTATTTAACTTGTTTGTTTTAGGAATAAAGAGTCTCACCCTCTTTATGAAAAGTAACAAAGAACGAAAAACGTGTTTTGTTTTTGTATATAGAAAAAACGAAAGGGGCATAATAAAATGAACAACAGCAAAATTACTATCTATATAAAATGCATTGCTTCATAAACATCACAGAACAACAGGAACACCTGCACCCCAAGACCAACCATGAACAACTTGTTGCTCGCGCACCAGATTTTGAATCTTCATCACTCAAACTACCAAAATTACAAGTTCCAACTATCTACGTCTTCAAGACTAGTCCTACTAAAACCAATAAAACACAAACTAACAATATGCCCATTAAATTGTTCACATCATCCTTAAATCTCTCCACCTTCTCATCAATCTTCTCGAGTTTGTCTTTCATATGCTGAAGCAAATACTCAATCTTTCTCATGTTGTCTTCAGTAGGTGGAACCTCCGTGATAGGATTATGCACATCGCTTGTAGGCAAACACCAAGAAAAGAAGTCATACCTTCGATCCACACAATTATAGTAGAGCTTGTCTTTGTTCTTTGTTGATTCCGATATTCTCACAGCAGCACGCTTACCACACTTACACTTTTTTATTTTGGAAAGTCAAAGTAGCCGAAGTAGTCTCATTCACACTGGATGAAGACATCATACCTGCAAGACAACACAAAGAGGGAATAATCGGCATTTGCCAAAATTTTCTTCATTTTCCCATCAATTTGCATGTCAGCCAAACAACTTTAGACAGAACCAGAAGCTTGATTATTTCAGGAAAGTGCACTTCATCCACAAGAAGATCATCTTCAATGATCTTGCAAACAAAAAAAATCAATAGCTATCAAACATACAGTGAAAAAATCAAATTTACTTTGCATGTGCAAAGTAATTGATATGACGACTTAAAAAAAACAGCAGGAATCTTGGCGATATTATGTTCAATGCAGCAAAAATCACAATGAATGGGTGCTCTAATGGCTTCCTCAATCAAATTTCAGAACTTGTCCATAAAAAAATCAAATTTCATCCATCAAATTTCCTCAATCAAATTTCAAAACCTGTCAATTATATGAGGAAAGTTCACTTCATCCACAAGAAGATCATCTTCAATGGTCTTGCAAACAAAAAATCAATAGCCATCTAACATAGAGTGAAAAAAAAAAACGAATTTGCTACATGAAGGCTATCTATTCCTATGAAACACATTTGTCATTTCTATCAAATTCCTGTGAAACACACCAAATATTCAGCAAAGTTTAGTTTGGAAGAGTGGATGTTCCCATGAGACATGACCCAATATTGCAAACAACTTTTTTGCAGCAACTCCAGATTCAGTGTTATGGCGTTAAATGAGTGAGATCCAATACATTTTAGATTCTCAAAAACAAGAGTGGATGTTCCTAGAACAAGAAGATAAAACTACCACTACTAAAAGGAGCATGTGAGCCCAATCAAAGCAGGCCACACATAATTTCAGATTGAACACCACTCCCAGTTCAAGGCGAATGAGAAATCTTCCCACATGCTAAATCCTGCTATATTCAATTACCTCTCAGCCTGTTCTGCTTTACTAAATCATCATCTTAAATTGCAATAACACGACAATACACATTGCTGGAAGCATTGGTGAAAAGAAGCAAATGAAGGAAAAGAAATAAAGTTCACCGAGCGAAAACAGGGCAAGTAGATGCGCTTGCATCATATCAGAAAGCACTCCAAGGAAAGACCCAACAATGAGAGAAGCCACAAATCCAACACAGAGAGATAAAACCATTTGCTCTCTACTCACACCAAAGTAACTCAACTCGAACTCCCGAACACCGACGATAGCCCTTCCATCACTGCCCAAACATTACACGAGAAGCGAATTCAATTCAACAAATAGCCAGTCGATTAAAGATGCCAGTTGTACCATGTCCGAACTACCAACCAGTAACAAATCATACATCACCCAGTTCATTCTTCACAAATAGCATATAAAGTGCAATCCGCGTGAAAATACTGACCTGAGCAGAGAGTAGAGGAGGAGGAAGTTCCGCTGGAAGCGCGATGAGTAGAGCGAGACTTTGTGGTCGAACTTGGGACGAGGCACACTTCTGGAGGCGTAGGCGAGGAGGAAGATGGACAAAAGGGGATTGACAAAAGGAGCACTTTTTTCTTACGATTTTTTTGGGGGGGGGGTCTCGGGGAGAGAAAGCTGATGCAGGGGATTGGAGGAATAGTGAACTGTGGAGACTTGGTAAAATAGATAGAAGGCAAGGGAGACACACAGGAGGGAGATGGGTCACCAGCGATTTCTTCTAATTCTTTCTTCTTCTTCATGGGGTGGATTTCGAAAGACTACCCGCGACGAGGGAGATGGGTCGCTGAATATGTTGCTCTCGGCCATGGAAGAGTAACGACGAAAGCACAACCGCAGATCTACAACTGGACGAGTGACGGCGGCGGACTGGCTCGGGCCAACTAGGGGAGGAGGAAGATGGAGAATGAGCAAGCAAGGAAGATGAAAAGAGAGGACTTGGCTGCTCTGTTTTTTCTTCGTTGGAGTTTGAGAGAGGAAGAAGAGAGTGAAGAGAAGTTATTTTGATTTGGTGAGATGGGATGGGTGCGCAGAGGAGTCATCGGGAAGAGGAGAGAGAAAAAATTAACGTTGGCGGTAACAGGAGTAACGGAGACGTCTTCCTCCGTGGGTTTTGAAATTTTTTTGCTGGTGGGGCCCGCTTAGCCACGTGGCGGCCGCTGAATGGTGAAGAGGAGAGATAAGCTGGCACTCCATTTTCACCTAATATTTTCTCTGCCATTTGCACCTAATATTTTCTCCGCTGGCCGCTGGGCATGACGTGGTCCCCTTCTCCAATCGTCACACGACACGTGTCTCTGGGGGCCCACCAGAGAAAGAGAAAGAAAAGGAAAATTTCTCTCACGTTCTCCCTCCCTTCCCTCTCCTCTGTATCAAAATTTCTCTCACATGTTCTCCCTCTCGCCGAATGCAAGGCCAGCGAAGGACGATCGGGCCCTAGCAAGCGAGAAAAGTGTAATGTGACAAAAAGTGGAAGCGTGATCTGTTTTCCAGTTATTTTGTCATCTAATCGAAGCTGGACGCGAGCAAGATAGACAGTTGGCGGCTCAACTCACAGAGGCTAACAACTCTCCAATACTGAATTGCCCGAAATTTCGAGTTCATAAATCTCTGGTACTACCGCTAATCGCTTGTATAAAAGATTCGACAACTATTTCGTCATCATCAATAGGGCTGTCAATTTGGCCCGCGCCGGATGGGTCGGGCCGGGCTCGAAATTTTTCTGCATTTTCGGGCCGGGTCTTGTACTCGGGCCGGGCTGACGCCAAACTTTTGTAAATACCCATTTTTTTCTTTTAAATTTAATTTAATTTTATATATATTTTTTATATTTTTTCATTTGATGATTTTTTAATTAATTTTAATTCAAAAAAATTTAAAAAAAGGAAAGAAAAAAATAATTTCGGCCCAAATCCGGCTTGGCCCAACCCGGCCCATTGACACCCCTAATCATCAACAAACAAATGAAACGCGGTTCCACAATTTCTACTCCCGGAGGCAGCCGTCCACCATGCGACTCATCAGCACTCCACAATTCAATGCATCAGTGACCATCACTCGACCATTTCAATCCAATCGCTAACGAAAAAGAAAGAGACGAAGAAAGAAGGAAGAAAGGGCTAAACCACAAACAAGAACGAACAACGCAACCCGAACTCCGCATCATCACTCCTGTTAACGTTACCTATAGCTCGCACCAGAATTGAATCACAATCACTAATACGCGGAACAAGCGATTGATCAAATAAATAGGCAGAAAGAGTAAAGTAAATTGAACACCAGATGTACGTGGTTCGGTCGTAGAGACCTGCGTCCATGGGGAGAGTAGCAATGAATTCCACTATAGAACGAGCGACACACGGAGATTACAAACCACATTCGAGTTACACAAACATTTAGTGTTTCCCAAGCCCCAATTACATCCAAGAGCACACAGTGTTTAGCTTTCAATTCCTAACGAAATAATCTCTCAATCTCGTAAAGGAATTACACAAATCTAACGTCAAGATTTAATCGGCTAAAACACTAATTTCATGAATGTAATTCATGAGCAAAACTCGCAGAGAAAAGAGCCCTCTCTCGCGGCTCTTCAAGACTCTAACCGCAAAACCCACGATCTCATTGTGTATATATATGCATGTGAAAGAGAACCCACCGCCTGAAGGAAATTTCTTCTTACGTTGAATACACTAACGCCTCTTCAGATTTCAACAAGGAAACAAGAAATCATATAATATCAAATCCTTCAGAAGAATCTTATCCCATATCACAACTACCGAGATAACTTTGGCATTAAGTAGGATAGATATCTAGATACTTCCACAAATATCCAGGTTTAGAATTTTTATTTCTTTGCGCAATCCATATATTTTTTCTTTACGCTTAAACTCGAGACATATTTTCAACAATCTCCACCTTAGCTCGATGTTTGAGCTAAATCACAATCGCTTCGTTAGAATTCGAATACTACCTGCTGCTCTCCCAACAGCCCCGTTAGGCTCAATCGCCACAAATATCATCCAAGTCCAAGCCGCGCTTGAACTTCGCCATAATCGTGGGCCTCATCAGAACACTAACTGTACATGCACTTTTAACTGCTCCACAAGGACTTTCTGACACACGCTTTTCTATCACAGATAAAGAAAAACCATTGTTGCATCCATATCTGTCAAGAGATGGAACACGTACCTTGTCAATGTTAGTAGTTATAGCAACTGTCGGCTCTACCGGCTCTACTTCGTTATAAGCACTATCTGTGTCGATTACCACGCTAGTATCCGCTACCTTAGGAGTTTCTGGTTACAACTCCACCTCAAGATGAACACCGTCCAGATCCGTATTAACACTGCTATAATCACTCCTAGCCTGAAGTATTGAAGACTCGTCAAATGTAACTTCTCTACTGATAACAGGTGAGTTTAGTTTCGGATACCACAACCGGTAACCTTGCTCACCTTGTGCATAACCTAGGAACATGCACTTCATTGCTCTTCCATCGAGCTTACCATCACTAACTTGAACATAGCATGGACAACCAAATATTCTAATGTCAAAATAATCAGCAGCGTTACCTGACCACACTTCTTCGGGAGTCCGACATCCAATCGCAGTCGATGGAGATCTATTCATCAAGTAGCTTGCCATACTAAGTGCATCTGTTAGAAACCTTCCAGCCATAGCAGCACTAAAGAGCATTTTATTGGCCGTATCTAGAAATGTTTTGCTCATCAATTCTGCAACATATGGTTCATTGGCACTAGTGCGGTGTCTCACTATACCTTTCTTCATGGATAATTTATTTAACATCTTCGAGCAAAAATTCATGCTTTTATCAGTTCGTGTCTGCTTGATCATCTTACTAGTCTTCTTTTCGATCAAAGCTCTCAACTGCCTGATCCTGATAATTGCATCAAACTTGTGCCTAAGCACAAATACACATGTCTTCATTGAGTAGTCGTCAACAACTGTTAGCATAAATCTAGCACTCTTCCTCAAAGGAAACTACGACAACCTGTGAGCATCAAAGTGAAGAAACTCTGCAATTTTTGTGGTTTCTCTCACAGTCGCACTAAACTGCACTTTTCGCCATTGATCTAAATCATAGTACCTGCATACATTTAGTTCGTTAGCAATACAACCACATAATAATTTTTTTTCACTTTGAACCTTTAGGCTTCTCTTGCTAATGTGCCCCAAATGCATATGCAACAATTCCGACTCTCGAATAGATGTATCCGACGTCTCTGTAGCGAATTTTGTCACTGTCTTATCTTGATGCTTATACAAGCTATTATGCTTGATTCCTTTCATTATCACCAAGGCACCTCGAACAACCTTCAAAATTTCACATTCTGAAGAATATCGACACCCAGCTGAATCTAGAGCACTCAAGGAAATCATATTTTTCTTCAACTCTGGAATATACCTAACTCCAGTCAATGTCCTCACAATACCGTCATGCATTCTGATTCTAACATCACAAACACCTATAACATCGCATTTAATGTTGTTCCCCAACTGTACTTTACTACTATCCATGCATTGATAAGTAATAAATCAGTTCCTGATTGGCGTAGCATGAAACGAACAACCAAAATCCATAAAACATCCATCAAACGATGAATCCTCAGTGACATGCAAGACAATATCAGCATTATCCGAATTACTCTCAGCTACAACTGCAATATCATATGTAGAATCAAATCTAATTCCTTTACCCGTTTTGTTTTTCAGCTTAAAGCAATTCCTTCTAACAGATTGCGTTTATCCGAGTTCATACTACTTCTGCTAACACGAGTACTAGTTCTTTCTCTATTTTTACCTACTAAAGCAGTACATACAGATTCGCCAAATTCTCTTCTACAGTTGTCCTCACTCAGAATTAAATCTCAAATCCCATCAAATGTCAAACTTGTTGACCTAGAAGAATTACTAACAACAGTAACAGTAATATTCCAACTATCAGGCAATGAGGATAAAAGAATCAAAGAATATACCTCATCTTCAAAGTCGATATCAACTGAACTCAATTGACTAATGATCACATTGAATTCATGATATGATTAGTAACTGATGCATCTTCGCTCATCTTCAAATTAAATAGACATCGTATCAGATAGACCTTGTTGATCGCAGAGGGCTTCTCGTAAATGTCCGATAGGGTTTTCATCAAACCCACAGTAATCTTCTCCTTGACGATGTTAAATGCGACGTTGCGAGTCAACGTCAGCCGAATAACATCCATCGCTCGCCTATCTAGCAATTCCCAATCAGATTGCTTCATCGTATCTAGCTTCTCTTTAGACAAGGGTGCATGCAGTTTCATCTGATATAAATAATCTTCTATCTACGTCTTCTATAAACCAAAGTCTTTCCCCTCAAATCTGTCTATTTTCACTTTAGCTTCTTCTGTCGCCATCGATTCGCTTCAACTCAAGCAAGCCTGGCTCTGATACCAATTATTACGCGGAACAAGTGATCGATCAAATAAATAGACAGAAAGAGTAAAGTAAATCGAACACCAGATGTATGTGATTCGGTCAAAGAGACCCATGTCTATAAGGAGAGTAGCAACGAATTCCACTATAGAACGAGCGATACACGGAGATTACAAACCATATTCGAGTAACACAAACACTTAGTATTTCTCAAGCCCCAATTACATCCAAGAACGCACACCATGTTTAGCCCACAATTCCTAAGGAAATAATCTCTCAATCTCGTAAAGGAATTACACAAATCTAACCTCAAGATTTAATCGGTTAAAACACTAATTTCATGAAAGTAATTCATGAGTAAAACTCGCAGAGAAAAGAACCCTTGCCAAGCACTCTCGCGGCGCTTCAAGACTCTAACCGCAAAACCCACGATCTCATCGTGTGTGTGTGTGTGTGTGTGTGTGTGTGTGTGTGTGTGTGTGTGTGCATGTGAAAGAGAACCCACCACCTGAAGGAAATTTCTTCTCACGTCGAATACACCAACGTCTCTTCAGATTTCAATAAGGAAACAAGAAATCATGTAATATAAAATCCTTCAGAAGAATCTTATCCCATATCACAACTACCGAGATAACTTCGCCACTAAGTAGGATAGATATCTAAATACTTCCACAAATATCCAGCTTGAGAATTTTTATTTCTTTGCGTAATCTAGATATTTTTTCTTTAGGCTTAAACTCAAGACATAATTTCAACAATCACCCAGAATCAAATCACAATCAAAATATCCTCATGATTAGCAATCTGAGATTGATTCACATTTATGGTCACCATTTTTGTTGTCGATATTGATTGAGTAACCAATTCTGTTACTGATAATTATTTCTTGAGATTCTTTCAAGTGTATATATAAGAGTTGTTATTCATTGTAACAATGCATTCAGAAATCAAAGATATACAATCTTCCTTACGCTTTATTTCTTTTCTGCATCCATTGTTCTTCTATCTTGGTATCAGAGTAGGAAAACAAAGGTGAGAGCTCATCGATCTAAATATGAATAACTCAACGCCTTCTTCCGAGCAAACTATCATGCCTCCCACTACAAACATCAACACTCCCACAGTTCCAGTGCCTACAACTTCATCTGCTGTTATCTCCAATCTCCTCTCTTCTCCATCTATCAGAGAACGCCTAGATGGAACAAATTATATGATTTGGCGCACGCAAATTCTATCGTATTTTCAAGCCTTTGAACTTATTTTTGTGATAGATGGCACCGAACTGGAGCCACCTACCCATCTTTCTCAACTATATCCACAAAATAATGGTCAAACCATACTCACTCCTAATTCCATCTATAAAGCATGGTGCATTTGGGATCAAACTACACTTGGCTGGATCCTAAATACAACGACAAGTCCCATAGTAGCACAACTCACCGGCCACAAAACTTCCGCATCGGTTTAGTCCTACCTGGCTGATGCATATACTTCTCAATCTAGTGCTCGTTCCTCTTCTCTTCGAATGCAACTCTAATCTATGAGAAAAGGTAATAGGAGTGTTGCTGAATATATACAGGAGGCTACCAATATTGCTAATCAATTACTAGCCATTAGAGAAACTATTTCTACCGGAGAATACCAGACTCGCCTCTTCTAAGGTCTCGGTTCGGAATACTCAGCTTTGGTAATTGCTCTCTTAACTATATCGGTACCCAGTCCTCCACTCTGTCCAGGAATGAACTACACAGTTTGTTGTTGTCTCACGAAGGCCGCTTAGAACTTTCGGCTTTGGATGTTGGTTAACCACCTCCAGTTGCATTTGCTGTCCAAGGTACACCACCAGCTTTTGTATCTTTTAAGCCAAGCCAGTAATTTTCTGGCTCACAATTACGCCAACCAGCACCAGCCTATGGCTCGAATTCTAGTGGTCTACTGTCCACCCCACTATCATTGATGTACCAGTTGTCGAGCGGCAGGGGTTGTCGTCGTGGTGCTCATTTATGTCAGATTTGTCGTCGTCGGGGTCACTATGCTACAACCTGCCGTGAACGATATAATTCTCAATTTGTGGCCACTCCACCTCCTTAGACTCATTATGCTGCACATGCACCCCATACCCATTATTCTGCTCCTACTTACTCACCTCAATATTGTGCCCAGTCTCCACCTCCACATGCATATTATAGCTCCTTACCACCACCTGTAATCCAATACCCATCAATTCCTCTACCACAACCTCCATATGCCCATGTTGCTTCCAGTAGGTTCCCTGATTCCGGTGTTACCCATCATGTCACGGGTAGTAATATTGTCCTTACCAATGTTGCTCCTTATACAGGCTCACAGCAACTCACTGTGGGTGATGGCGTCTTTCTTCCCATCACTCACACAGGTACTTTAGTGTCTTCCACTTCTCCTTCCTTTATCCTCAAGAATGTTTTAGTTGTTCCTAATATCACTAAAAAGTTATTATCTGTTTCCCAATTTTCTTTCGATAAGAATTGTGTTTTCTTGTTTTACTTACATATTTCCTTGCAGTGTGCTTGCGTACGGGTCAGATCCTTCTTCACGACAACCTTGATTCTGGTCTCTACTATCTCTCGGCCTCAAGCTCGGCACCTTCTCCAGCAGCCTCTGTGTCTTCTCGCTGTCGCGACCCTCTTGAGGTTGTCGGGCTCTCGAGGGCTAATGGGCCGTCCTGTCTGGTCGGACGCGGGCCTCTCCCAAGGCCCATTACCCAAATCGCAACGGAGGTATGCTTGATCGACTTTCAGTGTGGTCTAGTGACATGTGCTAAGTGTGCATGCCATGGAGTCGCCACCAATCATTTTTTTCAGAGTGTGATTGGACCACCCAATCGAATAGTTGGGAGTTTCTATTCAATTCTGCGAGAACCAGAGAAATGGTTTCGGGGACTTAGTTACACCAACTGTCAGAGTTGACGCCCTTTCGGTACCTAAGTTGACTGAATTTTCTAACCTGAGATTCATGCGGATGAGTAAGGTATGAACCCTAAATCTAAAAATTCATGCAGATAGGAGTGATTATCCTAGCAATCACAATCAGTAATAAAATGCGCAACTCAAGGAATCTAGATATGCAAATAAATCACATGACATTCCTAGTAAGGCCCTATTTATCAATCACAGCTCAAGAATGATTTAGCTGTCCTAGCCATTCTACACACGATCTAACCTAAGAAAAGCATTAGGAAGCATCGAAGGAGTTCGAGAGTACTCACATGGGGTTCGCCGTGCCCTGATTTGGTCTTGGACGAGCTATCGAGCTCATGCCGACCCGATTATATTTAGGGATCCACTCGGCGTTTTACATCATGAAATCATGTGAAACAAAAACGAAAATATTCAGCAAGGGGAATTTATTGTAGATGGTGGTCGATCTAATTGGACGTCAAGACTAAAAAATATGTAGAAATTTACAAATTAAAATACTCGAATGACATTTTTTTGCCAAATTCAACTCTATGCGTCGTGAAGAAATACATGCAATTGAACTTGAATTTTGACTATTTATGAGTTCAAAATGAAAAGGAAATTAAAATAAAAATATTGACTATTTTTCTATATTTTTACAACATCGAACGCTATTTTTCTTCATTTTTCATGTATTTTTCTATTTTTGGAAAATATTAAAAAATATGACAAATTATTTTTTTTATCAAAAATGGTTCCTTTAGCTTGGTCAAGGCTACCAAAGATGATTTTTTAATTTTTTTAACTTTTTATAGATTTTTTATGAATTTTTAAAAAATAAACTATGAAAGACTGATCAAAAATCAGGTGTCAACAGCTGCCCCTCTTTGAGAGGAATTTCGTCAGAGATTTCTCTCAAAGACAAGGTGACACCTGTGTTCCGATCGACTCGACTGGGAAAAGAAAAGAAATCATGACATCCAATTTTCATGTCCATCAATGTGTGCTTTTCCTTAAAAAGAGATGTGCTCGTTCAATTCCCTGATATGATGTAAGAAAGTTAAGGAGTAGATAGACTTCCCTGCCCCTTACCTGTCGAATGCTTGCGGCATTTTCTGTGTCTGATGGGTTCAAGTAGATTCCTAAGGACTTGTCATCGGAGTGTCCTGGGGATGTTAAGCTCTGACCTGTATGGTAGGTCAAACCATAATGGGATTCCTAACTGATAGGAACCTAAGGAAGACGCATCCTACATTTGGGAATTTGCCAAGGGTTTTGATCCGTGTGGTGGACTAAACTAGAAATGGCTTGCCTAATGTAAGGCTTATTAGGGAAAACGAATCCTCCCGCGTTCGGGATTCATCAAGGTTTTGATCCGTATGGTGGATCGGACCATTGGGTTGATCCTTCAGGCGGTCTCTACCAGTCCTTTGACCCTTCAGGCGGTTTCTACCATTCATTGACCCTTCATGCGGTTTCTACCATTGGTTGACCCTTAAGGCGGTTTCTACCATACATTGACCCTTCAGGCGGTTTCTACCATTGTTTTGACCCTTCAGGCGGTTTCTACCATTGGTTGACCCTTCAGGCGGTTTCTACCATACATTGACCCTTCAGGCGGTTTCTACCATTGTGTTGACCCTTCAGGCGGTTTCTACCATTGATTGACCCTTCAGGCGGTTTCTACCATTGAGTTGACCCTTCAGGCGGTTTCTACCATTTATGAGATTCCAAATTGATATGAATCAAAGGATGACGTACCCGCTCTTTGGGGCTAGTCGGAGACTCGATCATTCTGTGGATCGGTCTTAGAAAAGATTTGCCTACTAAAAGGCTTCACCTAAGGATGACGCACCTAGTCTTTGGGGCGGCCAAAAGTCCTGCAGAAAGCTTAGACCTGAAAAAATTTTCCTCGCCAAGAAGATATTAGTAATCTTTGGGAAGACAATAATTGTCTAACTGACAAAATTCTACAACTTAAGTTTTAGTCATGAAATGTGCATTTTGATTGCTGGAGGTTATCCAAAACATTCCTACCATATACAGATGTGATCATAAATTCCTTGCACGGAAACTCTAGATCAAACAATTTGAAAATTTCAAAAAGAGTTTGCTCAAAACATCCATTGGAGTATTTCTCATCCAAGAAGGCTCCTCACTGCTCTGTGATAATGATCTTTAATAGGGAAAGTGCTCAATTTCCTACCGACCTGTGCCTGGGTTTCAGGATCATTCGCAACGCATACATTTCGACCGATCAGGAGGTCTTTCACGGGACCGTAGTGTTAGGCTTGGATATCGGTTTCCAAGGGGGACTCACTTTTGAGTCAAGGCCGTTAAACGAAATTTTTCACTATCTGCTCCGGGTTTACAAGTCAAGAACCCTGTAAAATGAGAAAGAAATAGTCTTACTCGTACTTCTTTGAGCTAAGTTATACATTAACCCAAGTGTCTTAGTCAGATAAGACTGCTTCGGGGTTGTAACATTGGAAGGATTGGGGACCGAAAAAGGCTTATTTTTTGCCCAGAAATTGTGAAGGGTTTGGCATTGGTGATCATTGCAAATTTGCCACATGTCCTTCGAAGAACATCTCCATTTCTTGAAGTGTACACTCCTCTTTTAGAGCGCACAAGGATGTTTAAAAGCGTCTCTTGTTACATTAAGAGACCGTCTGTTTGTGTGTTTGCAATTTGAGCACGACATCATTTGGAGAGTAGTCATCTTGATCTGACTCCTTTGCAGGGTCTTTTCATCGTATATCTAGACTTTACTGGGGATATTTTGAATAGACATCAGCCTTGCTTTTTACCAGGCACTTTGCTTTTTCTTGATGTCTAGGGATTTTTCTTTTCCCCCTCTTTTTAATCCCGTGTTTTTCTTTTCTTTTGGAGCTTGGATTTTCGGCAATCATGCTAGATATGCAACTTAAACTTTGGCACGCTTCCATTCCTAAAGTGATGTTGCCTTTGCTTTGGAATATGCAATGATCACCAATAGGTTGATGAAATGAATTTGCTGGCTCAACTTGGTCGTGCAAAGGATAACAGTGTGTAGGATAGAGAAATGAATTATTCTCGTCATCCTATGACACTTGGATTATCATATAAACAACACACAAAGATTTATGTTAGTCCGAGCAAGAAAATTTCAAACCGTTTACTTTCTGATACTGTTGGACTAACCTTCATTTGCCCCAATGTGGGGTGGTTCTTGACAGGGTTGAGAATGAAAATCGCCGTTCAATGGGGTTCTCAATGGGCATCTGTAGTGTTTGGAATGAAGAAATAAATGCCTCTGTCATCTCGATCCATGTAATCGTTGCGAATGACCCTTATATCCATAGGTTAAGGTTTCGCTATGATTTCCAATCTCCTCATCTCTCAAGTGTGTATGGGACGTGTTTGGATTAGGCTCGCTTCTCTTATGAGAAAATACCCTTTTGAACAGTTCAAACGACTCTTGTTGGAAAAATTCATTTCATTTCATCAAGATTTATCCTTCAAAGGGATTTTGTGATGCACCATACATGTGTAATTCATGTTCAGACAATCTCATGTTTTAAAACATGAATGTCAATGAAGTAAGAATTCTATGTCTTTTTAGATGTGAGAATCGAATTAATTCTGAAAGTTTTTAATCTCCAATGAATTGGGAAAAGGGATACTTACCTGCCCATCGAGGCTGGAGATCCTGGAAATATAAAAGGGATATGTCATCGTATATTCTAAAAATTTACAAAAATTGGAACGATACATCTTACCCTTGGTCATATGCTCCAACGAGTGTACAAGGGTTGTGAAAATATGTCTGCCCTGATGGCGAGCTCCTGCCAAGGATAAATATTAAGCATTATTTTGGGTTTCCAAATTCAAAACAAATTGGGACGATACTACTTTACTCTTGATTTGAATTCCATTCTGCATGCCAATGTGCAGATTGTAGAAGCCGGCCCTAAAGCTTGTGGCCATGATTTCTTCGTCTGGTTGGGCAACGAATCCACCTCGAGGATTTACGTCGGAGGAGATTCATTCATCTTTTTGGGCGTGTTTCATGCACTGTTATGTTATTTGAATGCATGGCTTCTTGGGCGCCTCGTCTCTGTTCATCACCTGAGAGGAAAATGAGAGAACATTATCCCCGCATCTGATTGAAAATCATTTAGGAACGATACGTTCTTTTTACCAAATGGGTGGCTCCGCGGCCAAATGCGTTTTACATTGAAAGGATGGATTCCATTACGCTCTGCGGATGATAACTATCGCTTCAAGGACTTGCCCCACGGATTAAACGATGAATTTGATGTCTTCGGCTTCGACATGCTTTCCGGATGTAGGAATGGTTTGCCCCCATTTTCAGTGGAGATGGGTTTTGTCGAGTGGGCAACATCAAAAACTCATCCTAGATTTGGCTTTAGTCGAAGGTTGAAATCCCGACCTTGGATAAGCGAATCATGATTCATCTCCTTCTGCTTCGGATTTGTCATTTGCATGTTTCACATTTTACAATACCAACTTCGCCGCTTGATGAAAATGAATCGATGATTTTCGAATTGCCCCAAGTTCTATAGTCATCTGCGTCGAATCTCTTTGAACTTCATCGGGTGATAGACCAACTGATAAAATGATTTTTCAATCCCGAGATCGAACTCCTGACGTTTCGTACCACTTCCATTTCACTGACTACCAGGACACAGCACTATTGGCGTCCCTAACTGGTTCGTTTTTTGTTATAAAATTCTTGAAGCAGTTAGCGACCCCCATCGAGAATGAAACAAGCTCAATTTAGAGTTCATAACGACTAAAGGTCCCTTAGAACGATACAGAGCTAACCGTCTTTGAGCTCGCTCGGGCTTTTGCTCGCATTTTCCTATGTGAAGCCTTTAAATGTTTTTCTTCGTGGCGTTCAATTGATTCGCCTCGACTCTAATCTAACAAGGGATTGTCGCACTCAAGCATGATGATGCTCGCAGGTAGTACTGATCGCTGCCCCAGATTAACTCTAGGCATTAAGGAAGATTATCTTGCATGGAAGACTTTATGACAGAAAGATTAATGATACATCCAGTCACATGTGCCTAGTTCCCTTGAGGATTCTCGGTGATCAGCCAGTTACACCATGAATCAGACATATAATCGTCATTTTGGATCATAACTTCATAAGTCCATCAGTTTTAAACTGATCGATCCAGATATGGAGCTCCTCATCAAGGAAATCTTTTGATTCTTCGAGCAACTGATATTCGGGTTGACCATCATCGCTTGGCGTTGAAGGATTCCTGTTTCTGTTGTGAGCGATCTGATTCTTCGAGCTAGAACCTTCGTCGTTGCTCGAGATTATAAGAGGATAATTGATCGGTTCACTATCAAAAGCACCTTCCATTTGGGAATGGAAGAAACAAAAATCCTCAGAGCATCCGCCCGCTTGATCTTCCGAAATCATATGCCCAAGCCGGGCAGATCTTTGAACACTAGGCGCAATATGTTGATCGGGGATAGGAAGAGCACTAGCGAAAAGTTGCTGCTCAAACCAAGGAGTTCGTACCTGCTGCACTTGTGGCATATACTCTTGAGGGGTGCTGAGATGATTCAGGGGAATATTCTGATTAGCGCCCAAGTAGTCAATGGTGCTGCTACCAGCTTGGTCGGTGCCTAGATTCGACAGGGTATTTCTTACTTCAGGGGCATTGTAGTTATAGCCATGCCTAGTGTTTAGGCACAAGTTGAGTTCTTTCAGGTTCAGTGCTGTGTGGCGCTGTCTTAGCGCCCTTCTGTAGCTCTTGAGGTGACTCGCGACTCCATCTTTAGTGAGTCCTGGTATGTTCATGATCTCAAGTATGCGCGTTGGATATGCTGAGTTGATCCCTAGTTGCTGAACCGCACTAAGGAACTTGAGATGAAGCTCGGGGGACCAATTGACCCTCGTCTTCTTGCGACCCGGAACAGTGTTGACAACTTGGCTATTGCTCTCTGGCCTATTTCCAGTAGGATTTGATCGAGCCGGAAATTGTTGTGGAGGGAATTCATCAGCTTTGGATTGGTCGGTCGTGATAGTAAGCTCATCGTTAAGGAAACTCCAATCATGGTGACGCATATCACATCCTTTAGAAGGCATCGGTATTGACTTCGTAGAATTGATTTGTTCATGCATATCTCCAACAAAATCCGATTGTATCGAAGATGGTTCGAGGGAGTGGGGTGGTGAATGAGCATTTTCAATCCTCATATAAGGCTTATCAAGGAACATTTCGCCGAGAGTGATAGGGCCACCGCAATTAAGGCAAGCGATAGTGCTGGGAGCTTTCTTATACCTCATGTTCTCCGCTCGAAGCTTTTCGTTTTCCTCCTTTAGAATCGCAAGTTCTTGACGTCGGTGTTGAGCCCTCAATTTGGCTCGCTTATTTTGAAACCAAAACTTGACCCTCAAAGGTTTCATCCCTAGCTTCTGGCCCAATTCATTTCTTTGTTTCATGTTCGGGAGAGGGCATTCACTAAAGAAAGCTTCAAGCTCTTGGATTTCATTCTGAGTGTGGCACTGGCGACGTTTCCTTTTCCGGGATTGACCATCGCTGCTGCTGTTGTCGTCGCTGCTGAGATCTTGAACTTCGTTGCCGAAAGGGTTGGGTTCTGTGGTTCTGGTACCAGACGCCATCCTAGAATCTTCGAGATCTCTCAGTAGTTCATTTTCTGATATTTTTGGATCAGTCGCCTCTAGCAACTGATGGTAACCCTCAAACATGTTGGATCGAAAAATGTTCGATCAATTTTTGCTCGCTCAGGGTTCTCTACTCTCTCATGTATGCTCACTCTCTCTAAATTTTCTTTTGAGTGGTTCTGTATGCCCATGAAACGTTCTTTAAACATGGATGAAGATCATCAGGCAAGCGTTGCTCCCAAGATTTCGTATTTCCCGCTTTGTCGTCTTCTTTCTTCTTTTCAACGTGGAGGGACACCAAATCGATTTCCTTTTCTCGATATCCATGTCTGTCTCCCACTTATTTTCAAAAAGGTGGAACTACGCTCGCCTCCCGCTCAGTTTTTTAATATGATGGGACCGCCAAATCCTTTCGCAACTTTTTTCGATAGTTGCGCTTAACTCCCGTTCAATTTTAATATGGTGACACCGACATATCTTTTTACAACTTTTTTAGGTTTATCAAGCCTGAAATCGCGGACTGGGATAGATCTGATGGTTCACCGAAAGAGCCACCATTGCTTTACCCAATTAACTTGGCTCCACGAGCATTATTGCTATGCCTTTCTTCATTCTCGAGTTGCTATAAAAGGAGGAGTTAATGCAGAGAAGATTAACACTCTTACATAATTGTCTTTTCGTATTTTAATCACTCTACCACACTCATCTTCTTCTCCCTCACTCCAACGAAAATGACCTCCTCTCCTATTCGCGCTTTCTCGGCCGAAATTTTGGCCCAGTGGGAAAAACTCTATAACCTCCTCGGTCGAGGCTATGCTCATATAGCCGATCACCCAGAAACTGAAGATAAAATCCGTATTTTGCTCGTGGAAATAGACACCACCTCCATCAAGGGCACTAATTTAGAGAGGGAATATAGAATCTTCCCAACCCTCTTTATAAACTTTTTAGAGACTTACCGTGTCGCTCATCGAAAAGCTACCGTGGCTCACGTTTTGCGAGCTCGCTATGAGGATCGGTCCAACTGCTTGGTGTTGGCCAACCTTGTGGCCGATAGTCACAGAAAGGCTGTTGAGTTCGCCAACAAGCGAGTCTCGATGTTGCTTCGCGAGAGGGGAAATTTGGTGGAGCGCTTGGCCTTATCCCTGACCACCTATGAGCACGACCGTCGTAATGTCGTGTTGAAGTTTCAATGTGAGTGGCAGGAAGAAAGGCTTGACAGCATTACCGCGGATATAGCCCATGGGAGAGGACTAGTTCGGGACCTGGAAATAGCCGCCGAAGATCACGGGACCAAGGTTGCCGATCTTAAATGGGAATGTAAACGCCTTCTTCTTATGCTTGCAGATCTCGAGTCTCGAGGTGGTGAGTATAAGCAAAGCATCAATAATATGGAGGGCCAACTAGGTTCCTTTGTGATGCTAATTAGGGCTCATTGCGGTTTTATGTTTCCACCCCGATGATTTGTATGATCTGCTTTTAAGGTCCCTCGATTGAGCGAAATGAATGAAAGCTCTAATGTGTGTGTCTCAACTTCTGTATGGCTGACTTTCTCGAACACCTGACCACTCTCAACCTAGGCAAGCTGCGCTTTGACATTGATGATTCGAGCGTGTACATCTTGATTTTTTAATCTTGCTTATGATCGGATAAAGGAACCTCCCACCGCGATTATCCACAAAAAGACTTCTCTTCTCTACTTGTTTTTAACCTGTTTCAAATGAAAAGGCAGAATCAAAAGAAAGAATTTAAAAAATAAAGCATAAATCCTTTCAATTTTATGCTTACTTGTGATTAATAGGGATAAGAGCTTTTACAAGGGTTTTGGCCTTGTGCAAAAGCTTTTATCAATATTCCTCAAAGGAAAGCATATCATTGAAAGAAATGTAATTCACGATAATCGCCTTTGATCAATTCCAAGAAAATCAATGGAATGTTCAAAAGTACACAATTACGATGTGTTTTAAATTCAATTGAAGATACAGTATCCAAATTAAAGCTGTTTGCTAAGAACGAGAGTAATTTGGATATCTATCTTTTCATTAAATTTGAAAAACACGAATACTCTTGATCAATTATTGTGGATTACCAATGATGCAAAACATGCATGAACCAATTCAAGTTTATAGTTCCTTCTGGCGAAATTGGGATTGTATTGCCCTATACGGCCAAAAGGTTGTATAAGACTTCCAATTTCAATTTCATCCAAAGGAATTATAAAATTGATTTTGGAGTATTCGAGTGATTAGAAGAAATGCCACTATCACATTCCAATGACAAGTCAACAGAAATACAACAAATTTCAATCTGAATGTATATAAACACAAATAGATGCCTAATACAGTCAATCTAAGGGATCAGATAGAGAGGATCTCAGCAAAATAAATCCTATACAAGAAGGCTAGAAATGAAAAATAAAACAAAGGAATGTGATCTTAATACTTAGGCTCTTCTTGTCCACTTGGCGCTCGTAATGGGATGACACCATCTTCATCTTCCATCAAGAACATTGGGAGGAAAACACACATATCTATCCTCAAAATGGCATTTAATCCAATCACCGAAATTATGCAATGAATATAATGATTAAGAGTTGTAACAAGTTCGAGGGATAGAAAAGTCTTACCAACCAAACTTAAGAGAAAATCAAGCTTCTCTGTATTTTTTGCAGTGTTAGGTATACTAACCTTCCATAGACAAACGCATGAGACAAGTGAGGGAAAACTCCTAAAAATCAAAAGATAGGGCTTGGTACCTAAAGCCAAGGTTCTCACCTCGAATTCTGGGAAGAGCCGATTCCATTGCACAACTATCGTTGCATTGGGACTCAATCCATAGTTCGAATTGAGCGGAATTGAAAAGTGGATTACCCCATGTTTTTCCTCACGGAGATTCCATTTTCAATTCCTTCTATTGTGTTCCTAAAGAGGGCGCCTGGGGTTTTAGGCGCAATTGTGTGTATTCATTGTGTCGTGCTAAAGCAATAGACATGCATTTTATTTAACAATCACCGCTTCAATATAAACATCCACACAATCATACATCCAAAACTCATGCCTGCATAAAACAAAGTTAACAAGCACTTCACCCCTTATTTCTCCCATCTACAAAAACATCTAACACATTCGTTAGCATATACAGCTCACTTTCGAGAGCATCTGCATAAAATTAGGTTAGAAGAATCAATTAACTTTTTAATCGGCTCAAGTCCACTAAATGGTTAAGAACCAATCCCCAGCGGAGTCGCCAGTCTGTCGCGACCCTCTTGAGGTTGTCGGGCTCTCGAGGGCTAATGGGCCGTCCTGTCTGGTCGGACGCGGGCCTCTCCCAAGGCCCATTACCCAAATCGCAACGGAGGTATGCTTGATCGACTTTCAGTGTGGTCTAGTGACATGTGCTAAGTGTGCATGCCATGGAGTCGCCACCAATCATTTTTTTCAGAGTGTGATTGGACCACCCAATCGAATAGTTGGGAGTTTCTATTCAATTCTGCGAGAACCAGAGAAATGGTTTCGGGGACTTAGTTACACCAACTGTCAGAGTTGACGCCCTTTCGGTACCTAAGTTGACTGAATTTTCTAACCTGAGATTCATGCGGATGAGTAAGGTATGAACCCTAAATCTAAAAATTCATGCAGATAGGAGTGATTATCCTAGCAATCACAATCAGTAATAAAATGCGCAACTCAAGGAATCTAGATATGCAAATAAATCACATGACATTCCTAGTAAGGCCCTATTTATCAATCACAGCTCAAGAATGATTTAGCTGTCCTAGCCATTCTACACACGATCTAACCTAAGAAAAGCATTAGGAAGCATCGAAGGAGTTCGAGAGTACTCACATGGGGTTCGCCGTGCCCTGATTTGGTCTTGGACGAGCTATCGAGCTCATGCCGACCCGATTATATTTAGGGATCCACTCGGCGTTTTACATCATGAAATCATGTGAAACAAAAACGAAAATATTCAGCAAGGGGAATTTATTGTAGATGGTGGTCGATCTAATTGGACGTCAAGACTAAAAAATATGTAGAAATTTACAAATTAAAATACTCGAATGACATTTTTTTGCCAAATTCAACTCTATGCGTCGTGAAGAAATACATGCAATTGAACTTGAATTTTGACTATTTATGAGTTCAAAATGAAAAGGAAATTAAAATAAAAATATTGACTATTTTTCTATATTTTTACAACATCGAACGCTATTTTTCTTCATTTTTCATGTATTTTTCTATTTTTGGAAAATATTAAAAAATATGACAAATTATTTTTTTTATCAAAAATGGTTCCTTTAGCTTGGTCAAGGCTACCAAAGATGATTTTTTAATTTTTTTAACTTTTTATAGATTTTTTATGAATTTTTAAAAAATAAACTATGAAAGACTGATCAAAAATCAGGTGTCAACACTCGCACCAGTTCACTTACTACATGGCATCACCTTTTGGGACATGCCTCATCAGATATTGTAATTCATCTTTTAAATTCCACAAAAAACTAGCTTTTCCCGTTCTCTTTCTTTCATTTGTACGGCATGTGCTCTTAGTAAAAGCCATTGCCATCCCCACCCTCCTACCCATTCTAGGGCTACTTCCCTACTACAGCTTGTTCATTTTGATATTTGGGGTCCATCCTCTGTTCCCTCTCTTTTTAAGGCCTTTCATGCATTTGTGGAGACTCAACTTCAATGCGCTTCAATCGATTCAGTGTGATGGAAAACTCGAATTCTTATCTTCTGATATGCGCTCTCATCTTCTCCGCCATGGTATTCACCAATGCATCTCTTGTCCATACTCTCCTTTCCAGAATGGGACTGCTGAACGTAAGCATTGTCATATAGTTGAGACTGGCCTTTCTCTTGTGACACATGCTGCCGTTCCTTCTTATCTTTGGGAATTTTCTTTTGAGACTGCAGTTCACCTTATCAATCAGCTCCCAACACCTGTTCTCGACAACTTGTCTCCTTAACATGTTTTTTTTTTTCATACCACCCCTGATATATCTTACTTATGAGTCTTCGGTTGTGCATCATTTCCATACTTACAACCATATACCCCACATAAACTGGCTCCTCGCTCTAGAGCATGCATCTTTCTTGGTTACCCTCTAGGTTACAGAGGCGCTGCTATTGTCCTTAGACTCGGCGTATCTACATCACTATTGATGCTGTTTTTGATGAGACTGTGTTCCCGTTTCAACAGACTACATCTACGTCTTCATCGTCACCACCTACTATGTCTCCAATCCAGTTACCACTACCGTCGCATTCGGCCGCTCCGACCGAGCCATCAGGACGATTGGACCCCTCTTCGCTAGATCCACTATTTCCAGCATCATCATCACCATCTTCGGCTCACGTTCCTATCTCTTCATCTCCACCATCATTGGCAACATCATCACAGGCATCTACTAATCATATGGTTACTCGACTTCGTGATGGCACCATCTCTTGCAGAATGCTAAATCGAAATCACACATTTGCTCTTACGGTTGCTGTTCATCCTCATATTGAGCCTACTTGCTTTTCTCAAGCATCACGAGATCCAAATTGGAAGGCTGCCATGATCGCTGAGTACGCTGCACTTATCCATATTAACACTTGGGAATTGGTTCCACCACCTTCTCATGCTCGTCCTATTGGCTATAAATGGGTTTTTAAGGTCAAACCTCGCTCTGACGGTACACTAGAACGCTACAAAGCCTGACTTATGGCTAAGGGGTTTCATCAGCCGGCTGGCCTTGACTATAGCGAGACATTTAGCCCAGTGGCCAAACCAGTTACCATCTGTGTTGTTCTTGCACTTGCTTACTCCCGAGAATGGTCTATCCGATAGCTTGATGTATCCAATGCATTTCTCCATGGATATTTATCTGAAGAGGTATATATGGTTCAACCGCAGGGCTTTGTCGATCACAATCGACCTCATCATGTCTACCGTCTTCATCGCTCTCTTTATGGTCTAAAACAAGCTCCTCGAGCTTGGTATTAACGGCTTAGCGCCTATCTTGTTAGCATTGGTTTTCTTATCTCTACTGCTGATTCATCCTTATTTATTCAACATACTGCATCCTACAATATATTCTTATTAGTTTATGTAGACGACATAATCCTTACAGGTTCTCCCAATGCTCAACTGCCAGCTCTTTTGCATGCTCTACAAGGTGAATTTTCCATAAAGGATCTTGGACTTATTCACTTTCTAGGTGTGGAGGTACAATTTACCTCTAATGGTCTTCATCTACATCAAGCTAAGTTCACTCATGAGATTCTGGATCATGCAAAAATGTCGGATGCTCGTGATGTATCTACCCCATGCACTACCGATGAACTGTTGTCCATTATTCAAGGGGAGCCTTTACCCGATCCTCTACTTTATCGTAGTGCCACGCCTCGACTCTCGAGCCCGCGACAACCCTTGCCAAATCGCCATGAGGTCATAGAGATAGCGTCCCATGAACACTATCGACCTATCAATTACTTACGCAAGCGGAAACGTTCTAACTCCCTGACAACATAAACAAACAGGGATAGAAAAGTAGGCAGTCACAACCGTCATTCACAAAGTGACAATCACAGAACATCCATCGTAAGCATATGAGTCTAGATCTTATTACTACTAACGTACATATACAACCCCATATTTCGGGGCGACTAGACAAGACCTCAAAAGGTCATTCGGTCAAGTGAGGTCAACTTCCCATTTACTTCAACAGACAACTCCAACAGCCAATCCTTGGCATCCACGAGTCTTGTGACATTCCAAATTTCCTGCCATTTTGAGGCTGTTGAATGTGAATGTACCTTACGATGTATTTCAGTCTTGTCTCGCTCAGATCTGATCAATCTTGAGTAAACTGACCAAAAGGGAAAGGCTAACGCATGACAAGATACGTGGACCTAGGAAACTCGAAAAAGGAAATGACACTTTGACCATAAGGATTGTCGAGGGAACATTTAGATCCAATGAGGCCGATCAGATGACGATTAAGGAATACAACGCTAGCGTTATAAGATTGGATCGCGGGTGAAGCCGCTTAACCAATGTATAATTTGTAAATTTTCCTAAATCGAACTATGACGATTGGAGCCGTCGGAACTAGCGATGAACCTTCGCAATTACATGGCAACCAAAGCTGTCATAACTTGAGTTATCCTCAGTGTGATGAAAATCACAGAGTCGATACGCGTAATGTTTGCAAAAGCCGCCCGTTAGTTCGAGACAAACCGGAATTACGATCGACGGACGAATGATCATGAAATGGAAGCTCAAAATTGTAATTGGAAATAGAGATTTCCAATTCTGAGTAGGAATTAGACAATGTCTCGCCAAATGGTGATTTCGAATTGGAAAAATGATGTTTGGACTGAAAGTGCGAAAAGACCGTTTTGCCCCTAGACCATTTGCCCACGCCTAAAGAACTCAAGAAGGTCAAGATGGTCATTTTATCCATCCCTAGAGGCTGCTGAAAATGCTTGGAGAAGAAGGCAAGGAAAGTCAATGGAAGTCAAAGTCAATGAAGCAACCAATGGGAGGTTGCCAAGTGTCATCCTATGGTTAAACCAAGCATTAATTGCCATTAATTGTGATTTTGACAAAATGGCACCAATTATTTGATGGACAACCTCCTTATCTTCAGCTGGTCGACCACCCTCACTCCTCCTTGCCAATTCCTTCATTTTCCTCTTCATCTTCACCAAACAGGAAACTGCCCAGAAAAATAGTTTCTGACCCTTCTGTTCGGTGCATTCTAGCGGCTCTTCCTGGTGTCTTTTGGTCGAGCCCTTTTACCACAGGTTCTTTCAAGATGTCCTTGACATTTTGCCATGGTTTCATGATTTTTGGATCTCTGGTTTATTTATGGTGATTTTTGGAAGAACAGCGGACGGATTCTGAGTTAGCTGAGGAGAAGTGTTGGTTCTAGCTCTTAGAAATTCCAAATGACCTCAAATTTTTTAGGAGAGCTTCATAACATCTAGTACTATATTAATATGGTTTATGGCTGCAAATAGATGGTTTTAGAATGAGTTTTATGGCTGATTATGGGTGGTACAAAAATGGACAGATTCTGACTTTGAAGAGATTGGGCTGTTTCGACGTATTTGGAATATCAATCCACTTCAAATCTCACGGTGAGCTTCCTAAACCCATAAAGGAAGGTCTTAGAAAGTTTATTATTGAAGGATTGAGGATTAGAATTGATTCATGGCTCGATTGAGAGGTTGGAACACAAAAACCGGTTCTGTTTTGGATGATGTTCTTTATGTACCGATTCTGTTGGGGGCTGATATAAGAGTGTTTTGACTTCAAATTGACTCATGGGACTATCTATAATGTTGATTAAGGTGTTAGTGAAAAGTATATGAAGTGGCTTGGGATTTAGAAGTGATTTAAGGGCTATTTGGAGCAGGAAACACCAAGTTATATTCTGCTATGCATTTTACTGTTTAAACAGAATATATTAAGGGTTTGTGGAAGTATTGTGGTATATTCGATCATTTGATGAGGCATCTTGAGTTGCCATTTGATTAATGATTGAGGGAATGGTATCAAGGAAGTGAGAATTGAGTGGATTTTGACTCGACATTGATGAATTTCCTAGGACAGTACGAGAACCTTGGGTTGCCGAACATTTGTGGGGTTGATGAGGATTGATCGAAGTGGATTTTTGCTAATTGCTTGAGGTAAGTTATTCCTAAACATTTATTAGGATGTTAGGTTACTAAAGGACGAACCTTTGGGTTGGAATGAAAGGTTTTATGAAGTGATTTTGTGAGAGATGCGAGAAAACCCAAATCTGTCCTATTTTGACAAATTGAGCTTGAGTGGGTTATGGCATGGAAATGTTGAAATCAAGGTTGAATTGAGAAGTCTTAACTTGATCATGGAATGTGGTTGGACTTTTGACATGCTTTGTGGAGATTTTCGTTTCGTTTGAGTATTTTGAGTGAATTGAATCACCAATTGAGTTTCGAGATGATTTATGAAATCATGATTTTGTGTCAAGCCTTGAGTTTCGTGAAATGGCCGTGTTCATTAAATTGTCCGAGGCCTTGTTTGAATTAATTAGTGTGATGCATGTGCTTGACTGAGAATTTTATGATGGGGAATATGTTTTGTCCAGTTGAGGGACATTTGAAACGAATGCATTGTTTTGGCGATGAATCTCCCGTGTTGTTTTTGAATGATGAATTTTGAGGCATGAATTGTTTTCTTGAAATGAAAAAGCTGAGGCTTTCTATGACTGAAATTTTTATGAATAAAATGGCGTGTGGGATCACCGAGGAATTTATGTGTGCACTGGCGTGTGGGATCGCCGGGAAAAATTATAAGTGCACGGGCGTGTAGGATCGCCAATGGCGTGTTGGATCGCCGAGAATTTATAATTTGGCCAACGTATTGGGAGGGAGTTACTCCCATTGGACCTGACGAGGTCGTGCGGCTAGAGAGTCCCATACTGACACGATTCATCTCGACTGATAATGGGCGTCGAGAGTCGTATGGTGACCGAATCATCTCTAGGTCCGGACGCGAGAGTTTCATATGTACCGACGGGTCATATGGAGACCGAATCATCTCGCAGCCCTAAAGTGGGCGGCCCAAGATGGGCGAAAATGGAAAGACTTGTTTTATGAGAAATTCAAAGAATGGGTTTTGAGAAATAGAAAATGCCTCATGTTTGAAAATTTGCCTCATGATTTGAAATTGGCCTAGAGAGGGGCGTGAAAGAAAATTGGCCCAGAGAAGGGCATGAAAGAAAAGAACGTATTTTGTGAATATTTCAAGGAATGATTTTTTTGAGAAAGAAATGAAAATTTCATCTTGTTTTTGAGGTGGCGTCAAGCGTTTGTTTCTGATTGAAAACTCTGCCATTGTACGAAGCTCAATTTTACTCATGAAGTCCTTTGTCACTAGGTCAAGTCTTTTGTTTTGAAAGTACTGAAATGCCATGTTTTTTACAAGTACCCTGTTTTACCATGCCAAAGTTTTTATTACCAAAATACCCTATTTTCAAAAGTGTCTGGAGGTACTGGCAGTCTAGTTTAGGATTAGGTTTAGCTTACTGAGATTTATATCTCACCCCGTCGTGGGACAACATTTTCAGGTCCCAAATGAAGGAAACCAGTGCTCGCCATGGATTGGCATTCGATGAAGTCAATGGAAGAAATAATCATGAATCATTTTGTGACCAGAGGGTTGTAATGAAGTTGTTTGGGGATTTAGCATTATAACCTCTGATGTATGATTGACCTTTATATAAGGTGTACCCTTTTGTCCTAAGTCATCTTGTGTTTTATTTTTATGGAGTTGTCCTCGCTTTCGCATGCATGTTTCATAAATATCTTTAAGCATTGGCCGTTGGTTCCTGGGAGATTATCAAAGGTAATGGCGGAGGTGGGATGCTCACGTGCTCGCCGGGTTCGGGGCGTAACATCCTCGTTTAAGTGGTATCAGAGCGAGGTTAGCTTGATCTAGTGTGATTGAGGTTTAGAGTGATAAGGAGTGATGACTTGATGACAATTAGATAGTGAGACCTTTAGGACTAAGCATTGATCATTGAATCATGGGGATTATAGGCTTGAACTTGTGTTGCACTTTAATGGTCATAGTAGCAATTACGATTGATGATTTTGGGTGGAAATATGATTGAGGTTCATAAGGGAGTAAACAGAAATTGAGGAGCTATAAGCATGATTTTGAGGTTGCAATTGCATTTGAGGTTAATAGAGGATTGCCTATGAGCAAAGGGTCGATTTGATTTTATGATCATGATTGTGACTTTGAGGTATATGGTTGATCTAGGCACTTGATCTGTGAGATGAATGGTCCTTTGCGGTAATAGAAATCTTCTACTACTAAGAGTTGATCCTAGAGCGAATGTGATGTGGCGAGTATTGAGGATGGTCATTTGTGGAATTAGAAACCTTCCATGGATAGGGAATTGACTTGAGAATGAATGTGATATGGAGAGTGTTGAGGATGATCATTCATTGCATACGTTTATGGCATTAAAATGACAGTTGAGGAAGGTGAATGCATGAGCTTATCATTATTAGACTTGACAAACTGTCGCTTGGTATGGGACGAGTTGATGGGATACCTACAAACTGTAATGAAGCATGTTATGGGACGTGTGGAACGGGACTCTCTTCGTAGATGCATGTCTTGGGACAACCTGCAACGACCAGGTCTGACGAGGGCGGGGAGTGTACGCCGGGACAGAGAGGTTCGGACAAGGAGCGGCTCCTGGCAGGCTTCTAAGATAGCAAGGAGGCAGGAATGACCCAAGTCATAAATTGAAAGAGAGAGTCTAGGTATCGGATTGAGTCTAATTTTGGTTAAGAGATGTATTGCACCAAGGTGATCCTCATAGTGAATTTTCAAATCGCATGGCATTTGTAATGCGCGTGTGATTTGCATGGTTAGAAGCTTCGTACATGGCAGTGGGTGTTGTTTGAAAAAGAAAATTAACGCTTGTGTTTGGCCTGTATGGCGAGTTTTGGCCTTGAGTGCCGTTTGACTTGTATCTTGTGAAATTGAGATGGCCTGGTGAGTTTTTGCTAAGTCGCAGATACGTCTGGACTTAAAGTGTGAGCACTTGACCCAATGAATTGCGACTTGAGAGTTTGTCTAGCAAATGGTGATTGGTTGAGTTTTGGCCTAGTTGAGGCTTGCCTAGTTATTGGCCGTTATTTGAGAATCTGCCTCGTGGAGGCTTGCTTAATGTGTGATTGCTGCTTAAGGATGATTTGGAATCCTTGGATAATAGACAACCAATTGAGAGTTGTTTGGGAACCGCTGGATAGTTGATTACTGGTGATGAATGATGAGATGAGCAGCTGAAGACTGCTAGACTTGAGTATATAGCTTAAGTATTAAATTCATGGAGGGAATCATAGTGGTTCAAGTGATATGAGAACCTAATAAGGTTGAAAGACTAGAGTACGGTAGCTAGAGGAGCACTTGGCTCGTATATGCGAGATTCAAGAAGATCCAAGCATTGAGATGGATCATGAGAGTTGAGTAAAATCGAGCGACCGTAGTATGAGTACTGGAAGAAAGTATGGCTCGATTTTGTTGATCGTGCGAGACCCAAATGTAATAAGGGGGGTCATGAGAAATTTAAATAGAGATGGGGAAATTTGATGGGTAGACAAGTTCGAGAGGAAGCTACCCTTGTACCTAAGTCGCTGAGACGACTGATGCTAGTGTTGATGAGTTAAGTGATGGAAGTCACGACAAAGGTAATCCTGAGACTACTCATTTCCAAAGTGGAAACGTGGACATGAATAGCGAGAATTTTGAAAAGCTTGTGAGGCTATGTATAAAGTTGAGATTGATTGAGTCTGATGAAGGAATGGACTTTAAAAGCTTTATGGCTAGTGATTATTCCTGACTTTGAAGAATGGTAATGGGACTCAGCAAGAGAAGTGAATGATCGAAAGATATGTGAATAAAAGAACTCCTGCTCAAGGATTACGAGCAAAGGGATGTTCAGTATGGAACATGGAAGTGCTTGTAAGAAACGACTTTTACCTTGGCGTGAGTCTTGTAATGAGAGACTGGCATGTCGTTCCTTCCGTCGTGGGGAAAGTTGAGAAAAGAGTTATGTTAGTTGTTTGACATTGATGATTTTATGAGATTGATTGAGGACGAATCGAAACCACAAGAAGTGGTATTGTGTACTATCACCCCTTAAGAGTAGGGTGTCGTTTTGAAAGGACGATTGGAGCACGAGATGGTCGTTGAGGGAAAGGAAAGTGAATGGACTTGATAGTCCTAGTTGTTCATAATGCGAATGAATGGTTGAGTAAGCGAAAAGAGCACTTAGAGTGTAACTGCAAAGTGACTCGAGGTGGTCGAATTGAGTATTCGATACGAGAATTTGTGGAGACCAAGGAAGAACCTCGACTCCCTAGAATTTTGTCACTACAGGTAACTAAGTCACCGGAAGAAGAGTGTCAGATATGGTGAAATATGAATTTTGGAGTGGAGGTACAACCGTTAGCGCAGACCCCAAGATTGACACTCTAAGGAATGGAAAGGACTAAGTGGATTCGAAGTAAAAGAATGCCACTGAAGTGTATGGTTTCCTTCATAGGGTAAGAGGCCCTAGTGTGAAAGGTAGAGAACATCCGAATTGTCTGGATATTAAGATTGAGCGTCTAGATTGAGGAAGAAGATGCAGAATTTGAATTATCCCTGGAAGTGAAGTCTGAGAAACTGTCCTGTAGATAGCGTTGAATTTCGGGATATTGTCGACGTTCGGTTAAATGGATGAAATGGATAACCGTCGGATGGAGTATCTAAGAAGTTCTTGGATTGATTGTTACCGTCTAAAGAGACGATGAGTGGATTCATTTAAGGAGTCATGAGAAATGTGAATGACCTTCGAGAGTAACCTATGGACTCTAAATGTATGCTAATTGCGAAGAAAACGAGCTTGGGTCTGATGAGGTAAGATTCCTCAGTTGTGAAATTTATGAGAAACGAAGTCCCTGTGGAGCATTTAAGAAATGAAATAAGTGATGAATCAACTAAAGTCGATGTGGGTTGCTGGAAGTTGAGATTTCGTGAGATTGGTGAATTGTTATAGACGGATCGCGAAAAGATTCCTCACAAGAATTGTTCCATTGATGAAAGGGACTAGGGACGAGATGTAACGTGAATGTGTGAATGAACGTGATAAGTTTTCGAGGACTTAAATCAAGTTGACGACTACGTGGTGAATGACGTTCCTATTGGGAATCGAAAGAGTCGAGAGAATCATAATGACGTGGCATAAGAAGGGAATTTGAGGCATAACAAGACAATCTAAAGTAAGCATTGTATGTACGCCGAGACAGTAGGGCCATATGAGTTGGAACTTCTACTGTGTGATTGGAGTCGGTTTGCGAATGTCCTCGCGACAAAGTTTGGGAAACATTGTTTGGATGGAAGAAGATTTCAAGTCTATATCTACCACAAAAGAATAAGGTAGTGGTTTCCCGAAAGGAATTGATGAGAAGCAACGCCGACGGATGAATTTATTTACGGATACGGGAGTGTTGCTCGTGTAAAGAAAGACCTCGTAACTGGGTGAAATGCAAGAGTTGGAAATGTTGATTGCTCTAAGGGAATTGAGGGGAAGGAATACCCTTTACGAGTTGATGGATTAAATTGGTCATTGGAGGATCTCGAATGTAATCGAGGAAGAGCTATTAAGGACTTAATCATGAGTTTGCCAGATAAGTCGAGAAGGTTACGGTTTGATTTGGACGATCGAGGGTAAGCTAATGGAAATTGTGCGTCCTTGACGATACGAAAAGATGTTGGAATTGGATGATTATGCCAAATGGTAAAGGCGCCAACGAGTACGTTTTCATGACGATCTGGTAATGATTGTGAGAAGTAAAGAACATGAATTTAAGGTGACGTTTTGGAAAAGCCTTTCGACTGGGAATTTCAAAAGCAAGGCTGCAGTGTGATGCACGTGTTATCCTCGGATTAATAGGCAAATTGAACGGAGGATCCGAGTGCTTGAAGGTGTATCACCGATAGATATCATGAATGTCTGAAGAGAATAGAGAAAGGCAAGTACAGGTTCAGGATTGAGAAAAGCAAATCCTGGAGGAAGATAACTTTTATCAGAGAAGACAAGTGGGAACATCAAGTAATGGGAGGATCTACTTTGGAGAGTGAGGATGCGATGGGGCGTCGATACCCCGTGAGATTGGATCATTGGAAAGTGGCAAATTTCGAGGACAAAATTTCTTTAAGGGGGGAAGAATTATGACATTCTGAATTTCCTGCCATTTTGAGGCTGTTGAATGTGAATGTACCTTACGATGTACTTTAGTCTTGTCTCGCTCAGATATGATCAATCTTGAGTAAACTGACCAAAAGGGAAAGGCTAACACATGACAAGATACATGAACCTAGAAAACTCGAAAAAGGAAATGACACTTTGACCATAAGGATTGTCGAGGGAACATTTAGATCCAATGAGGCCGATTAGATGACGATTAAGGAATACAATGATAGCGTTATACGATTGGATCGCGGGTGAAGCCGCTTAACCAATGTATAATTTGCAAATTTTCCTAAATCGAACTATGACGATTGGAGCCGTCGGAACTAGCGATGAACCCTCGCAATTACATGACAACCAAAGCTGTCATAACTTGAGTTATCCTCAGTGTGATGAAAATCACAGAGTCGATACGCGCAATGTTTGCAAAAGCCGCCCGTTAGTTCGAGACAAACCGGAATTACGATCGACGGACGAATGATCATAAAATGGAAGCTCAAAATTGGTAATTGGAAATAGAGATTTCCAATTCTGAGTAGGAATTAGACAATGTCTCGCCAAATGGTGATTTCGAATTGGAAAAATGATGTTTGGACTGAAAGTGCGAAAAGACCGTTTTGCCCCTAGACCATTTGCCCACGCCTAAAGAACTCAAGAAGGTCAAGATGGTCATTTTATCCATCCCTAGAGGCTGCTGAAAATTCTTGGAGAAGAAGTCAAGGAAAGTCAATGGAAGTCAAAGTCAATGAAGCAACCAATGGGAGGTTGCCAAGTGTCATCCTATTGTTAAACCAAGCATTAATTGCCATTAATTGTGATTTTGACAAAATGGCACCAATTATTTGATGGACAACCTCCTTATCTTCGGCTGGTAGACCACCCTCACTCCTCCTTGCCAATTCCTTCATTTTCCTCTTCATCTTCACCAAACAGGAAACTGCCCAGAAAAACAGTTTCTGACCCTTCTGTTCGGTGCATTCTAGCGGCTCTTCCTTGTGTCGTTTGGTCTAACCCTTTTACCACAGGTTAGTTAAAGATGTCCTTGACATTTTGCCGTTGGTTTCATGATTTTTGGAGGTCCAGTTTATTTATGGTGATTTTTGGAAGAAAAGCGGACGGATTCTGAGCTAGCTGAGGAGAAGTGTTGGTTCTAGCTCTTAGAAATTCCAAATGACCTCAATTTTTTTAGGAGAGCTTCATAACATCTAGTACTATATTAAGATGGTTTATGGCTGCAAATAGATGGTTTTAGAATGAGTTTTATGGCTGATTATGGGTGGTACAAAAATGGACAGATTCTGACTTTGAAGAGATCGGGCTGTTTCGACGTCTTTGGAGCATCAATCCACTTCAAATCTCACGGTGAGCTTCCTAAACCCATAAAGGAATGTCTTAGAAAGTTGATTATTGAAGGATTGAGGATTAGAATTGATTCATGGCTCGATTGAGCGGTTGGAACACAAAAATCGGTTCTATTTTGGATGATGTTCTTTGTGTACCGATTCTGTTGGGGGCTGATATAAGAGTGTTTTGACTTCAAATTGACTCATGAGACTATCTATAATGTTGATTAAAGTGTTAGTGGAAAGTATATGAAGTGGCTTGGGATTTAGAAGTGATTTAAGGGCTATTTGGAGCAGGAAACACCAAGTTATATTCTGCTATGCATTTTACTGTTTAAACAGAATATATTAAGGGTTTGTGGAAGTATTGTGGTATATTCGATCATTTGATGAGGCATCTTGAGTTGCCATTTGATTAATGATTGAGGGATTGGTATCAAGGAAGTGAGAATTGAGTGGTTTTTGACTCGACATTGATGAATTTCCTAGGACAATACGAGAACCTTGGGTTGCCGAACATTTGTGGGGTTGATGAGGATTGATCGAAGTGGATTTTTGCTAATTGCTTGAGGTAAGTTATTCCTAAACCTTTATTAGGATGTTAGGTTACTAAAGGACGAAGCTTTGGGTTGGAATGAAAGGTTTTATGAAGTGATTTTGTGAGAGATGCAAGAAAACCCAAATCTGTCCTATTTTGATAAATTGAGCTTGAGTGGGTTATGTCATGGAAATGTTGAAATCAAGGTTGAATTGAGGAGTCTTAACTTGATCATGGAATGTGGTTGGACTTTTGACATGCTTTGTGGAGATTTCCGTTTCGTTTGAGTATTTTGAGTGAATTGAATCACCAATTGAGTTTCGAGATGATTTATGAAACCATGATTTTGTGTCAAGCCTTGAGTTTCGTGAAATGGCCGTGTTCATTAAATTGTCCGAGGCCTTGTTTGAATTAATTCGTGTGATGCATGTGCTTGACTGAGAATTTTATGATGGGGAATATGTTTTGTCCAGTTGAGGGACATTTGAAACGAATGCCTTGTTTTGGCGATGAATCTCCCGTGTTGTTTTTGAATGATGAATTTTGAGGCATGAATTGTTTTCTTGAAATGAAAAAGCTGAGGCTTTCTATGACTGAAATTTTTATGAATAAAATGGCGTGTGGGATCGCCGAGGAAATTATGTGTGCACTGGCGTGTGGGATCGCCGGGAAAAATTATAAGTGCACGGGCGTGTGGGATCGCCAATGGCGTGTGGGATCGCCGAGAATTTATAATTTGGCCAACGTATTGGGAGGGAGTTACTTCCATTGGACCTGACGAGGTCGTGCGGCTAGAGAGTCTCATACTGACACGATTCATCTCGACTGATAATGGGCGTCGAGAGTCGTATGGTGACCGAATTATCTCTAGGTCCGGACGCGAAAGTCTCATATGTACCGACGGGTCATATGGAGACCGAATCATCTCGCAGCTCTAAAGTTGGCGGCCCAAGATGGGCGGAAATGGAAAGACTTGTTTTATGAGAAATTCAAAGAATGGGTTTTGAGAAATCGAAAATGCCTCAAGTTTGAAAATTTGCCTCATGATTTGAAATTGGCCCAGAGAGGGGCGTGAAAGGAAATTGGCCCAGAGAAGGGCATGAAAGAAAAGAACGTATTTTGTGAATATTTCAAGGAATGATTCTTTTGAGAAAGAAGTGAAAATTTCCTCTTGTTTTTGAGGTGGCGTCAAGCGTTTGTTTCTGATTGAAAACTCTGCCATTGTACGAAGCTCAATTTTACTCATGGAGTCCTTTGTCACTAGGTCAAGTCTTTTGTTTTGAAAGTACTGAAATACCATGTTTTTGACAAGTACCCTGTTTTACCATGCCAAAGTTTTTATTACCAAAATACCCTATTTTCAAAAGTGTCTGGAGGTACTGGCAGCCTAGTTTAGGGTTAGGTTTAGCTTACTGAGATTTATATCTCACCCCGTCGTGGGACAACATTTTCAGGTCCCAAATGAAGGAAACCAGTGCTCGCCATGGATTGGCATTCGATGAAGTCAATGGAAGAAATAATCATGAATCCTTTTGTGACCATAGGGTTGTAATGAAGTTGTTTGGGGATTTAGCATTATAACCTCTGATGTATGATTGACCTTTATATAAGGTGTACCCTTTTGTCCTAAGTCATCTTGTGTTTTATTTTTATGGAGTTGTCATCGCTTTCGCATGCATGTTTCATAAAGATCTTTAAGCATTGGCCGTTGGTTCTTGGGAGATAATCAAAGGTAACGGCGGAGGTGGGATGCTCGCGTGCTCGCCGTGTTCGGGGCGTGACATGTCTTCATCCGAAGGGACCTGAAATTGTTATCTCACGACGGGGCGAGAATAAATCTTAGTGAATCAAGCCTAAGCTCGGTTAGGAAACTGATTCGCCCAGGACATCCTAACGGAAGCTCAAAGACCACACATGCACGTATAACAGCTATTCACAAAAAACAATATAACAACCATCCACATGCATACTTACCAGCCTCAGCCACACATAATGCAATGCTTGACTCAACTCAACAGTCAAACCAATCAATCACTCAATCACAGCATTACATCCACCAGGACAATGCACACAATACAATAATAACTCGAACACAAGCGAGTATGAACGTCCGTCTTCCTACTCCATTTGTCTCATTCCAAACTTCGTAGTCGGGATGCGCTCACACTAACCCATGCACAAAGTTACATTGTATTCAACCCTTTTATTAACGGTGATTGTGCCTACGGCACAAAAGAAGATCGGCGCGAAAGAGGGCGTGATTCGACTCTCCCAATAACGCGATCCAACACCTCAGTGCGATCCAGCGTCTTACCGGCAGCACCGGTTTACGTTCCTTTACTCTCGGCAACGGCTACTACAAGTGGTGTATCCAGTGTACCCATCACGGCACCAGTAAGTAGGCATCCCTAAATGGGACGTCGGTCCAGCTCCGACTGCGACCGGCATCCGATAATCCCTTAAGACCGTACGTCTGGTCCGGGGCATGAATTATCATGCTTCTGGCAAGTCATATGGTTCCGTACAGATCATAGAAGATGAACTTGCCAGGAACATCATTATTTTCCCTCATATGACCATACATAATACATCCAGCAATCAACCCTTTTCATTATCTTTGGTTAAGGCCGGATGCTCACACAGGTATGTAAAAGTCTCAGCCAAAGGCCATTTTCACTCTAAAATATGTATTTTGACTTCGCACACAGTCATATGCAAATGCAGACTATGCACAAGTCATCACACACAGGGCGATTAACCCTCAATCAATAATCCAACAGCCAATAGTCATTTCAGACAATCAACCAAGCCATCCAACGAGGTAAGCCATACAACCTTGAACAATCAATCCGATTAGGCCACTTGAAGGCTTGAATTCATGCAATAATTATTTATTAGTCAAACCAGTCAATTTAAATCGTCGATCGCTCACTCGTCTCTAGCCTATCGCTCACTCGTTATCAAACAGCGGCAATCCATTGCCCAATCAATAAATCAATATTCATCTAGCAACAATTAGCCATAGACAATTCAATCACTCCAGCTAACCAATTCGATCGGTCATTTATCCTAATCCCAATTTCTATTTAGACCGGCCCCGATCGTGTACCTAAAATCCACAATTGACTAAACGACTAAACCTAGGCGCAATTAGCGCCCTAACCAAGGATTAGGGTCAACTCACAAATAGCTAGCTCGGTGGTCCTAAAAACGACGACGCGGCGACGACGGTTCCCAGCGACGACGACGGCAACGACGGCGGTTCACGACGACTCAAGGGTTTAATGCATGGCAACTCGTCCCAAAACCTCGGGGCACCACGAGGAGGTCCGGTAAGGTGGCAGCGGCAACGGCGGAGCTCCGGCGAACGGTGGCCGGCTGTGAACAGTAACGGTTAGAATACGAAACAAGGGAAACCGGGCCGTTTGGGGGTGTTTTTCGGCGTCGAGGCGAGGCCGGCTAAGCTTAGAGGGCTCACCCAGGGGTCAAGGGCAACCTACGGGACCAGCCAAGGGCGGCGGGCGGCGGCCGGAAGCGGCTGAACAACGTCCGAACAAAACCGGCCGAACAGGGGACAGGGGACTCGCGCGAGTAGGAAACAGTGAAACGGTTCCGAGGCGATTTCGGGTCCCACGCGCGGCTGCTAACTTTGCCAAGCTCAGGGACGACCAAGAGGGGCCTTGGGAGCTCGCTGGTGGCGGCGGTGAGAGGCGACGACGGCCGGTTCGGCGGGATAGAAGAAAATCCCAAACCGGGTCGAAAATAGGGCACCGAAGCTTTCACGGCTGTTCGCGGCGGTTCCGGCGGGCAATCGGCGGCGGGGTTGAGTCGAGGGTGTCGAGGGGAGGCCGAAGGACAAGGCCGAGGTGGTGGGTGGTGGCCAGAATGGCCGGAGGAAGCCCCGACGCTCTCGGGTCTTCGCGGCCCGAAACAGGGCACGACGCTCCCGAGCTCCCCCGCGGCTGTCCGGCGGCCAACGATGGCCGGTCTTGGCCCTACGGGACGGAGGACGATCGGTGAAGGTGGTGGTGATCGGAAGTGGGACGGTGGTCGGTGAAAATCCGACGGAGGAGGGAGGAGCTGTCGTCCATGGTTTGGCAAAGAGAAGATAACGTGAGAGGGATCATGAGAGAGGGAGAGAGAGCAGACGTGAGTGAGTGGAGAGAGAGAAGAGTAGGTGAGACTTGACTAGTGGGTGGGAGATGTGATGGGTGAATAGTGCTAGGGGTCAATTCAATTTGAATTATTGAGGGGCAATTCAGTCTTTTGGAAATTCGGGACTGAAATGAAATTTCGGCATACTGATAGAAGGTATTTTCACAAGCTAGGTTCAGTTAGAATTACGTTCGGGTGCAATGATTAGGATCCTAAGTCGCGACGACTAAGAACTCGAAACCTAATCTAAACTGGCTGAAACTTCAAGACTCGTCCAATTAAAGTCTCTTCAGTCTTTACAATCCAAATTATTTTCCCGAATGAAATTCAATTTAATTTCCTTATTGAATTCAGGCACTTACAGGGGTCGAATTTCCAGGGCGTCACATGTAGCATTGTGGGTGCCCTCCAATACTTAACCCTAACTTGGCCTAGCATTGCATACTCAGTGAATACGGCTTAGAGGGGTCGAAACCTAATCTAAACTGGCTGAAACTTCAAGACTCGTCCAATTAAAGTCTCTTCAGTCTTTACAATCCAAATTATTTTCCCGAATGAAATTCAATTTAATTTCCTTATTGAATTCAGGCACTTACATGGGTCGAATTTCCAGGGCGTGTCACACGTAGCATTACGGGTGCCCTCCAATACTTAACCCTAACCTGGCCTAGCATTGCATACTCAGTGAATACGGCTTGTCAATTTCTTCATGCTCCTACTACTGCACATTGGCATGCTGTGAAACGCATTCTGCGATATCTGACGGATACTCCTCGCTATGGCCTTATCTTCACTCGCACTTCTTCTATGGTTCTTCATGCATTTTCTGATGCTGGGTGGGCTGTGATTGTGATGATTGTCGCTCTATTGGCGGATATTGTGTTTTTCTCGATCGTAATCTTATATCTTGGTATTCTCGCAAACAACGAACTGTGACATGTTCTAGTATTAAGGCTGAATACAAGTTGCTAACATGACTGCTAAAGTTATGTGGATCGAATATCTTCTTCGTGATCTTCATGCTCCACCGCCTCATCCATCCACGCTCTGGTGCGACAATCTTTCTACTATTTATCTTACAGCGAATCCAGTTTTTCGTGCTCGTACAAAACATGTGGAGATTGATTATCACTTCATTCGTGAGCGCCTTGCTCGCGGACAACTTTATGTTCAATTTATCTCCTCAGTTGTTCAGCCTGCAGACATTCTTACCAAAGGATTGTCGTCTACTCGGTTACGTCTATTAAGATCCAAGCTGATGGTTTGTTCCGCACCATTAGCTTGTAGGAGGATGTTAATGTTATCTACAGCTCGCACCAGAATCGAATCACAATTACCCATAATTAGAATATCCTCGTGATTAGCAATCTGAGATTGATTCAAATTTATGGTTACCATTTCTGTTGTCGATATTGATTGAGTAACCAATTCTGTTACTGATATTTATTTCTTGAGATTCTTTCAAGTGTATATATAAGAATTGTTATTCATTGTAACAATGCATCCAAAAATCAAATATATACAATCTTCCTTACGCTCTATTTCTTTTCTGCATCCCTTGTTCTTCTATCTACTCCTCAAGTCGCAACCGTTCCAGATCACCAGCAAGCACTAAGCTAGATTCGAATCAAGGAGTTCGATGCGAAATGAAGCCGGAGAGAATCAAAGCACGCAAGCTAATGGAAAGATTGGAGAAAATAATTCACTAATGGAAGACACAAACGTACATTTGGTTTCTGATAGAACTAACACAATTCTAGAACAGATCGTTACCTCAAAACAGATAAAGAGGCAAAAATGATAACAAACTAGGAAATTCTTGTGAGAAAGAGAAATCTACACGAGTACACTGAAAAGAACCAAGGCTTAAAGCCATCGAAAAAGAAAAAGTGAGAATGGCAATACTAAGAGCATTAAGAATAAGAAGAAGAGCATGCTTGGTAATAGCCTAACATGAAGGTCATCATAGAGAAGCGAAGGCCATCACAAAGAACCGCTCTTATGCTCGGGCGGCTTCTTCTCTTCATTGTTCTCCTTCGGCTCCTCGGGCGGGTTCTTCTCTTCATTGTTCTTCTTCGACTCTTCGGGATTTTTCTTCTCATCCTTCATCTTCGGCTTCCCACTCTTTTTCTTTTGATCAGCCTCCCATTGCTGTTGCGCCTCCTTTTTCCTATTCTGCTCTGCCTTGTATTTCTCCTTTTTCATCTCCCTATTTTTCTGATTCGTTTTCCTCTCCTTATTCTTTTCTCCCTCCTCTATTTCTTTGTTAGTTTACGGAATGGATCGTAAGTGTGTGTTTGTTTATGAGGAAACTTTGGGCAAAGATACATGAGAGTGGCGGCAAGGGAGCACCGACAAACAAGGAAACACTCTTATTATTTAGTTGAGCAATACATAGAGAGGAGGAAAGGATATGTTGGTTTTTCGGCTACACATACACGGACGTCCACTACTCCTATTTATAGGAATTACAACCGACTTAGTGGAGAATTCTAAGTGGTTCTCAACATTTCCATCGCCTCTTCTTTTTCTTTTCTATACAATTCTAACTACAAATTCTAGAAAATTCTATACCACCTAACCACTTGATATTTTGTAGAATTCTTCTAGATTTTTCTAGCTAATATCTATCTTGAAAATTCCGGAAATTGGATCAATAATTGCTGGAAAATCTCTCATAATGTTTTTATGATAGAGAATTTTCAACCCAGCAAAGTTGAAGTGGCCAAATCTTCGATGCCATAGCCATGATTCATCAAATTGCGCTTTCATGGCTATATCTCTAACATAGTTCCATCGAATATGAAAATTCCTATTTTTCATCTTAACAGAGGCAACAATATTCTTATACTTGTCATAGATAATGCAGGCATCTCCACTAAAATATAGGGAATATCCATATTGTATCATTTGGCCCACACTAAGCAAATTTTGTGCAAGACTAGGCACCAGATACACATCATGAATATATTTTGGGCTTTTATTTGTTTCAACGGCGATAATGCATTTTCCTTTTGCATCAACTAATGCGTCGTTGCCCAATTTAATTTGATTTTTCACCGATGTGTCAATATTGGTGAATATCGATTCATCCCCCGTCATATGATTGCTACGCCCACTATCAATGTCCATGTGTTATTTTTCTTCTCATTTGTCGCTTGGCCAGCATAAAATGTATTGTCTTTTCTTTTCCTTTCTTCAGCATAGTTGGCACGGGAATTCAATTTCAAGCGATAACCTTTTTCTACGTGGCCATATCTTTTACAAAAACGGCACCGTGATTTATTTCTAAACCAACAATCTTTCTCTCGGAGGGTGGCTCGCTCGCTGGCGCGTGGAAACAATGAGTCTCGATCGCACCCGAATAAAATGATGAAGATGGCGCAATGGCGGTGATCGCCACGAGGACGAAGCTCTCTGGATTTCTGCGCGCTCTCGTCGACGGCGAATCTCGGTCGCCATTCCTGAGGCGCGCATATATAGAAAAGCAAAAAACATCATGCAATACTACGGACGAGAGCATCAAATGTGCTTCTGATGGATAAAGGATAAAAAAAGATTGATGGGCGGATGTAAAACCGAGTGTGAGAAAAATAAAACTTGATGGAATAAAGAATCTTCTTTAATATTTCCATGTTTGCAAAATAATTGAAAGAATCCAAGTGTTGCTTGACTAGCCCTCGCACCTGAAATCATCAAATTATAAATAACAATTGGCAGAACTGCACCTTCCATTTCCTAAATAGTTACTGGACATAAGAACATCAATATAAACGTTGATTACCTTCAAGAACTCGGGCACGAGCTGAAATTTGTCAACAGCTGATTTTATTGGGGCGGCTATCTTTCGATAGTCGACATCTGTGTGACTGGCATCATCAAGAAGAATGAAGATAACTTTCAAAATTCAAATTGTGGACAGGTTAACTATCTTAGCCAATGACGGTTGTGATCAAGAATTTTAACTTGGAATCAGTGAAAGTACCTTTTGTTGCGGAGGTTTTCCATGAGCTAAAAAAAAGCCGCAAAATTTTAGCTCTGCGCGATCAAGTTCACGAAATTAAATAGAAGGAAATTGCAGGAATAGCAATTGGATAGCCAGTTTCGTAGTTTGCTAACGGGAAAACCTCTTGCACCTGCCCCATAAGATTAAAAATTCATCAGTTTCAGAGCCAAAGCACGGCAAAATATGTGTCAAGTATCTATTCCGTCCCCGCTAGCTTCGCAATCCCACATCAATTTCACAGATTTCAAGCAATTAAAAATCATGTACAGCGATGAGAGAGAGAGAGAGAGAGAGAGAGAGAGAGAGAGAGAGAGAGAGAGAGAGAAGAGAGAGAGAGAGAGATCACCGGCTAACCGGACTGAGATGGCAGCGACCGCCGAGAAGGTTCGAGCGGGCGTGCGATGTGGCTGAGGCACTGCGGTAGCGGGGCAGCCGGGCTGTGGTGGAGGTGCGGCGGCCGAGCGATGGTGGTGACGTCGGGCGGTGTTGTAGTTTGTGGTGCAGGGGCAGCGGACTAGGCGTCCGTCGATGGGGGGTTTTAGGGGAGGCAGGACGGTACCGTCACTAAAAGGAAACGGGTGCCACTTAGCCGGGCGAATTCCTTGGGAAAATCATAAATCCCACTAGACAAAAAGAAAATTTTAATACCATGAAATTCTGAATTGGTATGCATATGATAAATTACCACGAATTATTTTTTCACCGCAAAAAATCCAAACTAGTGTACATGCGATAAATTTATTCTAAACTATTTTTTTAACCACAAAAAATTAATCCAAACTAGTATGTTTGTGTTAGAATCACCATAAACTAATCACTCACCAAATACCTTAAATTATATAAAATTTACCCTCCGCTAGTTTTCATTAAATTAGATTAATACCATAAAAAAAACTTCAAATTAATACACTTATGACAAATAGAGGATAAAAACCTTAAATATATGCATCCAACAAGTGTCCCATGTCATCCAAATCAGTTATTTGACGATAAAATTTAACGAAAATTAGCAAAGGGAAAATTTATTACATATATATCAATTCATGGAGTAAGTTTATCAAAAGTGTATAAAAAATGATTTGGGGTAAATTTGTTATGGGTGTACTAGTTTTCGATTTTTCAGAGTATTATTGACCCAAAAAAATCAGCCAAAATAACATTATTAGTGTGAGATAATTTTACATTAAGTGCAAAAAAAAAAATGATCCAAACATGTTTATTCCAAGGGAAAAAAGTTGTCGATTTCACTAAGAAAATAGAAAACAAAATCCAAATTAAAAGAGCTAAGTTAGTGAACCAGATTCTTTTCGAGCGAATTCATCTGTTTCCAGAATGAAAACTTAATCGCGGTTTATTTTATCCCTTAAGTAAAAGCTCATGTACTTTTTTTTTTCATTTGGAAAGTGAGGATAGTTTTGTCATTTATGTAATTCATGCAATATTTTGGGGATTTGGCTGAAGTATTCTAAGGGAAGCTGTTTTTTAATGCCAAAAAGAAAATTCTACGTTTCTTTTTGGTGAAAAATAAAAGAAAAAAATTCGATATTTCAAGATATTGTGATTCGATAATAAAAGGAAACATCGCATATTACTGAAACCGATTCAAGAAAGTCTTACAATTTCCTCAAAACAGATCAAAGTGTGGGGTTACACCGTGTGACGAGGGGAAAATTACCAAAAAAGTCCTAAACCTTTTGCAGTTATGCCAATTCAGTCCTAAACCTTTTTTTTTTGCCAATTCAGTCCTAAACCTTTTACAATTGTGTCAATTAAGTCCATACGGCGAATTTTGGCCGGCCGGCGCTGACGTGGACGCCGGCCGGCCGGGGACCCATTATTTTAATATTTTCTTGATTCTTTTACGATTTTTTTTTTTTTTTATAATTTTTAGGATTTTTTTTCCTTTTTTCTTTTCCTTTCCCTCTCCTCTCCCCTCAGCCGTCGCTCCCCTCCTCTGCAACTCAACCGTCCCTGCAACTCAGCCGTCACTTCCCTTCCCTGCAACTCAGCCGGTCGCTGCCGCCTCGCCTGGCCATGGCGGGGGTGGACCTCGCCGTCGCCGGGCAAGGCAGCGACGGCGAGGTCAAGCCCCGCCATGGTTGGGCGAGGCTCGGCCTCGCAAGCCCAGATCTGGGCCGACGAGGTCGAGCCTCGACCGGCCATGGCGGGGCTCGACCTCGCCCGGCCATGGCGAGGAAGCGATGGGACTCCTGCCTCGCTGGCCTCGGCGGAGCTCGCGGATCTGGCAAGTCTTGAGCTCGCCGGCCATGGCTGAGCTCGAGCTCGACTCGTGGTGGGGGGACTAGAGGGAGGAGAAGGAAGCTTTTCGCGCGATAGAGAGAGTGGCCAGAAACCCTATTTCTTTCTCTCCAATTCTCGAGGCCCTGAAGATCTCGAAGCTTCCTCTCTCTCGCTCTACACATCTTTGGGGGGGGGAGGGGTTTTCCATTCGCTACCGATTCACGATGGTCCTTGCCGGCCTCGGGCGAGCCCGAGATCACCGGGACCGGCCGCCTCGAGCTCGTTGGGCCGAGTCATGGCCATCACTGGGCGGCGGAGGAAGGAGGACGGAGCGGCACCGGACTATGGCGACCGGCTGAGTTGTAGGGGAGGGGAGGGGAGAGAGAAAGGGAAAAAAAAGAAAAAGAAAAAGAAAAAAAATCTTAAAAAATATTTAAAAAATAGTAAAAAATTCAAAAAAATATTAAAATAATAAGTCGTCGGCCGGCCGGCGTCCACGTCAGCGCCGGCCGGTCAAAATTCGCCGGATGGACTTAAATGGCACAATTGCAAAAGGTTTAGGACTGAATCGGCAAAAAAAAGGTTTAGGACTAAATTGGCACAACTACAAAAGGTTTAGGACTTTTTTGGTAATTTTCCCTGAGACGAGACCGTCCCATTATGGTAGCCGTTTCCTTTACGGATTACAAAATATATGTGCATGTATACATTAGGTTAATAATATGAAAAGCCCCAAATAGGTGCATCTCATATACGTGTGATAATTTTACCCCAAACTAATTTTTTAACTAGAAAAGTCTCAAAATGGTACACCTATGATAAATTTATCTCAAACTATTTTTTTAACTGCCAAAAATTACACCTTTCGATAAATTTACCTTTTGTTGATTTCAATTAAATTGGATTAATGCTATGAGAACCTCAAATTAATGCACTTGTAATAAATGAATATTGAAAATCTCAAATCGGTACAGCCGCCAACTGCTGGTAAAAAATAATAGAAACTAACTAGGTGTAAATTGATGATAAATATGCCAGTTTGAATTTTTTGGAGATTAAAAAATTAATTAGAGTATATTTGTTACACGTGTATCAGTTTGAGATTCTTGACAAATATTAATTTTACATACGTACGCGCACATACACATATATATGTAATGTGAACATGTCTAAATAACAAGAATTTATAGGGCCATAAAATATCATTTTTTTTTTTGGCTACATCTTCCAGATGTAATATTCTTGTCATTTTTCATTGGACGAATTTATACCAAAATTCAATCAACAAATATCACTTCTTTTGCATTACGTGTTATAACCCAATTTATTTTAAATTACAATAAAATTATTTTAAGATTCGTTGATGAATTCTTTTGGACAAACTTTTAAAGAAATAACGATATATACATATATGTATATCGAATTGTATAATTTTCACCCTTATATTGCCATTGAATTACTCTTGGTTGTCCTACCCATTTGCTAGATCTTATTCCCACCTTGTTTTATTGCTCTTTCTGGATGGTATTCTGGGTCGCTATACCTCGAAATATAACATCTATTATAAAAATAAACCCGATAGAACTTTGGGAAAATTTCAATCAAGGGTCTCAAGTGTCTTGATTTTTTTCAAAGAAGGGTCCGAAGTGAACTTTGTTTCAAATAAGGGCCTCAAGTACCTTATTTGTTTCAAAGAAGAGCCCGATTTTGTCCTTTTCTCTTTTTTATTAGTTTTATCTTTATTTTTCTTCTTTTCTTTTCTTTTCTTTTTTCTATTTCTTTTTCTCTCCCCAGCCTCAACCACACAAAATATCTCCTCCTTGCCATCTCTCTGGCCAACTCTCAACCCTTTCTGCACCATCTCCACCGCACTGCTTCTTCCCCCACTCGTGAATCCTCAGGCGCAACTCATCCTAGTTCCACGTTGACACTTGATTAGTTTCTAAAGAAACCCAGCAAATCCTAAAATCATTTAGCTATGGCAAGTTTGAGCTTGAATTTCGTCCTTCTTCTTCCCCCACTCGTGGATCCTCAGGTGCAACTCTGCAGCTGCGATCAGGAAATGCACGGCTTGCATCGGGCTTAGGATGTTGAGAATCTGCTTGAGCATGCTCAGTCTAAGATCGTCCGCCATCTCCAAAATCTCCTCCAACCCCTCCTCCTTCGTTGCCAGGGCGCTCTCCACCTCCTCCTCCATCGCAGCCTTGTCGCGGGTCATCTCGGTGACGGCGTGGGAGAGCCCCACCATGGACGCGTCGGCAATGGTCTCTTGGTGATTGGCAAACTTCTCGGTGATGCCCTTCTCCTCGCGGATGGTGCTCCTCTGGAGGTCGTCGATGAGGGCAAGCTGGCTTGAGGAGAGGTCGGCGAGGTCCGCGGTGCTGAGGCCCTAGAGGAGCTCGGCGAGGTGGGCCTCGAGCTGGAGGCCGGACTTGGAGTAGAGGAGGTGGAAGGCCATGCTGGGGCGCCACCCGCCGATCCAGAGGAACGCGTCCTCGAGCGAGCTCTTCCACGCGGGCAAGAACATGGGGAGCACGTTCTGCTTGGCGCACTGCGACTTGGTGGTGTAGCGGACGACGCAATCGATGAGGGGACGGATGGCTTGGTCGTCGGCGGCTCAAGCAGGGGAGGAGGCGTCGTGGAGGTCCTAGTTCTACTCGATGAGCCAGCACTCGAGGAATTTGTGGAAGCTCTCGAGCTCGGGAGGGAAAGAAAAAAAAATGAAAAGAAAAGCCCATAAATAAAGATAAAGTAAAGAAAAAGGACAAAAACAAGCCCTTCTTTGAAGCAAATAAGGCACTTGAGGCCCTTATTTGAAACAAAATCCACTTTGAATCCTTATTTGAAAAAATCAAGACACCTCAGGCTCTTAATTGAAAATTTTCCTAGAACTTTCATTGTCAAATCATAAGTAGATTTTAATAATGTTCACGAACATTATAATATAAAAAACTATAAGGATCTCTATGATATTTGAATGTTAAATCAAATGTCATCATTTTTTACAGTATAAATTCATTCTTTCAAAGTAACTTGTTGTAAAATGAAAATAAAGGTTCGAAAACTCATTCGCGGGCTACCGTATCTAGAAGAAAAGGTCTTAAGGCGGCCGGGCTCGAAATAAAATAGAAAACAGGGAGGTTACGTCATACATGAGGGATATCCAAAAGCGGATCCATCGTAGTTGAATACATCAAGACGAAATTATAATTCTAAAAGTACCAGGGCGATTTGATTAATGATTACAAAATACAAGTGCTGACCGCAAAATGAAAAGAAAATGATAAAAAAAAAACAAATGAAATGGAACTAGATCTCAAGTCAACCTCGCACAATAGGCACAGGCCGAAAGCTATGAGGCCGAGGACAAGTCCGTGTGGCGCCCGGGGAGACAAAACACTAGGCCTACCTTGTCTCGGTAGATTATTTTCGAGGACAGTGTAACGGATCGCATCATCATTTTCGAACCATCATTAGGAGAGTGCATTAGCTCCAAAACAGTCCGTGCACGAGCCAACATTCCTCTTTAAAGATGCTATAAGATGATGCCAAAATTTGGAGATGTCTATGAAAGATTTTCTGAATGGAAAAATTTACTACAACAGGGGGAAGAATAAAAAATGAAATAAAATTTATGTCGAGCAATTGTTAAACAGAGAGACAGAGACCAGCAATAAAACTCGAGAAACCTTCGTCTAGGGGTGTGCATGGTCCGAGCCGATCCGGTCCTAGCATGGAACCGAGGACCGGACCAATAGTCCCGATCCCCATATTTTCGAGACCACGAACCGGATCAGGACCAGCGGTCTGGGCCGGTCCCAGTCCGGACCCAGTAGGATCGCTAACTCTAACTACTTATAAAAATTTAGCCATTAGGAATTACAATACAATGTTAATTTACAATTTATAATCAACTTGCGACGGCAAGACAATCACGTAAATACTAGGGGCACCCAACGTGTGCTCGATCCGGCCTTGAAGGCTTCACGTGATCTTTTATGCTCGAAATCGACGCCCCGCATGTGGCCCGCTGAACTCAGGTGGGCGATGGAACTGAACTCGGGTTTTAATTATTTCTTTTTTATTTTTGGTTGTAAAAAAAAATAGATTTCTCAAATCTGCATAATGACTTGAGTTTCTGTCCTCATGCACATACGTGCTTATTCTTCGTGCACGTGCCTATCATAATGAACATGTCTTATCATCAATTAAGATCTGGTTTTGTCCCAAAGTAATATCAAAACCCAAATTGCTAAATAATACCTACAATGACACCACTAAACTCAAGAGGCGTGAGATGAGATTCATGGGCTTCTCAGAAAGTTAAAAATAGGTTAACTCTAGATGTAGATTAATTAAAAAAAAATTGACGGTCCGGTCCGGGCCGAGCCGATCCGGTCCGAAACTATGGAATTGGGGATCGGACCGCTCAGTCACCGATTTCATTTATTGAGATCGGGGACCGAATAGTCAACCTCAAGGATCGAACCAGCCTGACCGGTCTGGGCCGATCCTGGGCTGATCCAGGCCAGTCCGATCCGGTTTGCACACCCCTACCCTCGTCTGGTCTCATCGCGTCGTCGTCTCCGTCATCTTCAAAACTCGGAAACTCTCCCAAGCTTTCGCTTCCAAGGGATTGGAGCCTTCTCGCAACATCTCGCTTGGCCCTTTTTGAAGGTCAAGTTTCCCCTCTCTCTCTCTCTCTCTCTAATTGGTCGTGTTTTATCAGCGTTTACTGTGTCGGCGTGAGCTTTCTGACCCGACCTGTCTTTCGTGTTTCGTTGCTTCCCTTCTGGCTTGACAGACGGCGGCGAGCATGGCGTCTTCACTCGTGAGACGACGCCCGGCGCTCTCTTCTCTCTTCTCCTTTAGGTCCCTCTCTTGGAAAGACTCCATCACCGCCCATTTGGCCCCCAGTCGCCGCCGAACCCTAGGCGACCTCTCGAAAGCCCTCAGCACGTCGGCGGCGCCGAATGAGTATCCTCCTCCTCCTCCTCCTGCTCCGCAGCTAGCGCTGCCTCCGCCGTCTGATTTTAGTACTTTCAATCGGAACCCATATGAAGGGGTGCGACAAAATCAGTACTTTCATCACCCTCAGAACAAAGGCATCAACGCTGGTGGTGATGAATGGAGCTCGCCGCCACCGCCGCGACAGCCGCCACAAGGGAGTGCTCAGTTTGGTTACCAGAACCAGAGCCCGAGTTATCCCAATGCAGGATACCCTAGTCAGGGTCAGAACTATCCAGGCTACTCGAATCCTGCGCCGGTTTATCCGCAGCGGCAAAGCCCTGAACAGTGGAATAAGCAAGTTCCAGGACAGGGTTATCCTCGGCAGCAGAATCCTAGTCAGTGGAATACCCAGAACCAGAGCTATGGTCAGTACCAGAGCCCTCCTACTCGGGTGAACACCCCGAACCAGAACTATCAGCAACAGCCCAGGAGCCCTGATCAGTGGAACAACCAAAATCAAGGGTATCCGCAACCAACTAATCCGCTGAATCCAAGTACTAATCAGTGGAACCATCGGCAAGCATCTGTAGCGCGTGGGACGGAGAATCAGGCGACCGAAGCTCCTGCTCCTGGGCCTTCAATTGCTGAATTAAGACAGTTGTGCCAAGGAGGGAAAGTTAAAGAAGCCATAGAGTTGTTGAATGAGGGGGTTAAAGCCGATGCTGACTGCTTCAGTTGGTTGTTCGATGCGTGTGGGAAGTCTAAGTCTCTTGAGAATGCGAAGAAGGTGCATGATTACTTTTTGCAGTCAACGTGTAGAGGTGACCTTCAGATGAAGAACAAGGTGCTTGAAATGTATGGGAAGTGTGGCAGTATGATCGATGCTCGGAGAGTTTTCGATCACCTACTAGATAAGAACATTGACTCGTGGCATTTGATGATAAATGGATATGCGTACAACGGGTTAGGAGACGATGGGTTGGAGTTGTATGAGCAGATGAGGAAGTTGGGATTGAAGCCAAATGAACATACTTTTCTTGCAGTTCTGTCAGCATGTGCCAGTATAGGTGCCATTGAAGAAGGTTTTATACATTCCGAGTCGATGCAGAATGATTATGGGATTAAGCCTGGGATTGAGCATTATTTAGGGCTTATTGATGTTCTCTGTCAACCTGGGCACCTTTCAGAAGCTATGGAGTATGTTGAAAAGCTACCATTTGAGCCCACATTGGAGGTTTGGGAGGAATTGAAGAATTATGCACGGATCCATGGCGATCTTGATCTTGAAGACCATGTTGAGGAGTTGATGATGGCTCTTGATCCTTCGATCACTATGGCTAATAAGATCCCGACACCGCCACCCAAGAGGCGTGCCGTAATCAACATGCTCGAGGGGAAGAACAGAATCAGCGAGTTCAAGAATCATACTCTTTACAAGGACGACGAGAAATACAAGAGCGGGAAGGAAGGGGGTTATGTACCAGACACGAGACATGTACACCACGACATTGATCAAGAGGCAAAGGAGCAAGCCTTGCTCTATCACAGCGAGCGGCTCGCGATAGCTTATGGACTTATCAGCACTCCTGCGAGGACGCCTCTCAGAATAATCAAGAACCTCCGGATCTGCGGCGACTGTCATAACGCGGTAAAGATCATGTCCAAGATTGTGGGTAGGGAGCTAATTGTTAGAGACAACAAAAGGTTCCATCACTTCAAGGATGGCAAGTGCTCTTGTCGAGATTATTGGTGATCCCTTCTTGTTTTATCTATACCCGGTTCGGCATGTAGCTAGGTGGGAATTGTCTTTGCTCTAGTCATTTTGCCAAAAGATACTGAGAAGTTATGGCTCTTAGTTTCCAGTATTCATGTTTTACCTGTGTTCAGTTCTTCAGTCTCTGGTTTGTACTGATATGCAGAGTTGGCCTCCTTTTCGCTTTTAAGGTAAAGAATTGGTTCCTGATCCATGCGTAATAACGGCAGACGTTGGTCGAGACTTGGCTTTTGTTCACTTCTTTGTGTGCTTGGATTGCACTCCTCGTAATTTTATTGCACTTTGGTCATATCAGTCATAAATATCGTAATTATGCCGATTAAGTCCTAAATCTTTTGCCAATTTAGTCCTTATGGCCTAATTTATCCAGAAATTGCTGACATGGATGGATGGACTACATTGGCAAATTCGAAACATTTTCAAAAATTGCAGGGCATATTTGAAAGATTATCGATGTCTGTGTTCAATTTCCGATAAAAGTTAGACCGGATAGACTCATGCAATTGTGACTGCACATTCGAAGAACCTAGAGCAACTGTGGCCAAGTTCAAATGAAACGCGATTTGCCATTGCTGCAAAGCTTGAAAAAGCTTGGAAGCTGGAGCGACTATGACCATGAGCTCAAAGAGACTCAAGCGACAATAGCCAAGCTTCAGGAATCTCGGGTGGCCATGATCTCAAACTAGACGGAGCTCGAGCTGCAAGCTGGACTCTTTTTTTTCCCCCCTTAAACTGTCAGCTTTCTTATTTCTTTATATCTTATCCTCTTATTTTCCATTTTTAAATATGTTTAATCTTTTTTTTTAATAATCAATCAAATGTGGCTCTTGCCCGCGTACGCTAATTGAAAAAGTTACATGAGCGAGTTCCATCAGTCAAATTGAATGAGATTAACGAATGAGTTTAATTGTACCAATTCCACAACTTGAAAGTTTTGACTCAATTTATATTTTCGCGATAAGTTTTAGGATTTTGCTGCACGTTTATCCCTCTAATTTTTTAATTGATCAAAGTCAAACATGCCAAGAAGAAACTATTATACTTTCCCCACTCGAAATGGGCCTATGCAGAGCCAGGAAGCAGGCCTTGACTATCCTTGCTTGAAAGTACAAAGCGTACCATTTGAGTGTCGTTCGTGTCTACCATACTCTGGACTAGGATCGTCATACGTGGGCCTGAAAAAAAAAAAAATTCAATACGTGCACAAAGTACTGGCTGATTCAAATCTCTTCAAAAAAGAAAAAGAAAAAAAAGGACGAGCTGATTAAAGTTTGGACTGCACTTCTACTTTTCAGTCGAACATGTCTTTACTTTGCCTCTAAAACCGAACATGAAATCATCCTGAATCGAACGCAAATTCCTGACAATGAATTGTCGCCGACGAGAAGGAAGATATTAAATTGCATGGATGGTGCTATGGAGCTCTTTTGTTATTGCGGCAATTTATGGGGTGGCCTGTTGGTTCGATGCACTTGTAGTTTCGGGGCATTGCATTGAGGAATTTGCCGGATAAGAAATTGCATAGGTGAATTTAGCAATTGGCCTTTTCAGTGAAGTTAAGAATGGCAAGAGCATTCTCAATTAGCTACCAACATCGTTTAAGGAAGTAGATTAGACGAGCACAGTGAGAAATGGCCACAAATCTCGTTGTGTTAAGGTATCGATTTTCCTACCCAAAAGAATATTCCATAACTATATTCATAGAAAAGCCAGTTACATGAATAAAAGAGTTATCGATTATAGGATGGGGTTGACGATCGTATCAGAGTCAAGTTTTCAATTTTTGGAACTAGGAATCGAACCGGTCGATTTCAGAGGTAGCCTGTGAATCGGGCCTACCTTTAAAGAAAATAAACTTGTAAGCATTAATAATAGAAAAATATTCCCTGCGAACAATATGTGAATGTACGGAAAGTAAATGAAATTATTGTAAACCCTAGTCCACTTTGTTTATTTTATATTATATTATTTTTTCTGTTAATTTCTCCGAGTGACTGAAATAGTGAGACTCACCTCTCTTACTCCTTTGCCTCCCTCGCTAGGCTAGCCTCACTCCAACGCCGGTCTTTTAGAAAGAGCCGCAACCCAGCCATCTCCGCCATCGCCGTCTTAACAACTCCTCTTCACCGCCACAGGAGCGCCACCAGCTTTCTTTATGCGAAATAGCTCTCTTGAGATGCAGTCAGGATCCTGATGGCTGATGCTTCTGTCCTGGGAAGACTTGACATTTGTGAGGAGTCAGATGCCATGTGCATTACAGTTGGTGCTCTGATACCACTTTGTTGGGGAAAAAAAAACGGGCAGCACTTCGACACAAATATAGCCAATCCAGGATCAAATAATAACCCCCGACACTACTCCAATATAATTCAGCAACAACCAACAATTATATCCAGCAAAATATCAACCTCGCGGCAACGAATATAACGGCGGAACAATAAAGAAATATAACACCAAGATTTACGTGGAAAACCCGAATCGGGAAAAACCACGGACGACCCAAAAATTTCCACTAATCACCAAGAATAGCAGAATACACCAAGTATTTCACTCTAGTCACACACTAGAGCTCAACAACAATATTCCAGGAGCAATCCCTCAAAAGGGGGCTAGAAAACCCTAACCGCAATAGGAGAACCAGAGACAAATCTCAACAAACGAAACCTATCAATTTGTAGATCTCAGTCTCACGAACAACATACTGAAATTTGAGACGATTCTGGTAATGTTTGGCCGCCGAAATCACACCGGAGGTCGTCGCCCTTTCTCTCCTCCCTGCGTTAACCGAGAGCTTCCCCTGCACGAAAACACTCTCGGCTCTCTCTCTCTTTTTCTTCTGTTTTCTGCCGCTCCCTCTTCTCTCTCTTCTTCACGGTTTCTATCTCTCTCTCTTTTCACACACACGAAGCAACACACAAAAACAAAGAAAAGCAAGCCATCATTGTGTCTCTTCTTTTTCCTCTTTTTCTTTCTTTTTCTTTCTTTTGCTTTCTTTTACAAACAATTAAAATAAAAAAATAGCTAGACCCCACAAAGGAGGCGTACAGCCAACAAATCTCCCCCTACGCCTCATGTGGGGAGTTCCATCATACCTGCCTTGCTTCTACAAGAGTCAAGTTTCACCATGGGCAAGGCTTTGGTCATCATGTCAGATCCGTTGTCGTCAGTACGGACCTTCTCAAGAAGAAAAGACTTTTCTTCTAACTTCTCTCGAACCCAATGATACTTCACATCGATATGCTTCGATCTTGAATGCAAAACTGGATTCTTGCTAAGATAAATAGCAATCATGCTATCGCAAAATAGAACGAACTTTTCTTGCTTCAAACCCAACTCTTGTAAGAATTTCTGCATCCACAAGAGTTCCTTGCTTCCTTCGGTGATAGCTATATACTCCGCTTCAGTCGTAGACAAAGCAATGCATTTTTGTAATCTTGATTGCCATGAAACTGCTCCCCCTGCAAAAGTCATCATATAACCCGAAGTAGACTTTCGGGAATCACCATCTCCTGCATAATCAGAATCTGAATAGCCACTCAACTCAGGCTTTCCACTTCCATAACATAAGCAAAATCTGGAAGTGCCTCTAAGATACCTCAAAATCCATTTCACACCATTCCAATGCTCTTTACTTGGATTTGAGAGAAATCTACTCACAACACCAACTGCATGAGCAATATCTGGTCTTGTGCAAACCATGGCATACATCAAACTACCCACGGCAGATGCATAAGGAACTTTCATCATCTCTTCCTTCTCTTTCTCACTCGTAGGACATTCATTGCTACTCAATTTAAAGTGACCAGCAAGTGGAGTACTTACCGGTTTACATGTGCTCATGTTGAATCTTTCAAGCACCTTTTCAATATACTTCTCCTGAGATAGCCATAGTTTTCTATTCTTCCTATCACGAGTGATTCTCATGCCAAGTATTTGTTTAGCTGACCCTAGATCCTTCATCGCAAAAGCTTTACTCAACTCACTTTTCAAGCTTTTGATTTTGTTAGCATCATGCCCAACTATCAACATATCATCCACATAAAGCAGGAGGATAATAAAATCATCATCTGAGAATCTTTTCATAAAGACACAAGAGTCTGAAATGGTCTTACCATATCCATGAGCTTCCATGAATGAATCAAACTTCAAGTACCACTGTCTTGGCGCTTGCTTGAGACCATATAGACTTTTTCTCAATCTACATACAAGATGCTCCTTGCCTTTAACCTTAAAACCCTCTGGTTGCTCCATGTATATCTCTTCTTCTAGGTCTCCATGAAGAAAAGCTGTCTTTACATCAAGTTGTTCGATTTCTAAATTCAAAATGGCGGCCAAACCAAGAACAACTCTAATAGAAGACATTTTCACTACCGGTGAAAAAATCTCTTCAAAGTCGATTCCCTTTTTCTGACGAAAACCCTTCACAACAAGCCTAGCCTTGTATCGTGGCTTCAAACCGCTTTCGTCTGTCTTTAACTTATACACCCACTTATTTGTGAGTGTCCTCTTGCCCTTAGGCAACTTCACCAACTCAAATGTATGGTTGTCATGCAAAGATTTGAACTCATCTTGCATAGCTTCGTGCCACTTATTCTTTTGATCGCATGACATAGCTTCTTCATAAGTTTCAGGCTCTCCTGCATCAGTAAGTAGCACATACTCATGTGGCTGATATCTTTGTGAAGGTCTACGCTCCCTATCTGATCTTCTAACTTGAGGTTGGACTGCTTCTTCTTGTTCAACTGTTTGCTCTTGCTCAACTGATTGTTCTGTCTCAACTGTTTCACCTGTCTCAGCTGAAGAACTAACATTCTGTGAGGATTCATCTACTTCATGATTTCCCTGCACTTCTCCCCCGTGATTTTCACCCAATACGGTAGGAGGATTTGGGCTGAAACTGACACTGTGTTGAGCTGCATTCTTTGGCTTCTCTGACTTGTCTATGTCTTCAATGGTCTGATGCTCAAAGAATACCACATCTCGGCTTCTAATGACTTTCTTTGTAGCTGGATCCCATAATCTGTAGCCAAACTCTTCATGTCCATAACCCAAGAAGATACACTGTTTAGACCTGTTGTCAAGCTTGGACCTTTCATCTCTTGGAACATGCACAAATGCCCGGCATCCAAACACCCTCAGATAACTGTAGGAGACATCTTTCCCACTCCATACTCTTTGTGGAACATCTCCCTTAAGAGGAACTGATGGAGATAGATTTATCAAGTCAACTGCCGTTCTCATCGCTTCGCCCCAGAATGGCTTAGGTAATTTCGCATGAGACAGCATACACCGAATCCGATCATTAATCGTCCGGTTCATTCTCTCTGCTACTCCATTATGCTGTGGTGTTTTCGGAACAGTCTTCTCAAGCTTGATACCATAGTCCCTGCAGTAATGTTCAAACGGTCCTCTATATTCACCACCATTGTCAGCCCGAACACATTTCAGCTTTTTCCCTGTTTCCCTTTCAACACTGATATGAAATTGTTTGAAGGCTGCAAGCACCTGATCTTTTGATTTCAAAGCAAAAGCCCATACTTTTCTAGAGCAGTCATCAATAAATGTGACAAAATACAATGCACCACCAAGTGTTCTAGCATCCATGCAGCAAACATCAGTGTGAACTAAATCAAGTACATCAGATTTTGTGTGTGGAGACGAACTATGAAATGAGAATCGATGTTGCTTACCCGTGAGGCAATGAGTACACTCCATCAGATTTTTCTCCTTTAATGATAGAAGATTCTTTCTAGCAAGAGTTTCAAGTCTCCTCTCGCTAAGATGACCAAGTCTCATATGCCATATATCAACTGAGGAATCCTCCACTGCATTTACCTCTTGTCGCATCAAATTTGCTTGCATGATATAAAGACTGCATGTCTTCTTGCCTTTTGCCATCACCATAGAGCCTTTAGTCAATTTCCATTTGCCATCATAGAAGGAATTACAATAACCATCGTCATCTAAGGCACCTGTGGAGATCAAGTGAAGTCGAATATCTGGAACATGTCTCACATTTTTCAAAAGTAAAGTACATCCCATATCAGTCTCCAGATAAACATCTCCCATGCCAATAACCTTGGAAACACCACTGTTTCCCATCCTAACACAACCGAAATCACCGCTGCAATAGGATGTAAAGAAGTCACGACGTGAAGTGACATGATAAGAAGCTGCAGAATCAACAACCCAGCTAGAATCTTGGCATGTGAGATTTACATAACCGTCATCACAAATGAACACAATATCACCGTCAGCTGCAACTGCTGTTGTAGGCTGATTTTCTTCTTTCTTTTTATCTCCATTTCTATCATGGAATTTATCTCTCTTCGGTTGCCAACACTCTTTGGCATAATGTCCCATTTTGCCACAGTTGTAGCACTTCACACTTCTTCTTGGCCTTGACTTCGATCTTCCTCTTGACTTGCCCCTGTCATTACTTTGAAACTTTCTTGACTGACTTCTGCCTCTATGTTCTACGACAAGTGCTTCCGATTTGGAAGCATAATTCAAACTTTTCCTCCTTGTTTCTTCATTGAACAAGCTTTCTTTAACCATGCTCATAGAAAGCACACCATAAGGAGCAGAATTATTTAACGCCACAACCAAGGTGTCCCAACTGTCAGGAAGTGTACCAAGCAATAAACAAGATTGCAATTCATCACCAAGGTCAATCTCAAGATTTGTCAATTGATTTACAACATCTTGAAATTCACTCAAGTGCTCCGTCATACTATTCCCTTCCTTGTATCTCAAGTTCACAAGTCTTTTCACTAGAAGAGCTTTATTTTGTGGAGTTCTCCTCTCATAGAGATCTTGCAATTTCTTCCACAAAGTATCCGCCTTCGTTTCTTGAGCAACATGATGAAACACACTATCATCAATCCATTGTCGGATAAACCCAACCGTCTTCCGATTCATTCGCTCCCACTCTTTATCTTCCGTATCTCCTTTAGCTTCATTGCCTTCGACCGTATCATACAAATCTTTGCAATATAATATGTCTTCCATCCGAGGCTTCCATATAGAGTAATTCGAGGCATTTAACTTAAACATAGTGCCACTCGTATTCTCCATCTAATACAAGAATCTCAACTCTAGCTCTGATACCACTTTGTTGGGGAAAAAAAAACGGGCAGCACTTCGGCACAAATATAGCCAATCCAGGATCAAATAATAACCCCCGACACTACTCCAATATAATTCAGCAACAACCAACAATTATATCCAGCAAAATATCAACCTCGCGGCAACGAATATAACGGCGGAACAATAAAGAAATATAACACCAAGATTTACGTGGAAAACCCGAATCGGGAAAAACCACGGACGACCCAAAAATTTCCACTAATCACCAAGAATAGCAGAATACACCAAGTATTTCACTCTAGTCACACACTAGAGCTCAACAACAATATTCCAGGAGCAATCCATCAAAAGGGGGCTAGAAAACCCTAACCGCAATAGGAGAACCAGAGACAAATCTCAACAAACGAAACCTATCAATTTGTAGATCTCAGTCTCACGAACAACATACTGAAATTTGAGACGATTCCGGTAATGTTTGGCCGCCGAAATCACACCGGAGGTCGTCGCCCTTTCTCTCCTCCCTGCGTTAACCGAGAGCTTCCCCTGCACGAAAACACTCTCGGCTCTCTCTCTCTTTTTCTTCTGTTTTCTGCCGCTCCCTCTTCTCTCTCTTCTTCACGGTTTCTATCTCTCTCTCTTTTCACACACACGAAGCAACACACAAAAACAAAGAAAAGCAAGCCATCATTGTGTCTCTTCTTTTTCCTCTTTTTCTTTCTTTTTCTTTCTTTTGCTTTCTTTTATAAACAATTAAAATAAAAAATTAGCTAGACCCCACAAAGGAGGCGTACAGCCAACAATTACTATACTGCAAACAAATTCCTTCCGAGGAAACTGCATAGTGTATTTGCATAGCGAAGTGATTTTATTAGGCCAGGCAGCAAAGATCGGCTAAGCCGTACTGGAAAACAGTCAGTTACTTAGTTAGAGCTTCACATTGATTACAGCCAACAAGTTGAGGTGCCAAGCTGGTATTATTTCCCCCGCTTTCATGTCATCCATGCATGCCAGGACTACTATTGCAGTGTGCCTAACCGCTGTAACCAAAGAGAGAAAGAAGTAAAATGACATGTATGTTGGAATTGTCTCCAAATTACCTTAATGAGATAATAGAGTTGTGTCCCCCGAACAATTCTCTCCAACTTAAATAGACAACAACGAGATGATAGATTTGGAGCATGGCATATTCTTCACGCTCGGTCTAATAGTTAAGACAAAGAAGGAATCAGACTTTAGGTTTACTTCTAGCATAGTGACATGTTATTAGCAAACATCCTGGATATCCAGACTTTGATCAATGCAGGGCATAATCTCAAATTTTACTTGAAGAATCAGTGCTTTAACTAAGACTTCATTACATGAAACAAAGGCTAAAGGTGACTAACACAAATTTTTTTTTTTTTCATGGAAGTTGCTTCTTTTACTTGGTCATCCACGCTTGATGTAAAACTGCAAAATTGAAAAAGAATCATAGCTGGAGAAAAAAACAATATCCAGCATTGAGAAAAAATAACATCCCCCATAACTGTCAGGCAGGAGATACTGAAGCTGTGTAAGAACCATTGCAGTACTTCAAACGCAAGTGAGGAGTAACGGTTGCTTCAGAAATACCAAAAGGATTAGTCTTCTCCAGGGCTCCACTTGCCAGGGCTTCAGAATCAGACTTTCCAAAAATTGTTCCAAGAACAGCATTCAAGCCAGTTGAGGAGCTCTCTGTCTCAAAGCTGAATGCAACCATGTCAATATTAAAGCCGAGTATATGGCATGTTATTAATGATCCCTCAAACGTGCGCTAAGTTTAATGATGCAGAACACGTGAGCTCGAATGCCTACGTACTTTCACTGCCTTCAAATATGTAAGGAAATCAAAAGAGCGACGGTGCATAGACTCTACAGAGAAGAGCAGTCAACTTCAACTTGAATTTATAGGAACATCTCAATTCTCTTATAGTATCTTTCCACTTATATTGCAGATAAATGGAGTTAACTCATGTGATCAAACATGACTACTGCAGATAATCCTAAGTGGAATCAAACATGAGAATTTTCCACACACCTTGTTGCAAACAGGAGATACATGCAATCAAACATGAGATGCAAATAATCAACTTCATCAGACATGAGAGTTTTCAACATACCGTGCCTCAAATCTGCCTTGAGACCCAAGAAGTGCACATATATTGCAGGCGGTATGTATGCATCTGTAATTTCAAGAGTATAGTGAAGGCCAGCTGTAGAGTGACCACCCGAAATACTGTCTTCTTTAATTGGATCAGCAATATGATTTGCTGGTCTCATTTCCATGCATGTATCTTAACTAAGTTGTGCATTTTCTTTTTTGACTTTCTGATTGTATTATACCGTAAGCTTGGCCCTGTGCAGGGACAGCCTGTTGGTTTGATGCACTTGCAATTTCAGGGCATTGCATTGAAGAATTTGCAGGAAAAGAAATTGCAGTGGTGAAGTTAACTATTGGCCTTTTCAGCGAAGTTAAGAATGACGAGAATTCTCAGTTAGCCATCAACATCTATAAGGGGAAAAAAAGGAGCTCCCAACATCATGCGTATTCACTTTTTCTGTAGATTAGATGAGCATAGTGACAAATGGCCACAAATATCTTCAACTTAGCTGAGCATAGGTGACAAATCACAAGAAGTGTGAAGGGATCTTTTCTCGTATCTGAATGATATTCTCTCTCTCTCTCCCTCTCTAGATTCATGTTGCAAATTAGAATCTGTGCCATCAATTTCTCAGTTCTGTGTTGTGGTTGCCAAATGAACCTAAGAATTGTCGATCGGATACTTAACTTGCTGCAGTGAATCGTATTTACCACGGGCGACTCTTTTGTGACTGAACCAAAGTCATAATTGAAGACGCCAAGGCCCATAACATCAAGAGCCAAACTCGAAAACTCTGCTTCAAGATCCATCTCAATTTTCTTCTCTCCATGTTCATTTGTGCCTTCTTCTGTAGCATGGATAGGTATGAGTTCTTCGTGTTTGATTTCAGATTTGTCATGGCAATGTAAATTCCACAAGATATGCGGGACATGGTGTTAATTGTTTTGATCATCACACTTTCAGCATCATGGGTGACTCGAATTATAGAAAAGCGAGAGGTTTAGGCTTTTTTTATGCCTAGAGCTAGAGAGCTATAGAGAGAGGAGCAAGGATTTCCCACCCTCGCCAGAAATACCCGCAGTGATGCAACTTTTCTCACACACTCTCCTTCCTCTCCTCTTACTCCCGTCCTTTCCACACTTCCTCTCATCTTTTTCTTCAAGTTTTCCAATTGTAACGGCACTGGCCCATATGTTTGTTCGCCTCAACGGAATCCTGGGGCAACCTGATCTGTCGAGGGTCACCCTCCCAGTCAAGGCGGCCATACCCTGAGTCTGGTGATGTCCATTGGCTTGGCAATGTCCAGCGAGGAAAGAGGATGAAGTGCCCTTCGGCCGATGAGGTTGGACCTTTTTTTTTAGACTGATATGGTCACTATAGGCCCTCCTTTAAAATAAAATCCGCTTCAGGCCCTTATTTTATATAAAATTCACTTTAACTCTTGAGGCTCTTGTTTGTAATTTTCCATACTTCCTATCCCTTATTAATTTTTTTTTTAATTTCCCCCCATAATTCACTTCAGACCCTTATTAAAGAAAACGAGGACATGTTTGGTTTTCCTTAACGTTGTCTTACTTCACAGTGCTGAAATCTTGATTGGAGGTACCAATGGTCCACCTAACAAGGTTAGTTGCCAATCTGCTACATATATTCACTGTGAAGGAGTTCAATTTGCTTTAGGAAGAAATTGAATTGAAGCTTTCTGGTATGATCTGTTCTGACAACTTCCTCCTTTAATAACAAGCGTTTTGCTACATGTGACAATTTATGCGAGTTTCTCTGGTGGTTTCATTTCGGTGTAGGTATTCATCACAGGACCAATAAAACAGGTGAGGAAGGCAGAAGCCATACTGCGGGGGTGAATGATGGATCTATAATGAGAGATGGCAGTTGCATTGCTTCTCTAATCCATCGTTTTCACTATTCCTGACACAATCGTGGCTTCCGTGAATATTGGAATTGGCTGTTGAAACAATTGTGCTTGTTCTCACTAACACCTCAATTGTATGGCATACACAAATTGAATCTGAAAACAGGTTTCCAAGTTGCTTGCACTTAGGAAAAAGTACATTACAAATGCCATAACTTTCGTACGGCGTTCACTTAAGTGCAATAACTTTCAAAACGTTCATTTGAGTGCCACATCGGAGCAAAAACGTTCAGATGAGTACCAATTCCTGCCAAAAGTGTTCATTTGAGTGCTATTTTCGCCGGAAAACATGACATGAAATTTTTACTATTATTTAATGAATTTTTGAGTGCCATGTGGAAATTCCACGTCATATTTAAATAGTTTCTATTTTTTATTTTTTATACAAATCAGAAAAATAAAAGGAAAAAAATAAAAATTAATGAAAAATTCAAAAAAAAAAAAAAAGAGATAGGGTTTCTCGGGTGGTGGCTTGTGGCAACCCTCGCCGGCCACCACCTAGAAAACCCAGATTTGTTTTTTTTTTTTTGAATTTTTCAATAATGAAATAAACCAGAAAATTAAAATATGCAAAAAAAAAAGGATTTCCGGCACCATGTCGGCTTCCGGCGAGCCACGTAGGATCACTTAATATTAAAATAGCGCCACGTCATATTTTCGGCATTCCAAATCAGCAAGTGGCATTTAAGTGAATACTTTTTCAAAAACTTAGCACTCAAGTGAATGTTTTGAAAGTTATGACATTTAAGTGAACGCCGTACGAAAGTTATGACATTTGTAATGTACTTTTCCCTAAGTGCAAGTAACTTAGAAACCTGTTTTCAGTTAACAAGCTAATGATCAATCCAACTTAATCATATGAACGTCGAACTAGAACACAAACAAGTTATAAAGTTGGAAGAGTTTTTTTTTTTTGGGCGAAAAGTTGGAAGAGTCTAAATGTGTGCTTTTTGTTGATGAAACTTACATACGTCAATACACCCTTTTTTTTAAGATAGGCAATAAAGGATTACACAAAGATGAAATTTAAAGTAGGTCAGAAATGTACAAGTGAATAAAGAAAAAGAAAAGGCAAAGCAAAGAAAAATGTCAAAAGACTATTTGAAGTCAGAACAAGATGTCCAAAGCCAAATAAACGAGTACAACAAGAAGCAACATTCATATAACGATGATCAAAGTCAGAACAAGATGTCCACCTGCGGCGCCCACGGCACGACCCTGCCCCGGCTGCGGACCCTCTCCAGGAAACCATGCGGCAAGCCTTTTGACATTTTTCTTTTGATCATCGTTATATGAATGTTCATGAATAGAAACGTTCACCTAAATCGAATAAGATGACCTTTAACATAAGGCTATAAATTAAATACATAAAGCTATAAGTTTCGCAATAATCAACTTTTAGTGCTTCGATTTTTGTAATTTGATTTTTTCCATCATTGTTTGTTAGAACGAAAAATTCACTTGCTTTCGATCAGATTTACGAACGGGAAATCGATTAGAATGGAAATTATTCATCTCGTGAATTGATTTTTCAGCTGTGCAACTAATGCTTGGTCATAACCAAGTTTTGATCTTTGATTCGTGAAAGAGGCTTGTATTATCATTTAGTTGATGAGAATAGATTAATGAATCATTTATTTAAATAACATGATTCTATACTTTCTACTATGAGCAACTGGAAGCGGCATGATAAGGGTTGATCGCACAATTTCTCAAAGTACAACATAACATATGTAGTTGATATGACGCAAAATAATATAGCGTTGACTAGGGCTGTCAAATGGGCCATCGCCGGCCTGGCTCGGTCTCTAAAATTGAGAAATTTTAGGCTGGATCTGGTACTGTTTTAGTACAGTACAAGTACTATTTCGTAGTGGGCCAGCCCACTTCTCACCTCAGCCCTCCTTCCTTCTCTGTTTCTCGTCTCTCTTCTTTCCTCTACGCTCACACGGGCCACTCGCGCTCCCTCGCCGCAGGAACCTTCGCCGTCGTCATTGGTCCTCTCTCGGCCTCCCACTTCCCCAGCGACCCAGCTTCGTTTCCCTCGCTATCGTCTCTCTCTTTCTCTTCCTCTCTCTCTATATCCATAGCAACCCTAGCTCTGCCCCCTCTCTCTCTCTCTCTCTCTCTCTCTCTCTCTCTCTTTGCTGTCGACGTGCTTAGCCTGCCGATTCTCCGTTGGAGACATAGGTCAGTCTTGTTTCTCCTTTGTGCGGCCTTGTCAGATCGCGAGATGCAGTAGCCAGCGAGCATCGGTTGCCCCCGATTGTAGAAGGGTCTCCGGCGAGATTGCTCCAAGAGCTCGCTCAAGTTGGTCGGGTTCTCAGATTCCGCCATCATCTACGAGCGAAGAGGAATAGAAATCAAACGAACAAAAACAAAAGGCACCAGCTCGGGCCGGCCCAGGCCCAAAGAGTTGACGCACAGGTAATTTGGGCTCGGGCCGAGCCAACCTAGGTACTGTTTCATTTCGAGTCGAGACGAGACCCGACCCATTGACACCCCTAGCGTTGACCACTCAATATTTTATTTTACGCTGGAAAGTTCATTATCCAACCACGCATAAAGAAACACAAAATTAGGAAAACAATAATACTTCACATTTGTAGCCCGCAAGAGCGTGCGATTGCTAACGCAATAATTGCTTTAAGTTCATTGACCCACTCAATTTCTCTTTTAGGAAAAATGCCTGAATTTTTGCCTAATGTACAATGTAGCTACTAAATTTTTAATTTGATCGATTTGGCTCCTGAACCCTAGACCCATGTGCAATGTGGTCCCTGACTATCAAATTGCTCAATGTGGTCCCCTACCTTTTGGAACATGTACAACTTAGTCCCTGAACTATAAGAAAATGTCCAATGCCATCCCTAAACTTAAAGTAATGAAACGACTACATTGAACATCTTTCTACAGTTCATGGACTAAGTTGAACATATTTCAAAAGTTCATGGACCTTATTGATCAAATTAAAAATTGAAGCACTACATTGCACATTTGGCTAAAATTTAAGGACTATATTGGTCAAATTAAAAGTTCAAGGATACATTGGGTGAAAGTTAAGGGAACATTTATGTCATTATTCCTCGCGAGAAGTGATTTTTTTTTCCTTATTTCACATTTTGTCTACTAATCTAAAGGATTCGTGTACTTGTTATATGCATACTTCTGAGTTAAATATTTTGACAACGAATTTATAAGAAAGGATAGAATTTTAAATCTCCACCCATAAGTTAACTGGTTAATTTATTCCCACCTGTATCTCGTATAGAATACAGATTCAGTGAATGAAATGTAAGGAATTATTACTTTCCCTATTTTTTTTTCTTGGCCAACGTAATGCTTCCTCAATGAAATATTCACATATCGGCCACAAAAAAAAAAAAGAGGTGAAGTGCTTTCTACTCGCCAAAGGATTTTGATATTCGAATTCTGGTATTAGTTAATGATATACATTCTCTAATTGATGTGGTGACATAAATTCCATGCGTAGAATTCTTAAATGCTCCTCGACAAGGAAAAAAAATCTACTAAATGCTCGATCTTGTACTTTTTTTCTCGGAACACCTCAAATGTTGATTCACCCTCTAAAATTTAGAGCATTATGATTGTGAAACTTTGCAAAGCCGCTACCAATTATTCTTAAAGCTTAAGTTGCTAATCGAAGGCTTTGTTTAATATTTAAAATTTTTAACTCCCTCCTCTCACGCGTAAGCTCGACTTTGGCCTATGACTACATGTGCCTAGAAAGATTTGAACTCAAAATATTATATAAAGATTTTTGTGAGACTGCTGCTAATATAAGATGAAGAATGGTCCCCATGAACATGACCATATAAGAGCATATCCTAGAAGTATGAAACTTTTATAAAGTTAATTAATAAAGTGATGGTACAATGTGTTGTAATATGTCCTACTTATTTAGATATTATCAATTCCTTGTCTCATTTATCCAAAACCCATTTTTATGTTTTTCTTTTTCTGAAATAATTCATTGAGCTATTTCCCTCCAAGCCTGGCAAAAGAAAGAACTATTCTTCCCCGAGTCAACAGTGCTTTGCTCCAAACTAATAAAACTTGTGAAAAGCAGATATGCAACTGTCATCAAATATAAAATAGATTGTAGCTTGCAATAAAATATAATGGCGTGTGGAAAATCATCTTCCATGCGCATCAATGAATAAGATATCGGAGGGGGATTGCGAGCGCGACCCTCATGGCCTAGTCGTCCGCATTCCACAGGCTTGAGTACACCCTCACGCCTTGCTGGTTTGGATCCGACGCCCTGGCTCTGGTATTTCCTGAACACTCGGATTGGTATGCTATCGACATACCACTCGCTCTTGACACGAAATTGGAATACGGGAACTCTTATTTCATCAAGTACTCGAGGAAATTAAGAGGTTTGCCGAGAGCTTTGTAACTTACACAACTTCGGTGGGGTTCCGGTGAATGGTGTAGTTGTGAAAATTGGCAATGGAGTCGAACCACGGGTGGATCTACTGTTCTTTGCTACCGATTCCTTAAGTGAAAATGTCGGCGTGGATGGTGTAAGGTTGTCCGAAAACGTTGCCTAGGAATTCGAAATCGACCCCATTGTGCTTTGGCCTTGTTTGGCCTTGTGGATGATAGCTGCATATGATATTTAGGGAAAATTTCAAAAAAAAAAAAAAAAAAAGCCCCAAGCCCCCTCATTTTTCCAAATAAGGGCATGAAGTGATATTGTTTTAAATAAGGGCCCGAACTGTCCTGATTGTGTCAAAAAAGGGCCTAAAGTGCACATTGTTTCAAATAAGGGTCTAAAGTGACTATATTAATCTCAAAAAAGGGCCGGAATCATTTTAGTTAAGGACATTTTGGTTATTTACTATTTCATTTCATTTTATTTTTATTTTTCTGTTTTTAAGAAATTTTCACAAAACAAAAAAAGAACACAAGAGGGAGGTTTTTGACCTCCTGCCTGTGGCTGCCGCCCCATCACCGGTGGGGAGGCAGTTATGGCCGGGGTCGCCGGTGCCTAGGCCCGGCTGGCAACCCCGCTGACCAGCAGCGATGGCCTGCTGGCCCTCGCTTGAGCCGGGATAGGGTCTCGGCTTTACGTGGAATGAGCTCATAAGCTCGAGGGAGTTTCGTGGGTTCAGGGCCGACACAGTAGGTTTTATGCAACAAAAACGCAGAAAGGGGATAAAGAGGCCAAGCGATCGAACACCATTCTGCACTAGGTTTAATTTATGTAAGCTTATTGATTACAATTTTATTTTGATAGGCTGGCCTGCAATGAAATTACTGCATCACGTTTCTCATATTCTCTCAAATCATGAGGTCGCCACTGACGCTATTCTAGACAGCATTGGTGGGAGGCTAATTGGGACTTGTACCTTCGAGAGAGGAAATACCAGATTTGCTTAAGAAGAGTAAATGTGTTAGGAACATCTACCTAATGTCTTGGCATCTATTATCATGATCAGTTGGGGAAATCAAGTCTGAGGAATTTTTGTGTATCAGCTTGATGATGTTATTGATATCGTAATACCAAGGAAGAGTAACAAGCTGGTTTCTAAGGGTGGGCGGCTCCAAGTTCCTTAAATATACTCGCCGAAATAGGTTCCTCTAGATCCTACCCATCATACCGTGGAAACTAGAGCCCATCCTGTTACGGATTCTATGGTCAATTCTAGGATACCCATTGGAACATGTTCCTCATTTTTTGAAACTTAAAAACTAAAAATTTGTTTGGCCCTAGATTATACACTCATCATCGGAGGCCATAAAACAATCAAGATTCAGGGTCTAGGGTCCAAGTTCCAAATACTAGATAATGGAACTTGGAACCTACTCGTTGGAACATGTTTCTCAATTTTTGAAACCCGGAACCTACCATACATACCCTGAAATCTGAAATCGAACCGGTTCCTATAGGTTCCGATTTCAGGTTCTCGGTCCTACCCTGTAATCACGCTCACCCTTACTGGTTTCGCAAATCAAGGAATCAACTTAAATACCCGTTCTTGGTCATTCTCGTGAGAAAGAACCGACATGCTAATTTTATATTTCTTCTCATCTCTTACGAGAAGAATGTGATCATTGACCGGTTGCATTTAATCACACCGTTTGCTAGATGGAATATACCACGTTTATGTTGACAAGTCTGGGAACATGGAAATGGAAAACCGCATCATTGTCGATGCAAAGGTAGATTATCCAGCAGCCTGCAACGCAAGTCATCAATTGGATCGTGAATATTTTCACAATGCCAGCACAAGATTCTGTGACGTAGCATGATTTGGACAAGTGGTGGATGGTGATAAAGGGGTGGTCACTTACACCCACGGAGACCTCCTCATCCAGTCTTATGTTGCTTCCAGTAGGGTGCAACAACTGTTGCTGCTGCTGCTTATATGTTCACCCCCTTTATATGTTCACCCCCTTGTAAAGGGGCAGGCTATTATTGTGAAGTGTCATTCGGAGTTCACTTGTTTACCAAGCTATCGAGAGAAGAAGAATTATTCGTCTCTGTCGATTTTGGTCTTGGTAGTTACAACTTTTTAGTTCCCATATGTTACTGCAAGTGTCGTAGAGTCTTCTTATGGATTTTATTTTATTATTATTTTTTTTATATCTCCCTCGAGATTTCTGGTCACTCATTGCGGTTGACTTCTTCCCATTCTTCTCTAATTGATTGTGCATTAGTGCCAAGTTTTGCTTCTTCGTTTTGTTTATTCCATTTTACTTTGTTTCCTTGTTCCTTCTTCCTCCTGTTTACTTCCTTCCTCCCGTTTGTCTCAGAAATCGACTGCCCCCCTAACACAGGGTAAGCAATAACAGGAAAGCAATTCCTCAAAATAAACTGAATTCGGTTGATATAAGGCTGCGTATGGTAGCGTTTCTGTTCTTGAGAGCATTTTTTGAACAGAAACATTTTTTTTTTGTGTTTCTGTTCAAAACTACGATTTCTAGGAACAGGAACGCGTTTGATAAATGGGAAAAAAATTCTGTTTCTGGAACAAAAAAAAGATCAGAAACACGTTTGGTAACTGCAAAAAAATTTATATTCCTAATTTTTCATTTAATTAAAGGGACTATATATATAAATTAATATGTCTTTATCTTTTTAACTTAATAAATCAAATTAAGTCTCATTTGTTCAATTTACTAAATGAAATTAGACTAATATATGTATAAGTAATTTATCCACGATTTATCAAATTACAATATGTACGAAATCAATTAAGATAACAAATTGAAAGAGAATGAGCTAACTGGAATTGAATAATAAGAACATGAAATATGTTTTTCATATATAGGAAAACTACAATTACGAGTCATACGCAAATATTCCCAAGTAGTTAGAAATATGATTACATCATTGAAAAATACAAAGTCATGGAATTTCAGGCATATTGTAATCCCTTGCCATTTTATTTGCAATACTTTTCCTAAGTACGTTCATCTCATTTGCCTGCACATCCAATACTCCATCAGCAACATATTCTTCTGTAGACACATGTGCGTAGTTAGGATCACCATAAACAGAAAAGTTTCTGTCCATCCTATCTTGGTCGCGAATATAATTGTGAAGAGCGCAACAAGCAATGACGATGAGCGCTTGCTTCCGAATTGGAAAGGAAGGCATGTGTTGTAATATAAAGAACCGTTTCTTGAGTGCCCCAAATGTTCTCTCAATTTCTCTCCCATCTTCCAACTTTCCCTGAAGAGAAACAACTGTAAGGTCGGTGAAGTAATCTCTGAAATTTATGTTTGATGCCTGAAAACACTGCCCTCTATTGGGTTGAACATGTAATGTAGGCTAAGCACGAGAGAAGCTCGATCACAATTAGCAAGAAGTTGAACAACAAGATAGGCAAGCAGAACAGTTGAAATTTCTGAACTCAATTCATGTACTCCCTTGAGCACAAGTTCATATGTTATTCTTAATAACGTGTAGAATCAGGAGAACAAGAGATCAAGCGAGCAACAGAAATCCAGAGTAACCATGTCCAACTCTCAGTCACAACAAGACCAAGAAAGCAGGATCTTTGCAAAGGAAAATGAGAAAGCCAAGGCATATAATGTAACCTCTATTCATGACATCCTAGAATCATCAAATTCACAAATCTTTGGGGAAACAAATCTTCAGATGCCCCATTAGACAGCTCTACCATCACCGCATCTCTTGAACTAACAGTATATTCTGTAACTAATAATTAGCACGTAAAACTCTAGATACCAACATCTCTTGAACTGACAGACTGGCTACTCTAACTAATAGCTAGTGCCTTAAACCAATGACCGCACCTAATTAAATCTGTCAACATACAAGTTCATCAGCAAATACCATTTTGAGAACCCAAGACACACATTGCAAATATCCCTACATATGTATAGCATTCTAACTTCCACTCTAGCTATTCTCACGTTGATGAGACTGACTCAATTGCGAGCAAGACACAGAAAGACAACTCGACAATTTCACCATAAATTCCCACTTCTACTCCGAGCTAGAGAATCAAAGGGCGATGTACTCAGTACAAAAGAAAGCAACTGGAACTTTAAAACTGTTAGAATTATAACAGACATTATGTATATTAATCTATACAATGACAGAACCAAATCATAAGCAATGAAATGAAAGATAGGTTTATAATAGACATGTCATGGACTATGTCATTCACCATAAGTCTCACCAATCTTCTTCTTTGAAGATTTGCAATCCACAAAGCTGTGATCTATCTTGTCACAATTGAAGCATGTACCTTGATATCTGTTCTTGGCCACTTTAACTTGCAATCATTTAAACTTCGAATCGCAATAATAAATGTGATCAAGCTGCCTCAAACATGAAAACATTAAGTTGGCAGAAGCACAAAATTTGATCCTTCAGAAGCAGTATTTAAAAATCGTCAGATGCAAAAAATTCATCAGATGCAACTGCATCTGAACCCTTCAGATGCAACTGCTTCTGAACCAACACATACAGAAATTCGTCAGATGCAGAAATTCGTCAGATGCAACTGCTTCTGAACCCATCAGATGCAACTGCTTCTGAACCCATCAGATGCAGTCCTTCTGGACCCGTCAGAAGCAGTCCTTCTGGACCCGTCATAAGCAGTATTTCTGGACCCGTCAGATAGAGTTTCTTCTGGACTCGTCAGATGGAGTTCCTTCTAACCCTCCTTCTGAGTTTCCTTCTGAGTCTCCTTCTGAGTCTCCTTCTGAGCCTTCCTTCTAAGCCTCCTTCTGACCTTCCTTCTGAGCTTCCTTCCGAGGCTCCTTCTGACCCTTGCTTCTGAGCTTCCTTCTGAGGCTCCTTCTGAGCTTTCCTTCTGAGCAACAAAATCCGAACGGAAATTTAACAATATAAATAAATTGAATTTAGATGGAATACCGAGGCCTGTGTTCAACACAGTTTCCTTAAAACAGATTCGTCCCCTCCAGTACGTGCTTTGAGGTTTCGTGGACGTCTGTCTCCCAGGATACAACGGTTGAACAGCGATAGATGTTAGCACAGCACTCCAACGCTTTTGGCGAACTTGAACAACACGAGAACACTATCGAAAACAATGCAAATGCATAGAATATGAAAAGAGGGAGAAAAGTTTTTCTTTTGAGATTGTAGTGTTTTCCTATCTCACTTCCTCTTCTTCAAACAGAATGAAAAACCACATATTTATAGGCTAAATGGGGCATTGCGGAAATAAATAATAACGGCTAAATTAATTCTGCCGTTTAGAGCCGTTATGTAATTAATTCTATAACCATAGAATTATAACAACCGTTACTTAGTTAATACCATTTACACACCGGTAATTAACGTAAGCACGATTAACGGCTTGAGTTGGAAAAAATTAAAACAGAAGGCAAAAATGGGCTTGTCACGAGGCCCACTTTTCTGTCCGGCATTCGCGTACGCAGGTCGTGCGCTCGCGCCCAAGTTCAACTTGTCGGGCCTCCGTCGGGGTCCGGGATTCGCACCCCTCCTGCGCGTGCGCGCGAGGCATAGTGCTTGTGCTATGATAGTTACCACTCAAAGAGAGTGTATCAATATATAAAGCACTTCAAGGCCTTCTTCCTTTCCTATGTGGGACTAGTGCTTTGTCACTTCCCACTTCCGACTCAAGAGTGTTCTTTGAGAAACAATTTCTCATTCACTCACCATCAAAATACCTCATATTTCCAACAATCCCCCACATGAATGAAAATTATTTTGGCTTTGACTCTGTGATAGTGTTCAACAAATGAAACCTGCATAGGATAGGTAGGTGTCACCCTTTGAACCTTCCCTTGTGAAAGCATATTTAATTTACCAGCTGTCCAGTAGACATGATGTCCTTGAACTGTCCTGCTTTCTTAGTAAATGACCCATACACTTCACACATGAATCATCAACATTTGTTCAGTTCTCATGAGTATGTTCGTTTTGGCCATGAACATCGTCCTGGTTCTACGAGAGTTTCTAAAGAATTCAGCCCTCAATAATTCTCCTTTGAAGCGGCCCCACTTCTCTCTCACATAGGTGATTACTTAATCTTGTGTAATTAATTTACTCCACTTAAGAATCATTAAAGCAATAGTTGCTATCCTTTTCCTGATAAACCTCCACAGTAATTTGTTTACTCCACATACTTGGGGGATATCAAATCACTGTTTCTTTTATAGGAATGGTTTGAGGGATAGACCCCCCACAGTGATATCTTAAGTTCGTATACTTAGGTTGTCCCTTTTGAACCTAGATCTTGGGATCTCCAATCAGCTAGGTTGGGTTTTCCGTTATACAAACTTTTCTGTAATGGGTGTAGTCACATTCCTATTATTGATTTTCCAACTAACTCTCTGTTTAACCCTTTTGGTTAGCAGATCTGCAATATTATCCTTTGACTTTACGTAGTTAATAGAGATAATTCCAGTTGAGAGTAGTTATCTAATGGTATTATGTCTATGACATATATGTCTAGACTTACCATTATACATAAAACTCTGTGCTCTTACAATCGCAAATTGGCAATCACAATGTATACAAATTGGTGGCACAGATTTTTGCCATTTTGGAATATCCTCTATGAAATGGCATAGCCATTTAGCCTCTTCACCACATATGTCCAAAGCTATAACTTTGGATTCCATTGTGGATTTGATTATAACAGTTTGTTTTCAGGATTTCCAAAAATATGGCTGCATCTACTAATGTGAATTCATATCCACTAGTAGATTTTAGAATAACCACTTTTGCAAGGCACCCCTACACTCGTAAGCATTTATAGGATGGTTTCCTACATTTCCATAGCTCATAAGGGGAACAGCCATTTTTGCAAGGCACCCCTACAATCGTAAGCATTTGTAAGATGGTCTCATACCTTTCCATAGCTCATAAGGGGTTTTATCCTCTTTATTTCGAGGTATTGCATTATTCTCACCTTAGGAAGGAAATAATGCTTCACAAGGTCAACAAATAACTTGTTATTACCCTAATTCATGAAATCGTCAATCACATAAGTTGGGTTACCATCACTGTTGATTTTCTTCAACTGGCTAAGTCCCATTTCCCTCGAGGAATAGTCAGAGGATCGGCCGAATCCATTTCTGACTTCATATTATCAATGGACATAATTCCATTTTCAAGCAATTGCTTTGTTACATCACTCCTCGAGCGAACATTTCTCTTTCTACCATTGAAAGTTTTACTCTTTGCAATGGCTATTGCCACTTGGCAATCACAATGTATAGACATGTAAAGTGCCGATTTCATTTCCTTGAGCAATCCTCAAGTCATCAAAATAAAATATTTCATTCTTCTTCTCCTACTAAAGTGTAGGAGGATAAACGTTATATTTCCACAAATATGCTTGGTAGCATCTAGGTTTATCACCTATTATTTTTCGTTAGCCTCAATATTGGCTCGAGAAATGACCGCAACATTTTTCATAATCATCTGCTTCAACCAAATTGACTTTTGGTTTAGCAGGATTGTCATTTCCTCCAAAATATTTTGTTTGGTTGAGTTCCAAACTACAACATCCCACCAAGTATGAACATGTATCAAACAGTGGATATCGTCTCACAAAAATCACCAATTGGTGTTTCTCATTGCTTCTTATAGAGAACAAATTTCTCTTAAGAACTTCATCTTTGCTTTTAAGCAAATACACATAGCATATTTAGTGCTATCATCGATAAAGGTAATAAAATATTTATTACCGCCTCTTGTTTGTATGAATTGTAAATTCATATACATAACAAATGAATCAATTCAAGAGGATCTGAGTTTCTTTTACACGCAGAGCCTCCATTGGTTCATCTATTTCGCGTGCAGAGCCTCTATTGAACCTTTTGTGTTCAAGGTTGTTGTGGAAATTCTCTTTTATTTTGATTCTGACAAAACCTTCAAAAGATATTGTTTAATGAAATGTGATGCAGGAAGAATGTGTAAGCAGAAGGTCGAGTGATTCCAATTCTGTCGCGCTGACGAAGGGTCAGATGGAAGTGCTTCTGACGAAGAGTCAGATGGAAGTGCTTCTGACGAAGGGTCAGATGGAAGTGCTTCTGACGAAGGATCAGATGAAAACGCTTCTGACCGAGGGTCAGATGAAAGTGCTCCTGACTATCCAAACAGTGACGGATGGACCACATCAAATCTCCGTATTACCATTCCGTGCCAACTGATCAAATCTTTCTTAGACGAATGTAAAGAAAGATCAGTTTCTGCATTCTACAAATCACGAAGACCCACGTATGGCAGGTTTCCGATCAAGGCAAGTGATATTCAATTATCCTGATATCTCCTCTAATCAATTAAGAGTCTTTCTATAATGGGATATCATCTTCTAAGGAATATATCCTCGAGAATCAACTCAAAAATATCACACTTATGGAAGCTGGAGATTTAGTTGTATGGGCGACTAAATCAGAAGGGTTCAATGTCTTACCCAACGGTCTACATATCTTCTGAAGATACAGTCTCCTTCAATCACGATTGATGACGTCCAATCAAGGATTGAAGAGCGATCCCTTGGCTGGATTCCAACGGCTAGTTCGGAGGCAAGGGAGTATAAAAGAAGAATAATGTTTGACTAGAATGAGAGACGTGCGAACAACAATCCAAAGTACAAGCATAATTTGAGTTTCATCTAAAGAGAGTATTCTGTGTATTCAAAATCCTTCACTGTAAAAATCTGTGTGAGAGGGAAACAAAACACTTGAGTGATTGTAATCATCTTGATTCTTCATAGTGAAATCCAGCCAATCGGCTGTCATCGTGGGAGAGTGGACGTAGGCTTGATCTAAGCCGAACCACTATAAATACTGTGTGCAATATCTTCTTCTATAAACTCTTACCTTTGTGTTTAGATTTTCTGCACACTGCTATACTCTTTTTGTTCCTTATCGTACACTGAACTTTATTCATTCCGCAAGAAATTTCAATTAAGTTCAGAATCTCCTATTCACCCCCCTCTAGGAGATATTGCTAGTTACATCAATTGGTATCAGAGCAGGTTGCTCATTTTACGAAGTGTTTATTGACTTCAGAGTTAACGATCTACTATGTCTAGCAATCACTCTTCAGGAACAAGCGATTCGCACTTTGCCAACAAGCCTCCATACTTTGATGGAAAGGATTACAATATGTGGAGTAACAAGATGAAGTGGTTCTTCAAAGCCTATGATGATCTGATGTGGGACGTCGTTACAAATGGAATAGTTCCTGCAAATACTGCAAATCCAACCTCTGCTGACGGAGTAAATATTGTCACAACAATGACTGATGCTGAAAAGGCTAAAAGAAAAGGCCTTGATTCTAAAGCTGTCAATGCTCTCTTCTGTGCCTTATCTACTCCTCTTTATAATCGTGTCTCAGAGGAAGAATCATCTAAGGCAATATGGGATAGACTTCATGTCACCTTTCAAGGAACAAATCGTGTGAAAGAAACAAAGCTCAGTATTTTACTAAGTGACTATGAAGCATTTGAAATGAAGCCTGATGAATCTATTGCAGATATGATAGACAGGTTTCAAACTTTGGCAAGTGGACTTGCAAGACAAGGTGCACCTAATGTTGAACCAATGCAAGTCAGGAAGATACTACGTGGACTCACAGATGATTGGAATTACATCAAGCCATCAATTCAAGAATGCCAAACAATTAGACCACTCTCCGTGGATGAGCTAGTCGGCACTTTGCAATCCTCTGAAACAGAACGAGCAAACAAAAAGGGAGAACAGAAAGGTAAAAAATCTATTGCCTTAAAAAGTCAAATTAATCAATGTTTTTCTGACACAGATGATGAAGATGAGGATGATGAAGAATTAGCCCTCATGGTCAAGAAATTTAGGAAGATGGCTCGGAAAGGCAGAAACATCAAAGAAAAGAAACCTTGGAAGAAGAGTGAGGTAAAAATATCAAGCAACGACTCACAAGATAGCAAAGACGTGATTTGCTTCCACTGTAAGAAAGCAGGACATATCAAACCGAACTGCCCAATTTTGAAGAAGGACAAACTCAAGTATGAGAAGTACAAGAAGGCTCTAAAGGCAGAAACTTTGAGTGATTCTGATGAAAGCGAGAATGATTATGCAAATATCTGTCTCATGGCCGAATCAGACTCAAGTTCAGATTCAGAAACTGAGGTATGTTCATCTGAACTCCCTGATGAAGTTGTTGAATATATTGATGAATTATGTAGAAACTACAAAGAAGCTCTTGAGAAGGTTTCTTGTTTGAAAAAGGAAAATACTTCTTTAAAACAACAGAATTTGTCCCAAGAAGAAAAAATTAGTTTTCTACAACAAGAGTTTCACCAGATGAAAGAAAATCATGATTCAGTTTCAAAAGAAAATGCTTCCTTGAAAGAAAAAATTTCTACTACATCAAAAAGGTTTTCACAAAGCTCAGTAACTCTAAATAGCATTATCTCAAAACAAATACCCTTCAATGATCGATCTGGGTTAGGTTTTAAAAAGGAAAGTAGCCAAAGAAATATCTTTAAAACTGAATTTTGAAAACAAACGTTTTCCAATTACAAGCATCATTTTCATAAGCATTTTACTAGATCCTACATTCGACAACCTTGTGTGAATTGTGGTGATCCTAGCCATACTAAGGATTACTGCAAGAAAATTTGGAGACCTATTAAAAGGTCAAAATATACTAACACAGAAGGACCCAAGAAAACATGGGTACCAAAGAAACAGTAAGTTGGTTATCTATTGCAGGTACCAAAGAGAAGGAAGAATAAGTGGTTTCTGGATAGTGGTTGTTCAAGTCACATGACTGGAAATCCAGATGTATTTATATCCCTCCCAGATTGTGATGGAAGAAGCGTGTCGTTTGGAGGAAAGAACAAGGGAAAAGTGATCGGGAAAGGAAATGTAAAGATTGAAAATCTGACCGTTAAAGATGTCTCTCTAGTCAAAGGATTGAACTACAACTTGATTTCTGTAAGTCAACTTTGTGACTCTGGATATGATATTCGATTCCAAGATCTAAAATGCACAGGTATGAGCAAGGATAAGAAGCAATCCTTCACGGGACGAAGGCATGGGAACATTTATCTTTTAGATATTAATGCTGACAGTGAACTTGCTAAATGTCTTATTTCTGTTAAAGATGAATCTGATCTTTGGCACAGAAAGTTAGGTCATATTAGTGTAAAACATATTTCAAAGCTTTCCAAGAAGGGACTTGTTCGAGGACTACCTCAAACTAAATTTGAGAAAAGTGGACTATGTCATGCATGCACACTGGGTAAGCAGGTAAGAAGTTCTTTTAAGTCCTTAAATCAAGTTTCCACTAAGCGTTGTCTGTAGCTACTACATATGGACATCTTCGGACCTAATAGAACTCTAAGCATTGGAGGTAAGAAATATTACCTTGTCATAGTTGATGACTTCTCTAGATTTACATGGGTTTCATTTCTTGCTCACAAAAACAAAGCTTTCATATCCTTCTCAAAACTCGCTAAAAGAATTCAAAATGAAAAAGGTTACACTATTTCCAGTTTGAGAACGGATCATGGGGGAGAGTTTGAGAATCAAAATTTCTCAGATTTTTGCACTAAGTTCGGAATTCAGCATAACTTCTCTGCACCTTATACTCCACAACAAAATGGGGTAGTAGAAAGGAAAAACAGATCGTTGCAAGAAATGGCCAGAACTCTTCTTATTGAAAGTAAAATTGCCTCTAACTTTTGGGCTGAGGCCGTTTCAACAGCTTGTTATATCTTAGATCGAATTTCCCTCAGACCTTTTTCTGAGAAACTCCATATGAATTTTTCAAAGAAAGAAAGCCTGATATTGCATACTTTCATGTATTCAGTTGCAAATGCTTTATTCTAAAGAATGCTAATGATCGAGTTGGAAAGTTTGATGAAAGATCAGATGAAGGAATTTTCTTGGGATATTCAACAACAAGCAAAGCCTACAGAGTGTACAACAAGAACACTCGTATTGTTGAGGAATCAGTGAACATCAAGTTCGATGAAAGCAACCAGGATGATGAACCTGAATCCATTCAAATGCATACACTTCATCAAGTCACGAACTCACAAGCAGAATCAGATGTGAATACGAGTTCGGAGAATGCTCAGAAGGAAACTTCCTCAGAAGAAAGACCAGAAGATGATCAGAATGAATCCACAATATCCTCAAATGATGGCCTTGACAAAAACTGGAAGCATAAGTCAAGTCATCCAAAGGAACTTATCATAGGCAGCATAAATGATAGTGTAAAAACAAGATCCAAGTTCAAGCAAGCAATGAGCAACATCGCCTCGGTATCTGAATTAGAGCAAAAAAGGATTGAAGATGCATTAGCAGATGAAAACTGGATAAATGCAATGCAGGAAGAGCTACATCAGTTCAAAGTCAACAATGTCTGGGAACTAGTCAGTCGTCCCAAAAATCGTCCAGTAATTGGAACAAAATGGGTATTCAGAAACAAACTTGATGACAAAGGAAAAGTTGTGAGAAACAAAGCAAGACTTGTAGCAAAAGGATATTCTCAAGAAGAAGGAATAGACTATGATGAAACCTACGCACCGGTTGCCAGGTTAGAAGCCATTAGGCTACTTCTTGCTTATGCTTGTTACAATGACTTCAAACTTTTTCAGATGGACGTGAAAAGTGCCTTCCTAAACGGCTACATCAAAGAAGAGGTATATGTTGAACAACCTCCTGGCTTCGAAGAACCTAAAGAAAAGGATATGGTCTATGTCTTAAAAAAGGCACTCTATGGATTAAAACAAGCACCCCGCGCCTGGTATGAAATGTTAAGTAACTTCTTATCTCAACACAGCTTCACTAAAGGTAATGTAGACACCACTCTTTTTATTCAAAGAAAATGTAAGGATATCCTTTTAGTTCAAATTTATGTTGATGATATTATATTCGGCTCTTCTAATGAACTTCTTTGCAAGAAATTCTCTAAAACAATGCAGGATGAATTTGAGATGAGTATGATGGGAGAATTACGGTTCTTTTTTGGTCTTCAAATTCATCAATCTCAAAAAGGAACCTTCATATTTCAAGAGAAGTATGCATTGGAAATAGTGAAGAAGTTTGGTCTGGAGAATGGTAAGAAGACAGAAACTCCTATGTCTCACTCTTCCAAATTAGATAAGAATGAAGATGTAAAAGAAGTCGATCCCAAACTATATCGGAGTATGATCGGATCATTACTCTATCTCACAGCTTCAAGACCCGACATACTATATAGTGTCTGCTTATGTGCAAGATTTCAGTCAAGTCCAAGAGAATCACACCTATCAGCAGTCAAGAGAATAATCAAATACATAGGGACTTATCCCAACTATGGTTTGTGGTATTCTAAATCTTCTGATTTTACACTAAAGGGTTATTCAGATGCAGATCTTGCAGGTTGCAAAATTGATAGAAAAAGTACATCTGGAACCTGTCAACTCATGGGAAACATGCTTGTCTCATGGTACTCAAAGAAGCAAAATACAGTGGCACTCAGTACAGCTGAAGCAGAATACGTATCTCTTGGAAGCTGCTGCACTCAAATACTTTGGCTAAAACAGCAGCTCAAGGACTATGGTGTTGAAGAATCAACTGTGGAAATCCTATGTGACAACACAAGTGCCATAAATCTCACAAAGAATCATGTACTTCACTCAAGAACAAAGCATATTGAGATCAAACATCACTTCATACGTGATCATGTTCAAAACCGTGATGTTAACATTCAATACATTGACACGAAAAATCAACTTGCAGATATTTTTACTAAACCACTTGATAAACAGAGTTTTAATTTTATCAGAAATGAATTATCTATTATTAACCTTCCTTCTTAAGTATACCTTAGAACAAGGTACATCAGAAGGAGCGTCAGAAGGAGATTCAGAAGGAGCGTCAGAAGGAGCATCAGAAGGAGAGTCAGAAGGAGAGTCAGAAGGAGCATCAGAAGGAGCGTCAGAAGGAGAGTTAGAAGGAGAGTTAGAAGAAGCATCAGAATGAGCATCAGAAGGGACGTCAAAAAGGCGCGTAAGAAAAAATTCACACTTTTCTTAAATCAAAAGGTCAGTTATCTCTAAAAGCTATCTTTTAGGTAAGTTCCTCATATGAATAGATATCTCTTAATATCTGATTGACCGTGAATACTTTTTTTTTTAAAGAATTCCTTTTAAATCAAAATTCTCTTTTGTGTTTCCAAAAATAACCGCCTCTTTTATAAAAACGCTGAACCGTCACCTCTGTTCTCTCACTTTCGAAATTCTCTCAAATCAAAACCCTAAAACCGTGTTGAAAATCTCTCGCTCTCGATTTCCTCCTCAAAGCAACACTCTTTCACTCAAAGTTTCAAACTTTCTGAGCATCAATGGCTCCAAAATCAGCCTCTGACTTGAAGAAGACGTCTCAGTCGAAGAGGAAGTTCTCCGCCTCAACTGCAAGCGGCGCGGAACTCACAGAAACCCAAATCAACGAACAGCGAGAAGCACTTCGCCTGACAAAAGGTCTATCTCTGTCTGCCTTTGAAATAAAGGAATCTATGGCTCATTCTATTAAGCCAATGTATGATAGAATCAAGGCCGCAGGAGATTTTGGCAACGAACTTAGAAAACTGCTGAAAACTCATCATTTTGATAGTGAGGGCGAAATTTTGGAGTTTCTTAGTCTGCCTGGAAAAATCGTTAAACCACTTGCTGTAGAAAAACCTACATCTGTCTCTAGGAAAGGAAAGGAGAAAGTAGCAGAAACAAGTTCGAAACAAAGACGATCCCCAATTAGACCTGGCGGTACGAAGGCAAAGGTGGAAGATGATGATGACATTCTGTTCAATGACTTTGTGAAAAATATAGGCTTTAATTTGGATAAAAGCTTTCCTGATCCATTGTTCCAAAATCAGGCTCACAAAGAAAGGTTTGAAGCAATGAAACAGAGAGGTATTATACCTCAAAGGGTATTTGAGTTAAAGTACTTTGACAGCAATGGCATCTATCTGAGGAAGCATCTAGAAAAGATGAAGATAGATCAGTTTATAACTAGGAGAGGCTACACTTTTCCTGACTTGGTAGCTTACTTCTATTCAAATCTTCAATTTGTCAACTTCAACTCTCTGGCTTTCACAGTCAAAAGAAAGCAGTATTTTCTTACTGTTGATGAATTGGCTTCAATCATGGCAACCAGAAAGGGAGATTTCAAACCCTTAGATGTCACTGCAAGTGAAGCTTTCTGCTTCCTGACTGGCAAATCAAGTTTCTCAAGGGAATCAAAGTCACATCTTGCATACACGGACTTTCCCTTGAAACATATCATGATGCACAAGGTGATCATCGAATGTCTCAGACCCAAGGCAGCATCAAAAACAGATATATCAAAGTATGAGGCAAAGCTGTTATGGGGAATCTTGACAGGACAGATGATTTCTTTTGCTCATACTGTACTATTGTATATGTACAGATCAGCTCTCAAACCAAAGGGTCAACTTCCTTATGCCGCATTGATCTTCAAAATATTCAATTATTTCAAGATTGATGGCCCAGGAGCCTTTGTCGAGCAAGAAATTCCTCTAATGACTGCTGGAGAGACTATGGTAACAAGGATGGGATACAAGATGACTCATGTTGGATGGAGAACCAAGAACAATGAACCAGTCATTGTGGACTTCGAGGAAGAGTCAAGGCAGAAATCTCCAAAGAAGAGAAAAGTCATGGCTGTTAAGGGGCAACAACCAGAAAGTCCTGCTGATAAGGACTCATACGCCAGTGAGGAAGAAACGGGGGAATATGATTCTAAAGCTACCCAATCTCGAGGTGGATCAGATGAAGGTGGTGAGTCTGAAAATCGTAGTGCTGGGGGAGATGAGGAAGAAGGAGATGAAACAGAAATACAACCACAAGAAAAGGTTGTATATCCTTGTGATCTGAATGAGGAAGAATTCCTCACAATGTGGGATGAGGAGCAAGCTGCACTATTTGAAGATGACACAGAGTATGACATCCAAATTGTCAACTATGATCATGAGGAATTGCTAGCACAAGTTCTAGCAACATTGGGGTCAAAGGATCAGGAGGAAGAACAAGATGACATTGGAGCTTACTCTGTCTCTTCCACCAGGGCCACAATTCCCAAAGATGCTGCAAGTCTAGCTTCAGCAATTGCCCGAGAAGATCAATTGTCCAGTGCACAGTCTATTCCAATGGATATTGATGAGGAAATAGTCTCCGTGCCAAGCTCAAAGGCAAAAGGGAAAAGAGCTATAATTCAGGGGGAGAAAGAGCCCGTGCCTATTACATCAGATGTATTTCTCACTGAAATCCAAGCCTCTCAAGCTTTCACCAATGCACAAATTGAGGGGGAGACTTACGAACCTGCACCTTCACAACCACAAGTGGAACTTCAGGTGCTGTTTGATAATCTCCAAAATACTCTTCTTCAGACAATGGCTGCCATGGAAACAAAATTTGATCAGCAAATGCAGGCTTTGGAACAGAAAACAGATAGGAAGCTGCAGGGTTTGACTAGTCAGGTGTCTAAGCTTGAAAAGTCCATTAATCTCTATGGGAGAATGTTTTGTGATGAGATAGCCAACCTGCCTACATACACACTGGTCAGAATGGATAGAACAGCCTCAAACCTACCCTCTTCTCCAGCTGTATGAGACCCTGCTCCGATGATGGGAAAAAGCTTTGCAGGACCATCCCGAAGGGAGGCTGATATTGAGCCTGAAGATCATTCTTCTTCTTAAAAACTCACCTCTTTTTTTTTTCTCTAGAACGCGTCATTATTTCATTTTGGTTTACATTTCTTTATGATGTTGACAAAAAGGGGGAGAAGTACTCCTATTACTATTGTGCAGTCTCAATAGATTATCCCTAATTATGTTTCAATTTAGAGAAAAGAAGGAGAAGATCTAACCTACTGTTTTGCAGGACAATCTTTTAAGCAGTGTAGGTTCATACAGGATTATTACAGGATAATCTCACTCTGATCATGCTCTACCATGAGAACACTTTCATTACAGGACCTCAAATAATGATTACCTGCAGGAGCAAATGTGATGGCTACTCATTTTTTTTATATATTATCACTGGTTAAATTCACTCTTAAATTTGCAACTAGAGAAGTTTTGTCACCATAAAAAAGGGGGAGATTGTTGTGGAAATTCTCTTTTATTTTGATTCTGACAAAACCTTCAAAAGATATTGTTTAATGAAATGTGATGCAGGAAGAATGTGTAAGCAGAAGGTCGAGTGATTTCAATTCTGTCGCGCTGACGAAGGGTCAGATGGAAGTGCTTCTGACGAAGGGTCAGATGGAAGTGCTTCTGACGAAGGATCAGATGAAAACGCTTCTGACCGAGGGTCAGATGAAAGTGCTCCTGACGATCCAAAAAGTGACGGATGGACCACATCAAATCTCCGTATTACCATTCCGTGCCAACTGATCAAATCTTTCTTAGACGAATGTAAAGAAAGATCAGTTTCTGCATTCTACAAATCACGAAGACCTACGTATGGCAGGTTTCCGATCAAGGCAAGTGATATTCAATTATCCTGATATCTCCTCTAATCAATTAAGGGGCTTTCTATAATGGGATATCATCTTCTAAGGAATATATCCTCGAGAATCAACTCAAAAATATCACACTTATGGAAGCTGGAGATTTAGTTGTATGGGCGACTAAATTAGAAGGGTTCAATGTCTTACCCAACGGTCTACATATCTTCTGAAGATACAGTCTCGTTCAATCACGATTGATGACGTCCAATCAAGGATTGAAGAGCGATCCCTTGGCTGGATTCCAACGGCTAGTTCGGAGGCAAGGGAGTATAAAAGAAGAATAATGTTTGACTAGAAGGAGAGACGTGCGAACAACAATCCAAAGTGCAAGCATAATTTGAGTTTCATCTAAAGAGAGTATTCTGTGTATTCAAAATCCTTCACTGTGAAAATCTGTGTGAGAGGGAAACAAAACACTTGAGTGATTGTAATCCTCTTGATTCTTCATAGTGAAATCCAGCCAATCGGCTGTCATCGTGGGAGAGTGGACGTAGGCTTGAGCTAAGCCGAACCACTATAAATACTGTGTGCAATATCTTCTTCTCTAAACTCTTACCTTTATGTGTAGATTTTCTGCACACTACTATACTGCTTTTGTTCCTAATCGTACACTGAACTTTATTCATTCCGCAAGAAATTTCAATTAAGTTCAGAATCTCCTATTCACCCCCCTCTAAGAGATATTGCTAGTTACATCAAAGGTTTCTATTGAACTTTTCGCGTTCAAAGTCTCTGTTAAGCGCTATTTTTGTTCAAGACGCCACACATGTTTCAAGCAATCTCTTTCGCATAGGAAGGAAAGAATCGCTTTTCGAAACTTTGCCTCAGATGCCTCCCATGTCTTGATATGGTTGGTCTTATCGTTGCTCTTGATGCATCACCATAGCAACGCATTTTCCAAATACAAGGGTATGGTGTTCACACGCACCTTGTCATCCCGAGCTCCTTGGGTTTCTAATTATCGATTCTTCTCCCATAGGAAGATATCCACAATCTTGGAATTCCTCGAGCCTTTAAATTTCTCGGGTCGAAGAATGTTCAATCTAAGTGGTATGGGGCTTGCCCCGTTCACATGCCCAGAGTCCATCATAGCCATCTTGGCCTTTAGCTCAATCGATCCAGCATGTAACTTGGTCCAAGGATTTACTCAAGTACATTTTTTCAGCCTGAATCTCATGCAAGATCACTTGAATTTCTTGCACCTGACTGATCACAGTCTTAGAGTCCACCATCATATAATCAATGAATCATCCGACAACAAATTTCTTTGCTTCGGCATCCTTTGTTTTATATTCCGGTCAAGGATTCTCATAATTCCTTTGATGTCCTTATTGCACATTGTACAAGGAGTCATATAAGCCATTCATGACATAATTCCTACATAGGAAGTCAGAATGCTTCCAAAGCCTCAACCTTGTTGAAGGCTTGCTTATCCATTTCTCCATCGGATACCTTAGGAGGTTCCTCAGTCAAGAATCTCGCAAGATTCAAAGTTGTTGAATAAACCAACATCTTTTGCTGCTACCTTTTAAAGTTCAATCAATTGAACTTTTCAAGTTTCTTACCATAGTGGATAGAAACAGCGACAGAGGTAGACTATGATCCATACAGAAGCCTTTAGACAGCAAAAGCAGAACCTTTGGTGATGTCATTTAGCAGCCACATCAACAACTTCGTTTCCAGTGGCAATCTGAATACTAAATATGTATTCTCTTTGTCTGCATGATTGACAGTACAAAAAACACAATAGTCAATCTGGGCAAAACCATAAGAAAGCAAATCTACCATTAGATTTCGTTGATGATAGGGTAAAGCACCACATCAAAGCCATAAATAATATAACTTGGTGTTAGCCACTGATTAGACCGTTGAGGTCACGAACGAGAGTTCATTTTGAATTGATGGCAACGCTTCAGACTTGCGATGAATCATAGGCTCTCGACGGGCACATAGATACTTCTTGGAATGCCACAGACAAGGCTGGTCGTCGTAAGGAGTCCACCAAAGAATCTGTAAAAGATACCTAATAGGCAAAGATAAGATTTGCATGACCTGTTGGTGTTATTGACAAATTAAAAATTCGTCAATTTGGTCAAGGATTTATTGAACCGTTTGACAATTAGATCCTGTCCAGAATACTTCATGAGACTTCTCGCTTTTCGTCCATTCCTTTTATTCTCCTGCAAAAGACGTTTGATCCCAAAAATCAAACTGCATTTATGTGGAAAAATTCAAATATCATTGCTCCATCACAATCTTCAATCCCTTGGGGACCCCTCTCGAAGGTCCTCCTCGAATCTGCAGAAGGAGGAATAGAAGACCTCTTTCCTTCACCATATCTGTCATGTAAGTGATTAATCTTTTAAGAGAAGACTAATCTGTTTTAAGATTGTTAGAAAATCGTACAATATGTATATTAATCTATACAATGACAGAACCAAATCATAAGTATTGAAATGAAAGATAGGTTTATAATAGACATGTCATGGACTATGTCATTCACCATAAGTCTCACCAATCTTCTTCTTTGAAGATCTGTAATCCACAAAGCTGTGATATAACTTATCACAGTTGAAGCATGTACCTTGATATCTGTTCTTGGCCACTTTAACTTGCAATCATTTAAACTTCGAATCGCAATAATAAATATGATCAAGCTGCCTCAAACATGAAAACATTAAGTTGGCAGAAGCACAAAATTTGATCCTTCAGAAGCAGTATTCAAAAATCGTCAGATGCAAAAAATTCATCAGATGCAATTGCTTCTGAACCAACACATACAGAAATTCGTCAGATGCAGAAATTCGTCAGATGCAACTGCTTCTGAACCCATCAGATGCAACTGCTTCTGAACCCATCAGATGCAGTCCTTCTGGACCCGTCAGAAGCAGTCCTTCTAGACCCGTCAGAAGCAGTATTTCTGGACCCGTCAGATGGAGTTTCTTCTGGACTCGTCAGATGGAGTTCCTTCTGACCTTCATTCTGAGTTTCCTTCTGAGTCTCCTTCTGAGTCTCCTTCTGAGCCTTCCTTCTGAGCCTCCTTCTGACCTTCCTTCTGACCCTTCCTTCTGATCTTCCTTCCGAGGCTCCTTCTAACCCTTCCTTCTGAGCTTCCTTCTGAGCTTTCCTTTTGAGCAACAAAATCCAAACGAAAATTTAACAATATAAATAAATTGAATTTAGATGGAATACCGAGGCCTGTGTTCAACACAGTTTCCTTAAAACAGATTCGTCCCCTCCAGTACGTGCTTTGAGGTTTCGTGGACGTCTGTCTCCCAGGATACAACGGTTGAACAGCGATAGATGCTAGCACAGCACTCCAATGCTTTCGGCGAACTTGAACAACACGAGAACACTATCGAAAACAATGCAAATGCATAGAATAGGAAAAGAGGGAGAAAAGTTTTTCTTTTGAGATTGTAGTGTATCTCACTTCCTCTTCTTCAAACAGAATGAAAAAACCACATATTTATAGGCTAAATGGGGCATTGCGGAAATAAATAATAACGGCGGCTTGAGTTGGAAAAAATTAAAACAGAAGGCAAAAATGGGCTTGTCGCGAGGCCCACTTTTCTGTCCGGCATTCGCGTACGCAGGTCGTGCGCTCGCGCCCAAGTTCAACTTGTAGGGCCTCCGTCGAGGTCCGGGATTCGCACCCCCCCTGGGCGTGCGCGCGAGGCATAGTGCTTGTGCTATGATAGTTACCACTCAAAGAGAGTGTATCAATATATAAAGCACTTCAAGGCTTTCTTCCTTTCCTATGTGGGACTAGTGCTTTGTCACTTCCCACTTTCAACTCAAGAGTGTTCTTTGAGAAACAATTTCTCATTCACTCACCATCAAAATACCTCATATTTCCAACAAAAACTTGCAGTGAATTGCATGGCAGAAGTCTGACCTTGTATATGGGTCCAAAACCACCTTCACCAAGTTTGTGGGTTGGGTGAAAATCCTTAGTTGCAGCAACCAGCACTTTGAATGCGAAATGCTTTTGCTCTTGAGCAGCTATTCTCTCCCAGTCCACTTCCCCTTGTCCATTTGGTCACGGCAACGACAGAGATCAATAACGTAATCAGACCATGAAACAGAACAAGAAACCGTGCACAAAGTACATGAAAAATGTTTGCTGAAAGCAGAGCCAACCGGGTCTCTCCATTCACCTCTGCTCGAGCTGAATTTGAATGCTTTCAGAAGATTATGCATGAAGCTTTTCGATTTTGGCATGCTTCTCCAGAAATTCGAGAACTAATCCATGTGAGACGCAACCCAGAAAAAAAAAAAAAGGGAACAAGAATCGACAAAGAACCCCCCACGGTTATCAGAGCTTGTTTGGCGAGGTACGACGAATTGGAACTTCGCGGCAGGGAAAGACGGAGGAGAAAAGAAGAGGATTTGCGCAAGAACTGATTTTTCTTGCTGGGCTTCGCGTAAAATGAAAAATGGGTGTGCGAGACTCTGCGTTCCCAATTCGGAGCGCAGCTTGGAGGTTTGGTACGAGAGCTGGGCATGTTGACCCACATGACAACCAATGAATTCTGCCATCCTTCTTCTTTTCTTTCCATGCAGAGGTGAAAGGTCAACAGAGGAAAAAAGGTTCCGTGGCCACAACAACGAGAGGCTCACGCGGCGCTGGTCGACTTCTGCTCGCCGCGCGAGGCCGAGCTCCGCCCAGATCTAAGCGGAACTCGCCTGGGCGACCCACAGGTTGGCCTCGAGCTCGCGGCCCTCTCTCGGTGCCGAGAAGAGGAAGAAGAAGAGGACGACGCAGCGGAGACTCACCGGAGAGCAGCAGCTTTGGCTGGTCGACGAACGGCGTCGGTGGTCGCGTAACAGAGAGGTGTTGCAGCAGAAGTCTTCAAACGAGAGTGAGGGAGCAGCCACAGAATAGAGGTGTGTATCGTGGGAGAAGATGGCTTAAACCGAAGTGTTCCAAAACTCGTTTTCAAAAGTGTTCCAAATCAGAAAAGCAAGTTTTTTTCGCTCCTCAATTTAGGGGCAAAAGCGTTCCGGGAACCATACGCGTTTCTATTCCAAAAATGTTCCAACACTTTTGGAATAGAAACAGTTTCCCCAGTCACCATCCATATAGACCTTAAGGCTGCGTTTGGTAGTCCGGATAAAAACCAGGATAGTATATGTTATATCATATCCTGTGTTTGGTGGTCGTGTAGGATAGGATAGAGTCGGATATAGAGGGGATATAGCCCGGATAAAAAAATCCTAGGGAGGGGGGTGAGATAAATCCGGATAGGATTTCTTTTATCCAAAATATAAAACCCTACCCTCTCTTGAATGAGACTCTTTTGTTTCCTTCGGGGCGCCAATTTTCTCTCGTCGCTTTGTTTCATTGACGAAAACAGTCCAAGTTGTCTCTCATCTCACATCCTCTGCTCTAATCTGACGATTCAAGCTCCATCTTTGGCGAGTTCGAGCTTCAATCTACAAAATTTCATCGTTGCAGCTTGTGTCTTCAATTTCCAGAACGCTCGCCATTCGTAGCCTTAGATTCGCTCATTATCCTGGTAAGAAGGAATCTCTCACAACTCGGTTTGAGGAAATTAAGCTGAGGAATTGTGTGATTTGTTTGTTTTGGACAGATAAAGAGAGCATTGTTGTATGAGTGCGTGAAATAAGATCTTGCGTGCCTTCTGATCTCTTTCCTTCGTGCATATTCTCTTCTATTTGCATTCCCTCGTCTAGACGCGAAACGAACAAAAGATAGATTGTTGGAGGTAACGGGACGAGTTTTTGCAAGATACGAGGTGATCATCTATAAAAAAAAAAAAAAATTGAAACGAGGCTATGAATTTAGGTCTTACTTGGGCCTCTCTGTTAGCATGAATTTAGGGCTCCTTATAATTTTACGAGAATATACTTGGTCAAAGTGAGGAATTTTTCCTTTCTATTGAAAGCAGCAAAGGTTAGCCACAAGTTTAGCAAATTGACAAGAAAGAGCTAATTGATCCTCGAGATTGTTAGAATTTTATATTTGATAGGTTTAGGTATCTTGTCATGTTATAATGGATATGTGAGGACTTGGGAGTCCACTGGTAGGAGAAGCTTGTTGGATCGTCTGTACCTTGAGCCAATATTTGATGTGTTTGCCTCTCACAGCTGCTAGTCTCTAGAGAACTTTAAAGTAAAATATTTGTTGGTTTAAGGCATTGTAATCTTGTTCAAAAAACTCATTCGCAAGTGGAGTCGATATGTCAGTCTAGTTTCTTGCTTTTTGCTGGCAAAACATCTGGCGATGAATTTTATATGTGCTGCTGGGATCCTGTGTGGCAGAGCAGCTTATTTATCCCTTCTCACATGTCATATTAGTTGGACTATGATAATATTCTATATGCTGGAACGAAGCTAAGCCAGTGGGGAGTTTCAAATAGCATTCTCATTGACCCATGTCGCAATGTTTTCTCCAATAATTTTTTGGTTGACATAAGTTTTAATTGTTTTATCGTAAATAATTGGCTTTTATTTTGATTCACTGCCTTTCTGTGGAATCTATAGATGAGCACCACTTAATATATGCAAGGTTAACTCATCTGATTGAGGATTTCTTATTGAAATCGAATTTTGTAGTTTATTTCTGCAAAAGCATAGCCAATTATTGTTTGCATTCAATCATCAAGTTTCCATTGGAAAATAATGATATTTCATATCTACGATCCCAACAAGAGATCCTATTAGTAGTTTATATTCTTGCTAGAAGAAATTCTAGAGAAAGGTGATAGTACCAAATGCAATAGTTGTTCAAACAATAATTACCAAGGCTTGTCTATGTTTAGGAATGGAAGGCAACGTTTTCAGCCAAACTCAAGGAAGGGGAACAAAGAGAGACTGGCATATATGGACAACAGATGAAGAAAATGCGCTTTTAGATGGTCTTGAAGAACTAGTTCATTCGAAGGATAGTTGGCAAAAGTATTGCAATGTTTGTGTCACTTCTTCTCATTTATTTCTTTACTACTTATATATTTTTTTTAACAAAAATTATTTTCTTTGTAGATCTATCTAGGTGCTTCTTCTTTGAGAGGGAAGTCCTTCCCTCAATATGATCGACTAGCAACAACATTTGGAAAAGATCGTGCTAGGGGAAATCTCAGTGAAGACCCTTTAGAAGCTCATGTGGCTGTGGATCATGAAGAGGGTGAGAATCCCGATGATGAGACAATTAATGATGCAAGTCAAAATTCTTCGCCACTTTCATATCTTCTCAAACACACAAAAATTATGATCCTTCAAGGAGAGAGCAGGTGATAAATGGGCTGCTGGGTTAGTTGGGATTGCTAGTACTTTTGGCTCTTTCTTGGAAAAATCTAACGAGAGGATGGAGTTGCTTGCTAGCCGCATCGGACATGCTAAAGATTTGGACAATGATAAGAGAAGAATCAACGAGGAGCTTCTTCAAATGTCTATAAATACCATGGATAGAATAAAGTAAGCAGAAAAATAATGGATAGAATAAACTATGCAGAAAAATTGTGAAGGATCCTGAGAACATTCATCTATTTCTTGGATTTCAAGGAGAAGACGGGAAGATATTTGTGGAACAACTTCTCCAAGAGATGATAGATGGGAAAGATTGATTTGTTTTATGAATTTTTTATTGCTTATGAAGTTTGGAGCTTGATTTGTAGTTTCTATAGTATTCAGTGAGTTAGGTAGAGTTGGAGATATTTGTTGATGAACGGCGTTAAACAATGTCCTTTTGGCTATTTATTGGAATGTTTTCGAAATATGATATTTCTTATGTTTTGAAGACGATGCAATTATTTAGTGAACTATTGGAATTTGTATTTTTTTATTTAGTTGAAGTGTCGTCTGGAAAGAAAGATTCTCTTTATTGTTCTTCTTATGCTTGTTTAGAGACATTGGATTTGACACTAGAAGGGTATGTGTTGTTTGTTGCTGCATTAGGTCGTGGGAACAAAATTTGTAGACAAGACATGAGTTTTTGGATAGTGAAATTTTTGGCGATTATGAACTTGTGAATGCAGCAGAGTAACAGAACCTATTGATCAATTGTTTGAAGAATAATAATCTTATTTCGGCTTACTATTAATTTTTGCATAAGTTTGAAAACACGAAAAATATTATTGCTCTCGTAAACATATAGATAAAAGGAATTGCAGCTTTAAAAAAAAAAGAATGGGCATAATACCTATCATTTAAAATAATATCTCGTTTCCACCAAACAATGAATAGGATAGGATATCGCAATATCCAACTTTAAATCCGTAGTTCACCAAACAAAATATAGGATATGGTGTTATCCCATGATTTCTTATCCTATCCTATCCAATCCTATCCTGACTAGAAATCCGAACGACCAAACGCAGCCTAAAAGTCTCAAGATTACAAAGAGATGACATATATATATATATATATATGGGACTCTAGATTTCTAAAAATAACGAAAAGATAATCTAAAATGGAATATTGAAATCAAATCTAATCAGAATTCAAATCAAAGATTGCAAATTATCTAAATTGCAAAAATTGCCTAAAATCAAAAATTGAAAAGTGGTCTAAACGACTCCGAAACGCTAAAATACATCGTATCTCACAACATAGCGGTTGACTTTGAATTAGACGGCCGTTTCGCTTAAACCGATCAATTTTGAGCGCAATCCGAGATCGTTTGAAGTGAAAATTTCATAGTCGTCTCGTCTCATTTCTGACGCAGGCCTGCAAGTTCCGAGCGAATATATTCAAATAGTGTCCTACATAGCAACAAGGAGAGAGCAAGTTCGCTCCCCCCAGATACTATACATCGACAATTAAAAAGCACTGGTGGGAGCGGGGAAAAACACGAATAATTATCAATATTATCTCGATCTTAATCAAGCTTCTAGCTAGTAAACATCCACGATGGGAAGTTCCTCCAAGTCTTTGATCATGCCGGTTTCTGCTGATCCTCCTCATCCTCATCGTCCTGCACATTTCCATTAATTAGGTGCCATCAAGAATCAAGTCTGGGGAAGGATCATCAACCGAATGCAATACCACATTTCATCAGGAAAGAAGGTTGAGATACTAAGATGGTCTTACCAGATTATCGATCTTATCAAAATCATCACCAAAGCTCCCTTCCCCATCATCTAGAAGACCAGAAGAAAGATTAGCAACTGAATGATTGCATATGGATCTATTGGTTGACCCAAAATCAGAATTACCGGTAAAGTCGCGTCGGCTTCTGGCGATCCAATTTGTTAAGATAATCACATGCCAACTGTTCTACTTCATCCCCGAGGTGTATGGATGGCTTGAAAAGCCGAAGAAAATAAGGTTGCGATCTGCCCAACCGCAGCAGTGTTCTCCGTACTTTCTAGGGGATTTGATCCTTTGTTTCCTCACCAGATTTGGATTTGCAAACTCAGTCCTGCGCCGGTAGTTTCCAAGCGTGGTTAAACAATTTGCTAAGATCTGTGTCCCAAAATATCGTGATTATTCTCTTGATCATAGCTATAAGAGACTCACTGGTAATTCGACGCAAGCAAACACTTCTGCTCGATGGAAATTTGCAAAAGCAAATTTATGTAATTGGCAGAATCGGACCTGGGCACTTCTGTTACTGTAATTGGCAGCTAATCATAATCAACAACAAATTGTCTACATGTAGACCAGCCGCATTTAAAGAAACAAGTGCATTGAAAAACTAGAGTTGTTATTTTATAAATAATAATTTCAGCTCTCTCGAGTAAAGATGTTCCCTTCAAGCAGTGGACAACCCTTGGTAGTTCTCGAACCAGAACTGAAGACTGAAACCCCCTAAAAAGGGATGCCGCCTCCAACAAAATTATGCCTCGACAAACTTCGTGAGGTTCTTCAACCACATCAAGTAGTCTCTGCTGTCTTTGTTGATCATGTATTCATGCAAGAGTTTGGTCATGCTGGGCTTGATTCCTCTAATCGCTAAATACTTGTGAAACGCTTTATGCAGGTTCTCATCCAAATCGCTGGAGAAGAGGGAAAGCATGAGAGAATGTGAAATGGTTAGGTCGAGGGACTGTGTATGACAGTAATTAGACCATATATACGAACCGTGTATCTTACAGATAAGGGGGAAAAACGGAAACAAAAAGAGCTTACTGAGGATCAGGCCAGCTAAAAGTAACATGGTCCTCAGCATATTCTGGATTCCTAGCAGTCAAGCTCTCAATAACGATTTTATTGGGGTAAGCAGTGCACCCGAATTCAATAAACTTTCCATTCCCCTTGCCAATGCTTACGATCAGAAGAATGCTCCACAGATTAGCCGTCTCATCATCATCGTCCTGGTTGTCATCACCACCATCTTCACCAGTCACGAGCTCAGGCTTCCAGACTTCAACTTTTATCTCTTCACCCTCGTACTCCCTTGAAAGTGTAATGGTATCAAATCCAGGTTTGTCTTCAATCTTAAAGGGGAATCCGTCCAGTGCCTCTTCAACCTATAAACAACATCACAAGTTCGAAAGAAAATGTGGATCTTGTATAGGAGTAGCCCTCCATATCATATTATTAGTACTTCTTATTTGAATTGTATTTTTTGCTTCGAACCCTCAATGATAGGAAACGCAGATGGAGAGTTTCTCAAGAAGAGGAAATTCAAAATTAGTATAGTTAGTTTTTCTCCCCTAGCACATCCTGCACAGTTCTGCATAACCAAAACAGAAGCGAAAGCATACTTAATGGCATGATCCTTCATAGCAAATTAAAAGCCAGTTGGGTTTAGAAACATGTCTCTTTCTTAAGCTATTTCATCCTCGTTTTCTCTGCCCGGTTCTCAGCTACTGTTTAACCAGATGACACGTGTTTCTCCCTGATCCACTTTCTCTCGTGATCCCAAATAAAGAGGTACACATGTCCGGAAGGCACAAGCCTCAGCTGGATTAGCACCTATTTGATAATAAAAGCGCATTGCGACTGTAGTAAGACTCGGCAGCTTATGCCGAACAATCAGCATATATTAATTTATCCCGCCAAAACAAGGCTAAGCAGCCTACCATTGGTATTTTCTCCGCGCACTGGATCACCGAGTCGAGGGGTCGGAGGAGATTTCCATCTGAATTCTGCCTCTTCGTGGAGTAGCTACGAGGAGGACGAGGCAGAAAAGGGCTGAGACGAGGCTCGCTGGAAACGATCGTCGTCTGGTTAAGACCGGTGAAGATGGCAGAGTGGCAAATCCGCTGGCTCCGGAGAGCACGGACGGCGAGAGGAGCAAAAGAGGAGGCCGATCGGCGAAGAATAGAAGAGAAGGGCATTTCTCAGTAGTTTCAGAGGGGGAGAGAGGGAGAGTTTACGGGGTTTATAGGGTTTACGGGGAGAGGGACGGACAAAAGCGAACGTAAACGTAGACTCGGATTGAGGGCCCGTTTGGTTCAGCATTTGGCCAAGGGACTTTGAGGAAATGCAAATACCTTTAGGCTAAAGATCTTTTCCAAAATGCAAGTAGTGTTTGGCAAAATATTTTTTAGAAATGCATTTGAAAGCAACTTTGGCGTAAATGCCGTTTGGTGAAAAATATACTTTGTAAAATATTTTTACTTTTTTATAATAAAAAAAAAGTGGCGGCGGCGGCGGCGACCAGCGACCTTCGACGACGGTGGCGAAGGCGGCGGCGGCCGACGTTCGGTGACCGTCGTCCGGCGATCGACGGCGGCTGGCGAATGGCAGCCGGCGACCGGCGTTCGATGACCGGCGTCTCGCGACCGGTGTCCGACGATTAGCGTGCGGCGATCGGCGGCTGCGACGGCCGGGGTCCAACGATCGACGTCCGGCACCGACGTTCGGCGACCGGCGACGGCGTCCGGCTGCGGCGGCATCCGGCGACTTGCGGTGGGGGCGGCGTCTGGCGATCGGCGGTGGCGGTTGCGTCCGGCGTTCGGTGGCGGTGGCGTCCGGCAGCGGTGGCATTCGGCGATCGACGGCGTCCGGCGACCGACGGCGGCGGCGTCCGGCGACCGTCGTCCGGCGATCGACGGTGGCCGGCGGCGGCGTCCGGCAACCGGTGGCGGCGTCAGGCGACCGGCGGCGGCGTCCTGCGACCGGCGGCGGCGTCCTGCGACCGGCGGCTTCCGGCGACCGGCGGCGGCGACCGGCGTCCGGCGATCGGCGGCGGCGTCCGGCGACTGGCGACTGGCGGCGTCCGATGACCGGCGGCGTCCGGCGTCCGGCGTCCGGCGACCGGCGGCGTCCGGCGACCGGCGGCGTCCGGCGTCGAGCGACCGGCGTCCGGTGGCGTCCGGCGACCTGCGGCGGCGTCCGGCGATCGGCGACCGGCGGCGGCGGTTGCGTCCGGCGTTCGGCGGCGGTTGCGTCCGGCGTTCGGCGGCGGCGTCCGACGAATGGCGGCCGCCGACTGACGATAGGTGTCCGACGACCGGCGTCCGACGGTGTCCAGCTGCGTCCGGCGGCCGACGTCCGACGACCGGTGTTAACCGTCCGGGGGCGGGCGGCGTCCGACGATTGGCGTCCGGCGACCAGTGGATGCGACGGCCGTCGTCCGGCGATCGTCGTCCAGCACCGGAGTCCGGCGGCGGCGTCCGGCGACCGGTGGCGAGGCCGGCCACCGACGATGGGAGGCGGTGACGGTGATCGGCGATGAACGGTGGCGGTTGGAGGCGGCAAGTGAATGTGATAAAATTTAAAAAAAATTAGTTGCATTTGAGATGCAACTTCCCAAAGTACCTCCAGAGGTACTTTGGCCTAAAGGCCTTTAAAGGGCATTTGAGATGCAATTGCATCTGTCCAAAGTGAGCCAAAAAATGAACCAAACAGCATTTGCATTTGGCCAATGGACTTTAGAGCCCCAATGCTCATCTTAAATGCTGAATCAAACAGGCCCTGAAATAGGACAGGATGAGGGGGATTTCAAATCTTCCGAGTATTTCCCGGATTTTTAGAATATTTCATTAATAATATGCATTTGATTCTGGAAGAGAGAGAGAGTCAACCATGGTATCTTTTTATTTGGTTGCTAAGTGTTGACACATAAATTTTGATTATTTTTTTCCATTAATTTTCACATAAAAAAATTAGAACTAATTTTAGCTCTAAACAAAATCGTCTCTCTTATTTATTTTGCACGCACTGCATTTGCATTTAATTGACCCCGTGACACAGGGCAGGTCGCCGATATTGCGAAGTCGATTCCATGTCTGCCGATATCGCATGGTGACTGCGACACCATTGATCTTTCTTCAATGCGAATCGTAGACTGCCATTTTGATAATTAAAAGGAGCACTTGACGAGCATGATTGAAAAAGCAAAAGAAAAGGGATTCACGCCCTCGTTCTCTAGTGGTCAAAACAACACACCATGATTCCAAGAGCAAAAAATAATAATAATAAGAGATAAAGGACCCGACCAAAGAGAGCGAGGGTTAAAGCAAAAAAAAAAAAAAGGAAGTCTCTCCGCACTTATTCTTCTTCTTTTGGATGGGGTGGGAAGAAGACATAAAAAAGAGAGGGAAGGAGCCGACAACTTCATCCATTTAAAAAAAAAAAAGAGATAACCCATGATGGAATAAAAAAGGGGGCTGAGCGATGGGCTTTGGCGCGAAAGAGAAGAGAACGAAAGGGCTCTCTGCAACTCCTCATGCGGCCATGGAAGCTTGAAGGTCCGAACCTGTCAAGGGAATTTCAGCACAAAGTTTCGTCAAGAAAAAAAATTGTAAGTGCCGTTAATGGGTTCTTGGACGTTTGTCAATGGCGGACCTCTGGTCTTTTTGAGCAACTTCGCGAAACGTAGTTCATCGTTCTCCTAAACGTAGTTCATCGTTCTCCTAAGGACTTACTGACCTCAAATCCGTCTTTGTTTTGCATTTTCGGGCATAAAACCCGAGTCTACCTCCTCGTTCCTTCCGAGTCGTTGTGAGTCTCATAGCTCGTTCTCGGCATCCCCAACCTCTATGGACAGCCAGGTAAGGTTGCTTGAACTCCTTAGGTGCTGCTTGACTTGTCTGCTTAAGGTTTGTTAATCGAAAACAAGAGATCGATTTAATCCCAAGCGGCGACTGCGTAAAGCCCGTTGGGTTGGTTCTAAGCCATATTTCCATGCGAAGTCAAAATATTTTGATGCAGGATTGCTGGTGATTTGGTTTTGTTTTGACACTAAGAGTTTAGACGCAGTTTTCATGTAGTTTTTAGGACACCCAGCGGGTTTTCGACGACGCAGTTGGAGTTTTCATTTTTTGGCAGCACTGTGCTTACCAACTAGTTGGAGTCGAGGTTTAACGTGAAAGCTTGTAAAAATTTCTTCCCCGAAAGCAATACCGTCCCGGGCTGTTAAGGAGTTCCATTGGCTTCGGCTTCGGCTTCGGCTTGGTCTAGCCTTGGTTTAGAATGCTAGCCTAGGAGACTTAGTTCAATAAAAAAAAATGGAAATGGGGAAAGGTTTTGGTCATAGTGAGGTCTGCGTTTTACTCGCAAAGAAAACCCCGAAGAAGAGTCCATGAAGAAGGTGATCGTAGAAGAAAGTAAAAAAAAAAATGAAAAAAAAAATAATAAAAGAAAACAAAACCAAAAAAAAAAGGAAAGGGGCAGGAAGCGTGTTTGAGCAGAAGAGAGTGCATGGATTGGTTTTGTGAATCAGGTCTGGTTTGTATTTGGGCTGGAGAGTGGGCTGTCGAGTGAAAGTGGGCTAAGAATTTCATTATTGGGCTCTAGAGATGAAATTGGGCTTTTCTCGAGTAATCACTAAATAGAAGATACGAAAATTAGGCCTAGCCCAGGATGTGTCTTTGTTCAGGCCCTTAAGACCCAGAGTAGGCGTCTACGGCGCGGACCGAGTCTATTGACCCGTTCGGATAATTTATAAAAAAAAAAAATCAAAAATTAAATAAACATAGAAAATCATATAAAATTCAAAAAAATCGAAAAAATTCAGAAAAATTCGAAAAAATTCCAGAAAATAGGAAATGGCTACATTCAACTGGCCACGACCTATTTCGAGTCTTTCGACCCCCCGGTCTTTCCAAAAATGACGATTTTGCCCTTCCGGCAAACCGTCTTCCAAAAAAAATTCTAAAAAAAACCAGGAAAATCCCAAAAAAAAGAAAAAGGAAATGGCCACAATCAACTGGCCAAGACTCATTCCGGGTGTTTTAAACCCCGACCCTTCTTAAAATGACGATTTCACCCTTTGGACGAATCGTCTTCCAAAAATTGAAGAAAAATCGAGAAATTCCAAAAAATTCTCACAAATGGGAAATGGCCACGATCAACTGGCCATGGAATATTTTGGGTAGTTTGGTATCCAAACCTTCCAAAAAAAATGACGATTTTTCCATTCGGGCTAATCGTCCCCCAAATCTTCCCATTTTACCCTCAATGTTAAATCACACCTTCCCTAAGCCCTTATGGCTATACTATGAGGCCATTGATTTGAATTAATGTGCATCGATGTGGTTTATTTATGCACTTGATTACGCTTTTATTACATTGGCTGTGATTTGATAAGACCAGTCTTCCAATCTGCATGAAACCCTGAATCAAACCTACCTCACCTAAAATTGCGTCTGCATGAAATCTTAATTAGGAAAATCACTCGTGTTAGGTACCGAAAGGGCGTTAGTAATGACACCGACGTAACCAAATCCCCGAACCCAAAATCTCTGGTTCCGTAGAATTGATCGATCTCTCCCAATCGGTCAGTAAGGTTTCCGGTCTACCCTCCAAGAAAGACCGGTGGCGACTCCAAATGCATGCACAAATTGCACATACCCCCACGACCACGCTGAAGGTCGACTACGCATACTTCCGTTGCGATTTGGGTAATAGGCCTTGGGAGAGGCCCGCGTCCGACCAGACAGGACGGCCCATTAGCCCTCGAGAGCATCACACGACGAGCCTCGTGAGGGTCGCGACACTAAGTCTAGCCAATTTTTCATTGAAGTGCTAACATGGCAGACGCGGCGGAGACGTGCTCGTCGGATATCAAATGCATATTATTAATGAAATATTCTAAAAATCCGGGAAATACTCGGAAGATTTGAAATCCCCCTCATCCTGTCCTATTTCAATCCGAGTCTACGTTTACGTTAGCTTTTGTCCGTCCCTCTCCCCTTAAACCCTATAAACCCCGTAAACTCTCCCTCTCTCCCCTTCTGAAACTGCTGAGAAATGGCCTTCTCTTCTATTCTTCGTCGACTAGCCTCCTCTTTCTCACCTCTCGTGGTCCGTCCTCTCCGGAGCCAGCGGATTTGCCAGATGAGGATCGTTTCCAGCGAGCCTCGTCTCAGTCCGTTTCTGCCTCCTCCTTGTAGCTACTCTACGAAGTGGCCGAGCTCCGACGACGAGAATCTCCTCCGAGTCCTCGACGAGGAGATCCAGTGCGCCAAGGCAACCGTCGACCGCTGTCTGGTGAGTGAAAATAAGGATGAAAATTCTTGTAGGCAAATGATTAAACCTTGTTTGTTTGTTTTTTTTTGTTTTTTTGTTTTTTTTTTTTGGCAGAAGGAAGAGACATGTTTCTAAACACAACAACTGGGCTTTTAATTTGCTATGAAGGATCATGCCATTAAATATGCATTTGATTCTGTTTTGGTTATGCGAAACTGCTAGGGGAGCAAAACTAACTATACTAATTTTGAATTTCCTCTTCTTGAGAAACTCTCCATCTGCATCTCCTATCATCGAAGGTTCGAATCCTGGATCAGATGGATTCAAATAAGAAGTACTAAAAATATGATATGGAGGGCTATTCCTATATGGGACTCCCATTTTCTTTTGAACTTATGATGTTGCTTATAGGTTGAAGTTGCACCAAATGGATTCCCCTTTAAAATTGAAGACAAGCTTGGATCTGTTACCATTACACTGTCAAGGGAGTATGAGGGTGAAGAGATAAACGTTGAAGTCGACCCGCCTAAACGCGTGACCAGTGATGACATCCAGGACTATAGTGATGTGAAGGAGAGCATTCCTCTGGTCATAAGCGTTGCCAACGGGAAGGGACAGTTCATTAAATTCGACTGCACTTCTTACACCGATAACCTCGATATTGACTGCTTGGGTGTTAAGAATCCTGAAAACTCTGGGGACCAAATTGCTTGTGAAGGGCGTCGGTAAGCTCCGTTTTTTTTTCCCCCTCCTTTCCCCTCTTATCTGTAAGATACACAGTTCGTATCTGGTCGTATACTGTCACACAGTCCCTCAACCTAGCCATTTCTCTTTCTCTCGTGCTCTCTTCTCCAGGGATTTGGATGAGAACCTGCAGAAAGCATTTCGCAAGTATTTAGCGATTAGAGGAATCAGAGCCAGCGCAACCAATTTCTTGTATTATTACATGATCAACAAATGCAGCAGAGATCACTTGATGTGGTTGAAGATGCTCAAGGAGTTTGTCGAGGCGTAATTTTGTTGGTTGCGGCGTCGCTTGGTAGGGTTTCAGTCTTCAGTTCTGGCGCGAGATCCTCCATTACAATAGCTTATTCAGACTGAATGTAGACTACCATGGGTTGTCCACTGCTTGAAGGGAACATCTTTAATCGAGAGAGCTGCAGAAATTGTTATTTATAAAAATAAGTTTTCCAATGCAGTTGTTTTTTTAAATTCCGCTAGTCTACATGCAGACAATTTGTTGTTGATTATGATCTGCTGCGAATTACAGTAACAGAAGACACTCAATGGAATTGTTAGTGTTGGATTAACCGCTGTATGGTGGGGGGATAAAATTGGTCCAGGTGAAGAAGGTGCTCTAAATGGATGCATATCATAACCATCTTTTACAAAGTAGTCATTGAGAGATTAAAGAAATGGTCTGGTTTCATTGCTTGCACCCCGAGCCATGAGGAAAACATGCCCTAGATTTCAGTCTTCCTTATTGTAATTTGGTTCCTTCTCATTGTCAGTTCGCATTTAGTTGATAGGGAGGTTTCTAGATGTACCTTCACTCTTACTGTGCTGTCTACACTTTTAAAATCTTCAAAGCATAGAATTTTTTGTTGATCATTTTGAAATTGATATAGAACAGCTGGTGTGTGATTTCTTGGAAAAACGTGATCACTAAAAATTAGGACAATTCAACCGCTAATTTCGATTTTGGGGCTAATGAGCTCAGATTGCGCTCAAATTTAGTCAGTTGAAGCGAAACGGCCTTCTGATCATACTCATTGCCTTTGATCGTGAATTAGGATGGATTTTCGCATTTCGGAATCGTTTAGATAGGTTTTCGGGCAATTTTTCAATTTGAGGAAACTTAGCGATATAGATAATTGCAATCTTTGATTTGAATTCTGATTAAATTTGATTTGTTTAATGTTATCTTTGAATAATCTTAAAGGAGTTCTATCTATATAAATGACATCCGCCCATTGTAATCGATGAATTATTCTATCAAATTTCAGTATACACCTTGGAAATATTTTCCAGTTATCGCTTCTCTACGTCAGAAATTTTCTTCGATTGTGTATGATGTAGGTCGTGGTGGAAATCTAAGATTTTGGTGGAAGATCTGAAAGCAGGTACAACGACATTGCTAAACATGGATTTGCTGCTACGGAAGGATCTCGCTCTATGTTAGAGCAAAACTCGAGCCAAAATGAGGCAGCGGCCTCGGAAAGAAAGGTTTGAAACGGAAAAAACTTGTTGATCTCGGAGGGGTATAGAACTAAACACGATCAACGATTCTTATAGATGCATCGAAGGAGAGACTGAATTTCCGATCTTTTACTTGTTCCCTGCCTAAGATGAATTGTCTTAGCTATAAGACTTTCCAATGAAGCTGCAATTCCAAAGTAAATCTTTTGAATGCTAGATCTTATATATTTCTTGTTTGGGTTTATGCCACCGAAAAATCCCAAACTAGTACTTCCATGCCACGTCTACACTAGACTAATTATGTGGTATAAAAATCACGAACCGGTACACCTATGCCACATTTTGTCCAAACTAGTGCATTCGTGCCACATGTACTTCAGACTAATTACTGTAGCAAAAAAAAATCAAACAGGTACATTCGTGCCACCACTACAAAAAAAAAAAAGGTTTTAGCCACGAAATTTGCAACGAAATATTGGCAAAATTCGTAGCTATATGATTTTTGCGATAAGTTTTGTGACGAAAACAAATTCGTCGCAAATTTAGCGACGAAAATTTTCATCTTTCGTCGCTAATTTGCCACGAATTTAGCGACGAAATGATATTCGTTGCTAATTTGCGACGAAAAAATAATTCGTCGCAAATCAGCTACGAACAAACTGCTCATCGCAAATCAGTTATGAACATCATTTCGTCGCTAAATTCTTGTCAAATTAGAGATGAAAATAATTATTCGTCAATAAATTTGCGATGTTGAATTCGTAACGAGTTTATTTTTTCGTCGCAAAACTATTCGTCGCAAATCAGTTACAAACATGTTTCGTCACTAAATTCGTGGCAAATTAGCGACGAAAATAATTGTTCGTCGCTAAATTTGCGACACTGAATTAGCAACGAGTTTCTTTTTTTGTCGCAAAATTCGTCGCAAAACTGTTGTCGCAAATCAACTACGAATTTGTTTCGTCACTAAATTAGCGATGAGTTTTTTTTTTCGTCGCAAATTAGCTACGAATTTTTTCCGTTGCTAAATTTTCGTGGCTAAATCCTTTTTTTTTTTGTAGTGATTCTTTAGCGAGGAATTTTTTTTAATTTTTTATTCTTCTCTAGCGATGAATTTTTCAACAACCGGGCACGGGACGATTTTAAAATTTGTGATGGTATGATAAAATGATTTCTTTTATTTTTCGATTTTAAATCTAATTAAAAGAATAATTAATTTATAAAATTTATAGTTATCAAATCAAGTAATAAGATCTAAATATTATAATAATATGAAAACAAAATACATTTGAGGCATTGGCCGCTCTTCCTGCAAGTTTCGTAGAAGATTGAACAGAAAGGAATTAAAAGAATCCGTGCACCCTATAAACGAAATTAAAGAACATGTATGGATGTCCTGATCAAGAGAAAGAAACTATCTTCGATGCTTCAATCTCTGCCGGCTAAGATTCGTCTAGATGTAGATAACAATCTCCATCGTACGGCAATTTGACCACATCTTCATCATATGGAACTTCTGGAGATCATCAACCATCCACAAAAAATATACCTCCACATAATCAGCTATGAATCACTCATGGAAGCACATTTCAAAGGAAAAAAAATGACAACTATCAGCAAGTCCCTATGATTGTTAGCTAGGATGAATAAAGAAACTAAGAAACCAAAGGCATATTGCACGTGAAGCAGCAGATACAAAGTTCTTTTATTAACGTTCTAGTGCTCCATTCATGAAGTCTTGAAGGCTTTGTATACTATCCCTTATGAGTAAAATTCTTTGGCATTATAAGTGAAACTTTGATGTGAGTGTCCCAAATGAAGAAGATAAGCCAAACAGAGCTTACCTCCTTAATGCATTCTGGTCCATCAAATGATGGCTTGCCCATTGCAGGTGTCATTGGGTACCAGACCTAAGCAAAAAAAAATCTATAAGCAAGGTACATTACATAAGGCAGATCTCATCCAATCTTTCCACAGTCATGGGGCTCTTACCAGATCTAGCTCTCCATATGGTTTAAGCACAGCATCAAATTTAGAAGAAGACGAACATCCCAGCCATGTATCAGTTGACTCTTTGTCACCTAAAATAACGGACATCCTGTCTGCAGTGGAGGTTCAGTGAAGATATAGACGTAATTCCTCTCGTCTCTAATCAATATTCATAATCCATGTCCCCAGTGTCTCTAATGCGTGTCGGGTTAACATAAATAGATGACCAGGAAAACTGCAATTTTGTCACTCAACTTGCTGTAAAATGTGATGAAGAAACTGACTCTTAAGACCTCGAATGGGCGGTAAAAACCAAACATATATGAACCAATTCAGTGTAAAAAGCTATAACCCTTCGAATCAAGCAACCTTGGCATGATGTTCCCACCTTGTAAAGCCATCGAGATCTGACCATGATACAAACTGTGAGAGGAAAAAAGGACAAGAAAGGGAAGGCCAACTCTTCACCAGTATCTACTTCTCTTGCTCTTTTAATTTTATTGTTACTTTTAGTTCTCACTTGGGAGGCTCCAATTGCAGAATAGAAGAAAGGAAGATGACTCCTCTGGAAGTCACGAGAGGACATCCACTGGGAAGCATCGGCATATCAGAAGCAAGACGTGAGAGTCCACTGAAGCGTGTCCATATTCATGTCCCTTGATTTTTTTTGCTTTTGTATGCTCGCTACTGATCTTTACCAATATGTAGCAATTTTAATTCAAATTCCGTGATAGTTGGAAACAAAAAGTTCATTTCGTTCTCTATGACAGATCTCCTATTATGTGTCTTTCCAAGTTTTTTTTTTCTCCTCGTTTTTGTAGAGGAAAATCTGATGTGGTGTTTCTTGCTATCTGGGTAGGTTTAAAGATGTCAGAATTGGCAATCCAACTGTAGCAATGGGGGATGGTGTTGTGGAGGATCTCTCTCCTCAGAAGTGCCGTTTGACAGATGTGACGTATGCAGTGCATCATTTAGTGTCGTTGCTGCATCTTGTTCAGCTGTAACTGTGTTTACACACGATATATGCTGATTATGCTCCTTAGTCACTGATCTTAAGTGGGTAGCCGTATCTTTTCGGAAGAATGTGGAGAAATATAGGACTGGATGCTATAAATTTCTGATTGGTGCTTCTCATATTAGAGTTGAATACTTGGGCTGGTACTGGGAATTGGTGATTGGTGAGGATGAGAATGGAAGTTAGGTTTCTGATTTGGTAGTGGACTTGCAAGAGCTGCGGTTGAATTATTCTCTGATGGTAGATGATCAATAAGCTTTGGCATTCAGATAGTTTTAGTGACATAGGTCAAGATGAGATGGGAGTATTTGAGTTACCACTGCTTTGATAGTTGAATTATATTTGGATGTATTTGAGATCGATGTGTCATGAGAAATTTGTGAGCTACTAAGACTGGAAGATCAGCCAATTTTAGTTAATTTGACATGATGCTCTTTCGGATAATTGTTTAATTTAGTTATGGGTATCAGGATAGTTACAGCAAAGTAGATTTATTTGTCTTCCTGTTTTCTGTTTTCTTGTTCTTAACGTCATTGACAATCCACGTTTCTCCTCAGCCCACACATCACCTTACAGCTAGCATCTGGATGCCCTTAGCATGATCGTTTGATTTCCTTCAGTAAATTTGAGGTGTTAATGTTGACTAAGAGAACAGATTTCTCCTGCGCTGCCCTCCCTCATCAAAAACTAAAAACTATAATTGCATCTAATTAGGTATGCTGCTCCAATTTTGGTCATGGAGGATATGGCTTGTCAGAAAAGGTAATTGCGGTATCTTTGATTGTTTTATATAAATTTTTGGATATTCTTTTGGGCATTTTTTTTTAATCTTGATTCCAATGGGAAATGATCCTGTAGAATGATGTTGCAATTGGAAGAATGCATGTCATGCTTTGCAGCTGTTGCTGTGTTCTATTTGGGAAAGACGAAGATGAACTTGCAAGACTCGGTTTGTGTGCTTAATTCAAAATCTTCTCCTCTTGGCTTCTTTTAATTCTTCACTAATGAGTTCTTGTTATCTTTCTAGTTTCACTGTGTTGCTTTGCTCACTTAGGTGAGTGCCCCCTGGATCCTGGAGGGTATTTTATAATAAAAGGAACAGAAAAGCTACTGTATCATCAGATTTTAGAATTTTATTGTTTTGATGTGCTATGCTTTCAAATTATACCATTTTATAGGTTGTTACATGCATCTTAGCGAAACATGCTGTGATCGGTTCCCTTCTCCCAGTAGCACCTCAACATCCCATTATTCGTGATGGTTCTTTTTGTCTAGAGGCCTTCAATTAAGTGGAAGTGTCCTTCGACTGTTTCTAATTAGCAAATGACCTTGAGGAGGCACCAACGGTGAGTGGGTGAAACTCTTTTCGAAACAATTATGTGCAGACTAAATATTCTTTTTGTAGCTGTGAGAATTGAATTATGAGAAAAAATCATGCTGCGATATGTAGTAGAGTACAGACAAAAGCATGCTGCGATCCCTACTACAGACAAAAGCCATGCTGCGATCCACTGTTCTTGCGCCGTTGAGTTTTCTTTGCTTTCTCATTTTTAAGCCATGTTTGTCTCACCCTTTAAGTCTCTAAAGTCTACAGGTTTGGTTTGCAAATGTCTTAATTGTGTTATGCCATGCTTTCACTTGCACGTCCGTATACCCAAGTGAGTTTGCCAGCTTCTCTTCAAGTATCCTATCAATTTCATTAATTTGCTCTATCAACATGTCATCCTTCTCTTTCATGTCATCAAATTCCTCATCCTCATCATCGTCAACCCCTTGTAAAACAACCCCTTGTAAAACTTGGCTTTGTTTCTCACAGCCCGCTGATCTAAAAGATCAACTAAGGGATCCACTTGTGCAAGTTGAATGACTCCGAACTTGGCAGGATTATTAGGATCATAAGCCTCCTTCGAGTCTACCAATCTCATAGCCCTATTTAGTCTCTGCTGAAGAATAAGCTTTTCCTTCCCTTCTGCTACTTTCAAACGGTTCATCAATTCTCCAATCACTCAATACTCTGGACGAAGCCTGAAATATTTATCCTCAGACCTATCTATTCTGTTCATCCATTTATAGGCATCATCAAGTGTATCTGTAACATAGCACACAGAAACAAAGAGGGATAAAGAAGTAACATAGCAATCTAAACTGCAGTGGACATAAAACTGACGAGTACAATTGTTTAGCAAATCTAACTCAATCCCACTGGTCCCACAAAGATAAATTCAACAGAAATCATTTCTTGCATCGGGATCATAAGACCATTTTGTACCAACTCATTATAATGACGGAAAACCTTACATACCTTCAACTAGCACCAAAATTGAAACATTGAAGAGATAGAGGAATCCAAAAAGCAAAATGCAAGCACCGGACTCGACGAAATTCTTGAGCAACTCCTCATGGCGCTTGAACTTCTTCTCAAATTGTTCGAACCTCTCCTTGAGATTGTCTGGGCTGAATCGCTCGTCGTCGTCGTTATTCGGGCTTATCCTCCTCAAGGTCTTCGCCAAGTTTGGTGACGCTATCACTTGTCCCCTTGCTACCGTTTGTCAAAGAGATGCCCTCCTCAACGTCTTCATTCTCTTCCAAGTATGAATATCTACAAGTCCCAAACCATTTAGATTCGTTCAACAAAACATTACCACATTGAACAGTGAAACAAACCAAAGAAGGATGATTACATGTAAAAGAGGGAAGGAAACCATTAGAAGCATGGGGAACAGAATAGATTCAAAATAACTTACATGAAGCATGGTGAAAAGAATAGATTCAAAACAACTGCCATCACGTCTATGACAATGAAAAGGCATTGGCAAGATTATCCACATTAATTCCTGTAGCATAGGCAAAATCTAAAAATTATATAGGACCAAATAAAGTGACTAGATGGAATAGGACTATGTTTGACACTAGAAACAACATTATATCATCTTCTTCACATATCATATAATTATCGTCGCCATTTCCTACTCCGCTTTGGAGGATTACATAGTGCAAATACATGTAAAGATCTAAAATGGGTTAACGAGACTGGAGGATGACTGATCCAGACTCAATGACGTCGGAATTGAGGAAGCAAACAACAGAGAGAGAATAAATTTAACTTCCAACATTCCACGGTATCCACTATTTCTATTCTTTTTTTTCTTTTTTTGCAGAGAACTCACAAGCCAATACATCAGCATGCATAACTCCCAGTCATGACAAAAAGAAATACAGATCAATTCATCAAGAATATAAAATTTTTATTTAACATTCAATCCATCAAATTGCAGGGTACAATCTATGCAGCAGTGTAGAGCTGTTTACTACACCAAAACAAGTTCACTATTCATCCATTTGACTGCGGTCTGACTTGGCTCCCACCAACATACAATTCTAAAAAGACTGAGAATAGCAGATCAACAAATTTATGCCACTCCCATTACAATACAATACAGAGTGGAACAAAATGTGAGAACCTTCCAAGTACATGTCTAACTAGCTTGAATTCTGATTGCTACAAAACAAGCATAGGAAAGAATATGGAGGAGAAAGACAAATGTGGAGGCCCTTCAGAGCCAACATTTGCTATTGAACTAGAGACAGTAGCAAAAAGAATTGGAAACTGAAAGCATACATACCATAACTAGTTGGGCTGCGTGAAGAAGCCCGGAGAATGCAAATAACAACCAAGAGAGAGCACGCAAGAATAGTCCAGAATGCTCGAATGATCCAATAAACTTGCCACAGCTCACTCAATGGATCTGTAGCATTGAAGTATAACTGGACCAGAACAATTCAGAATTGCATTGGCATTAGGTATTATTTGGTCACATTATCGGCTCACAAATATCAGTCATATCCAATCATTATGAAATGGCAAAACATCATTTCATAAAGGACAAAATTCATTACCTCAAAGCCAATCCAAGCAATTGAAAGTAGCACAGATACAGCAAGAGAATTGGTAAATATTCGGTAAAGCTCTAATTTGGCCATATTTCTCTTATCTGCACAGAGATTTAACAACATCAAACCAAAAGGGAGATGGAAGACCTGTTTCAACAGCACGTCAAATGAGACACATTACTTCATTCAAGGTTCTTCTTTAGTTCCTTTGTTAAATGAAATTGACAATCGTTTGCTGAAAAGGATTGTAAATACGGTTTTCACAGTTTTTGAACCAAAAAAAAAAAAAAACCTGGTTTTGCCAGTGATATGATTCACGTAGATTTCAACAACATTGAAAATATCAATATGCAATGAAAATACTCCTTTCAACCAAAAAGAAAAACATGACCATTGTAATAAGATCTTCATCTACATTGTGTCTTTACCAAAAATCAACTTCACAAATGTCTCTAGTAATGAACGTAATCAAAAGATGTTCCCAGTACGACACTAGAATTCATTCTACCAATTAGTCGTCACTCCTAAACAACTAGGAATAAAATTAGCTATGCATTACAGATCAAGGCAATAAAAGCATGAGAGGTTTCTGGTTGAAAAAAAAAGCACCTAAAGCTGCCCCTGAATCCATAATATAAAGCAAGCGTCCAGCAATGCAACTGGCAAAACCAGAAACAATGATGTCGTTCCAAAAATGTTGATATTCCGAAGATGTTTAACAAGTTCATACGACTCGGATGCAACTAGATATGTTCCACCAAGAAGAAGCACTCTTGAGGTTATGCCCCCAAGGGGAGGTCACACCACTCCATAGCCCATTGACACTACCAGTAAGAGAATCGAGAGAGTGTTTTCCTGACAGCAGTAAAAGCGACGTCCCACATTGTGATGCCCATCGGTCTCTTTCCAGTAAAGTTTAAGTTGGAATATTTGAAGAACCAGAGCGTTGATTCACACATCCCAAGAGCCATAACTGCAGTTATGTGGTAATGCAACTGTATAACATCCTTCCAGCATTGGACAAACTTCAAAAACCATAAAAGTCCAAGTACAAGGTAAGCCAATGACATTAAACCAAACACTACCATGAAAGGGTCCATTTTTCCAGGCAAATAACCACTTGGATTTCTCCTTATGTCCTCCCTTTAATTATGGTACCCTTGAGTTGCGGATCAGAAAACATAAAATACAAATAGTACATCCCCGCCTTATTGACCTCAACAGTCACGCTCAAAATTTTTGTTTCTTGATTTTTCCTAGCAAAGAAAGATTTTAAGTGGGGGGTTATCTAGGTTTCTCTGAATAATAATTAATTCACCTCATTTGCAGGCTTCCTCATCAGCCAACCGTGGAATGCAAGGTATCATATCAGATTTCAAATGAGAACCTCCAATCCCTTTTCCGATCTTTTTATATCAAGTATGACAGCCTCCACCAAGCAAGTGTTCTGTTGCATTTCATTCTGTGGATTAGCAGACTCCTTTTGTCCTTATGAAGGTGACGTCATCAAACCTAGGTTGTGAAATCAAGATAAAGAAATTGAATAAATATCAACAGTCGTAGGGAAAACATCCAAACTGAGATTGACGAGGGTTTTCTCAAACAAGCTGTATGAACAGATACTACAATACTGTCTCCAATCCAGTAACGATATGCAGTAAGTTCAGGGTATATAGCAGGTAGCCAGCACACCAAAAGAAACGGAAAAGAGGCACACCAAGGGGTACAAATATGATTCTTGCGTAACAGGAACTATCCCATAGAAAGAAAATCAGCAGAATTTAGAGGCAGCGAAGCATTAAAAATACTTGTTACTCGGATTTCAAGAGAGAAAAAAGGTTTTTCCTTAGACATCCGGACATACAATCGACCAATAAAACAGTTCTTCCACAGTAAGCAACAACCGGGGGACTACCGCTGCCATTCCATCGTAACCCTGTAAATGAATCATCAACTTCTGGGACCTTCAGCGAAAGCTCTACTCAATCAATGATGCAGAGTAAAACAAGAAATTCCAGCACCCCATCTAAAACAAAAAGAGAGCGAGTAGACTGCAACCTGAAGTCCTAAACCTTATGCAAGGAATGCAATCTAGTCCTGCACCTTTGGATCGAGTCCCAAACCTCTGCTAGAAAGAGCACTCAAGTCTTAAAATTTTCAATTAAGCCTTGATATTTTATTGAAAAATGCAACTGAGTCCTGAAATTTATATTGAAACGTAGACAATTCTTTAGTGAGAGGTAGGCAATTTCAGGTGTTGGGATTAAATTCATGTAGATATACGTATAAACCACAAAGAATATAAGAAATTAAACGATCTCACTACCTCGGCGATAACATTCCAGCAACCAGCAAACTTTCAAAGCAACAGGACAAGACAACCAGAATCACTCGGAGCTGAATCGGAGCGGGAGTAGAAAAACGAAAAAAAAAAAAGGAATCCTATACCTGATGAAGGACATCCCCTTGAGGTTGGCCGTGGTATTAGGAGGCGTCGGAGGCGGGATCGCCAACCGGGGGAGCGCCGAGGTCTTCGAACTGCCCCCATGGAAGAAGAAGGCGTTGGAGCGCGAGGTGAAGGCTTCGCCGAAGTATCCGTGGACTGAAGCGTCCACGGTGACGATCGAATCGCAGAAGCAAACCAGTGCTACGAAGAAGAACCCTAACCAACTTTTAACTGTGCACGATTCTCTCAATTCCATTTCCTTCCTTCACTGTCTCTCTCTCAACTTAATTTTGTTCTTTTGCAGATGGGGTGGTCTAGGCTGTAGGCTTTAATTATTTGATGGTCTTGGTTCCAGAAAGAAGAGCCGAAGGGATTTGAGGGAGCAAATCGCCTAACCTCAAATCTTCCTACCCTTCTCATCCCAACCATTCATTTTTCTTTCTTTTTTGAACTTTTTCCCCTATAAAAAGAGGGAGGGCTCAGATCCCCTAACCTTTTATGGGAAAGTTAGAGGATTCAGATCCGGGATTTGCAGAGATAGGTCAGTCGAGGGAGGTTGGTGTGCTGTGGGATCCGGATCCTCTGGCAGAGGATTCAATCAACGGACGGATGGGATTGACCGGGGATCCTGCCTTGATATCATCAGGGCAGAGGATCTGCTTACCTGTGGGGGACCATAGTCTCATGGAGCAATCCATTTCAAAGACAACGTTTGGCACTCACATTCATTGCGGACTACACAGGTTGAAACACAATTCATGTCCATTTACATGACCTTAGAATTGCTACATCAAAACATCTTAGGGAAAATGAAATTAGCACGGATCACAAAGCTTGAAATTCTAAAAATTAATTGAAAAATAACATTAAAAGCTGGAAAAATATTATGCTAGCGAAAAAATTGACGAAACGATATATAAACGTCTATAATCGGACACTTAAGGGCAAATGTAATTGCAGGTTGCGCACAAGGCAGCTTGCGTGCTTAAATTCAAAAATTTCGTTCAAACAAACCGTAACTCCAATTTATGAACCGTCAACGTCATTAGTTTCGTAACACCCTTAAGTTTATTCTTTACAATAATCACAGCTGAATAAAGCCAAAAAATAGGCCCCACGATACTAAAACCCCGAAACTCTAATTTTCCAGCGTTAATTACGAAAACTTCCTCAACTTGATCATACGAACTCCGATTAATGCAATATTATAGCCAAAACGAACATTATTTAATGTACTACAAAATCTCTTATATGACCATCCTCAGTCTACAGTTAAAAACTAAGGAAATCAACCCCCGAAATTCACTATTCATGCAGAACAAACTGCGCACCAAACTTGAATTGCTCGCTCCGAGCAAACTACAATATCAAATTGCGATCGGTCAAATCCTACGGCTTCATAATATCCAAAAGATTTATTCTCAAGAAAAAACATAGTCAATTGCTCAAGAAATTAGACATAGCAGCTTAGTTTTCAAAAAATTCAAATTGAAGTCCTAAAATTCGAAAATCACATCAATATGAGGAACGAGAGGTGAAAAGTGGTAAAATGCCTTGAGATGGCCGGGGCAGGCAAAAGGAGCGCTCGGCTAAGGATGGAATAGAAGATGGACTTGGCCGGGGCCGGCGAAAGTAGCGCTCGGTTAAGGATGTAGGAGACAACGGACTTCATCCGAAAGAGAGAGCGAGGAACTTAGAATCTAACTACGTAGAATTACTTATAATGACAACGCATGTCAACATTATTTTCCATCCCCATTGTCGAGTATGAGAATCCACTAGTCTTTATTTTGCTCGTCGGGTCTTGTTTTGCTGTTTATTTGCTCTCATCTCAAGTGCTGGACAGGACCGGCAAGAAGACTCTGGCCATCGTCACAAAGGCCGATAAATCTCCAGAGGGCTTGCACGAGAAGGTGACAGCAGAGGATGTCAATATTGGGCTTGATGTTATGTCTGCGTGTGGAACATGATTGGTGTTCGACATCGCACCCTTGGAGTGCTCGCGCCTTCTACGGCTTCTAGATTCGTCGACTCGCATCACAAGAGGCCGGCCCATCCCCGCACTCGTCAACTTCCTCTACCGGCTGGGAGCTATAGGCGTTGTGAAAGGGTGGGAATTTCAGAGAATCAAAAGAAAGCGACAGCAACATGATTCTATATGAAAGCCTACACTGGAGGGCTAGGGAGCCATAGCGAGAGAGGGAGATCCCACCCTCGCCTCGCCCGCCATAAATACCCAGCTTTTCCACGTTCCACTCTCTTCTTCGCCTCTTCTCCTTCTCCTTCTGCTTCCTCTCCTCTTCCTCTTTTTCGCATACTAAGAATAATAAAAATGAGATTCGGCCTAAAAAAAAACAGAATAATAAAAACGAGAACCTTATTATTAAGCGCAATATTAAGCACACATAAAGGAACGAAAGTAGCAAAATTTAGCATTTCACGATTATTGTACGTTATCATGATTTTACAACAACGATATCTAATTGAGAATTCTAATATCACAACTATTAAGCATAATAACATTTTTGACTATATGATCTCCCAATTAATGAGGGCAGTGGCAAGGACGCCTTCCTCATCCATGTTGAGGCGTGTCTTCTTGAGCTCGACGAGCTGGCCCGTCGCCTTGTCCTTGGACTTGTAGACCTAGACGTGGCCTCGCCGACCTTCTCCAACTTCTCGTACTCCACTCTCTCTCTCTCTCTATAGAAATGGGCGACGGTTTTGGTTTTGGAACGTCGAGGGGTTGCCCCGTGTGTGTGTGTTTTTTTTTTCTAGGGGGAGGAAGGGGGTAATGGAAGGAAGGAGGGAGAAATGGTGGGTGTCGGGGATCCATTCGAAATTTGAATTTCGAATGGGTCCGTGCCACGCCAAATGACGTGACGATGATTCAATCAATTATACCTAAAAATTCCAAATCTTTCAAATAACCTCTTGAACACGCAAAATCCTAAAATTTAAAATTCCTTGCAAATTATGTTACCGATTTTCACCCGTCAAATTTTTCCGCCAAGCATATGCATCTGTCAAGCTGTGTGCAACACACGATTTTCAAACTTCAATGAAGAAGAATAATAATAATAAAATAATCTTTTTACGCGGCAATTCATAAATGTCGCGAGCGAAGCTCTAAGTCTGGGGGAGATATTGGGTGGGGCGGCCCCATGTGCCTCACCAGTCTCTCTCTCTCCTCTTTGAAAATCGTGTGTTGCACACAGCTTGACAGATGCATATGTTTGACGGAAAAATTTGACGGGTGAAAATCGGTAACATAATTTGCAAGGAATTTTAAATTTTAGGATTTTGCGTGTTCAAGAGGTTATTTGAAAGATTTAGAATTTTTAGGTATAATTGATTGAATCATCGTCACGTCATTTGGTGTGGCACGGACCCATTCGAAATTCAAATTTCGAATGGATCCCCGACACCCACCATTTCTCCCTCCTTCCTTCCATTACCCCCTTCCTCCCCCCTAGAAAAAAAAAACACACACACACGGGGCAACCCCTCGACGTTCCAAAACCAAAACCGTCGCCCATTTCTATAGAGAGAGAGAGTGGAGTACGAGAAGTTGGAGAAGGTCGGCGAGGCCACGTCTAGGTCTACAAGTCCAAGGACAAGGCGACGGGCCAGCTCGTCGAGCTCAAGAAGACACGCCTCAACATGGATGAGGAAGGCGTCCTTGCCACTGCCCTTATTAATTGGGAGATCATATAGTCAAAAATGTTATTCTGCTTAATAGTTGTGATATTAGAATTCTCAATTAGATATCGTTGTTGTAAAATCATGATAACGTACAATAATCGTGAAATGCTAAATTTTGCTACTTTCGTTCCTTTATGTGTGCTTAATATTGCGCTTAATAATAAGGTTCTCGTTTTTATTATTCTGTTTTTTTAAGGCCGAATCTCATTTTTATTATTCTTAGTATGCGAAAAAGAGGAAGAGGAGAGGAAGCAGAAGGAGAAGGAGAAGAGGCGAAGAAGAGAGTGGAACGTGGAAAAGCTGGGTATTTATGGCGGGCGAGGCGAGGGTGGGATCTCCCTCTCTCGCTATGGCTCCCTAGCCCTCCAGTGTAGGCTTTCATACAGAATCATGTTGCTGTCGCTTTCTTTTGATTCTCTGAAATTCCCACCCTTTCACAACGCCTATAGCTCCCAGCCGGTAGAGGAAGTTGACGAGTGCGGGGATGGGCCGGCCTCTTGTGATGCGAGTCGACGAATCTAGAAGCCGTAGAAGGCGCGAGCACTCCAAGGGTGCGATGTCGAACACCAATCATGTTCCACACGCAGACATAACATCAAGCCCAATATTGACATCCTCTGCTGTCACCTTCTCGTGCAAGCCCTCTGGCGATTTATCGGCCTTTGTGACGATGGCCATAGTCTTCTTGCCGGTCCTGTCCAGCACTTGAGATGAGAGCAAATAAACAGCAAAACAAGACCCGACGAGCAAAATAAAGACTAGTGGATTCTCATACTCGACAATGGGGATGGAAAATAATGTTGACATGCATTGTCATTATAAGTAATTCTACGTAGTTAGATTCTAAGTTCCTCGCTCTCTCTTTCGGATGAAGTCCGTTGTCTCCTACATCCTTAACCGAGCGCTACTTTCGCCGGCCCCGGCCAAGTCCATCTTCTATTCCATCCTCAGCCGAGCGCTCCTTTTGCCTGCCCCGGCCATCTCAAGGCATTTTACCACTTTTCACCTCTCGTTCCTCATATTGATGTGATTTTCGAATTTTAGGACTTCAATTTGAATTTTAGAGAAAACTAAGCTGCTATGTCTAATTTCTTGAGCGATTGACTATGTTTTTTCTTGAGAATAAATCTTTTGGATATTATGAAGCCGTAGGATTTGACTGATCGCAATTTGATATTGTAGTTTGCTCGGAGCGAGCAATTCAAGTTTGGTGCGCAGTTTGTTCTGCATGAATAGTGAATTTCGGGGGTTGATTTCCTTAGTTTTTAACTATAGACTGAGGATGGTCATATAAGAGATTTTGTAGTACATTAAATAATGTTCGTTTTGGCTATAATATTGCATTAATCGGAGTTCGTATGATCAAGTTGAGGAAGTTTTCGTAATTAACGCTGGAAAAATAGAGTTTCGGGGGGTTTTAGTATCGTGGGGCCTATTTTTTGGCTTTATTCAGCTGTGATTATTGTAAAGAATAAACTTAAGGGTGTTACGAAACTAATGACGTTGACGGTTCATAAATTGGAGTTACGGTTTGTTTGAACAGAATTTTTGAATTTAAGCACGCAAGCTGCGTTGTGCGCAACCTGCAATTACATTTGCCCTTAAGTGTCCGATTATAGACGTTTATATATCGTTTCGTCAATTTTTTCGCTAGCATAATATTTTTCCAGCTTTTAATGTTATTTTTCAATTAATTTTTAGAATTTCAAGCTTTGTGATCCGTGCTGATTTCATTTTCCCTAAGATGTTCTGATGTAGCAATTCTAAGGTCATGTAAATGGACATGAATTGTGTTTCAACCTGTGTAGTTCGTAGTTCTTGTGCGTCTGCTCGTCCATTTTATGCTTTGGTTTGAGCCGTGGCCGTCCGACCATATTTCATTCGAGTCTCGTCTTTTTTTTTTCTTTCCTTTTTTGGTGTGGTTGTCCGTGCCCATCCCCGCGCTCGTCCAAAACTTTCTCTATCAGCTCCTCAAGAGAGCTATAATGAGAGTGTGTGAGAGAGATGATGATGTGGCACAGACGAGGACGGGCGACGTTGTGAAAGGGAGCGATCGTTTTGGAAAGGAATTTTAGAGAATCGGCAAAGAAAGCGACAGTGACGTTGCCGAAGAAGATGATTCTCTATGAAAGCTTAGGCCTGGAGGGCTAGGGAGCTATAGCGAGAGAGGGAGAGGGAGATATATGATATCCCACTCTCGCCTCGCAAGAAATACCCTATGCAGCTTTTCGCACGTACTCTCTTCTTTCTCTTCTCTTCCTCTTTTTTCGCATACTTCTTCTTCTTCTTCCTCTCCTCTTCCTCCTTTTCGCACATTCTCTCCTTTTCCTCTCCTCTTTTTCCCATTCTAAGTTCCTCGCTCTCTCTTTCGGATGAAGTCCGTCGTCTCCTCCATCCTCAACCGAGCGCTGCTTTCGCCGGCCCCGGCCAAGTCTGTCTTCTCCTCCATCCTCAGCAGAGCGCTGCTTTTGCCTGCCCCGGCCAACTCCAGGCATTTGATCATTTTTCACCCAATGCAGTATCGTTACCATAATGTCTTCTACTCCGTTCTGTTCTGCACTGTTTTGTTATGTTCTACTACTTATCAAAATTGAGCTTCTCCAGTTCCCTTCCGAAGGGGAAAAAACCCAGAAAAACTCACCAAGAACCAGACGAAGGTACGGGGAATCAAGTAGAAGAAAAGGCAGAAAAAGGAGCAAAGGTAGAAGGAGAAAGACGAGAAGAACCAACAGGAAGAGGAAGACGAGAGGAGAGGAGGAAGAAGCTGGCAATTGAAAAGGAGGTGGTCGCAAATGAGACTATGGCACCGCTGGCTCAGGTGCTTGGACAGGAGGAGGAAAAAGAGAGTATGAAGCCGGCAAATGAGAACGAGGTGGCCACAAAGGAGATTATGGCACAGCTGGATCAGGTGCTTGGGGGTTGATTGATCAACTCTCCAAGTGAACAAGTTGATAAAAATTAGGTAATCTATATTTTGTGATCCACGCTGATTTCATTTTCCCTAAGATGTTCTGATGTAACAATTTTAAGGTCACGTAAATGGACATGAATCGTGTTTCGACCTGTCAGTAGAGTAGTTTGTAGTTCTTGTGCGTCTGCTCGTCCATTTTATTCTTTGGTTTGAGTTGCGGCCGTCCGACCATATTTCGCTCGAGTCTTGTCTTTTTTTTTTTTGGTGTGGTTGTTGGTGTGGTCTGCGGTGGCCGAAATGACTAGCGATGGATGATCGTTTGGTGACGGTGATCGGAGGCGGTGGACGTCGGAGTCGACGGAGGGCCGACGACGATCTGAGATGGTGGTCCGTACGCGTTGTGGCAAGAGCCCTTGCGTTAGTTCCTTGGGGAAGAAGAGTTTGAACAGGGTCATTGGGGAGGGGGTAAGGATCCCTACCCTGTGGGTAGGGGAGACCTTTCATCCCCACCGTCGAATCCCCTATAAAAAGGGAGGCGATCTGACGGCCCAAATTGAAGGTCTTCCTTGCCAACATTTTTGTTAAGATTGTATTATAGTGGCATTAAATAAAACTTTTTGCTTTTAGCAGTTTCTGCGACGGAAAATTCTTTAGCGTCATATCAGAGTATACCAGAAGAACATGGAAATCCTTTAGTGCCGAATCAGGATAATCAAGAAGAACAAGAATTCGTTCCACCATCAAGCTAATCAAAGAGAGAGAAAATATGTTCTAAACCAGTCAAATGATTAATCTTAATAAGTGTAAATCTCTACTTGATCCCTTCCATCTATTATAAAATAAATAAGCGAAATTTTTTTTTATCGCTCGCAAAAACAATTGAACTGACATTATTAAAATTATTTTTCATTAACTAATTATCATAAGCGATCTTTTATAAAAAGACGCATTCTGAATCATTTATCTCCCGCGAAATAAACTCAACCTAATTTGTTGTTTAATAAAAACAACAGCATAGGAACCCAAAATTCATTCAATAGGAATCAATGCACCGTCTTAAATGCTTAAATGCATTTTACACCATCGTCTAAGTCTACCTCCAGGATACCATCCCAGACATTGTCATCCAAGCTGGAAATTAGCAACATCCGCAAAGAAAACAGAACCGACCCTCTCATACCCTCGCATTGTTTCTGCTTCTCGGCTATAGCTTCTGCAGATTTAAATGAGAAATCTTCACCAGAGTTTGCGAACATTTCAAAAGATGTAGTAGAACCGAGACCCGTTCCCAACAACTTAGGCGAGGACAGTCAACAGCCAGTTGGATGGCACCTCAAATGGGCGAGAGCTGACAGAAAGAAACAGAATGAACCAGCTCCGCGAGGATGTCACATAATATGATCATGAAAATGCGAAGAGCCCGAAACACATGAACTAACCGAAGACGAGACTGCGGAAACACAATGAACCTCAAGCGATACACAACATCCATTCCAGTTCACAAGAACATCACCCCAGATGTTTGTGTGTCCTATTAAAGCACGGCATTAGATGGTCATCCGACAGACTTGAGTTTTGGTAGGTACTGATCGAAGGGATGTGTAACAGGGACACACTTGCGCGCACACGTGTACTGGAAAACCAAATCTGTCACACGGGCAAGGATCTTAGTTTCACAAGAAAAGAACATCTATGCGATATCCCAAATTTAGTATTTAGTATTTCAAAGGAGGGTGTTGGGTCGGCAACAAACCAAATCGCTTCTTTAGAAGAACTCTTTGCCTTGAATACTTATCATCAGGCGAGAAGCGAGCTGCATAAAGAACATGATCAGAACATAAATAAAAAGTCAGTGCATTTTGTAGAAACTTCATTAAAGAAATTCTGTAGTTTGCCACATTACGTGAAGGCCTGATTCAAATAATATGAACTAAGAAGACCAGGTTGTTGAAGCACGTGTTTCATCTCCATTGAACTCAGCTTCATTGGAGGGAGAAAGCACAGGACAGTAAAGAGTGACATTCGATCCAAGTCCATTAGCATTCAAAGCTAATCATTGCCACTATACTTCTTAGCTTTGCCAAGATGGACTACGGAGTCCAATAAAATCCAACTTAATATGTACTAATAAGAAGACGATGGTGGAAGCATATGTGTTTCATCTCCACTGAACTGCAGCTTCATTATAGGAAGAAATCACAGGATAGTTAAGAGCGACATTTGATCTAAGTCCATTAGCATTCAGAGCTAATCACTGCCACTAGACTTCTTAGCTTTGCCAAGATGGACTACGAAGGTCAATAAAATCCAACTTTTCCCATAAGGGCAATAAAATGATCTAAACAGTGGTATAGGGAGAAGATAACTTAGAAAACTGTAACAGCCTTGCATTCAATCAAAACCATCTCGGTCCAGTGCAATAATCCCACCAGGACCAAACAAATATAACAATGAAATGCATTAACTCAAGAAAAGCTAATAAAAGATCCAACGAGGTGATTAACCCGGATGTGCAGATTGTGTAGGGAGACTCAAAGGGCAATTCTTTCTGCATACAATCGAGCAGCCAAGCCCAAGTGGGCACTGACCGCCACCCAAAAGTCATTTACCAATCAAAGCACGCGCTTTATAAAGTGAACAAGCTGGATTCTTGTATCATTTTTTAATAAATTTTCCAAACCTTACGAAAATACTCCCTCTGGCAGGATAATCGCATGTTACAAATTGAAAACTGATGCTGACAGAGAACATCAATAAGCCCTAAAAAATGCTCAATCCCAGGCTTAATCCCATAATCATTCTGCATCGACTCGAAATGTATAAAACCTTCTTCAATGGCACCTACACGGGCACACGCTGACAGAACTGCAAGAAAAGTCTGTTCATTTGACTTCAATCCCAACTTCCTCATCTGCTCATACAACTCCAACCCATCGTCTCCTAACCCGTTGTACGCATATCCATTTATCATCAAATGCCACGAGCCAATGTTCTTATCTAGCAGGTGAACGAAAACTCTCCGGGCATCGATCATACTGCCACACTTCCCATACATTTCAAGCACCTTGTTCTTCATCTGAAGGTCACCTCTACACGTTGACTGCAAAAAGTAATCATGCACCTTCTTTGCATTCTCAAGAGACTTGGACTTCCCACACGCATCCAAGACCCAACTGAAGCAGTCAGCATCGGCTTTAACCCCCTCATTCAACAACTCTATGGCTTCTTTAACTTTCCCTCCCTGGCACAACTATCTCAGTCCAGCAATTGAAAGCCCTAGAGCAGGAGTTTCCGTCGCCTGATTCTCCGTCCCACGCGCTACAGTTGCTTGCTGATGGTTCCACTGACTAGTACTTGGATTCTGCGGCACCCACTGGTTGCGATCAATTGGCTGCAGATACCCTTGACTCTGGTTGTTCCACTGATCAGGGCTCCTGGGCTGTTGCCGAAAGTTCTGGTTCGGGGTGTTCATCCGAGTAGGGCTCTGGTACTCACCATAGCTCTGGTTCTGGGAATTCCACTGACTAGGATTCTGCTGTCGACTGTAACCCTGTCCTGGAACTTGCTTATTCCACTGTTTAGGGGTTTGGTGCTGCGGATAAACCGGAGCAGGATTTGAGTACCCGTGGGCTGGATAGTTCTGACCCTGACTAGGGTATCCTGCATTGGGATAACTCGGGCTCTGGCTCTGGCTCTGGCTCTGGCTCTGGCTCTGGTAACCAAACTGAGCATCCCTTGCGGCGGCGGCGGCGGCGAGGGCGAGCTCCATTAACCGCCACTAGCGTTGATGCCTCTGTGCTGAGGGTGAAAGTACCGATTTTGTTGCACCCCTTCATCTGGGTTCCGGTTGAAAGCCCTGAAATCAGACGGCGGAGGCGGCGATTGCTGTGGAGCAGGAGGAGAAGAAGGATACTCATTCGGCACCGCCGACGTGCTGAGGGTTTTCGAGAGGTCGCCTAGGGTTCGGTAGCGACTGGCGGCCAAATGGGTGGTGACGGAGTCGTTCCAAGAGAGGCACCTCATGGAGAAGAGAGGAGAGAGCCCCGGGCGTCGTCTCACGAGTGAAGACGTCATGCTTGCCGGCGTCTGCCAAACGAGAAGGGAAGCAACGAAAGACGAGTCGTGTTAGAAAGCTCACGCCGACACAGTAATCGCTGATAGAACACGACCAATTAGAGAGAGAGAGAGAGAGAGAGAGAGAGAGAGAGAGAGAGAAACCTTGATCTTCAAAAGGGGCCCAGCGAGATGGTGCGAGAAGGCTCCAATCCCTTGGAAGCGAAGCTTGGGAGAGTTCCGAGTTTTGAAGACGACGGAGGCGACGACGCGGCGAGACGACGAGACCAGACGAGGGTTTCTCGAATTCTATTGCTGGTCTCTCTGTTTATTATTTGCTCGACATAAATTTTATTTCATTTTTTATTTTTCCCCCTTCAGTAAAATTTTCCATTTGTCATCTAAAAAATCTTTTATAGTCATATCTAGATTTTGCAATTTTTTTCGCAGTTTTTATTTCGAAATTTAGATCAGTTGCCTTCCCTAATTTATCTGCATTCTTTGTGAATGAATCATCCAACTTCCAGATGTGGTGCACAAAAACGAGCCGAGCCCCAGGTAGCACCGCGATTCGATCTCCGTATCCATTTGGGCTAAAAAGAGGGGCTTTTGTGGTGTCGGAGTGAAGAGCGCGAGAGATGCAAAATGATTGATATAACTAGCTTGTGAAAGTGACCTCAGGACATTTCTAATTGGAATTTAGGGACAAAATCCATATTAAAAAGCCTCTAAAGATATGCTTGGCCTCTAGTTTATAAATTAATGGAGAGTTGATGTCGTTCTCTTAAGGATGGTCATGGCATGCTGAAATAATTATTGTATTGAAGCGATCTATACATCTCACACGAGGGATTGCCCGAGCTAAATCGGACGTGGTACGGTCATTTATGAGAATGCCCTTTGCAATAATAATTTAATTTTATTGCAAAGGGCATTCTCATAATCGAAAATCAAATCGTCGTTGATTTGCTAAGATCGGGAAAAATCTAGTAGATGAAAAAAAAAGGGAGCCCAGTGAACTCCCAATGCTATATTTGTTAGGGAGAACATAAAGTGACCAGAGATTCGCCAACAAATTTGATGGGGGAAGCAACCGATAGAATGGAGTGGCTTGTCCTATTGGGCAAGCAATTGCCATTCATATAAGTCTTGTTGGAGTGGCAATGATGGTTGAAGAACGCAAGGTTGTGATAAAATAAGTGTCCTTACAAGATGTTTATTTTCCTCTATGTCATGCGGTTTACAGAAAGCACATAGTCGTTGAATCGTACATTGATAAGGTGATTCCCATGCCTGTCTAAACAGTAGTAGGCGTTATGACGGTCCTACTCATAGTCACCTAGATGTACATTGGGAGAGCTTCCGGGGTTCTCCTCCTAGATCAAATGAAAAGATTGATCGTGATGTTTCTACGCCAGATTTGCCAGAAATAGAAGTTATGCGTGATACAGTTCATGATGTTGGCTTTGAGAACTTTCCTCCCACGACAAATCATGTCCGTGATAGAAACTCTCCAACAAGATCTGAGCAAATCATGACGGAGAAGGGAACTGTCACCCCTCTTGTGCCAGATGTCTTGGCTTTTGGAGGGTCAGTAGTACCTTATCAACAGCCTTCGGAAGCAACCGCTTCAGCAGATCTGCATAATGCTGCTGTGTTTTGAGATTAGCCTGTTTTGTTTGGTGGGACTTTCACCACTTTCCACTCAAGTTTTGTTATGTTCATGAACTGAGTGTTGCCACCTAATTTCGGATCAATCTTTTTTAGCTTATTCTTAAAAAATTCATAAAAAATTTATAAAAAGTCAAAAAATTACAAAATCAACTTTGGTGGCCTTGATCAAGCCTAAAGAACCATTTTGACCAAAAAATATTTTTTCATATTTTTCGCATTTTTTAATATTTTTAGAAAATAGAAAAATGCTTGAAAATTCAAGAACAATAGCATTCGAGGTCACAAAAATATGAAAAAATAGTCAATATTTTTATTTTAAATCCTTTGTCTTTCTGACCTTACAAAAAAATACAAATACAAATTCAATTTTATGTGTTCCTTTGTTATGCATATGATTGAATTTGGTAAAAACAAATGTCAATTGAGTCTTTTAATTTGCAATTTTGGCATTTTTAGGACCTTAACATTCAATCTATGTGTCTCTCATTGTAATTTAGCCCAATTATCTGCACAAATTGCTCAATTACATGAATTGGGCAAAATTGCATACTTAATTGTATTTTAGTCCTTGAATTTGGACATAATTGAAATTACTTTCAATTCAGGGACTACCATTACAAATTAAAGTCACTACCCAATGCTTTTCATCATTTTGAATCATTGGCATAGGTGGTTTTATCCAATTTGATCATTTGAGCATTCAATTTCACGATTTGCCGAATTGCAATTAAGGACAAATTTGGGGCTTTTATAGAAATTGACATGAACTTTTAGGCGAAATCACATTTTTAGATAAAACTGATGTCCTAAGTTCAATTCCGAGATTCAATTGCAAAAATTCCCAATCGAATTGCGATTAATTTTGAAAATTGGATCAGAACTGGTTCTCGAACCGGTTCGCTACAGTGTTGACTTCTTCCTCAGGCCCCCGCGCGAATGAACAGTCCCTAGCTCGATTTTGGTGAAGAAATTGAGGGGCAATTTGTGAACAATTGGGTAGGGAATCGTGGGCGTATTGTTGCTTTCGCCCTTCCCCGTCGATCAGCACCGGCGACACCACCTGACGTCGCCGATATGGGGAGTAATCGACTGGTCAAAATCGCGGACCTGCAAAAGTCAACATTTGTCAAAAATAGGCCAAATCCATGCCAAATTCGCTTGAAATTAGACTTGCCGCAGAACCAAACGGAGTTGGATAGAATACCCACTGTCCCCGACACCGTTTGGACCATAAAACACGTGACCTCACGTGCGGATTGATAGAATTGGCTCCTCCCGATTGGCGGCAAAACTTCTTGAAATTGAATATAGCCATGGGAAGCCTGAGAGGAGGGGAGGTTGGTTGATTCAGTTGGAGGAGTTAAACACAGAGAGAGAGAGAGAGAGAGAGAGAGAGAGAGAGAGAGAGAGAGAGAGAGAGAGAGAGAGAGAGAGAGAGAGAGAGAGAGAGAGAGAGAGAGAGAGAGAGAGAGAGAGAGAGCTCGTTCTTCGACCCCCGTCGTCGAGAACTTGAGCTCGACTGCAAGGCGCTGGTTAGGCAGTCCCCAGCCAAACCAAAGCCAAAAAAGACCGCCGGAAGTTCGTCTGGAGCTCCAAGGAGCAATCGCTGCCGGCCGCGCCGCCTGAAACCGCGGGAATAGGTGAGACGCGCTTCTGAGCTTTTCACTGTGCATCAATGACGATTCACATATCTCTTGTTCGTTCTTGCATTTAGTGTGTGCATTTTGTTCCCTAGACATCACTGACCGTCATCGCATCTCTATTTTGCATCGATTTCGCTTTAACACTCCGAATTGAGTCTCCAAACCTTCCGCCATGGCCGAGCCCTGTTCACTCTCGCCCAGCCTAACCTAGGACGTGTGAGCTCAATCGGAGCTCGAGGTAAGTGTCATGAACCTTCTCTTGTGTCATTCTGTGGATGAATTGCTTTGACTCTGAGTATTTTACATGATTGAACTCCCATGGCCGTACTCGGCGTTCTGCGTGCTGTACGTGATTCAGTGGATGAAATGCTTTGATTCGTAGATATGTTAAACTAGGGTCTATCACGAGTCGATTGGCACCGGTCTCGAGCAATTTAGTTAAGGTTTCGCCGTTGGATCGTCGCCGGAGATGCACAGCCGTCCATTTAGTTGCAGTCGCGAGGTTGAAGACGAAGCTGACGTGTCTAGTCAAAGAGTTAGCGGTCCTAGGTGGCAATCCGTCATTGGTCCACGTGCTCGCCCAGTCAGCGTGGCCGTTAGAGTTTGTTATTCGAACAGGCTGATCGGACGGCTTAGATAAATCGCGTCTAAATTTTAGTAGCCGTCCGATTAGTAATTATGATATTAGGTTATAATTGGAAAATAAAGAAAAACTTAAACGGCGCCGTGTGGGTAAGTGAGCAGGCGACGTCGTTAAGGTTAGTGAAGGTGGACGGCCCAGATCGAGTCTTGGCTTTTAATCGTGGCCGTAGGTTTAGGTAATCAGATCTGACGGCTAGGGAATAGTCGGCTTTTGATTTGAGCCGTTAGTTTTGGTCGACTAATCCAGTGGCCATGGATTAGCCACGTGGTTCAATAGGAACCGTCGGATTAAATCCGAATAATTAAAAAATAAAAAATGACGGAACGACGTCGTTTAGGGAAGTTTGTCCGTGCGGGTCCGGTTCTGGGTCGAGTTCCGACCCGAGTGGGTCGGGTCGACCCGGTCCGAATCATATTTTAATAAAAAAAATTCGAAAAATGATTTTAAAATAAAAAAATCGAAAAAATTCTAGAAAATCCTAAAAAATGTTAGAAAATCCCAAAAAAATGTAAGAAAATTGTGACAAATTCCTAGACACTCCAGAAATCTCCAAAAATTGAGGATTGACCACAGACAACTGGTTAATCCTATTTTTGAGATTTCTTATCCGTTCTTCTGAAAATTGACAACTTTACCCTTTAGGGGTAAATCGCCTCAGCTTTGTATACGAGATAGGTCGAGAAGTCCAAGATAAGAATTAGGGTCAGTTAGGTGACCAATTCTTCTGTTTGGGTTCTCGAATCTCATCCTTTTCTTAAAAAATGACAATTCTACCCTTCAAAGGGTAAATTGTCGTTCCTATTCCAATAGAGTCTTGAAAATTGCTTAAAATCAGGATTTGGGTCAAGTGGTCGACCAATCCTAATGTTTGAGATTTTCAATTCTCGTTTTCGCCCGAAAATGACGATTTTACCCATCTATAGGTAAAATCACTTCTAAACTCCAGAAAAATTCAGGAAATTCCCTAAAAAATAGGAAATGGAATGGTTTGATTGCCAATCCCATTTCCATCATCTTTTGACTCCACATTTCATCTGAAATGATAAATTTTCCCTTCTGGGGTAAATTGTCCCCAAACTTATCAAAATTACGATTTTGCCGCTCAATGGGCGAATCATGTCAAAGCCACTCTTGAGCCTTGATTGACACTTCTCTAGGCTAATAGGGCCTTACTAGGGATATTATGCTGAGTTCATGTGATTTATCCGTATGTTTTGGATCCTTGATTTGCGTAGTTATTTTTGCTGATTGTGAGTGATAGGGTGGCCATTTCTATCTGCTTGAATTCCTAGATTTAGGATCCGTACCACACTCATCTGCATGAATCTTAGGATTAGATAAATCATTCAACTTAGATACCGAAAGGGCGTCAACTCTGCCAGTTGGCGTAACAAAGTTCCCGATCCCACTTCTCTGGTTTTCGCAGAATCGAATAGATCACTCCCAACTATTCGATAGGGTTTCCGATCGTACCCTCCACAAAACGATTGGTGACGACTCCTTGGCATGTACACATATCACATGTCACCAGATCGCACCGAATGTCGACCACGTATATCCAGCCGTTGCGATTTGGATAATGGACCTTGGGAGAGGCCCACGTCCGATCGGGCAATATCGGGCGGCCCATTAGCCTTCGAGAGCCCCACGGGGCATGACCTTGGCGCTCGAGAGGGTCGCGACACTGAGTTTATGCCTTTTCAGATTTTCCATAGCCGTCGTCCTTTACATGTGTTTTTCTATATCTCAGAGCATGCATCACCTGTATTGGCGATCCAATCAAGCCCACCTGTCCAGCAGCCACCAGCAAGGAAAAGGAAGAGAAAGCAATTGCTTGATGGAATGTGTAGTGTTGAAAAATAGGTAATCTTATTAGTCAAGACACAAGGGCAGACTCATACGTTCTTGTTGTATTTTTTTTTTTTTGGTCAGAGTTCTTGTTGTCTTTTAGTAACTCAAAAATGTTGTGCAGCTTTATGAAAAGGGCTCTTGAAAATCCCAGTGATATACGGCGCAAAAGGAGGAAAATTCATTGCTCTGCTTCTGGTTTATGGAAGTTAAATAAACGCCTGAGGAAGGGGTGCCGTTTTCAGGAACCCCTCTTCAATGGTATTTCTCTCTAGAACTTTTATACTGCCTTTTGCATGTGCTAGGTGGAGAAATCTTCACTAGAGGATGACACTATATGCTGCAGGCTTGTGCACTGATCTTCAGAATGTATTTAAGGAGGATTACGTAACAATAAGCCCACATTTTTTTGGCCAAGATGATGTTGTTCCAGAGCCTGTGGATTCAGAGACACCGGGTGCAACAACTGAAGTTTTGCCTGGTCTTTGGATTTCTTGATCTCCTAATAAAGCTACTGCTTTTGACCTGGAAATTGAACATCTTCGGCATGACCAAGGCCAGACTGGCAGCAGCTTCCTGTATTTTTGGGATTGGCACCAGAGCTTCCTGAGGGAATTACTGTTGGAAGTGAAATTCTGCCGACACCTGATGCTGCCATGTGCACTGGTCCTTTTAGGTCTGACATGGAAACACCAATGACATTTATAGAGGAAAATCAAGTCGAAGAGAGCACTTGCCTCTCTGATATTCCAGATATGACTGCTGCTGAAGTAAGTCTTCACTTGCTCTTCCGTGTATTCTTCAATTCTTTTTAATTCCTTTGCCAACTGGCCGGTAATTCAATAGAAGATCTCATTAATTATTTGATACCTGGCATTTCTTGTGAATGTGACATCCAAATTGATCTTGTTTCACTTAGTCCCCATATACACTATGTTATGACTCTTTTCAGTGTGACAAGCCAACACTTGCAGTATGGTTTCACCTTCTAAATAAAGTTAGTATTGCAATTTTCCCGACCCTTTAAATTGTGACATTCATAAAATTCTATGCCCCAAAGTTGCTCATGTTCATGCATAGATATTTCATTCTGGCACATTCTTCATGTTTATTTTGCATCACCAATCCCAGTTCCTCACGCTTGGCTTAGAGTTTCTCTCCTCGGACTACTCTTTATTTGGCCTTATCTACTCGGCATTCCTAGCTTGGAGTCTTTGACGCATTGCCTAGTGCATAATGCTTCCTTGTTGTTTAATAAGATCAAGAGAAGCACACATTTTGATTCTTTTCCCTAGTAAGTTTGGATAGTGGAGAGCTTTGGCACAGGTTTTTGATTCTCTTGCCAATGTATTTACAGGAAATTTATTTTATGGAAGCAGATGATACTTCATTGGCAGGTATGATGTACTCCATAATTTGAGCTGCTACTTGTATAATAACCTAGGATCTTCAAGAGAGAGGAAAAGAGAATTGATAAAGACTACATCTTTACTCAATTGACTTAACATTACCACTTAATGGAGAAAGGTATTTATAGTGAAAACAATATACATATGAAAGGAAATAAGTTATTCTAACATAATCGTAGGAAATCACAAAATATCCAATAATATCCCTAATGTCTTGATTTATATTTAAGAATATTCTCTCATAGAGAGAAGTCCCCAATAACCATACATATACTTTAACACTCCCCCTCAAGCTTTAGCATCCGGCTTGCATTTGGTAAGTGCAACTTTCATCCGAAGTTTGTGACCAAGCACCATGTAAGCCGAACCTTACACTAAACAAGAGATACACTAAACAAGAGATGTGAATACATCAAATCGGATTTAAGATAACGATAATTGTGTAAGCCGGACCTTACATGACAAATTAAATGTAATCCACACCATCACCGGATTTGACAAGCGATGAAGAACACAATCAGAAGATTGACATATTTTTCTCATACAATCTTGATGAAACCGTGTGAAAACCCAACTTGAATTGCGGGCAAACTAAACTGCATCACCCTACGGCGCTCATCTTTGGCTGCTCAATAAAGTTATGCTCGACTCCGGTGCTCATAGCTACCTGGTTATGTGACGGCGACTTCGCTCGTCGACGATGCTCGCATTTAAAAGAGAGTACCACAACGATTAACATGGTAGTGCTGTTGAGTGCTGACAAAATAAAAAATTTATTGAAGATGTGATGACTAAAATAAAACTGCATAAAGGAATAAAAGGCTAGGGAAGCTCCTTGTCTCTTGGTGGCTTTGATACCATGTAAAATAACCTAGGATCTTCAAGAGAGAGGAAAAGAGAATTGATAAAGACTACATTTTTACTCAATTGACTTAACATTACCAAAGGCATCCTATTATTGCTTACCATCTAAGGGGCAGGTACTGCGCTTTCAAAGTAACTTGTTGTAAAATGAAAATAAAGGTTCGAAAACTCATTCGCGGGCTACCATATCTAGAAGGGAAGGTCTTAAGGCGGCCGGGATCGAAATAAAATAGAAAACAGGGAGGTTACGTCATACATGAGGGATATCCAAAAGCAGATCCATCCCTTTCCTAGTTGAATACATCTAGACGAAATTATCACTCTAAGGCTGCGTTTGGTCGTCCGGATTTTTTTGCCGGATAGGATAAGGATAGGATAGGATTTGAAATATCCTATACGTCGTTTGGTGATGTCCGGATATTAGACATGGAATCAATTCATCTCTCTCATGGTGGTGTTGAAGAAAGATAAGACGCCACAAACCATCATCTTTATCCTCCAGCAATGGCAGCGTTTGATGATGTTCGAACCAGCCACAGCGTCTTCAACGAGCACAAAAACAGAAGTGCACATAGAGTCAGAAAACGAAGCATAGATTACCAGTCCAGTCTCGCTATCGCTGGCGAGAGTAAACTTCTGATCGGAGCTGTAAACCTTCGTGAGCAAGTCTGCAAACCAAAATCGACTCGAACCTAAAAAAAAAAAAAACCAAAAGCGCATAGAGAGAGATATAGAGGAGGTACCTTTCGCCTTTTTTTTCAAAATTGGAGAAGAGATAGGGTCCTTTGTTCATGTTTCCGATCAGAGAAAAATGAAGAATTTGGAGAAATCTTCTCAGCGATTGGAGATACGAAGATTGAAGGAGAGAGAGAGAGAGAGAGAGAGAGAGAGAGAGAGAGAGAGAGAGAGAGAGAGAGAGAGAGAAATCCACCGACGCCTTTTTGATTTCTTCCTCCGAAGCCATAAATGGAAGTTTTGAGATTTTCTGCTTTGAGAGAAATCCTATCCGGCCTTATCCTACCCTCATCCCCGGATTTTTTTTATACGGGCTATATCCCCTCTATATCCTACCTTATACTACCCAGATCACCTACCAAACACGGGATAGGATAAAACATATCCTATCCCGAGTTTTATACGGACGACCAAACGCAGCCTAAAAGTACCAGGGCGATTTGATTAATGATTACAAAATACAAGTGCTGACCGCAAAATGAAAAGAAAATGATAATAATATTAAAAAAAAAAGCAAATGAAATGGAACTAGATCTCAAGTCAACCTCGCACAATAGGCACAGGCCGAAAGCTATGAGGCCGAGGACAAGTCCGTGTGGCGCCCGGGGAGACAAAACACTAGGCCTACCTTGTCTCGGTAGATTATTTTCGAGGACAATGTAACGGATCGCATCATCATTTTCGAACCATCATTAGGAGAGTGCATTAGCTCCAAAACAGTCTGTGCACGAGCCAACATTCCTCTTTAAAGATGCTATAAGATGATGATCATTACATCCTTAAATTATTAGCGCAAATACCCTAAGCTGCTTCTACAAACTAGTTGTATCAATCATTCTCCATCTCTCACTCTTCACTCCGACACCATAAAAGCCCACATGGATACTAGAGAGAAGCGAAAATCATGATATTCTCCCTCCAGTATCCATGAGTGCCAATCGGCGGTCCAAGTGCCAATTGGCACCCAATTCGGTAATTATTTTATTTTTACTATTATTTTGGAAAATTGCCCAATTTCCACAGCGTCCTTATTGGGGCCTATCTTATCACTTCCTTGAGTTCTTCAACCATCATTGCCATTCCAACAGGACTTACATGAATGGCAAACGCTCGCCTAACGGTTCAAACCACTCCACTCCATCAGTTGCTTCCCCCGATCAAATTTGTTCGTAATTCTCCTGTCACTTTATGCTCTCCCTAAAAATTATAGCATTAGAAGCCAATTGCTCTCCCTTGGAAGTAATTTTTTCGTCTATTAGGTTTGTCCTGATCTTAGCAAATCAACTACGATTTCTCTTCTCGTTGGAAACATGACAATAGATCTCCTCTTGTCATCCACCAATGTAGTTTGGGAAACCTGTTTTCATCACCAAGAATAAGATCATGCGATACATGTTGAGGCGCAACATTAGGCTGGCCTTTGGTTGGTAGTCATAGAAAAATGACATTATCGCATATCGCATGTATCATGCCCAATTTAGCTCGAGCATCCCCTCGAGCAAGACATAGAGATTGTTTCAGTACAATAATTAGTTTCGACATGCCATGATCATTCCTAATTAAAAGAACGACATCAATTCTCGATTAATTTATAAACAAGAGGCCAACCGTATCTTCGGAGATTTTTTAATATGATTCTGTCCTTGAATTCCTATCAAAAACATCCCGACCTCATTTTCACAAACTAGTTATGTCAACCATTCTTCATCTTTCTCTCTTCATCCCAACACCACATGGGTACGGGAGAGATCGAATGGCGATACTTGGCGGGGGCTCGGCTCTCAGCTCGTTTTTGGGCACCACATCTGGAAGTTGGATGATTCATCCACAAAGAATGGAGATAAATTGAGGAAGGCAACTGATCTAAAGTTCGACTTCAAAATTGAAAAAAAAAATAATACAAAATTTAGAGATGTCTATGAAAGATTTTCTAAATGGAAAAATTTACCAAAGGGGAAAGAATAAAAAATAAATAAAATTTATGTCGAACAGTTGTTAAACAGAGAGACCAGCAATAGAATTCGAGAAACCTTCGTCTAGGGGTGTGCATGATCTGGGCTGGTCCGGTTCTAGCATGGAACCTGGGACCGGACAAATAGTCCAGGTCTCCATATTTTCAGGACCATGGACCGGACCCGGACCGGCAGTCCCGGACCCGGACCGACAGTCCCGGTCCGGTCCCAGTCCGGGCCTAGTAGGATCGTTAACTCTAACTAGTTATAAAAATCCAGCCCTTAGAAATTACAATACAATGTTAATTTACAATCTATAATCAATTTACGACGGCAAGACAACCACGTAAATGCTAGGGGCACCCAACGTGTGTTCGATTCGGCCTTAAAGGCTTCACGTGATCTTTTATGCTCGTAATTGACGCCCGCATGTGGCCCGCTGAACTCAGGTGGGCAATGGAACCGAATTTGGATTTTATTTCTTTCTTTTTTATTTTTGGTTGTGAAAAAAAAATAGATTTCTCAAATATGCATAATGACTTGAGTTTCTGTCCACATGTACGTACGTGCTTATTCTTCGTGCACGTGTCCATCATAAGGAATAGATCTTATCATCAATTAAGACCTGATTTTGTCTCAAAAAAATACCAAAATCCAAATTGCTAAATAATATGACACCACTAAACTCAAGAGGCGTGAGATGAGATTCATGGGCTTCTCAGAATGTTAAAAATAGGTTAACTTTAGATGTAGATTAATTAAAAAAATATAGTATTTTTGTGACCAGACGAGGGTAGGGGTGTACAAACTGGATCGGACCGGCCCGATCCTGTTTGTACACCCCTACCCTTGTCTGGTCTCATTGCGTCGTCGTCTTTAAAACTCGGAAACTCTCCCAAGCTTTCCCTTCCAAGGGATTGGAGCCTTCCCGCACCATCTCACTTGGCCCTTTTTGAAGATCAAGTTGTTGAAGTTTAGAGTCAGAGAGAAATAATGACAAGAGTGTTTATGGTGGCTCGACCCAAACTAGGGTTGTGTAAGATGTATTTATATGAGCGATTAATTACAATAAGGGTATAGATAAACACAATTACAGAAATACCCAAATATACATATAATTACACATTAATACTCCCCTTCAATCCGAAGTAAGTGTAACAACTGAGAGATTGGATTTCAATAGCGCGTGACGCATACTAGGTAACCCCTTTGTAAATATGTCTGCGACTTGATCCGCAGTAGGCACGTAGCAAACACATAGATCACCGGAAGCAACCCTCTCTCGAACAAAGTGAAAATCCAACTCAATGTGTTTGGTGCGGGCATGAAATACAGGATTGAGAGCAAGATATGTGGCAGAGATGTTGCCACAATAAACAGTGAGAGGAGTAGAAAGTGAGATTTCAAGCTCACGTAATAAATGTCGAATCCAAATAGTCTCAGCAACACAATGAGCAACAGCACGATACTCAGCCTCTGTACCAGAACGAGCCACAGTATGTTGCTTTTTAGCACTCCATGAAACAAAATTGGTGCCCAGAAATACACAAAAATCTGACGTAGAACGGCAAGTATCAGAGCACCCAGCCCAGTCTGCATGCACATAAGCTGTCAAAGAGGTAGGAGAACACCGCTCGAGAAGCAATCCATGAGTGGATGTACCAGCTAAATACCGATATATACGCTTGACAGCTTGCAAATGAGGTAATCTAGGTTGATGCATAAATTGGCTAACCAAGTTCACAACAAAGCTAATATCAGGTCTAGTCGTGGACACATACTGCAAAGCACCAACCATCTGTCGATAGAGCGTTGGGGAAGCAAGAAGCTCACCATCATCAACAGATAATAGAGTTTTCAATGCCAAGGGAGTAGAAACAGGCTTTACCTTGGCATGGTCAAATTTGCGCAAAAGACTATCAACATACTTATCTTGAGAAAAAAACGTACCCGTAGATCGGTGATGAGCTTCGATGCCAAGAAAATAATGAAGTGATCCAAGATCCTTCATAGCAAATTCTTGTGAGAGGCGAGTAATCAAAGACCGTAATAAATTAGGAGTATGACCGGTGACAAGGATATCATCAATATACAGTAGAAGATATAGACAACCCCGAGTAATCAGAGCTACGGTTAGAATTTCAGCAGTTGATTTGGGGTTTTTTCTTGTCTGATCATTGTTTGGAAATTCTGTTATTGCAATTATGTCTGGAGCGAAATTTGAGATTGAGAAATTTAATGGGAGGAATAACTTTGAGTTGTGGAGTCTCAAGATAGAGGCATTATTAACGACTCAAGGTTTGGCCGAGGCATTGGAGGGCAAGGATAAGTTGCCCGAAATAATGGAAGATGCCGAAAAGGACAGGCTAATCAGAAAGGCGAGAAGTATAATCAGGTTGCATTTATCGAATGAGGTATTAATAGAGATAGCTGAGGAAAAGGATGTCGCAGCGTTGTGGGCTAAACTTCAGGCACTCTATGCTATGAAAGATTTGAAGAATCGCTTATATATGCTGAAGAGGATGTTTCAGTCGTGGATGGCTGAAAGAACATCTATCAGAGCCTACTTAGATGAGTTTAACAAACTCATGATGGACTTGAAGAACGTCAATGAGACCTTGCCTAATGAGAAACAAGGTATGTTGTTGTTAGCATATCTACCGGATTCTTTTGAGTATTTTATGGATTCGTTACTGCATGGACGTACTGCGATAACCTTGAAAGAGGTAGAGTCCGCCTTATTATGTAAGGAGTGGCAAAAGAAGTTAGCAGAAGATAACTTGGCGCAAGGTAGTGCGCAAAGTTTGTTCGTTCGTGGTAGAGATGAGCAGAGAGAGTCTAGAGGTAACAATGGAAGCCCCGTTCTAAATCGAGGTCCAATGTTCGGAACCGTCGATGTTACCAATGTAATTTGGTAGGGCACTATAGGAGAAACTGTCCGAAATATAAGGGTAAATGAGTTAAGGTGGAGTTTGTAGGTGATAGTAATATTGTTACTACAGCAGATAATAGCTCTAGTGATGCCGATGATGTGTTAACAGTTGCCATGATTTCATCAGGTGATGAATGGGTGTTTGATTCTAGATGTTCTTTTCATATGACTTCTCACAAACACTGGATTACTACATATCAATGCATGGAGGGTAGTAAGGTGCTTATAAGAAATGGTGCTGCTTGTAAAGTAGTGGGAATCTGAACAATTCAGATTAAGATGCACAATGGAATGGTGTGAACGTTGACCGATATAAGGCATGTACCACAACTGAAAAAGAACCTTATCTCGTTGAGTGCTCTTAACTGGTTCGGATACCAGATTTCCATTATAGGTGGAGTTATAAAGGTCTCTCAAGATGTGCTTACCGTGATGCGAGGGAATATAGACTGTGGGTTATATCTCCCTCAGGGAAAGACAATGATCGGCTCGTCTGCTAGATTCTCGGATATTTCAGGTAAGGATACAACACAGTTATGGCATATGAGACTTGGACACATGAGTAAGAGGGAGATGATTGTTTTGGGTTAGAGGAGTCTACTGGGAGGTCATCGAATTGGGAAGCTAGACTTTTGTGATTACTGCGACATGGGTAGTCAGCGGAGAGTGAAGTTTAGTATGGCAGTTCACCGGACCTCAGAGATTGTAGGCTGTGTACACTCAGACTTATGGAGACCCTCTCCAGTTCCGTCCAAGGGAGGTGTCAGGTATGTATTGTCTTTTATTGTTGACGTTTCAAGAAAAGTCTGAATTTTTCTTCTTAATCACAAGAGTGAGGTGCTTGATTGGTTCAAGTCATGGAAGGCAATGATCGAAAAGCAAATAGGAAGAAAGATCATGGGCCTGAGAACCGATAAAGGGTTAGAATTCTGTTATGATGAGTTTGGTCAGTTTTGCGCAGAGGAAGGCATGGTGAGACACCGCACTGTTGCCGAGTCACCACAGTTGAATGGAGTTGCAGAACTAATGAACAAAATTATATTGGAGAGAGCTCACTCTTTACTCTCCAATGCTGGATTAGATGAAGATTTCTGGACTGAGGCAGTTAATACGGCTTGTTGGTTAGTGAACAGATCACCATCACTAGAGATTGACTGGAAAACTCCTGAGGAAACGTGGTCAGGTAAGTCTGCTAATTACACCGAACTGAGAGTGTTTGGTTACCCTGCTTATACTCTTGTGAGTGATGGCGCGCTGGAGCCGAGGGAAAGGAAGTGCATATTCCTAGGCTATGCACATGGGGTGAAGGGATACATGCTGTGGTGCACAGAGGATGCTTCACCTAGTTTTATGTTCAGCAGTGACGTTACATTTGACAAGTATGCTCTATTTCGGAAAAGGAGTAAGGGGTCAATTAGGGAAAAAGATCTGGACAGTGTTCAGAAACAAGTGGAGCTTCAGGTAAAGCCTATAGATGTTCAGAGTACAATAGATGTGACAGAGTCTGCAGAGTTGCTAGATTCCAGAGAAGCTGACAGTTGTTCCAAGGTTACGGATGATGATGCTTCGAGGTGGTCAGCGGAGGTGGATGAGATAGAGCGACTGTTGTATGCAGATGCTAAAATAAATTATTTAGGTGCAGCAAAGATAGCTCTAGGTATGGAGATACATAGAAAGACTACTGGAAAAAATTCTGTAAGTATCTCGTTTTCTGCATATTATAAATTGTCTAGTCTATCACGGTGTACTTGGATGGAGGTGGAACAATTGTCCCATGCTTCACATGCTAGTACTGTTGGTTGTCTGAATTATGCCATGGATAGTACTAGGCTTGATCTATCACATGAAGCCGGGAAAATGTATATGATTAATCTAGGTATACATTGTGATGATGTAAAGTGGATCCTCTTGATTTTATTAGGGATGACAGGCGTTGTGTTATATTTTGGAGAATGTAGTTCAGGTAGTGTGGCGATAACTAGGTTTGTGAACCTGGGTCATGCAAGGAACCTGAAAGATAGTCGACTTCTGAGCAGTTATGCCTTAACTTTTGTTAGTTGTACTATGAGTTGGAAAGTGCCGTTAGGAGACGCTATAGTCTCGTTGGCGACTGAGACTGGAAACATAGTAGCGATAGAAAAAGTTGAAGAGGTAGTATGGTCTAATGGCTTGGTTAGTGATATTGACATGGGACATACAGTTGATGTGGTGTTCGGTAAAAGTCAGAGATATCACTGGAGAATTGAGTACATTGGTGACCGGAAATTTTGCGTCACATATAGCATGTTAATAGAGGATGTGGCCAAGAAGAAGTTTCTTGCGGTGGAGAATCCTGCAGACATATGGATCGACTTCATTTCTCTAAATAAGTTCAAGCTCTGGTTGAACTTGATAGACGTCTATGGAGAGTGAGGGCTTGCGGGGGCGTTGGGAGAGCAGCATGAATAATGAGCACTATGAATTGGCTCAAATATCGAGCCAAGGTGGAGATTGTTGGGTTAATGTCTCGAGTTTGACCCATAACCCGATTGACTAGAAGATTTGTTTATATTCTGTTAGAGGAAGAAAGCCAAGAGAAGATTTGTTTTGGCTGTTCCAAAACAAGAAAGTAGAAGGAAAAAAACGTGTGGGCCCATAATAAAGAAAGAAAAGGGTTTCTTTCTTGTGATTCTATTCACCAGCCGTATGAAGACAAGGGAAAGGGGTTCAGACCTTGAATGCTACTTGGCGTAGCCTTCCGTTTATTCTGGTTTTTGCCCAAGCCGCCCTTACGCTTTGAGCGACACTCTGGTGGTGTGCGGCGAAGGTTTTGTTTGTAATTAGTGCTTTTCTCTTCAATATATCTCTTACTTTTACCACAAAAAAGATAGAAATTCTATTAGAAGAATTTGCTCAGCAAGAATACGTTGTGGACAGATAAGCAATTTGGAACTCTAAAAAAACCCTCGCAATTGCAAGAAGGATGAAGAATGTTAGGTGGAACTAATGACGGGAACACGTGAGACAAGAATCACAAGTGAAATGAAGTATTGACTGGGGCATGAAGAGATGACATATAGTGCCAATAATGGTAGAAATTTCAATCAAAAGCTTAAGCTTTAGGTGGAACAAGGGAAAATGTATACAAGGCTTATGCAAAACCCATATACATGTAATACAGAAAACAATACTAATAAAAATCGCCTGCTAAAGCCTTCAAAGTAATTGCATCACACTTGATGGAAACTTCCTAATGGATGCTGTTTCTTGAAAGAAAGACCATGCTACTTTGATGGCTATTTTAAAACTCCCCGTACATCGAAAAACATGACAAAAGAGAAAAAAAAAAGAAAAAAAAAAGATATGTCGTATACTTGACAATATTGCATTCATTAAGCCTCATTTTCTTGTCATTAAAATGAAGCAAATGTATATGTATGTGTCCAATGTGCACATCGTCAAATTAAGAGACTACACTTACCAATTCCAGTGAATAGCCGTGATGAAAGCCGCCTCGAGAAAAACTCCAAGTCTCATAACTGAACAACACTGCAAATTTGACAATCATGGGTGTCACATGGCAGCATACAAACCCACAGAGCACAGGGGTGAAGCATCTTACTACAAAATTGGGCCATTTCCATAAATGTCGGATCTAGTTATTGAAGAGATCCCTAAGTGGATCTATCAAACAGAGGGAGGAGCGGGTTCTCGTCTGGCGTCGCCGAGGTGCGAGGATTATTATCGATTCATCACATTCATTCTTCTTCTTTTTTTCATTTAATCAGTATAAATTAACACAGAATCTCTCTCACACACACACTCTTTCGTCGCTTTTTAACCTCTTTTGTTCTCTCGTTCAACATTTTGCTCTTTGTCATGGTGATCAGCAATCGGTTGGTTCGCGTCGTCTCCGGCATTTTAACCAGATTTGCCCGCTCGACGTTTGGACAAAGGTCTGAGCATGGACAGAGGAGATTCAGGGAGTATAAAACTCAAAAAGAGATAAGAGAACAAGAGGTTAGAGTTATCCTAATCTTCATGAGTTGAATTGACATGATTAACAGCGACTGACAAGCTTCAATGAGAATTCAATTCTCTACTTTTGCCATTTTTTTCTTCCTCCTCACCTCATTCCACCTCCATCCCCGAAACACCAAAAGACAAGATAAAAACTCTTCAAGAATAATTCTCCACAATAACAACTTACAGATCTCCTTTCGAGATATAACGATCAGTTATCATTTAGTTCTGTTGAGCATCATGGCCGCTGATGATCAAATAATTCTCACTGCACATGAACTAATTAAATTTCGTGAACCAATTAAATCATTATTGTGTTTCTAGATTCTAGCTATGTTGATCCTGGATCGCCGTCTTAGGGTTTATAGCGGCTTACACAAGAATGTTAATCACTGTGAGTTCCTACACCGAAAAATGGATGAGAGCTGAAGATCTCAACAACTTTCGATATTTTCTATTAATATTTTCTCTTAGTCTGTTAGTTGCATTGTTGGTCCGATAACTAATATTTGCGACATTGCAACCGTTGGCCATTGGGCATATGAGTGATTGTTGCAATTGTCTTTTCCTGGATTTATTCGGGAATGGCATCAGAAATTGGACTTGAACTTGATAACGATTTAATGACATTCTTTATATTGATAACAAATCTGCTTGTTCTTCCCTTCTTTCTCATGATCCCCTAACTTGTGGTAAATTGCAATATCCCAAATATTAGTTGTTGGAACAATAATGCAACTAACAGACTAAGAGGAACAAATGCTTCTTCTTCCCTTCTTTCTCATGATCCCCTCACATGCGGTAAATTGCAATGTCCTAAGTATTAGTTGTCGGAACAACAATGCAACTAACAGACTAAGAAAAATATATGCATGTTCTTCCCTTCTTTTGAATCGGAACAACAATGTAATTAATAGACTAAGAAAAACAGATGCCTGTTCTTCCCGTCTTTTGAATCGGAACAACAATACAACTAACAGTCTAAGAGAAACATATGCCTGTTCTTTCCTTCTTTCTTATGATCCCCTGACTTGCAGTAAATTGCAATGTCCCAAATATTAGTTGTCGGAACAACAATGCAACTAATAGACTAAGAGAAGCTTATGTTTGTTCTTCCCTTCTTTCTCATGATCCCCTCACATATGGTAAATTGCAATGTCCCAAATACTAGTTGTCGGACCAACAATGCAACTAACAGACTAAGAGAAAAATATGATATTAACAGAAAATACCGAAAGTTGTTTACATCTTCTGCTCTCCTCCATTTTTCAGTTCAAGAACTCACGGTGATTAGCATTCTCGTGTAAGCCACTATAAACTCTAAGTCGGCAATCCAGGATCAACATAGGTAGAATTTAGATACACAATAATGGTTTAATTGGTTCGAGAAATTTAATTGATTTATCAACAGTGAGAATTATTTGATTAATAGCAGCCATGATGCTCAACAGAACGAGATGATAGCCAAGCGTTATATCTCGAAAGGAGATCTGTAAGTTGTTATTGCGAAGAATTGTTCTTGAAGGGCTTTTATTTTGTCTTTTGGTGTTTCGGGGTGGGGTGGAATGGGGATAAGGAGGAAATAAAAAAAAAACAAAAATAGGGAATTGAATTCTAATTGAACCTTGTTAGTTGCTGCTAATCATGTCAATTCAACTCTTGAATAGGTATTTACGTGCTGATCTTCATGGAACATCTAGCACAGTGATAAAGAACCACAAGCCAAAGCAATATGCTCTTACTTTAAATCAAGTTGGATGTTTTGCGGTAATTGTGTAACGGCCGGGATCCCACTTGCACGATATTGTCCGCTTTGGGCTTTGCAACCCGCACGGTTTTACTTTCCGAGCACTTTCCTTTTATTATAAAATACCCTCCAGGATCCAGGGGGCACTCACCTGAAGTGAGCAAAGCAACACAGTGAAACTAGAAAGATAACAAGAACTCATTAGTGGTCCTCTCGTCTTCCTCTTCCTGTTGGTCCTAGTATTCAAGTCCTATGAATAATCGAAACTCGGGATTTTTTTAGAGAATGAAACATGTTTGCTTATCAATGCGAATGATCAGAAAGAAGAAAAACACAACCAGTGAATGCATAATTTTTTTTGGTAAGTTAAGTATGTATAGACTTATCAAATGACTAGGTACATAGAGGAAGCCGGACACAAAAATCATGAACCAATATTGGCAAAAGTGCCAAGATAGGTTCAACGGTGAACCGGCTGCAAGAAAACACCACGCGACAAACGCGTCTACCTAAAGGCCAAAGGATGGCCAAGAAAGGAAAAGAACTGGCCAAACAAACGGCCAAAGGAACCCTAAACCAGGATGTAGCAAAAGAAGAAATAGAAAGCAGGGCCAAACAGGTGACCAAGAAAAGGAAAAGGAGAGAGTAGCAGTCCCCTGTAAGGAGGAGAATGCACAATTTTGCCACTTCATATGACAACAAATCTGTCATTGACTCTTCCATGACCCATTTTCAATCTAGTGTTTCATTACCTGAAAATGGTAACCAAGAAGTTGAAAAAAAAAATTGATTGCTAACTAGCCATTTGATTCATTTCTTTCAACCTACAAGCAATAACTCCATGAATCCCGCGGAAGGATTTCACATAACCCAGAAACCAAAACAAAAAGAAAGAAAAGATTTGTCGGAAGAGAGATATTACAATGCCAAAGAGATACAAATGTATTACCAGCTTCCATGGATGAATTAGCTTTCAGATCTTGATCCTGAGATCGACGTTGCACTTGAAACTGCTCATTGTGGCCACCGACGACGACTTACCTTGTAGGGCGAACACCCTCTAAACCCTTTGCAGTTCACCCTGATGCCCACCTTCTTGCTCTTCAGCTTTCCTGCGCTCACTTCTAGGTTGGCTTAGTCTCTATCCCTGTTGGGTCCCTAATCACGGCCCCAAGGTTGCTCCGGATGAACTCGAGCGAGGGCGTCCTCGTCCTCCCGCCAGAAGTACTCGTGGAGAGGACGACGTTGGGGGGGAGTCGCAAGGATCTGGAGGTTCTCAGTCTCGCGGAAGGCGGACAAGTAGTTGTGGACCTCCTTGAAGGTGCCGAAGAGGCGGTGGCCCTAATAGACATTGGAGTAGCGACAGAAGGAGGCGAGAGCGTCGTTGTTGACACCTAAATTTTGATCAACTTTTTTTTATTTTTATTTTTTTTTGAAAATTCATAGAAAATCCATAAAAAGTTGAAAATTGAAAAAATCAATTTTGGTGACCTTAGCCAAGCTAAATGAACCATTTTGACCAAAAAAATAATTTTCATAATTTTCATTTTTAATATATTTTCGAAAAATACAAAAAAAAAAGAGAAAAAAAGAAAATCAAGAAAATCAAGAAAAGTAGTATTCGTGGTCACAAAAATATAGAAAAATAGTCAGTATTTTTATTTTTAACCTCATAAAATAGTAAAATTCATGTTCGATTTTGGGTGTTTTCTGATCACCATAAAATTGAATTTGGCAAAAATATTAGTAATGATTAAAAGGAAAAGGAGTGAAAACATCATCATTCAAAAGAAAAGTAAAAGAGAAAAGAAAAGTTTGAGTAATGATGGGGAATAAAAAAAAAATAAAATCTCTCTCTCTCTCCCTCTCTTTTTCCTCTTCTCACGCTCTCTTCTTCCTTTTGATCATTCGGCCGGCTACCTTCTCCCTCAACTCTCTCTCTTTCATTTTCGTTTTTTCCTCTCGCTCAGCTCGCCGCCCAGATAAAAAACCGTCCGGTTTTTCAGCCATAACTCTTTCGTTAGACATCGTATGCGAACGAGCCATATACCATTGGAAAGCTTATTCTCTTGCCGTTCTAATGACATATCGTGAGCCCAATTTGGACCAGCCGTTTGTCCCGTAGAGCTGTTTGAAGGAACAAAGGTCAGACTGATCAGACTTGAGTCCGCGGGTGCCAAATTGGATTTTCGGGTTTGTTTTGGGTTCAATCTTGGTAAGACCACCTCTCACTCCTTGTTAAGACATATATTATTGTGTTTTATGGTTTGAAGATGGATTATATTTGGATTTAAGGGCTGATCCCTTATTGTTTTGTTCGAAAAATCTGAACCGGTTCTGTCAAGGTGGTGCCGTGAACATTGTGAGTGATTCAAGGGCTTGCCTTGCTTCCAATATTCGATAAGATGTCTCTAGCACCTAAATTAGGAATCTAGCAAGCTGAGATTGTAGTCTAGTTGAGTTTTGGATGGGTTTTAATGGTTGAATTGAAGGAGTTTTCTGGGACAGATTCTGGTCATTGGGCGATTGAAAACCGTCCGGTTTTTCGGCCATAACTCTTTCGTTAGGAATCGTATGGGAACGAGCCATATACTGTTAGAAAGCTTATTCTCTTGCCGTTCTAATGACATATCGTGAGTCCAATTTGGCCAAGCCATTTGTCCCGTAGAGCTGTTTGAAGGAGCAAAGGTCAGACTGATCAGACTTGAGTCCGCGAGTGCCAAATTGGATTTCCGAGCTTGTTTTGGGTTCAATCTTGGTAAGACCACCTTTCACTCCTTACATTTTAGCTATTAGACCCAGAATCGGAAGGCCGAGCCTCCTGTTGGTGTCTAAATATTTGCTGTGTATTTACTTTATGTCATAGCTGTTGACACCTGATTTTTGACCATTTATTATTGTGATTTTTATTCTTTAAAATTAATTAAAAATATCAAAAAAGGTCATAAAATCACAAAATCAACTTTGGAAGCTTTGGTTTAACCTTAGGAACCAATTTTGAACAAAAAATATTTTTCGGTATTTTTAATATTTTTCGAGTTTATTTAATTATAAAAATACCCAAAAAATCAAAAAAATACCATTCGTGGTCAGAAAAATACCCAAAAATATTCGATAATTTTGTTTTAATTTCCTCTTCAAGTGTGTCACTTTAAATCTAAAAAATTCGGCTCGGGTCACTATGTTCCTTCACAAACATAAACCCGAACCGAGCCTAAAAAAAATCATTTTCGAGTCTTTTAGTTTTCAATTCTCACTTTTTATAAGCTATGACATTGGATTCTAAAGTCTTAAAGTGCAATTAGGTCAATTTGCCCTCCAATTTAATCAATTTTTACCAAAAGGGCTTAATTGCATATTTTTCTTTCAATTAGTCCCCGGTTTCACGGATGTATACGTATGCTCTACGTATTTATACGTCATACATATTTATACGTTATGCATATTTGTACTGTTTGGTAACCTCTTTAACTCTTGTAATAACAATAATGGTTATTATTTTTAACACCTTTGTTAGTGCTTTTTTTTAGCATTTTTGTATTGTGAGTGCTATTGTTAGTGTTATTTTTAAATAGCATTTTTGTATTATAAATTGTGAGTGCTATTGTTAGTGCTATTTTTAAATGACATTTATTTATCATAAATTGTGAGTGCTATTGTTAGTGCTATTTTTAAATGACATTTATTTATCATAAATTGTGAGTGCTATTATTAGATAGAATTTATAATTGTTAGTGCTATTTTTAAATAGCATTTTTGTATTATAAATTGTGAGTGCTATTGTTAGTGCTATTTTTAAATGTCATTTATTTGTGAGTGCTATTATTAGATAGAATTTATAATTGTTAGTGCTATTTTTAAATAGCATTTTTGTATTATAAATTGTGAGTGCTATTGTTAGTGCTATTTTTAAATGTCATTTATTTGTGAGTGCTATTTTTAGATAGAATTTATAATTGTTAGTGCTATTTTTAAATACAATTTATTTGAAGGTATTTTTGGCTATAAAAGGATGGCAAGAGTTTTGAGGTTGGGAGGAGAGAGACATTTTGTAGAGTGTGCAAATTTTTGAGAGCTTAGAGAGAAGAACACAAACACTCTCTATATTCTCATAATCTTGAGTGAGCAAAATATACTAAGTTCGGAATATTGATTCCGCATATTGCTAGCACAATTGTTGTGGAGTTATTAGTCGTCTCCCCGTTCGTCAATTGGTGGTGCGTCCGAATTAGATGCCTAACACTTGTGGAGGCTGAGATCGAAGAACATCGAACCGACACCTCCGTTCAAGCACGCTACGAGAGGTAATCTATTTACTCCCTTTGAGACTTTGTGATTTTTTTCGATTGAAATGCACGAAGTACGCCTCTGGAGATACATGTATGGGTTGTTATTTATTTCCGCTACGTGTTACGTGGATCCCAACAGTGGTATCAGAGCCAATCCTTATGTGTTTTCGTGCATTTAATTGATTTTTTGCAATTTTTGCAATACTATGGCCAATATGTATTAACGAATTGTTCGTCTTACATGGCTAATGGAGATTGATTATTTTATATGATAAATTAATCAACGTAGCAAAAATTGAGACTAAATCAATTTTGAATCGAAAATTTATGGCTATCTTATTTTACGTAAAAATTCTTAATATGATTCAACGTAGAATTTTTATTGTGCCTTCCTAAGTTTTAAATTGAGAATTTATTACTTACGTGAAAGGGTGGTGATCATGGAAAAATCCCTAATCAATGTGATTGATGTATATATGAATGTATGATGATTATTTATATATTGGGGGTTGTAATTATTAAATGGAGACTGCGTACTCCTTTTATTTTTCATGTAATCTTTATTTTTAGCATAGTCAATTGTTGATGTAAATGCTACGAGGATTACGTGGAGGAGCCTTTTAAGTCGGCGAGCTCTTTGGGGCCCAATTCTTGAAGAGTTCAAGAAACCAAGAAGAAGCGAAGAGCGGCTCTCCGTTATTAAAATATTAAAATGATTAAATGTGGTCTCATTGGCTCGAGACCCATTAAATCATAATTCCATGATCACCACGTAGGATAGATGTTTATGTGATTGGCATCTATTTATTTATTATGATTACGTGAGCATGTTAAACTGGTTAATGTGCAAAGTCAGACTTACCTCACCCAAAATTGCGCCTGCATGAAATCCTAGTTAGGGAAAATCACTCGCGTTAGGTACCGAAAGGGCGTTGGTAATGACATCAACGTAACCAAGTCCCCGAACCCAAAATCTCTGGTTCCGCAGAATTGATCGATCTCTCCCAATCGGTCAATAAGGTTTCCGGTCTACCCTCCAAGAAAGACCGGTGGCGACTCCAAATGCATGCACAAGTTGCACATGCCACCACGACCACACTAAGGTCGAAAGCGATCGACTGTTATCGTCGAATCCCTTTGAAAAATACTCCCGCCGCGATTTGGTATGGGCCTGGGAGGGCCCGCGCCGATCCAAAGCCCGCGATCCGCACCCTTGTGTGGGGGAAGGCCCGCGATCGGTAATCCATTAGCCGCGTCCGCTTCCGGACGGGTCGCGACAGCTGGCGACTCCGCTGGGGACTTGTTCTAGAAACTATGGTTCTAGACCTCAAGTGGACTTAGGCCGTAATAAAAATTGAGTGATTTTTCTAACCCTACAGGCGCTCTTGAAGGTGAGGTAAGTCCGCTCACGATAGGTGTTATATGTTTTTGCAGATTGGAGTAATAAGGGGTGTAGTCTGTGATTAACTTTATTTTACGCAGGTGTGGCGTAGGAATGTATGTTGTGTGGATGATTTGAAGTGCTGATTGATAAATTGTTGTGCATGACTTGCATTGTGATGATCACGACACATGGACACACACAACCGCGCCTAAAACCCCAGGCGCCGCCTTTAGGAACACAATAGAAGGAATTGAAAATGGAATCTCCGTGAGGAAAAACACGGGGTAATCCACTTCTCAATTCCGCTCGCTTCGAACTATGGATTGAGTCCCAATGCAACGATAGTTGTGCAATGGAATCGGCTCTTTCTAGAACTCGAGGTGGGAACCTTAACCTTAGGTGCCAAACCCTCTGATTTTTAGAAGTTCACCATCACTTGTCTCATGCGCATGTCTTTGGGCGGTTGGTACACCTAAAATCGCACATAAGTCGACGAGTTGGGTTGGTAAGACTCTCTATCCCTCAAAACTATTACAGTTCATATAAATATAGGCATTTCATTCATTGCATTCTGGTGATTAGATTAAATGCCATTTCAAGGATAGATGCATGTGTTTTTCCCAAACGTCCTTGATAGAAGACGAGGAGGATGATATCCCATGGCGAACACCGAGTGAGCAACAAAGGAGCCTACTATGGACATTATTGAGATATCGTCCAATGAAGATGACGAGTTGGGGCAAGTGATCCGGAAGTCACAGATCGAACTTGGGGCATCCTTAAACGTTAGGATCACATTCCTTGGTTTCATTTTCCATTACTAGTCCTCTTGTATAGGGTTTATTTTTATCGAGGCTTTCTCTATCTCACCCCTTAGAGTGATTGTATTAGGGATCTATTGGTGTATACATTCAGATGGAACTCGGTTGTATTTCTTTTGACGGGTCATGGGAATGTGATAGTGGCATTTTCTCTAATCATCCGAATACTCCCAAGTCAAGTTTATAATTCCTTTAGAGGAAACTAAAGTTGAAAATCTTACACGACCTTTTTGGTCGTACAGGGTAATCCAACCCCAATTTCGCTAGAAGGAATTATACACTTGAATTGGTCCATGCATGTCATACGTCACTAAGTAATCCACGATAATTGATCAAGAGTATTGACGTTATTTCGAATTTAATGACGAGATAGATGTCCAAATTGCTCTCGTTCTTAACAAAACGGCCTTGATTTGGATGCCGTATCTTCAATTAAATTTAAAAACACGTCGTTATGCCTTGCATTTTTGACTAATTCGCTCTTCTGAATATTGGTCAAAAGCAATTATCGTGAATTACATTCCTTTCAATAGTATGCTTTCTTTCGAGGAATATTGATAAAAACTTTTCGCACAAGATTAAAACCCTTGTAAAAGTTCTTGTCATTATTAATTACGAGCAAGCATAAGATTGAAAGGGGTCTATGCTTTCTTTTTCAGATTATTCCTTTTGACTCGGTCTTTTCATTTGCAGGTGAAAAACAAGTAGCATAAAGAAATCTTTTCTTGGATAAGTCTGAGGCTATTCTTTCATCTGACCATGAGTGAGTTAGAAAATCAGAACACATCTACTCGACTTATTATGGATCGGCTCATCCAAGTCTAAGATGTCCGGATGCTCGAAGAAATGGATCATATAAAAGCTAAAACAAACACAGGGGCTTTCATTCATTCTTGCCCAAACCAGATCATACAATTCATTGGGGTGGAAAAGTAAAGCAGAAGTGAGCCCTAATCAACGACACAAAGGAGCCCAGCTGGCCCTCCAGGTTATGGATGCTTTGTTTATACGCACCACTCCGCGTATCATGGTCCGCAAGCCTGAGGTGGAGGCGTTTGCGTTCATCATTGACTGCAACAACCTGAGTCTCGTGATCTTCGGCGACTGCTTCCAAGTCCCGAACAAGTCCATTCTCACGAGTTATATCCTCGTTTATGCCGTTGAGCCTTTCTTCCAGCCACTCGCTCCGATTCCTTAGCAGGGCATTACGTCGATCGCGCTCATAGGTAGCCAGAGATAGAGCTAAGTCCTCCACCAGATTCCTCCTCTCGCGTAGCAATGTCGAAACCCGCTCTTTGGTGAACTCAACAGCCTTTTTGTGACTATCGGCCAGGTAGTCAGCCAACGCTAGGCGGTCGGACTGATCCTCATAACGGGCTCGCAAGACACGAGCCACGGTAACTCCCCGATGAGCAGCGCGGTAGACCTCCAAGGAGTTCGTAAAGAGCGTTGGAAAAATATTGTATTCCCTCCCCAACGCGGTACCCTCGAGGGAGGTGATGTCCAGGTCCCCGAACATGACTCTGATCTCATCCTCGGTTTCGGGATGATCGGCTATGTGAGCGTAGCCTCGACCCAAGAGGTTATAGAACTCTTTCCATCGAGTCAAAGCTTCGGCTGAGAAAGTGTGAACTTGGGAAGAAGCCATTTTCGACGGAGATGTGTGTAGTGGAGCGATTAGAGGATGGAAGCAAATTATATGAGAGCGTTAATCTCCCAAACACCAACTCCGCATTTTATAGCGTCTCGAGAGTGGAGAAAAGTTGCAGCAATAATGCTTGTGGAGCCGGGTTAATTAATGTAAAGCGAGGGCTGCTCCTCCCGTGAATCATCAAACATGTCCTGATCCGCAATTTCAGGCCTGACAAATTCGGTCTCGCCATTATTAAAGCTGGGAGGGAGGCGAGCGCAACTATCGAAGAAGCCGCGAAAGGATTGTGTTGTTCCATCACGCATGAAGCTGGGCGGCGAGTGAACAGCTCTGCCACTTAAAAAGAGAAGACAGTGCTGAACAGGCATGACTATTGAGGAAAAGTGAAAGGCGAGCGCAACTATCGAAGAAGCCGCGAAAGGATTGTGTTGTTCCATCACGCATGAAGCTGGGCGGCGAGTGAACAGCTCTGCCACTTAAAAAGAGAAGACAGTGCTGAACAGGCATGACTATTGAGGAAAAGTGAAAGGCGAGCGCAACTATCGAAGAAGCCGCGAAAGGATTGTGTTGTTCCATCACGCATAAAGCTGGGCGGCGAGTGAACAGCTCTGCCACTTAAAAAGAGAAGACAGTGCTGAACAGGCATGACTATCGAGGAAAAGTGAAAGGCGAGCGCTACTATCGAAGAAGCCGCGGAAGGATTTGGTTACCCCTTCGTGTCGGAAAGCTGAGCAGGAGGTAAACAGTTCCGTCGTTTCAAAAACAGAACGCTGAACAGACCTAGCTTTCGAGGAAAAGGAGGCAACAAATCGAAAGAGCGAGTATACAAAAGAGAACAGAGAACCCCGAGTGACGAGTTCGTTGAAAGACCTCAAATTCTCTAGAATCAGATTCGACATCGAAGCCATGGAACTCAACATCGCCGGTGACGAACATCAAGATCGCAGTGGTGACGACGGCAGTGGCCACGACGCTCAACCCCGGAAAAGAAAAAGTCGCCAGCGCTACGCTCGGAAAGAAATCCAGGAGCTTGAAGCTTTCTTCGATGAATGCCCTTGCCCAAACGAGGAACAAAAGATTGAATTGGGCCAGAAGCTGGGAATGAATCCTATGAGAATCCATTTTTGGTTTCAGAATAGACGTTTCAGACTAGGTGTCCAACACAGGCGTAAGGAGATCACGGCCCTAAAAGAGCAGAACCAAAACCTTCAAATGGAAAACATGTGGTATGAGAAAATTCTCAGTACTATTACCTGCCCTGACTGCGGTGGCCCTACCACCCTCAGTAAATTGTTCCCCAGTAAGCCTTCTACGAAGATGGAAGGTGCTCATTTATCCCCCTGCTCCCTTGAGCCATCTCCGGTACAATCAGATCCTGCTAATGGCGCGCATGAGCAGATCGATCCTACAGAAATTATACCAGTGTCTTCGGAGGAAGAAGATACGTGTCGTTATGATCGGAGTCACCTCATCGAAGCCCATGAATCTCCTCCACAACAGCTTCCGGTAAGATCAGATACGGTTCAAGAGGAGTTAGAGGTTAGTCGGCAGGCTATCTACGCCACTCTGGACGACGAGAAGAAGAAATTCACTTGGCCCCCGGAGCTTCATCTCAAGTTCTTGGACGCAGTTCGACAGATAGGACTCGACTTCATAGGTCCGACAAGCATACTTAGGGTCATGAACGTACCGGGACTTACCAAGCAATTAGTCGCGAATCACCTTGGTTGCTACAGAAGGGCGTTAGGACAGCGTTATGCAGAACTGAATCCGAGCAATAGACTCGGCTGCGAACCCAGCACCCTTATGACAAATGAGGCCCGGTCGAATCTGGACGACTATTGGGGATTTGATCAGGATATCCTCGCGAGTCATTTCAATATTCCTCAAGAACACGCATCACAAGTGCAACGAGTAAGCACTCCTCCGTCCGAGCAGCAGCTAGTCAGTGTTCATCCTGTCGCAGATCAGCCCACCACGCCCAGTGCTCAAGGGTTTGCCCAATCAGAGCATATGGCTTCAGATGATCTAATGGGAGAAAGCTTGGAGCACTCTTATTTCCCTAATCCCCAAGTGGGAGATGCTTGTGGTAGTCAATCGATCAAATCTCCTCTTATAATCCCAGACAAAGATGGAGGTTCCAGTTCGAAGAACCCGTCGGGCGATGCAGCTCAACCTACACATCAATCGTTCGAGGGGTCGGGTGATTTCTTCGATGAAGGACTTGATACCTGGTTCGATCAGTTGGAAGCTATTAAAGGTTGGCAACCATGATCTGCACTTGGTAATGGCACACCTAAGCTGAGGCCAGACTGGTTAGTCATTGGACATGCCCCAAGAAAGAAGGGGATGTACGCGAGAAGGATGTATCTCCTATTGTAAAGTTCTCATCGGTGCATGCGTTTGTTTCTTCAATAGCTAGAGTTGATTCTGCATAATGTTTTTCGCAAACGTCATCTCGTGTGTATACGGTAATTCCTTGTTATTAAGTTCAAGGTAAAATCAGCCCCGACGCGTGAAGGCAGAATTGATAGCATGAGTTACTAGCAGAATGTGATCAAGCTCGAAAGTGAAAGATTACTAGCGGCCCCAAACGCAATGACCGCAAAATCAGGGGCAATCTTTAAGTTTCGAGCAACTACAAATCTATTTCTCACGAGGCATTCAGGTCAATCAAATATAAAGCGTCGGGCTGTGAGAATGATGCGTAGTCAATCTGTTGACACAGGCGAAAAAGGAGTCGCGTAGATCCGAAAGCAAAAACCTTTCTTGGCTAGTCAACAATGCAGAATGAAAGAGCATATATAAACAAACTCGCATTTATTTCATTCAGCAGGAAAGTTTACAAGTGGATCACTGAGGGGGAGCAGTAAACCCAAAATGAGTTCTGACAAGCATCACAAAAAAGCTTAACTGACTCTCCATGCTATCCATGCCTTGCTTACAACCCACACTCCGGGAATCGAGGTCTACAAGCTTGAAGAAAAGGAGACGACATTTCTCCTTAAGTTCGTTCACCTTGGTGTCATAGTACTCGAACTCAAGCTCTAAGTCATGAGCCAGTACCCTCCCGCGAGCTATATCCATGCTCAGGTCTTCAAGCCTTTCCTCCAACCAGGCACACTGGAACCTCAGCACGAAGTTGTGCTGGTCTTGCTCAAAGGCGGTGTCAAAAAGAGCCAGACGCTCCACCAAGTTGTCCCTCTCACGGACCAGCATCGAAACCTGGGCGTGGGCGTATTCAACAGCCCTTTTATGGTTATCGGCCGTCAGCATGGCCAACATCAGGGACTCAGTTCGGTCCTGATAACGGGCTCGCACGATACCAGCCAAAGTGACCTCCCGGCTAGCAACTTCGTAAGCCTGCATGAAATTGTTAAAGAGAGTTGGGAAGATCACAAACTCCCTTTGCAGTTTCGTACCTTCAATACACGCAGTATCCAGGGCCGGAATCAGAGTACGAACTTCAACCTCAGCTTCAGGATGATTGTTTATGTAGCCATAACCCCTACCCAAGAGGTGGTAAAATCTCTCCCATTGGGTCGAAGCTTCAGGTAAGGCAACAGGCATAGAGGAGGAATCCATATGCGATGGAATGACGGAGAAGAGAGTGAGAATGTGAAGAGTGTTTGAGAGACTGAGTCTGATAAGGCTAAAGTGTTAATCTTCTTGACATCAATCTATCACCTTATAAATGCTCGAGTACAGGGAGAAGTGGTAATAATATTTTATGTGCAGTAGAGCCAAGCGGGTTTCGTTAATGCATCCCCGATGAGTCACGAATCCACCACCGTCCTGTGATCTCGGGTTTTGCGAAACATAATGGCGCCGAAAGGTGGGCAGGCTTGTTACTCTAGAGACTGGGCCAGGGGGACAAGCGTAGTGCTCGACAAAGCGAAATCAACGCAAGAGATCTTCAGGCTCCGTTCACGTAGAAAAGAGCAAAAAAGGACAAAGTGGGAATTACGAAGCCTTGAGAAAAACGCTCGTCAAGTAGCCATCACAAAAGGACGAAGTGGGAATCTCGAAACATTGAGAAGAGCGCTCGTCGGGTAGCCATCACCTTTGATCGAAGAACGGTGATCCGGCTCCTTTAACCTCTCAGAATTTGCAGAGAAAGTGAAGATCCAAGGAGGAACAAAGAAAGCTGAGTTAACGGAAAATCAAACAGTGATATCCCGGTCAAAATGTTCAAGGGATTCTGTCATTTACTGGAAGCGCCAGACTTGGAGGTCTCCGAGCTTGAGCTGCTGGAAGAGTTTGAAGATCTCAGGACCGAACCTGACACGAGGGCCATGGAGACCGATCCTTCTAATGATGAAACCCGCGGCTTGGTTAACGAGAACAGTACCCGCGACGGTTATCAGCGTCAGAAAGGGGAATATCTCAAACGCAACACTTCAGGTCAAGTCCATAAACTCGAATTGTTTTTCAGGGAATACCCCTATCCGGACATGGAACAGAAAATCAAAATGGGCCAGGAGATAGGGTGGGAGCCTCGGAAGGTCAAGTGCTGGTTTGAAAACAAACGAACCCGGCTGAAGCAGCAACGCGATCGGCACGAGTTAGCGGTTGTAAGGGAGGAAAATGAAAAGCTTCGAATAAAAAACACTCAGTACAAAAAAGCTCTAAGCATCGCTATTTGCCTGGAGTGCGGTAACCCTGTTCCCACGGACGGAGTATTCACTGAAGAGCCAGATCTGGGGGTTTATAATGCTCATTTGTTGCAATGCCCTTCGCAACATCTTTCGGAACATGCGGGTACCGCCGAGGATCTACAAGAGGAAACTAGTGCTATAAGGTCAAAGTCGACGCCCATTGTGGAAGGGAACATGCGTCATGACAAGTCGGGTCCGCTCGATGATGAACTCACCATCATGACCAGCCGATCTGAGACCACTAAATCCCCTCCAGAGCAACCTCCAACACGACCAGATTCCGAGAAGAGTAACCGCCAAGTTGCTGACACCACTTCGGCTAGCAAGAAAATAAGATTTCGTTGGACCCCGGAGTTTCATAGCAAATTTGTTGATGCAGTTCAACAGTTGGGGATCAGTTTTGCTTGCCCATTGCGCATACTCGAAATCATGAACGTGCCGGGACTGACTAAAAATATGGTCAAGAATCACCTTTGGCGCTACAAGAAACTACTGAGAGATGGACGAGCGTCGCTAGACCAAGATAGAGGCGGTTCAACACGACCAGATTCCACGAAGAGTAGCCGCCGAGTTGCCAACCCTACTTCGGCTAGCAAGAAAACAAGGTTTTATTGGACCTCGGAGCTTCATAGCAAATTTGTTGATGCAGTTCAACAGTTAGGGATCAGTTTGGCTCGCCCATCGCGCATACTCAAGATCATGAACATGCCGGAATTGGATAGAAATAAAGTCAGGAACCACCTTTGGTGCTACAAAAGACTACTGAGAGATGGACGAGTGGCGCTAGACCAAGAGAGAGGCAGTTCAAGTTTAAACGATGAGCATGGCTGTGATCGCAATCCTCATGAAGCAGGAAGCATCCAATCACCTCTTAACACCGATGGGACTGACAATTACACGGTCGATTGTTCAGGCATCAATCAGAGTACTCCCATGGGTTATCCCAGTACTCCTCAGGAGTATGTACCGCAATTTCAGCAAATCGGGACTCCCCAGTCTGAGCACCGACTGGCCGTTAATACTAGTCCTACAGCGGATCTAACACTGGCAGGAGATGCACATACAATCTTGCGAGACGATTACGGAGATTCCGGCTCGAAGAATCAGGTGGTCCATGACGAAAATGGCAAAAAGATTCCTTCTCCAGTAGTCGACAATACTCAACCTGAGTGTCAGTCGCTCGATGGTTCAGACGATCTCCTTGAAAACATCTATTCTTGGTTCGATCGGCTGAATTCCCCCCTGAGTTACCCTAGTACTCCCCAAGAGTATGTACAACAATTTCAGCAGGTATGGACTCCCCAATTTGAGCACCAACCGATCGTTAGTGTTATTCCTACGGCGAATCCAGCATCGGGTACAAACCTACTGGACAACGATGAAAATACCAACTCGAGAAGTGAGGTTGTTCATGTCGAAAGTAGTGTGAGGAACCCATCGCCAACGGTTGAGGATGCCCGACTTGGGCGTCAATGGCTTGAAATTTCAAGCGAGTCCCTCAGTGAGCAACTCGGCGTGTGGATCACGCATAAACCGAGAAACCAGGTTGTTCATGCCGAAAGTGGGAGAAGTCCGTCACCAGCAATTAAGGATGCTCAACTTGGACGACTCGAGCGGTCGGACGATCTCCTGAATGAGCAACTCAGCCTATGGGTCAAGCATTTTGGAACAAGTGCATCTTCGCAGTCGTGACCGGTACCGGCGACCGGACATCTGGTTCGAAGCTCGTGTGCTAAATCATTAGAAGGCTCAGGAGAGTGAGAGGTGAATACATCGAATGAATGTGTTACGGATTTCGTTGTAAAGTTCCCGCGGGAACATTGTAATTAACGCTGAAAACTAACCGCTCTGAGTGTCAACATTACCCTTTGAACGTCTTCGAGCCAAGGGCCATGGATTAATCACTTAATCCGTGGAGCAAATTCCATGAACGATGACTATCACCCGCGGAGCATAATGGGATCTACCCCCATTCAGCACGAAATACGTTTGGTCACGAAGCCTCCCATTTGGTAAAACGATGTATCGTTCCTAAACGATCTTCAACCGAATACCAAAGTAATGTCTCATTTCTTTCCCTTCTCAGGTGTTAAACGTGGATAAATCACCCAAGGAGCCATCTGTTCAAATAACAAAACAGACGTTGCCCAACCGGGGGCAGCTGAACCATTGATATTGCAAATATTCCAAGCATGGATAAGCGGATTTGATAGACGTGGTTCATATCAATACGCGACGTCAGAACGGGATGAGAACCAAGAGTAAAGTTGTATTGTCCCAATTTGTCTTCAATTTGGGAATATGAGTTAACACTTGCTATTTATCCTTGATAGGGACTCACCATCAAGGAGGACAAATTTTGACAACCTGTGTGCACTCGCAGGGGCACACGACCGAGGGTAAGATGTATCGTTCTAATTTTTTGAAAAATTCATGAACGAACAATAACATGTTTCTTCCGCATTTTCAGGGATCTCCAGCCGCGGGGGACAGGTAAGTATCCCTTTCCCCAATCCATTGAAAATGTTGAATAAAAAATAGAGAAGAAAAGAAAAGCTTTTAGAATCTGATGTCTAGAAAAGACATAGGATTCTAACTTCATTGGCATTCATGTTTTGAAACATGAGGTTATCTGAACATGCATTGGTCATCATAAAATCCCATTGACGGGTAAAATTTTTGGAGAAAACGAAAGAGATTTTTCCAATCAAAAGTTGTTCAAAACTTTCAAAAGGACGTTTTCTCAAAAGACGAGAGGCAAAGCCTAGTCCAAACACGTCCTATACACACTTAAGAGAGAAATGGAGCGGATAAGACAGCAGAATCTGGACCTACGGAAGTAGGGACCATTCGCAGCGATTACATGGGTTGGGACGACGGAGGCATTCGTTTCATATCCCCCAAACACTACAGGTGACCGTTGATAACCCCTTTGAACGGCGGTTTTCATTCTTAACCCTGTCAAGAACCACCCCACATCGGGGCAAAATGGAGGTGAGTCCAGCAGCATCAGGAGAAAATGGTTAGAAATTTTCTTGCTCGGACTAACATTAATCTTTGTGTGTTGTTTATATGGTAATCCAAGTGCCATAGGATGATGGGAAGCATTCATTTCTCTATCCCACACACCGAATCCTTTGCATAGCCAAGTTGAGCCTGCAGAATCATTTCATAAACCCGTTGGTGATCATTGCACATTCCAAGACGGATGCAGCATCACTTCAGAAACGAAGAAGTTCAAGACTTAGGGTTTGCAAAAGAATTCCTAAGTTAATGTTTAACCTTGATAGACCTTTGATCATAGGTCTAACGCGATCCTATGAAGATGAGAAAAAGTGGGATTTCAAAAATGAATGAGAAAAATCCACGGCATCGAGAAAAAGCAAAGTGCCTGGTAAAAGCAAGGCCGATGCTCATGAAAGCTGTTTGCTTGATCCCCAGTGAAACTTGGATGAAAAAAAAAAAATTCTTAAAGGAGTCAAATAAAAAAAGCTGCTCCCCAAATGCTGCCAAGCCAAGAACAAAGACATGGAGAGAGTCGGTCTCTGAATGCAACAAGGGACGCTCTCTAAAGAGCTGGTGCACACCTCAAAATCGGTTGTACACCTCAAAAACTAAAGATGCAGAAAGGAAAAGACAGGAGGTAAATCAGCAATGATCACCAATGTCAAACTCGTCATGAATTCTGGGCCAAAAACAAGCCTTTTTCGGTCCCCAATCCTACCAACATCATAACCCTGAAACAGTCTTCTATGACTAAGACACTTGGGTTAACATACAGCTCAGCTCGAAGAAGTACGAGCAAGACTATTTCTTTCTCATTTTGCAGGGTTCTTGACTTGTAAACCCGGAGCAGATGGTGAAAACTTTCATTCAATGACCTTGACTCAAAAGTGAGTCCCCCTTGAAGACCAATATCCAAGCCCAACATTACGGTCCCGTGGAAGACCTCCCGACCGATCAAAATGTATGCGCTGCGAATGAGCCTAAAACCTAGGCACGGGTTAGTAGGGAATCGAGTGTATCCCCTATAAAAAAACACGATCGCAAAACAGGTGAGAAGACCTCATTGTCGAGAAATATTCCAATTGATGTTTTGAACAAACTCTTTTTGGAATTTTCAAACTGTTGATCCAGATTTTCCGTGCAAGGGATTTGTGATCACATTTGCATGTTGCAAGAATGCTTTGGATAACCCCCAGCATCAAAATGCACATTTCACGATTAAAACTTAAATCATACGGTTTTGTCAAAATGGACGGCCGTGGTCTTCCCAAAGATTACTAACGTTTTCTTGGTGAAGAAAAATCTTTCAGGCCTAAACTTCTGCAGGATACCTGGAGAACCCAGCTCCCAGAATGTCGCCTCAACAGAATCAAATGAAGCTTTGTCAAAATAAAATCTTTCTCTACTTCAAAACTGAATTCCCGACAAATTTCGGGATCTTTCAAAAGAATGGGTGAGGATGAGACCCCTTTTCAAAAATCAGACAGTCTCATCGGACGTGGAGAACCCTCGTCATGAGACCCCTTTTCATAATTTAGGCAGTCTCATCGGACGTGGAAAACCCTCGTCATGAGATCCCTTTTCAAAATTTAGGCAGTCTCATCGGACGTGGAGAACCCTCGTCATGATACCCCTTTTAAAAAAAATTTAGTCAGTCTCATCGGACGTGGAGAACCCTCGTCATGAGACCACTTCTCAAAAAATCAAGCGGTCCTAGCATGACGTGGAGAACCCTCGTCCCAGGACCCCCTTTTCAAAACTTAGGCAGTCTCATCGGACGTGGAGAACCCTCGTCATGAGACACCTTTTTCAAAATTCAGGAAGTCTCATCGGACGTGGAGAACCCTCGTCATGAGACCCCTTTTCAAAATTTGGGCAGTCTCACCGGACGTGGAGAACCCTCGTCATGAGACCCCTTTTCAAAATTCAGGAAATCTCATCGGACGTGGAGAACCCTCGTCATGAGACCCCTTTTCAAAATTCAAACAGTCTCATCGGACGTGGAGAACCCTCGTCATGAGACCCCCTTTTCAAAATTCAGGAAATCTCATCGGACGTGGAGAACTCTCGTCATGAGACCCCTTTTCAAAGTCAATCAAAGGTAGATACCGCCTGAAGGGTCAATCAAAGGTAGATACCGCCTGAAGGGTCAACACATGGTAGATACCGCCTGAAGGGTCAACACAAGGTAGAAACCGCCTGAAGGGTCAAATCAAAGGTAGAAACCGCCTGAAGGGTCAATTAATGGTAGATACCGCCTGAAGGGTCAAACTCATGGTAGATACCGCCTGAAGGGTCAGCACAAGGTAGAAACCGCCTGAAGGGTCAAACCAAGGTAGAAACCGCCTGAAGGGTCAACTCAAGGTAGAAACCGCCTGAAGGGTCAAACCACGGTAGATACCGCCTGAAGGGTCAAATATGGTAGAAACCGCCTGAAGGATCAGCCTAATGGTCCGATCCACCATACGGATCAAAACCTTGACAAATTCCAGACACGGAAAGAGTCGTTTCCCTAGGTAAACCTTATAGTAGGTGAACCATTTCTGGTTCGATCCACCATACGGATCAAAATCCTTGGCAAATCCCAAAGTGTGGGACGCGCCTTCCTTAGGTTCCTACCAGTTAGGAATCTCATAATGGTATGACCTACCATACAGGTCAGAGCTTAATCTCCCTAGGATATTCTGAATGACGAGTCCTAGGTATCTGCTTGAAAGTTGTCGCAACCGGCAGCATCTGACAGGTGAGCTTCAGGTAAGCCTCTCTCACTCCGGCCCATGTTCAAATTATTAAAGCAAACCGGGGATTAATTTGAGCTTTCATCAAAGGGCCTTAAACGATCCAATGTCGTAGCATTTCTTCTCTCATTTTCCCAGTTGAGTCGGTTAGAAATCAGGTGCCACCTTATCTTTGAGAGAAACCTCTAACGAGATTCCTCTCAAAGAGGGCGAGCTGTTGACACCTGATTTTTGACCATTTATTATTGTGATTTTTATTCTTTAAAATTAATTAAAAATATCAAAAAAGGTCATAAAATCACAAAATCAACTTTGGAAGCTTTGGTTTAACCTTAGGAACCAATTTTGAACAAAAAATATTTTTCGGTATTTTTAATATTTTTCGAGTTTATTTAATTATAAAAATACCCAAAAAATCAAAAAAATACCATTCGTGGTCAGAAAAATACCCAAAAATATTCGATAATTTTGTTTTAATTTCCTCTTCAAGTGTGTCACTTTAAATCTAAAAAATTCGGCTCGGGTCACTATGTTCCTTCACAAACATAAACCCGAACCGAGCCTAAAAAAAATCATTTTCGAGTCTTTTAGTTTTCAATTCTCACTTTTTATAAGCTATGACATTGGATTCTAAAGTCTTAAAGTGCAATTAGGTCAATTTGCCCTCCAATTTAATCAATTTTTACCAAAAGGGCTTAATTGCATATTTTTCTTTCAATTAGTCCCCGGTTTCACGGATGTATACGTATGCTCTACGTATTTATACGTCATACGTATTTATACGTTATGCATATTTGTACTGTTTGGTAACCTCTTTAACTCTTGTAATAACAATAATGGTTATTATTTTTAACACCTTTGTTAGTGCTTTTTTTTAGCATTTTTGTATTGTGAGTGCTATTGTTAGTGTTATTTTTAAATAGCATTTTTGTATTATAAATTGTGAGTGCTATTGTTAGTGCTATTTTTAAATGACATTTATTTATCATAAATTGTGAGTGCTATTGTTAGTGCTATTTTTAAATGACATTTATTTATCATAAATTGTGAGTGCTATTATTAGATAGAATTTATAATTGTTAGTGCTATTTTTAAATAGCATTTTTGTATTATAAATTGTGAGTGCTATTGTTAGTGCTATTTTTAAATGTCATTTATTTGTGAGTGCTATTATTAGATAGAATTTATAATTGTTAGTGCTATTTTTAAATAGCATTTTTGTATTATAAATTGTGAGTGCTATTGTTAGTGCTATTTTTAAATAGCATTTTTGTATTATAAATTGTGAGTGCTATTGTTAGTGCTATTTTTAAATGTCATTTATTTGTGAGTGCTATTTTTAGATAGAATTTATAATTGTTAGTGCTATTTTTAAATACAATTTATTTGAAGGTATTTTTGGCTATAAAAGGATGGCAAGAGTTTTGAGGTTGGGAGGAGAGAGACATTTTGTAGAGTGTGCAAATTTTTGAGAGCTTAGAGAGAAGAACACAAACACTCTCTATATTCTCATAATCTTGAGTGAGCAAAATATACTAAGTTCGGAATATTGATTCCGCATATTGCTAGCACAATTGTTGTGGAGTTATTAGTCGTCTCCCCGTTCGTCAATTGGTGGTGCGTCCGAATTAGATGCCTAACACTTGTGGAGGCTGAGATCGAAGAACATCGAACCGACACCTCCGTTCAAGCACGCTACGAGAGGTAATCTATTTACTCCCTTTGAGACTTTGTGATTTTTTTCGATTGAAATGCACGAAGTACGCCTCTGGAGATACATGTATGGGTTGTTATTTATTTCCGCTACGTGTTACGTGGATCCCAACAGTGGTATCAGAGCCAATCCTTATGTGTTTTCGTGCATTTAATTGATTTTTTGCAATTTTTGCAATACTATGGCCAATATGTATTAACGAATTGTTCGTCTTACATGGCTAATGGAGATTGATTATTTTATATGATAAATTAATCAACGTAGCAAAAATTGAGACTAAATCAATTTTGAATCGAAAATTTATGGCTATCTTATTTTACGTAAAAATTCTTAATATGATTCAACGTAGAATTTTTATTGTGCCTTCCTAAGTTTTAAATTGAGAATTTATTACTTACGTGAAAGGGTGGTGATCATGGAAAAATCCCTAATCAATGTGATTGATGTATATATGAATGTATGATGATTATTTATATATTGGGGGTTGTAATTATTAAATGGAGACTGCGTACTCCTTTTATTTTTCATGTAATCTTTATTTTTAGCATAGTCAATTGTTGATGTAAATGCTACGAGGATTACGTGGAGGAGCCTTTTAAGTCGGCGAGCTCTTTGGGGCCCAATTCTTGAAGAGTTCAAGAAACCAAGAAGAAGCGAAGAGCGGCTCTCCGTTATTAAAATATTAAAATGATTAAATGTGGTCTCATTGGCTCGAGACCCATTAAATCATAATTCCATGATCACCACGTAGGATAGATGTTTATGTGATTGGCATCTATTTATTTATTATGATTACGTGAGCATGTTAAACTGGTTAATGTGCAAAGTCAGACTTACCTCACCCAAAATTGCGCCTGCATGAAATCCTAGTTAGGGAAAATCACTCGCGTTAGGTACCGAAAGGGCGTTGGTAATGACATCAACGTAACCAAGTCCCCGAACCCAAAATCTCTGGTTCCGCAGAATTGATCGATCTCTCCCAATCGGTCAATAAGGTTTCCGGTCTACCCTCCAAGAAAGACCGGTGGCGACTCCAAATGCATGCACAAGTTGCACATGCCACCACGACCACACTAAGGTCGAAAGCGATCGACTGTTATCGTCGAATCCCTTTGAAAAATACTCCCGCCGCGATTTGGTATGGGCCTGGGAGGGCCCGCGCCGATCCAAAGCCCGCGATCCGCACCCTTGTGTGGGGGAAGGCCCGCGATCGGTAATCCATTAGCCGCGTCCGCTTCCGGACGGGTCGCGACAATAGCATTTCTATATTTCGCATAAAAGACCCAGAATCGGAAGGCCGAGCCTCCTGTTGGTGTCTAAATATTTGTTGTGTATTTATTTTATGTCATAGCATTTCTATATTTCGCATAAAAGACCCAGAATCGGAAGGCCGAGCCTCCTGTTGGTGTCTAAATATTTGTTGTGTATTTACTTTATGTCATAGCATTTCTATATTTCGCATAAAAGACCCAGAATCGGAAGGCTAAGCCTCCTATTGGCGTCCAAGGTGTTTTATTTATTTATTTTCTGTAAATTATATTGTGCTACCCCAGAATCGGAAGGCCGAGCCTCCTGCTGGTGGTTTATACCCCCACACATTGTTGCACGAGCACCGACGGACTCCGACGTCGTAAAATTCACCGGATCCCATCTCCTTTGCTTATGTTTATGTTGTATAATGACTTAATATCTTCTTTATTTTTTGCATTGTGTTGCGTCCTATAAAAACAAAAACAAAAAAATGCTAGATCGGACGTCTGCAGATGAGCCACGTGTCGTGATTAGGTGATTTTCAGAATAAAAAAAAAATCCAAAAAAATGAATTATTAAGGAAAAATTCAAAAAACAAATTGAGAAAAATTGCAGAAAATTCCTAAAAAAAATTCTAAAAATTTTTGAAGGCTGAAAATGACAAAAAAAATTGATTTGTTTCCATTTTTTGGATTTTCTCCCATTTAATCCAAAATGGCGATTTTACCCCTCAAAGGGTAGATCGTCTTTGATATTCCGATGAATTGTGGAAATTGCTTAGAATTTGGTGATGGGCCAGATAGGTGGCTAAACCTTATGTCTAAGATTTCCACATTTCATTCCCATTTTTAGAAAATGACGATTTTACCCCTTCGAATGGTAAATCGATTTCTAAAATTCCAGAAAATCATGAAAATTGCAAAAAAAAAAAAGGAAATGGGTCAATTGAGTGACTAAACCTATTTTTGACATTGTTTTACTCCGGATTCATTCCGCAATGACGATTTTTCCCTTTTTAGGCAAATCGTCCATTTTGTCTCAAAATTACGACTTTACCCCTAATGGGTAAAATCATGTCTAAATCATTCCTAAGCTTGATTGATACTTATTTAGGCTAATAGAGCCTTATTAGGAGTGTCATGTTGATTTGATGTGATTATTTTACATATTTGGATTCATTGATTTGCGCATTTTATTATTGATTGTGATTGCTAGGATAGTCATTCCTATTTGCATGAATTCCTAGATTTAGGATTCGTACTCTACTCATATGCATGAAATCTTAGGTAAGAAAATTAAGTCAACTTAGGTACCGAAAGGGCGTCAACTCTGACAGTTGACGTAACTAAGTCCCCGAACCCATTTCTCTGGTTATCGCGGAATTGAATAGAAACTCCCGACTATTCAATAGGGTGGTCCAATCATACCCTCCAAAAAATGATTGGTGGCGACTCCATGGCATGCACACTTAGCACATGTCACCAGACCACACTGAAGGTCGACTACGCATACCTCCGTTGCGATTTGGGTAACGGGCCTTGGGAGAGGCCCGCGTCCGACCAGACTGGACGGCCCATTAGCCCTCGAGAGCCCACATGCAACCTCGAGAGGGTCGCGACAGACTGGCGACTCCGCTGGGGACTTAGAGAACTTGAGCCGATTAAAAAGTTGATTGATTTTTCTGACATGTTTTATGCAGATGCTCTTCAAGTTGAGGTACGTACTTTAACCCTTGAGGTGTTAAATGTTTTTGCAGATTGGAGAAATAAGGGGTGAAGTGTTCATTAACTCTGTCTTATGCAGGTAGGAGTTTAGGATGTATGATTGTGTGGATGTTTATATTGAAGCGGTGTTTGCTAAATGAAATGCATGTTTATTGCTTTAGCACGACACAATGAACACACACAGCCGCGCCTAAAACCTCGGGCGCCCTCTTTAGGAAAATAATAGAAGGAATTGAAAATGGAATCTCCGTGAGGAAAAACACGGGGTAATCCATTTTTAATTCTGCTCATTTCGAACTATGGATTGGGTCCCAATGCAACGATAGTTGTGCAATGGAATCTACCCTTTCTAGAACTCGAAGTGGGAGCCTTGGCCTTAGGTTCCAAACCCTATTTTGATTCTTAGAAGTCAAACCTCACTGGTCTCATGCGCATGTATGTGAATGATTGGTACACCTCGAAACCAAAAGGTCATTCAGCGCCGCTTATGAATCAAAATCCAAAGACTTGTGTGAAGAATCAGTCGCGAGTTTAAACGAACCAGGATGGCATGGAAAAGCGCTGGACCACCCTGGAGAGTCAACTGATGAGGACAAATGCCTTTTGACCGGGGCAGCCGGGTCAAGTGTAAAGACGTGTCGTTCCTAATTGATTTTCAATCAGATACCGGCATAATATTTCCTATCTTTTCCTCTCAGGTGAAAAACAGGTACAGAAGGAAAATCCATTTGTGGATAGACACGAGGGACATGTTTTACATGGCATACATTTGTCAAAAATGTCATCATCCGATCACATGCAAGATGATCATGGAACGATGGTGAAACTTTAATCGTTCCAATAAGCCCTTCGAATATTATACCTGACGGGGACCTTTATGTCTTTTGTCTACAGGATAGGATGGTCAAAGACAAACGAAGGAAAATTTATTTTCCCTATAAGACGAAAAGAAATGTGCCTTCAGCAGATGTCACCCATTGTGATTGCAATGACAAATTGAATCAAATTATGAAGAGGGAGCAACCTAATTAGGATTGGCTCTCCCTAAATCGAAAAAGTTGTATCCGTTCCAAATCGGATTGACTGGTTCACGAGTTGATATGGTTCCTCATTCTTGCAGGTGATGACGAGAATGAACGGGCCCATTGAAAAATTTCCAGCATCTTGGATGCCAGAAGTGACCAGAGCGGGGATAGTAAATCCGTAATCGTTTCAATTAAAGCTCCTTACGCGGTGATTGACTCTTTCACTCCTTTCATCGCGCAGGTTGTTGAAGTACTCAATCACGAGTAAACCCATTTTTGCGGATGTCAAATAGCCTGAATGCGTCAATGCAACAAAATGCAAAAGGGAGTTAGCTGGGGCAAGCATCACCTAGCTACGACAAATCATGCCCAACTGGGGCAAGCGAATCATTTGTGCGCCGGACAAAGAATAACGTTTCTTCTCTGGCAAAATCAATGGACGCAACTGTAGAGTCGTCCGCATCAGAATTAAACCCAAGATACGAATATGGGTGAACGGTAACCTTGTATCGTTCCATTTTGGTCTTCGAAGACCACATGCCTAACATGAGTTTTTACTCATTTAACAGGGAGTCGTTGGCACCGAAAGCCTCAAAAGAAAAGAACTCGCCAACGAGGAGGCGAATAAAGCTATTGACCTTGGGAGTCAGCACTCCAAGAAATGGTCTTTGATTATAAGACCTAGTGGAGGGTAAAAAGTATCGCTCCTACGTCCCATGCTTTGACATGCATTTTGATAAAAATTTTCTTTTTTCCTTGAATAAAAGGAACCTTGAAGAATGGCGCTGGAATGCGCCCAAAAACACAAATGGATCTCCTCTGGGGCAAATCCTTGAGAATGATTCATCGCCAACCAAACGGAGGGATCAAGACCACAAGATAGAGGGCCAAATCCTGCAAGCCGCGAGTTTGTGTTCAAATGGAAACACAAAGCAAGAACAAGGCTGTATCGTTCCAATTTGCCTTGAATTTTGGAACGCAAACTGACAACTAATTCCTGTCTTTGACAGGGGATCGCCATCAAGGTGAAACATGTTTTCACACCCCATGAATTACCCGTTGGAGTACACGACCGAGGGTAGGATGTATCGTTCTAAATTTTTGAAAAATTCGTGAACGTACAATAACATGTTTTCTCTGCATTTTCAGGGATCTCCAGCCGCGGGGGACAGGTAAGTATCCCTTTCCCCAATCCATTGAAGATGTTAAATAAAAAAGAAAAGCTTTCAGAATCTAATGTCTAGAAAAGACATAGAATTCAAACCTCATTGGCATTCATGTTTTAAGACAGGAGGTTGTCTGAACATGGATAAGAACATGCATGGTGCATCGTAAAATCCCCTTGACGGGTAAAATTTTTGGAGAAAATGAAAGAGATTTTTTCCAATCAAAAGTTCAAAACTTTCAAAAGGACGTTTTCTCAAAAGACGAGAGGCAAAACCTAATCCAAACACGTCCTATACACACTTGAGAGAGAAATGGAGCGGATCAGATAGTAAAATCTGGACCTACGGAAGTAGGGATTATTCGCAGCAATTACATAGATTGGGATGACGGAGGCATTCGTTTCATATCCCCAAACACTACAGGTGACCATTGCCAACCCATTCGAACGGCGGTTTTCATTCTCAACCCTGGCAAGAACCACCCCACGTCGGGGCAAAATGGAGGTGAGTCCAGCAGCATCAGGAGAAAATGGTTAGAAATTTTCTTGCTCGGACTAACATTAATCTTTGTGTGTTGTTTATATGGTAATCCAAGTGCCATAGGATGACGAGAAGCATTCATTTCTCTATCCCACACACCATATCCTTTGCACAGCCAAGTTGAGCCTGCAAATTCATTTCATAAACCCATGTTGGTGATCATGGCATGTTTCAAGATGGAAACTGCATCACTCCAAGAACGGAAGAATCCAAGAGATGGGATTTATAGAAAGATTTCATATCGGCGTTCAAGTGTGCTATGATTCAAGGTGTATATCTAGCACAATTTTCTGAACATCGTAGTTTCAAAGGAAAAGAAAAGGCGGGATTTCGACAAAAGATAAAAATCCCCGGCATCAAGAAAAAGCAAAGTGCCTGGTAAAAGCAGGGCCGATGCTCGTGTAAGTTGTTTGATTGATCCACAATGAAGCCGGATGGGAAAAGAAGAAATCCCTGAAGGAGCCAAATCCAAAAGGGCTGCTCCCCAAATGGTGCCAAGCGCAGAACAAAGACATAGAGAGAGTCGCTCTCTGAACGCAACAAGAGACGCTCTCTAAAGAGTTTGTGCACACCTCAAAAGCGGTTGCACGCCTCAAAAATTGAAGATGCAGAATGGAAAAGACATGTGATAAATTTGCAATGATCACCAATGTCAAACCCTTCGTAATTTCTGGGCCAAAAACAAGCCTTTTTCGGTCCCCAATCCTACCAATGTCACAACCCTGAAACAGTCTTCTCTGACTAAGACACTTGGGTTAACATATTGCTTAGCTCGAAGAAGTACGAGCAAGACTATTTCTTTCTCATTTTGCAGGGTTCTTGACTTGTAAACCCGGAGCAGATGGTGAAGACTTTCATTCAATGGCCCCGACTCAAAATTGAGTCCCCCCTTTGAAAACCAATATCCAAGCCCAACATTACGGTCCCGTGGAAGACCTCCCGACCGATCAAAATGTATGCGCTGCGAATGAGCCTAAAACCTAGGCACAGGTCAGTAGGGAATTGAGTACATCCCCTATAAAAATCATTACCTCAAAACAGACGAGATGGCCTCCTTGTCGAGAAATATTCCAATTGATGTTTTGAACAAACTCTTTTTGAAATTTTCAAACTGTTGATCCGAATTTTCCATGCAAGGAATTTGTGATCACATTTGCATGTTGTAAGAATGCTTTGGATAACCTCCAGCATCAAAATGCACATTTCATGACTAAAACTTAAGTCATAAAATTTTGTCAATTGGACAATTATTGTCTTCCCAAAGATTATTAACATTTTCTTGGTGAAGAAAAATCTTTCAGGTTTGAACTTTCTGCAGGATACCTGGAGAACCTAGCTCTCAGAATGTCGGCTCAGCAAACTCAAGTGAAGCTTTGTCAAAATAAAATCTTTCACTGCTTCAAAACTGAATTCCCGACAAACTTCGGGATCTATAAAAAAAAGGGGAAGAAAAACCCTTTTAAAAGAAACAGTCTCATCGGACGTGGAGAACCCTCGTCATGAGACCCATTTTCAAAAATCAGGCAGTCTCATCGGACGTGGAGAACCCTCGTCATGAGACCCATTTTCAAAAATATCAAACAGTCTCATCGGACGTGGAGAACCCTCGTCATGAGACCCATTTTCAAAAATCAGGCAGTCTCATCGGACGTGGAGAACCCTTGTCATGAGACCCCTTTTCAAAAACCAGGCAGTCTCATTGGACGTGGAGAACCCTCGTCATGAGACCCCTTTTCAAAGCAAAACCAAGGTAGATACCGCCTGAAGGGTCAACACAAGGTAGAAACCGCCTGAAGGGTCGATTCAAGGTAGATACCGCCTAAAGGGTCAACTAAAGGTAGAAACCGCCTGAAGGGTCAACTTAAGGTAGATACCGCCTGAAGGGTCAAATCAAAGGTAGATACCGCCTAAAGGGTCAAAACAAAGGTAGAAACCGCCTAAAGGGTCAAACAATGGTAGAAACCGCCTGAAGGGTCAATTCAAGGTAGATACCGCCTGAAGGGTCAAACAAAGGTAGAAACCGCCTGAAGGGTCGACTAAAGGTAGAAACCGCCTGAAGGGTCAAACCAAAGGTAGAAACCGCCTGAAGGGTCAAATCAAAGGTAGATACCGCCTAAAGGGTCAAAACAAAGGTAGAAACCGCCTAAAGGGTCAAACAATGGTAGAAACCGCCTGAAGGGTCAATTCAAGGTAGATACTGCCTGAAGGGTCAAACAAAGGTAGAAACCGCCTGAAGGGTCGACTAAAGGTAGAAACCGCCTGAAGGGTCAAACCAAAGGTAGAAACCGCCTGAAGGGTCAAAATAATGGTAGAAACCGCCTGAATGGTCAATCAAAGGTAGAAACCGCCTGAAAGGTCAATCCAATAGTGAAAATCACTTAAATGGTCAACTCAATGGTCCAATCCACCATACGGATCAAAATCATTGGCAAATCTCAAATGGGACGCGTCTTCCTTAGATTCCTATCAGTTAGGAATCCCATTATGGTTTGACCTACCATACGGGTCAGGGCTTAACCTCTCTAGGATACTCTAGTAACGAGTTCCTAGAAATTCTCTTGAATCCATCAAACACCGCGAAAATCGCACAAACATCGAACAGGTAAGTGGCAGGTATGTCTCTCTATTATCTCACTCCCTCATGTCACATGAACATTTCCCCCTTCAAGAAAGAGCATACATGGACAAGCATGAAGATTGGATGTCATGACTCCTTTTCCTTTAGTTTCCCGAGTCGAGTCGATCAGGACTCAGGTGTCACCTTATCTTTGAGAGAAACCTCTAACGAGATTCCTCTCAAAGAGGGGCAGCTGTTGACACCTAAATTTTAATCAACTTTTTTTTTTTTTTTTTTTTTTTGAAAATTCATAGAAAATCCATAAAAAGTTGAAAATTGAAAAAATCAATTTTGGTGACCTTAGCCAAGATAAATGAACCATTTTGACCAAAAAAATAATTTTCATAATTTTCATTTTTTAATATATTTTCGAAAAATACAAAAAAAAAGAGAAAAAAAGAAAATCAAGAAAATCAAGAAAAGTAGTATTCGAGGTCACAAAAATATAGAAAAATAGTCAGTATTTTTATTTTTAACCTCATAAAATAGTAAAATTCATGTTCGATTTTGGGTGTTTTCTGATCACCATAAAATTGAATTTGGCAAAAATATTAGTAATGATTAAAAGGAAAAGGAGTGAAAACATCATCATTCAAAAGAAAAGTAAAAGAGAAAAGAAAAGTTTGAGTAATGATGGGGAATAAAAAAAAAAAAAAAATCTCTCTCTCTCTCCCTCTCTTTTTCCTCTTCTCACGCTCTCTTCTTCCTTTTGATCATTCGGCCGGCTACCTTCTCCCTCAACTCTCTCTCTTTCATTTTCGTTTTTTCCTCTCGCTCAGCTCGCCGCCCAGATAAAAAACCGTCCGGTTTTTCGGCCATAACTCTTTCGTTAGACATCGTATGCGAACGAGCCATATACCATTGGAAAGCTTATTCTCTTGCCGTTCTAATGACATATCGTGAGCCCAATTTGGACCAGCCGTTTGTCCCGTAGAGCTGTTTGAAGGAGCAAAGGTCAGACTGATCAGACTTGAGTCCGCGGGTGCCAAATTGGATTTTCGGGTTTGTTTTGGGTTCAATCTTGGTAAGACCACCTCTCACTCCTTGTTAAGACATATATTATTGTGTTTTATGGTTTGAAGATGGATTATATTTGGATTTAAGGGCTGATCCCTTATTGTTTTGTTCGAAAAATCTGAACCGGTTCTGTCAAGGTGGTGCCGTGAACATTGTGAGTGATTCAAGGGCTTGCCTTGCTTCCAATATTCGATAAGATGTCTCTAGCACCTAAATTAGGAATCTAGCAAGCTGAGATTGTAGTCTAGTTGAGTTTTGGATGGGTTTTAATGGTTGAATTGAAGGAGTTTTCTGGGACAGATTCTGGTCATTGGGCGATTGAAAACCGTCCGGTTTTTCGGCCATAACTCTTTTGTTAGGAATCGTATGGGAACGAGCCATATACTGTTAGAAAGCTTATTCTCTTGCCGTTCTAATGACATATCGTGAGTCCAATTTGGCCAAGCCATTTGTCCCGTAGAGCTGTTTGAAGGAGCAAAGGTCAGACTGATCAGACTTGAGTCCGCGAGTGCCAAATTGGATTTCCGAGCTTGTTTTGGGTTCAATCTTGGTAAGACCACCTTTCACTCCTTACATTTTACCTATTAGACCCAGAATCGGAAGGCCGAGCCTCCTGTTGGTGACTAAATATTTGCTGTGTATTTACTTTATGTCATAGCATTTCTATATTTTGCATAAAAGACCCAGAATCGGAAGGCCGAGCCTCCTGTTGGTGTCTAAATATTTGCTGTGTATTTATTTTATGTCATAACATTTCTATATTTCGCATAAAAGACCCAGAATCGGAAGGCCGAGCCTCCTGTTGGTGTCTAAATATTTGTTGTGTATTTACTTTATGTCATAGCATTTCTATATTTCGCATAAAAGACCCAGAATCGGAAGGCTAAGCCTCCTATTGGCGTCCAAGGTGTTTTATTTATTTATTTTCTGTAAATTATATTGTGCTACCCCAGAATCGGAAGGCCGAGCCTCCTGCTGGTGGTTTATACCCCCCACACATTGTTGCACGAGCACCGACGGACTCCGACGTCGTAAAATTCACCGGATCCCATCTCCTTTGCTTATGTTTATGTTGTATAATGACTTAATATCTTCTTTATTTTTTGCATTGTGTTGCGTCCTATAAAAACAAAAACAAAAAAATGCTAGATCGGACGTCTGCAGATGAGCCACGTGTCGTGATTAGGTGATTTTCAGAATAAAAAAAAATTCCAAAAAAATGAATTATTAAGGAAAAATTCAAAAAACAAATTGAGAAAAATTGCAGAAAATTCCTAAAAAAAATTCTAAAATTTTTTGAAGGCTGAAAATGACAAAAAAAATTTATTTGTTTCCATTTTTTGGATTTTCTCCCATTTAATCCAAAATGGCGATTTTACCCCTCAAAGGGTAGATCGTCTTTGATATTCCGATGAATTGTGGAAATTGCTTAGAATTTGGTGATGGGCCAGATAGGTGGCTAAACCTTATGTCTAAGATTTCCACATTTCATTCCCATTTTTAGAAAATGACGATTTTACCCCTTCGAATGGTAAATCGATTTCTAAAATTCCAGAAAATCATGAAAATTGCAAAAAAAAAAAAAAGGAAATGGGTCAATTGAGTGACCAAACCTATTTTTGACATTGTTTTACTTCGGATTCATTCCGCAATGACGATTTTTCCCTTTTTAGGCAAATCGTCCCTTTTGTCTCAAAATTACGACTTTACCCCTAATGGGTAAAATCATGTCTAAATCATTCCTAAGCTTGATTGATACTTATTTAGGCTAATAGAGCCTTATTAGGAGTGTCATGTTGATTTGATGTGATTATTTTACATATTTGGATTCATTGATTTGCGCATTTTATTATTGATTGTGATTGCTAGGATAGTCATTCCTATTTGCATGAATTCCTAGATTTAGGATTCGTACTCCACTCATCTGCATGAAATCTTAGGTAAGAAAATTAAGTCAACTTAGGTACCGAAAGGGCGTCAACTCTGACAGTTGACGTAACTAAGTCCCCGAACCCATTTCTCTGGTTATCGCGGAATTGAATAGAAACTCCCGACTATTCAATAGGGTGGTCCAATCATACCCTCCAAAAAATGATTGGTGGCGACTCCATGGCATGCACACTTAGCACATGTCACCAGACCACACTGAAGGTCGACTACGCATACCTCCGTTGCGATTTGGGTAACGGGCCTTGGGAGAGGCCCGCGTCCGACCAGACTGGACGGCCCATTAGCCCTCGAGAGCCCACATGCAACCTCGAGAGGGTCGCGACAGTCGTCGAGCACGAGAGGGAGAGGGAAGAGTGAGACTGACGTCCACTTTAGGGTTTAGTCTTATGTAGGCATTTGGGCTTGTTTCCTTGTTCTGACTCGGCCCGAACACGGAAACAAGTACATCGGATAATATCCAAACACAAAAACAAGAACAACATATAATACCCCAAACAAATGCAACCCGAACTAAAAAAGTACGTAAATTTCGGGTTAGGTCGGGTCGAGTCTTGTTTCGGGTCAGGTATCTTGTTCGGTATGGACACCCCTACAGGGCATAGGACTGATCGTGAACTGGTAAAGTTCCAAGAACATAACATTACGTGAACTTGATTAAGAGATGATTCTATTGCAAGTTCTCCCTAGATGCAATGTCATGCTTCGTTATGAAGTAAAACAGCAGATCGATGCACATGTTTACGCTGGCACTACAGATTTTGGTCGTGAATCATTTCAATGATGGGAGCAAACAACAAAGGCGAAGCGAGAAATCTTAGCCTCAGAGAGAGAGACTCTACAAGGCTTACTTGATCATCTTCATTGAAATACATTCCATCAACATCACTATTTTTCTGGCACTCCCATCCATGAGTATTCTCAAGTAGTTCTTTAAATTTTCTCGCCCACAAAGCCAAACAACCCCTCTAAGTAATTCCTTCATATCCATTTAAATAAGGTTAAGTGAATAGCAAGTATGCAAATTGCGATCAACAGCTGCTAGATAGGACGCACAAAACTCCACAAGTTTCTTTTAACGAACTTCTCCCCAAGGCCACAGGAGAACGTCTAAATACAGTCAGGGCAAAGTAACTATTGTGGATAGGTGAAGCAAGTTCAATGGTTCAACTCCCATGAGAAGCAAGAGAAGAAGCAATTAAGTCCGGACGCAACTGCAAAATTTTGATGTATGTTTCACTAGTCAATCGTATTTATGGTGCACACACTGTTCTCACACAAGCTCTAAAGTAGATAGAAAAATAGAATATTGGAAGGGGAACATATCGAACCGTCGGCGTGCACTTGAGATGAGAGCAAATAAACAGCAAAACAAGACCCGATGAGCAAAATAGAGACTAGTGGATTCTCATACTCGACAATGGAGATGGAAAATAATGTTAAGTAATTCTACATAGTTAGATGGATGTTATTTTGTCCAGCAGCATTGTAAGTAATTCTACATATTTAGATCGAGGTCCTTCTGATCAGTATCAGCCGCTCTGGCCAGCTCTGGCATTGGCCGCTCCACCAGCAGGAGCATCCGCCTCTCCACCATCGGCCGCAACTCCACCAGCAGGCGGTCTAGATCCTTCAGAGTCTGATTTCTTCTTCCTAGTCTCTTTAGCCTTCCCTTTTTTTCCTTGTTTGGCTCCTTATTTTGCTACTTTGTCCGCCGCTCCACCAGCAGCCGCTGCTCTAGCATTGGCCGTTGGTCCATCAGCAGGCGGTCCATCAGCAGCTGGTCCAGATCTTTCCTTTTCGCCAGTCTTTTTGGCCTTCCTTTCCAGCTGTTTGGCTCTCTGTTTTGCATTTTTGCCTCTGATCTCATCTTTTGTTTTCGATTTGCGCGATCTCCAGCTTTTGCTCGGCCCAAGGTTCCTGTTGAACATTCTCCATCTATCCATCATTCCGTCTAAGGTTTGAGAAGGTAAATAATCAAACTCACCCGAAGCGACGAGCGCCAAGGAACCTCCCAAATATGGCCGAGATGGCCTGGGACACACCAGAGGACCAATGGCGCATTGCCATTGCCATAAGCTTGAGAGTGAGAAAGTGGAGGATCCGAATGCAAAACTAGAGAGAGAATGTGTTTTGAGGAGGAAAACTAGAGAGTGAGTGAGTCGCAGGCTCGCAGCTATTTATTTAGCTTGGGCTGGACGAAAATGGGAGCATCACATCGCATGCAATCAGCGTGGGTCTCCCCCGAAGCGGATCGTCTTCCCTAGTGCAAAAGGAGGACCCCATCTGTCGGCCATGGAGGGAAAAAAAGGAGAGCAGCTGATAGATGACCTTTCCTTATTGGCGTTTTGGGGGGAAAAATTCCGAACTCACTCGGTCGCCTCTTCTCCTACGGTTTCATCTCGAAACATGGGAAAAATATTGAACATGAAAAAAATATTGAGTGGGTCGAGACTAATGCGCCCTGTAGAAAGGAGGTTGAGCGGGTAAGGAGGAAGCGAGGAAACGTCATAGGAAAAGCTTAGAGAGAGGAGAGGGAGAGGAAGAGGAAGAGGAGATGAAGAAGTAGGGCGGAGAGTTCGTGTTTCCGAGGTATTTCTATCTATCTCGTCTATCTCGCTTTCTATACGTCGCACTCGCTCGCTTTTTTTTATCAGATGGGGACATGTGGCAAGAGGGGGCCACCATGTCCCTCTCCCACATTAATCCCACGGCGGAGATTAGAGTCGTCCGACTATTGAGATCATCAATCTTTCTTAATTAAATTCAATGATAGAGATTGAGCCTCTTTACGATATAACCTTTTCGATGAGTTTTCTTCGGATTGATAACGTGACACTTGACACAGCGCCATCTCCATGAGCTTCAGAGAGTGTAAGAGCCTTAGAGGATCCCTGAGTGCAACAATAGAGAAAGTTTTGAGGGGGAGGAAAAACGAGATAGAATGTGAGTGAGTCGCAGCTATTTATTTTAGCGCGAGACAGAAATGAGAAGGTTCCATGCAATCAGTACGGGTTGGGGTTATTTTTTTTTTCAATTATATAAATGTCGATAATTGGAAATTTAAGGGCAAATATAATTTAGGTTGCGCACAGGGTAACTTGCGCGCTTAAATTCAAAAATTTCGTTCAAATAAATCGTAAGTCTGATTTATGAATCGTCAAAGCCATTAGCTCCGCAACACCCTTAAGTTTATTTTTTCAATAATCACAGCTAAACGACACCAACAAATTAGGGCACACGACACTAAAACCTCATAAACTAGAATTTTCTAGCGTTAATTGCTAAAACTTCCTCAACTTGATCATACGAACTCAGATTAATGCAATATTATAGTCAAAACGAAGATTATTAAACCTACAACAAAAATCCTGTAATGGCCATCCTCAGTTTATAGTTAAAAACTAAGGAAATCAACCCCCGAATTTTACTATTCGTGCGAAACAAACTGCGTACCAAACTTGAATTGCTCACTCCAAGCAAACGACAACATCAAATTACGATCCGTCGAGTCCCACGGCTTCATAACATCCTAACGTTTTATTTTCAAGTAAATTTTTTTTTTCGCTTATTCATTTTTATAATAGATAGAAGAGATCAAGTAGAGACTTACACTTATTAAGATTAATCATTTGACTAATTTAGAACATATTTTCTCTCTCTTTGATTAGCTTGAGGATGGAATGGCCAGTTGTTCTTCTTGATTATCTTGATTCGGCACTAAAGGATTTCCATGCTCTTCTTGTATACTATGATATGGTGCTAAAGAATTTCTCGTCACAGAAACTGCTAAAAGCAAAGAGTTTTCTTTAATTCCACTATAATACAATCTTAACGAACTTCTCCCTAGGGCCACAGGAGAACGTCTAATTACAGTCAGGGCAAAGTTACTATTGTGGATAGGTGAAGCAAGTTCAATGGTTCAACTCCCATGAGAAGCAAGAGAAGAAGAAATTAAGTCCGGACGAAATTGTAAAATTTTGATGTATGTTTTACTAGTCAATCGAATTTGGTGCACACGCTGTTCTCACACAAGCTCAAAAGTAGATAGAAAAATAGAATATTGGAAGGGGAACATATCGAACTATCGGTGTGCACTTGAGATGAGAGCAAATAAACTTCAAAACAAGACCCGACGAGCAAAATAGAGACTAGTGGATTCTCATACTTGACAATGAGGATGGAAAATAAGGTTGACATGCATTGTCATTATAAGTAATTCTACGTAGTTTGATGGAGGTTATTTTGTCCAGCAGCATTGTAAGTAATTCTACATATTTAGATCGAGGTCCTTCTGACCAGCATCAGCTGCTCTGGCCGGCTCTGGCTTCGGCCGCTCCACCAGTAGGAGCATCCGCTGCTCCACCATTGGCCGCAACACCACCAGCAGGCGGTCCAGATCATTCGGAGTCTGATTTCTTCTTCCTAGTCTCTTTAGTCTTCCCTTTTTTTCCTTGTTTGGCTCCTTGTTTTGCTACTTTGTCCGCTGCTGCTCTAGCATCCGCTGCTCCAGCATCGGCCGTTGGTCCATCAGTAGGCGGTCCATCAGCAGCTGATCCAGATCCTTCCTTTTCGCCAGTCTTTTTGGCCTTCCTTTCCAGCTGTTTGGCTATCTGTTTTGCATTTTTGCCTCTGATCTCATCTTTTATTTTCGATTCGCGCGATCCCCAGCTTTTGCCCGGCCCAAAGTTCCTGTTGAACATTCTCCATCTATCCATCATTCCGTCTAAGGTTAGGGAGGTAAATAATCAAACTCACCCGAAGTGACGAGCGCCGGGAAACCTCCCAAAAATGGCCGATATGGCCTGGGACACACCAGAGGACCAATGGCGCATTGCCATTGCCATAAGCTTGAGAGTGAGAAAGTGGAGGATCCGAATGCAAAACTAGAGAGAGAATGTGTTTTGAGGAGGGAAACTAGAGATAGAGAGTGAGTCGCAGGCTCGCAGCTATTTATTTAGCTAGGATTGGACGAAAATGGGAGCATCGCATCGCATGCAATCATCGTGGGTGTCCCCCAAAGCGGATCGTCTGCCCTAGTGCAAAAGGAGGACCCCATGTGCCAGCCATGGAGGAAAAAAAAGGAGAGCATCTGATAGATTACCTTTCCTCATTGGCATTTTGGGGGGAAAAAAATTCCGAACTCACTTGGTCGCCTCTTCTCCTATGGTTTCATCTCGAAACATGGGAAAAATATTGAACCTAGAAAAAATATTGAGTGGGTTGAGACTAATGCGCCTTGTAGAAAGGGGGTTGAGCGGGTAAGGAGGAAGAGAGCAAACGCCATAGGAAAAGCATAGAGAGGGGAGATGGAGAGGAAGAGGAAGAGGAAGAGGAGAGGAAGAAGTAGGGCATGGAGATCGTGTTTTCGGGATATTTCTATCTATCTCGCCTATCTCGCTCTTTATACGTCGCCCTCGCTCGCTTTTTTTTGTCAGATGGGGACATGTGGCAAAAGGGGCCACCATTTCCCTCTCCCACATTAATCCCTCGGCGGAGATTAGAGTCATCCGACTATTGAGATCGTCAATCTTTCTCAATTAAATTCAATGATAGAGATTGAGCCTCTTTACAATATAACCTTTTCGATGAGTTTTCTTCGGATTGATGACGTGGCACTTGACACAGCGCCATCTCCATGAGCTTCAGAGAGTGTAAGAGCCTTAGAGGAGCCATGAGTCAACACTAGAGAAAGTTTTGAGGGGGAGGAAAAATAAGAGAGAATGTGAATGAGTCGCAGCTATTTATTTTAGCGCGAGACAGAAATGAGAAGGTTCCATGCAATCGATGCGGGTTGGGGTTGTTTTTTTTCAATTATATAAATGTCGATAATTGGACATTTAGGGAAAATATAATTTAGGTCGCGCACAGGACAGCTTGCGTGCTTAAATTCAAAAATTTCGTTCGAATAAACCGTAAGTCTGATTTATGAATCGTCAAAGCCATTAGCTCCGCAACACCCTTAAGTTTATTTTTACAATAATCACATCTAAACGGAACCAAAAAATTAGGGCACACGACACTAAAACCTCAAAAACTAGAATTTTCTAGCGCTAATTGCTAAAACTTCCGCAACTTGATCATATGAACTCAGATTAATGCAATATTATAGTCAAAACGAAGATTATTTAACCTACAACAAAAATTCTAATATGGCCATCCTCAGTTTATAGTTAAAAATTAAGGAAATCAACCCCCGAATTTTACTATTCGTGTGAAACAAATTGTGCACCAAACTTGAATTGCTCACTCCGAGCAAACGACAACATCAAATTACGATCCGTCGAGTCCCACGGCTTCATAACATCCTAAAGTTTTATTTTCAAGTAAATTTTTTTCGCTTATTCATTTTTATAATAGATATAAGGGATCAAGTAGAGACTTACACTTATTAAGATCAATCATTTTACTGATTTAGAACATATTTTCTTTCTCTTTGATTGGCTTGAAGATGGAATGGCCAGTTGTTCTTCTTGATTATCTTGATTCGGCACTAAAGGATTTCCATGTTATTCTTGTATACTCTGATATGGTGCTAAAGAATTTCCCGTCACAGAACTGCTAAAAGCAAAGAGTTTTCTTTAATTCCACTATAATACAATCTTAACGAACTTCTCCTTAGGCGCACAAGAGAACGTCTAATTACAGTCAGGGTAAAGTTACTATTGTGGATAGGTGAAGCAAGTTCAATGGTTCAACTCCCATGAGAAGCAAGAGAAGAAGCAATTAAGTCCGGACGCATTTGCAAAATTTTGATGTATGTTTCCCACAGTTCAACTAGTCCAAAATTAGGACTATAGCACCCAAATTTGAGCAATCTTGGTATCGATGGTTCTCTTAGACGTTCCTTGAATATTCAAGTCATCGATAGTACTGTGTTGAATGAAATCCGAGTTGAGAAAGTTATTCCTGAAGAACAAATTGCTTTTTCTTTCTTTGTAGATGAAAGTGGATCAAGCAAGAAAGGAAGTTCTCTACACTTTGAACTGTATTTGTTAATAACTAAGTTTGAAGATGTGTTTTCAAGGAACTTTTTGGGGCCGAAGCTAATGTATTATTTGATTCGATGGAGAGGCCGTCCCTACATTTTTCAGATGCGAAGGCACAATAAGATTTGAGGACAAATATGTTTTCTAGCAGGGGAGGATGATGCACTTAGGACCGACAGACTCATCAGTCAACAACATTGGATTGGGCTCAAAATCGGTCGGTTGAAGCGAAACGGTCATCTGATCAATACTCGACGCCGTTGGCCGTAGGCGATGGATTTTGGTAATTTGGGGTCGTTTAGATGGATTTCTGGACATTTTTCTATTTTAGATCAAGCCTGTGAGAGATAGCATGATGGAGGCTTTGCAGTTGTGGAAGAAGAATTTTGGTAAAGGAGATGAAAGGTCTGATGGACAAAAATCTATTTCTCATGGTACAGAAACTGGGAAGGCTACACCATCCATAGCGAGCAACCCGATCTTCACGGTGGAATTCTTGGTTGATCTACCTTTCAGAGCGTGCAACTCCAATTGGGTGAATTTCAAGTTCTTCATCGAGGACTTGCGCTGTCAATTGGGAGATCTATCGGAGAGATGTTCACACGGTCGTGTCGTGCTTCCCCTTCAGAGCAATTCCCCTTCTCGATGGTTCCACATCAAACTGCAAACAAAAACTCATGAGAATGGGATCACGTTGAAGATCCGGGCAGATAACCTCTATTTGGACGGCTACCAAATGGAGGATTCTGAGGAGTGGTTAGAGTTTGATAGGCCTGTTGATAGTCCTGAACGTCTGATTCATGGATCCACCTTCTTGGGCTTCGATGGTCGCTACAGTAGCTTAGAAAAAGCTGCAGGACGAAGCAAGAATTCTACTATTCTTGGCTAGCACCAACTCAAGAACGCCGTTAACCAGCTTGCCACCTCTAGGGATTTTCGGGTGAGGGCGAGATTCCTAATCATTATTATTCAGATGACTTGTGAAGGAATTAGATTCACTCGCATCTCCGACCATATCGTTAAGAATTCTAGTGATGTGCTACCCCTCGAATTCTGATACTAGAAACGAAGTGGCATAAGCTGTCAGATGCATTGCTGCATGGCTTCGAAAGACTCCGGCAACCCAATGACATGAAAACAACGATAGTTGAGGAAGCGGTTACCGAAGTCAGCGTCGTGCTTAACGTTTGAAGGGCACGATGAAGGGTTCCAATGATGGTTACCGCCTCTGCACGACTCACGCAGGGCACTTAGGGACAACCATTGGTGGAGATATGCATTTTTGTTAGATCTCCCAATTGATGGCGCAAGTCCTCGATGAAGAACTTGAAATTCACCCAGTTGGAGTTGCACGCTCTGAAAGGTAGATCAACCAGGAATTCCACCGTGAAGATCGGGTTGCTCACCATGGTTGTCCACCAAGGGTTGAGCTAGCTCCGATACCAGTGTTGGGTGGTCTTGGGCCTCTCTCAACCCAAAAGCTAGCCCAAAGGTTGAGGCTTTCCCTCACACTTATAAACCGACCACCAGCTCCTTCCACAACCGATGTGGGACAACCTCAACAATCTCCCCCTCACACATCGGGCCATGGGTCGGAGGAAGCGACAACCCGTATCTCTACCGTGTGACTATTGGGTCCAGACCTGTTGGTAACCTGGGCTCTAATACCATTTTTGGCCTTCCTTTCCAGCTGTTTGGCTCTCTGTTTTGCATTTTTGCCTCTGATCTCATCTTTTGTTTTCGATTCACGCGATCCCCAACTTTTGCCCGGCTCAAGGTTCCTGTTGAACATTCTCCATCTATCCATCATTCCGTCTAAGATTAGAGAAGGTAAATAATCAAACTCACCCGAAGTGACGAGCGCCGGGGAACCTCCCAAAAATGGCCGAGATGGCCTGGGACACACCAGAGGACCAATGGCGCATTGCCATTGCCATAAGCTTGAGAGTGAGAAAGTGGAGGATCTGAATGCAGAACTAGAGAGAAAATGTGTTTTGAGGAGGAAAACTAGAGAGAGAGTGAGTCACAGGCTCGCAGCTATTTATTTAGCTTGGCTGGACGAAAATGGGAGAATCGCATCGCATGCAATCAGCGTGGGTCTTCCTTGAAGCGGATCGTCTGCCCTAGTGTAGAAGGAGGACCCCATCTGTCAGCCATGGAGGGAAAAAAAGGAGAGCAGCTGATAGAAGACCTTTCCTCATTGGCATTTTGGGGGGAAAAAAATTCCGAACTCACTCGGTCGCCTCTTCTCCTACGGTTTCATCTCGAAACATGGGAAAAATATTGAACATGGAAAAAATATTGAGTGGGCCGAGACTAATGCACCGTATAGAAAGGGGGTTGAGCGGGTAAGGAGGAAGCGAGCAAACGCCATAGGAAAAGCTTAGAGAGGGGAGAGGGTGAGGAAGAGGAAGAGGAAGAGGAAGAGGAGAGGAAGAAGTAGGGCGGGGAGTTTGTGTTTCCGGGGTATTTCTATCTATCTCGTCTACCTCGCTCTCTTTTTTTTGTCAGATGGGGACATGTGGCAAAAGGGGCCACCATTTCCCTCCCCCACATTAATCCCATGGCGGAGATTAGAGTCATCCGACTCTTGAGATCATCAATCTTTGTCAATTAAATTCAATGATAGAAATTGAGTCTCTTTACGATATAACCTCTTCGATGAGTTTTCTTCGGATTGATAACGTGGCACTTGACACAGCGCCATCTCCATGAGCTTCAGAGAGTGTAAGAGCCTTAGAGGAGCCCTGAGTGCAACACTAGAGAAAGTTTTGAGGGGGAGGAAAAACGAGAGAGAATGTGAGTGAGTCGCAGCTATTATTTTAGCGCGAGCTAAAAATGAGAAGGTTCCATGCAATCAGTGCGGGTTGGGGTTGTTTTTTTTTTTTCAATTATATAAATGTCGATAATTGGACACTTAAGGGCAAATATAATTTAGGTCGTGCACAGGGCAGCTTGCGTGCTTAAATTCAAAAACTTCGTTCAAATAAACTATAAGTCCGATTTATGAATCGTCAAAGCCAATAGCTCCGCAACACCCTTAAGTTTATTTTTACAATAATCACAATTAAATGGCACAAAAAAATTAGGTCACACAACACTAAAACCTTAGAAACTAGAATTTTCTAGCACTAATTGCTAAAACTTCCTCAACTTGATCATACGAACTCCGATTAATGCAATATTATAGTCAAAACGAAGATTATTTAACCTACAACAAAAATTCTAATATGGCCATCCTCAGTTTATAGTTAAAAACTAAGGAAATCAACCCCCTAATTTTACTATTCATGCGAAACAAACGGCGCACCAAACTTGAATTACTCACTCCGAGCAAACGACAACATCAAATTACGATCCGTCGAGTCCCACGGCTTCATAACACCCCAAAGTTTTATTTTTGAGTTTATAATAGATAAAAGGGATCAAGTAGAGACTTACACTCATTAAGATTAATCATTTGTCTGATTTAGAACATATTTTCTCTCTCTTTGATTGGCTTGATGATGGAATGACCAGTTGTTCTTCTTGATTATCTTGATTCGACACTAAAGGATTTCCATGCTCTTCTTGTATACTCTGATATGGTGCTAAAGAATTTTCCGTCACAGAAACTGCTAAAAGCAAAGAGTTTTCACTCGGTCACCTCTTCTCCTACGGTTTCATCTCGAAACAAGGGAAAAATATTGAACATGGAAAAAATATTGAGTGGGCCGAGACTAATGCGCCCTGCAGAAAGGGGGTTGAGTGGGCAAGGAGGAAGCGAGCAAACGCCATAGGAAAAGCTTAGAGAGGAGAGAGGGGAGAGGGAGAGGAAGAGGAAGAGGAGGAAGAAGTAGGGTGGGGAGTTCGTGTTTCCGGGGTATTTATATCTATCTCGTCTATCTCGTTCTCTATCCGTCGCCCTCGCTCACTTTTTTTTTTGTTAGATGGGGACATGTGGCAAGAGTGGCCACCATTTCCCTCTCCCACATTAATCCCACGGCGGAGATTAGAGTCATCCGACTATTGAGATCATCAATCTTTGTCAATTAAATTCAATGATAAAGATTGAGCCTCTTTACAATATAACCTCTTCGATGAGTTTTCTTCGAATTGATAACGTGGCACTTGACACAACGCCATCTCCATTAGCTTCAGAGAATGTAAGAGCCTTAGAGGAGCCCGGAGTGCAACACTAGAGAAAGTTTTGAGGGGGAGGAAAAACGAGAGAGAATGTGAGTGAGTCGCAGCTATTTATTTTAGCGCGAGACGGAAATGAGAAGGTTCCATGAAATCAGTGCGGGTTGGGGTTATTTTTTTTCAATTATAAAGATGTCGATATTTGGACACTTAAGGGAAAATATAATTTAGGTCGCGCACAGGGCAGCTTGCGTGCTTAAATTCAAAAGTTTCGTTCAAATAAACCGTAAGTCTGATTTATGAATCGTCAAAGCCATTTGCTCCTCAACACCCTTAAGTTTATTTTTACAATAATCACAGCTAAACGGCAAGAAAAAATTAGGTCACACGACACTAAAACCTCAGAAACTAGAATTTTCTAGCGCTAATTGCTAAAACTTCCTCAACTTGATCATACAAACTCAGATTAATGCAATATTATAGTCAAAACGAAGATTATTTAACCTACAACAAAAATTCTAATATGGCCATCCTCAGTTTATAGTTAAAACTAAGGAAATCAACCCCTGAATTTTACTATTCGTGCGAAACAAACTGCGCACCAAACTTGAATTGCTCACTCCGAGCAAACGACAGCATCAAATTACGATCTGTTGAATCCCACGGCTTCATAACATCCTAAAGTTTTATTTTTGAGCAAAAAAAAATTTCGCTTATTCATTTTTATAATAGATAAAAGGGATCAAGTAGAGACTTACACTGTCTCTTCTTTCTCTCCTCTTCTTTCCATTCCAAGTTACTCAGCTTTCTCCTTTGGATGAAGTACGTGGTCTTCTCCATCCTCAGCCGAGCGCCGCTTTCGCCGGCCCCGGCCTAGTCCATGGTCTCCTCCATCCTCAGCCGAGTGCCGCTTTCACCGGCCCCGGCCAAGTCCGTGGCCAGGCATTTCACCAGTTAGCGGCCCCGGCCAAGTCCCTGGCCAGGCATTTCACCAGTTTTCAGCCAATGCAGTAGCGTTACTGGTAATGTGTTCTACTCTGTTCTATTCTGTTTTGTACTATTTTGTTTTGTTCTAGTTCTTACCAAAGTTTCGTCGTTTCTCCAGTTCCATTCCGGAGGAAAAAAAAAACCAGAGATAATCACCAAGAAACAGAAGGCGCCAGAGATAATCACCAAGAAACAGAAGGCGGTGCAGATGTCATGGGCCGGGAGATTGTGATCGACTCGCGCAGCGACTCGGGCTGTTTTGGATGGCTTGGGATGCCCGAGCTAAGCCAACCGATTGTAGAGAGAGAAAATTCTAGAGAGCCAGACTCTGGAGAGGAAGCTTTTGTTGTTTTGTTTTGTTTTGTGGATGTCAAATGACTAAGAGGACTCCCCTTTATATAGGAGGGGGTCTCGGATTACAATCATTGATCTAGATTTGATCGGATGGCTGAGATTACATCTCACATCTTCCCAACCACCGACATTAAGTAGGAATATTCCAGAACCTTAGCTAAATTACCGACTCGCCAGTCCCTAGGAGCATTCTGGAAACTAGTAGAAAATAGTAGAAAACTCTAGAGAAACCTAGGAGAACCAAGACAAAGCAGGTCTTGGGGCATCTCTTGGCCATCTCCACGACCGGTCTGGGCGTGAAAACCTCGGCCCGTGTCACAAGCAAAAAGAAGAGAAGGCAGAAAAAGGAGCAGAGGAAGAAGGAGAAAGACGAGAAGAAGGAGGAAGACGAGAAGAGGAAGAAGTTGGCGAAGGAAAAAGAGGTGCTTGGACAGGAGGAGGAGGTGGCCATAAAGGAGATTATGGCGACGCTGGATGAGGTGCCTGGGCGGCTGCTTGATCTGCTCTCCAAATGAGTCAAGATGAGATGGGTCTATTTGAGTTACCCCTGCTTTGATAGTTGAATTATACTTGGATGTATTTGGGATCGATGTGTCATGAGAAATTTGTGAGCTACTAAGACTGAAAGATCAGCCAATTTTAGTTAATTTGACATGATGCTCTTTTGGATAATTGTTTAATTTAGTTATGGGTATTAGGATAGTTACAGCAAAGTAGATTTATTTGTCTTCATGTTTTCTGTTTTCTTGTTCTTAACGTCATTGACAATCCACGTTTCTCCTCAGCCCACACATCACCTTACAGCTAGCATCTGGATGCCCTTAGCATGATCGTTTGATTTCCTTCAGTAAATTTGAGGTGTTAATGTTGACTAAGAGAACATATTTCTCCTGCGCTGCCCTCTCTCATCAAAAACTAAAAACTATAATTGCATCTAATTAGGTATGCTGCTCCAATTTTGGTCATGGAGGATATGGCTTGTCAGAAAAGGTAATTGCGGTATCTTTGATTGTTTTATATAAATTTTTAGAACCAACAGGAAGAGGAAGACGAGAGGAGGAAGAAGCTGGCAAATGAAAAGGAAGTGGTCGCAAACGAGACTATGGCACCGCTGGCTCAGGTGCTTGGACAGGAGGAGGAAGAAGAGAGTATGAAGCCGACAAATGAAAAGGAGGTGGTCGCAAACGAGACTATGGCACCGCTGGCTCAGGTGCTTGGACATGAGGATGAATAAATCTTTAGGATATTATGAAGCCGTGGGATTCAACGGATCACAATTTGATATTGTATTTTGCTCGGAGCGAGCAATTCAAGTTTGGTGCGCAGTTTGTTCTGCATGAATAGTGAATTTCGATGGTTGATTTCCTTAATTTTTAACTGTAGACTGATGATGGCCATATTAGAGATTTTGTAATACATTAAATAATCTTTGTTTTGACTATAATATTGCATTAATCGGAGTTCGTATGATCAAGTTGAGGAAATTTTCGCAATTAACGCTGGAAAATTCGAGTTTCGGGGGTTTTAGTATCGTGGGGCCTATTTTTTGGCTTTGTTCAGTTGTGATTATTGTAAAGAATAAACTTAATGGTGTTGCGGAGCTAATGACTTTGACGATTCATAAATTGGACTTACGGTTTGTTCGAACGAAATTTTTGAATTTAAGCACGCAAGCTGCCCTATGCGCAACCTGCAATTACATTTGCCCTTAAGTGTCCGATTATAAACGTTTATATATCGTTTTGTCAAGTTTTTTGCTAGCATAATATTTTTCCAGCTTTTAATGTTGTTTTTCAATTCATTTTTAGAATTTTAAGTTTTATGATCCATGCTGATTTCATTTTCCCTAAGATGTTCTGATTTAGCAATTCTAAGGTCACGTAAATGGACATGAATTGTGTTTCGACCTGTCAGTAGAGTAGTTCGTAGTTCTTGTGCGTCAGGTCGACAATTTTATGCTTTGGTTTGAGCCACGGCCATCCGACCATATTTCGTTCGAGTCTCGTGTTTTCTTTTTTTTTTTCTTTTTGGTGTGGTTTGTCGATGTGGTTGTCCATGCCCATCCCCGCGCTCGTCCAAAACTTTCTCTATCAGCTCCTCAAGGGAGCTATAGTGAGAGTGTGTGAGAGAGATGATGATGTGGCACGGACGAGGACGGGCCACGTTGTGAAAGGAAGCGATCGTTTTGGAAAGGAATTTCAGAGAATCGGCAAAGAAAGCGACAACGACGTTGCCGAAGAAAGATGATTCTATGTGAAAGCTTAGCCCTAGAGGGCTAGGGAGCTGTAGCGAGAGAGGGAGAGAGATATATGATATCCCACTCTCGTCTCGCAAGAAATACCCTATGCAGCTTTTCGCACGTACTCTCTTCTTCCTCTTCTCTTCCTCCTTTTACGCATACTTCTTTTTCTTCTTCCTCTCCTCTTCCTCATTTTCGCACATTCTCTCTTCTTTCTCTCATCTTCTTCCCATTCTAAGTTCCTCGCTCTCTCTTTCGGATGAAGTCTGTCGTCTCCTCCATCCTCAGCCGAGCGCTGCTTTTGCCGGCCCCGGCTAAGTCCGTCTTCTCCTCCATCCTCAGCAGAGCGCTGCTTTTGCCTGCCCAGGCCAACTCCATGCATTTTACCACTTTTCACCCAATGTAGTATCGTTACCATAATGTCTTCTACTCTGTTTTGTTTTGCACTATTTTGTTCTGTTCTACTACTTATCAAAATTGCGTTTCTCCAGTTCCCTTCCGGAGGGGAAAAAACTCAAAGAAACTCACCAAGAACCAGACGAAGGTGTAGGAAAGCAAGAAGAAGAAAAGGCAAAAAAAGGAATAGAGGTAGAAGGAGAAAGACGAGAAGAACCAACAGGAAGAGGAAGACGAGAGGAGGAAGAAGCTGGAAAATAAAAAGGAGGTGGTCGCAAACGAGACTATGGCACCGCTGGCTCAGGTGCTTGGACAGGAGGAGGAAGAAGAGAGTATGAAGCCGAGAAATGAAAAGGAGGTGGTCGCAAACGAGACTATGGCACCACTGGCTCAGGTGCTTGGATAGGAGGAGGAATAAATCTTTAGGATATTATGAAGCTGTAGGATTCGGCGGATCGCAATTTGATATTGTAGTTTGCTCGGAGCGAGCAATTCAAGTTTGGTGCGCAGTTTGTTCTGTATGAATAGTGACTTTCGAGGGTTGATTTCCTTAGTTTTTAACTGTAGACTGATGATGGCCATATTAGAGATTTTGTAATACATTAAATAATCTTTGTTTTGACTATAATATTGCATTAATCGGAGTTCGTATGATCAAGTTGAGGAAGTTTTCGCAATTAACGCTAGAAAATTCGAGTTTCAGGGGTTTTAGTATCGTGGGGCTATTTTTTGGCTTTGTTCAGTTGTAATTATTGTAAAGAATAAACTTAAGGGTATTGCGGAGCTAATGACTTTGACGGTTCATAAATTGGACTTACGGTTTGTTCGAACGAAATTTTTGAATTTAAGCACGCAAGCTGCCCTATGCGCAACCTGCAATTACATTTGCCCTTAAGTGTCCGATTATAAACGTTTATATATCGTTTTGTCAAGTTTTTTGCTAGCATAATATTTTTCCAGCTTTTAATGTTGTTTTTCAATTCATTTTTAGAATTTCAAGTTTTATGATCCATGCTGATTTCATTTTCCCTAAGATGTTCTGATTTAGCAATTCTAAGGTCACGTAAATGGACATGAATCGTGTTTCGACCTGTCAGTAGAGTAGTTCGTAGTTCTTGTGCGTCAGCTCGTCCATTTTATGCTTTGGTTTGAGCCGCGGCCATCCGACCATATTTCGTTCGAGTCTCGTCTTTTTTTTTTCTTTTTCTTTTTTGGTGTGGTTGTCGATGTGGTTGTCCGTGCCCATCCCCGCGCTCGTCCAAAACTTTCTCTATCAGCTCCTCAAGGGAGCTATAGTGAGAGTGTGTGAGAGAGATGATGATGTGGCACGGACGAGGACGGGCCACGTTGTGAAAGGAAGCGATCGTTTTGGAAAGGAATTTCAGAGAATCGGCAAAGAAAGCGACAACGACGTTGCCGAAGAAAGACGATTCTATGTGAAAGCTTAGCCCTAGAGGGCTAGGGAGCTGTAGCGAGAGAGGGAGAGAGATATATGATATCCCACTCTCGTCTCGCAAGAAATACCCTACGCAGCTTTTCGCACGTACTTTCTTCTTCCTCTTCTCTTCCTCCTTTTACGCATACTTCTTCTTCTTCTTCTTCCTCTCATCTTCCTCATTTTCGCACATTCTATCTTCTTCCTCTCCTCTTCTTCCCATTCTAAGTTCCTCGCTCTCTCTTTCGGATGAAGTCCGTCGTCTCCTCCATCCTCAGCCGAGCGCTGCCTTTGCCGGCCCCGGCTAAGTCCGTCTTCTCCTCCATCCTCAGCAGAGCGCTGCTTTTGCCTGCCCAGGCCAACTCCATGCATTTTACCACTTTTCACCCAATGCAGTATCGTTACCATAATGTCTTCTACTCTGTTTTGTTTTGCACTATTTTGTTCTGTTCTACTACTTATCAAAATTGCGTTTCTCCAGTTCCCTTCCAGAGGGGAAAAAACCCAGAGAAACTCACCAAGAACCAGACGAAGGTGTAGGAAAGCAAGAAGAAGAAAATGCAAAAAAAGGAATAGTGGTAGAAGGAGAAAGACGAGAAGAACCAACAGGAAGAGGAAGACGAGAGGAGGAAGATGTTGGCAAATGAAAAGGAGGTGGTCGCAAACGAGACTGTGGCACCGTTGGCTCAGGTGCTTGGACAGGAGGAGGAAGAAGAGAGTATGAAGCCGGCAAATGAGAACGAGGTGGTCGCAAAGGAGATTATGACACAGCTGGATCAGGTGCTTGGGGGTTGATTGATCAGCTCTCCAAACTGAACAAGTTGATCAAAATTAGGTAATCTATATTTTGTGATCCATGCTGATTTCATTTTCCCTAAGATGTTCTAATGTAACAATTCTAAGGTCACGTAAATGGATATGAATCGTGTTGCGACCTGTCAATAGAGTAGTTTGTAGTTCTTGTGCGTCTGCTCGTCCATTTTATGCTTTGGTTTGAGCTACGGCCGTCCGACCATATTTCGCTCGAGTCTCGTCTTTTTTTGTGTGTGTGTGGTTGTCGGTGTGGTCTGCGGTGGCCAAAATGACCAGTGATGGATGATCGTTTGGTGACGGTGATCGGAGGCGGTGGACGTCGGAGTCGACGGAGGGCCGACGACGGTCTGAGATGGTGGTCCGTACAGGTTGTGGCTTGAGCCCTTGCTAGTTCCTTGGGGAAAAAGAGTTTGAACAGGGTCATTGGGGAGGGGGTAAGGATCCCCTGCCCGGTGGGCAGGGGAGACCTTCCATCCCCACCGTCGGATCGCCTCAACTTTTTCCCCTATAAAAAGGGAGGCGATCCGACGGCCCAAATTGAAGGTATTCCCTGCCAACATTTTTGTTAAGATTGTATTATAGTGGAATTAAAGAAAACTCTTTGCTTTTAGCAGTTTCTGCAACGGAAAATTCTTTAGCGCCATATCAGAGTATACAAGAAAAACATAGAAATCCTTTAGTATCGAATCAAGATAATCAAGAAGAACAACAGGTTGTTCCACCATCAAGCTAATCAAAGAGAGAGAAAATATGTTCTAAATCGGTCAAATGATTAATCTTAATAAGTGTAAGTCTCTACTTGATCGCTTCCATCTATTATAAAAATACATAAGCGGAATTTTTTTTTATCGCTCGCAAAAACATTTGAACTGACATTAATAAAATTATTTTTCATTAACTAATTATCACAAGCGATCTTTTATAAAAGGACGCATTCTGAATCATTTATCTCCCGCGAAATAAACTCAACCTAATTTATTGTTTAATAAAAACAACAGCATAGGAACCCAAAATTCATTCAATAGGAATCAATGCACCGTCTTAAATGCTTAAATGCATTTTACACCATCGTCTAAGTCTACCTCCAGGATACCATCCCAGACATTGTCATCCAAGCTGGAAATTAGCAACATCCGCAAAGAAAACAGAACCGACCCTCTCATACCCTCGCATTGTCTCTGCTTCTCGGCTGTAGCTTCTGCAAATTTAAATGAGAAATCTTCACCAGAGTTTGCAAACATTTCAAAAGATGTAGTAGAACCGAGACCCGTTCCCAACAACTTAGGCGAGGACAGTCAACAGCCAGTTCTGGATGGCACCTCAAATGGGCGAGAGCCGACTGAAAGAAACAGAATGAACCAGCTCCGCGAGGATGTCACATAATATTATCATGAAAATGCAAAGAGCCGAGACACATGAACTGACCGAAGATGAGACTGCGGAAACACAATGAACCTCACGCGATACACAGCAGCCATTCAAGTTCACAAGAACATCACCCCAGATGTTTGTGTGTCACGGCATTAGATGGTCATCCGACAGACTTGAGTTTTGCCAGGTACTGATCGAAGGGATGTGTAACAGGGACACACTTGCGCGCACACATGGTACTGGAAAACCAAATCTGTCACACGG